>CM046303.1:27814379-29101045 GCA_025267735.1 Mactra quadrangularis
CACCAGGTTCAGGTACCGAGAAACCCCGTGCATATCTCCCGACACTAGGAGGCGACGCGACTTTGGGGCTCTGTGGCCACTGCGCATCTCAGTGCGCAGGTATGATTTTTGTGCAAATGGGTTGCTAACTACGTAGGGCATCGGGAAAATGTGTTTAAACAAGTAACTAACTACATTCAGGTACCAAAAAAACCCGTGCAAACCTCCCGACACCAGGAGGCGACGCCTATTTTTGCTGTTCTATAGCCCTATATAGCCATAATGCACGGTATACTTTGCGGCTCTGTTGCCATGGCGCAACTCGGTGTGCGAATGTGATTTTTGGCAGTTAGGTTGCTAACCATCTAGGGCACCTGAAAAACGTGTTCAAACACCAAACCCACCAGGTTCAGGTACCGAGAAACCCCGTGCAAATCTCCCGACACTAGGAGGCGACGCGACTTTGGGGCTCTGTGGCCACTGCGCATCTCAGTGCGCAGGTATGATTTTTGTGCAAATGGGTTGCTAACTACGTAGGGCATCGGGAAAATGTGTTTAAACAAGTAACTAACTACATTCAGGTACCAAAAAACCCGTGCAAACCTCCCGACACCAGGAGGCGACGCCTATTTTTGCTGTTCTATAGCCCTATATAGCCATAATGCACGGTATACTTTGCGGCTCTGTTGCCATGGCGCAACTCGGTGTGCGAATGTGATTTTTGGCAGTTAGGTTGCTAACCATCTAGGGCACCTGAAAAACGTGTTCAAAGGTTCAGATACCGAGAAACCCCGTGCAAATCTCCCGACACTAGGAGGCGACGCGACTTTGGGGCTCTGTGGCCACTGCGCATCTCAGTGCGCAGGTATGATTTTTGTGCAAATGGGTTGCTAACTACGTAGGGCATCGGGAAAATGTGTTTTAAACAAGTAACTAACTACATTCAGGTACCAAAAAAACCCGTGCAAACCTCCCGACACCAGGAGGCGACGCCTATTTTTGCTGTTCTATAGCCCTATATAGCCATAATGCACGGTATACTTTGCGGCTCTGTTGCCATGGCGCAACTCGGTGTGCGAATGTGATTTTTGGCAGTTAGGTTGCTAACCATCTAGGGCACCTGAAAAACGTGTTCAAACACCAAACCCACCAGGTTCAGGTACCGAGAAACCCCGTGCAAATCTCCCGACACTAGGAGGCGACGCGACTTTGGGGCTCTGTGGCCACTGCGCATCTCAGTGCGCAGGTATGATTTTTTGTGCAAATGGGTTGCTAACTACGTAGGGCATCGGGAAAATGTGTTTAAACAAGTAACTAACTACATTCAGGTACCAAAAAACCCGTGCAAACCTCCCGACACCAGGAGGCGACGCCTATTTTTGCTGTTCTATAGCCCTATATAGCCATAATGCACGGTATACTTTGCGGCTCTGTTGCCATGGCGCAACTCGGTGTGCGAATGTGATTTTTGGCAGTTAGGTTGCTAACCATCTAGGGCACCTGAAAAACGTGTTCAAACACCAAACCCACCAGGTTCAGATACCGAGAAACCCCGTGCAAATCTCACGACACTAGGAGGCGACGCGACTTGTGGGCTCTGTGGCCACTGCGCATCTCAGTGCGCAGGTATGATTTTTGTGCAAATGGGTTGCTAACTACGTAGGGCATCGGGAAAATGTGTTTAAAACAAGTAACTAACTACATTCAGGTACCAAAAAACCCGTGCAAACCTCCCGACACCAGGAGGCGACGCCTATTTTTGCTGTTCTATAGCCCTATATAGCCATAATGCACGGTATACTTTGCGGCTCTGTTGCCATGGCGCAACTCGGTGTGCGAATGTGATTTTTTGGCAGTTAGGTTGCTAAACCATCTAGGGCACCTGAAAAACGTGTTCAAACACCAAAATCCACCAGGTTCAGGTACCGAGAAACCCCGTGCAAATCTCCCGACACTAGGAGGCGACGCGACTTTGGGGCTCTGTGGCCACTGCGCATCTCAGTGCGCAGGTATGATTTTTGTGCAAATGGGTTGCTAACTACGTAGGGCATCGGGAAAATGTGTTTAAACAAGTAAACTAACTACATTCAGGTACCAAAAAAAACCCGTGCAAACCTCCCGACACCAGGAGGCGACGCCTATTTTTGCTGTTCTATAGCCCTATATAGCCATAATGCACGGTATACTTTGCGGCTCTGTTGCCATGGCGCAACTCGGTGTGCGAATGTGATTTTTGGCAGTTAGGTTGCTAACCATCTAGGGCACCTGAAAAACGTGTTTCAAACACCAAAACCCACCAGGTTCAGGTACCGAGAAACCCCGTGCAAATCTCCCGACACTAGGAGGCGGACGCGACTTTGGGGCTCTGTGGCCACTGCGCATCTCAGTGCGCAGGTATGATTTTTGTGCAAATGGGTTGCTAACTACGTAGGGCATCGGGAAAATGTGTTTAAACAAGTAACTAACTACATTCAGGTACCAAAAAAACCCGTGCAAACCTCCCGACACCAGGAGGCGACGCCTATTTTTGCTGTTCTATAGCCCTATATAGCCATATGCACGGTATACTTTGCGGCTCTGTTACCATGGCGCAACTCGGTGTGCGAATGTGATTTTTGGCAGTTAGGTTGCTAACCATCTAGGGCACCTGAAAAACGTGTTCAAAACACCAAACCCACCAGGTTCAGGTACCGAGAAACCCCGTGCAAATCTCCCGACACTAGGAGGCGACGCGACTTGTGGGCTCTGTGGCCACTGCGCATCTCAGTGCGCAGGTATGATTTTTGTGCAAATGGGTTGCTAACTACGTAGGGCATCGGGAAAATGTGTTTTAAACAAGTAACTAACTACATTCAGGTACCAAAAAAACCCGTGCAAACCTCCCGACACCAGGAGGCGACGCCTATTTTTTGCTGTTCTATAGCCCTATATAGCCATAATGCACGGTATACTTTGCGGCTCTGTTGCCATGGCGCAACTCGGTGTGCGAATGTGATTTTTGGCAGTTAGGTTGCTAACCATCTAGGGCACCTGAAAAACGTGTTCAAACACCAAACCCACCAGGTTCAGGTACCGAGAAACCCCGTGCAAACTCGACACTAGGAGGCGACGCGACTTTGGGGCTCTGTGGCCACTGCGCATCTCAGTGCGCAGGTATGATTTTTGTGCAAATGGGTTGCTAACTACGTAGGGCATCGGGAAAATGTGTTTAAACAAGTAACTAACTACATTCAGGTACCAAAAAAACCCGTGCAAACCTCCCGACACCAGGAGGCGACGCCTATTTTTTGCTGTTCTATAGCCCTATATAGCCATAATGCACGGTATACTTTGCGGCTCTGTTGCCATGGCGCAACTCGGTGTGCGAATGTGATTTTTGGCAGTTAGGTTGCTAACCATCTAGGGCACCTGAAAAACGTGTTCAAACACCAAACCCACCAGGTTCAGGTACCGAGAAACCCCGTGCAAAATCTCCCGACACTAGGAGGCGACGCGACTTTGGGGCTCTGTGGCCACTGCGCATCTCAGTGCGCAGGTATGATTTTTGTGCAAATGGGTTGCTAACTACGTAGGGCATCGGGAAAATGTGTTTAAACAAGTAACTAACTACATTCAGGTACCAAAAAACCCGTGCAAACCTCCCGACACCAGGAGGCGACGCCTATTTTCGCTGTTCTATAGCCCTATATAGCCATAATGCACGGTATACTTTGCGGCTCTGTTGCCATGGCGCAACTCGGTGTGCGAATGTGATTTTTGGTAGTTAGGTTGCTAACCATCTAGGGCACCTGAAAAACGTGTTCAAACACCAAACCCACCAGGTTCAGGTACCGAGAAACCCCGTGCAAATCTCCCGACACTAGGAGGCGACGCGAATTTGGGGCTCTGTGGCCACTGCGCATCTCAGTGCGCAGGTATGATTTTTGTGCAAATGGGTTGCTAACTACGTAGGGCATCGGGAAAATGTGTTTAAACAAGTAACTAACGACATTCAGGTACCAAAAAACCCGTGCAAACCTCCCGACACCAGGAGGCGACGCCTATTTTTGCTGTTCTATAGCCCTATATAGCCATAATGCACGGTATATTTTGCGGCTCTGTTGCCATGGCGCAACTCGGTGTGCGAATGTGATTTTTGGCAGTTAGGTTGCTAACCATCTAGGGCACCTGAAAAACGTGTTCAAACACCAAACCCACCAGGTTCAGGTACCGAGAAACCCCGTGCAAATCTCCCGACACTAGGAGGCGACGCGACTTTGGGGCTCTGTGGCCACTGCGCATCTCAGTGCGCAGGTATGATTTTTGTGCAAATGGGTTGCTAACTACGTAGGGCATCGGGAAAATGTGTTTAAACAAGTAACTAACTACATTCAGGTACCAAAAAAACCCGTGCAAACCTCCCGACACCAGGAGGCGACGCCTATTTTTGCTGTTCTATAGCCCTATATAGCCATAATGCACGGTATACTTTGCGGCTCTGTTGCCATGGCGCAACTCGGTGTGCGAATGTGATTTTTGGCAGTTAGGTTGCTAACCATCTAGGGCACCTGAAAAACGTGTTCAAACACCAAACCCACCAGGTTCAGGTACCGAGAAACCCCGTGCAAATCTCCCGACACTAGGAGGCGACGCGACTTTGGGGCTCAGTGGCCACTGCGCATCTCAGTGCGCAGGTATGATTTTTGTGCAAATGGGTTGCTAACTACGTAGGGCATCGGGAAAATGTGTTTAAACAAGTAACTAACTACATTCAGGTACCAAAAAACCCGTGCAAACCTCCCGACACCAGGAGGCGACGCCTATTTTTGCTGTTCTATAGCCCTATATAGCCAAAATGCACGGTATATTTTGCGGCTCTGTTGCCATGGTGCAACTCGGTGTGCGAATGTGATTTTTGGCAGTTAGGTTGCTAACCATCTAGGGCACCTGAAAAACGTGTTCAAACACCAAACCCACCAGGTTCAGGTACCGAGAAACCCAGTGCAAATCTCCCGACACTAGGAGGCGACGCGACTTTGGGGCTCTGTGGCCACTGCGCATCTCAGTGCGCAGGTATGATTTTTGTGCAAATGGGTTGCTAACTACGTAGGGCATCGGGAAAATGTGTTTAAACAAGTAACTAACTACATTCAGGTACCAAAAAAACCCGTGCAAACCTCCCGACACCAGGAGGCGACGCCAATTTTTGCTGTTCTATAGCCCTATATAGCCATAATGCACGGTATACTTTGCGGCTCTGTTGCCATGGCGCAACTCGGTGTGCGAATGTGATTTTTGGCAGTTAGGTTGCTAACCATCTAGGGCACCTGAAAAACGTGTTCAAACACCAAACCCACCAGGTTCAGGTACCGAGAAACCCCGTGCAAATCTCCCGACACTAGGAGGCGACGCGAATTTGGGGCTCTGTGGCCACTGCGCATCTCAGTGCGCAGGTATGATTTTTGTGCAAATGGGTTGCTAACTACGTAGGGCATCGGGAAAATGTGTTTAAACAAGTAACTAACTACATTCAGGTACCAAAAAACCCGTGCAAACCTCCCCGACACCAGGAGGCGACGCCTATTTTTGCTGTTCTATAGCCCTATATAGCCATAATGCACGGTATACTTTGCGGCTCTGTTGCCATGGCGCAACTCGGTGTGCGAATGTGATTTTTGGCAGTTAGGTTGCTAACCATCTAGGGCACCTGAAAAACGTGTTCAAACACCAAACCCACCAGGTTCAGGTACCGAGAAACCCCGTGCAAATCTCCCGACACTAGGAGGCGACGCGACTTTGGGGCTCTGTGGCCACTGCGCATCTCAGTGCGCAGGTATGATTTTTTGTGCAAATGGGTTGCTAACTACGTAGGGCATCGGGAAAATGTGTTTAAACAAGTAACTAACTACATTCAGGTACCAAAAAACCCGTGCAAACCTCCCGACACCAGGAGGCGACGCCTATTTTTGCTGTTCTATAGCCCTATATAGCCATAATGCACGGTATACTTTGCGGCTCTGTTGGCATGGCGCAACTCGGTGTGCGAATGTGATTTTTGGCAGTTAGGTTGCTAACCATCTAGGGCACCTGAAAAACGTGTTCAAACACCAAACCCACCAGGTTCAGGTACCGAGAAACCCCGTGCAAATCTCCCGACACTAGGAGGCGACGCGACTTTAGGGCTCTGTGGCCACTGCGCATCTCAGTGCGCAGGTATGATTTTGTGCAAATGGGTTGCTAACTACGTAGGGCATCGGGAAAATGTGTTTAAACAAGTAACTAACTACATTCAGGTACCAAAAAACCCGTGCAAACCTCCCGACACCAGGAGGCGACGCCTATTTTTGCTGTTCTATAGCCCTATATAGCCATAATGCACGGTATACTTTGCGGCTCTGTTGCCATGGCGCAACTCGGTGTGCGAATGTGATTTTTGGCAGTTAGGTTGCTAACCATCTAGGGCACCTGAAAAACGTGTTCAAACACCAAACCCACCAGGTTCAGGTACCGAGAAACCCCGTGCAAATCTCCCGACACTAGGAGGCGACGCGACTTTGGGGCTCTGTGGCCACTGCGCATCTCAGTGCGCAGGTATGATTTTTGTGCAAATGGGTTGCTAACTACGTAGGGCATCGGGAAAATGTGTTTAAACAAGTAACTAACTACATTCAGGTACCAAAAAACCCGTGCAAACCTCCCGACACCAGGAGGCGACGCCTATTTTTGCTGTTCTATAGCCCTATATAGCCATAATGCACGGTATATTTGCGGCTCTGTTGCCATGGCGCAACTCGGTGTGCGAATGTGATTTTTGGCAGTTAGGTTGCTAACCATCTAGGGCACCTGAAAAACGTGTTCAAACACCAAACCCACCAGGTTCAGGTACCGAGAAACCCCGTGCAAATCTCCCGACACTAGGAGGCGACGCGACTTTGGGGCTCTGTGGCCACTGCGCATCTCAGTGCGCAGGTATGATTTTTGTGCAAATGGGTTGCTAACTACGTAGGGCATCGGGAAAATGTGTTTAAACAAGTAACTAACTACATTCAGGTACCAAAAAACCCGTGCAAACCTCCCGACACCAGGAGGCGTCGCCTATTTTTGCTGTTCTATAGCCCTATATAGCCATAATGCACGGTATACTTTGCGGCTCTGTTGCCATGGCGCAACTCGGTGTGCGAATGTGATTTTTGGCAGTTAGGTTGCTAACCATCTAGGGCACCTGAAAAACGTGTTCAAACACCAAACCCACCAGGTTCAGGTACCGAGAAACCCCGTGCAAATCTCCCGACACTAGGAGGCGACGCGACTTTGGGGCTCTGTGGCCACTGCGCATCTCAGTGCGCAGGTATGATTTTTGTGCAAATGGGTTGCTAACTACGTAGGGCATCGGGAAAATGTGTTTAAACAAGTAACTAACTACATTCAGGTACCAAAAAACCCGTGCAAACCTCCCGACACCAGGAGGCGACGCCTATTTTTGCTGTTCTATAGCCCTATATAGCCATAATGCACGGTATACTTTGCGGCTCTGTTGCCATGGCGCAACTCGGTGTGCGAATGTGATTTTTGGCAGTTAGGTTGCTAACCATCTAGGGCACCTGAAAAACGTGTTCAAACACCAAACCCACCGGGTTCAGGTACCGAGAAACCCCGTGCAAATCTACCGACACTAGGAGGCGACGCGACTTTGGGGCTCTGTGGCCACTGCGCATCTCAGTGCGCAGGTATGATTTTTGTGCAAATGGGTTGCTAACTACGTAGGGCATCGGGAAAATGTGTTTAAACAAGTAACTAACTACATTCAGGTACCAAAAAACCCGTGCAAACCTCCCGACACCAGGAGGCGACGCCTATTTTTGCTGTTCTATAGCCCTATATAGCCATAATGCACGGTATACTTTGCGGCTCTGTTGGCATGGCGCAACTCGGTGTGCGAATGTGATTTTTGGCAGTTAGGTTGCTAACCATCTAGGGCACCTGAAAAACGTGTTCAAACACCAAACCCACCAGGTTCAGGTGCCGAGAAACCCCGTGCAAATCTCCCGACACTTGGAGGCGACGCGACTTTGGGGCTCTGTGGCCACTGCGCATCTCAGTGCGCAGGTATGATTTTTGTGCAAATGGGTTGCTAACTACGTAGGGCATCGGGAAAATGTGTTTAAACAAGTAACTAACTACATTCAGGTACCAAAAAACCCGTGCAAACCTCCCGACACCAGGAGGCGACGCCTATTTTTGCTGTTCTATAGCCCTATATAGCCATAATGCACGGTATACTTTGCGGCTCTGTTGCCATGGCGCAACTCGGTGTGCGAAAGTGATTTTTGGCAGTTAGGTTGCTAACCATCTAGGGCACCTGAAAAACGTGTTCAAACACCAAACCCACCAGGTTCAGGTACCGAGAAACCCCGTGCAAATCTCCCGACACTAGGAGGCGACGCGACTTTGGGGCTCTGTGGCCACTGCGCATCTCAGTGCGCAGGTATGATTTTTGTGCAAATGGGTTGCTAACTACGTAGGGCATCGGGAAAATGTGTTTAAACAAGTAACTAACTACATTCAGGTACCAAAAAACCCGTGCAAACCTCCCGACACCAGGAGGCGACGCCTATTTTTGCTGTTCTATAGCCCTATATAGCCATAATGCACGGTATACTTTGCGGCTCTGTTGGCATGGCGCAACTCGGTGTGCGAATGTGATTTTTGGCAGTTAGGTTGCTAACCATCTAGGGCACCTGAAAAACGTGTTCAAACACCAAACCCACCAGGTTCAGGTGCCGAGAAACCCCGTGCAAATCTCCCGACACTTGGAGGCGACGCGACTTTGGGGCTCTGTGGCCACTGCGCATCTCAGTGCGCAGGTATGATTTTTGTGCAAATGGGTTGCTAACTACGTAGGGCATCGGGAAAATGTGTTTAAACAAGTAACTAACTACATTCAGGTACCAAAAAACCCGTGCAAACCTCCCGACACCAGGAGGCGACGCCTATTTTTGCTGTTCTATAGCCCTATATAGCCATAATGCACGGTATACTTTGCGGCTCTGTTGCCATGGCGCAACTCGGTGTGCGAATGTGATTTTTGGCAGTTAGGTTGCTAACCATCTAGGGCACCTGAAAAACGGGTTCAAACACCAAACCCACCAGGTTCAGGTACCGAGAAACCCCGTGCAAATCTCCCGACACTAGGAGGCGACGCGACTTTGGGGCTCTGTGGCCACTGCGCATCTCAGTGCGCAGGTATGATTTTTGTGCAAATGGGTTGCTAACTACGTAGGGCATCGGGAAAATGTGTTTAAACAAGTAACTAACTACATTCAGGTACCAAAAAACCCGTGCAAACCTCCCGACACCAGGAGGCGACGCCTATTTTTGCTGTTCTATAGCCCTATATAGCCATAATGCACGGTATACTTTGCGGCTCAGTTGCCATGGCGCAACTCGGTGTGCGAATGTGAGTTTTGGCAGTTAGGTTGCTAACCATCTTGGGCACCTGAAAAACGTGTTCAAACACCAAACCCACCAGGTTCAGGTACCGAGAAACCCCGTGCAAATCTCCCGACACTAGGAGGCGACGCGACTTTGGGGCTCTGTGGCCACTGCGCATCTCAGTGCGCAGGTATGATTTTTGTGCAAATGGGTTGCTAACTACGTAGGGCATCGGGAAAATGTGTTTAAACAAGTAACTAACTACATTCAGGTACCAAAAAACCCGTGCAAACCTCCCGACACCAGGAGGCGACGCCTATTTTTGCTGTTCTATAGCCCTATATAGCCATAATGCACGGTATACTTTGCGGCTCTGTTGCCATGGCGCAACTCGATGTGCGAATGTGATTTTTGGCAGTTAGGTTGCTAACCATCTAGGGCACCTGAAAAACGTGTTCAAACACCAAACCCACCAGGTTCAGGTACCGAGAAACCCCGTGCAAATCTCCCGACACTAGGAGGCGACGCGACTTTGGGGCTCTGTGGCCACTGCGCATCTCAGTGCGCAGGTATGATTTTTGTGCAAATGGGTTGCTAACTACGTAGGGCATCGGGAAAATGTGTTTAAACAAGTAACTAACTACATTCAGGTACCAAAAAACCCGTGCAAACCTCCCGACACCAGGAGGCGACGCCTATTTTTGCTGTTCTATAGCCCTATATAGCCATAATGCACGGTATACTTTGCGGCTCTGTTGCCATGGCGCAACTCGGTGTGCGAATGTGATTTTTGGCAGTTAGGTTGCTAACCATCTAGGGCACCTGAAAAACGTGTTCAAACACCAAACCCACCAGGTTCAGGTACCGAGAAACCCCGTGCAAATCTCCCGACACTAGGAGGCGACGCGACTTTGGGGCTCTGTGGCCACTGCGCATCTCAGTGCGCAGGTATGATTTTTGTGCAAATGGGTTGCTAACTACGTAGGGCATCGGGAACATGTGTTTAAACAAGTAACTAACTACATTCAGGTACCAAAAAAACCCGTGCAAACCTCCCGACACCAGGAGGCGACGCCTATTTTTGCTGTTCTATAGCCCTATATAGCCATAATGCACGGTATACTTTGCGGCTCTGTTGCCATGGCGCAACTCGGTGTGCGAATGTGATTTTTGGCAGTTAGGTTGCTAACCATCTAGGGCACCTGAAAAACGTGTTCAAACACCAAACCCACCAGGTTCAGGTACCGAGAAACCCCGTGCAAATCTCCCGACACTAGGAGGCGACGCGACTTTGGGGCTCTGTGGCCACTGCGCATCTCAGTGCGCAGGTATGATTTTTGTGCAAATGGGTTGCTAACTACGTAGGGCATCGGGAAAATGTGTTTAAACAAGTAACTAACTACATTCAGGTACCAAAAAACCCGTGCAAACCTCCCGACACCAGGAGGCGACGCCTATTTTTGCTGTTCTATAGCCCTATATAGCCATAATGCACGGTATACTTTGCGGCTCTGTTGCCATGGCGCAACTCGGTGTGCGAATGTGATTTTTGGCAGTTAGGTTGCTAACCATCTAGGGCACCTGAAAAACGTGTTCAAACACCAAACCCACCAGGTTCAGGTACCGAGAAACCCCGTGCAAATCTCCCGACACTAGGAGGCGACGCGATTTTGGGGCTCTGTGGCCACTGCGCATCTCAGTGCGCAGGTATGATTTTTGTGCAAATGGGTTGCTAACTACGTAGGGCATCGGGAAAATGTGTTTAAACAAGTAACTAACTACATTCAGGTACCAAAAAACCCGTGCAAACCTCCCGACACCAGGAGGCGACGCCTATTTTTGCTGTTCTATAGCCCTATATAGCCATAATGCACGGTATACTTTGCGGCTCTGTTGCCATGGCGCAACTCGGTGTGCGAATGTGATTTTTGGCAGTTAGGTTGCTAACTATCTAGGGCACCTGAAAAACGTGTTCAAACACCAAACCCACCAGGTTCAGGTACCGAGAAACCCCGTGCAAATCTCCCGACACTAGGAGGCGACGCGACTTTGGGGCTCTGTGGCCACTGCGCATCTCAGTGCGCAGGTATGATTTTTGTGCAAATGGGTTGCTAACTACGTAGGGCATCGGGAAAATGTGTTTAAACAAGTAACTAACTACATTCAGGTACCAAAAAACCCGTGCAAACCTCCCGACACCAGGGGGCGACGCCTATTTTTGCTGTTCTATAGCCCTATATAGCCATAATGCACGGTATACTTTGCGGCTCTGTTGCCATGGCGCAACTCGGTGTGCGAATGTGATTTTTGGCAGTTAGGTTGCTAACCATCTAGGGCACCTGAAAAACGTGTTCAAACACCAAACCCACCAGGTTCAGGTACCGAGAAACCCCGTGCAAATCTCCCGACACTAGGAGGCGACGCGACTTTGGGGCTCTGTGGCCACTGCGCATCTCAGTGCGCAGGTATGATTTTTGTGCAAATGGGTTGCTAACTACGTAGGGCATCGGGAAAATGTGTTTAAACAAGTAACTAACTACATTCAGGTACCAAAAAACCCGTGCAAACCTCCCGACACCAGGAGGCGACGCCTATTTTTGCTGTTCTATAGCCCTATATAGCCATAATGCACGGTATACTTTGCGGCTCTGTTGCCATGGCGCAACTCGGTGTGCGAATGTGATTTTTGGCAGTTAGGTTGCTAACCATCTAGGGCACCTGAAAAACGTGTTCAAACACCAAACCCACCAGGTTCAGGTACCGAGAAACCCCGTGCAAATCTCCCGACACTAGGAGGCGACGCGACTTTGGGGCTCTGTGGCCACTGCGCATCTCAGTGCGCAGGTATGATTTTTGTGCAAATGGGTTGCTAACTACGTAGGGCATCGGGAAAATGTGTTTAAACAAGTAACTAACTACATTCAGGTACCAAAAAACCCGTGCAAACCTCCCGACACCAGGAGGCGACGCCTATTTTTGCTGTTCTATAGCCCTATATAGCCATAATGCACGGTATACTTTGCGGCTCTGTTGCCATGGCGCAACTCGGTGTGCGAATGTGATTTTTGGCAGTTAGGTTGCTTACCATCTAGGGCACCTGAAAAACGTGTTCAAACACCAAACCCACCAGGTTCAGGTACCGAGAAAACCCCGTGCAAATCTCCCGACACTAGGAGGCGACGCGACTTTGGGGCCCTGTGGCCACTGCGCATCTCAGTGCGCAGGTATGATTTTTGTGCAAATGGGTTGCTAACTACGTAGGGCATCGGGAAAATGTGTTTAAACAAGTAACTAACTACATTCAGGTACCAAAAAACCCGTGCAAACCTCCCGACACCAGGAGGCGACGCCTATTTTTGCTGTTCTATAGCCCTATATAGCCATAATGCACGGTATACTTTGCGGCTCTGTTGCCATGGCGCAACTCGGTGTGCGAATGTGATTTTTGGCAGTTAGGTTGCTAACCATCTAGGGCACCTGAAAAACGTGTTCAAACACCAAACCCACCAGGTTCAGGTACCCGAGAAACCCCGTGCAAATCTCCCGACACTAGGAAGCGACGCGACTTTGGGGCTCTGTGGCCACTGCGCATCTCAGTGCGCAGGTATGATTTTTGTGCAAATGGGTTGCTAACTACGTATGGCATCGGGAAAATGTGTTTAAACAAGTAACTAACTACATTCAGGTACCAAAAAACCCGTGCAAACCTCCCGACACCAGGAGGCGACGCCTATTTTTGCTGTTCTATAGCCCTATACAGCCATAATGCACGGTATACTTTGCGGCTCTGTTGCCATGGCGCAACTCGGTGTGCGAATGTGATTTTTGGCAGTTAGGTTGCTAACCATCTAGGGCACCTGAAAAAACGTGTTCAAACACCAAACCCACCAGGTTCAGGTACCGAGAAACCCCGTGCAAATCTCCCGACACTAGGAGGCGACGCGACTTTGGGGCTCTGTGGCCACTGCGCATCTCAGTGCGCAGGTATGATTTTTGTGCAAATGGGTTGCTAACTACGTAGGGCATCGGGAAAATGTGTTTAAACAAGTAACTAACTACATTCAGGTACCAAAAAAACCCGTGCAAACCTCCCGACACCAGGAGACGACGCCTATTTTTGCTGTTCTATAGCCCTATATAGCCATAATGCACGGTATACTTTGCGGCTCTGTTGCCATGGCGCAACTCGGTGTGCGAATGTGATTTTTGGCAGTTAGGTTGCTAACCATCTAGGGCACCTGAAAAACGTGTTCAAACACCAAACCCACCAGGTTCAGGTACCGAGAAACCCCTTGCAAATCTCCCGACACTAGGAGGCGACGCGACTTTGGGGCTCTGTGGCCACTGCGCATCTCAGTGCGCAGGTATGATTTTTGTGCAAATGGGTTGCTAACTACGTAGGGCATCGGGAAAATGTGTTTAAACAAGTAACTAACTACATTCAGGTACCAAAAAACCCGTGCAAACCTCCCGACACCAGGAGGCGACGCCTATTTTTGCTGTTCTATAGCCCTATATAGCCATAATGCACGGTATACTTTGCGGCTCTGTTGCCATGGCGCAACTCGGTGTGCGAATGTGATTTTTGGCAGTTAGGTTGCTAACCATCTAGGGCACCTGAAAAACGTGTTCAAACACCAAACCCACCAGGTTCAGGTACCGAGAAACCCCGTGCAAATCTCCCGACACTAGGAAGCGACGCGACTTTGGGGCTCTGTGGCCACTGCGCATCTCAGTGCGCAGGTATGATTTTTGTGCAAATGGGTTGCTAACTACGTATGGCATCGGGAAAATGTGTTAGGTTGCTAACCATCTAGGGCACCTGAAAAACGTGTTCAAACACCAAACCCACCAGGTTCAGGTACCGAGAAACCCCGTGCAAATCTCCCGACACTAGCAGGCGACGCGACTTTGGGGCCCTGTGGCCACTGCGCATCTCAGTGCGCAGGTATGATTTTTGTGCAAATGGGTTGCTAACTACGTAGGGCATCGGGAAAATGTGTTTAAACAAGTAACTAACTACATTCAGGTACCAAAAAACCCGTGCAAACCTCCCGACACCAGGAGGCGACGCCTATTTTTGCTGTTCTATAGCCCTATATAGCCATAATGCACGGTATACTTTGCGGCTCTGTTGCCATGGCGCAACTCGGTGTGCGAATGTGATTTTTGGCAGTTAGGTTGCTAACCATCTAGGGCACCTGAAAAACGTGTTCAAACACCAAACCCACCAGGTTCAGGTACCGAGAAACCCCGTGCAAATCTCCCGACACTAGGAAGCGACGCGACTTTGGGGCTCTGTGGCCACTGCGCATCTCAGTGCGCAGGTATGATTTTTGTGCAAATGGGTTGCTAACTACGTATGGCATCGGGAAAATGTGTTTAAACAAGTAACTAACTACATTCAGGTACCAAAAAACCCGTGCAAACCTCCCGACACCAGGAGGCGACGCCTATTTTTGCTGTTCTATAGCCCTATACAGCCATAATGCACGGTATACTTTGCGGCTCTGTTGCCATGGCGCAACTCGGTGTGCGAATGTGATTTTTGGCAGTTAGGTTGCTAACCATCTAGGGCACCTGAAAAACGTGTTCAAACACCAAACCCACCAGGTTCAGGTACCGAGAAACCCCGTGCAAATCTCCCGACACTAGGAGGCGACGCGACTTTGGGGCTCTGTGGCCACTGCGCATCTCAGTGCGCAGGTATGATTTTTGTGCAAATGGGTTGCTAACTACGTATGGCATCGGGAAAATGTGTTTAAACAAGTAACTAACTACATTCAGGTACCAAAAAACCCGTGCAAACCTCCCGACACCAGGAGGCGACGCCTATTTTTGCTGTTCTATAGCCCTATACAGCCATAATGCACGGTATACTTTGCGGCTCTGTTGCCATGGCGCAACTCGGTGTGCGAATGTGATTTTTGGCAGTTAGGTTGCTAACCATCTAGGGCACCTGAAAAACGTGTTCAAACACCAAACCCACCAGGTTCAGGTACCGAGAAACCCCGTGCAAATCTCCCGACACTAGGAGGCGACGCGACTTTGGGGCTCTGTGGCCACTGCGCATCTCAGTGCGCAGGTATGATTTTTGTGCAAATGGGTTGCTAACTACGTAGGGCATCGGGAAAATGTGTTTAAACAAGTAACTAACTACATTCAGGTACCAAAAAACCCGTGCAAACCTCCCGACACCAGGAGACGACGCCTATTTTTGCTGTTCTATAGCCCTATATAGCCATAATGCACGGTATACTTTGCGGCTCTGTTGCCATGGCGCAACTCGGTGTGCGAATGTGATTTTTGGCAGTTAGGTTGCTAACCATCTAGGGCACCTGAAAAACGTGTTCAAACACCAAACCCACCAGGTTCAGGTACCGAGAAACCCCTTGCAAATCTCCCGACACTAGGAGGCGACGCGACTTTGGGGCTCTGTGGCCACTGCGCATCTCAGTGCGCAGGTATGATTTTTGTGCAAATGGGTTGCTAACTACGTAGGGCATCGGAAAATGTGTTTAAACAAGTAACTAACTACATTCAGGTACCAAAAAACCCGTGCAAACCTCCCGACACCAGGAGGCGACGCCTATTTTTGCTGTTCTATAGCCCTATATAGCCATAATGCACGGTATACTTTGCGGCTAAATAACTAATTAGATTAGATATCATATCATAATATATTAAACGGGTTAAATTGTCCACGGGTTGAGTTGTTATAATTTCTGGTTGAGTTGACATTGGTTGAGTTGTCCACGGGTTGAGTGGAACTGTACCGTTTAGCTCCTAAGAATTTACATTCGCTATATCTCGGGCAATACGGTTGGAATCAGTTTGAAGTAATAATTGAAACGCAACATTGGCAGTTGAGCTTTCAAATATAGCAACTGTAAATATTCTAAACCTCAAATATGCAATTCATTCTCCAAAGTTTCTATTATTACAAAATTTGACCCCCGGCCAGTTCGGCACTACGCCTCGAAAACTAACGTATACTCAAGTACAACCAAAGCACTGTAACTTCCGGCTCTAACACTAGAACGATTCCAGATAACAATCACGTTCTTTTCATAAATTATAACATAAATAAAGAATTATAGGCATAATTTCACTTAGAATTTAGTGTTAAAATGTCAGTTTTTGTAAACTCCGCCTCTTATGTAGGAGGCGTATTTCCCTCAAGTATTGAGGCGTGGTATTCTCTCAAGTCTTGACCCCCCCCCCCCCCCCAACTTTCATTTCGGTCCGCTTGAGCTATTTATGATATAATGCTACATGTACAATAATTGCCTACAGAGGGTATCAGTTCTCACATTTTAGTTATAATACTGTTGTCAATCTTTAATATATCATGCATAGTATTCGGCTAAAATATATTCTAACGAGATCATGTATAATTATGAATATTCAGTAGGGCGTTTCTACTGGTGAACGTTAAGCTAGCGCAAAAGCGATATTCATGAGAGGCGCGACTAAAAGCCGTCTTAGTGGATATCAGTTACGCCTCTCGGCTTATTGGTTACTGAATAAATCTTCTCCCCTATTATACGATGGCAAATGTTGCCGAAACAGAATTAAATTTTCTTCCATACATTTATGAAATCATCAAATGGTAATTTATCTTCTGAGTTAATCTTTTTCTTTTCATTTAACAGCATGGTTAATAATGTTGCACTTGATCTTAAATTCCAATAAGATTAAAATGTAATGCTTTTTCGCGACTTCTCTGACTCATGACCTTCTATTGAGTTAGATTTAGTTATTTTGATGGTTGTTTACATAAAATATCAGGGTGTGTATACCGTTCAAAGTAAGATTACATTTGAATGAAGGATTAAGAAATGGAGTTTACTGTTCAAGTCGGTTGTTCACTCTGACAGGCACTGACTAGAGTTTTATGTACAGTAACAGTGTAGCCTCAGAAGTACATGTAATTCTGGCTTCCTTAACTTAAAATAATTTCTTAATAATTAACATTCTAGTCAGGGTGTGGAAAATGAACAAGCGGACTGGGGTTCAAGGGAGGGCTGATGGGTCCCTGGGGCAGAAGTTCCTGAATTTTGGTAATTTGTAAGGGATTCAGACACATTTCCTGAACTCGACTATCCGTGCCAGGGTGTACAAAAAAGCATCTTGATATAATTATTGTATAATTTTCTAACTCCCATTGAATCATATTAAGATGAGAAGGTATTGTTTATAAATTGTATGTTATGTCATTGTATTACTGTACCCCTAGTCTCATAACTTAAGAACAATGCAAACTATTTATCATTTATTGCAAATAATAAATATTACAATGAACTCGACAGTTCCGGGTCATCGACAATTCCAGGTCACCTTTTTAAAATAGTACAGATGATTCCTTAATGATTAAATATTTTGATTATATGATAGTTAAGTCATGTACACTAACCACTTAGCTACCGGTACACAAACTTTACATGTTTTAACATTTCTCTACCGGAAGTCATAGTCATGAAACACTAAACATTGCTTTTCCAACCAATGCGAAAGTATGTGAACATTTCGTCCATGCATTCGAAAAAACAGCGATTTATATCCACAATTTAGATAAAATAAGTCCTTATTGCACATCATTTTGCTGGAAATTTATCGGTGAACATGATTTAACTCATAGATTTGTTTAATCTAATTACTGTTTGACAATAATGCAGACAATTTGACCTGGTTAGCACGTGACAATTTCGGGTCAAAACTTAAACCGTATTATATACAATCATTTATTTTAATTAAAAAGTATTTTTTACATTTAAAATTTATTTTATACATAATTATACCCCCGCTTCGAAGAAGAGGGGGGTATACTGTTTTACCCTTGTCCGTCCGTCCGTTACAAAATTTCCGTCGCAGTTTTCTCAGCAACTATAACATGCAGCAGCCTAATACTTTGCATATTGCTTCATCCCATAGTCCCATGTGGTGTAAAGCGATTTCATGGTCCTTGCTCATCTACTTCCTGTCTGTCGCATATTTTTACATTTTTGCGGGGGTATCACTAGTGAGCATTAGCTCACAGATTTACTTGTTTTATCCCACATGTAAGATATTTGTCAATTAAATACAATTATTGTTTGATATTTTGAGTTTTACTTTTTACACGCAACTAATTGTATTTATGGTACTTGTTTTTATATGCAATAGGTAATTGCAAGTGACTTGATTAGATCTTTAATTTACGAGCTTTATTTTTGTTTAACTTGGAAAAAAATATGAGATAAACTAAAAGTCTTTATTGACAAAAAGTCGGCTGTTTTATTGATTTTAACCCTGTTGAGACCACTCCGGATTAAAGAGACAAGCATCTGTCACGTGACCCGGAATTGGCAAGTGCGACCCGTTACTATCGAGTTTGCAACATGCAATTTCAAAAATTGTAGGAAATTACAAGCAAATAAACACTATTAATTTATTATAGCATGGTAAGGTGGAAGTATTTGTTTATCAATTTATGCAGGTTTGATTCCCACAACTTTCGTTTTGAAGAGACACGCATCGTTTGTTTCGTTACTGACCCAGAACTGTCGAGTTCACTGTATGACTTACATTTTTCCGTCATTCCTGTTAGTTACTTTTGAACATCATCAATTTCAATATAATTGCCGGTCCCATAATATTTACGTCTGTGAAGATTAAATGTATGTTAAGGAACCTTACAAAAGCAATTTACCATAAATATTCAGACGATTATCAACCATTGTGTCACATTTTGTCCCATACATTACGGACTCGAACGTTATTTTTCATTTTGTATTTACTGCTTTTTTGTGTGTCACAAATATGCACTTTAAATGGATTACAAAAACACTATAGAAACCAGGGGTGTGACACTTCCGCGGATCGGCCGATTTCCGCGTTTTGGAAAATCCTGGCAACTATATTTTGAAAATCGAGAAATTTCCACCGATAAGCAAAAAAAGCGAAAATTTTGACGGCCGAAATACTAACGGTTCCGCTGATATTAACAAACGCAAAATATTAACGTAAATCTGACAATCGCACATCCTATGACTGTATTATATAATACGTAAATTCTGTAAGTTAAATTCCTGCAAACATAATAAACGTTGGAGACACCAAATGTGCTTTTTAGTGGGATTGAGTCACTACTCTAGTACTACTTAAGTTCTGAAGAACAACCAGTACTCATTACTCATAAGTACGGGTACAAAATTGAAATACTCAAGTACTACTCAAGTACAGGAGTTCAGTACTCGACCCATCCCTGACCCGCTCAATGAATAAACAATGAGCATGGCAGGTTCCTGGCACGATTATTGGTAGACTTTCATGATATACTTGTCTTCGGCATAGACGTTCATTAACAGTATAGAGACATATTCATACGCTGAAGACCTTAAGCTAGCCTCAGAGTGTAGAGTTACTGGAGTGCTGTAACTTTAGACAATCATATGAGGAGAGGCTAGATTCATTAGGAGTTTTATAAAGATGGATATGTTTCAACTTTTAAACATGATAATAATATTCATTAATATTAAAAAAAGACATGTTTACAAAATGTACCATCCTTACTAAGCTAAATGTCATTAAACACACCATTTTGAATATTGATAATAAATTCAGTGAATGTTTAATATACTGTTATATATATTTAACTTTGTAGTCTTCAAAGTGTCCCAAATTTGTACCCTCAAATACCATTTTGTTCTTGAAGTATTTGTAAACATTTCATTTTTTGCGAGTAAAGTTTATTGTGAGTAGTGCTACTGGGCAATTTATTGCAAATGTTATTGTTAAGCTCTGATCTTTAATCACATAAGGATAATAGGAGTTACATTGTCTGGCAAGATTCACTGTTACAAATGTATTGTCCTTACAAGAACTTACAATTTGTTTATATTTCAGTATTGAGAGAGATTCCAGAGATGTGAATCAGAAAATGTTAGATTTCCGTAACCAGTTACTTAAAGCAAGAGAATGTGTTGAAAAGATGCCTGGTATACAATACAGTAGACAAGATCAGTTAAGACAAATTGATATTCTACAACAACAACTTACTACCAAAACTCAACTGATACAGAAATATAAATCTATGCAATCATTTGAAACCCCAGTACCTACACAGTCTAATAGTAGTCCAATGCAATCTTAGTTCATTGTGCAATAACACTTTAGATGCCTTAGACTTATTGTGCTGAAATTAAGGAAACTTTATATAAACATAGTGAAACTTTTTTGTGTTGGAGTTATTAGACATTATTCTGCTTCTTTACTGATTAATAAGTTTGGACATATCAGTGTATAAGTTTGATGTCAAGATAAACATGGATGAAGATGATGAGGTTCACCCTATTTTTACTAAAGATCCTGATGAATTGATGCAGTATGTATATAAACAGGTAACAAACATTTTTATTGCTTTGGTGTAACACCGTAGCAAAAATTGTATACTGTTAGCCCATATCAGGTCAGTCAGTCTACTTACTGTTCCTGGAAAGGGTAAATTTATGGATATACTTCTTAACCAGTTACAGTAAAGTAAGACCAGCAAATCGATGGTCTTAAAAGGGAAACGGTCTTATTATAGAGACCCTTTTGTTCATAATTAAGCATTTGGGTCTTAATAATTGTCAAAAATTTTGAAATAACAAAAATGATTTTAATCGTCAGTTACATCTTGCGTCAGTGATTGACTACTAACCCACATGATTTAGAATCAGTGGTAGGACTCAGACTCACTGGAAAGAAGAAAGGCTGTAGAAATTATATATTCATGACTAAACTCCATGGAAGCTTGTCTCACCCAGGAATTGAAGTAACAACCTGTCTATCAGTAGACATATGTATTTCAGACTTAGATAGCTGTGCGAGATTATGGAGTTATTAAATAATTTAAATCTTAGTTATATACATTGCAAAATCAATGAATGTCATCCAAAAATTGCAACATTTGCAAACCTTTGCCATGACCAAGTTCCACGAAAGTATGCCCAGCCCTGGAATCGAAGATACGCCGGGCAGGGTAAAAAGAAATATCTGATTCATGTACTTAACTATACACACAACCATTTTCTTGTTTCAATTTTACATTGTCCTGCAGCTAAATGTGTAGTGCAACATTGAAAATTATGATATAGTCATAACTTTTAAGCCTTTTGGGGCATAAACATAACAAAATAAGCCATACTTTAACAATGTTTTGTTTTATTTTTAGGTCAGTATCATTTTACAAGATGGGAAGGAACATTGTGGTATAGTGTATACAGTGGACCCTGTATCTGAGACATTTGTTCTAGTAAACTTTGTAGATGATATCATGAGAACAGATTTAATATTTAGACATGCTATATCATCTATAACTGTATTGAATGATAATGTTGAATTAAATAAAACTAAACTAGATAGATTATTTAGACCAGATGGTCATCAGAATTGGACTGAAGATGAACTAAAGAAGAGGCTTGATTGCTTGAAAAGCTGGCTGTTAAAGAATAGATTGCCTGTAGAAGTTGAGGGAGAGTTGTTAAACGTTGCCGGAGCACTTGTAGTACAACCTCCATATAATCCTGAAAATTGTATAAGTACTAATGAAATTATATTAGGTAAAATACAGGGACTTATAAAGAATATGCCGTCTGATCAACATTCCTGGTGATAAAATTCTCAGAGGCTTTAGTCTTGTAATCTGTAGCAACAACTTGTAAGGTTAACAAACACTCGTTTTTGGCTAATTTCTATTTTAAAACAAATTATTGATGACATCAAAGAAAGCATAAATACCTGTGGCTGAAAATAGCCATTTATCATTTAAATTTATATCTCTTAATTTCCATGCAAAAATTGAATTGATTGGTTATGTAGGTTATTTTTTTTACTTTCTGAAGATCTCATGACTGTATACCCTGATTCTGTTAACTTGAACAAATTTGATTGGTTTATAACACATATATCATTGTTGTGGAATTATAATTATGGTGTAGTCAGTGTTAGGCCTAAACTAAAAAATACTTTGTTTGCTCTTTACCCACCCTAAATTTTTGGGTTGGGTCGGTAGGTAGGAAAACTATTTTTTGTAAAAAATATTCATCAATTGGGTAAATCCAACAATACAACTTGTTTTTTATGTATACATTATATTTATCTAATATTCTATGATTTCAACATGTTTCTATAACCAGTTAATACATAAAGCGTACATATCATGGTATATTATTTTGTACTTTTATATGTTGTACTGTGGGCTTCGTTCAGCAAACGCTGATATGACAATGATTTACACATGGAACCTAAAGCAGGATTATTAGCCTAACAAAACTATCGGAAACTTTCTGGGAAAGTAATACAATGAACAGTAGTGACCAATAAAAAACACCACATATATGTTTTTTGAATAAAATCTTTGAGTCGGCAGCTTTTCTGGTCAGTCTGTAAAGGGCAAACAAACTTAATTTTAGTTTAGGCCTTATTAAGAATATGAACACTAAAATTCTATATATTATAAACTGTTTGAATATTTTTATCTTTTTTTACCTTACGGGATAGTTTGATACTAGAAGTTTAAACTGATTTTTTTCATGTCAAATTAATGAAAGAGTTCTTCTGGTACTGTCCAGATTTATTATTTGAAAGATATACTTAAAGCTTATAAAGCTGTAAAAGAATCATTATGCCTCATAAATTGTATACATTTTAATTGTCTCACAATCAAATGACTGCAGTTAAAATAATTTGTTTAGCTTTGTCTCTGGTTTAATGCACAAAGTTGATGATGGCGTAAGAATAAAATACCATGCAATAAAATCTTGCTAGAAGTTGCAGATTGTGTCCCATTTTGCAACCAAGTAAGTCTATTGAAAGACATTGGATTGACAGAGTTGTGGTTCTTCAGCCAGTGTACAAGGGGCATATTTTGTGTAATCTAATGTCTTGTATTCTTTCATTTCTCATATATTTTATGAAGTCATTTTTTCATTATTGTTTTGCATTCCTACATTAACTTACAATTTTGTACATTTCTTCATCAATTTTAACAAAAAAACATTTTTGTAAAATAAATATACTGTAGTATTTTATTTAACTTTGTTTTTGTTTGTAAGCTAAAATGATTTATCCTGTTTATTTGAGCCTTTCTCCACATTCTGAAAAAATTGTACCAAGATATTTTCTTGCTACCTACCTGGTTTATTGGCTGTGTTGGTATTGTGTGTGACTACAAATGCAGTGGATGTATGTTCAATTCCCTCACAAGAACTGCATACTTTTTATATAGACTTTAAAGTTTGATCATAATTTATATTTTTATGCGGTACTCCTGCCTGTCTTCGTATCATGTTGGACTACTGTCAGCAACTAGTGAGTGTATGTGCTTAGTACAAAATAAGGGACTTTAGTCAGTTATTTCCCCTTGTATACTCTTCAAATATGTAGGTCCAATTAGTTGGATTACTCGGATTTTACCCTTACTTTTCAATATCAATTTGCCAAAATTATTCTTTAATAACTTTTTTGTAAATCATTTAATTTGTATTTTTAAGATAAAGAAATTTCATCACTTCTGTTAATATCTTCATTAACAAGAAAGATATTAGATGAAATACATGTATTTTGTTATCTGTACATAGGAATTCAATGATAAAATCTGAGGATTCCAACTGTAAGGACCTACTTAGCAATTGGATTGCTTCAGATTTTATCAGGGGAAGATAACTGACAAAACTCCCTAATTAAAAGCTTCAGAGCCAAGAAATACAGGCCTAAGCTATCCATGGACCATGAGTAGGATAATTGACTGCTGCAGTATTAATGAAAAACTGTTGAAATATAAATATCTATCAATCTCCCTGGGGAGTCTTTTAACCCCACTTAGTGCAGCTGACACTTTGGCACAAGGGAATTATACCACCCTCGCAGGTACCCATTTACACCTGGGTGAAATGAAGCAATCGCAGGTAAATTTCTTGCTCAAGGAAATTAGCAGTACCCCTAGTGGGATATGAACCCAGGACCTCTCAATCCCTAAGCGCATGTCTTACTACTTGACTACTGCTCCTAAATATAGCGTAAAGCACCAAAAGTTACATTACTTTTTTACATTATTTGCTCAAGAAAACAGTGTGATGGTTTTTTAGTGTGATGTCATGATTACAAATATTCAAATCGCATATTAGGTTTTTTTTAAACTGTTGGAATTTGATAATCAACAACTATTTTGATAATAAGTCTCATTTAGAGCTGTCTAAGATACCAGTTTTTATGCAGATTTAATCAAAACTTGCTGAAATATTTCTGTTCAAAACCAACTACATCTCTTCCATTTCGAGGGTTTAGTGCAAAACGGTAGTAACTCAATATCAGAAAAGAGCCAGTTATGTCCGTTTTGTGCTATTTAACATTTTCTTTACTTTAACTAGTTTTTTTTCAGGTCACTCTTCCAGGTAAATCAAATTTCAGCTGGCATGGCCGAGTGGTAACAAAGTTACACTGGTTATCATTGAAAAGCCAGATCTGGGTTGGTTCGAATCACATTCAAAACCCACTTGTGTGTTACAATTTAATATTCTTCAATAACAATTAGGGCTGTCACAATATGCCAGAAGCGTACCCCGATATATTGCAATACACTGTCACCGTATCGCGATATGTACCACAATATATTGTGGGCTTTTACATTCGTTGTTCCTCCGCTGTATTTAACAGAAAAAATGCAAATCTTATAAACAGCTACTGATAGAATATAGCCTCTAAGTATTTACGGTCATTTAGAACTGAGACGCGCATCCAACCAGTAAAATTCTTGCAGCTTCAGGTTAAATGGAATGAACAATGGAAATACAAATGTACTGACATTTCGCTACTTTAATTTCGCGAAGGAAAGAACTTCCCAATGAAATAAAAAATATCGCCAAATACCGGTACATTAAAATCGTACCGTGGTACGTATTGCAGCAGCTGCGTATTGCAATATACCGGTATATCGTGACAGCCCTAATAACAATGTAGTCCATGATGCTTTCCAATGTTATCCTGCAGAAAGATGTCATATAATCATCTTTCAGCACTTCATTGAATTCATGTAGTTGGAATCCAGTCAGTAGATTACAATTATAACAAGGTTTTAATTTGAATAAGAAAATTTTATTAATTCTACCCTTCATAACAAAATATAGAAATAACTTACAATTATATTAGATAGGAACTAACTTGCATAAAATACTAGTAATTGTATCACCAAACACTCATTTTAATTGTGTGTAAAGTGTTTTCCATGAATAATATTAAAAATTAGGGGGGAAAATGTTAATGGAATAAATCATGCAAAGCAATAAAAAATATTAACTCAGAATATATGGCAAATAATGAAAGCAGTATAAAGGGAATGTGGCATGGTCCCAATCCACCCTGACCATGCAAGTCACTTAAGATATAAAGACTATCAGAATAATTCAATACTAGACACTATAAATATAAAATACAAGTAAATAAATGATTCAATACTACATTGTAAAAAAAAAAAATTGTAAGAATATATATGACTGGAACAAAATTATGCTTTCATTTAAATATTATACTCGTTGTATAAACTGGTTTAAGTAGAAACATTATGCTGCCTTAAAGGCATTCAAAAGCCAGTATTTCAATAAAGGAATTTCAATATACATGCATACTAATTTAGGCTCTTTGTTTAGGTCATCAATTGGCAAAAAGAGATTTTACAGTAAAACCCCTCAAAACCAAACTTGCTTAACAACATCAAATAATTCCTGTTTAAAGATGTAACTGGAATAGAGGAACACTATATGAATACCGATATAAATTGAGAAGACCCTTTCTGGGACTAACACAAATTTATTTTGTACAGTCTACAAAATAAGCGGATGTCTGGTTAACCTGGACAACTACTTTTTAGTTCGGGCAACCAATAATTTCCTTTGGGCAACCAAAAATCTACTACTTTTTGTATTTGATACAGAGCTTGACACTAAAATGGCATGTTTGGACAACCACTTTTATATCCTAATTTTGTAGACAGTATGAAATGTGTAGGTACAGTTTTAAACTCAATACCATGGATACAATTACACTGTTAGGTGCCACTTAACCATACAGTTGGACAAATGATTCTTAAAAGTTCAATGTAAAAGTTAATAATCACAAAACAATTGTCCTCAAATGTGTGATTTATGATTTAATGTATAATAATCTCAAAATATCCCAGATCATGAAATCTTTGGAGTGTTGTATATACATGTACACAAGTAATTGCACCAGTATCTCATCATGTTTTATTACACTTCCATCTCTTCAACAAAACATAGCATACTGTAAAAACTGAAATATAGTACAAGAAGCTTTAGTAAATAGGTTTGTTTTGTTGGGTTTAACACCATAGCAACACATTGTATAGGTTATGTCATAGCAGTCAGTCCATAGTGATTATTCTAGGACTCCAAAAAGGGCAGGGTGGGACCAAAAAGTGGACTCCACCTGTTCCTGAAAGGCTAGATCTCTGGATTTAGCTGGTAATCAACTACTAGGCGCATACTTCCATCAGTGACTGACTACTGCCCTACATGGTTTAGAATTGGTGGTAGAAGAGAGAATGGCCATAGAACATTATCTCATGACCAAGCTCCACGAAAGTATGCCCCGCCCAGGAATCGAACCTATATATGACCCCTTGATCTGTAGACCGGTGCGCTACTAACTGAGCTAGCCGGACGGGCTTTAGTAAATACAAGAACATGTTTTACATCACAAAATTCACTAGAGAGAGAGGTAAAGAAGTTACCAATTCCAAATCACTTAAATCTCTTGTTGATATAGGTTTTATACTCATGATAATCAAGTCTAACATACCCCTTTGTAAATGACAAAACTTAAAGATTTGCCAATGTCTTTTTTGAACATAATTAAAACAATAATTTTATATCAAAGTGCTCAATGACCCAAAATATGCAAGTTATTAGACAAAATAAAAGGCAAATTATTTTTTTACCTCATTTCTTGTAAACTGAGCCACATCATCTGGTCCTCCTGTTTTCTTATGCTGTTCTTGAAATATGTCTGAAGAGGAACAAAACACAATGAATAAAAACTAAAATTCTTTTGCAGCTACAATGTATACAGCTAAATCTGATGATAATTATGATAATATATGACAAAATAGTTATTCATTCCAATAAGACTTATTTTAAAAGGCCAAACTCATGACAAGCATCGCCTGAAAACAATCAGGGT
Source organism: Mactra quadrangularis (assembly GCA_025267735.1). Lineage (NCBI taxonomy): Eukaryota > Metazoa > Mollusca > Bivalvia > Venerida > Mactridae > Mactra > Mactra quadrangularis. The sequence goes on from CM046303.1 coordinate 27,841,989, forward strand.
CATTGAGTGCAGATAAATTGTGCAAAATGCTAATAAGAAAACATGTTTTCAGTCTCTAAAAAAAGGCACTTTAGACCTCATTTTGGAAAGAAAATACTGAATGATGAGGTGTTGAAGTACATACATGTAATGGAGAAGATTTTGAAACAACTTTAGTTGGCTAACTTGTCTGACAAAACTTTTAAAAAATGTAAGTTATTACCTCCCTTTAAAATGAAAATAAGTGAGAGAGAGTTATTAACTCCCCTTGAATTGAATATGAGTGAGAGAGTTATTTGTGTTTTTTTATTAGACCATCAAAAGACTTAATATTTAATCTGTCGTGACATCAGCAGTCTTATAATAATCAAGTATAGTATTCCTACAATTGTATCACCGTCATAAAGCATAGTTTGATATGAGTACTACCTCAATCCATTGTTAGTATAGGGCCTATACTTACCAAACATGACAACCAGTTTACACATAACAATAATAAAATCATCTAGATTAAGTTTTCTATTTCTTCCTCCATATCTTCTCACTATTGATGTAAGTACCATACGACTTACTGGAAATCCTGAATGATATATTGTATGAGTATGATTGATTATTGAATGTATATTATTTAAATTGAAATGCTTTCTTGTCCGCCCAGCTAGCTCAGTCGATAGCGCACAAGTCTACTGGTCAGTGGTTCATAGGTTCCATTCCCCGAATGGGCATGCTTTGCTAGAGCTTGGTCATGAAAAATTTTCTTCGGCCATGATCCCTCCTACCACTGATTCTAAATCATGTAGGGCAGTAGCCAGTCACTGACGGAAGTATAGTGCCTAGTAGTTGAATAACACCTAAATCTAGAGATTTAGCCTTTCCAGGAACAGTGAGTAGGTGGAATGACCACCGTGATATAACCTACTATGCTACAGATAGTATATTTTATCCATAGAGAGAACTGAAGTATTGCAGTGAGTATTTAAATTAGCAGGGTTAATGTATGCACCACTAACAGATAAATGTAATTTAAGATGTAGACGCAAAGGTGGCAGACATAGTCCTGATCCTACTAAGACACTACAATATATAACTATGTATAGAGTCTTTGATGGTTTAATTGTAACTGTGCCAGTTACCTTCGTATACATGCATCATGCATGCTTGAATGAATTGGGCTTATCTAAAGGTAAAGATGGTGGGCTGGTTCCTTTGGATAGCTACATGTAGCTCCAGGATGGTTAAAATTTTGAAACACATTGATGCTGCTTTGAGAAGTTAATCATTATTTAGTATATTATAGTACATGTATATATAACTAATATAAAATACATGCATGTAGAATAGGATTTGACTACAGGATTTGATAAAGATGATGGTAAAGGTTTGTTATACATTAGGTAAGTGTTGATTAACTTTCAGATATTATTGAAGAGATGCTAAGACTTACGATCTAAAGATAAGCTTATGCTAAACCCAAACCTGCCTGTTAGAAGACTATTAGCTCAGTCTTCAGCATATCTGACCAGGAGTCCTGGAGTTTAGGATTTGATTACTGGCCAGAATCTACATTATGAAATATATCCTCTGACTCAAGGCCATTTTCATCCCTACATCAGATAAGAGATTGACAGACACTGGTATTAGGTAAAAATCTTAGGTCCAGGGATCTAAGCATGTTCAATAAATGTAAGTTGGACAACTGACTGCCGAAACATAACTGAAAAATGGTGAAATGCAGGGTAATGCATTATACATAACATGATTTTGTTGGTCTCAAGATATGAATACCACAGTTTACAGAATGGTGTCACTTAAATTTATAGAACATTCATCAGTCAGTGCTTTAAATTTTCTGGAGCACAAGTAGGGTTTTTATGTAATATGTAATTTGCAAAGGGCAAAATTATCAACAAGCCTGACTAATATTAATTTTTCATTACTACCAGACTTCAAGCTAGTGGGTTATGGTACTGACTGCTTTAAATTATCAGTAACATTATAAGATTATTTAGTATCTTAGAAAAATTGGTTATATGAATACATACTTCATGCAATAGGCTACATGCAGTGATGTTTTATGGACGCTATTAGTATTAATGAGGCAAATATTTAATATCAAAATGATTACAGGCTAGGTAAAATACTTCCAGTTTAAAAGATTATATGTACATAGACATGTTACTTGTAAAGGTTTATGATATGCATCCAGTATGATAGTGATACAGCATGCCATGGAGAAAAGTAAAAATCGACAGTACCTAATAAATGCATACCTAACTTGCTGAACACAGAACCCAATTCTAATGTATCTATATGGTTGGATCTGTTTACATCAAATTGTCTAAATACAGTCTGAAAAAATACACCAAAAAATTGAGTAAACAAGATGCCTAAATACAGTCTGAAAAGTACACCAAATACTTGAGTAGATAATGTGTCTAAATACAGTCTGAAAAGTACATCAAATACTTGAGTAGATAATGTGTCTAAATACAGTCTGAAAAGTACATCAAATACTTGAGTAGATAATGTGTCTAAATACAGTCTGAAAAGTACATCAAATACTTGAGTAGATTAAAGTTGTATAACTATAGTCTGAAAATTACACCAAATACTTGAGTAGATTATGTGTCTAAATACAGTCTGAAAATTACACCAAATACTTGAGTAGATTATGTGTCTAAATACAGTCTGAAAAGTACATCAAATACTTGAGTAGATAAGTTGTATAACTATAGCCTGAAAATTACACCAAATACTTGAGTAGATTATGTGTCTAAATACAGTCTGAAAAATGTACTAATTCTTGAGTAGATAAGTTGTATAACTATAGTCTTAAAAATACACATAATACTTGAGTATATAAGTTGTCTAAAAACAGTCTAAAAATTAAACCCAATACCTAAAAAAATAAGTTTCTTAAATACATAGATAAATACTTTAAAATTTTGAGTAAATAAGCATGGACAAAGATGTATCGATTATATGATACAAAATTAGTTTAAATTATTCTTTGTTTACAAGTAGTTGTACTATTATTGCACTGACCAATCAATAATGTTACATAAGTTTGATTATTCATGTTTGTTTAGGTATGCTTGTCTATTTTTTGCCTGATTGTAACATTCAGAGTCGTATACTGAGACAAAAAACACCCAACTATCTATACAAGGATGCTCCACTATACTTAATCCATAACCTTCGTAAGCAACTGTGCTCTCTCGTTCTTTCAAAAGAAGAACTGTTATGTAGCTGGACTGGAAACACATGGCCTGCTCTGTGAGAGATTCTAATGAGTTGAGGTCAGTATAATCTTCAATTACCCATATGTAAACATTGTTAACATGTATTACAGACTTTTTACATTATGTATTTGATTTTGACAGTACAGTATAACCTCTACAGAGCAACCTTCTACAGAACAAATCCTCTGCACAACAACAGCTTTTGATATTCCCCTTAGGTGCAATTTTAATTGAATTTTACCACTGCATTGCAACAACCTTTGAACAGCAACACACTTTAGTCCTATCAAGTAGGTGTTGTTCAGGAGAGATTGTATAAATAAGATATTGTTTCTGTAATATCTCATAAAACATCAGTCATATATGGAATATTTGAAAGTACCAGGTATTTAACAAAACTATCAATAATAACAAAATAATTGGCATGCATCATCATACTTACATGATAAATTTTGATATCCTGTAACAAACGTTTAACTTCTTCCCAGTCTAAATATCCAGATTTATTTTTCTAAAATAAGTTAAGGGCTTCAAAGAATAAATTAAATAGAAACCAAAATGTTTTTAGAAAATGATACAATGTAGAAATTAACTACACACATCATAGGTCTGTCTTAAGCAAATAAGTACATTTTTACTAAAATTAAATAAATTTCCTTCCAGGACCAAAAACTAAGGATTTACATATGGTCACCACACGAACCTCTAACTTTTAAAATAAGTAATCCAGAGACAATTCAAGTGACTCAACACTTGTGCAAATAGAACAAGTGTGTTGTCTGAGCTATATCCATGATACAACACCTTAAATCAATGAATTTTAAGCATGTTTCATTAAACAATCTGAATCTGTAACCCACTAACACAATTAACTTTAAGGTTTTGAAGTGGTGTAGCAGTTAATAATAGTAAAGTTTTGAGAAGAATTGAGATTTAAAAAGGGGCAAAAAACTGTAGTTCCCCCATTTGTTCATCCTAGCGATGCCAAGGTTAATTGGCTTTAGTTTAGGTTCAACAACTTTATAGGATTACCATACAAATTGATGAGTGCTGATTTTTATATGAATAAACAATAATATGACCAATATCCGTAAACAGATATCCTGTGGAGAGCTGTCGTACAGGATCTCTAAGGTTCGCTAGGAGAATCATGTAGAGATGACCTTTGTGCCAACCAATAATTGCGTAGCTTTCATCTAGACGAAACACTATTAATAGCATTTTAATTTCGTAATTTCTATTTTTAGACGGAGGTTTGCGAGCTAATTTGACGGTGGTGTTATTCACATGCATGTGGATGGCTCATTCCAAATTGCGTGAGGTAGACGATGTAAACAAGTTACTCAACATAATGATTGCGTCGTGAATATTATAATGAGAAAGGTTACCTGAACGTGACCCTCATAACAAAACAGCCAGATCTAAAATAGCGAGAAGGCGAGCAGAAATTTTACATCGGGGTTTAATCAGATTGCAATGACTTAATACAAAGGATACATCCTGCATAGTAACCAAACTTCTACAGGCTTCACTATTAAACCTTATTTCTTCTTTAAGGTCAACTCTTGTAGCTTCCTTTAAGAATATACCAAGTTCTTTATAATCCATCTTCCCATCTTCACCAGCATATTTAGTATATAATACAGACATATTGTCTTTTACCATTGGTGCAATCTGGAAAAAAAGAGTTCCACACTTACGACTATTATTTTCTTAATAGCAGAGTAATCATGATAAAGGAATGTTTTTCTTCCAATTAAAGAATTGGGACTTGGCAATAACCAATGCGGTCCTTATAGTGGAACTTTCATGTAGACTAAGTATTAAAAATAGTTTATTTATAAAGGCAACACAGTTAAGCAATGAAGCCGAATCTCCCTAGTAAGTTTCTTTCAAAATAACTGATTCGTATCAAACTAGGTTAGCCATGTATATGATTGTGGACAGTGATTATTCATATGTATTTGTTAATTCAGTTACATACTAGATGTATTCTTGACACTTTCAACATAATGATACTTAAAGACGGAGAGAACTAAAAGTTGAAAATGAGCAAAATATTTATCCCCTCAAGCATTACCATATTTACTGCATGAAATATATGTAATATAGATTCAACTGATGTGGTTTCTGAGAGACAATTGCCATAAAAAGAACTAGTACATCATATGATGGCATCCTCTATATAAATCAATTATGTGGAATATGATAAGTTATAACTATTGAGCGATTTCGTAACCTGATATTGTATACACTAGACAAGACAAATCAAGCTCAGATTGGTATACGACTTTTTGTAAGAAACACTTACTGTTCCTGGACCATTGTTTTCATCTATTACTCTGAAACGGAACAAATAAAGTGGCATCAACTTTATGTTTATAAACTGCAATGCAGTTATTTTCATTATTACGACACGTGTCATATATAATGCAATCATACATATAGAAAACATTTGATTTTAATGTGTTCAACTGCGTCATTCAACATACTGGACTAGACCAATAATGAAAGAGACGTAGTGTCCTTGACCTCTGAACACTAGTTACTGCCAACGATAATAATGAGCCAGTCATTTGTAACTCGCAAAATCATCCCGGCTGTAGTGCGGGGAAAGAAGCGACTGTTATTATGATATTTTTTGCACAAGACAATAACCGTGGCAATTACACCTCTTTACTTACAACTACATTGTAATTTGGTATTTTGATCATATAGTTTTTAAAATATGAATTGGCTGTGGCGTTCCCACAGAGAAGACGTATTTACGATGTATTTACCATCTGAGTGTCGGTAGCGAGGCAGACAGGGCCAGGATTGATATACAATGTATATAAATGATTATATAATTTTAAAACATCTATGATACTATTCCGTATACTATTAAAACATAGTGTTCTATATACCATTTGCACTTCATGTGTATGAACTTTTCAGACGATTTCTTAAATGTCTCTTGTTTAAACTAGGCAAATATCATTAAAATAATAACAGGAATCAAAAGTCATGATTCAAACTTACTCTGATTTTACATTTTTCTCTGTGTAAATTCTTAACAAAAATTCAGCATCTTCATGTGGATTGAACGTGCTTGGAATGATGACAAAATATCCTGGTGGGAATTCAAATCTCTTGGTAACAGCTCGAAGGAATTGATATTTCCCTGAACCACGACGATGTATCAGAGCTGATTGTGGTAGGGATTCATCATCTAATGGACGATTTCTGGCATCACGAACCTGTTTTAATACACAAATGTACATATATTATAAGTGTATACATATTGCTAGTATTGGCGTCTTACATGGTAACGAAACACCAAAGACACTACCTATAGAAATTTAGGACCATGACAGTCGTCTATGGAAGCACATACTCTTGGAATCACTTCAAGTATCTAAAAGTAATAGCTGTCACATTTCTATCTACATGTAAGATATTGTATTGTGTTTTCCATTTAAGTCATAGTAATAAAGATCTTAAACAATTAGAATAATGATATTACAGAACAGCTTCATGCATGTTTGAATGTAATATAAAACTCCTGAATGTTTCAATTATTAACCGATACTCCGTCACTACCAACGCTAACACTATTAATGTCAGCATTAATGAGCCTAGATTGGAAAGCCCTTTTAAGGTAGATTCAATAAAAAGACACAAATGGGAAAAACACTTATTATATAACAAAACTACTGTGCTCACCATAAGTTTGGTGACCGTTTCATTTGATGACCATTAAATAGCCTTTAGTGAACATTTTATAAACGTTTTATTTTGCAAGGCTTTAAAAGTTGTGCTTTATTTTATAGTTATGATTCTATTTATAGGTGTAGCAAGAAAAGTAGTTGAAGGCTTTATTATGGAAAATAATTGCTTTGCCAATGATAGTTTGAAGGCTTTGTGATGTAAATGTGGTGCATTCATGTAATTTTTCATTTTATCACAAATGAGTTTTTTTTGTTTAACGCCGTAGCAACACATTGTATAGGTCATAAAACGGCGTCCAGCGCACCTAACCTACTTAATACATTACAATAATTGATCTACAAAAACTATCATTAATATAAAAATAAATTTTCTTTGTCTCCAAACTTTTGTTGGGCACTGTATATCTCTTACATCAAGTTCACATAATGTACATACCTCATAAACGTCAAATCCTATTGCTATCTGTTGATCTTTGGACAATTCTTTTTCCATTAAACATACAATCATTGTACACTTCTGTCTATTGTCTGTTGTGTCAGGATCAACTAAATGTACTTGGAACTGTGGGTTCTTCCAATATAATTCTGTTAGTATACATAAACAACATAAATGTTAAAAAAGACATTGTTTAAGTGCATAAAGCTATACCTCATGATAACTGATAAAATGAATATTTGTAAAAGTTTGACCAAGAGGAATATAATCAAATACACATGTGAGTTCCAACTTTATTTCGCATATGTTTTGCTTTATTTGGTTTTAACGCTATATGTAATTACACTTATGGCTATGTTAAGGAAACCAGCTCACATTACCTAGTGTTCTAGGACATTTGTCTGTTACAAATACTCATATTACCCTGTCAAAAGACTAACAACTCCTTCATATAACTTGTCGATGGAGGAAAACGATATTGTTGTAGGTATAATTTCCATGACAGGGTATAACCAGCCTTGGTATGGCTTGAGCCAGCAACCTTTTCGGAACACTTTATTAGAAATCATGCTCTTAGTTTGTTATGCCAAAGACTGGATTCACTTACATTTTAAGCATCTTGTTTTATGGACGGAAAAGGACATATCCGACATTAAAAGGACAGTTACATATGACACAAAGACTATTCCATATACTTCTAACAACCATAATTTCCAAAGTACTTGTACGGTCACTTGACATGCTTTTGATATTTCTTTAATTGTTCATTATTTATTTATTTCTACTTTAAAATAAGCTCAGTAATGGTTTCTTTAAAGGTGGTATTGTAATGAGGCTATAAATCGATATAAGACAATTTTAGCTTTCATCGTAGATGTTCTTCATACAAGATTTATTTATTATTATAATTACTGTCAATATTAAACGAAGTTTATGCCACATTGTGTTAGTGAAGAAATAAAGTGCCAACATAATATTTGATAGAATGGCATTAACACACATAACAGGCGTGAAAAGCACTTTAAAGAAACAATAAACCCTAATTACGTATGTAGGCATGCAGTTAGTTTCGTTTGAACCAACCATTAAACATCCTTGAGAAAGCAAGGAAAACATAAACTTTCCTAAAATGACCACATAATTTCCATATATATGACTGTTAACAGGCACGCGAACAATATGTGACATATGGAATTGAATAATTAAGGACAGAACATTCTAGACAACTATAATTTGTTTCCATGTTGAAATAAACTTGGCCTATAAACAAGACATTGACTTCTTGACGTATAGTTTAGACACAAATTACAAGGTCGTGTCCTCTAATCAAGATGTACTTGTCAAAATAATTAGGAAGAAATGTTTTCCAAAACTTTTTTTTTCTGTGTTGGTGTAAAACCAAAACAAACAGACAAACTAACAAACAAAGATAAACAATGAATGTCTGCAACTTTTACTTTCGTCCCTCTCTATTTAAACGTTAATTATGCTTAAGATATTTATATAGATATGTGGCAAATAGATTTGCTAAAGAATGATACCAAAATAGCCACATTGAATTTAACTTTGAATGTAAAATTAGTCCTTTACAGAGTGTACAGTTTTTTTGCGTGTCAGTATACAATAAAAATTAATCCACGAAGTGGCTCTAACCACATTCAAGAATGCCTGGTATGTTAGGTAAATGTATAAAAAGTACTAAAGCCACTATACTTTGATATGGAGAATTTCCACAGCCACCAGCTGTCACCCCTTTAATCCAGGCATCGTGGAATGTTGTTACGCTCCAATTCTGTTTCCTCTGTAATAAAAAGGTACAAGCACTGTAATGCAGACATCATTAGAAACCTGCGCTTCGCATTCCCAGGACATTGCGAAGGATAGTTTTTATCTACCAGCTTCGTCCACACTGCCGGGCGTCTGCAAAGGAGTGGTTCATTGCCAAATAGAGTTGGTACTAAAGGCGTGGTTATAATACCCCAAGTTTTACAACAGTTCCAACAGGTTACGCCAAGTATTTCCTAGTTTGCAAACACTTACATAAGCTTCATATATAAATATACGACTAGTATAAATATTGGTGAGTCCCGTTTTCGAGATAGGCATTTATACTTGAACGTGGGGTTTTCACGGTGATCGACCATGCACAAAGAAAATTTTATAAGGGATTTGCTGGGCTCCTAATAAAATTTTCAGCTGTTCCCGCCGATGGGGTTGATGGTCACACATAGCAGTATAATTACAATATAGGTATATTTACAACATATTAATAACTGTAGGAAAATTTTGAAAAAGAAACACTAAACACTAAACTTTGTTATGTTTCATTGTTTTACAAGCAAACACAATGCGTATGTAGGATGTTGGTTTGAAACAAACTTGTAAGATTTTTTACATGACCAAATATAACAAGAAAAAAAACGTTATTCGTTGGCGTTCTTATCGTAAACTAAATAAAGTGTTCAAATCTTTCAACCCTGTGTTACAAATTACAGTGTATGAAGATTTTCATGCAATATATTACACCATCTAGACTGAACCCTTAAAACATTATTATTGTGTACTGTTAGTGTGAAAATGGTCCCAATTTATAAACGAGTGAAGAAGGAATTACAAACACAAGACACAGGAAACTAAGTAGGCTCGGAATGAAGTCTGCCCCCACCATTTGCACGGTGGGAATACCATGTGACTATGGTATCACAAATGTTATGGTTTGAAGAAGGAAATTGTAAAAAATAAGCCTTGACTCAAAATTTTAAGAGCTGTTAATCTTTTAATTGTTATCAAATAATACCTAAGCGAGGATAAACAGAAAAGTGTTTGCTATTTTTGGTGCATCACATATGCAATGCCAGTTACATATTTTTTGCTAACACCATGGAAAAACTATTCATTTTCAGAGTGCTACAGTGACAAGTCGTCGTGCTTTTTTTATAGGAAAATCGTTGGTACATGTAGGTTTTTAAGGTAGGTAGTTTATTTTTAGCATCGAGTAGGTATGGTGTAAATCTCATGATAATTAATATGCTTACAGCTCTTTAAAACTCTGAGTCAAGGCTGATTTTTACAGTTTTCTTCTTGAAAGTGTAGCATTTGTGAAGTCATAGACACGTGGTATTGCCACTGTGATTTGGTGATATTACAAAATACTACCATGCAGTAACGTCAAAAAAAAGTGGGACATTTCTCTCCACCGTGCAGTAACGTCACAAAAAGAGTGACATTTGCCCCACCATGCAGAAACGTCACTAATTGTGACATTTGTTGCACCATGCTGTGACGTCACAAAAAGTGATATTTGCATCCAGTATGCAGTAACTACACAAAAAGTGTGATATTGTGATATTTGCTCCTAACATGCATTGACGTCACAACACGTGTGCTATTCAAACATGTTTGAAATTCATTACACTTACAGTATCATGGGCTAATTCCTGTGATATAGCATCGGGTTGTAAATGACATAATTGTACTTCATCAAAATTTTCTATAAAATCTTCTAATGACATCCTATAAATATATTTATAGATAAAACATTAGAATACATAATCAATATAGACGTTTAAATGCGTGGATAGAATGTCGTAAAACTTCTCTGCTATGTCCTATCTCATAAAATTCATTTCCTATAAACGCTACTACGATACCACTCGAGATTTGTTGATTTTGCTATGACTTTAATGGAAGTGTTCTCAATGTGTTCCCTCTAATTAGTGATTCACTTTTTTATCTTTATTAATCTGTCAAATAATTTTAGTTAAGTACTAAAGTACTGCTTTACGTTTTCATATTTTAAATTATATTTTCTGGGACTTATATGGACAGTATATATGCACAAAACGTTTTTCCTATAAAAAAGAGGAAATATCTAGCATTAAAAGGTTTATACTCGTATGAAATGATGTGTTGGACGTTGCTTAGAAATTGGATATAGATATTGAACATTCAATGTTAAATTAGATATATGACTAGGCGGCTGTTAATTTTGACTTAGACTTAACATAAGTATAATTGAGATTGGAACTTCCAAAAAGCACAATGTGAATAAAAAAGGGCTTGGGGCGAATATAACAAATAATTCTATACTACAGCTAGTCTCAAAAGCTCTTGACAGTTTGTCAAATAAGAATAATCTTTAAATTATCAAAGTTGAATAGAATTCCCCAAAAGAAATGTCAAACATTCAATACATCGTATATTTCATTCTTATACTTGAAAGTATCAAGATATCTCTATCTCAAAGGTCTTGATAACCCCCTGGTTATAAAATGCGCATATCTTTTTAAGTGTTATTTCATTTGCCACTTACCAGAATTCGCCATCTTCTTCAATAACAATGTTTAACTTTCTTTTTATTTCCATTGGTAAATTACGGATTTCTGGTGATCTAAAATGATAAATAAATAAATATAAGAATTATTAGGGGAGTAAAGGTTTACTGGGTTACCGGTTAATATTGCAATACGAATTCTAACTGTTTTAACCGGTTCGTTTTTCCTTGAATCGGTTTTTGTTGATTCATGTCTCACTGATTATTTTGAACAAAAAATTAAAAGTTAAATGTTTGAATAAGTACTAAAATGAACGCATTTTTCTAGGAGACTATAGACCATTTTACACTTGTAAGTAATTCAAACTTTTGAAAATACATAATTATATGCATGTAATGCTGATCCAATTAGGACGATGCACATGCTTGAATTCGTGCTTTGCATGTCTATCCCCCCAAAAAAAACCGGTACGTATTGCAATATATTGCAATATAGGTTTTGCATATTGCAATAAGTTTTTTACCGTATTGCCCCTAGGAATTATACAACAGTGTACGAAGTAAGGAAAACAAAGTGGATGTCCGAATTGGTCAATTTAGCAGCAAGCGCTACATATTGTTTGTGGATTTTTGTTTTCCAAAATAAAGTTTTAGTTTCTCGAATTATAATGATTGTCCCGGACAGCTTGACACCTAATAATTTTGAAGACTGCTGCAATGATACCTAAATGAATGTAGAATGTTGATCAATACAATATATACTGATGGACATATTTCAAATTCTTATGTGCAGTCTCGTTGGTGTAATGGTAAAATGATAAAGCGTTCAACTTGACAAAGGGGGTAGTGGGTTATCCGCCTGACAAATAAACTATAAAAACCTTTATTTTTCAATTCTGCTCTACCTTTGGAATGGATTGGTTTATTAATGTTTACTACAATAGTCTATAAATATAAATTAAGTACACTTAGTTACATTAACACAGGGCACAGTTCTTAATAAAACATAGTTAAACCATATGGGAGTTGTTGTTACTTACTCATCTGACCATGGTCCAAGCCATTCTTTTCTTCCCCATGGATTTCGTAGACGTAATAATTTTACTTGACTTCCACGCCAGGGTACCTGAAAATAAGAAATCAGATTTATAATGGAAACATACCTTATCGAAATTATAATGATCTCAATGCCACAAAGGTGGTTGGCCCACAAAGGTGGTAGGCCTAGCGAACAATATTCTAAATCATACTGTCATTAACCAACACATTAAACAACATTCTACCAGAAAAAAAAACAGGAAGAGCTTTACTCAGATTATCAGAACAAAACAGAACAGAACATAGTCTTTATTGTATAAAACACAGGTTACATTTATATCTCGTATAGTACCAACATGTACAATAATTGTTAATAGTTTTACAGAATATATTTTGATATACAGTTACGGGAAATTCTAATATATATAATCAGAAAGAATATTATGTACATTGTATATATGTATTACTAATATTAATGAGGAGATTTATATTCAACTCAATTTATTTTCTAAATTCAAAATAAAGATAGAGTATTAACAATGCAATAAATGTATGGGAACAGTTTTAGACTTTATGAAAATATCGGATAATTGATTAAATAAATTAAATGTACAATTTTGCTGAAGTTTATAAGTATGGATCCTTCTTTAATATTGATTAAAATCTTTAAAGTTTCTAAAACTATGATAAGTATAATTATTCTATATCCAAATTTTTCGCCCAATCAGTGCATAGCATTTGTACCTCGTGATTAATGTAAGCAAAACAAAATGCTGTCAGATGAAGAATTCAATCGTTTTATAATAGGCGACCAAAGGCCGAAAAACACCGTGGCGAAGACAAAATCAGATGTAGCCATAGTTAAACGATGGTTTGCTGACAATGTACAAACAGAAACCAGTTAGTTAGTTGAAGTAAGTTTTGTTTTTAAAAAAAGATTGGATATAGAATAAAAAGATCATTTAACACTGAAGTGTCCAATACGGAAATATAGTTGGACGCGTGCCGAGATTGCAAATTCATATTGGACGAGCCGATGGGCACTTCTCCAAATATATTTCCGTATTGGACACTTCAGTGTTAAATAACCTATAATTATTGGGTGGAATTATTTTTTTTATTAATTACATGTATATCGCGACTGACAAATGGCCAGGAGAGGTTTAGTTCTTCAGACCAGAATTAAACACAAACCTTAACCAGTGAATAAAAGCTGCTCTATAATTCAAGCTGTGGTATGAGAAAGAAATGTTGTAACAAGTATTTAAAGGTACTAGTTCACATATTCAGTTCAGATTTTCTATATTTTCATTCAGTGTCTGTATTTGTGTTAAAAAATCTTAATATTTTAAGACAAACTGACCAATAAGTTGTAAGATATATACAATAAAGGTAACAAAAAAGCACAAAAAGTGTTTATACCGTGACATACGGAGTAGATATTTACTACTTCTAACACCATCATTTGTAGTTGTGTATCAATTTGCACTTAATTGTCATTATTCAAACACTTCTTTCCTGTTTAAAAAATGTTTCCATACAATTTTGATAGTTTCAGAAAAAAGCTGATATTTAAGTTGAAATTTGTGAATGAGTACCTTTAATGTCCAAACTCTATACGAAAGTATGGTGGAACAGAAGTGAACTCCAGAGTTGCGGTCTGATGCACACTCATCAGAGCTAACAGGGCCGGCTATTTTACAAGCACGTATAACAATTATCATATAGAATAATAAAGGATGACTTACAACAGATAAAGCTGTGATACTATAAGCATGTCCCATATATAAACCATTAGCTCTCCTTACTTCTGGTCTGTCGGCACCCTCTGGTAACTGGAAATATCACAACACGTATATAACATACGTACTTAGATTGCTAACAATTAGACAAAGAGAACAATTTTAATTTAAATTTCAATTTTATTGCAAATATGATTTTTGAAAACGATTTGAAATTTAATGAAAATGGATATGCCTCTATATCCTTATATGGAACACTCTAAAATTGGTTATACAATGTGATTTTCATTTCATTTTAAAAACCTTATTTTTTACCTTTTTTATTTAACACCATTAAGCATAAACTAATTTGAACATAAAAGTCAATAGACAAAGTTTCTTACAACTCAGCAATGTCCGTAACTTGAAATTATTGATTTAAAAAAAATCAAATCAAGCTCAAATTGATCAAAAATAGAATGACAGAACACTGTCTGTCAGGTAGCACTGCATGATTACTCTAAAATTGACTGACAAATTAACCAAAGCAAGTTTTCTCTGCGAAATTATTTCATTTGAATATTTTATTAGATAAATTCTAAGGGCAAATGGTTAGCCAACTACAAGAAACTCCATAGACAAAATGTTTAACCTACATAAATGCTGCCACCAACAAGTGAGTTCATCTGTGATGATTTCCACAATAAATCATAGAAGTTATGAGGTATTTCCGATCTATTACTAAGTAGAATAGTTTCAGGTAAACCACCAGTCATATCTACCAGAGCATCAACAAGTTTTCCTCCATCCAGAGCTGCATAACTTCCACGTAATCTGAAAATTGGTAAGATAATACGTAGATCAGTAATACGAGTATACTATTTAAGTTCGAATTGTTGCAAACTGTTTAAGTTTTATATATCAACATCAATATACTTGTCAATTTATTGAAAATATGAACACATACTTCAAGTACCTTTTTGGTTGAATTAGACGCCGTAGCAACACTTTTTATAGTTTATATCACGGCGGTCAGTCAACCTACTCACCCTACTTGGAAAAGGCTATATCTTTGAATTTAGCTGAATTTAAAGTATATGTACAACTGAATAGAGTTTTGAAATGCGGTTGTCGTGTAATTTAACTGACAGACTGTCGTTTCAGTCCAATAAGTGAGCATTTTTGAGTTCCTGTAATGAGTAATGTCTAGAGTCGACTGCATAGTGATACTAAAAGTAGACTTCAAAAACCTTGCTTTAACTTTTAAACATTTTTGAGTTCGTACGCAGTTATGTTTTAAGCAACCTACCAATATTTTGATTAATTCGTTTGGGAAGATTAATCTGATATTCAAATTTCAGATACAAAACCTACATACGGACTTCATACAGGAGTGATTGGTTAAGAAAATAGAATGCTAAATTCCGCTAGATATAGATATAATCTATATTATACTGAAGTATTTATTCAAGTTATATCTAAGATAAAAGAGATAAAGTAAAGATTCTACGAACTCACTTGGCATAAGCTTTCTCCAGCAAAGCTCCCCAGAATTCATCTTTCTCCTCCCAATTAGAACAATATATCAATCTTTTACCATCAGTAGGTAAATAATCATCTATTATAATTTCCTTCCAGTGTCCATACCACCAGAAATTAAAACGAAATATTCCTGAGTAAAAAACAACATTACATTGTAACATTTGTACGTTATGATCTGTACGAAGTTTTGTCGACAGTAAAAAAAAAATGTCCATATGGATTTGCTTAACTATAAGTTTTAGCTTGAATTGAAGCCGAACTAGGAGAATACCTATTGTGTGCGGACACTTAATCACTTAGGTAACAAAACACGTTTGGGATTACCAGACGTTAAAAAAGAGTCCAGTGATTTTAGTTGACTTCTTCAAACCACCTATGCCTTTCTATAAGTGAATGTTCGAGCTTTATCCTAAAAACTTTGGAAAAATATTGGCGAAAAAGTTTATATATGTATCCTTAGTCAATGTTATATAAACACTTTCTTCTTATAAAAAGTATAGTAACACATGCATGTGTCTGCCCCTGTCACAAACAGAAAAGAGACAGTGAATGGTTGTTATTACAATCAGACATTTTCGATGGAAATAATCTTGCTATTAATGATAAAATGTTCATTATGATCATGTAATTTTTTTGTCATTTTTCCATTATAAAATAAAAATAATTCGGTATATTTAAAGGTAAAACGCATTGGAGGCGTATTATATATTGCCAAATAATCATAATAAAATCTAACCAGCATAAATATCATCAAATCCTTGATCTAAAGGTACAACTCGTTCAAAATGTTGCCTTGGACCATTGACTAATAATGATGCTGCAGCGACAAACCAACAGTTACCTGAAACAATATCCCACAATACATGTCAATATAATATAAACTAAACTAAATTATAATTATGAATCAATATTTAACTCTTGGTCAAATTGCTCACAACGAAAATGCTCAATACAGGCATGTATACTTCGACCATTCATTTGAAAGATCGCTTACAACGTTATCACTTATTTCTACAAAAAATACTATAATTATGCCTATTTGCCAAAGTATTGATCACAGTTTCCATCGAGTTTGAATTTAAAAGTTTTTGGCAATAAATATAAAGGTTGACTTTTACCTATGTAGAAGAATTGTTAAGTTTGACTTTAGCAGAGTAATTTCAGTTTATACAGTCATCAGTGATTGCAAGGGTCATTTGAGTCAGGGTAATAGTACAATGTTAGAAGAATCTACTAGTCTGGGATGGTTTAATAGAAAACTATCTCACCACCCCTTTTATTTATGACGATAAAAGTTGCCTTCTCATCAATCTCCGTTAACATATATCCAGTAGAGCGCTGTCATACAGGATCTCTAAAGTTCGCTAGGAGTGACCCTCCTAGCGAACCTTAGAGATGACCTTTATGTCGACCAATCAATGCGCAGCTTTCACATAAAAGCCTCATTGATAGCATCTTGGTTTCGTATTTTTTAAGACCGAGGTTTGCGAGTTAATTCGACGGTGGTGTTATTTACAGGCTGTGAATGGATGTAAACAAGTTACTCAACATAATGATTGCGTCATGAATATAATAATGAGAAAAGGTTACCTGAAGGTGACCCTCGTATCGAAACAGTCAGATCTAAGTTAGCGAGTAGGCAAGCGGAAATTTTAGATCGGGTTTTAATCAGATTGCCTTTTCTTTTTATCATGAAAACATGTACTAACAGTACACATATTAAAAGAACAATTATTATAACAATATACAAACATACAAACACAATATACTAACCAAGTGCTCCTTGATCTAAATCTGAACGTGTTGCTGTAGCAGATACAAACTTTGGATCTCTCGATAAATCCTAAAAGAAGTGAAACAATGTCAATGTACATACATATTTTATGACTATTTTATACTTAAAATTGGCGGAATAGGATTAACGGCACTACAACTTGTTTTGTATAATACTCATAATCCTAGAAGTCAAGTTATGAGTATGATTCTCATGTTTAAGCCCTTTTGTGCAAACCCGTTTTGTAATAATTATTACATACAAAAATATTTAGCATATTGTCTGTAGACTGCTTAAGTTGAATAGACTCTCAGGTTGAGTCCTGATGATTAATGCAGTTGGATTAATACAAAAAAACAGGATTGAAACTGTTTTATTGAGCGTCAACAATCGCATAGTAAATTATTTAGAATATAATGAACTATTTTTTTTCGAGCGGCTCAGTAAGTTTGTGATAAAAAAAACTTTGACTCATTATTGCGCACGACCTTGTTTTCTTTATAATCTTTAGTTGTGTGGATTATGTCAATCACAGTGTCGAAGCCAGCTTGTTTATTAACTCTTACATGTGGAAATTGAAGAAAGAGCTACTTTCCAATATCTAAATGTGAACATGCCCGTGTTACTGTTTCGTTTTCTATTTTGTGCTGCAATTATTAGTAGTCGCAAACCAAATCCACACACAACGTGAGTTTTGATTTTCTGACCGACTTTATCTATATAACGAAAAGTATAATAGTTCATTAACCGAATAAATGGGAGACTTTGATACATTTAAACACTGCACCACAGATCACAGTAGTAAAACCGTTTACACAGAGGAGAATAAGGAGGACATGCTAACTATGAAGATTGATTAGTACATGGAGGATGAGAGTGGTATATTACATTATATATATTTTTTAACAGGTTCCGCCACATTCCAGTATACTAATATTTAAATGAGAAGTTATGTATAAAATGGATTCTGAATTCATTATTATTATTCCCGGGCGGGGCATACTTTTGTGGAGCTTTGTCATGAAATAATTGTCTACGGCCATTCTACCTTCTTCGTTTGATTCTAAACCGTGTAGGACAGTAGTCAGTCACTGACGGAAGTATGCGCATAGTAGTTGGTTAGTAGCTAAACCCAGAGATTTAACCTTTCAAGAAACAGTGAGAAGGTGGACCGACATGGTCGTGATATAACCTATACAGTGTGTTGCTAGTAACTTGCTACGGCGTTAAAACCAACAAAAAGATACATGAATTTTTAACTTTTAAACATATAAAACATGGTGGCGTAAACTAATATTTGAAAGCAAACTGGTCTTGTTGGTGTGAAGTCACTGCGTGGGTTAGTAAACATGTTGGGAAGCTGATATTGAGGTACGGTAGAAGTGAGAAGACTAAGTGAAATATAAGGTTTGTAGTTGTACGACTTAAGACTTTGTATGGTAGTTTGCGTATGTCTGATATTAAGCATCAAAAGACGTAGCTGAAATAATTAACGCTTGTTCACTAATTATTGTCCTTGCGACATAAAGCGACGGTACACTTTTCAACGTCGTCGCGAAAATTGGCATCGGTACAACTAACAAGGTCGTTGTAATATTTCGCTCCGGAACAATATTCAACGTCGCTGCGATATTTAGCTTTGGTACACTTATTAACATATCTGCGATATTTAGTGTCTATACAATTATCAAGGTATTTGCGATATTTAGCGTCGTTGTAGTTTTTTTGCGTCGTTGAGACATTTAGCGTCCGACTTTTTAATCAGTAAATTCAAAACAATAGTTAATTTTATTTAAAAAATCTGACTTTATGAAAACGTTAGAAATACAGTATACAATTAGATATCCATTTTCTGAGAATATTTCTCTGGTCATAAACAAAGTTTTCTATTAGGTGAATTCTTCATTAAAATACATATACGTACATCAATAAGTCAGTGATGTCTATGAGAAGATGTTTCTACCTAATAGTCACACGTGTTTAATCATTGATCTTTTCAGTTTAGTATACCCGGGTATTTATCATACATAACTATAATACATGTTAAAGCCACTATATGAAGATATATTCATTAACAGTGTAGACTTAAAAACTGTTTTACAACCATGAAGTTATCAAAATATAGCATGCATAAGAGATACAATAAACGGTTCAAACCATTCTGCTTCATAATGTCAATTTGAACAAGGGTCCATTCCTTAAAAAAGTGGGATACTCTTATAGGAGCATAAAATATTAATTTATACGCTAATTTTCAATACGCCTAGTCCAAAATAGTTTTAGAGCTTCATTATGTAATTCGGAGTAAATATATTATATTATAAGACTTCATCTTAAATATACTATGTTCAAAACTTTTAGTTCAAGTATTGACAACCAATGTCTACTTTCGGTTTCGATCTACTTTCTCCTTGAAATAAATCACACAAACTTACGTAAGAAATGTTTGCATTTATTTAAAAGTTCTTGTTCATTAGAGATGTTAAAAATATATAAATGTCTGAATACTTTGCAGTCAAAAACAATGTTATTTTTGATAATGGGGCTTTAACTGCTGTATTCTACATCTAGACACATGTACTTCTGTACTCACTGGAACATCGACCTTCACAATTCCGAAGAAAAACAAGATAAAAATGTATGTACATGTACAACACTATTGGCATGGTTCAAGCATTTATATGAGATTTATTGAAAGCTGGAAAACATAAGTTTCACACGTGCGAAATCCCCCACGTGCATGCAACATGGTTCATTTCTTTACGCGCGGATTAATTTTTCTGTATTATCGATTAGTTATCTATATGTTGTTTATTTTATGGCTAATTTGATACTTCTAACACACCCATACTTTTCGGTACAATAATAATTATTGTTAGTATGGAACATATGTGTTTTTAATCACAGAAATAACTTAATAATGCATTGTGCATAAAATACAATGATCTAACATTCTATCAGCAATAGGGACTTAAGTCAGTTATTTCCCTTTGCATACTCTTCAAATATCTAGGTCCAATCAATTGGATTACTCGGATTTTACCCTTGTTTTTCAATGTCAATTTGACACACTCAATCTTAAATACATTGTTTGTAAATCATTTAATTTGTTTGAAAATCAAGCAAAGTATTGTTTTGTTGAAGAACTAGGAACAATGAAGGGTAACTGACTGATATACCTCATTTCACCCGAATAGAAGAACAATTAATTTGTCTTTATCTACCCAACGTTTAATGAATTTGTTGCTTATTTATACATTTATATTAAAACGCTTGTTTAAGCTTTTGACGACTCATAATTGCATGTGTGGTCCATCACAGGAGACCATTAGCATGGAATAAGGCCAAATAACAACAAAATATGATGTTGGTTTATATGGAGCATTTTTTCAAATGTCATAAAACAAAATAGTGAAATATACACTCAATATATACAAGCCAAAATGGCACAGCTTTACACTTATTATACATATTATTCTACTCTCTTTTGCATCGCTAAAAAGTTTCACTCGTTCACTTTTGTGAATTTAGTAGTAATTCACTGAGCTGCAAAGGGAGCGTAATATTATTCAAACATATCTTTTTTATGTAAGATAGTGCATTCAGATGAAAAGTCTGACTATACGAGAGATATGAAGCGGGCATGGACGAGTGGTTATGACGTTGTATTGGTAATCATAAAAATACCACGTCTGTTCTGATCACATTCAAGATCACAGGCACCAGAGTCCTCACATTCTTTATATACGCACACATAAAACTATTTTGATAACAAACACAATTAAAAATCGCTCCCGTATACATTACCGTGTACGAGTTATAACTATACTTTCATTATATAATATTCATTATATATAAGGTAGTCTACATGTATGAATGCACAGGGAACTATATAAGACGTATAGGGACGTACGAAGATATGGACTCTGGTGCCAGTGTTCAAAATCTACCTGTTTTCTTGTGCTAGAATATGATGCTTGTAGTTCAGTGCTGGGTGTCAGAGAGCGATTAATGATAGTTGTAAGACCATGCATCAGAATCGACATAAAATAAATGACAACAAGCTATAGTTATGCCTTGATTAAATCCCCACAAAGATTACAATTTCATTGTAAATGGTTTATAATTTATCATCATTATGTTTACAAAAAACTGCATGCTTCTCACGACACACTAAATATGTAACGAAGTGATTACTTTAAAGTTCACCCGGCTAGCTAAGTCTTCTCGGAGAAGGGATGGCACAAAAGTCTAAGGTAATTGTATTTGATTGGAAAGTTAAACGTATGCTTTCGAGAGAAATCTGCAGACGTATAAACTGTCATACTCGAATAAACTAAGATGACCGTACGGCTACCAAGTTTTAGGAAATACTTAACTTGCCGGACCGCTTCGAAATATAAATATAATATTGCAAAGCTAGACAAACTAGTAGTGCATGGACAGTGTTAATTTTGATAAAATGGGCTTTAATATAAGCAACATGGTAAAAACATGTTGATCTATAAACGAAAAAACGCTCTTTAGATTGACTTAAACGTTTTGAACCGAACAAATGTATTTCGAAAAAACGACATAAACTACTGTACTTACTCATGAGAGTAAAATTATAAATGCTGAGTATAGCTGTAACAAGATAAATGATCGTAGATTTAAATATTTGTAATTCTATACTCATCGTGCAAGCCAATTTAAACTTGAAATACATATTTACATGCTATACGAAGAAAATTTAACTTATTTATATAAAGCAAACTTGATTATTGAAAGGCATGCACAGTTTAAACTGAACCATAGCAATGCATTCAAGGTTGAGCATATTGAATTCTTATTACGGGTATTGTATGAATGCATAATAGTTCGTATAAAATCGTTAATTTTTTTTTGAATAAACATAAATAGCTGTTCAAATTTGATAGAGAAAGAGACATCTAAATTTTATAACAACATGTTGCAATCACAGGCGGCCGGCGCGGTCCTGGAGCAAAAAAGCACTATATATACATACAGTGTTTTTTTTCAGGCCATTTTGGGGCCGAAATTGGGCCCCATTCCCCTCTCAAAAAAGTATATATTTTCCCCTTACCAGGTAAAAAATTCCCCTGTCAGAGTGTCCTAAAACTTCAGTACTTTTTTTAAACATTTCTGCCCATTCCTCAAGCATTACAGAAAATCACAGGTGATTATATGGGTCCAATAGTTAAAATTTTATATAGGTAGTCAGAAATGTTACTCTGTTAGAGGATCTATGTTATCTCAAGTATTGAAAATAAAGAAAAAAAATCCCCAAATTTGGTTTTTGTCCCTACTTTCCCCACAAATAGGGCCCGCCACATTTCGCCAAAGAGTGAAAATGAACACTGGACATATAAGGTATATAACTCAAAAATTGTAGTTTTTAATCAAGTTCATTTTAAAACCAGTTTCTCCATTACAAATAATTTTGTATAGATTTATACATGCATGCATAGCCAAGGCTTTGTGCTTTTGAATGACACCAAGATCGTTTGCATACACCGCGAATTAAGGTTGTAGGGCGATTTAGAACACCACGATCAAAACAGAATAGGTTTAGTCGGTACAGAAGTCGCAAGAACAAATGCGCTATTTACGGCAAATCTGTGCTGTTAAACCGAATAAACAAAGTAAAGACGGGATATTTACACATGCACTCGATCGTCGAATGTTTTTTGATGTGATGTTAAAAATCACCTATGAACTTATTATTTGGCGTGTGCAAAAGATGTTGGTGTCATTCGAAAAAGAAAAGCCGTAGCTACGCTTGCATGTTTAAATTTGTGAAATAAAATTATTTATGACGGAGAAACAGGCCATTTATTGTAGGTGGTTTAAAGTTTAATCAGTTATGAGTAATATACCTTATATGTACATACAGTGTTTTTGCATCTGGACCGTGCCGGCCGCCTGTGGTTGCAATAGGCACATATACGAAGTTTGTAATATCACTGTCCATTAACTTATAAAACTATCGTATTGAGATATCTACTAGTTTATGAAGCATGTGTATAATGGTTCTCGAGTAAGTAAACAATGACATGGGTGGTAGATGTTGCTATCCACAAACATTTGAATAACCTCTGTACATCCTTAAGTTAAGGCCGCAAGCGGCCGGCACGGTCCTGAATCAAAAACACTTTAAATACATTTGTGTATATACAGTTTTGCTTCGGGACCGCGCCGGCCACCTGTGTTTTAGACGGCATGATAAGTTCTCGTTTTCACGCCAGACAGTGACATTGCAGTACAGGCTCCGAACAATAATTGAGTATGCTTTGAGGTCAGAGATTCAACAAAAGACCTTTCATTAAGTAAGTGTATCGGTGTTCATTATGTACACGGAATTCAAACTTACATGTGGTGAAGGCTATTTCATGTTTACAAAACTTTCATGTATTATATGAGTGGGATGGGTATACTGCCAGCAGAGGGTAATCACATCATTACTTTATATTTTGATTTCAATCCTTTTGGAACGTTATTTTAGTTTTTGTAAATTATATGCACATTCGCACACAAAATAACAACATTTAAATTCTCGTGATAATGGTTGTTTTATAAATGACATTTCAAAATGTAATTGTTGTTATTTGTATTCTATCGTTTTGTCACTTGATACGACATGCGTTCGTAAAATATACATTTAACTGGCGTTTAACTGATTTTCAAAAAGTACATGCAAATCTATAACTTTTTAAACAATTATCGATCAAACTATGACATATTTTATACAGTAATTTTTAAAGTGATATGAAAGCCACTGGGCAGGTCAGTCGGTAGCGCACAAGTTATCTGTTGAATGGGTAGATTGTATTCCCGGGCTGAACATACATTCGCGGAGCTTGGTCATGAAATAATTTCTGCAACAAATCTCTTTCCTTACACTGATTAAAATCAAGTAGAGTAGACTTTATTCACTGCCGGAAGTATGTGCCAGGTAACTAGTTAACAGCTTAATTAAGATAATTAGCCTTTCTACTCGTATGAACAATGAATAGGTTTACGAACCTCCGTTGTACACGATAACCTTAACAATTTGTTACAATGGCGTTTAAACAATAAATAGTGAGTTGGTGCGTATAAACAAACAAAATATTACATTCATTAAGCTATACAACACTGTATTTGTATCGTCACACGATGGCGATGAGTGCATTTTCTATTCGTCAATGTATTAGACAATAGCGGAAATCCATGAATGAGATACAAAGCTTAGATTATTTTATTTTCATGTAAATTACCGAGATTGTATTGTTGATAAGGTGGGGGATAACACTGTCTATGTTAAAATATTTATGATTATACTAGTGGTTTAATGGTTTTATGAATAACATATATACATGGGTATGAAATATTATTATTTGTGAAGCTTTTTGCATAAACAGATAAGTTCAGATATTACTGTGGTTATACTAATTTATTTAAGCTTGATTAGGAAACAAGTTTTTACGACTTTTTATTAATCACTTTCGAGTCCATTTCTTGGTCCCCCAGTACTGAGCATTTACTGGTATATTTTAATTTAAGTGCAAGTGGCGCATGCAGTAACTCTGCTGATATACATATATTCTATCGATCCCGAGAACTGAATATTTAAATCAGCGGCGTTAACGTATGCGTCACTTACAGTTGGAAAAAAATTAACAATAAAACCGTTTAATCATTTTTACCATACTTTTGATCAACACGCTAACCTCATGTTATAAACACTATACTATATAAGTCGTTGATGTACTTGACAAATTACTATCACTCTATTTCCCTTCATCTTTCAAGCATATTTAAGTAAAGAATACACTTAAAATATAGATCTAAAATTTGATTGAATACTTGAGTGCACAACTAGTTGTATATTACACTAGATTATTATCAAACCTTGTCTTCACGACCATAAATTATTTCTAAGGTCATTCTCCCTCCGACCAATGATTCTTAATCATGTAGGACAGTTGTCAGTCACTGACGTAAGAATGTGCCTAGTAGTAGGTTGAAATCCAGATAATTAGCCTTTCCAGGAAGAGTGAGTAGGTTGACTGACCTATACGATGTGTTGCTACGGCGTTAAACCCAAGCAAACAAACAAACAAACAAACTTCATGACCATGCCACTTAAGTTTAAGAGGACAACAGTTTCATTAATATCATTAGTAGTCCGCTTCTTATAGTTTGACAGAATAATAAAGGTATGTTTGATGTCTTATTATCCACTTTCAATTGGCTTACAAAAACCCAATCTATTTTTGTTCCTACCACTGATCCTAAATCAAGTACGTAGGACATCGTGATATACAATAAGTTGCTACGGAGTTAAATCTAACCACAATGAAAATATATATTGAAGGCTGAATAAGATCACTTCACAATGAGCATGTGTCTCAGTTATTGAATGAAAATTGTCTTAAAATCAATACCTGCAGCGTGTTCAGTAACGACTGTTAGCTAACGTTACTGGTACGGGAGAACTCAACCCGAAGACAACTCAACACGTGCAAAACTCAACTCGAAGTTGGGACAACTCAATCCGTTAGTAGGGGATGGAGTTGTCTCGGGTTGAGTTGTCTTTGGGTTGAGTTGTTCCGACACTTCCGTTAAGGAACGTTTTGGAACGTTCAGGGTAACTGAATACGAAACTGGTCGACCGTATATCGCAGAATAATATTGACATAGGATCAGGCAGGCTGGTGTGTAATTATCAATGATCAATATAAGTGTTGCATTAGGTCTAAATTCGATCATAATTAACAGTTGGTACTCGAGTGCACACGACGTCGGTGGCCTAATACGGAAGCTATGCCCGTCCTAGCCGTGTATAAACCTATATGGACAGTAGTCGTCTGACTGTGTTTAAGATGGGAGTGAATTATCATATACTAATACAAAAGGAACAATATTATCATCATTTTTCACAGTGGGTTTTAATGCATCTTGTTGTGATCATTTCATCACATCATCAAAATCAGCTACAGACTTAGGGCAATCTCCGTAAACAGATATCCTGTAAAGCATTGTCGTACAGGATCTCTACTTTCTCAATGCAGGGACACGTCGAGATGACCTTTATGTCGACTAATCAATGCGTAGCTTTCATCTAGACGAAACACTATTAATAACATTTTGATTTCGTAATTTCAATTTTTGACCAAGGTTTGCAAGCTAATTTAACAGCGGTATTATTCACAGTCTGCCATTGGACGTCCCATTTCAAATTGCGTGACGTAGACGATGTAAACAAGGCACGTATCATAACAATTTCGTCATTAATATCATAAGAAAATGTCAACTGAACGTGACCTTTGTTTGAAAAAGGTCAGATCTAAATTAGTGAGTAGGCGAGCGAAAATTTTAGATCGGGTTTAATCAGATTGGACTTAGGGTAAATCCTAGCATTGCCGACAAAATACTGTCGTAGCTCAGTAAGCATATTGTAAAACTGCTCATCATTGGAACTAATACGTCTGTAACTTAGCTTGGCTAAGTGGTATACCATTTTTGCAAGATATGTGATGACTCGAACCATACTCAACATATTGATGTATATTTGTGGATTTAACATGTACTTTAGTGCTAAGGTTATTGTCATAACCAATCATTACAACCACATCTAAAAATGTCACATTCTTCTTAGAAACCATGTAGGTAAACTTGATGTTAGGATGTTAAGTGTTAAGTGAATCAATATTTTTTTTAGGTTATCCGATGAATGAGACCACAGCATGTTGAGGCAACGTACATAACAGTACTTTCCAACATGCATTATATCAATTCTCGACAGTATGATATTTGGTGACAATTTGATAAAAAATTTCATTTTGACATCAATCATACTACGAATGGCCGTCATTCATTATTGAATAGTGTTGTTATGGTTTTATTCATCTAATAATTAAAACATTGATATATTTTGATTTCTTTTAAGAACTTTCAGGCTTACAGCTGGATTCAAACCATACTTAATGATCCAATGTTAATGGAAACCACGAATGTTCAGATACTTAATCAATTGATGTTTGTTGAAGTTTAATATATTTTATGAGTGTCTTGTTGATGTAATGGTCAGGCGTTTTACCGTTATAAGCATAATTGACCAAGGGGTGCGCCATGGTGGTTTATCCATCATACTTATTTTGTTAAAATGAATTATACAACATTTATTTCAATACTCCTTACCTCTGGAATGGATTGGTTCATTTTAAATGTTGAGACAAACACGTTTTGTTATTTTGTACGTTTTACACATGTATTTAGTTTTAAACCACCACCCCCTTAATCAATCATACTTGTTATGGTAGTACACTGTACCACCAACAAGATACTGACTCATAAAAACATATTAAAATGAATACTTTATAATTCATTCTATTGT
The DNA here is from genome assembly GCA_025267735.1 of Mactra quadrangularis. Taxonomy (NCBI): domain Eukaryota; kingdom Metazoa; phylum Mollusca; class Bivalvia; order Venerida; family Mactridae; genus Mactra; species Mactra quadrangularis. The sequence continues at coordinate 27,870,085 of CM046303.1, forward strand.
CATCCTGAGTATCCCATGTCGTAGATTAATTCGTTGTATTGTTTATAAAAACAGATTTTTATGGTACAGGTCGTAATCTAGGTCATACGTGTTTTTGTACTTTAAACAATGGACTTGCCCACTAATTAGGTAAACACGCTAATGCATGAACAGCATTTCACTGAATTAAACAGATCAATTTTATATGTAACATTTATTTTGAATAGTGTGTATGCACATTGTAAATTTTATAAAATGATATGTCTGTAAAAAGTGTAAACTTATTGAACTATAAAATTTTAAAAATAATTTACCCATAAATATTGGTGTGTAATGAAACTAGCTATGTTTAAATACGCAATGTTTACGTGGACGACCTGTATATTTTTTATGTGTCATACACACGACTATACATGTTGGTAAACAAAGTTCTACTTATCGTCTGCTTACCATACGTCACTCTGTTTCATTTACGCCCACTACAAGCATACATGTATTTTCAAGTAGTTAAATAAACGAAACCCGTATACAGAATTTTAACTTTGACAATGCATGCACGTAAGTATTCGAGTTCGAGTTTTATGGAAACGTTGTATATGTAGATATCTATAAATATAAGTTGCATTATCAAATTTTATTTAACTATCAATGGCTTATGCATTTACCCTGCTGATGTAAATATTATCGATACATCTTGTACACACGATTGATAGAAATATATATCAATCAGCGTAGTTAATGCTTGCGCCACAGATAAATCGAATAAAATCAAAGAATTACTACATATTACTCAGTCTACATTCTCGTTCCCAGGGGCTATCAAGATTCTCGATACTCAGTACGGAATGCTCAATCTACAGCCATGATCGAATACGCCCCTTCTACGTACGCCCCAGATTTTAGTAAAACAATCTAAAAATAGATATAACATACCACAGGTCTCTTCCATTCTATCCTTCTGATACTAGTATTCCTAAACTCCCCTGTTGGTGATAGGGAACGTACTTCCGGTGGGAATTCACGATCTATAAATAAGGACTTCGATTCAACCAGTTTCTTCCTCAAAGCGTAATATTCCGAATTATTTGCACTCATTTTTTGTTAAAACACTTTCCTCTTGATGGTTCGATTTAAACTTACAAATTCGTTCAAAAACCCTACCTAACTTGACACAGTATTTATTTGCTAACTTTTAATATTCACTGAACCGACAGTGTGTTACATGGTCGGGTTATTATAAAATTGTTAACATATACAAATGTAGTATTTTATCGAATGAATCATTAGTACTAAACCTTGATCGATATCAACAACTATAACTTGTACCTTTCTCTGTCCGTGGTGTATGTACTTGTTTTTTACCTGTTGTACGAATTAATATATTCACCATTAGGTTAAACGTCTACATAAATTTGTATAATAACTTTACAAGCGACCTTGACAACTATATAGTTTTCAATAGATTTTTGCAATGCATGCATATATTTTTTCATACATGTATTTTCATTTCTGCATGGATGTTAGTTGTTGCAAAGTCACGTGACTATTTCAGTTCAATGTTTTTGCACGAATAAGGAAGTTAATGTGTGATGTGAAACGAAGCACTTAAAACCATACTGAGACCTTATCTCATAACTTAAATGAATAATTCAACTAATGAAAAGTACAGGAGCGTAGTTAACTGCAAATATGAGGATATTGATTTTGAAAAATTGACTCTAGACAAAAAATAAATATACTCATAATTTACATACCAATGTCCGTAAACAGATATCCTGCACTGTCGTACAGGATCTCTAATTTTCGCTAATAGGGTCACGTCGATATGACCTTTGTGTCGATCAATAAATGCGTGGCTTTCATCTAGACGAAACACTATTAACAGCATTTTGATTTCGATTATCTAGACGGCTCATTTCAAATTGCGTGACGTAGACGATGTAAACAAGTTAATAAACATAATGATTGCGTCATGAGTATTTATAATGAGAAAATATTACATCAACGTGGCTCTCATAACGAAACAGTCAGATCTAAATTAACGAGGTGGTCTGCACATAATGCATCCATATGGAGCGGACGGACCCTCATTAAAATCTTACAAAACTAAATTAGCGAGTAGGCGAGCGGAAATTTACGATCGGGTTTTAATCAGATAATTAACATACATAACATTAGTTTAAAGTAGTATAGTTACCAAAGTATGCAAGTGATAAATCTATCTCATCACAATCTGCACAAACTATAAAATTGTCTTGTGCATATTGGCATGTGACTTTATTTGAGTCACTGGCACCAGAGTCCTCATATTCTTTAAATACGCACACATACAATATTTTGATAACAGACACCATTAAAAATCGCCCCCGTATGGTCTATGGACTGCTAACAAAATAAACATTTATGTGGTGCAAATGAGTTTAATATTAAGTCAAACTCCTCTTAAAAATCTAATGACATTTTTATCTAAACATGTCAATGTTTCGTATTGAATTTTAAAATGAAAGTAGATTGGAACCATAAACATATTAATATGTTTATGATTGGAACCGAAAGTAGAATTTGGTTGTCAATTCATGAACTAAAACACATGTTTATTGTGTCTCGAATGCTAGTTATATTTTAATAACTTCACCGTTTTAAGACAATTTTATTCTCTGTCATGAATGAATACACTTTGTATCATGGCTTTAAGTACTTGATTAAATAGTTGATAATTATCCTGCGAGCACATTCATTGCAAAATACAAATGTAGGTCGTTCAATGACGGTTCCTTAAAGTATCGATTTAGACGATGACTCAAGTATCGTGAAACTACATCTTAATTATCATGTGATCATGTGTATTGACACAAAATTGCAGATAGTTTATGCAAATATGTTGTAAATTCATTCAAGATACGAATCATCCATCATAAGTATGATTTGATCTAAGGAACTATATGAATGCATGAAGCTATTTGTGCATTTTGGAATTTTTGGTAGCCCAGATTGTACGAAATTCGCCAGTTTTTTTAAGAATGGCATATTCAGAGTTCTCGTAAAAACACATTAGAATCACTTACCTATTCGGTATGTAGGAAGACGAATAGCCGTAGAAATCATTTCCTGATCAAACTCACTGTGGAATGCGCCACTCGGGAATTGAACCAATGACCCCCTCGTTCATTAGACTTTTGCGCTACCGACTGAGCTAGACAGACGGCTTTCTCTTATTCTAAATAATATTATACGATTGCACAACATGGTTTTTGCGTACTTATTTCAAGTTTCAATATTATTTCAATACCCACCATTCTTCAATTAGTCCAAAAACTCTAATGAGAAATAAGTTAAAGTGGCTGCCATCGATGACATCAAGATTCTGTGGTGACCTTTTTGGTATTTAGCAACCATGATTATGTACATGTCACTTCCTAGGTGAATGCCTCACAGAGAGTCCTAGATCCTTGCGTGGTTAATGGTACAATAGCGGTTGGTAGTCATTCTGAGTGTAGTTGAAAATCCGTTCTTAATGAAAATATGAACAAGAAAGATAGTTAAATCTAATGTTTTCAGCTAATGCCTCAGTCCAATAAAATCGTGGCTTGTGTCGGACCCGTACGTGCAGACAGTCGTAGGCCGTAGGAAGCCTTGCGTATTATGGTGACAGAACGCTCAAGGCACAAAACAACACTACAGTACGGAGCCGAAGCTGGAAGATATGCAACTTAAATCCATACTCGGCCACGAGTGTGTTCACGATTTGACTTTGAAACTGATACATGTATCCATCGCTCATCTCACGGACCCTGGTAAACACGTAACAGTCCGTACGGGTACGCAAGAGTTCGTACGAGTCCTTGCGGAGTTTCATCGCACGGCGCCCGTACGGTGCCCTCACGGCTATTTTTATGTTTATGGGACTGTATAATCAGTCTTAGAGATATGATACTTACCTATAAGAACCTATTATAGCTGTATGAATTCATTATCTAGATCATTTTAGTTTCAAAAATCACAAATGGCAAAATGCTCTAAAAGTCGACCACAGATTTTGAAATTAGGACCCAGTTGGCTATGGAAATGTGACTAGATGTATATGTTTTGGTATTTATTAATTTTGGTAGGTTTTAGTTTAAAATACTTAAATCAAGTAAGGATCTTTCAAATTGTAATTATGTGAACAATTTATTTCTCTGGCGATCAAAATATTCACTTTTGAGGTCCAAGTGGTCACCGTATGTGAATAACTAGTCTTCGGCCATGTCATTTCTGTATAGGCCAGTACCAGCGTAACATTTGGAACTATAATGGTAGAAAAAATGGAAGACAACCCGTGGTATTTTTTAGAATTATTAGAATTATTTAAAATACCAGTGGCTTCCCTTGAATTAAAGTTTAATAATGTATTAACTTCGCGTACGTAGTCGTAACAATAGTTGGGATACGGACAGTTAAATGTTGAAATATTTCAAATGATATGTATTGACCTTTCAGGGGCGGATCCAGGATTTTTTCCTAAGAGGGGTCCGAATTTTTCTAGGGGGGGGGGTCCGACCTTTTCTAGGTGGGTTCCGAACCTCGAATCACAACCACATTATACACATTTTGCAGAAAAAAGGCAACATATTGATAATAAAAACTACATAACTATTAAATCTGTGTTAAGCACCAAGAAAAATTGCTTCAAACTACTTAAAAATGACTTACTGGCAAGAAATACACTAATTGACAAGTACATTTTCCAAATTCTAGGGGGTCCGGATCCGCCCATGCCTTTAAACGAGTGTCAGATATGTATAAACCAGCTACATGTACTGTAATTGCATAGTAAGGACGGACAATCTCAATTGTCTGTAAATTTTTGCTGCTGCTAAAAAACAGGTATAATATCAGTTAGACGTTAATGACTCCTGAACGTTAGCTCGAGGGCATTAGTCATTGAGGACCGATAATTGTGTATCAACGCTGGGCTCAAACCCACGACCTTCTATCATTAAAATTTACATAGATATAAATTGATTAGTCTCAACCATTCAACCACAGAGGCTTCTGCAAACCACCGTTAGCACATTCATCCTCGGTCGAAATTTTGTGGCTCAACTTACCTCCATCGGTTTGCCCAAGCAACCCAGGAACGGGGCAAGTTGATCCAGTTTTAACATTATATGAAAGGTCTGCATAAAAATTAAAAGTGTGATAATAAAGTCCAAAAACGAGTACATTTCTTTAATAATCGATTTTTAGTAGCTGTTATTCTTATCGATTATCTAGTTTTTGAACGTGTCAAAAATCGACCCCGAACTCAATACTCCACTACTAATTTAAAACAGTAATAGACCGGTTTATGACATCATATTAAGTTGCTTTAACGTTTACACTTTCGAGATTCGAGACATTATAAAGGTTTTTATGTAAAGGCTCCACATCAGGGCTCGAATTTAAACTCACATACTCGCAAAATGCGAGTGGATTTTGAAAATTGCGAGTAACTTTTACCGTCTAAACTAAAGAGACCCAAACTAGCATTGAAACGGCCATATAGATCGATAGTACCAGTTCAAGATTCATCGTAAAAACACGTTCGATATTCTTTGACTATTCTACAATAACGCCCTCGTTTTATTCATAATTAAATACAAAGTACTATTTTGTTTTTATATTTCATATACAATTTAATGTATAAATAGTAGCTATGTATGCTACAAAAATTTTAAGAAAAATATGCGTGTGATATTTTTCATTTTGCGAGAAATAAAATTCACTCGCAAAAATTGTAAGTCCAATTTTTTGTTAAATTCGAGCCCTGCTTTACATGTTTCTTTCATCCCTGTCGTCGAGGACTTGACTTAATTTTGCAATGCTGAGACTGTATATCATATGTTATTGGTTTTTTTCACGCAACATATTCGAGTCGTGAGAAGTGTGAGTTAAAGCTTATTCAAAAATACTATTTCGTATTGTTTGCTCTTCAAACTTTTGGTGGGAAGTGTGAGTGAGGTGCACTCTTGTACCAGGTTTAAACTCTAGTAGCAATTATTTTGCGACTATCCGTTCAAAAACGGTAACCTTTTAGGTTTTTCTTTTTGTTGAAAAATCTTTAGTTTAACATTTAGTTTAAAAAATAAATAACATTTCGACCTTTTTGCTTTTTGGTGGTTTAGAAGGTAATGTGCTTTTTACGATTGTTGTTCCTGATATGATTGCTAACACTTTTTTCGAAAACATTTCAATTCTTTAAAATAGAAACATAAAAGATTAAGCTAGCCTGAGTCTTCTTTAACCAAGGTCCATAGCGCTGTTGGTAGCGCGCCGGGATTTGGAATCTCGTGCCTGAGGGGGTGCGGGTTCAAATCCCACCCGGGGAGGTTATACCCTTCCATGAAAATTTGACAATAATGTCGATTTTCCTCCATTGATTAGATAAAATGGAGAAGTTTTCGGCCTTGAGGAAGGGCAGGTGAGTACTGGTTATAGACAATGGTCCGGGAAAGCAAGGTTAGGTGCGCTGGACGCCGTAAAATGACCTAAATTGTGTTGACACGGCGCTAAATCCAGGAAAAAAGGGTCCACCTTAGACAGTGATTTCAAACTACATTACATCTTCATATTTATACACAAAAGAGACAATGCCTTAGGGTACAAAATACTCAAAATAATGATGATTTTATTCCAGTATTTATGAAGTAAGCTTTGTTTACGGTGCAGCTACAAGTTCAATCAAGTTACATATTATAAAGAATCATGATATTATACTATTACAGGGTCTTACACAAATGAATTTGGAAGAAAACTTTTTTTGTTCAGATAAAATGTGCTACTATTTTAAACATATTGCTATCTGATAAACTAGTGTTTGACAATCTGTCAATTCGTAAACCCGATCGGCAGCTTTATTAAACTAATTTAGCAGTATATCAGACGAAAGACAAAAAGTGCATTTTCAACGCAATTAGAAAGGAATATCGGACAGTTTATAAGAAATGTCGGCATGTGTTTTAAAAGAGACGCAACAATTTGTTGACATTGCATAATGTCTACAAAGTTTGCTGTTACTTTTCGGAATTGACACTCGAAGTCTATAGGGGAATAATTTCCTAAGATATAAATGACAGTTTGCAACGTGAAATAGTAAAAAATCAGAAACCATTTTGTTTTCGAAGGCGGCTGATGTCTTTTTCCTGTCGTAGACACATATTGAAGTAATCTGATAACTTATACCTTCACTGAGCTTCATCTAAATATATGATCATTATTTCACAGACAAATTAAGATCTATATGTGACAAAGAAGATACAAGGAGACAGCGGCAATCATCGAGTTGCATTAAACAGTAGATATTGTCTGATGATAAGTATATAGGAAACAATGGCAATAAGTCTCGATTTTTGACATGGGTTGCTTGCAACCTATCTCTTAAGTAGCGGAATATTATAATACGTATCATTTATTTTTGACGCGGACGATTACATTCGAAAAAAAGTAGTTCGCAGTTTGATAACACTACACTGATCTTCGTGTTATTATGAACAACTTTTTTGTAGTTTTAAATGAATTTCATGGTATTATAATCAATATATGTTTTCTCTAACTCCATTGCGCATGTGCCCAGTCTTACGGATTGTTATTGACATCTTAAGCGTTCAATAAGAGGTTTATTTTTACATTTCTAGTTTAACTACATTGTCGCATGAATTCCATGTGTCACGTATTTTGAAGAGCCTTATTCGGATTGAATGCATTTTCGTATTTTAGAAGAATATCAATGCTTTTATCCGAGACATAGATATTAGAGAGCAGAAAATAATTAAATGGAAAAATGCCGTTTCGCTATAATCGGGTTGGGTATATCAGGTTAGTCGTGCCGGTCAATAGATATTCCGGATCGTAAATACGAAGTTGTCGTTCGTTGACTTAAAATAAGTAACAACAAGTCAATTGGTAGTGTTTGGGATTCTCAATATTAATATCAAAATGTTATAACAAAGTGTATATGTTGTACTTATTACCTTTTGAAACTGTCATTACTTTTTTGTCTTTTCATTTACATGTAGTGTCACAAACATTGCCTCTGATTTTATGTTACTATTTTGTCATTGTCATCGTATAATCTAGTTCATCCGCGTCTACATTGTCATGTTGCAATATTATCCATTCATTAAATGGTCGTATTGATTGATATTAGACATTGTGCACAGTACTTCCCATCGTTCCTTCCTAAATTTCTAGACGCATACTTCCGTCAGTAACTGACAACTGCCCTACATGATTTAGAAAGAATGTAGGTTTAGTGATAGTCTATTGTTTGTTAATAGAATTAACACCCAGACTAGTCTAGATAGCTTGTAAATGAAATTACAAACAAATCATAAGACAGGTTGATGAATTGCTTCCGCAATTATGTTTGCAGTTTGACGTCATAGAAACTGTAATGCCTACTTTCCCCTTATCATAATACATTTTGTTTAAAGTCAACCTACAACAATGTTAACACTTATTATAAAGAGAAAGTTTAAACTGTCAGATTAAGAAGTATGTTAAAGTAAACACATGACATTTCATATTAACAAAAAGCTGCACTGATTTTGAGAGAAGAATGCAAAATGTCTGCATGTTCTAATAGCACTTCTTGTATCTTGGTAATAACTTTTAACGAACGTATTTTTAACTTCTCTTAATAACCATCACCTCCGATAGGTCCTTACTTCCGTAATAAACAACAAACAAACAAAAATTTTGTTTGGTTACAAGCCTTTGGGAACCATCGACCTGCTACCGCGTATTAACATACAAAGTATTGATATGTCTCTAATACATACACAAACGTAAGAGTGAAATTACTCACTTTAATTTTTGCTGTATAATGCATTTAATGGCATCATGCATGTAGGCCTGAATTTACAAACGTAACATTGAAACTGCAACCCGTTCACATAAAACAATAAAAAGTAAATAGATAAAACTTCGCAGATGTTTTACGTTAAATGTCCCAAGGCTGAATGACCAAACCGCTTCATCGGTTTAGCGCGAAAGCTCGTGCTACACTTACGCCACCTATCGGAGCTTTCAACCAAGGAAAAGTAATTTTCGTCAAATTCAACATTTCAAACGACCAAAATTTCATACTGTTTGTGAAAAACCCGCTTGTATTGTTCGCACCATGTGTGTAGAACTCTACATTAAAAGTTGTATTAATACATGTCCACGGGTCATTTATGACCTGATACATAATTATTATTTTGCAATTTTTTTTATTTAAATAAACTCTTGAAACTCTAGTGAACAACACGTTTTGTAAAAATGTGGTTCAACATACGTACATACGTACTATAAAACATACCAACCTTCTTGTTTGTAAAGTCGTTTGGTGTATGAACCTCGAATGACTTGACCTTCCTGATATGTAGCGTTTACGAAAATCATATCAGCTTGCTTGGCATTTTACAACCCTAAAACATCATAATAAAAATAAAGTACCTACGACTCTATTTAAATTATAGAATACGACCTTCACGAATATTGACTTTCCTTATATGTAGTATTTACGAAAATCATACCAGGGCTGAGTTCAGTTACCGCGAACGTTACAGAACGTTACATAACGATACATTCGGAACTCCTCGGCCATATAATTATTTACTTTAACACCGTAAGTTTCAAAAAAGCGTCTAAATATGTCCGAGATTACTCGCAGCAAATGATCGAGGAGTTCCGAATGTATCGTTACGGAACGTTCTGTAACGTTCGCGGTAACTGAACTCAGCCCTGCTTGCTTGGCAGCTTACAAATTACTTAAAACATCATTATAAAAAAGTACCCGTGGTTCTATTTAAATTTTAGAATACTTTAAAGGTAATAGTTCACAGATTTGGTCATTATACATAATTTCAAAATATCATTTAGTGTCTGTAAATGTGTCAAAAAAACTAATTTTAATATTTGATGACGAACTGATCTATAGGTTGCAAGAAATATACGATAAAAGTTACTAAAAAGCACTAAAATTGTCCATACCGATACCTACGGGATAGACTTTTAATACATAAAACACCACCATTTTGAGTTGTATGTCAGTTTGCACTAAAATTGTCATTATCAAAACACTACTTTCCTGCTTCCAAAAATGTTTCCATACAATTTTGATGGTTTTAGAAAAAGTTGATATTTTAGTTGAAATCTGTGAATGAGTATCTTTAACTCTATTCACTCAATATGTCAGTCTATTCTGTAACAAGTCGAATGTGGTCTTAAATGATCAACTTATCGTTTTGTTAAAAGCATTCACATTTTGATAAGTCTAGGTTATTTGTAAATGAAATAAGAAATCAAATCCTAGACAAGACGATAACTTTCTTGCGTTTGACATGAAGTTTGCAAATTGACGTTATTAGAACTGTTTACTCCCCTCGTTATACATTCTCAAGTAATCAGGTTCCTAGGACAATAATACTAAATTACTTATTTATAGAAACTTTATCAGACATAATTCTAGTTGTGATATAAACTATTAAGTGAATATGAACACAATGAATTTCCTATTAGCTTAACTGCACATCATTTAGTTGCATACTTTCTTTGTTAATATCAAGCATACAAGTTCAGATATTGACAAAACCGAAATAAATTTACGTGCGTTCAAAACGATTAGTAAAATATTCGTACTATAAGATACAAATATTTGGTTCTGACACAACGTAACATATCGAAAACTTTTACACCTAATTTTGAGGTTATTTACATCCCATTGGTTTCAAGAGTTGCATCATCTTTTTTATAAATTCATAATATACTACCGCCTGAGTATATAAAATCCCACCCGGGGAGGTTATACCCTTCCATGAAATTTGACAATAATGTCGATTTTCCTCCATTGATTAGATAATATGGGGAAGTTTCCAGCCTTGTGAAATGGTAGGTGAGTACTGGTTATAGACAATGGTCCAGGAAAGCAAGGTTAGGTGCGCTGGACGCCGTAAAATGACCTAAATTGTGTTGACACGGTAAATCCGGTAAAAAAGACTTATATACAACAATTGTGAATAAAATAAGATTGATTTGTAAGATGAAATGTCCCAATCTATACTATCTATTTATTGAAATATTATTCATGAGAATTGACATTTTGAGACTTGTGTCAGACAAGGCAATTCTGTTGTTCAATTCTTTATCTAGGACGGTCAATCCTATCTCAGATACGAGTATAATAAACGAATACAATAGTGCCAAAATCACTCAACTGTTGAATTGATAAATATAACAATAAATCACAAGACATAACTGTAAATGAAATGTGAGATTGCCAATATTCAGCTTTGAAAGAAAGTTATAGGGGTTTGTAATAATTGTTATAATTCTAAGAAATGTTATTTATGAACATCATAATAAGCTTCTCCTACGCAAAAAATATTCATTTCATTCTGACTGTAGATATCAGAACGTGTATTAACATTTTCTTCTCAAATATTTGTGATACCAGATCATGACATTGGATGAAAAAGCTTCCCTGATACAACAACAACAGCAGTTGATTCGTACACGACTAGAACTGTTTTAACTGAGCTGGCATGTAAATAATTTGTGGGTAACACATATTAACGTTAACATTAGATAGATTCAAGCAAGTTCTTCCAGATTTTGTTGCAATCAGAGCCAGGGAGTTACAATGGTACCTCATGCTGATTATGGTTTACATGTATCTTCATAAATTAATCATTGAAGGCTTATTTTGGGAAAGTATGATGCTTTTGTATAAGTTTAAACAAAATATTTATTATTTATTCAATAATATTATTACATTATGCATAATTTAGGGCCTTGGGACAAGTTCAAAGCAGACGCCGGGCCTCAATTGCAAATAAACTGGTGAAAAGCAATTTTTGAGTGATACTTTCTTAGGGATATAAAATCTTAATACATATTATATTCTAAAAACCATCTTAAACTTTTATAGACATGATAATTTTAAAACTATGTGCCTATTTACAGTTTGTATGTGCCCCTTATGGAGCCTCATTTAGGCAAGATACAATGTCCCTCATGATTGTCTCCTGGGAATTATTTCACTTACTCACCTGAGTAAGATAAAAAACCACAATGAATAATATTTCATTTCGCTATGTGAATACTAAAGCTGAATGTTGATGACATGGACAATGATGATTACTGTTTTCTGAAGATTGGCGGCATTGTAATTATAGAATAAAATTACATGGAGATGATAAAAGAAAACAATATGTCCAATGACAAAAATTGTAATGTTTATTCAAGCAGTAGACAGTGATTTGCCCTTTATAATAGACAAAGAAAAGTCTTACAAGGCAAAACAAGTTACGGCATGATGTAGGGGAGTTTTTATGGCATTAGAGGAAACAAGAATGCAATTAATGTTTTAATATGCAAAGAACGTCATGAATCAGAGACAATGTGGATCAAGTACATGTATATACAAAGAAGGTATTATACATGTAATTAACCTAATGAATCGATACAAAACCCAAATCGATAAGATCTTTATGTAGACAAACTTAGAACTTCTTGGTTATGCAATGATCGACAGTGTTAAAGGTACTAGGTCACACATTTGGTTAAGATTTTTCTATATTTTGAAAACACTATTCATATCTGTAATTTCGTCAAAATTCTTAATATTTTAAGGCAAACTGTCATTATGGATTGCAAGAAATATACAATAAAAGTCTTAAAAATGCACTAATGCACTAATTATTGTTAACACCGTGACATACGGGGTAAATTTTTAATACTTGAAAAACTATCATTTGTAGTAGTATGTCCATTTGCACCAAAATTGTCATTATCAAAACACTAACTTCCTGCTTCCAAAAATGTTTGATACAATTTCGATAGATTCAAAAAAAGTTGATATTGAAGTTGAAATCATTGAATGAGAACATGTACCTTTAAAGTACAGCTGATCAAGATGAAATAAATAAAAAGTAAGGTTGAAATGAAATATATAGATTAAAGTACTAGTACTTTTAGTTTATAAAACACAATAAAAATTAATTGCATCATTTTTAGTTGGTGATAAAACGGTATCGTAATAAGCAATACACGTCTTCTTAAAACATAATAGCAGTAGACAGTTAACCAAACCTACATACCTCAACTAAGGATGCGAATTATGAAAATATTCAAGGACAAGTGCTAATATTTTATGAAAAATAGCGACTGTTGCCAGTTTAGTTAGTTGGTTATCCTATAGACAAAACACTGTAATTCATTTCGTTCTTAGTCACTCATGATATTTTGGAAGGTTATTTAGACATGCATTTATATGCTTTTGGCTCTTGTTCATATTCATGATTACGTGATATTCCAACTGTTTTGCGCTCTTTATGCATGTCCTCTTTAATGGGACGCATGATCTAATTTAAATGCTGATGCAAGAACTGATTTTTAAATTTCAACTTGTTGCATGTGTCTTTGACATTCTTTGTCCGAACACCTTTTGGGTCGGGTGCAAACCGAAATCTAAAATGCGGACGCTCTCATTTAGTGTAGTACAAGACTGTCCGAAATATCATGGTGACATTTCTTTATTCATAATTCTGCATATAAACCACGCACATCAGTGACAACGTTTTCAGAGAACGGTCCGAGTAGGACGAGAACGGTCTGAGCAAGTGGACAGAACATTTTATATGATAAGTTAAAAAGATGGTAGACATTTGATGTTTTAACTGTATGTAAATTAACATATTAAATTAACAATTATACAATTTTGCGAAGTACTACCACTAGCAATTACTGATGATGATAATCTACCTGTTTTAATAAACAGTGAACACGAGATGGTGTTTCTTACTTAATTGATAACTGTACAATTGTTACAGAATGCCTGGATCTATGTAAACACAAAATGATAATTAAATCTTGATAATTGAGAGGTTGTAACATATAGCGTTATGCTTGTCCACGCAAAGCCATGTAATTTTCTGTATTATTGTTTTAGATTTTTTGTTCTACATCATCAAATATGTTGCGTGTTTATGGTATGGTGCGTTTTCTTATATAGAATATTCAATAACATTAGAGCAGTTAACATCTCAACAATCATTCCATCATTTTGTAAAAAGACATGGGTCTAATGACTACGATATACTACAAAATAGATTACAATGGACAAAATCCAAATGAACAATTCAGACAAATTCATCTAGTTTGTTCTCATAAATCACCTTGCATGGTTGCAACAAGACTTATAAACTATGTATTCTTTTACATCACATTTTAGAGCCTTTTTGGCAAGTTAATCTGCGTAAAATATATTTTGGCAAAAGAAAGAGATGATAAAATGTTTTGTACGTAACGGCAAAGTAGGTTACTATATAACTAGATGCTATTAAAACTGTGGCAATTTCATTTTAGCTAATCAAGTGTTTGTAACGGGAACCTACAATGTATGTATCCATATATGTTCTTTGGTAATAATATAGACACTAACCAAGAGGTCAACATATTTGAATAGGGAAATGTTAAAATGTCCTTCAAAAACTCATTGGCCTACAGCTTTCAATTTTGGCATGTATCTTAACCTCAATGTCCTTTTTAAAGATTGTTCCAATTACACGTATGCCTTTGCAATGGGTAAAATACTGTCCCGCTGCTAGTGGTCACACATTCTCGTTCCCATAGCCTTGTAAGATTCTCGATACCAGTTAGATCGAGAATCTTGATAACCTCGGGGTACGATAATGGTGGTCACAAGGTTACATAGAGTTATATTAGGCATTGTTGACATTTTTCTCAAAAACGGTAAGGCCTATCGTTTTAAATTATGCATGTAATACCTAAAGACTACAGTATTTATATAGCCGAATATAAAAGTTTTAAAATATTTTGTGTCAGATCTCCTTAGAATCTAATTCTCAGACAAGCGGTCCAGGGTCCTCCGGTCATCCTTAGCACATTGAGCTATTGTTCACAAGAAAAAAAATCAAAGAAAAATAAAAAATGAAGTGATCTTTCTTGAACTGAATTTACACATTACCATTTAAAAAATGGTTTTTTACACCTAGGTGCGTTGATATAAACAATTATCAAGATTTGAGCATTTTGTATTCGACACCGGTTGCCTTAAGCCAATCAAAACGATGCATTTGAGGTCACCTGATAAGAAAATGACCGTGAAAAAGTAAAAAAGGGGTGTGTTAATGAACTCGTCTCCGCCATGAACAAGTTATTGACTAAAGTCAAACTGGCGCATAGTCAATAGCGGGCATCAGCATATGTTTAGGAAGGCTACACACCACTAAACATTTTAGCAGACATTAACATATTCACGCAAGTATTTTTGATCGAAAAAAAGTAAAATTTACAAAGATAACTAATCAATTGTAAATAGACTAGTTCATCGAAATCAATATTTATTTTATATTCATAACATCCACCCCGTTAGGAAATGAATATTAACCACAAACTATATACATCTATAGGGAAGACATCAAACTCGGCTGAGCGTTGATTTCAAGCATTTTTGGAAATGCTAAAACTTGTATTACCTTATAATTATTATACCAGTTACTGTACATGCTACAATAACGACTTTCTACAAAAACATTTATTGTGTTATTTTAAAATTGCAAATCGCGTGCTGAAATGATACAGCTTTACAAATACCCCAATTAGTTCACAAGATATACTTCATTTCAAGCTTTTCTATATATATACATTGTATCAAAACGATTGGTTTAGACATGACATTCTCTTCCCAAGAACTACTTCTTCAAAACGACGATAATCGGCTTTGATACTGGAGTGTGTTAATGCTTTATTTTATTCTAACATTTCTATAACGAATGAAAAGTTCTCTCGTTGTTGCAAACTGTTGGATGTAAGATGTATTGTGTTTGATAAAGAAGTGTTTTTAT
Source organism: Mactra quadrangularis (assembly GCA_025267735.1). Taxonomy (NCBI): domain Eukaryota; kingdom Metazoa; phylum Mollusca; class Bivalvia; order Venerida; family Mactridae; genus Mactra; species Mactra quadrangularis. The sequence goes on from CM046303.1 coordinate 27,885,936, forward strand.
CTGTATTAATATACTATACAAACATAATATAACGTTGATAAAACAGGCTGCTGAAAAATAGTCCAGTATCTTTTATATAGAATTATATTAATCATTTATTATTGTTTTTTCTCAATTTAGTAAATAACATACTCCGATGTAAAATCTATATATGACTTAAATATTTTTTCATGTTATTCTTAATGATAGAATTGTTTTCGCCAGAAAGTCTAGAGTTATAACCACAAATCGAAAATTATCGACAAAAGGGCCTTACCAGTTTAACCGGTGGAATGTTACTCAAAAGCGGACAAGCGCACGTTCATGCGTACACTGCAAACACAGTGTAAAACATACTCACTAATTGTAATCTTTTTCCTTCAATGCTTTTGAAAAATAGTTTACAGACTGTCCTTACCTTATCCTTTGGAACTAGGGCCTCAGAATCACTAGGAATCAGGGTACACCCTAACCCTGGCACACCATTGACCCTTGACTATACGCATATAAAGTTTGGTGAACCTAGGTACATCTCTTGTCGAGTTATCGTCCGGACCAGCAATTGTCCACAGACGAACAGACAGACGGACATCATAACATCACGTCCCGTTTTTTTTCGAACGGTCGTAAAATAAAGGAAGAAAGAGATATGTTGAAAAAAAATAACGAGTTAATAGATATGCAAGAAATAAAGATTAGGTAGACCATTATACCAAGGTACTGAGCTGTTTTCATCAGATTATAGATTCTATCAAATCAACTACAATTTTCACTCTGTCTTTTAATGTTTGAGTAACAGAATTAGTTTGAACGTCATACAACAATATCTGTCTGTCTATTGAAGCCATATATATGATATTGCATTGTCATGGCTCTGACAAGCAAATGTCATTGAATGCTTTAAGTCGTAGCAATAACTGAACAATATTTAGTAAGAAATAATTGAACTTGTATGCAGCAAGCACAATATCTCATTAACAGATTGTCCAAAAGAATTAATTGGTTGCCCTTACTAAAAAGTAACTCATCCGGGCAACCGATGCCCACTTGCTTCTTGAGTCGTGTGTCAATAATTTCGAATACCATCTTCTTGTCAAAACCTATTAGGCGTGTAATTACTAAACTTGGCATGTACCAACATGTAAGGTTCTCTACAACGATTGTTTGAATTATGACCCTGGGGATAGTATTAAACTCGCCCTAGAGGTCAACAGATTTTAATAAGGAAATGTTAAAAACATTTCTCACTAAAACTGTATGGCCTAGAGCTTTCATATTTGGCATGTAGGATCGATCACCTCAAGGTCATCTACAAAGATTAATTATTCCCCTGTGGTCAAAATTGGCCCCGATCTAAGGCTCACAAGTTTTACATAGAGTTATATAAGTAAATGTTGAAAAATCTTCTCTTAAACTATATGGCCTAGAACTTTCATACTTGGTAGGTAGCATCACCTCAATGTTCTCCTCAAAGATTGTTCAAAGTTTGCCCCAAGGGTTAAACTTGGCCTTGCCCCAGGCAACCCAAGTTTTATGTAGAGTTACCGGTATAAACGGAAATGTTATAATCTTTTTCTCAAGAACTGAAAGGAAAAAAAGCTTTTTTATTTCAATTGTGACCTTAAAATCCCAGTATTCATACAGCTAAAATATCAAAGCTCTAATAGCGTTGTCGGACATGTGATTTTGGTAGAATATATAAACACAGGATTATATAACAAACGGAAGCAACACAATTGAACTTTCCCTAACATTAGCCGAATTTGATATACTTAAATTGCACAAATAGCATATCATCTGCTTGTTTACGCTAAATGCGAACTATATTAATTGAAGAAGTAACTATCTATTGAATTGCGCACACATGGCCAAATGTAATCGCCTACGACAAGGAATGAGGATTTGTCACAGTCCGATACTAAAAAGTAAACATGGGGAAACTTCATGTAAACCCTTACAAAATTTTGTATCTAAATCTCAAGTGAGCAATCGAGGGTCCTCGGGACCCTCTTGTTTATATATCATTGTATAGATTAATATATATATATCTTTTTTTTCGATAAAGAGATGAAATAATAATCCGAAATAAATGAGAAATATCTATTTGAGAAACAATAGCACGAACTACTGAACATAACCGTATCTGGGATTAAGTGTCAATTCTGTCCTGAATTAACAACGAACCGTCTATCTACTATCTATCTGTGCCAAAATTAATCTTGTCCGTTTTTCTGGAACATCGTAAGGAAATCACAGTTCCTGGGACTGAAATATCATATCAAATTAGTTTTCTACCAAAAGCCAGTAACTTTACCATGTTTTTTTGTCATAAATCAGTTCGCAACAATCAATGCTTATAAACTATTTCATTTTTTCTCACCCATTTCATTATGTAGTATATTTGGCAAGTTAATTATCATAAAGTGTATTTCGGTAAAAGTAAGAGCTGAAATATATGTACGTCAGAGCAAAGTAGGATGCGATATCAATAATTGCATACGTGACAATGAAATAAAGAATTATATAAATCTATTCGTATTGGGAACTAATATACCTCATTCCTACTCTTAATAATAAAAACATTTTCACGGCATATACACATATTTTTTCGTAAGACACGCAAATCATAATGTCAGTTGTACGGAGTATTATATTACGTATTAGGATTATGTTTCGCATTTAGACAATTTTTCTGCATATTAAATTAGCTCGTAACATTTTTCTTGATAAACAAAGTAAGGCTATTCGTTACAGTTTTTTTTAACATATTACGTTTTAAGTTTTCTTTTTTCACTTTATGACTTGTTTTGTCCAAAGGGAATTGTCATGTTACCTCCCTTTGATTTTTAACATACTTTTACTTTATATATACAAGGGATACAACTGCGTTTAGTAGACCTCTCAATGAAGATTTATTATTATGTGACACACAAATATTACTGATACCCTAATGGCACGTTAACTACACAATTAAATAGATTAATAATAAATCTGCAATCTACGATGGTTTTTGTTTCAACGCGCTGACCATTAATATTAATTATTAATAGAAAGCACCCAATACAGTACAAAAATGTCAACTCGGACAAGTTGGGATATCGTTAAACATAATGAAAATTGCTTATTATTCATTATTACCTCGTGATCAGCATGGTATTACTCCGCTTACATTGTGTTATTCGCTTCAGTAGTTATGAAAATAGTTTTAATTTTCATTTGCCACGACTAAATATGATTATTTGCACAGCTTTTATCTATTTTAATAATGAGATAGTAATTTTCCCAACTATTTTAACTCGTACGTCACAAAAAAATGCAATCTAATTTGTTAAACAATTTCTGATTCGAGTATCCGTACAGAGTTTCTAGTCCATTCAATACAACTTTTGACATAGACAAAATTGCAACAGAAAATATTTTTATACTGTGCGAAAGACCATAAAAACAATAAGACACACAAAAAAGTTGCACTCAAAATAACGAGGGGAAAGTGATGAAAACATGAATTTAAAATTATGCATTTTCTACTTATATTAAAAGGCGCTGCAACACTTCCGTACTTCTGTCCCTCAGTAAATATAGCCGTTGGGTCACAAAAAGTAATGGTTACCGGTAGCATTTTGATTTTGAGTTGACTTTCCGATGTGAATCTATATATCTACATTTAATGAATTTTATATATGGCAGTAAATTCATTGAAAATACAATTTTCGTTGACGATCTTGAAAAATAGAAATTTTTTACTACGGTAGCGCGTTGGGACCAAAATTGATCATGTTTAGTGTTGTAAACGTGTCACAATATTTTTGTTGTCTGAGTGCCGAGTACGAAACTTTAAACTCACCAAATTAATATTATCTTTAGAATTATCTTTAAAAACTAAATGATAACCAAGTTAAGCTTAATCACTAGATATATCATTTGTTATAACAACATAAATATTGCATCACACATTTATATTTGAGCTAAAGCGATTTCTAACTTTCTTGTGTATGAGCTAGCAAATTTTTCTCCGTCATTATTTGAAAATTATAGACTGTTGTTGGTTTTGTTGTAGCGCCGTACTAACCTGTTTGACCAAAACATTGTCTTCAAGTCTAACAAAGCAAGGAAAAGTCGAGAACGGGACTTTGCTTAATTAAAATTGGCCGTAGGTCACAAGCTGTGTTTACTTCTCCCTCTTTTTTGCGTGCCTTTATTGGATGCAAAACAACTTTAAGATCATTTAACGTTGTAAAATCAGTAAGTTTAAAACTCCCCAGAACTTAGACAGAGTTTAAAGAAGTCGTTGAGATATATATATATATAGACATCACAAAGGAAGCAGCCATCAAACGTGGCGAGAGATGCATCATAATGCTCTATAATTATTCATCTTGAATTTGCCACACTACATGTAACAACCTCCCTTTGCACAAGTTTGTTTAAAAAGTAGTCAGTGCAACATCATGCGTTTACTTTAATAGCTTGTCTCTTGACGCTACATCATGTCACATACGAAGAGACATACATACAGATACAAATATGGAAGGACAACAATGTCTTAAATCCATATAAGTAGGGATGTGAGTATGTTAATGGAAATGTTCAGCCTGTAAATACTAAGTTACAGTCTACCCCTGAAGATTTGTTCAAGGTGATTTGATGTATTTGTCGACCGAATTGCATTTGAAGTTGCTCCTCCTGTAATAGCACGGACTTGCGTGTTCTATCATTTGCACAGTGTCAAGATCTAGTCTCTAATAGGCAACAGTGACAATGATCAAAAGCAAAACCTCAGTTTATAAAAAAAGGAACGTAATTATACAAAATATACTGTTACAAAATTTCATGTGTAAAAACCGTAACAAAAGTAACAAATGACATTTCAAATATTTATTTATGTTATTCCACTTATGCATCTGTATTACATACGTGTAGTAGTATGAACTAAAACACTTGTCTGGAAGCATATGTTGACTCTTAGATCTGTTTTAGTAACTTAGTTTTAGAAATCGATACACTCGAAGCTGATTCCAGAAAGTTATAGTTTCAGGTATTATGTTGGTACTTATATCACAAAACATGACATTTGTTCATTAAATGATAAATGCATATCAATGATATTTAAACCCTTTTTAGACACTTAAAGTTGTTACCAGCCATGATTTTTTTAAATTGTATACGATCAGATTCCAAAAATTCGCAGTTTTAGATATCATTTTAGTACTTTTATCCCAAAACTGAACAATAATGTCTCTTATTTATAAATGTTGTACTAATTATAGTACAAGCACCTGCTAGGATATATTTGTATACTTTTAAAGTTTCTAGATATACAAAGATACATGTAAAGCAGTTTCCAGATAAATGACTCGTTTACGAGTCATTTTTGACACATTTATCACAAAAAAAAATAAAAAATAACCTTTTTAAATTTGTTATTCGTAAAGAATTTGAATAATAAGTTGTATTTTTACAATTGTTTTCATTCGTATATGATAATAGATAGTTGTTAAGAGAGCTAATCCGCATTTTTGTACATTTTCAACGTTTTTGCAAAGAAGGACTTTCCCCTCGAATTTTTGAGTGCAACTTCTTTTTGGATACTACATTGTACTATGACTACGAACTTTCACATAGTACAAAAATAAATTCTGTTGCAATTTTGTCTAGGTTAGCCTATTATTTTAGCTAGATTGAATGGACTATTCCTATTTTAAAACGAGGCAACCAAAACACTGCGAAAAAGTCCAATTACCACCCGACTGGTCACTGGGAACACCTGGCGATTTTCCTGGCAAAATTAACCAATCAGATAATTTCTTACAATTTTGTTGAATGAATAAAGGTTACCGGCTAAAACATCAAATTACAAAATAAAAGTCAACTTCGCTTTTTCTGGCTCGCAAGTGTTTCTGTCAAGGTGGAGGGTTAGTCATCACATTTTTTTTCAATTAAATTGTTTAACTGACATGTTTGTCTTTGATTGGGGTTGATAGGCTTTTTCAAAGTATGAAATTGTAATGATTTTCCTCTAGATTCGTCGAATTCCACGGTATCCAAATTTGTCCTAGTTGAGATTGTTGTACCGTATTTGATATTTTGACAGTTAAATCATACCTGCGCTTTGAAACTATTAAACTTTGTACATTTAAGAGTTATATTTAATCTATTCAATGGTGTGATTTATGTGCCATCAGGGAATCTGTATATTTTGTGTGTTACATAAAAATGAAGTGGTATACTAAACGCAGTTGTACCCCTTGTCTATATGTATATAAACGGTATGTTTGAAAAATCAAAGAGAGGTAACACGACAATTCCCTGTGGGTTTGTCTCCCAGACTTTTACACTCTTTAATGATGAGGTCCGACGCACATGCTAATATTATTCGTTACCGAAAATTAGCCGCGTGTTTCATTCGGTACATTCCGTACATTTTTTTAAGTTTGATCATAATAAGATTACTACAGCCGTTAATAGGTATACGTCTATAACTGACAGATTAAGTCAAATAAATTTCAAATAGTATAATTATGCATGACTACAGCACAAATAAAATTTGTAAATTTTGTGAATTAATACACGTAGTTGATCATTAACTTCTAATTTATGGTTTACAAACCGAAATTATTATATTTTTTAAAGATAATTCTAGTTTAATGTAACGATATTACACATCACACTGCGACAACCTTGCTTTCACGTAAAAGTCGAATTACATCTTCACAACGCGATAGTTTTCTACAGTGTTTTCAGAAGAAACCCGTTGTCGTAATGCCTATATAAAATAATTTGTTTATTTCATTACAAACGTGTCTCTCGTTGTTATATTTTATCACAAGAAAAAATAGCATTCCTATCAGTTTTATGTTGTACATGTAATACATAAACATCAATATCGTCCAAGTCTTTCAGTATTTCGTTAACATGATTTATGAAGTTCAGTGTGGCATGCTATGTAACGTAAAATGAATATTGGCAAAGATCTAAACTTGTGATAGGATTTCTTACGTCAGAAATGAACCGATCAGAACATCACATCATTACATGCTCTGTTCCGTTTGAAACGATTCATTTACGAACAATACTTACATGTCTCTTAAATATTTCTCAAAGAAATCTATTGTTTTCTAATAGGAGGTTTGCCTTTGATGCAGAATTGTAGCAAAGTCCTGACCACCGTACACCTATGTTTAAAATAGTTTTGTGAACGATTGTGAAGTGTTCAATGTTTGCATTTGAAAAGTCCACTCTCCGATGACTCCTCTTCTTTTGAAAGTCCTCGGCTCTGTAGTCCATTCAATACAGCTTTTGACCTAGACAAAATTGCAACTGAAAATATTTTTATACTCTGCGAAAGACCATCAATACAATAACACACAAAAAAAAGTTGCACTCAAAATAACGAGGGGAAAGTGATGAATAATGAATTTAAAATAATGCATTTTCTACTTATATTAAAAGGCACTGCAACGCTTCCGTACTTCTGTCCCGCAGTAAATATAGCTGTTGGGCCACAAAAAGAAATGAATGCCGGTAATATTTTGATTTTGAGTTGACATTCCGATGTGAACCTATATATCTACATATTATATATGGCAGTAAATTCATTAAAAATACCATTTTTGGTGACGACCTTGAAAAATATAAATATTTTACTACGATAGCGCGTTAGAACTAAAATTGATAATGTTTAGTGGTAAATTTCGTGTCACGATATTTTTGTTGTCTGAGTGCTGAGTACGAAACTTTACACTCACCAAATTAATGTTATCTCTTAGAATTGTTTTTAAAAAAGAAATGATAACCAAGTTAAGCTTAATTCACTTGATACATCATTTGTTTTAATAACAACATGAAAATAGCATCACACTATATATTTGAGCTAAAACGATTTCTAATTCTCTTGTGTGTGTCTGTTACATGTAGCAAATTTTCCTCCGTCATTATTTGAAAATTATATACCGTTGTTGGTTTTGTTGTGCTACCGTACTAACCTGTTTGACCAAAATATTGTCTTCAGGTCTGACAAAGTAAGGAAAGTCGAGAACGGGACTTTGCTAAATTAAAAAAAGTCCCAAGCTGTGTTTACTTCTCTCTCTTTCATGCATACCTTAATTGGATGTAAAACAACTTTAACACCATTTAACGTTGTAAAATCGGTAATTTTAAAACTCCCCAGAACTTACACAGATATCAAAGAAGCCGTTCAGATATATATAGACATCATAAAAGAAGTAGACATCAAACCTGGCGAAAATCATAATGCTCTATTATTCATCATGAATTGGCCACACTAACAACCTCCATTTGCACAAGTTTGTAACTAAAGTAATCAGTGCAACATCGTGCGTGCAAGTTAAAAGCTTGTCTTAAACATATGGTGCAACATCATGTCAGATACGAAGAGTATACATACAGACACAAATGTGGAAGGACAACAAAGTCTTAAATCCATGTGAGTAGGGATGTGAGTCCGTTAATGGAAATGTTAGGTAATGTAAAGACTAAGTTACAGTCTGTCCCTGAAAATATATGTTAAAGTGATTCGATGAAGCTATCGACCGAATTGAATTTCAAGTTGCTGCTCCTGTAATAGCACGGACTTGAGTGTTCAAACAAGTGCACTGTGTCAAGATCTAGTTTAGCCTCTGATAGCGAAAATGCCGACAGTGACAATGATCAAAAGCAAAACCTCAGGTTATAAAAAACGGAACGTAAATTAGTACATTCTGTAACAAATGTATACTGTTACAAAATTTCATGTGTAAAAACAGTAACAAAAGTTATGTTGAAATGACTTTTTAAATACTTATTTATTATAATACCTATTATTCATCTGTATTACATACCTGTAGTAGCACTACAGCACTTGTTTGGAAGCATATATTACTCTTAAATCTGTTTTAGTAATTGATACACGAGAAACTGATTCCAGAAATTCATAGTTTCAGGTATTATGTTGGTACTTATATCACATTTGTTTATTAAATGATAAATTCATATTAATGATATATAACCCTTTTTAGACACATTTGTAGTTTTAACTAAAAGATTAATCAACCATGATTTTGGAAAATTGTATACGATCAGATTCCAAAAATTTGCAGTTTTAAATATCATTTTAGTTCTTTTATCCCGAAACTGAACAATAAGGTCTCTTATTTATTAATGTTATACTAATTATAGTACAAGCACATGAAAGATACATGTACAGCAGATTCCAGATAAATGACTCGTTTACGGGTCATTTTTGGACACATCTATAAAAAAATAAAAAATCACCTTTTTTAATTTTGAATTTATAAAGAATTTGAATAATAAGTTGTATTTGTACAATTGTTTTCATTCGTGAATGATAATAGATACTTATAAAGGGAGCTAATCTACAATTCTTTTCATTTGTATATGATAATAGATTGTTGTAAAGGGAGCTAATCCGCATTTTTGTTCATGTTCAACGTTATTTGCCAAAAAAGGTCTTTCCCCTCGAATTTTTGAGTGCAACATTTTTTTGGATACTACTATGAATACGAACTTTCACATAGTACAAAAATAAATTCTGTTGCAATTTTGTCTAGGTTTGCCTATTTTTAGCTGTATTAAATGGACTACTGTTCATCAGACAAAATTGTTTACTTAGAGTATCACTGGTGCGCATGCGCTGTGAGTGTAGAAGATGAACAACTAATAATGCAACAATGGATGTATCGTCTGACACTGAACTTGAATCAGAAGAGATGATAGACTATAGTCAATTACGTACCGGAAATATTGAAAATAATAGAATATTTCTGACTGAGCTTGGATTTCCATTTAAGATAAGGTTAGGAGGTAAACAAATCACGGATTTCACTGAAATTACGTTTTATGGTAATCTGTTACGAGTAATCAATTTCTGAACTAGGATGTTTTACGGTGTCAAATCATGGACGAAATCTACGGACAACAAATCATGCATACTCATAGGAAATCTATCTATAGACAACAAATAACCCAAAGCTTTCACAGAGCAGACGACGATTTGTTGTATATGTTCACTTTTGCCCAAGTCACATAAAAAATCACATTGTGCCTTGATGCGTACCCATACGTGTGGACAGCCGTAGGTCTTGGGGAGCTTTGCAAATGTACGGTGTGTCTACGGGTTTGTGTTCATATAAGACTTGAATACAAGACGAGTCGTAAAAGTCCATGTCTTAAAGATGTGCTTGCCCGCCACAATCCCGTGAAGAGGACCGAGGACGTCCGTATGGAGTTATTGCGGGCATTTTGCGGAGTATGCACAATGTAATACATGTAGCGCAACAATCGCGCATGAATTTAGAGTGTTTTATGATTGTCAAAATTTTACTGTTGACTAGCTGAGTCACAATAAATGCGAACGCTACTCTTGTTTGAGTTGTGGATTGTTTAAACGATAGATATTGTGGAAAGATATAGAGCAGGTTTTGCCAACCAGATCAGGAGAATAATTCTTTATCAATTATAGAGTTTATCAGGCTCCGTCTCCTCACCTTGAAGGCAAATGTTTGGAGTAGAACACTCAGTAATGATTGTTTTTGCTTCTCCCCTTCCCTTCCTTTCTTTGGTTGCATAACTAATTATCAACGTTTCTACTACTTGAACCATTCGAATACCAACAAAACAAGCCCGGCTAGCTCAGTCAGTAGCACACTCGTCTACAGAACTAGGGATCGTAGGTTCGATTCTCGGGCGGCGCATAATTTCGTGGAGCTTGGTCATGAAATAATATTCTACGGCCATTCTCTCTCCTACCACTGATTCTAAATCATGTAGGGCAATAGTCAGTCACTGACGAAAATATGCGCCTTGTAGTAGGTTAACAGCTAAAAACTGTACTATACCCTGGAAAAGAAGCTTTTTTCCACTTTATTGATGCTTTACATGAATATTGTCTAGTATTTACATACTGTAATAGTCTAAACATTCACGGCTGGTAAAAATGGTGAAAGAATATATTAAAACTAAAGTGAAGTAAGTGATTAACTGTTTATTATACTAGGCATGTATTACAAAACAATAAAAAAATTTACTTATTTAATAAAAATTGATTCTCAACAACAGTTAGATGTTTTGTTAAAACAAATCTATTTTAGCTCGATTGTGGAACAAGTTCTTACAACTTATATTTATCATTTTCGATTCCGCTTCCTTGCCCCCAGTACTGAGCAAATAGGATCAAGCTTCTTTCTCAATTTAACACGGGGTAGGTCTTGGATGGGGTTCAAACCAACGCGGATCTGGCTAACAATGATACCAGTCCATCGTCGTATCTACTTGACCACGCCTGATCTTATAATATACATGTAGTATGATTATGATTTATTATGGTCTAAATACTGTCTATACGTTTGTGTATAATGTTTTTGTAAGAGTACGAGTAATATTTAGTGAATGAAAATGTGAGTAAAAGTTTAAAAATATACAAAATGATTTTGCTCTTATTTTTGTTTATAAAAGTTTGTGAATCTTTGTGAAAACAACTGATAAAAATATATATAAAAAGCCGGAATATAATGAGAAAAGATAACAAAAGGATATTGTGAAATTGTTAGTATTAGGTCCTGTTGGACCCTTCCCAATAAACCTTTGATACAAATCTATAAAAGACAAATTCCAAGTAGGAAGCATTCATTAAACAAATAAGTTAAAATTAGGTTGTTTGCTTAAAATGCATGTATAATAATGTTTTGTCTGCTTAATTTTCCTACTATATTAAATTGTCATTAATTGTTTGCAACGGCTTTGATGTACTCACAACCAATAAAAGTTAAGATTGAAATCAGCCACCCTATCATTTGTTTTAATACTATCTAACGTATTAAGAAAAACTAAAAAAAGGAAAACAACTCTTAATCATATTTACATAAAATTCATATAAACAACTATTATAAAAATATGGCGAATATAAAAACAACAGTGAATGTTAAAGCATACAATTTTTAGTCAGCCTAGTGCTGAGTATTAATTATAATCATTGTGCTAAAGTACGTTGATAACATTTATAAACACATGTACATATACATGACATTTACTTCAGTTGTACAGTTCATTGGTGAAGTACAAAGTGGTATAAAAGGCAACAAGTTTTTACGATAATTATTCATGATTTGACTCAGTACATGTACCCCGAGGTTATCAAGATTCTAGTGTCGAGAATCCTACTAGAATCTGGGTACGACAATGGATTTGACTTTATACATGTAACATTACTTTATTTGATAATTTCAAGAGCGCTAATTTATTTATTTTACGAAGATATAATTTCATTCCTTGTCTTGGAACAGATTCCACAAGCTGATTATGCGATCGTGTTAGTTGCGGGCTTGTAATAAGTAACCAATGCCCACATATATGACCATGCTAGCTATTGTTGAAACATTGCTTTTTGAACAAAATGTAACATCTTACTAATAGAAATATTATAATCTTTGTAAAAATAAAATTGGTAAAGCCATGTAAAGTCCATAAAAACCATGTGTCTTTTATGCCACTGTACACGAAATATGTGTTATAAAACAATAGTTTGTCATATGATATTTTTCACAACTTTGTTGTCTTTTTTATTTGGTTAAAAGCATTAAAACACACTATAGGTCGTTTGCGTTAATGCTGGACCCCTATTTGCCGTAAATATCTTTTAAACTATAACAGCGGTTTTGCTTAAAATTTTAATACAATCTTATTTCATTTTTTCCTTCTAGGATTTAAATTTTCAGAATTTTTAATAGATAAATAAAAAAGTTTTCCATAAGGTACAATTCAAAATATTTGGAATTTTTTATCAAAAATTCGACGGGAGGTAAAAAAGCTGTTCTGATTATAACATTGTCATACTTCCAGTGTATGTATACAAAGTCCCGTGCGTTTACTGTAAATTTGTCGCTTAAATAAACATTTGACGGTCTTCTGAATTGTAAAGCAGAGGCCTGTCTTTAAAATCGTGCGTTTAGAATATGTATAGATTTTGACGATACAGACGACAGTGATGATGATATTTGAGTTTGTGTATACTGTTATACTTTGTTATCAAATACAATTTCTAACCGGGCCTCATATTTAGCTATTATTTTGTATCTACTGTTATGTGGCTGTTCTGATTATGGAACATACCCATTTAACAAAAGTCTCTTTTTGGCTTCAAAATTTGAATTGCATGTCTATCGGAAGTATGTTATGTAATTAAAGAAAAATTCTGAATTTTTTGATATTAGAAGGAAAATGCTAGTTATGATCACATACAAAAGTTGAGTTAATTCCATCCGATAGTTATTGAGATATTTCATGATTTTAGGGGTCCAGCTTTAACGCAAACGACCTATACATATAATACACTTGGTAGTCTATATGGCACATAACGCAACGGAAGTAATACCATTTGCGGTCATTTTCTGGCAATATCAATGGTCAATTGCCGAATGCTTGTTTCTTTTACTAATACACTTTAAGTGTCTGTTTACAGAAATACTATTCTGGTGAAAGAATTCATCATTTTCTGGACTGCTAAGGTTTCTGAAAGCAGGACCAACCCCTCTGAACCGAATGACCGATGAAAAGGGCTGTCACAATACGGTAAAAAAGTAGGCATATCAACCGAAGCTGTATTCCCTAGCCGGAAAATCGGTTTAGAAATCCGAATACAATCGGACGTTCGGTTTAGAACGAATCCGCTGATGGGACGTAACCAGCTTTTGCGACCATTTTAATGTTATAGTGCACCGTTATTATATTCTTTCTTATCAATATCATTATTGCCTCTTATCCTTAATACTTCAAAAATAATAATTGTCCGCCTTACATCATAAAGCAGAGGACATATGTCTCTACCTTGCTTGACCAACATCATTCGGAACTCCTCGGCCATTCACAAAGAATAACCTCGGGTTATTGGTTAAACCCCCCCCCTCGATTTTTTCCGAAATTATTCATTCAATGAATAGTCGAGGTGCTCCGAATGACAGTGCATGTTTAATGTTGTCAAATACATGTAAGTACAATTATTATTTCAAAGCATGTCGTAAATACAAAATAACGTGGACTATAAAATTATTTTCAAGATCGTTCTCTATTGTCTGTTGATTATATTGAATTGATATAAATGCTTTTTTCTAGCAAGATACAATAACCTAATACTCGCATTATCATATTATCAAAAGATTTCATAGAACAGTAAAAAAAATACAAGTAGTCCTAACATCTATCGTATTCTAAACTTACTGTCAATATCTATCTAAGGACGAACTTTTAAAATACCCAAGAGTTGGAACACCTTTTTCATGGTGAGGACAAATGAAGATAATGAGCTATATATTATTGTGACGTACTGTATCTTCAGTACATTGCTCTGAAACTGAAATATTTCATACGAATATTCTTAAAATAACGGACAATTAATCCTGATTTAAACGTTCAGGTATCCTGACTCCGGTTGACATCCCTAGAAAAAAAATACAGGACCGGTTCAGGGAAAAACGAGCCGGTTAAAACCGTCAAAATTCGTAATACAATGATAACCGGTGTATCGGTTAATTGTTACAGTCCTATCGATGAAAATCGAGTTTGGTATTACATCCCTTAGGTTACTTGAGAAATGCACTACCTTTCATATGATACATGTATAGTGAACATAAGTGTTTATGGTTAAATGGCATCTCAAACAGTCATTAGCATAATACTCCCAACATATGCTGTTATTTATCCGTGTATATATTTCACAATCCAAGCCAAAAACACAAAGCCTATTGCCTTGATAATATATACATCCACCATGTTACCGGTGTTACAGAGATCTGTACTACAAGTACAGACGAATACATCCACTCCAAACAAATTGTCGTCTTCGCATCTATCATTTACAAAATCAACGCATCCTCTTTGAACAGCTGAAATTGAAAAAAATCAATTTAAGAGATGAATACTTATAATAAGGGTTTTCATGTTTTTATTTTACTCCGTTAGAAAACACTCTATTAGCCTGAGATCAATCTAACCTAACCAGCCTTCAAATGCAATTTCTTTACCTGAGGTTGGCACAACAATGCAAGCGCCTGCATCGCTAATAATTATTGTTAGCCTTTTGAACGCCTGCGAGCGCTTGCTGTAAATCCAAGATGGCGTCATATAGCATATTATTTAAAATTGGCGGATGGGAAACAATTATTTCCTCTAATACAATACAATTTTTACAAATTTCATCATATATGAATCATTATGATACAATGTACATTACCAAAAAACTTCTACGAGTATTCTATGCATAACAAGTATGTTATGTGGAACAAGTATCACACACGTTTGCGTCCCACTTTTCAGGGATTATTTTTGAGATACAAAAATAAATTTCTATAAATTTCTATCGAAATTGATACCGAAGCGAAACATCTCTCGAGCTGAGTTGCGAGCGTTGGATGGCACTCGCGCCAGCGTTCAGAACGAAAGCGCTCGGTGTCGCCTTGAGCGCACGTACTGTTGAACGGTCCTCTGTACTACATGTAGCTTACCATCATACAAGAAAGTGACAATGTCTACCTCCATGAAAGCATACAACCTGCAGAGGCTGGGACCTCTGGATTCCTATGCTGTATCACGTTTAAGAAACGAACGGACGCTTTTGATGTTTTGTAATGAGATCTTGACATCAACGCCATCCCACGTTCTGTACATAAACCATGAAACTATCACTTGAAAGTTATTTCATAATAATTATTATTAATATTATATACCGTATTTGTATAGCGCTCTTTTCATATTGAATAAATAAATAACGGATAATAAAACGGATTGCTTTTTGTAAATAATACAAAGTAAAACATCATTTAACTTAACTTACATCAATTGTGTTAAATATGAAATGAATATTTTAAGCTTTAAACATACCATGATTTCCGTTAACTTCTGCCTTAACCTTCATGCAGCCTGAACAACCGCTAACAATCAAACTATTTGATGATGTAAACTCGTCTTGACACATTGAATTAGTTGCTTCACACTCGTAACATCTGATTGCTGTAATAATAGTTTAAGAAAACGGAAATTGAATTTCAGTTTATAGTCTTAAGTTGCATGCTAGTGAGGGCTCGCCGACTTTACGGCTATTACCCATAGTCATTGGGCAACTGGTATCTATCATTAACTCACCCCGGGCAATTTTATTTTCTGATTCTTTTTTGCAGCCGGGTGCGTTCTTCCACTGGACCACTGCCTCTATAACAACTAATTTAACCAATAAGAACTTATTCATACGATAAAAAGTCCAACGATGTTAACTTGAGCTGAAATGTTTCTATTAATATTGGCGCCAGCAACATATCGACATGTTTGGAGGCTAGCATAAAAACCAAAGCCTTCGCAAAAGCGTTTGACTGTTGTGTTTTTCAATATTTGTTTATTGTTCAGCTGTTTGGGATTGCAATCACTATCATTCTAAGGACAATATCCAGTTTAGAGCATTATTTTCTCTGAGTACACCGCTTTACACCTATTCTGGTTCTATATGGAGATCAAGCATATATCGTAGTTGGATTCATACGTTGCGATACTAAATCACCCAGTAGTAGACAAATTGAATGAACGGATTTTCAATTATTATTACAACATGAATAATAAAACCTGGTGCAGCGTTGTCAAGCAAAACATGGAGACTATTACACTCTCCTCGCAGGTAAGTGAATGAAATTATACTGCATTCACTTGCTGCCTTTATTTGTGTCGGTTCTTGATATAGACCTTCGGCTATGAACTTTTGGAAGACCAATGAAAGTTAACCAAATTCCAATTTGATATAAAAATTTAGAGGCATTTTTATTGGTTGAAACGATCACCTGATTACAATGATTATAAATAGACGGGTAAACAACGCTATATATCGTTCGGCTATACTAGTTACATATACTTCCGCGTATAAGGTCATATATAATACAATACAGTACATAAGGTTTTTTATTGAGCATAATCTAAATTCAGATTATACCTTTAACTAGGCGATCATGAACATAAGAGAAGAACATGACAATACAAAAAAACACACAAATAAATACAATGAATAAAACAAGAAAAAATATAGCTTGGCTTTATTTCATCTTTAAATTGAATATGCTCTGATGAACCTCATTTTTCACAAAACGTGTGTTTCACAAATTGTGAAAAATGCGTGCGATTTGTTTACAAATAGTGTGAAAAAACGCTAGCAAACAAATTTCATACGAGCATTGTAACGCATTTTTCACGACTTAAGATCTGTTGAAAAAAACGTTTGAAAAATGTGTGTTTTTTTGGTGCGAACGTATATTTCACAACAGTTAAAATTTCAGTTGCTAGCTGTGTCTAATTTTAAAAATTCGGCACTTTAGGTTAGCCTTTCCATGTAACATGTATTGGTGCATCCAATTCATGGACAAAAATGAAATACATGTGTTTAGTCAATATCTCCAGTAAAAATGGCATTTTAAGTAAAGGGGGTAATTTCGCAATTTCGCCCTGAGACCATGTTAGACACTTATATCTCCTGAAATATTATTATTATACTTCTGAAAGTGATATATGTCACACACTTTTACCTGCAGAATACAAAAGTGGTGCTCAATCAAGTGTAAAATTGTTACTTTTTTGTCTATAGATCTCCAAAATTGAAAAATATTAAATTTGTCTCAAAATCTTCCTAATTTGAACATTGATTTTTTCAAACCATCCCATATCTAGATCTTAAATCTATCTAGCATTTATTAACACCATATGAGATTATTTCATAGCAAAATTTGAGTCCAAAATCTCACTTATAGAATTCGCAATATATATTTAAATTGAGAATGATCTCAAGATTTTGTAAAAATTGACTATGTTCGAACACCAAAATGGCCATGTCAAGAGTTCGCTATCATTTTTTGTACATAAATTCTACTGCATGTAAGGATGATTTAATCAAAATTTGTTTTGTTAATGAGCTTCTCCACGGAATTATGCGTAACTTCAGAGGGTTCGAATTTCCAATATCTGTAATAGCTGCGTGTTCAGTAACGACTGTTAGCTAACGATACGGGTACGGGAGATTTCAACCCGAAGACAACTCTACCCGTGCAAAACTCAATTCAAAGTTTGGACAACTCAATCCGTTACTAGATGATTGAGTTGTCTCGGGTTGAGTTGTCTTTGGGTTGAGTTGTTCCGACACTTCCGTTACGGAACGTTTTGGAACGTTCAGGGTAACTGAACACGGGGCTGGGTTGTAGAAATCGAGGATATGTTTTGCTTGAATGCAATTTGTTAAGGAATATACGACATAACAGAAACACTACGTAACAGAAAACTGTACAAATGAAAAAAAGTTACGTAGGGTCTTATATTTAGTACTAATACAGTTTAGTGAGTACGAGTCCCGATTCCTTTATGTAAAACAAGTTAGAAACCCAAAAGAAATTGGTGTCATTTCCATTGATGCTTTGTATTAAGATACCGTTTAATTAAGAGATCGGTTTCGGTCTTTCCCTTGGGTGGTCGCTTAACACAAGTTTGACTGTATTTTTTTAGACAAAAAATTCAATTCTCTGAATAATAACGAAAATCGCAGAAATACACCTTATATACATCAAGCAAACACTAGATGTACTCATAACGTTTAACACCATTAACTGGTTTTATCTACGTATATTAATATACTTTAATTTTCCATACTGATTTAAGATGAAACAACTAACACAGAAATAAACTCTTAGTCAATGATATACATAAATGTAATATCATTACAAAATAAAAGCCATAAAATATTTTATCGTTTGCATTTGAAAGGCGTTGACTTCTAATATCTGCACTGATTTGTTCATTGATTAGACTATATATACGAGTATAATTATAATGTGTAACGTGCTTTAAGAGCTTATGATAAAGTCCAAAAACAAAGTCGGACTGGTATTGACAAAATGTATCTGCTTACGAGTGATAATTATTTAGTGTTTAATTTATGAAGCTTCTATCTCGCATCATTTCATTCAGGGTACATATCTCACATATTTACTGATTTATGCAGAATAATTTGACATTTGTCTGGTTTCAAGTTGTATTTTGACAAGTAAAAGTACGCCAGACAAAGCAGAATAGTGGCTGCACCCAATTTATAGTACAATATATCGGATAATCATGTTTTTGAATAAAATTTCTAAAGGCTTAAATCAAATGATCTAAGTAAAAAACTGTAGTGGATGCATTATAGTAGACTTTCTGTTACATTCATGCTTAATAAAGAATCCGAAATTATAACGAGAGTATCCAACGTCCGAATTGTGTCCACTTTGAAAACATGGTTTTTGGTTGATTTTGTGCTATATGTTAGTCCAAGATGAAAAGTCGACTTCGAATGACATACTGTATGTAGTATAAAACTACCAAAATTTACCGTCGTCAGGAAATGAGCATGCAAACTTGAGAAAAGGTAAAAGAACAGTTTGTAAGCTACAGTATAGTTAAGTTGAGGGCGTAGTCGTTAATGTACGTTGCCTGACTCAATAACGATAGAGGTTACAGGCAGGTTATCTAAACTAAATTTGACATTGGCTTAAAATGAGTCAGTTTCATTGAAAATTTTAACACATCTAGTAATTTAGTAAACATTAAATAAATAAATCACGTTCATTTTAGAGTAGTTAATCACGAGATTTCCAGAATGTGAATTATCTCCTGTTTTTCGAAAAATTCTTTCAATAACTAAATAATTATTATAGAAAAAACTTTAGTGCGTAAAAACATTCTTTTATTTTAAAAAATACACACATAAACTTAAAACTTGTTATTGTTATTGGTGGTTATGAATTCATACAACAAATTATTTTTTTGCCCATGACCTAGTTTACCCTTCAATTCAAGTTTTGTGTAGTTTAAGCTAGCAATTAAATCACACAGATCAAATTACTTTTTGCTCTATCTGATGTCACTCATTCAAATTTTTGGTATGAGAAATTGGCGAAAACCGGTTTTAGTTGGTCGATTTTGTTTGTTTGTTTGTTGGGTTTAACGCCGTAGCAACACGTAATAGGTTATATCACGGCGGTCACAGCCTACCTACTCACTGTTCCTGGAAAGGCTAAATCTCTGGATTTAGCTGTTAACCAATTACTGAGCGCATACTTACGCCAGTGACTGACTTCTGCCCTACAAGATTTAGGGTAAGAGGGAGTGAGGCCATAGAAATGTTTTCATGACCAAACTCCACGAAAGTATGCCCCGCCCGGGTATCGAACCCACGACGCGACCCCTCGATCAGTAGACTTGTGCGCTACCGATTGAGCTAGCCGGGCGGCTTTTTAGTTGGTCGAAGAACAACTATATATATATACATGTACATTGTTGTATGTATTTACATCAATTTTGAGAAATCAGTATAGCTAGCTTACTACAAATCTACTTTTTGAGGTTAATGAAGGGACAAAGCATTTCAAAAATGTGTTATACACAGAAAGTTTGAATAAAAAATAATGTGATAACTACGTATAAACAAATACTTAAAATACTGAACATGGAATTTAAGAAGCACAGCAAATTATTATGACATTGGGAATAAAAGTTTTTAAAGAGGTGAAGATTCCCCCCCCCATTCAAATAGTTCTACATTGTATTGTTCTAATACACTGATGTACAAGCGTAAAAAGTTCTGTTACAAATTTACTCACATTTAATATTACTCAAACAATCACTGTCCGTAGTTCATTTTATGTTTAAGGCAATGAATATTAATACAAAATTTGAATAATTGTACGCAATGAACCACTGCACGACGCTATTGTGCTAAAAATAGACACAACTGAAAATTCCCCATGTCTAAAAATTGAATACATTGATGGTGGGGGAATATTGTTACGAGCTCACCCGGGACGACCCTGTGCGCGTGTATAGGTATTCACGTTTCAGTACAGCCTTCGATGAACATCAATGAAGTTTCGCGGAGGTGAACTTGTACGTACTGTTGAATGGTTTGTCGAGTGGTTCTTTCAAATAAGTAACCTATTCAATTACCCTAAACGTTCCAAAACGTTCCGTAACGATACATCGGATCTCCTTTGCCATTCGCTGCGAATGATCTAATCTAATAAACAACTATACCACAGGGAATTGTCATGTTACCTCCCTTTGATTTTTTGGGCGGGGCTTTAGCCACGTCCAGAGTTAACAAACCGTAAGTTCAGCTCCGAGCATTGAATTTAAGCAAAAAAACCCGATCCACTCCGCATATTTTACTGCAAAAATTGATTCGGATATTTCGGGTTAGTATGTTATCATGATAATCGCCTGCGACTTATTTCCATAGATTAGATTTTTCATCCGGCAATAGAGCAACATGCTATGACTAAAACACGCAATTACAAGAGACAAAAAAACCATCTTTTAGTATATGTTAGTTTATTATATAATTTGAATAAATAAAGTTAATACATTACTTGCCTATATTTTAAAGTACTAAAGTACTTTCTTTTTGAAGAAAGAAACTTTGAATCTGCATATTAAATAAAATAACATATTGAATTTTGTTAAACGTTACAAGACTGAATTCCTTTTAAAAGGATATAGATTAATTCTATGACCATCAAGGAGGGAAGTTGGTAACAGCAATAAAGTCAGACACTATAGACTACTATTCACAACTCTTTCCTTTTTTGTTTTAAAATTACATTTTGATTATATAGAATCCAATACTGAATAGAACATCATGACGATAAACAATGATTCAATTTATCTGACACAATTATTATGAGAAAAGTTGAAAATTCATCTGTCCAATTGGAAAAGGGCAACTTTAAGGCTAGGTTCTCATAACGTCATAGTCATGATCAGTGGTTTAAATTTTCAAGAGCCCCGCCCCATCAGTACTTTCAGTGCTTTGATTAAACATACCGTTTATATACATATATACAAGGGGTACAACTGCGTTTAGTATACCACTTTATTTTTTATGTAACACACAAAATGTACAGATTCCCTGATGGCAGTTTAATCACAACATTCAATAACTCAAATATAACTCTTAAATCTACAAAGGTTAATAGTTTCAAAGCGCAGACCATAGGTATAATTAAACTGTCAAAAATATATAATACGGTACAAAAATCTCAACTAGGACAAGTTTGGATATCGTGAAAATCGACGGATCTAGAGGAAAATCATTACAATTTTATACTTTGAATTAACCCCAATCAAAGAAAGAATGCCAGTAAAATAATTTAATTAATGGGATAACTAACCCTCCACCTTGACAGGAACACTTGCGAGCCAGAAAAATCGAAGTTGACAACATTTATTTTGAAATCTGATGTTGTAGCCGGTATCCTTTATTCATTCAACCAAACTGTAAGAACTTATCCGAGCGGTAAATTTTGCAAGGAAAATCGTAAGGGTTACCCAGTGACTAGTCGGATTATATTTGGACTTTTTTGCAGTGTTTTTGGTTGCCTCGTTTTAAAATAAGAAACTCTTTACGGATTGTCGAATCAGAAATTGTTTTACCGATTAGATTGCATTTTTATGACTGACGAGTTGAAATGGTTGGGAAAATTACTATTTCATTATTAAAATACATAAAAACTGTGCAAATATTCATATTAACTAAAGATAGTTCTTTACACTAACAATATTTAGCTTGATTTTCAAACAAATTGATTGAATGATTTACAAAAAAATTATTTAAAAATAATTGTGCCAAACTGACAATTAATCTTTTATCTTCTCAAGCTATGCATTTGGTTGTGAAAATCGCATGAACTAACAATAACCAATGTGTTATTGTAAAGATAAAGACCAACTGGGCACTACTACTATTTGCAGATGTCGGTGAGCAATCCCAGAAGATCTTGAAACATAGAAAATTGAGATTGAAGTTGAAGACAACATGTCAGTCAGCGAACTTACTATAAAGTTATATATAATCTGTGTATGTGCCTGTACATCAGCCATGTGCCTATGTCCGTTGGTCCCGACACATAATTATGAGCATGCGTTTCTTTTTAATTGGAAATTTTACGCCGTTTTTTTCATGACATATTATTAGGTTATTTACGTTGACCGTATCATCTGACCAGCTTCCTAATACGAGTTGCCAACTACAAGAACCCAGCTTATTCTCTGGGTCTTTGGAGATAAAATGTATATAGGTATTTTTATGTCCGGATATAACTTTCCGCGGCCTAAAACCAGACCGCGGACTTCCGTAATCAAAATCCTGCGCTCTGTCACTGCATAATTGCAGGACGTTTTTTACCGTTTACATGGTATATATAACCGTTTTGGATTTTATATGGTTCGTTTTATATGTTTAAACTGTTGTAGTTACGTTACATGTACATGATCCGTCATGGTGAATAAACATACAATAAACAAGTTTTAAACTTTCTTACATCAAATGCCTGGTAACTATATCCGAGACTGATTGTATAGAAAGGCTCGTGACACTCCTAAATTTGATTTATAGCAATGTTTGCGCAGTGTAATAGAACTGTTTAAATATGATCTCCTGTGTCAAGGCTCTCGTATTTTAAAATACGGGTTTACATTTTATATTTAAAGTTTGATTTTTGTAGTGTTATATAGTCCTTAGTTCTCATGCCCGGTTAAACATTCGTCAACAAGATATTAACCGATTCGTTCATAAGCATTTTGACCTCTGAGTCAACGTGAGTTTAAGCATGTAGGCTGTTTTGAAAAAAAGTTGAATCGTGCATTTCCGGATATATAGAAGGTCAAAAACATAATATCTGTCGCTAGTAGTAAAACAAGCCCAGTAGTGTTTTAGGAAACTATTCAATTAAAAGTTAGTAAAATCTCAATCAGTTTTAATAAGTTTATCGTAAGGTTATATTATAATGTTTAACTCGTACATAGTACCAAACTAAGTTTTATCAACGCTTACAGTTTCACGTTGCTGTGTATCACAGGTACAACTGATCTGTCTTGCTCACTAATTTAACGTTACCATCCTTTTAATATTAATACTTGTTTTTTTAGTATATATGTAAACATAGTAGAGAAGGACATTTCTATAGATCTACGTTATCCCTATATATTCTATATAAAACCGCCATCTTGGATTTTGAGAAGTCAATTTTAAAACCCGATATTTGATATTGGGCACATTATAATAAGGAAGCCGCGCCCAACAAAACATCATGTAGATGATAGACATTTTATAATTTTTTAAATATTACACTTATACTTGCCAATTTATTTATTATTTTATGTTGTAAACTGACCTGAAACAGAACGCAATTTACTTGTCATCTATGTTTTATGAATAAAATAAATCAGTTTAATTCACTTAGTTACTGACACGGGTAATAGGTGAAACTGTCTCAAGCCAGTTTGAACTCCTCACTAGGTCACCCAACAACCATTTACGCCATTTGGCATTTTTACACCATCTCCCAATAGCGCAGTTGGTAGCTCACCGGGATTTGGAATCTCATGTCCCAAGGGGGAACGGGTTCGAATCCCACCTAGGGAGGTTATACTCTTCCATGAAAATTTGAAAATAATATCGATTTTCCTCCATTGATTAGTTAATACGGAGAAGTTTCCGGCCTTGTGGAAGGGTAGGTGAGTACTGGTTGTAGACAAGGATTCTGGAAAGCTAGGTTAGGTGCGCTGGACGCTGTAAAATTACCTAAATTGTGTTGACACGGCGTTAAATCAAGTTAGAAATGATCCAAGTACAAAAGAAGGTGGTGTATACTAAATATGCGAACACATTTCTTGATATCAAACAGGAAGCTAATGGGTGCCTATATAGTGCATAACGGACGCACAAAAACAGAAATATATTCTAGACTACTATGGGTAGGAAGGCATTTTGTTGGACTGTTACAAAATAAAGAAAACTTTGGAATGAGAGAGTTAGCGAATTTGATCCTTAATTCTTTTTGAAAAGGTTTGGTCAGCGCCCCAATTAAAACCAGGTATACATTGTTGTTAGTGATTCTGCTGAATATTTTGACAAATTAAATAGCGACAGAAAAGATGTGATGCCAGTTCACTTTGTATCAGATGAGTTGGTAGAAAGGAGTAGGAAATGTAAAGATGATTTTGTTGAACCAACTGGTATAACCATTGTCATTGTATAGCCATATACACCACAGCTCAAGCTTGACTGAAACTCCCTTGATAAACAAGACTAACGTGCAATCTATGCTGACACAGACTCAGTCATCTTTTCCAGACTGGATACCATCATTTGAGGAATTACCTGGGAGACTTGACGGACGAAGTACCCGGAAATAAAATCGAACCATTTGATAATGGGGCCCAAAAAGTATGCATACCAGTAAACCACGCATGGTGAAGATGGGAAACTATTTTTGTTGGGTTTAACGCCGTAGCAACACATTGTGGTCATATAACGGCGGTCATTCGACCTACTCAATCTACTGAGCTAACCGGGCGGCTTAAACAATAAATTGGATACATTTCTATAAAACAAAATAATTAATGTATAACATGCACACACAAAGTAATATATGTTTTGATATATATATTTATCTTAAAACAGATCTAAAATCCAAAAGGATACGATACAAAATTGTCTCTAACAATTGTCTCTAAACACAATCTGGTCGTTCTTATTTTGGCTCTTAGTCAAATCTTTTGTCTTGTTTATATCTCTAGATATCATATTACAGTTTGTCACAGTCTGGGATTGCTCAAAATAAAGTAAACCCGATACTTGTTTTTTTTTAATTTTTAGGTTATACCTCAAACTTAAAAAATGAGTCATTTTCTCATCTTAGCCACCCGGCTAGCTCAGTTGGTAGCACGCAAGTCTTCTGATCGAGGGGTCGTGGTTTCGATTCCCGGACGGGGCATACTTTCGTGGAGCTTGGTCATGAAATTATTTCTACGCTCCTACCAATGATTTTTAAGTATGTATGGCAGTTGTCAGACACCGACGAAAGAATGCGCTTCGTAGTTGGTTAACAGCTAAATCCAGAGATTAAGCCTTTCCAGGAAGAGTGAGTAAGTCGACTGACCGCCGTTATATGACCTATACAATCTGTTGTTACGCCGTTAAAACCCACAACAACTACTACACTTATCTTTCATAAAGGTATAGTGCGTACAAAATAACAAAACGAGTTTCGGTTAACATAAAAAATGAGACAATTTATTTCAGGGGTAGACAGTATTGAAAAAAAAATTGTGTAATTAATTTTAACAAAATTAGCATGGTTGATAAACCACCATCACAAGGTAAATCATGCTTGTTATGGTAGAACGCTTTCCATTACACCAACAACTAAGACATAAGTAAAACATATCACAATTGTTTATTTAAAGTCATCCTTGGCATCTCTCGTCGTAGGTTAGTTCATTGTATTGTTATTGTAAATAGTGTTTTGTTTTTTGTTCGAACTTAAGTGGTGTATTATTATTTGTTTTTGTTATATATTATTTAGATTTGATTCTTTAGTGTGATAGAGCTTGAGCATTAATGAATTACCTTGGTATCAATTTGCACACCGATGTAATGAGTTGTACCATCTGGTGCCCTAGCAGGGAAAAGTGATACCCTGTGCTAATCCAAGATGGCGGTTTTATATAGAATATATAGGGATAACGTAGATCTTTAGAAATGTCTTTCTCTACTAACCATTGCCAATCGTTGTGAAGAGATACAAATATATATATTCTAATT
Organism: Mactra quadrangularis; assembly: GCA_025267735.1. Classification (NCBI taxonomy): domain Eukaryota; kingdom Metazoa; phylum Mollusca; class Bivalvia; order Venerida; family Mactridae; genus Mactra; species Mactra quadrangularis. Next base: position 27,912,580 of record CM046303.1, read on the forward strand.
AAAAAAATACTATAAGTATGTATTATAGCTATAAATTATTTATCTGGTAAAAACTATGTCATGTAAAACTCCATGTAGAAAGTTCCATAGTCATTTCATAGTTTGCATTTTGATAAATAAGCAATAAAATTGAACAATACAATCCTAACCTTACAGTAAAAAACGTTACATTAGAAATTAGAATACATTTATGTTTATAAGACGGCTTAAATGAAATTGATTATAAATAAAAATAGCGATATCGACAATTTTATAAAAGGAGATACTGAGGGATGATAAAAGACGGTTTGTTAACGTACTAAGACTCCGAACCTTTTCACGATCCCGTCACTAAGTATGAGAGTACAGAGTAATCAAACATTCATCTTTTAGGTTCAAGAAAGAATTTGATTTCATGGTTAACCGATTTTTGCAAGATGTATTGTATTAAAATAGACAAAATATGGTTTTAAGATTGTTTGGATACGAGACGATTATGGAATAAGATTCCTATTGTCAATGAAGATGTCCAAAATTATACTATTTTCACAGTGATGTTAATTTGCAATAACGCTTAACAGAAAAAGTTTTGATTGCTTTGCACGTTTAGAAATGATGATAAATGACCTCAGTTTACATCATCGTATACCTGGATAAATTATAACAATTGCGGCTGTCGGCACAAAACAAATTCACAAAACTTCCAGGTTTTCATTCCAGGCTTTGGGCACCCTTTTTCTTAAAGTATTCGACTCCGAAGTGGACTTTTATTTACAAAAAAATGTAGAAAAAACTGTCTCCTTTGACATTACTCACTCCAACTGTTAAGAATACAGTATTTACTAGCTGGACAGGTGATGAATTGGACAGCAATTTGGTCAAGTTTCTTAGGTGAAAAAAACATGTTTAGTATTCATTGTCAAAAGTCTTAAAAATACAAATATATATCAACAGAACAAGAAGTGTTAAAACATCACTTACCAAGGGTTCCTGATACACAGAAACTTGCCACAGCAGCTAATAAAATAATGATTTTCATTGTTGTGCATGCAAGATTATCTTCCCAATAAAACTATATCGCATATGGTTTTAAACAGGTTTCACAAATGTCGGACCACTAACACGCAGCCTAGTTTATATACGCCTATCTATTCACGGGTATTTGCACACCAACTATGTTGACTGTCCAAATACTAGAACAGGGTAAAAAAAATATCCTCGTTTATACAAAATGTATATCCAACATTAACTGATGCATTATACCAACATTATTGATTGAAAAATAACCAAAATTATTAATAGTTTAAACAGCGTTTATAACCACTATTTATAATAAAGTTGAATGCCACAAGGTTCGGTTTAAATTCTTAAACCAATATGATGTGCTTCAATTAATATACGACCTGTCCCCTTCCGAGCAATTTCTTGATAATTTACGAAGTTTGGAATGATGGTCCACATGGAGTCTCATATTTATAAGGGTTTAACAACTTTGTGTCGATGAATTTGAAATTGTAGATGTTTGACAGAAATCATGTGGTCCCTTTAACTTATATAAATATGAAAGTAATTATTGTATCACAGCATTGGGACGTCTTCACTAAGGATTAAACGCTTAAAATTCCAGTCCAAATTTTGTCCATGCATGGACAAATTCACTATATACAGTCTCTATTGACCAATATCTACTATAATGAACTAGAATAGAAATTTTGCCCATGCGCCGCATGAACAAAATTGAAAGCTTCAATACGAATATGCTACATACAGTCTATTTTGTTGAACAAAATGAACTGTACAGTGATAATAGTGAATTCTATGTTAAATGATACATTTCGTATTCAAATAAGTGTTTTTGAATTATTCCCCTTACATCACGTTGACCCCGCCCTAAGGACAAAGATAATGTTGAAAACCCTTCTGCTCACCTTAAAGTTAATATTTCATATGTGGCATTACTCAAATGTCTTTTACAACAATTTTTCAAATTATGCCCGAAGTCAAAATTGACCCTACCTGAACTTAATAATTCGTGGGAGAAATCAAATAAAGAAGAATTGTAAGGAGTAATCCTTTTTTATTATGATTTATGTTGGGAAAAGTGATATAAATTGTTACGAAGAGATAAGTGATGTGCTTGGCAATACACGATGCAGTAAATTTGATTTGAAGTAACATGATCATGCAAGGCCAGTGGCCTTCTAGAGGTAAAAAGTTGCAGTGAATCGCAGAATATACTGTATTGTAAAACAACACTACCTATACCTACCTCGTGTCCAATCCACAACTTTATCCAGTCAATGTCATATCCAAGACCCAAGCCAATAGCTCCTAGGAGAAACATTGGCATTTTTAATGAAAAAGCTTAACTGGATGGGTTTGATTCCCGGTCATGTTTCTTTTCGTTGGATTTAGATATCGAGTGTTTAACATATTAAGGACATACGTTATATGTGCCAGACCCGAACCCCTAGCTCTAGGGTCAATAAAGCTTTTGGAGTTAAAAGCATTTGCTGGTTATACTTTGTGTGTTGTACACAACTCTCCGTCATCAATTTACTTACATTGACTGAAATGAAGTACACGTATAGCATTGATGTTTGTTAACTCACCATCATGAACCTAACATAAATACCTAACACCACATGGACTCAAAATGCTACTCACAAGAACCATTAGTACTGGTCATACTTAATGTCATCTTTTCTTACTAAAAGTATACGCCCATATTCCTGTGGCAGCCGAATGGGAGCCTTCTTCGTTCATAAATAGCCCGTACGGTGCCCGTAATGTCGCTCTTACGATTGACCTCACTGCTCTAAAATTTATGTGACCACAAACTACGTGCGCAAGGCTTCCCACGACCTACGGATGTCTGCATGTACAGGTCCGCCACAATCCACGGTATTATGGAAACGAGGCAGTTATGTTGAAATATATTATGATGTCGTTTATAAATTAATGTAATTATACCAGTGTAAACGCACGAACTATTAATAATGTATAAACGTTTTGACCTTACTCTTTATCGGCGCCAAACTCAAGTAGCTAAGTTTATGATGGTAACATTACTATTAATTCATAATTCTATTTACAAATATTTACACAGTTTCCATGAGTATGTAAGCATTTAAAACATACCCTATTCATCAGTTCTGGATAATGTATTCCTTTAAATTTACCGCTTTTTCAGCCAGTATCATGTTAAAAAACAGTCTAGCAAAGTTACATAAATATTTACATTAAAGGGTAGAGGTCACTGCTAAAAATATATCACGTTAACAGTTCGTGTGTGTCTCGATGATCGGGGAAGTTAATCTCGAGAATCGACTGATAAGTGATACTAAAAGTAGACTTCAAAAACCTTGCTTTAACTTTAACACACTAATCTCTGAAACCACCAGTATGATAAATCATATAAATATTTATTGAACCAATCATTATGGACTGTATAGCAGTTTCAAAGAATTCATTATTGTGAAAACAAAATTGATTTTTCAGGACTTGTATAAGAGTATAGATATTAGTTACTTGTCTTATATAGATCATAAAAGATTAAAATTTCTGAATATATTTATCCATCCGTATAATTAAAAATTAGACTATCCTTCTGTTAAATCGACGCACCATGTTAAAAATCATACAACTATCATATTGGCAATCTTGAAGCACGATAATTCACGGTCTATAACAACGATTGTTCAAATTAAACTATCGATAATTGATACGACTTAGACATCCTAGTTATATTAGCTCATCATTTTTTTTAGATCAGACACTACTAAATATTTCAAAATTTCGCATTTACATATGACTCCCCTAATTATAATATTTTGAAGAAATCAAAATCGCACAATGAGAAAAAAGCATTAAGATATTCAATAATCTGGTTTTAAAGTACTTTTGAAGTAGAACAATAATTTCAAAATTTAAGGCCAAGACAGTCCCTTTAAGCTCACGTAAGTATAATGTGCTAAATGTGAGAAAGTGTATGCGATCTATATCGCATTTGTGCGAGCATCACTCGCCGAAAATTTCTTTAAAAAATATGGTCAAAACCCATAAGGCATAGTTTCCATATGATCATTGGCAAGTAGCATCATCATAAGGCCCTATTATTATTGTTCAAATTATAATCATATGGTCAAAACTGTCCTATTTAGTGGTCGTAAGGTGTTAATGGAGTTGAATTATTATGAATGTTGTTAAACAATATTGTGTTAATCGCTTGCGCTTTATATCTAGTTCTTTAATTGGTATTCGCAATTCTTCACTCAACATCCTAAGGACCGTCTTGTTTTACAATCATTCACTCAGTTGTTTCTCATTATGGCGAAATCTGCAGTGGATAGATCTTTCTATAGCTGTATTAACTTGTGGTTAAATTACTAAAAATAAGTAAATTGCGCGATCAAGCATTGTAATAATAAGTAGTTTTTCTATTCCCTCAATCACTTTACAGACGAGGTTAGTTATGTTTAAAGTACAATTGCACCATTAACTAGATGTCTATGTGGTAGATTAGAATGTCATGTTGACACCTCATACTGTCAGTGTTACTTAACAAACTGAAATGTATGACAGTTGGAAGCCAGAGACAAAATGATTTTTATGTCGGAACACAGATTCATTCTATTTCATCGTGATAGGTTTATATAATCTTAGCTTATAGACGGCTGTCATAGTGATTGATTAATCTTAAATCTTTACATGGCACAAGTCATGTTTTACAGTTTTACAAAGAACAAATTTAGTGCCCTTCAGACGTCTTTTCTATGGCTAAAATATTGCGTTTTCCCTCTGATTGATTTTGTGGTCACTGACATGATTGGATGTTTGTAGTACTTTCAACATAAAATTATGTATCTCAGGTTCCCGCATAGTTCGTACAAAAACAAAACACTGTTTTATAAACAATATATACAGTGAACTTATCCACAACAGTAGATGCTCAGAATGACAATAAACTATATTATTTTAATGTTGTATGTGTGTCAGACTCTGTCTTGTTGGAATAATGGTAAAGCGGTCTACCATTAGAAGGACGGTTGACCAAAGGGTGGTGGATTGTCCGCCACACTAATTTTGTTAAAATGTATTATACAACTTTTATTTTCAATACTGCCTACCTTGGAATGGATTGGTTCATTTTAATGTTTACACAAACACGTGTTGTTATTTTGTACGCACTTTACGTTATATTTTAAGATAGTAGTAGATTAGATGTAAACTGAAGTTATGTACCTACTTAACATTTGTTATTTCTTACTTATTGTAAGCAGTCAATTGAAAAACTGAAATAATGACACTGAATTTTCTGAACATAGCACCACTCATATCTAAAAAAGGCATCCACCACTTGTACTAAATCAGCTGGTCAACTTAATTTGTACCAGAGGTTAACATCTTTTTATCATATCACTTGATAAAAAATCTCGTAGTATGCAATCTGGTTTCAGGAAGGGGTTATTTCACCAATACTTGTTTAATCTATACAACAGATTATAAATACAACAGATATAAAATTCGAATTGGATAAGGGTTATATAGTTGGTATGCTTTATAATAAGTCATCACTCTACATTTATGTTTTAAATTATTATTCATTTTAATGAATATTTTGTTAACTTTTGCTCTCATTTCGGTAACACTTTTATAATATAAGTATGATACACCAATGATTGATTGCAATTACTTTGTTTTCAGTAGGTTCATGCCAGTGTAATGTCATGAGCATTGTATCATTCTGTCATTTAAACTGAACCATAGAACCAAAAAACGGATTTTTCTGAGAATATCAGTTGATATATATACCACTGTAACTCACACCCTGTGAGTTAGCAAAACCATTAAGCCAATCAAACCCCATGTAAAATTACTGGTAAATACTCTCGCCCTGTGTGGAATGTTACAACCAATGCCTGTTTTGAAGACTAGACAAATCTTAATTTTCAAAATTCAAAATTTATATAAGACCCTACTTAACTCAATCGATATAGAGGATATTCGTCAATTTTGGTGTAAAATCGATTTTTATTTCACCGAATGAGCTCAGAAAACATATTTTCACGAGTGGCATAGCCACGAGTGAAAATGTCACTTTCTGAGTTCACGAGTTGAAATAAAAATCATCTTACATAAAAGTTGACGAATATTCTGTTTCTTTCTCGCTTAGTTTGGCGTTTTATTTGATGTATTTTACACAAATTATAACGTGACGTCATTTCTACTCCAAGATGACGTCATTTATCCTCTAATATGACGTCATGAACGATGAAAATATAAGGTTATATTTTCACTGCGATGAAAATATAAAATTTATATTTTCATCGTTTATTTTTATCGAATAACGTGACGTTTTACCGTGAAGCATGAAAGAAATACGAATTAATTTTAATAATAATGTTCTGTCGTCTAACGTGCAATGCGATGTACGTCTCACATAATTGTTCAAACTCCGGAAAATACTTGGCTAAAATCTGTACCGACCGCTATAAAATGCGAGGAGAATCAAGCTATAACTAAGCTAACACGCATTTGGCTTAGTCTTATAGTTTTCTGTGAAAACAAAACTATTCGACGTAAAATGATATATATTCGTGATGTTTTGCATATGTAACAACATTATTCTGATTATTTGTATTAAGACATTATAGTTAAGCATTTTTGACACTTATCTTTATGTCTTTCTTTCTTGTTTTTATCGGTAAAATGATTTGTCAATGTTCTAATATTTAGCGTTAGGTGATGTTTGTGCGACGTTTAGCATCAGCGTTCCGACGTTTATCGTCAGGTCAATTGCGATGTTTTGCGTTGGTTGCGCCATTAAGCGCTAGTTTTCGACGTTTGGCGTCGACTAAGATGTTAAACTGCGTTGTGGCGTATTGTAGCGCTTCTAAGTGGCCAGTTACCTAAGTCTCAAGTTGATAACACCTCGCGTATACCTCGGCTCTTTACCAGACATGATAACATAAATAATCGACAGTTTTAAATAATCTATGAGGTAATATGTTATCTGGAAATCAACAAATCTAACAACTATCATATACAACTACTCTCTTATCAACATAAAATCATATTTATTACCAGTTATAATATCAGGGGCATTCATTAACTTAGTGATAACCAGATAATATTAAACAATGAGAAACATACTAAAATACAAGAAATTAGATATATATATATATACAAGATCAAATATTTTGCGTTTTAGGGGTATCGAAACTTGTTTACTCATGATTATCGTCGGCTATGTTCACCGATAGTTAGTGCAACCGAAACCATGACTCGGATTCCAATCGACTTTAGAGAACTTCAAAACAAAACGGGTAGAGAACTCTTCCAGGCATGCATGCGCAATTAACCGAACGGTTGGGTCTATCTTCCAGATTTCGGCTCAAATCCCGGTATCACCACGCAATTAATCTTTCTTTTTCACAAAGTTTTAATCTAAACTATATATGTTTTACCTTTATATTCTTACTATATCATAATTTACTGGAAATACACTAGATTCGTAGAAAATATTAAAATGCTTAAAAAATAACATTTGTAAAAGGATATATTTGGTTCTCTTACAACAAGCATTACTTTTAATGGCAGTGGTTGTTTATACAATATATATTCGCTGCTGGGAGTCAGGTAGGCAATTGTCTATACCCTTTGGAGGGTACAATGTACTGTATAAACATGTATATAAATGTGTCTGTGGACAAATGTTTGAATTGTTTAACGACTACCCATGTCTTATGCAGCTTGTGTATTTGCTCAGTCGGTAGTGCGCCTGAGTTCAAATAAGAAGTACAAATGTATTAAGTTCGATTTAATGTCGGGAACATATATCTATGAGACAATGACCATATACGACAGGCTCTGTTGCGAGTAACATGCACTAAACTCTCCAATGCCCATGACCCTTCATCATCTTATACCTGTATTAAGTTGGTCACTGGTATGTTCTGCGAACTTGTTATTAGTTATGGTCTACAGATCTTACACTCCCTTAAGGATATCAAATAAGTACAGACTTACAACCACGGGTTGATATAATCACAAATAGAAAAGTTGCGAAATAACCAAATACTTCGTTCATACTAGTAATTATGTTTATGAACGTTCATTACATGTACATAAGTTTAACAAACTTAACATAAAAATTAAATCAAGATATGTAATTGGTTTCAATATTTCTTCCGGGAACAAAAATAGATATATCTGAATCCTTTTATAACGTAAATAAGGGTGGGGTATTTTAGTGACGACTTAACTACGTAAGGCAGCTCACATGATTGGTGTGGTTTAATGACATCCGTCTACGTATTGACAAATCACCATGTATTCTATGTAATCAAGTGTAAGTAGATAATATGCATCGTTTACCTTATAAGCAATACTTGTTTGTATGTAGGCAGGAGTGTAGTATAAATTCACCCGCACTAAAGAGTAACTGCATTGCAACGTCAATTGCGACGTTTAGCGGTGTTGCGACGTTTAGCGGCAGTGCATTCAATGCCAAACGTCGCAACACCGCTAATGCAAGAATAAGGCCTTTATCAAGATTTAACAAAACTTGATCAAGTTTCAAAGTTGATTTGAAGGTGATAAGACACTGATTTTGGCAGCGAGAGTTTTTGCATTGAACATTTAAGTGTATGGTAAATGTGAATTAACGGTTGCTATGGAACTCAAATAGTTTGCTATGGACGGTAAAGTTTATGCTTTGGACCTTAAGGCGATTGGCATAGAGGGTAAGACTGGTTGCTATGGACCAAAGGGTGGTTGTTAAGGATATGTTGATGGTTGCTATGAGCCTTAGAGTAGTTGCTATGAAGTCATATTTGTCCTATGTAATACTTGTGTGTAGATTAGGCTCTATACTTAACATTCCTATTAAGTGCGACGTTAGTCGATTTTTTGCGTTGTTTAGCGTCAGTGTTGAACGTAAAGCGATGGACAGATTTAAAAGTTAAGCAACTAGTAGTAAGGCTAGTGGTAAGATGGGTGACGTGTGGATTAATGTAAGCGCGTTGCGCTATACATTACTGATGTTTTTTCTGCTTTTTTATTGTTAAGGCCACATCAAAGTGATCATATTCGTCGGATTTTCCGCACCTTAAAATCCGAAAATGAAAAAAAATTGTTTGCTCCCGCACCTTGAAATTTTCACCGCATCAAAATTTTCGGAAGTCAATTTTTTTGGCACTCGGCCAAGTAGAATTACGCCGAAAATAAATAATTTGAGTTCTAAACATCGATATTAATCAGCACAATTTCAATAATGACAATGCAATATAAACATCATAAATAGAATGAATAAAAAATATTTATGAAAATGTAATTCAAAACTCGAATGCACTCTCAATACGCAAAAAGAAGTATTTCCTTGAAAAGACTATGTATTATATATAGACTTTCAAATTAACGAGAAAGGAAGTGTGAAATTGAATACTTTTAATAGTAACTTTATTCAACGACTTCTTTTAAATAATCACAAAAATACAATTAAAGAAGTCATTGTATAATGTGATGAATTTATATGTCAATGGAAATTACGGTGACACAATCCTTTATTCAGAAATATGATAACTGCACTCTGTCCTTAGACCTTAAAATAATATTTAATACATTTTCACAATTCTTAAATATGTTAATGCATACTTTTCATAAACTTTTATACATGCTACCTTTCTTGATTAAATTGATTTCACATCAGTGTAACTTCGACGTATGTAGCGCCGTTAAACGTCGCAACGCCGCTGAACGTCGCAACTGACGTTAAACGTCGCAACACTAACGCTAAACGTCGCAACCGCCGCTAAACGTCGCAATCGCCCTGCCGTTAAACGTCACAACGCTGACGGTAAACGTCGCAAAAAATCGACTGCTGTTAAACGTCGCAACCTTGCCGCTAAACGTCGCACTTAGTAGGAAGGTATAGTATCGAGCCTAATCAACACACAAATATGACTTCAAAGCAGCCACTCTTAGACTCATAGCAACCATCAACATATCCTTAGCAACCTCCCCTTGGTCCATAGCAACCACTTATACACCGTATGCCAATCGCCTTAAGGCCAAAAGTATCCATTATACGCGAGAGTTATTCCATTTGATATTTAAATGGATATTAAAGGTGCAATTACGGTTGCTATGGAACTCAAATCGGTTGCTATGGACAGTATAGTGGATAATTTTGGCCTTAAGGCGATTGGCATAAGGTGTAAGAGTGGTTGCTATGGACCAATGGTTGTTGCTAAGGATATGTTGATGGTTGCTATGAGTCTTAGAGTGGCTGCTTTGAAGTCATATTTGTCCTATGCAATACTTGTGTGTTGATTAGGCTCGACACTATACCTTCCTACTAAGTGCGACGTTTAGCGGCAAGGTTGCGACGTTTAACGGCATTCGATTTTTTTGCGACGTTTACCGTCAGCGTTGCGACGTTTAACGACAGGGCGATTGCGAGTAGGTAACCAGTGTCAGGGTAAAAATAATCTTGTTATTTATTTATACTATTTATTTTTTCCCTTTATCTCCTTTGAACATCATATTTTACTAAGAGAAGACTAAATTTATGGAAAATATTTAAATGTAAAAGAAAAGATGAAAAAAGTTTTTCGGCTCACTGAGGGACGAATTTTACTTGTGGTGGCAGTGGTTATTGATTTGATGAAGGGAGATAACCGCTGCCGGGAGTTTGACGGTGGCAAAGAGTTGACATGGAGAAATATTTAAAATACCGCTACTATTACGTGGCCATGCAGTAGCTTTTACGTGCGCACGCAATAGCTTTTACGTGGCCACGTAATAGCTTTACGTGAGCATGCAAAAGCTTTTACGTGCGCACGCAATAACGTTTACGTGGCCACGTAATAGCTTTACGTGCGCACGTAAAGCTACTGCGTGGCCACGTAATTGTAGCGGTATTTTAAATATTTCTCCATGTCACCTCTATGCCACCGTAACTACAATATCGCGGATGTATGTGTTTCCCCTAAAAATGGATGAGTCTTAAATTATAAACCCGGGTCGATAGCGCAATTGGTAGCGCGCCGGGATACGGAATATCGTGTCCCGAGGGGGTACGGGTTCGAATCCCACCCGGGGAGGTTATACCCTTCCATGAAAATTAGACAATGTCAAGTTTCCTCCATTGATTAGATAATATGGAGAAGTTTCCGGCTTTGTGGAAGGGTAGTTGAGTACTGGTTTATAGACAAGGGTCCAGGAAAGCTAGGTTAGGTGCGCTGGACGCCGTGAAATGACCTAAAATGTGTTGATACGGCGTTAAATCCAATAAATAAAAACTTAAATTGTAATAACAATGACATGCCATGTTTAATTTAAACATGTACTTGCTCAATATGTTTTCTTACTGAACAAATAAGTATCTATGACTAGGGAAGAATACCGTCAGAGCGAAACGATACCGGTACCCATGAAACGATACGATATTTCAAACGATACCGATACCAATATGTAACCATAGTACAAATTACAATGTTTAAATACAAAAAACATAAGACTCATAATACTATTAACCAGCATTTTTATGTAAGTATGTGAGCATATCAGTTTTCTCTGGATCGAGACGTATTTTTCCTGGCTAATTGTGTTACCAGCCCGTGAAAACACACGTTCATTGCAATATTTCAATGCAAGCTCTGTAATTTTTAATGTTATCGTGCCATTCTGATTGCTAAATGTTTAGTAGAAAGAATACTTATGAATACGTAACCAAGAGCTTGCCTGGTTCCCAGTCGTACTATAACGTGAAAAGGGACATCAGGCATAACAGAATAATGGCGGCGCCAAATGTATTATACATGTACATGGTATCGGATAATTCTGTTTTCAAACAAACATTTCTCACTACATGTATATAGGCTTAAAATAAAAGGAACTAAGTACAAGAACTACGGTGGATATCTTATTTTTAGTCGTTCGGTTACATTTATACTTTATACAAAAGAACAAAAAGAAAAGTCGACTTCGAATGACCTTTGTAGTACCGTACCCCTACCATTTTTGTCATAGTCAGAAAATGTTTCTGCAAATGAAGAAAAAGTAAAACAAAATTTTGTAACCAGAAGATAAACTGAGGGCGCCGCCATTATTGTGCTTTGCCTGACCTGGTGATCCAGACTAACCAAGAGCTAGAACAAAAATTCCTTCCTCGTGTTACATTCGTACCGAATATTTTTGTACCAAAACAATATCTATGAAGTATTGTGTCGCAATTAAATAAGTATTTTTGTAGCCCAGAAGACATTTAGTACGGGGGCCAGAGGGGTCCACCATGCACCCCCCTCTAGACTTTTTGCCACCTATGCTATATTGTTCCGTAGGGTCCACTGAATCAGAATCCGCGTTGTTCTCAAAAATAAACTCTTGCGCACTACCTGAAATGTCACAGTTTCCATGGCAACCCCTTGTTTTTTGTCGAAATTGTCGGTGTTTGTAAAATCAATAATAACTTATACAAGCGTTAAGCTAGAATAATATAATTAGTGTCATATCAACGCTGAGACACTGACCTTTAGAAATATATGTAACACTATCCGCTAAAATACAGTTTAATTCATGAAATTAACCGAAAAACATGAAAAAATGCTGAAAAATTTCGATTTTTTTTTAATTTCATGCATATCTTTTAATTTTCAAACCCTATTTTTGTGAAATAATACATTTATTTGTTACAAAATATTTTAAAAAGGTCTACTCATTCATATTCAAAATTATTTTTATGACAGAAGTACTGTTTTTGTATGTAAAAACCGTTGCCATAGCAACCGCTATTTTCAAGTAATAACTTCTATTTGGTGAATAAACTTGATTTTTTGCTCAAATCTAACGATAGGGTTGCAATATTGATATCAAATGATACCCGAGACTCATGTCTTTAGTATTATTGCTGTTATCAATAAATGCAGTATCGATATCTTCATAGATATTGTTAAGAAATTTTAATCAAAGCGCTGAAAGCACCGATTTTGTTTCCGGTTTGACAGTATTGTGTCATAACGTTTGAAGACCTTGGTTATTGTGCAGTGGTGGTCAATTGAATGAAGAAATAATATAATAAGACTAAAGAGACTCTTTTTGTTTTGTTTTTGCTTTTACTGAAATAAAATTATGTTGGAATATGATTTTGTAATTTAGATTTTACGCTGTATATCATTACTTTTTAAAAGGTTATGTGCGGCGGCAGACTTTTTTAACCAACTTTCCCGGACTTGTTTCTTTAACATTAATCGGTTTAGCATATTACCCTTACGTGTCAAATGCATAGCACTGTCAAAAACTGATATTTTCATTTACTCAGTGACTGTTAAAGTAAATAACATATGCGTAATATTTGTTCATTAGTTTTCATCAACAAACTCGTTTATAAAGTTTTCCTGGACCATATTCTAACAAGTGTCTACCTTCCCTACCTAAGGAGCTGGTAACTTCGCTACATATTGCGGATTAAAGGCCATAAGGCAATTTTTCACGGACCATGACCAGCCAAAACCGGGACTGAACCTTGAACCGCATGATTTGACAAACGCCAAACGAATAGAAAACACACAATCTATTATTTTATATACGAATTAATACATGTCCAATATAACAATAGTTCAATACATCTATCCACTCAACGAGTTTATCTAATTCAACATCTGTAGATATATCTTTATCTTGTTCTTCGTCAGCATAAGCGTTATCTAGGGTATCGCCCAGCTGAGATTGAAGAACGTTACCTTTAAACATGAAGGTTCAAGATACCCATCATTATTCGTCTGACCAAATTACTCTGAAACGGGAGGTATGTAAGGATTAGTATTGTGGACATTTTTCTGAATAACTACCAGGTTATCAAATTTCTTGATTTGCTGTACTAAACACTTGTTACAAGATGGTAATGCTCCCATATCAACATTGCGAAACGCATCAGCTGGTTTGTCTTGAACTTAGCTATAATACAATTGTATAGTAATAACTCAGGTGCCCTGACATGTGCTGTTTGCATGGAAGGCATTCTTTGTATCTATACATATTATCTCTTTTTGATAAAATTTTTTAAAGATGGATATTTTTTCAAGAAGTTAGTCTGAGGGTTTTGCAGTACTTCTACACAAACATGGTAGTATAAATGAAGTAAACATTTTTAGGGTCGAAACTTCATTGATTTTGTTAAGAAAACTATTTACAAAAATTATTAATAACCGTTCGACTGGCTGGACAGTAATAAGAAACATTTGATAATATCTTTGTTTAACATTGTATAATCAATCACATACATTTGTACTTAATACTGTATTACGCCTATCTTATTTGCACTTTTTTAATGAAATCGAGGATATGCTAATTAGTAATGGTCTTGCTGGTATAAAAGTTGATATGTTTATCATATTTTCATTTTATATGCTGACGACATAGTTATTTTCGCTAATTGTAAAGAGGAGTTACAACTAAGTATACGCGTTTTTGAAGATTATTGTAAGTTATGGAAAAATAGTGGTACACACTAGTAAAACTAAGGTTATGATTTTCAAAAAAAGCGGCAGGATTTCAGAGAATACTAAATTCTATTAAAATGATATGAACTGGATATTGTTGAACAATTTACATACATTGGTGTAGTTTTCTCATCAAGGGGGTCATTCTCTAATACTAAAATTGTTTTGTTGGCCAAAATTAGGTATTTAAAGTTAAACTTTAAAGTTAGTGATTCGTCCAAGGAAACTCCATTGAACGAGTTCATTTACATTTCTGTGAAAGGTTACTCGGGATTAAACAATAATACTCAAAATGATTTTAATCACAGTGAGTTTTGGAGGTTGAATTTTCCAACAATTCGCTATTTTAACATTATAGTAAACTATTGGGTAAAATTATTGCACACTGATATAAATTAAAACAACAGAGATTTGTACCCTAATAAACCAAACTTGTGTTCTTTGTTGAATTCATTGTTGTCCTGTCCTTTGTTTTTATGATGCATGTACTTTTCAAGATAATGGTAATGTTCATATATCTTAAGCAATGTTAAACACATACTATATGATAATTCAATGCAAATTTTAAACATAGGTTAGCTAATTCAAGTAGAGCATTATTTTACAAGAATATATCAAATTTTAGTTTTAGTCATATTCAAAAACATTTCAACATTTAAGATTATTTAGATATTTTGTGGCTATAGACTTAAACTGTGTTCTCATAGACTACATTTTGAAAACGTTAGATGGAACAAACAAAGATCCAAACCTACATGTCTGTATAAATTGTCATATATATGGAGACGAGTTTCATGTCATTACAGAATGAAAATTATATTAAAATCATATATTAAAATTCAGAATGAAGAAATATTAAAATCCCTACATAGTTTCCTTATTGATCCTAGCATGTTTAAATTAATTGAACTTATTCTTACTGAAATTAAAGATTTAACAATTCAGCTTGGTACTTATTGTTACCAATTTTCCCTAATCATGGCGAAATTATTTAGAAATCCAACCACTGTGTTACCAATTTTCAACTATCATACTGGAGGTTTTGATTTGTACGATGCCACCATTTATACATTATTTGATGTCCATATGTCTACTACAAATTTATTTCACTCACATTAACCCAGTTATAACGATAAACAACAAGAATTAAAGACATAACCAAAGACAAGAAAAATAACAACCAGAGCTAGAGAAAACCCAGTTAATAAGTAAACTTTTATATACAAAAATGTATTTCCTATAGACATTAAAGGTTAGGTATAGTGACTGTAAAAGTCTCGGTATGAATTGTAACTTTTGAGGTTCATATCGAATTTCTAACCGTAAAAATAAGATTAGTGAGTCATACATAATACCACAAATTTTAAGGTAAATTAGATACTTACAACTTCCTTTGCTAAAATATAAATTTGTAATATTATATACAAAAACCTTTAAAATTGGAAAAAAATAAGCTAAAGATGCTATAAAATTATCCATATGCTTTACAGCTAACATATGTCTAAAGTATCATATGAATGTATGATACCACATGTCTATATATTAAATTACTATAATATCACGTTTGATATACTGCAGTATTATTTTTATGGTAATTTTATATTAAACTGACATGTCAATGTACAGGTTTTTTTCGCTTTGGCCGAAGACTTGCCTGTGTTTATATGAACAAACTTGTAAGTAAGGAAATATTTGTAGAAGTTAAACAGATTAGCATGCCCAGGAAAGTTGGTTAAATAAGTAAATAGCATAGCATAGCATAGCATAGCATATTCTTTATTTGGCATCAAATATACTTTTATAGCCAACAGAAAAGTAATATTACAAATACATAGTGCCCGAAAATAACCATTTAAAAAGTAATGATGTGCAGCGTAAAATCCAATTTACAAAATCATATTGCAACATAATTTTATTTCAGTAAAAGCAAAAACGAAACAAGCAGAGTCTCTTAAGTCTTATTATATTATTTCTTCATTCAATAGACCACAACTGCACAATAACCACCGTCTTCAAACGTTATGACATGTGCATCACTTTAATACTGTTAAATCGAAAACAAGATCGGTGCTTTCAGCGCTTTGATTAACATTTCTTAACAATATCTATAAAGGTATTGATTCTGAATTTATTGAAAAACAGCAATAGTATTAAAGATGTGCGTCTCAGATATCATTTAATATCAATGTTGCAATTATATCGTTAGATTTGAGCAAAAAAATCAAGTTTAATCACCAAATAGTAGTTCTTACTTGAAAATAGCGGTTGCTATGGCAATGGTTTTAACATACATAAATAGAACTTCTGTCATAAAAATAATTTTGAATATGATAGAGTAGACCTTTCTTAAAAAAAAATTAACAAAATAAACGTATTATTTCTCAAAAATAGGGTTTGAAAATTAAAAAATATGCATGTAATTGAAAAAAGATCAATATTTTTCAGCATTTTTTCATGTTTTCGGTTAATTTCATGAATTAAATTGTATTTTAGCGGATAGTGTTACATATACTTCTAAAGGCCAGTGCCTTAGCTTTGATATGACACTAATAATATTATTCTAGCTTAATGCTTGTTCAAGTTATTAATGATTTTACAAACACCGACAATTTCGATAAAAAACAAGGGGTTGCCATAGAAACTGTGACATTTCAGGTAGTGCGCAAGAGTTTATTTTTGAGAACAACGCAGATTCTGATTCAGTGGACCCTAAGGAACAATTTAGCATAAGTGGCAAAAAGTCTAGAGGGGGGTGCACGGTGGACCCCTCTGGCCCCCGTACTAATTATATTGCGGAGGATATTGTAACCATGTGACGTGTAGATAATAATTTTGAAAGACCGTTCAGACACTGACATCGTCGACAAATAGTCTTTGAAAATATTTGACGTATTAGTAGCTTGCTTATTTCCTGCAACATTTCATTAACTGTCATCTTGTATCAATTATCAATTTAGATCAACGCGGGCACAGTGGGCGGTAATAAATGGTATTTATACATGTGTACTTACAACAGTTTCGACCGAGTTAAATCCCTTTACTATGCGATAAATACGCAGAAGTTTTAAAATTAAAGCATTTTAGACTTTCGAATTTTTATTCTAAATCACTTTTTGTTCAAAATACCTATTCAAGTACCGGTACCAAAACGAAACGGTATTTACCGGAAATTTTCGAAACGATACCGATACTGGTACCGGTATACATCCCTATTTATGAACAGTTCTTTGTATACAAACGTTGAAGCACTAAGTCTACTTTGACTTTTCAAATCCGAACAAATTCAGTACATTCAGGGTTTTGATTTAAGATTTTCCAAACTTGACGAGCATGGAAAAATTCTGATTAAAGTTCTTGTGATTTTTTTTCTTTTTTTAACCAATAGAAGGAGGGTTTCTCCGACTTTCCAGTACGTCTTTCAGATTTGTGTATCACAACGTCCGCTTAGACAGCTACGCCGAATAAACACAGGGGCAAGCGAAATAAAAGTACATATACTGCTGCTCTGAATTCGTTTAGTTAACACCGTTAGTAATTTTTAGCTCGACTTTTCGAAGAAAATGAGAGCTATTGTCATCACTTTTGCGTCGGCATCGTCGTTGGCGTTGGTTTTCATGTTAAAGTTTTTTGAAACTCTTATATCTTCAACACTATCCAAGTTATTTTATTGATAGTGATATACGTATTTAGTGGGACTATATTAACCATACTGTGATAGGGGATAACTCTGGATGAAGTATTTTTTAGTTATTGCCCTTTTATACTTTATACTATGAGGTTAAAGTTTTCCTATGTAGAATATCTTCAATACTGATAAAGATATTTGACTTAAAGTTTGTATACTTACTTGTCGGTACGATATTTACACGACTATGAAGGGATATAACTGTGGATGAATTGTTTTTGGAGTAATTGCCCTTTTATACTAAAAAACGCAAAATATGAGGTTAAAATTGTTCCTTTATGGAATATCTTTAAAACTAATCAAGATATTTGACGTAAAGTTTGTATACTTATTTGTCGGTACAATATCTACACAACTATTACGGGAGGTAACTGTGGATGAATTATTTTTGGAGTAATTGCCCTTTTATACTTAAAAAAAGCAAAATGTGATGTTAAAGTTTTACCTATGTAGAATATCTTCAATACTGATCAAGATATTTGACTTGAAATTTGTATACTTATTTGTCGGTACGATATCTACACGACTATGAAGAGACATAACTGTGGGTGAATTATTTTTGGAGTAATTACCAAACTCCTCACAGCGGGTACATCACGCGTTGCTACTTTAACCACTGCCTTCAAATGAATCACGTGACGCAAGTAGTACCATGTGACTAATGTTTAAATTTAAACGGACAATAACGGTAAGCCTAAAATGTGTTAGGCGTAGTGTAACGAAAAATAACATTAAATGATAAAAAATGTGGTTGATTTACAAGTACTGCCAAAGAAATAAGATAAATTAAATAGAAATATATCATTATGTACCAAAATCGTTTAATTCATGAATAAATTACAACGGAAAGTGAGCAAGGTCGGGAATGAGCTGCGTAAAGCACCCAATAGGGTCCTTAGTCCACCTCACGCTACTTACATGGTGCTTTTGTTGAGAAATCTTAAGTATTTATGATAAAATTATATGTATATGATACTGAATAATATAACATAATATATATTAAATGACTAAAATAAGTACAATTATTATATATCTAATAAATCTAACCAATCGACAATCTGCATTTGTACCACGTGACCGTCCAATATATTCCCGTATTGGATCCAAAAAATGTATATTATTTTCGTATTGGACAGTTGGGCACATATGCACTAAACGATGCTAGTCTGGTTTCCGATTTTAATCTTTAACGATTAAATGATGATGATTATTTCGAAGAAAACGAAAGATATATAATAAAAAGGTTATTGTACATTTTATGGTACAATACGAAATATATTTGGACTCGAACACAGCTTAAAAAGCCTAACGGCTCGTCCAATATGACTTTTCAAGCTGTGTACTCGTCCAAATATATTTCCGTATTGTATAATAAAACGTCTAATAACCTATAATTATCCATTTAATATTTACTTTGCATAACATTTTGTTATTCATGTAATTTTACGCACTTTAGGTAACCAGTGTCAGGGTAAAAATAATCTTGTTTTTTTTTTAAGTTATTTATTCATACTACAATGTATTTATTTTTTCCCTTTATGTACTTTGAACATCATATTTTACTAAGAGAAGACTAAATTTATTGAAAATATTTAAATGTAAAAGAAAAGATGAAAAAAGTTTTTCGGCCCACTGAGGGACGAATTTTTTTTGTGGTGGCAATGGTTATTGATTTGATGAAGGGAGATAGCCGCTGCGGCGAGTTTGGTAATTACCCTTTTGTACTATAATAACCGACTAAATATAAGGTTAAAATTGTTCCTATGTAATATCTTTAAAACAAATAAAGATATTTGACTTAAAGTTTGTATACATATTTGTCAGTATGATATCTACACAACCATAAAGGGAGGTTACTGTGGATGAATTATTTTTGGAGTTATGTCCCTTTATACTTGAACATTTAAGTTTAAAATTTGTTCTAGTGGGATATATTTTCAGTACTTGCAAATATATTTGAATGAAAGTTGGATTGCTTTTTTATCAGTTCTTCATCATCAGACTATAAAGGGACATAACTCTTGATGAATTACTTTCCTAGGAATTTCCCTTTATACTAGCTCAAACTGAATATATTTTGTTTGATAGAAAGATGCATTTTCATCAGTACTACATCTACTCGACTACAAAAGGATGTAACTCTTGATGAATTATTTTTGGAGTTGTGTCCCTTTTCAACTTTTAAATTAGGGTTAAAGTACTTTAAACTGAAATATTTTCAATACTCATCAAGATATTTAGATGACAGTTAGTATGCTTATTCATCAGTACTACGTCTCACGTCTACAAAGGGACATAACTCTTGATTATTTTTTTTAGTTATTCCCCTTTACTTAAATGTTGAAATTCGTTTAAATTGAAATATTAATAGTTCCTTATAAAGAAATTTAAATGAAAGAAGGTATGCTTATTCATTGATACTATGTCTTCTTAGCATTGAAGGGACATTACTATGGATGAATGTTTTAGTAGTTATGCCCCTTTTATATTTTACAAATATGAATTGGTAATTATTGTTTGACTGATTTATTTCCTTTCAAAAATTAAGTCTTGAAATCATTTTTGTTTAAAGATAAGCTTTGTTATGAACAAAACACTCGAAAAGTCGAGCGCGCTGTCCTTGGACTGATCTTGTATAGGATAGAGATATTTTTAATATGACTAAGGCAAAGCCTCAAAGCGAGCACGACGAATCCAAACTTATATGCGGAGACGTAACCAACTTTTTTGACGTGTGAACTTGTAGACCCATAAAGCAAGAAGCCGGAAATTAATGGAGATTAAAAGGAGAAAAAAGAACCTTCTAAAGGAAATCATTGTTTTAAGGCCAATCATCGAAACACTAATTCTACACTATGATCACTCTATGTGTTTTGCTGTAATAAAAAGCGTCACAACACAGAGAAATGGAACGTAGGACTACACCTGCATCCTCACAAGAATATCATGTTCTCAAGATGCAAATACAACATTTGATTAGACCATATACGACTTCAACCCACAATACATACTCACTGTTTCTTTTGTATGTTTTTGGTACTTTTAAAAATGTCACTTTTTGATAAACTTGTAGACCCGCGCTTGTAAACATGGCCAAATAGTAGCTGCTTCACTGATATATTTAATCGAGGGCCTATTAATTAAATAAGCTAGGGGAGAAACTGCGTAATTTATTGTATTCAGAATAAATCTGACAACATCTCATTCTTTTATGTCAGAATCATATTTCAATTCTGAAAGAAATGTATTGTACATTTTTATTTATCTTATGAATAGAGATGAAGATGAAAAAGCCTCGATAAAACATTCATTTTTTAACTTAAAGATAAAAATGTTTTCCTCTTTAAACAATATCCGGTAACGTTAAATAAATATTTTAATGAGGAAAGGAGCGAACAAAACGACCAAATATATTTTGAATGGTTATCATGGGATAAGCATATCGTGAACGAGTGAATTTGAATTTTTTTTGCAAGTGGAAAGGCCACAAGGAAGCATAAGATCTTTTTAGCCAATGAAAAGACGCAAATAACTTCAGCCCATTTGATCACTTCCCAGCTAAATCTTTCGGATGCGCAGTACGGTTCAAAAATCAACTTCCGCTGAATTGTAAAAATACCACACTGTACAGAAACATATTCGCGTTACCGGAAAGCTCGCTTCGTGTAGTAAATAATTCGGTTTTCATGTGTTTGTAAGGAATTTCGAAATGAGTGTTCCTGTCATAGCATATCATCTGTTTAAATTGCTGTTTGGCTGACTTATTTTCGGAATCCGTGCTTATTTGTTAATGTCCAAAAAGTACGAAGGATGTAATATTACTTGTTTGTCATCAAAGTCCAAAACATATAAAACTTGCTGGGGCACTCTCTACAATATTTTATAGATAGTTTATTTTAAATCAATTAGGCAATTTGGCCCATGAGATATATACAATTATTTACAAATTTCGAACAGAATAATTAAACAAATAAACTTAAAAAATATGCATTTGTGTTTATATCTATAATAACGTAATACATTGTACTTGACAGCATATACTAGTTAATGCAGTTTTGTTACGCCAACATTGGTTAGTGTCTCATAGATGAGTTTAACATACGGATTATTTGATTATACTCTTGCTAAACGACTTGATACACGAGGTCTACAACTGTATGAAAATGTATTTGTATAAACGGATTCATCATATCTATTTTACAATGACATTTACCTTCAAGATCCGCTATTGCTCATTTATTATGGCTCCTAGAGAGTCGAGAATCAAAATTCCACCACATAAAACATGATTTAAACAAAACCAGCATCAGTAATGAGAAGAACGTTTCAAGTCGTACAGTACAAAAAATGTATGATCATCCTAAAAAGATTATAATGTTTGATTTCAAGAGGTAATTACGTGTGTTAACGTGTTTTATAGAAATGCAAATTGCTATGTTAATCTATTTTGAAGATATATAGAAATCTTCAATGTTCTAACAGATGAAGTACACTAATATCTAATCACAAATGCATGAATGAATTTATTCCTCTGATGGCAGAGTCCTGGAATGTTACCAATGAGAATTTATATCAGATGGTCTTTAAAATTAATGAAGGATTCACCTCTTGAGTTGTAATGATTTAGCCATGATTCTGATGCGAATCTAGTTTTTCCATGCTTTGTAAAATTTTCCTAAATATGCAAGTGGCCTATATTGAGCAGTAGAGAGGTCACTCAAAGGTAATAAAAGGAAAAAAAATATAAGCTTGAAATTTCATTCTCACTTTTCATTTGTTTGCTATGTAAATAGTCTCTTAAACTATTATTTCGAAAACCTTGTTTTTTTTCTCGTTTGTCTTTTAGAGTTTTATAAAAAATTGCGGGTTTTTTGTGTTGGTTGGGTTTTACGCCGTAGCAACACATTGTTAAAGTCATATCACGGTGGTCAGTCAACCTACTCACCGTCCTGGAAAGGATACATCTCTGTATTTAGCTGTTATCCAGTTACTAGACGCATGATTGCTCTGTGAAAGACTACAAGCTTAAGAATCAGTGGTAAGAGAGAAAATGCGTGTAGATTCTTGTCATTAGCAAGTTTACCGGCCCGGGAATTGAATCTACGAACCCACGATCAGTAGACGTGCGCTACCGACTGGGATAGTCGAGCGACTATAGAACAGAATGCGAAGGGTGCATTATAAATACGGACGACCGTCAAATGAAACATTCAGTCAAAACAATTATCAGCACGTTAAAGCCATTATAAGATATTATATTCATGAACAGTAAGACTTGAAAAAATGTTTTAAAAACATGAAGTTATCAGAATATAGCATGTATTAGAAACGAAATTAACTATTGAAACCACTCTGCTTTTTTAATTTAAATTTGGCTAATTGTCCATTTCTTAAAAAAGTGAGGTACTTTAATAAGAGCACACTATATTCATTTACACTCCAATGTTTAACTTACTTGATCCGTAATAGTTTTAGAGCTTAACGTTTAGGTCCATATTTTTCTGCATAAAATTGCAAATGACCAAACAAAGCAAAGAAACTTCTGTAGAACTTGAAATTTTAACAGCAATTAAAGAACTTATCCCTCTATGCTTTGATGATATAGCATTGCATCAAAACCCCTTCAAATCTGAATTAGGGACCAGGATAGGGGTCATGTTTCTGGTACGGTTATAATGATGTTAAGTTGACAATAGAGGAAGAGATTTAAACTGCTTACCTTTTGACACATTTGCAATAAACTCCGAGCAATGAAACAGCGAAAATGAACATCCTTCATAGATTTCACAACAATTCGCTTTCGCTTATTTTTGTTCATGGAGTTTGACATTTTTAGGGTTAATGTATTTACCGAAAAACCCGGAAAACCCGAATATTCATGAAAAACCCGAAAGACACTCATTGGAGTTGTATCTTGAGCTAATAAATCACGTTTTACTTTAAAAATAGGTGTTTAAATGTTTTAAAATACTTGTTGCCAATAACATTTGAACAATTTTGATGTGTTAGAATCAATATTAAATAGAAATTCAATTATTGAGACGCGACAAACAATCGTTGTAAGTACAATAGAATGATTTCGTTTGTTAATAAATGTCTTAATAAAACTGTTTCAAACAAATGTCAGTAATAATAATTAGTCTAACTATTTTTCCTGTATACACATAAGTATAAGTCATAATTAATAAGGGTTAATTGTTACTCCGATAACGTACAGTAATCGACCAGCTTTTTGACAGAATATGAATTTTTCGGATGGGTAATTTTTATGTTGTATGATTGTATTGAGAGATTTAGAGGCATTTTGATTGTAAAATAAAAGCAAATCCAGATTGCTCGTTGAATACACACCATGTGTGAACTAAGATTATGCTTGTGTATGTACTGCGTGTGTTAAAATAAGTTACCTATTTGTTAAACAACAACGCTCTTTGGACCTAGACTAAATTAAATTCAGGCTATTTTTCATTAACTGATATGATTTATACGACTGTTAAAAACACCTGTGTAGAGTTGTAATGTCCCAATGATAATAATGTTCAATCATTACAATTTACAGCATTTCTTGATTCTCTATGTTTAATTACTAAACCAGTTTTCAGATATCAAATTGGTGTGCATCGTAAACGTGTTATGTAATTAAACCTATATATAAAAAAGTTTTACCCATAAATATATGTTTATTTGAAGAAACTATGATTGGAGGCGTTACCGCCTGTAGGCCTATGAAAAAAAAACATCGATTTACATTTCAATTCTTCATTATTGGCTTTCGAAAGAGTTGTTATGTCCACTTTCTTTGACAGTTTGAAGGGAATGTTAACGAACTCCCTATTACGTTACGGTCTTACCTTATGCTGAACTTAATTTTATCAATTTTTTCTCCTGGATTTTGCAAAAAATGAGTAATAAGCATCGTGAAATATGTTGGACATAATAAGTAATATGATAACATTGCTCTCAACTCTGCCTGTTTAGAAAAAACTTTTAACGCGAGTTTTAATGTGAAATACATTTATAAGTTAAACGTCTGACCTTGGATGTTACTTAACTAGATTTTATTTTATTGCTTTTTAACCGCTCATAACATTTTACATGTCATTCTCGAGCCTGCTTGCACAATTTTATTTATACCATTTCACACATGTTATGCTTGAGATACATAAAAAGTACTTGAACAGTGTAAAAAATCCTTGAAAATTCTAGAATAGTCATTGAATTTGTTCTTTTATGGTCTTTACGAATTATGGACTTTTTTTGGCTCATGTAAGGGGTTCGTTCGGTTCCAATATATAGACATTATATCGGCTATAATATGAGTAACCCATGGATAAAGTCAAGACAAGTTGTTAATATATATAAATGAGAAATAACTCAAAGGATGGATTTCACAGGCGAAAAACCTTAATTGATATGTCCCAAAACATTCATATAGCATAAAGCTTTTTCATATTCTAGAAAAACCTGGTCGGATACTGTTCGCTATCGAAGAAACGATAACCTCTCGTATCAATTATGACTTATACTTCCGTGTATGCAGGAAAAATAGTTAGACTAATAATTATTACTGACATTTGTTTGAAACAGTTTTATTAAGACATTTATTAACAAACGAAATCATTCTATTGTACTTACAACGATTGTTTGTCGCGTCTTAATAATTGAATTTCTATTTAATATTGATACTAACACATCAAAATTGTTCAAATGTCATTGGCAACAAGTATTTTAAAACATTTAAACACATATTTTTAAAGTAAAACGTGATTTATTAGCCCAAGATACAACTCCAATGAGTGTCTTTCGGGATTTTTTATGAATATTTGGGTTTTTCGGTAAATTCATTAACCCTAAAAATGTCAAACTCCATGAACAAAAATAAGCGAAAGTGAAATGTTGTGGAATCTATGAAGGATGCTGATTTTCGTTGTTTCATTGCTCGGAGTTCATTGCAAATGTGTCAAGAGGTAAGTAGTTTAAATATCTTCCTCTATTGTCAACTTAACATCATTATAACCGTACCAGAAACATGACCCCTATCCTTGTCCCTAATTCAGATTTGAAGGGGTTTTGATGCAACGCTATATCATCAAAACATAGAGGGATAAGTTCTTTAATTGCTGTTAAAATTTCAAGTTCTACAGAAGTTTCCTTGCTTTGTCTGGTCATTTGCAATTTTATGCAGAAAAATATGGACCTAAACCTTAATTATGTAATTTTAAGCAGCTTTTTCTATAACAATACTTCGACTTAAACATACTGTAATCTAAACTATTGTTTCGTGTATTGATAACCAAATTCTACTTTCGGTTTTGTTCTACTTTCACTTTGAAATGCAATGAATAACATAAACATATTTAAGCAATATTTGCAATTAATGAAACTAACCTTTTTTGTTACAGGTGTTTGAAATAGTTAAAGGTCTATTTTCTTTGCAGACCAAAAACAGTGTTACATTGGATAAAGGGACTTTAAGCAATAATTTTCATTTCTAGGTACCACTTATTTAACATCATCATTATAAGTTCTCAAGCTTTCATTCCATAGAATCCACGTTGAACAATACTTTAAAGTAAACGGCAACAATATAAATAGATGAAAATCAGACAAACTATTAGTTTCTATTTATCAACATCAATTATAAAGCACGCGCATTTTTATAATTAACACTAAGTTTTTATTTTTCAGAATACATGTAGCTAAGTAGCTATATGGTAATTCATAGTTATCAATGAAACCGGGTGATTTTTCTTCAGGTATAGTAACTTAACGGCTGCCGTCCAGATCTTATCTCTGATATTAAAGTATATCATATTCATATTGTTATGTATTCATTACCGAAATGTTTTTGTTCCACCAATTAGATATACATACGCTGAATGGTTTGTTAGTAATTAACAAATATTCCTTGTTAACAAGAGCAACCTTTGATATAAACATACTCTCTGTTTAACATCGATACACAGATTCTTGTAGCAGACCTCTAGTAGTCAACTGACTATTGGTAATACAGACCAAGAAAATGGGCGATGCTGATATCTAACAGGGAAAGCTCTTGTATGCTGTATCTGTTACTGAAATATGTTCAACAGGATAAATGTTCTATACTCTCTTAGTCTCTCTGAGTGAGAGATTCATTTATTAATTAACAAACGTTTGTGTCGGATCATTACGAACACATCTATCGGAGTTAAATTACTTTTTCATGAAGAATGTATTAATTTTGATATATAGTAGTTTAAAATGTGATATTGGATTAATTATG
The DNA here is from genome assembly GCA_025267735.1 of Mactra quadrangularis. Lineage (NCBI taxonomy): Eukaryota > Metazoa > Mollusca > Bivalvia > Venerida > Mactridae > Mactra > Mactra quadrangularis. The sequence goes on from CM046303.1 coordinate 27,940,013, forward strand.
TTCTAAAATTAGTAATAGTTGGTAAATAATGATTTAATGGGATAGCGTTATTTATTTATTTATTACGTCATTAATATATATATGAAAACAATAATAATTAGATTTAACGATAGCTTTGTTTCATATGTGGTCGCTATCATTGTATTCAAAGATTAAAATTTAAGAATGGATTAACCCTATTTAACGATTTATAATATAAAATAAAAATAGGCACATTTAATTCATGTAATAAGAACATTGTTTATTTGAAAATGATACGTGTTAAAATAAAATTGATGTGATATTTATACAAAATATTAATGGAAAAAAATAATGATGAAAGCAATAAATATGATTTTGAAAATGAGTCGTAATCACAAACCACGTGGCGTCTAATACTATAAGTAATTAAACATGTGTACAAATGTAAATTGTGAAAACATTGATCATTTCTCAAAAGAATATATCAACGAAATGAATACATCAACAATGGCTGATAATGACAGTCTTAGTGATGACGTCACTGTCACTTATGCTCCTCCGGAAGGACCTCTATCAGATGATTCAGAAATTGGATTAATATTTTTATTCACTTTAACAACAGTGTTTTCTATAACAGGAAATGCTTTTGTGATTTTAGTGTTCGCTAGAGGGAGACGGTCTCGAACGGATCTCAGACCGTTCCTTATAAACCTAGCAATTTCAGATTTAATAATGGCCGTGTTCTGCATGCCTTTCACATTTGTCACCACTATGATGAATACGTGGATTTTCTCCAAACCAATGTGTCCCCCAGTTTTATTTGTACAATTATTAGCAGTCTCAGGTAGTGTGTTCACAAATATGGCCATAGGTATAGACAGATTCATGGTAGTTATGTTTCCATTACGGTCAAGACTGACAAAACAACGAGCTAAATATGTGATATTAGTAATATGGATTTGTAGCATAGCTTTATCATCGGTACAGATAAAAGTAGCAAGGGCTGTTGAAGACCCTGGAGGGGTGGTATCTTGTGGTGAAGCCTGGGAGGACCCATTTCATAGACAAATCTATACAGTGTTAATATTTGTGTTAACGTATTTAATTCCATTACTCATTCTGTCTATCACATACACAATTGTTGCTATATTACTTTGGAAACGTATATCACCAGGAAATCGTGATCATGCTAGAGACATGCATCAACTAAGATCAAAACGAAAGGTAGGTTGTCATTTTATAGTATTATATTTCAATTGACTTCATCACAATTGTAATGATTGTTGCATTATTTTATTGCTCAGAAATCTCACTTTCCGACCATGTACAAGTAATTTCTTGATGACTTGCTTCGAACTTTTTTGTGCACCGATGATATGCGTTTGCTTATATTTTGTAAAAAAAATTCCTAACCTAGGATCGGTTCCAAATAATATGTAACTCTTTTTGCGACAGATGCTATTCCTACATTTTGCTTATAATTGTTTATAAATACCATCATAGCGTAAATTAACATTTTTTGTCGAAACACATGCAGTGTATGAAGTACTGTTATTTTTACAGCCAAATGCTGCAAATGTGGTGTCAACTCCAAAAACTTCGTTATAGTACTTTCATTTCTACCATTTGTAAATAATTAGTCTTTTTAGTACTTCGACAAACCATTATTTGCAAAAGCTGTATAATAAAGCGATCTCAATGAGGTGTTTACATAAAATCAAGTAGTTCTTATACCTTAATTAAATATTGAAACTCATAAAAGTTTTTATTCCTGAGTTTATATGAGAGTCTATAGGTTCACATTTAAAAAAAACACCACCACTTTAACTTAGACACAACTTAACTACCTAGTGTAATTACATTTGAAAATGCAATGAAATAAAAACATTTGTATATTGATGTCTTAACTTGCCTCTAGGGATGTAAAATGACTTTTTTATTGTAGAGGAAAACAATTAAGATTACCAATTAACTCACGGAAATGATTGATAATAAATATCGAGTGTTCAATTGGTAATATGCTGGAAAATAAATTGTTCTGTAGAGTCTAAAAACGCTGTAATCTGAAGATGAATCAAACTTATCTGTATTACCTTTATGGCATTCAACATTACTACTCGTGTATCAGTTCTCAATTTTATCAAATATCTAATGCTAGAGTCAGTATTTCCAAGACAAGTAAGATATCAGTATAATCGATACAATATCCATTGAATGAAATTGGTAAATTGATTAATGAAAAATATACGTATGGTCTATCCGTGTAGCATGAGGAATTAGTTTGAATACTGAGCATTGTTGAATACAAGTACATCATTGAGATCAAAACACCGTGAATGCTATTGAAATGCCATAAACTTGTATTCACATCAGATATATCTACCCACACATATTGTGTTCTGTTACATGTATTATAATGTAGGAGCAGCAGTCCAGTGATTGGGACGCGCGCTCAGGGATCGAGAGGTCCTGGGTTTGAATCCCACTAGGGGCACTGCTAATTTCCTTGAGCACGATATTTACCTGCGATTGCTTCACTCCACACTAGTGTAAATGGGTACCTGCGATGGTGGTATAATTACGTTGCGCCAATTTATCGGCTGCACAAATAAGCGGAATAAAAAAATAGAATCCCCAGGGAGATTTATAGATATATACTAGTAACTCGATGATCACGGGTAATGGCTGTAAAGTCTGTGAACGTGCGTAAGCATGAAACTCAGACTATAAAATACCATTACATTTTTGTATATATGATGAACCAAAACACAATGTATATAGATACGTATTGATTTATTTAATGCTTTACGTATATCCATCTCATCTTCGTTCACCTCACCTGTGAATGGTAGTTTTTTATTTTCTTTATTTATTCATTTCACACATGTTTTACGTCATTTTCTCTTTTAGAACATATCAAAGATTTTCTTACCTAACACATTTCACCACTGTCATATAACACTTCGGGGTTTTTTCATGTCAAAAGAACCAGGTACGGAAACTGATATCATATTCTATTGATAACAGATTTTCGATTTTGCAAAAGCTTGAAACTTAGAGACGTTCTTAGTTCTTACATTTGTAACGCATTTGACAAATTTGGTTGGCAGTCATATAAATGTAACAATGCTTTAACGTTATTTTACAAAGCTTACATATTTTTTACATTTTTCAAACGGATTTCATAGTATATACGATTTAATCTATAAATAGTGATCATATTTAATTGCTTCAAGAAAGATGGGACCTATCTGGCTTTTTGAGATCAAAACATCGTGAATGCTATTGGAATGCCATAAACTTGTATTTATATCATATATATCTACCCACTCATATTGTCTTCTGTTGCGTGAATTGTATGTTAAATCAGTAGTACAGTGGTGGGACGCGCGCTTAGGGAACGAGAGGTCCTAGAGCAAGAAATTTACCCGCGATTGCATCACACCACCCAGGTGCATATGGGTACCTGCGATGGTGGTATAATTCCGTTGGGTCAATTTGTCAGCTGCACTAGTAGGCGGTGTAAAAAGACACCCCAGTGAGATTGATAGATAGATACCAGTAACCCGATGACCAGGAGTAATAGCTGTAAAGTCTGTGAACGTGCGTAAGCATGAAACTCAGACTTTAAAATACCATTACATTTTTGTATATATGATGAACCAAAACACAATGTATATAGATACGTATTGATTTATTTAATGCTTTACGTATATCCATCTCATATTCGTTCACCTCACCTGGTAATGGTAGTATTTTTATTTTCACACATATTTACGTCATTTTCTCTTTAATAGTCCGGCCAACACCAAGGATGACCTTGCTCGAAAGGATGTTATTCAAATTATTGGTAGACATTGTCTTACTGATTCCAAATCCGGTTGATGCCACTTTGTCATCTTTGGGCAACTCCCAGAATCCAAGATGGCGACCAAGATGGCGGCTAGAGGCTAAATAATACATGCAAAATGTATTTTTACACATTATGTTCTTAAAATGAAGGACAAAAGTGATTTCAACACCTGCGGATCCAGTTGGCTGAATTTTGTCATTCATATACAAATCTTTAAATTCAAAATGGCGGTCAAAATGGCGGATAAAGGGCAATTAGCCCAGTATATAAAGAACAAACTGGCAGAAAGAGACTGAGTGGTGTAGAAATTTATTTACTTATAGAATAGTTCATGTAATTAAAGAAACCGATTGATTTAACTAAGTTTTAAGTTCTAATAAACAATTATAAATCCAAAATGGCGGCTTAAATGGCGGATATGATCTTATAGTTCAGTATATATAATATATATACATGGGCGGAAACAAACACGTGTGGGTTTAAGTTTCAATGTTGTTGTTTTTTGCTTTTGAATCATTCTCCAGTTCGTAAAACTAGTTTATCCCACCTGATTATCTATTAGCAAATCAAGATTCAAGGTGGTGTCCTAGATTACGGTTACGAAGTAAATTCAATCAGTTCTATTTTTTAGCAATAATGTAATGTAAATAATGAAGTGTTTTCATAATGGCCTTGTTATTTGATTATAATGCCGTAGTGAACGCCATATCAGCCCTGAGTCCAATATCATACAGTTAATTAATAGTGATACTTCTGTACTGGATAATAAATAACAAGCCATTATGAAAACACTTAAGTCACCATCGTCGCAGATAGGGACCCTGTGAAAACACTCAGATTGTACCAACATTCAAAATGGTGGCATTTTTGTCGAACAAAAAATACGGACGGCCTTCAAGAGAAAACTCGGCCATTATGAGATTCGGAACCAATCAAAATGCCTGAATCTCATAATAGCCGAGGCTTTTATTGAAGGTCGTGTTTTTCCATATTGGCCGATTATTTGGTTATAATGCCGTAGTGAACGCCATATCAGCCCTGAATTTGTAGTCCAATATCATACAATTAATTAATAATGTTACTTACTTACTGGATTTAATGAAATAAAATTTTGATAAATAATTGGAATGGACAAACTAATTTATTTCCAAAATATAAGCCATTCAAATAAAGAAAAACGGGAAAATAAAATTGGATTAATATACAGTTAACAGTAGACAATTTATTAAAAATAATCTGAAACATATAAATAGCAAAATAAGCATGTGCCAGAAAACCTGGAAGAAACTAATTGAGCTCTATTATTATCATTACACAAACAATTATACAGTCTGACTTGACTAAACTAGACTCAATTAGAATATGTGCTTAAAGGTTGCTTCAGTCTAATATTACATAACGATAATACAGTTTCTCTGGTCGTTTTTGTATGTTGATAACAACATGTTCAAGTGACGACACAAATTACTGTTTACATACTATATTAGTATTTTGCACTCAACATTCTAAGCACATCATATGCAATGGTAAATTTTACATATTAATGCTTATTGTCTTAAGAAAGTATCCAAATGGATACTAGCTTATCGCCAAAAGATATCATAACTGTCTTCACTTTTGATGTAGGATAGGTGAACCAGATTTAAAACCATATTTTACACCCATGCTAATAGTGTACTTTCTTTATGCTGTCAATAACTGAATGACTTGTAACATTACATTTTAGACGAATGACAGTTGAACGTATTGTTAAAGAGTAAGATAGATATTCCAAAATGAGTATCAGCACACCAATGCAGTCAGATATTTTTGGTACTCAGCGAATTGCAGCAACAGTTATAATTTGTTGTACAATTTTGTTGTCTGTGCTTCGTATCAAGTATTAAAGGTTAATGCGATTAAACATATATGTAATGTTACCGAAAACATGAAGAATCGCCATATCATGCAATGCATCGTCTATAATGTTAAGAATGGAACATATTTAAATATTGCGAACGAGATCGACAAGTTATCTCAGCGTACCATTCTTCTTTGGGAGAGTCTTAGCAGTTGGTAGTGAATATACTCCAAATGTGTTTAGTTACCAGGGCTGTTTAAATTTTTGACACTGATGCATCAGATATGTTATGTGTTCTTTCAAGATATTTAGACTTAAGTGATACAAGACACTTGACTAAATTTTCTACTTTGCCATATTTTGTAATTGATGAATCCCTTAAAGCCACCATCTTGCACAGGGTAACTCTATCTGCTAAATCATGAGCACACGAATTGTAAGTCCTGTGCACAAATTATTTTTGAAAAAAATACATTGTTTATCGATCGATTAAAATTTTGTGCGAAAGATTCAACGCTACGAACGAAGCTAGGGAATTTTTGGAAAAAGAAAAAAAGTGCTTGTTTTATGCGCCGCGTGATGTCATTCAAATATTTGTCAGGCAAGAGATATCGGCGAAGAGCATGTGCTTGTTTATTTTATATGTAATTGTTGTGACACCCGAGTCTGTAGCACAGTTGGTAGAGCACCGGTATTTCGAATCTAATGTCTCGAAGGAATAAGCGTTCGAATCCTACCCGGTGAGGTTATACCTTTCCTTGAAAATTTGACAATTGTGTCAATTTTCCTCCATTGATAAGGTATATGGAGAAGTTGCCAACCTTGTTGAAGGGTAGTTGAGTACTGGTTATAGACAAGGGACCAGGAAAGCTAGGCTAGGTGCGCTTGGCGCCGTAATGTAAATAAACAAGGACAAAATGGTGAGTTGCTCTCACATATGTTTCATACAAAATCTAATTTCTTATAGATAATAGCATTTACCAGTGTCACTTTAGTCAGATAATAAATCAAATTGGTTTTTTTGCATTCAAAATAATTTTACTACTTAAAAAATTTGATCGTTATAACCAAGCCTAGAGTTATTATTCGTAAAAACCGTGTGGTAATATGATATTGCTTCAAAATAGATTTTGTATAAAATCCAATTAAAAGATATAATACATCTGTGTTTCAATTGAATGACCCTCATTATCCCGTGGTCTTTATTTGTAAGACTATTCAAAACTTATATTTCTACTTACCCTCCTGACTTTGCTTTTCATTCAATTGAAATTACGTATATAATAACGATCGCATAGTCCCATACTTCGTCTGGTGAGTAAACAAATTTGTTTTGAATAAGTTTTATAAAACCGCAATACACATTGCGAGGAATTGTATAGATCATATTAACTTTTTAATGAAAAATGTTGACAATAATGCTTGAATGCAGGCACGAGTGCATTGCTAGTGAAACAAGACATTTCTCTTAAAGCCACAATCTTGCACCGGGTAACACTATTTGCTAAATCATGAGCTAGACACTGGGTTCAAATAGCAGTGTATACGCTTATAGAGTTGACATCTAATTTCTCTCTATCCTTGAAAATGACAAAACAAATTATACTACAAACTTTGATGGAAATGTGCGTTTGTATGAGTATTTACAGTGAAATAAAGAACACTCATGATCCAGTTGTGATATCTGATATCAAGATCGAACTTGAAATCCTATTGCAATTTCCCTTAATCACTATCAAAATGTGTTACAATGTCGACATAATTTCTTTCAATTGCTTTGGCATTAATGTACTTTTAGAATACCTTGAAATGTAATTGAACTTGCACACAATACTTTCAATATCATTTGTCTTCTCCTTTGCTTATAACCTCCTTATAGTACATATTGATTATTATTTAAGTGGCAAACATATATGGAAAAGTGGTCGTTATTCTAAGTATATTAACATTTCGTATCACAACTTATGTTGTTCAATGAATTAAATATTATCAGATAAGTGTCTCTAAATTGCCATCTTAGAAACAATTTGCTTCTAGAGTCAACTGACAAGCTAGTATCAATTATTTAGTATTCGCAAGACAAAGAGATATAAAAACCTAAACATGTCGCTGTATACTCATTAGTGTGGAGTCATGTTTATTTATGTGACTTAATTTTCCAGCTCTTATCATTTATTTTGACCACCATCTTGCATTCTTGAAGTTATCCAAGAATACCAGTATGGCATCAATCAGTTGTATTAATTAAAGTGGATGCACGACAAAATAAAATGCATTGAAATTATTTGGTATACCCCACTCTATGACTTAACTCATTGAGGTTGATATATACATAACAGCTAGTTATTTACGCCATTCTAGCCGCCATCTTGGATTTTGGGAATTGCCCAATGATGCCAGAGTGGCATTAACAAGTTATATAAACTCAGGTATAACTACAAAAATGCATTATTTCTTTCGATATGCCTCTGTGTACGATTTGGTTATAGCGGTTGACATACATGACAAATGTGGCCTTTATACGCCATTTTGTCCGCCATCTTGGATTGGAGAATAAACGAAGGGTGCCAAAATTGCATGAAATAATATTGCAGATAATGTTAGACTAATTTTAGCTCTTTAAATGATCTGACTGTGATAAAGATGGTTTTATTATTGATTCATCACACAGGGAATTGTCAAGTTACCTCCCTTTGATTTTTCAAACATACCTTAAATATACTTATATACAAGGGAAACAACTGCATTTACTTGACCACTTCATCTAGATTTATTATTTTGTGACTCACAAAAAGTACAGATACCCTGGCGGCACTTTAACGGAACGATTAAATCGATTAAACATAACTCTTCGAGCTATGAATATTAAATGTTTCATAGCGCAGACCATTTATACGATTAAATTATCAAAAACATAAAAAAAAAACAGCACAAAAATCTCAACTCGGACAAGTTTGTGCACAGATGAAATCGACAAATCTCGAGGAAAATCGTTTCATTTTCATATTTCAAAATTACATATTTACCCCAATCAAAGAAAATATTTCAGAAAAACAATATTATTGAATAAAAATGTAATAAATATAACTCTCCACCTTGACAGAAACACTTGCGAGCCATAAAAAGCGAAGTTAACAAACTCTATTCGATAATCAATGTTGTAGCCGGTACCTTAATTTATTCAAGAAACTTGTAAGAAACTTTTTGATTGGTTAATTTTGCAAACGAAAATCGCCAAGACTTCCGACTAATTCACTGTATCAAATTTTTAAGATTTCGACTTTTTCGCAGTATTTTGGTTGTCTCGTTTGAAAATAGGGAAAAACCCGTACGGTTCGTCGAATCAGAAATTGTTTAACTAATTAGATTACTATGTTTGTGACGTATGAGTGAAAATGGTTGTGAGAATATTTTTTTAATGTTAAATCAGATGAAAAGTGTACATTCATTCGTTTTGTTTCATGACAGGTGATAATTGGCACGGTGTTTTGAAGTTTTATAACTAGTGAAGCGAGAAACACAATCTAACACGGAGTAAATCATGCTGAAATCGACGTAACATTGAAATTTTGTCAATTTTCATTCTGTTCAACTGTGCACAAACTTGTCCGAGTTGAGATTTTTGTGCTGTTTTTTATGTTTTTGATAATTTAATCGTATTAAAGGTCTGTGCTTTGAAACATTAAACATTCATAGCTCGAAGAGTTATGTTTAATCAATTTAATCGTGCGGTTTAAGTTCTACCAGGGTATCAGTAGTTTTTGTGAGTCACAAAATAATAAATCTAGATGAAATGGACTAGTAAAGGCAGTTGTACCCTTTGTATATATGTATATGAAAGGTATGTTTGAAAAATCAAAGGGAGGTAACTTGACAATTTCCTGTGATTCATCAGTTCTCATCCGCCATTTTGTCCGCCATCTTGAATTTTGGGAGTTGCCCAAGAGTGCCGAAATGGCATCATCCAGTTTCGGAAACTACAGTGTCTTAGCTTCAAGAAAATGCAAAAACATTTTCTACATCCTTTCACGCACGGTTCAGTCGATTTTTGTAGTTTATATACCGCACTATTTAGAACTTTTCCAAGATTTTCTGACCTAACACGTATCACTACATTTATATAACATTTTTTTCATGTCCACAAAGTCAGTTACAGAAACTGATACCATATTTCACTGCTTACAGATTTTCGAAATTTCTAAAGCTTGAAACTTATAAACGGTATGAGTTTTTATATTTATTACGCATCAGTTGACAAATTTAATCGGTTGTCACATGAATGTAACATTTGTTTTAAAAGTTACATTTTTACATTTTCAAACGAATTCAAGGTATACACCGTAAAAGTAAGATAGTGGTCAAATCTAATTGCTTAAGGAAAGATGGGACATATTTAGCTTCTTGCTCTAAGCTAAAAAAATAAACAGTTCGAGTAGATTTTCAAGTCTTTTGCATAATTTAAAAAATAGAGTAAAATAGAATTGCATTCATCCGACAACCTAGTATGTCTTTGATTTACGTATCAAATGTTAGTAGTTGCCTGTTTAAAGTTGTATTTTCTGGTTTTAATCAAGAGCCAACTTATGAAAGTAAAACTGGGAACTGGGCTCATATTTCGCACACATAGCCTGGCGGACATACAAAACTGTAGTTAATAGTTTGATCTTTCATCTTTTTGATGGAATTATTTATTAAACCATGGATAATAAATAAATGCCTATACATGAACCACCTAGCTCAATTGGAAGCACGCCCGTCTAACGATTGAGAGGGCGTAGGTTCGATTCCCGGGCGGGGCATACTTTCGTGAAGCTTGGTCATGAAATTAGTCTCCATTCTCCCGCCTACCACTGATTCTAAATCATGAAGGGCAGTAGTCAGTCACTGACGGGAGTATGTGCCTAGCAGTTTGTTAACAGCTAAATCCAGAGATTTGGCCTTTTCAGGAATAGTGAGTAGGTGGATTGACCGCCGTTATATGACCTAAACAATGTGTTGCTACGTCATTAAACCCAACAAACAAACAAACGTACCACCAAGAGAAATAAAGATTTGTCACATTAATATCTACGTATTTACATAACAATACATAACATGATCTAATTATCGGAAATATACAATACAACAATATATAGTTCGTACAAAAACAACAACACTGTTTATATAAACAATACAATGAAATAATCCACGACAGGGGATGCTCAGTTTGACAATAAGATATATCTATACTATTAAATTTGCGAGTTTCCTGTTTTGTGGAAGAAACTGCGCAGCTTTGAATAAATCTTTTGTTTGTCGCTGGAGCACCTATATACCGGCATATCAAGTTGACAATTCTTTTTTGACAAAGCCTCTTGATATTTGCAAAAACTGTCAAAAATCAACAAAAATAATGGGTTTTTTGTGTCTAAAAATAGTTCTAGATAAAACTAAAAATAGACCAAACTCCCCGCAGCGGTTATTTCCCTTTATTGTCATTACCTAACGCCCGTGCTTGCACGGGCTCCCATCTAGTTATTTCAATATGTTATATGAGTGTCTTGTTGGAGAAATGGTTATGTGTTCTACCATTACAAACATAATTGACCAAGGAGTTGTGGTTTACCCGCCACTCTAATTTTGTTAAAATGACTTGAACAACACTTTTTCAATACTACCTCCCTCTGAAATGGCTTGGTTCATATTTGATGTTTACTGTAGCACGTTATGTTATTTTGTACGAACTATACATGTACATTTTTTACAAAATTGCGCTCGACAAAATTCTGTTCTTACGTTTATACAGTTTACCCATGACAAAAGAAACAAAGATCTATATCATCAACTTCTAAAATCAACATCATTACTTTATCAACATATGATTTCAATTTGTTACACGACTAAGCTTAAAAAAAGAAAAATTACTGGTGGTAGATTAGGTGCTGTATATACAATACTTTGACAACAACATAATTGATGTTGTGTTGTAATTTTCTCAGAGAAGTGGGGCTTAGAAATGTCTCTATTACTCGTATTAAGGACGTTCTCGATGTTGCTTATTTGCATAAAGATGTACGACTGTATTCCAATTCAAAGCCTTTACGATCTTTATAGCATACACTTTACATAATGGTACGGCAAAGTTAAGGGACATTTTCTTCCCAAATAAAGCATTAGGAACTTGAAAACATAACATTAATAACCAAGGTGGATTTTTTGCAGAACTTAACTGTATTCGAATAGGCCTGGAAATGAGTTTGGATACGGTTCAATTAAAATACTGTATAACCTTAGTTTCTTTGATGGATCTGGACCTTGCCGACCACTTTTGCTAAAACTTAATACTTTTCTTGATGCATACACACTATTATTATTAATTAGTTTAAATTTTACGGCAATTCTCCATTCTAACTCTGATTCTGAATCATGTATCGCAGTTGTCACTCACTGACGGAAGTGTGTGCCTAATACCTGGTTAATTGCTATACCCATCGATTTAGCCATTCCAAGAGCGGTAAGTAGATTTGACCTATACCATCTGTTGTTTAGCCATTATACCGAACAAAAAAATCTTGATTTTTTAAGTGAGCATCGTCTTTATTCTATTAGATAGTTACAACCATGACAATTTGATTCTTTTTGTTTCAGTATAATGTAAACTAATAAAAGTACAAGAATTGAAATGAAGCGATGACAGTCAATTAAGCATGACCTAATCGAAAATGAAAGAAATACATTGCAATACACAATAATCAGGAAACTCTAAATGAATTACACGGATCTCTACAAATGTTCTTGCCCAATTAATATTTTATGTGACAATGCTGAGGTCATTGATTTGCATAATTATGTCCCTCAAGACGTTATAAGCATATACAGAAGGCTTACAATAATTGTTTAATTGGATCACAGTATCATGGAATTCCATTTGTCGTGGTAATGTATGACATTGTTCCGAGCTGTTCTACTTTCACAGTCATGATTATTGTACATAAGTTTAAAAGCATACATTTAATGAACCAAGTTTCTTTTCTTTCTTTTTTTTGGTTGACAGGACGAGTGAACTAATGTAGTATAAATAAAATACCCTACTAAAGTCCTTGAACAAATCTATTTAGGATAAAATAATCAACATTGACCCATAAAAAGAAGGAACAAAGAGTCGTATGAGCAAATTGGTTATTTGGAAAAAAGTTGCTTTCTGTTACAAGACTTCTTTTAAAACAGTTTGTGGTAAAGTCTATAGGATTTTCCAAATGCTATTTATATGCTAACTTTAAAATGTTTTTTAATTATGTAGGGCAGTTGTCTGTCACTGACGAAAGTGTGCGCTTAGTAGTTGGTTAACAGATAATTCAAGAGATTTAGCCTTTCCAGGAGGAGTAAATAGGTTGTCTGACTGCGGTTATATGACGTATACAATGTGTTGCTACGGCGGTAAACCCAAAAAAAAACAATCAAACTAACTAACTTCAAAAACTAGCAATTTCAAGACAGTCCGAGGTAAGTCGGTTCTCGACCCTATTCAGTATCTTCAAACGTTTTTGTTTCAAACAATACATAATTACACGATACACATGTTTCACTTAAAGGTACTTGTTCACAGATTTGGTGAAGATTTTACTGTATTTTTAAAAGTACCATTCAGTGTCTGTAACTGAGTCAAAAAACGTAGTCTTAATCTTTTAAGTTAAAGTGACCTATAGATTGCAAAACATATACAATAAAAGTCACAAACATGCACTAAAATTGTTTATACCGTAACATACGGGATAGATTTTTGCTATATGAAACACCATCCGTTGAAGTTTTTTGTCCATTTGCACTGCAATTGTCATTATCAAAACACTAATTTCCTGCTTCAAAAAATGTTTCCAATTTAGATAGTTTCAGAAAAAGTTGACATTTGACAGGTAAAATCTGTGCATGAGAACCTTTAACATATGACTGACATAAAATACATTGTGGTAATGGATTTTAGAACAAGAAGCTTGAAGCTTAAAATCGTCCGCTATCAATTGTTTAATTTTTGTAGACAGAACATCATTGCATCGTTTAGATATCACCATTTTGAAACTACAAGTCTCTTTAAACATTTTGTAATCTCGACAACAATCAACTTTTCATGTTGTCATTTGAACACCCACAACATATAGTTTAAAGCTCTAGAAAGACTGATTTGCTGTAAATACATTATGAAGTACAAATTAGCATCAATCAAGGCGATTGAAATTCTTTAAGGGCAATGTAAAATATAAGATCATAGCAGTTCTTTAAAAAATGCTGCTCATGTTGAACAAATAGAAATAACCATTCAAACAAAATTGAATTAGCTGTTTCCTAATTAAGAAAATATCTTTAAAAGATATGTGGCGCTATGCAGTGTTCATTTTGTTTGAACTATAAATTAATAGTCATTTTCGCTGTTCAGTCATGCCGCCAGGTTCGTACCACGACGAATGCATAATCAGTTAGCATAGTGAGTCACCAAAAATACACAAAGTTAATAGTCAACAACTATAGCCCGTAGTACGAACCTGTTTATCATAAATAACCAATTGTACCATATCCATTTCTCTATACCAGAACAGAATTTCAATGGAAAACACATTTGGTAGAGCAAATTGTATTAGTTATAAGTCAATAGTTGGCTTCGAGTGCTGCGCCGAAATTACTAGAATTTTAGCACCATTTATTACAACCCATACATGTACATGTGCATTGTTCAGCCTTTTTATTAGTATATCTAAACCAGCGTGTAATAACTTATCACCGACAACACAACGCACGATGTTTATAATTTCAAAACGTCAAATAAACAACAGAATAACAACACCAAGCTGAAGCTAACAACGCTGTTCCTACTGTCAGTGGTTTACTTTTTACTCCGTTCATGTTGTCCGAGCTAACATATTTAAACAAGACTTGTCCAACCACATTAAATGCAAGCTAGTACCCAACCTGATACATTATTTGGGGGGGGGATTAACTCCATAGCAACACATTATATATGTTATATAACGGCGGTCAGTCCACCTACTCACTGTTCCGGGAAAGGCTAAATCTGTGGATTTGGCTTTTGACCAAGTATATATACTAGGCGCATACTTTCGTTAATGACTGCATGACTTCTGCCTTACATGATTTAGAATCAGAGGTAAAATGGAAAATAGCCGTAGAAAATTAATTTATGACTATGCTCAACGAAAGTCCGGGAATCGAACCTACAACCCCTCTATCAGTAGACTTGTGCGCTACCGACTGAGGTAGCCGTGCGGGGCCAACCAGATACAAATACCACACAATACAAAAGAAACTTACTTATTTTTTATAATCAGACTAATTGATGTTCTTCGCTATATAACGAAGTAAATCGGGGGCATACTTTCGTGGAGCTTGGTCATTAAATAATTTTCTACGGCCATTCTCCCTCCTACCACTGATTCTAAATCATGAAGGGCAGTAGTCAGACACTGGCGGAAGTATGCACCAAGTAGTTGGTTAACAGCTAAATCCAGAGATTTAGCATTTCCAGGAAATACGTAAAACATGTGTATACATTTCAGCACTTATCATATAAACAGCCTAGTGAGAAAAGAATTCCAGTGGATACATCGTAATCACAATAATTATTATTTTTAAAATGAGTAATTCACTCAATATGGATTTGTCCATTTTAAGGCCAGTTTCCTAAGCAAATTGCTAGCTAGCGCTTCGTCCCCTGGGCGCCTTGATTTGATATCACATACTTAGAACTTTTGGTGTAAGATGGGTACCAGAGGATAAAGCGCTAGCTAGCGATATGCTTAGGAAACTGGCCTTTAATTGACACGTTTATCTTCATAACTTTAGCTAAGTTTTAATAACAACGGCCGCCCACTTGGTAAAATTCCAAAGAATAAATTCGTCAATCCGCCCTCTTTCTTTGATTTATCATATCTATTGACTTGTTGAACTTTAAGAGCTGTGAACTTTATTTTTAGCTTTACCGATTTCTTTAACTGTGTCTAATTATTTTGTTTAGAACTATGTCAGTTTTAGTACGTGTTTATTTGGTACTTAAATGTGGCTGGCACATGTTGTATAAAACAAGTGTCTTTTATTAAGAACAGTAGTTACGCACATATTGTAATCAACATAGTTATTTAGCTTTGTACAGCGTATATGTTGCCTTAAGGAATGCATGTGGCTACTTTAGTCGAGTGCGTTGGTTTTTGGTGACGACCCTCTCTGGGTTTGTCGTGTAATACACTAACGACATAACCCTCTCCCATCGCTGTATGAAATGGGGCGGCTTCGTCTTGCTGATAAAGCCTCTGAGATCAATGACAGTGATAAGGTCAACTGCTGACCACCGATATTGAGTCAAATTGCGACGCAAAGCACCGCAAACGAATCAAACTTGTCTTGTCCAAGTATATTTACAGCTAGACCTATTTCTCAAAATTAGGCGTGCGTACAAATTTAAATTGACATGTTTATCGATGCACGAAAAGCTATTCCCGGGTAAAAAAAATTGAAATGCACATGCGCGCTGAAACTTTATTTCCGTACAGTATGAAGACAATAGGAGATTACAACTGCACTGTTGTAACATGCTTACAGACAGATATCCCGTGGTATTGTTATGATAAAATAAATCTAGAAGAAATGCTTTAAACATGATAAAAACCTCTTACCGTATTTACTTATCTTCTTCCAATTATCAATTTATTTCATCGTTGATTTTGTTGCATGTTTTTTGGGTCGGTTTCAATGATTTGACAGCATGATGGCATTATTTTTGATGGGATCGAATGTCTTAACAACGTTTAAGTGCTTCTCACTTGGCAGGATAATCCGGTCTGACATTTCAATGCAGGGGATCAATGTAATCACATTTGTAAGATATCCAAGACCTACATGTTTCTCTAAAATAGGTGAAAGTATTGTTCTTTGTTCTAAGAAAGCATGTCTTGATAAAACTATGTGGGGATCGCGAGAGGAGGAACGGAAACGAGAGAGGCAGTGCTTATTGTTTGTTAGTTTGTTGGGTTTAACGCCGTAGCAACACATAATATAGGTCATATAACGGCGGTCGGTCAACCTACTCACTCCTCCTGGAAAGGCTAAATCTCTGGATATAGTTGTTAACCAACTACTAAGCGCATACTTTCGGCAGTGACTGACAACTGCCCTACATAATTAAAAATCATTGGTAGGAGGGAGAATAACCGTAGAAATAATTTCATGATCAAGCTCCACGAAAGTATGCCCCGCCCGGAAATCGAACCCACGACCCCTCGATCAGTAAATAGTGTTAATTGAAATATACGCGTAGTTTCCAATGATCAGTCTAACTGTCCAGTGCAATAATTTAAATATTCGTATTATTTTGAATAACTCACGAGCAAATCCTCTAGAGTTTATCTGACTGAAATAATTAGCGTTGCAGAAAACAATTTTATCCCAACCATGCAAAATTAATGAACTTGATCTCTCGTACTTTAATACACGAAATCGGTGTAAATATTCAATGACGCGAGACTCAATTTACAATAATATCTAGCTGATGAAGGAGGCTTTTGTTTAGTACTTTCTTGTGCATAGGAGATTGGACGTGAATTGAAAGTTGAGTCAATAAAACAGTCCCGATTTTGATACTCTAGAACGCTAATATTAAATAATATACAAAAAAGCTGAGCTATTTTAGAAGTTTTCTATGTGATAGAAAAACAGTAAAATAGATGGTAATTGTATGAGTGTTATCTTATTGCGGTGACTGAAACAAAATAAAAATCCTTGTATGTAATATATCGGGGAATTCGCTTTGAATTTAACGAGAAAAACACGAAATATAGCTACAAATAGCCAGTAGAAAGAAAGAAATATTTGCGACTGATCATTATGGTGGCATATTTCTGCCACCAGATAATTAACTGGTTAATTAAGTGATTATGTACTAAACGTAACTAGATAACAAATTACCAGTTGGAATTGTTTGGTTTAGTGATAAGTGGTTAACTAGTTACTTTACTTGTCAACCAAAAAAATTAGCCAGTTAATAAAGTGGTTATGTTGTTACGTAAATACCTAACCTGTACATGTATATTTTTTTAAAGTCGTATTCAACACATATTTATGTTATATATACGACGGTCAGCTCTTCCTACTATAGGTTTCCTGGACACTCTTTCTATCACCAGTACTTACCCTACCACGAGGCCGACAACTCATGTATAGGGTATGATCTACCGCGATCGGGCTCGAACTCGTGATCTCCGGATTCGAAGTCAAACATGCTAACCACTACGTGACAGCCGCAGCTTATCTACATGTATAAGTTGTACAACAAAGCTGAAAAACCTGAAAACTAATACAGTATAACCTCGGCAGATAATCCCTCTATAGAACAAGTCCTCTGCACAGCAGCAGCTTTTGATATTTCTCTCAGGTGTTACTTTAATTGAATTCAACCTCTGCAGAGCAACGACCTCTGGACAGCAACATACTTTTGTCACCACAGTTGGTGTGGCTCAAGAGAGGTTGTACTGTATCACCAATGTTTTTTACAGTTTTTCAAGGTATTAGACCCATGGCCTATGAATATACATACATAAATATATATAGAGAGAGATACATATAATGGAGAAAATACAAAATAATGTAATTGTACATGTAATACATTTTAAATTCATAGAATGTGAATATATATCTATATACATATCAATATCGAACACCCGGTGAGTAAGATGAAAGTAGTACATAAAAAGTATCAATGCCTTACATAACATTATATATATAAGTGATAGTAATTATCTACGTTAAAGTCATTATAAAGCATATTATTAAAAGAGATGAAGAAATTTAATTGGAATAATATAAATTAGTAGTAACGTATTTAAAATGGTTTGCTTTGTTGATGATATAAGTTCTAAAAATTTGGGAATGTTTGGTTATTTCCAATAAAATTGTTTGATAAGATCTCTTCTTAAAGCATGATATAATGGACATTCTAGTAAAAAATGAAATTCGTCTTCAAGTTTGTTACAAAGTTGACATTTTCTTTCATTTCTTGGTATATTATTAGGTTTATGCCATCTGCCTGTTTCATTTTCTAATCTATGTGATGATATTTATACCATACTTTGATTTAACTTTTTATTCAGCTCACGCGAATTTTTATAAATTTCAATCAAGTATTTTGCGTGACTGGTTGATTTTATTTTATTTTTTATCCAAGTATAATGACCATATTTTCATTGATATGATCGTACTGGCACATGTCATCCAAAGCAAACCTCTGTTGACAAAACACTTCAAATTGAATCTACCTTTGTAAAATATATCGTCACCATTAAATTAAAAGTATTGCGTGAGTATTTGTAGTCGAATAAAAGTGTGAACGACTAGTAGAACGTATCTTTTTTCATCAAAATGATATTTTACTTCTCATAATGAGTATGGTACTTGTTATGCCATCTGTAATTTAAAGGAAAACATCTGTGTTGTCAGTCCAGAGCTGTTTAATAGTCGGATTCATAAAATTGTTCTACCATCATTAATTCAATACAAACTCGTCGTAAAAAATGCTCGTTAAAAGTATTTTGAAAACACGTACGAACAAAATAAAGCTTAAATAATTCAAAATTGATAGGGTTATGTTTAAAGTTCAAACAAAATCTGAGTTTACAGCAGGTATTTATACGACTGTCCATCTGCATAATGTATAATTCTTGGGCTATGTTTATTATATACATGTATGTTTGTATCAATAGACCATTAAGATTGATCAACGAGATTATAACTTACCTGGTTGTTAGAGAACAAAGTTTCATGAAGTGTACCTATCTATATTGAGTGCACCAACATCCAAGTTCGTCTGGGGCTTTTTTAGTTCTTTGATCTCGTTTATTTTGTGTATCAAAAGGAAAACTATTTTGAATGAAAAGGTATTTAAGTGTTTGGAAAGTTGATCAGTGCAAAATAGCTGAAGGTACATAAGATCTGAAGTGTCACCATTAATGTTTGTTACAAGAACCATCCTTTGATTTGGCGTTTTCGTTCAGCTCATGCGACTTTTTTTGGTTTCATTTATAGTTTCAAATCAAGTATTATGTAGATATTATTAGATCCTTTAAGATAAGTATAATGGCGATATTTTCATTGGTATGAATATACTAGCACGCGCCTTTCAAAGAATAGCAATTTAGATCAAACATTTACCCATTGAATCTAAACATTTGTATCGTCACCATTAAACTACCTTAAACGTATTGTGTGAATATTTGTGGTCGAATAAAAGTGTGAACGGCTTACTGAAAGTATTGTTTTTAATCCAAACGAACGTTTACTTTACGTTATGTGTTTAGCACTTATTGTTAAAGGATTTTCTTTTCTTGATTTTGCATTGTATATTCATAATTGTGGTTGCAACAGACAAATTGATCAATTACCTGGCAACATATTTCTATACTTTCCTGTAACATTTGAGGTGTTTCTTATCATGACCCACGTGAGTCAAGTTAGCTGTTTAGCTATATTGTGGTAAAATAAATATTTACTAATTAGAAAATAAAAGTGTGTATTATATTAAGTGTCTAGTATATTAATAAAGGATTTACTTACTGCCTCATAATGTAAAAAAGACAAACCGTAATAAAGAAAATTTCTAATAGGAACAAGTGCAATATAATTACGTTGCATCTAAAATAAGCTTTATCTAAAATAAGCTTTGTAATTTCCTCGGTATCTTATACTTTCGTTTTCAAAAATGTGTATTTCATTCGTTTTAATAAGTTCAATTATGTGTAATTAGTTACGAAGGTTATTCAATTTGGTAAATGATTTCGTATGTACTAAACGCAGCTTCGACGGCTAAACCTAATTCTATACATTTGGTTCGGCTACTTTTCTGTAAATACTTAAAAAGCTTCTATGGAACTAACTTGTCAGTCAATTCCAAAGTGCATTATTAAATTCATACTCTCTACATATTCTAAATAGACCACTGAATCTAACATCTCCGTGAAAGAATAATTTATGTCTTGAAGGTTCTTTTACAAAAAACTTCAAGGAATTCTTTGTATACCAGGGTACACTTGCAGCAAGTAAACATCAAAGTATCAATACAGGATTTTATACTAAACGGAAGCGACACAGGGGATCTTCCCTTCAAATTACCGGATAAGACGTACTTCAATCGCAGAAACGGCGTATTGCTTGCTTGTTAACGCGTATTGCGAACTTTATAACTTGAAGTACATGAAATGTACTAATGTAATAGTCCGCACCAAATTTTGATTAGGATTTGCTACAGATTTATTTACCACAAGACTACATCTTAAACATACTGTATTTAAAACTATTGTTTTTAAGTATTGACAATCAAATTATACTTTCAGCTTCGGTCTTCTTTCATTTCGACACGCAATGATTGATATACACATATGTGATGCTTGAATGTTTTGTTTATTAGAAGTGTTTGAAATAGGTAAATGTCTGTTTTCTTTGCAGCCCATTGACATTGTTACTTTAGATAAAAGGGATTTGATGTAAAACTGTTCTTGAAATGAATAGTCAGCTTGTTGTCGATCGCCTTCATGATCATGGCATGCATGGCTTTATTGCTTTGTTTGTATCAAACACTCAGTACGTTTATTAAGCGGTTAGCGTGCCAAACAATCCTATCTGGGGATAAAGTGACATTAATTTGGCGGCGAAAAAAGTTATCTTAGTTGGATATCGGAATGCCTCGAGTATCCACGAAGTAAACTCACCTGAATTGTACTGTTAGGCTTTAAGTCGTTTACTGCTTGAAAAATATTTTGTTCATGCCAAACTTCTGTCTTGTAAGGATACCACTACGTGCAGAGAATCATGGGGTATTTATTTTACGCTTCTGGTATTACATTACAATAGTTAATTCTGTAATGAATATCCATGACTAATGATAAAAGTGTTTTCTTTGATCTCTCTATCTTTAAACATGTGAGGTATTACGTAATGTGCAATATTTATTTTGATAAAGCATGTGTAACTGACAAAGTTCACATACACACATTTGACACGTGGTCAAATGGGAAATAGTTTTATTGTGAATTGTATTTGTGTCTAAATGTATGCATTTGTACATGTTGTAACGATGTACATGCTGTACATATTAAATGAATGCATGATCTGTTCTGTTCTGTTTGAAATTTGCTGTAACCGATAGGAAGTCAAATTTATAGTAAAATGAGGTTTTCGAGCGTCATAATGAGAGGAATGTACTATTGAACATTTTTAACGTCGTATTTAACACATATTTAGGTTATACATACGACGGCCATCTCGTCCTACTATAGGTTTCCTGGACACTTTTCTATCACCATTACTAAATTACCCTACCACGAGGCCGACAACTCATGTATAGGGTATGACCTACCGCGACCGGGCTCGAACTCGTGATCTCCGGATTCGAAGTCAGACATGCTTACCACTACGCCACTAGTACTGTATGATTGGGGGGGTTTACTTGCGATACTAACATTCATATTTTTCGCTACAATGAAAAGTACGAATTCATATAACCATAGAACTAATTTGGTAACACATACAATTGTTTCTACCTAGTCAGTACAGGTGGAAAATCCCAATATTTTTAACACCAGAAATCATTTATCATAACGACAGTATAATCACATATAATCACCATAGGAAATTATACTAACTATATACTTGTAATTACGTAAGTTTTTCTATAACTTAATAATCAGTTTATATAATTTCTTCTTTCAATTAACGTTTAGAAGGTCCATCAATCATATTAAATGAAAGTGTCGGAAGTAATGGTCTGCTTTCTACAAGATGAAACCGAGATTTATGGGTAGCCATTGACCTTTCTCGTTCAGTAGTATGGAATTTCTACCCCCGTCATATCCTATATTTTATAACCACAAAGTTACTGTATAGTGTGCACATTAATTTACCAGGTCAATCATAATTATGTTATTACTGTTAATATAAACTTTTCATACCATGACATAATTCATTGGCGTGAATTGTATTAATGAAGTCTAAACGTGTAAACTGAGCATTACATCGTTTTGATTTAGCGCGACCGCAATCTATAAGTCTCACCCAGGCTCTAACAGGCTTAATTATAACACACTTGCTATTTGTTTTACAAAATGAGAAGGCTAATGGAATCAAATTTAACATTGGTAAACATGGGAAAACCTTCTATTCGTTTCATATAAACAATGCGTTTACAGAACAGAACAGAACAGAACAGAACATAAACTTTATTTAACCCAGGTAATATACAGCATGGGATTATTTACAAAACATCATAATAATCATGTTAATACAATACAGAAAATGGAAAAATAAAAAGATAAATTACACATGGTACATCATGGTCAGTTGTTTTTGAAAAATAATAATAAGAATTTACAAAATTTTGCCAGATTGATTAGTGTTTTTTCATCGTTAGAGGAAATTATTGATTTATACAGTTCTGGAATTTGATAATTGTTAGTAATGTTAAAACGTAACGGTATGAATTTCTGTCTTGTGCTTGAAAAGAAAGGACACTCCAACAAATAGTGCGTTTCACTACCAATACATTTAAGTGGGCAAAGACGGCATTTTCTATCTTGATAAGGTACATAGTGTGGGGACCACCGTCCCGTTTCTACAGGGAATTTATGGTTACAAGTACGAAAGTGTAAAATGTAGAGTCTTAAATCACTAGGAAGAATAGAAAGGTATGGTTCTAATTCAACGGAAAATTTAAAAATAGCATAGTGTCTACCCTTAAAAGAGCTATCTAATTGCGAATACCAATGCTGCTTGAATTGGTCTATTAATGTTTGCTTTACTAGTACATGTACGTTATTACAGTTTAAAGTGTTCTGGTTTAACCACATATATGAGTTGCCAGTACTGTCTAATATATTTCTAATATAAGTTAACCATTTATATTGGTGTTCAGACTGTAACATGTAATCATAACAAAATTTACTAATTCGAGATGGATTCATTTTTAATAATTTGTTCCAGAATTTCACCATTTTGGATTTTATAATAATATCAAGTGGGTAGCGTCCCAGTTCAGCATAAAGCATGTAACGAGGAGTACTTAATTTGGTTTTAGTTATTTTACGCAGAAAACTAACATGTAGTTGTTCGATAATATCTATATTTTCAAACGCCCATATTTCGCTTCCGTATGTAAGTATTGGGACAACAGTGTGATCAAACAGTTTTAATTGAAGGTCTAACGGAAGGTCAAGGTTATATATTCTACTGTATAATTGATGCATAGCTTTCTGTGCTCGATTGGTTAAGTCTTTAATACATGAATTGAAGCGTCCAGAAGAAGAAAATAAAACTCCTAAATATTTATAATCTTTAACAACGTCAATTTTATGTCCGTTTATATAAAATGAGTATTTGTCGGGTTTGTTTGTGCCAAATACAATAATCTTTGTTTTTGAATAATTAATTTTAAGTTTCCACATGTTACAGTACTGATAAAAGTTATCAAGACATGTTTGAAAAGATAGTTCGTTGTCACCCAGTATAACAGTGTCGTCTGCATAAAGTAAGATTAAAATTTTAAGATACCTTGTGACGCCATTGTCATCCAATTCTAGAGTAATACCATTATTTGTTTTGTTTAGAAAACTTTCTAGGTCATTTAAATAAATTGAGAAAAGTATAGGTGATAGGTTTTCACCTTGACGTACACCGGATATACTAGAGAATAATTCAGAACTCTGTCCATTTAATGAGATACATGATTTAATATTTGAGTACATATTTTTGATGATGTCTAAAATTTTACCATTGATTCCAATGTCAGTAAGTTTTCGCCATAGTCCTACCCGCCACAGTGAATCAAAAGCAGACGAAAAGTCTATAAACGAACAATATAATTTTTTACGTTTGGATCTAAGCTTTTCAATCAAAAAATATAGCGAAAATATATGATCAGTAGTAGAATACTTCGCGCGAAATCCTGCCTGATTTTCGTTAAGAAGACTATTATTTTCAATAAATGCGTTTATTCTATTATTTAAGACGGCTGTAAATATTTTACCTAGGCAACTAAGAATCGTTATCGGGCGGTAGCTCGCCGGGTCTAGGGACGATCCTTTATTCTTATAAATAGGCTTTATGGACCCTGTTAGCCATGAATCTGGGATAACACCAGTATTAAGAATAACATTGAACAATAAGGTATATATTGGAAGCATAATGTTTAATGTTGATTTGAGATACTCATTTGTAATATTATCAAGCTCAGACGCGGCTTTGCCATTTTTTGATTTTATGATACATTTAGCTATTTCGGATTCTAGGATAGGTTCATTTAATGTAGCGCAATCAATGTCGTTTGGCATTAAGTCTGGTAGATCGTCAGAATTGTTGGCATCGCTATGACCAAAATCTAGGTTCTTATAAAAATCATGGAAATCAGAAATAGTTGGTGAATTTTCAGTTTGTTTTTTATTAACGGACTTCAGATAACGCCAGTAGTCTTTTGGCTTTTTGGAAGATAGTCGCCGTAAATTTCTTTCATGCAATAAACGGTGTTTACAAATAAAAGTATTCATAGTTTGTTTATAGAATTTGCTCGCTGATCGCAAACGTTCTTTGTTTTGATAAGATTTCAATAGTTGGTATTTTTTACGAGCTGTATTGTATTGTTGTCTTGCCTTTTTACATTGAGGCCCGAACCAGGGGATCTTTTTATATGGGGAACAAAATCTATCCTTTGCTAGTTTTACATGTGGTTTAAAACTGATTGATGCTGATTTAACAAATGTATTAGATATTTGTTTTGTTATTGTGTTTATGAATTCTTTGATATTATCTTCAGGGGGATTTTGTAAATGTGCATAGATACTTTCGACCATACATTGGTCTATATTGTTAATAAAGTCCTCTTTATTATCATCATGCCATTTTGGTGGTTTTGTGGGTAACATTTGCTTTGTACTAGATGCATTTTTATTGTTAGAAGACGTTGAAAAATAGGATGTATTAGGAAGACGTAAAGACATGGATAGAAGACAATGACCATCCGAAAACAATGAGTCTATATCAACAATTTCAAACATATCGACAATTTTAAGTAATGAGAATGAACAGATGGAATAATCAATAACAGTGACATCTCTAAATGTACATTTTCCGACAAATTTATCATTTCCTAATCTACCATTGGCAATAAATAGATCATTATTTTTACATATATCTAAAATCTTCCTTCCGATTTTATTAATCTTGTGACATTTGGAATAACGTAAAACAGGTATATCAAAAAGTGAAAATTCTTCAGTACAATTAGTTATAGTTACATCATCACATAAATCAATAGCTTGAGATAAAAATACATCATCTTCAATAAAATCGGGTAAATTAGAGGTGTGGGCATTTGTATCTCCAGTCAACAATAAATATTCGTACTGAGAACGTTTTTCTGATACTTCGTTTTCAAATTTAAACAGTTCGTCATCATTAAAAAATTTAGACTGTTCCGGTGGTATATAAATACATCCAATAACTAGATCATTGTCATAACAATATTTAGACACTTTTAACCAAAATATGTACTCACTAGGAGATTCAAGAACGTGAACTCTGTTAATTAAAGAATTGTGTACAAAAAAGCCAATACCACCAGATTTACGCTTGTATTGTTCAGATCTAGGTTTTGACAAAAAAGTATAGTTTGGAATATCAAACAAATCATACTGATCAACTTTGGTTTCAGATAGACATAATATATCAAATTGTTCAAGAAATGTTATAAAATCTGGATACTTCGATCTTCTTTTTAGACCACAAATGTTTAAACTACCAATTTTTAAGACATCACGACCAGTCTTGAATTCTTGGTTTACGTTACATTGAATATGATTGTTGGAATTTATCGACTCTTCGTTGTTACAAAGAATTCCGGTTGAATTAAGCACTATTGAACTTTCACTATTACATATTTGCTTATCATTAGCACAAATAGGGACACTATTTGAAACACATGAAGGAATATATTCACATGATTGAACTTGAGAAGAGAAAACAGGATTATCAATTTGTGAGGCTCTTTGGTGAATGCACACAGTATAAGTTGAACAACTTGGCAAGAACATACATTTCTCACACAAGTAAACAATCCCTGCGTCTCCCTATCCTTCATCAGCCGATGTAGATCTTGTATCACCAGTATCTGATGGGTTCACAGCTGTACTAGCATGTTCCTTGGATTGATGCTTCTTAGAATTTGTTTTAGAAGGTATAGAGTTAGATTTCCTTGGTTGGCTCAACTTAACATTGCTGATAGGAGGATGTACGTTTAATAAGTAGCCTTGTTGTGTAGATGTTGATGGTTCATCATGTTTTTCAATTGAAGTATTTGTAACCTCGTTGTCATTTAGAAGATTGGTTATGTCAGATTCACCATCGGAATCCGATTCACAAGAAGGTTCCTCAATAAGTTCAGGTTCAGTAACTATAGAACATGTATTAGATAAAGAGTCAGCAACAGTCGATTTATACTTAACTTCGACACGTGACGTAATATCAGAGTTCCTAGATTCCCTGAGTATATCATGCCATCCAGGGAAAAGGTCACGTACTGTTTTACCATTTACTACAAGGGCAGCTGGGTATCTCAATTGAACTCTGGATTTACCATGCAATTGTTTGGCTTCCTTAAAATCCTGCCAAAGCTTCTTTCTTGCTTCTCTTATTTCACGTGGATAATCACGTGATATTCCAATATTAGTACCCTTCAGTAGAACAGCCTTTTCCATAATGACATCAGTGAAGTAAGGATTACTGAATGACACAATAATGGATCTATTGACGTGTGGACGGTTGATTTGTTTTCTACCAATACGATATGCATGCGTTATAGTAGAATTTTGTATTTCAAGTTTGAGTTGATCTTTCAAAATAGTAGATATCAATTCAGTGCAGTTTTCGTCTGAAATTTCGGCGATACCAGTAAACAGAAGATTTGAACGTAGCTGCCGGGCCTCCAAGTCAATAGTTTTGTATTCAAGTAGTTTTATCCGTTCACTGTTAATACTTTGCACGGATGATGTGTAGTATAAATATTTATTTACACAATCCAGTTTTTCATTTAATGGTTCAAATTTGCAAATTATCTCAAACATTTTGTTTAATTTATCATCTGTATTTAGTGATTTAAAGTTTTCAATAGATGGTATTGGTTGAGCGTTGGCATCTCGTGGGTGGGGTGTACCCCCCGAGGCTAATGACGTGGCACTCGATGAACGGCGAGCTCTTTTTCTCGTTGTTCTTTGCGTAAATGAATCACTAAGAGGAGCATATTTACCGTGATATTGTCCATCAAACATTGTTCCAACATTAAATAAAGTTCCAAGTTAATTCACTTATTCCAAATTTACAAAAATACGAAAAAGTCAGGAGCTCGAAAAAACTGACCACCATGACAAGGGAAGTAACTCTTCTTCATGTATGAACAAGGCCATTAATTATAACCAATATTTGCGTGTGAAACTTATCAATTAAATACTTAACATTTAATTGGAATGTCATTTAGTATTACAATTTACACTGTACATATACACTATGTATAACACATGTTAAACGTCTAAGTGGTATGTTTATATCTGAAATGATGTTTGTATGTTTGTTTGGGCTTTACGGCGCACCAACACAAAAAGATCATATCGCGCCGAAACCATTTGATGATACTATGAAATGATATATGAGGATCCTCGAATGTACCTCTAAAGATTTGAAAGTCCATTATTAAACATTCATAATACACAATTTAGAACTAAAAACAAGTCACACTCAGTGAAATCGTTTAAATGTTTAAAGGGTTATTGCCCCAACGACAATTGTTTCTGGCATATTTGTACAGATCTTTATGTGGCCAGTAATTGCTGGCTGTAGCTTGCAAAATATATTTTGATCTACTGATCTATGTTTTATCCTATATTACTCTGTTATTACCCTGATCTGCAATTTATCAAAATACAAAGATAGTCAAGTTTGATGGTTGATCAAAATATGATCAAAATAAACACTGAAAAAATATATGACCGCGACAGTTATTACATTGGACATACACAATTAGTTATTACATTGGACAGCTACAATACAATTAAATAGCCTTAAACGCCTCGAAAAAAAATCTTTAAAACAGAATCACTATTTTCCATACTTTTATTTTGCCCAAAATTATTAATTTTTGTCCTTTAGCTTGGCATTTTTGCTCTAAATCAAACACAGATAAAATAGAAAAGGTTCAAGAAAGGGCACTTAGGTTTGTGTATGATGATTATATCTCATCTTTTCATTTTCTACTTAATAAAATAAATATGCCATCACTGCAAGCCAGACGTATGAGAACTATAGCAATAGAAACTTTAAAATTCTAAATAATTAGCACGAACTGTTCTAACAGACTTATTAATTAAAAAAGAAAATAAATACAATTTTAGATACTCGAATGTTTTACAAATCCCTAAAGTTAACAGTAATAAATATGGTAAAAACTCTTTTAGATTTGCTGCACCTACTCTCTGGAATACGTTACCAAATGAATTAAGATTATGCACTAGTTTTGGTCAGTTTAAAAATCTAGTTATGATTTGGAACGGTAAATGTTGTAACTGTGCTTATAGTAAGTCTTAAATTGTTAATCTCTTAAATTTCTATTTTTTTCAATATTACATGTCCTTTGTTGTAATATGTAAGATGCATACTTCATGCTTAAATGCTTGTAACTTAAACAAGAATTGATTTTATTAAGTGCATTTTTTACCATCAATTAACCTATCTAATTAACTTAATATTAAATATCTTCACTTTATATAATTTGTCATTTTTAATTATTCATTTATCTATTTATAAAACATATTTTTAAAGTGCAATTTTACCACGTCTTTCATAATGCTATGCATATTTAAATAAATCTTGGGTTACAATTTTTATATAAAGTATTGTAGGAATATAACCTTATTAATAATATATGTATATATGTAATGTAATAATCTTTATCTTACACGTATTTTTACTTTTACATTTGTTGATTTTATACATTGTGTTTATCATAGTCGGTGTGAAAGCCCACTAGAGCTTATTTTTTTATTATGTATATGTACCGACTCAAATAAATAAAGATTATTATATTCTATAAAAAATAAAGATCATTCTATTTAAGTGGATGGTAAAGGCAGAATAACTGAGCTCAAATAGGTTGCTATAGACGATAAAATGATTGCTTTGGACTTTCAGGCGA
This sequence comes from Mactra quadrangularis, assembly GCA_025267735.1. Classification (NCBI taxonomy): domain Eukaryota; kingdom Metazoa; phylum Mollusca; class Bivalvia; order Venerida; family Mactridae; genus Mactra; species Mactra quadrangularis. The sequence continues at coordinate 27,969,920 of CM046303.1, forward strand.
ATTACATAGAGTTTAAGAATGGTTGCTTTGGATATGTTGATGGTTGTTATGAGTCTAAGAGTAGTTGCTTCGAAGTCATATTTGTCCTACGTAATATCATTGTGATGTTTAGGCTCGATACTATACTTTTCTACTAAATGCGACGTTTTGTGTCATGGTTGCAACGTTTTGCGTCAGGTCTATTGCGACGTTTAGCGGCGTTGCGACGTAAAGCGGCGCTACACTACTTATAATATATTTTTAAATTAAAGTACTAAACATTTATGTTTGAGTATTGGACTTCTGGATATGTGCATTTTGATTCTAGAGAAGTTGATTTTCATACTTCATTTGTCAGTGGACATGTGGTAAAAACTTGATATTCCACAAAGATATAAGGATTACTTATATTTGATGGTTTGAGCGTTGGGAATCGTTTGGAATCTAGAGAATCTATCTTGTGTTTTCGAGGATTTAACTTTCTAAGATTACATTGGATATGATAATAATTTCTTGCTTGTTTTTGTTAACTAGATCAAACACAAATATTTTTAGAATATGTTAGTTATTTTGACTCAGGTATGTTATAACCCTTGAAATATATTTATTTTTCAAATTACTTTTAGTGTGAAACAATTCAAACTTCTTGAATTATATGTAATAGCACATTAACTTCATTTTTTATTTCTTTTGGTTCGTTTCGCTCAGAGGTATCAGCCTAAACTCTAATATCGTTAGAAAAGTGAGTATTTATTGATGCTTTCTTTCTTCGCGCTGTTAAAGAATAAGAAAACTATGGAAAGCCGGAAATAATTACACTTTAAACTAGAAATGCTTATCAGAATTTTAAGTGCAATTCAGGTAACACTATTATAACGTTACAGATGTTTCCTCGAGAACTATTCATTATTTACTAATCGTCTTGTATGTAAAATTTTGAGTTTAATCAGCCTTCCAATCAAGTTGGAGCATTGGTCCGATCGTATGATTGTGAGCAATGCTTTTTTCCTTGATGCATATACTTGTGATCTTTTCACTCAACAATTCGGTACATAATTTTAAGTGTGGTTTAATATCGTCGAGCGTGCCTTTTCTCTCGGCCTAAGCAAATACATTTCAAGCATGCGTTGACAATGGACAACAAGACAAAATTGTTGCAAACCATCAAAGAGCGCAAACAAGAGCCCTATAATTCTGTAGCATTGTGTCTGTCTTATAATGAGATAATTCCGCGTTTCATCATCACATGTACGACAAAACCGGTTTAGCATCAATAAAGAAGCATGAAAGCCATGCAAGCAGACGCAAGTATAGTCCTATACATAATTCCATTATTGATCGAACATAAATGTTGAAAAAGAACAAAATCCTACAATGTGAAAATCGGGGTACTTAAAAGTTAAGTATAGTTGTAAGAATGTGAGCTTCAACATAAAATGTCAGATATTTACATTAATCAAAGAGAACTTATTCGCACAGAATGAGAAGGTGACAATCCTAACTAAATACAAATGCACTGAAGTATTCACAAAATGCCATCTCAATTAACAAAACGGTTGATGCAATGTTAAAAATGTATTAGAACATTTAGCAAAGAACTAAAATATAAAGGTTCAAAGAAAAATAAACTGTTTGTGCTATAAATAATATAAGTAAGTAAAACTGTTTATATCAGAAATAACATATCCGAAGTTATAACCACGAATCTGATTTATTCAACCAATACAGACGAAAACTGATAGCCGCCCGGCTAACTCAGTTGGTAGCACGCAAGTCTACTGATCGAAGGATCGTGGATTCGATTCCCGGGCGGGTCATACTTTCGTGGAGCTTGGTCTTGCTATTATTTCTGCGGCCATTCTCCCTCCTACCTATGATTTTTAATTATGTAGGGCAGTTGTCAGTCACTGACGATAGTATGCGCTTAGTTGTTAGTAAACAGCCAAATCCAGAGATTTAGCTTTTCCAGGAGAGGTGAGTAGGTTGACTACGGCGTTAACCCCAACAAACAAACAGACGAAAACTGAATTGTAACTAAACTAAGAAATATCCTAAAAGAAAGAAAAAATGAATGAACTTGAGTCTTGACAAAAACAAAACAATAGACACTGGCTTTATTCCACTAATGTTATTATGCTAAACACTGTTAAATAAGTATCACGTTATGTTTTAAGCATAAACACCTTCATGTGTTCTATTGTTTGTTAAACTCTGTTGATATGCTTGCCACAGTTTCTGTGAAATTTGACACTATAAGTGCTACGTAATTGATTATAAACGAACAACATATAATTCCAGCTTCTAGTTATAGTTTTATGGGATGATATCTCACGTAGGAATCTAGTGCAGACGAACTAATGATCCGCTGTCTGGGGGAATCATTTGTTCAACATTAGTTGTCTTCTTGTGAAGATCAGTTTTATATTTAAGAGAAAGGCGAGACGTTTTTATTTCAGATTTACACGAGTTATAAAAATATATTTGCGGGCTTAAACGTTAATGAGTTTATACAGCCTAAAAGTGTACTTAAAATCCGCACGTTAATTTAATATAGTTGCTTGCTTAGATCAAATATGCATCTCACAAGTGATTTCTTAGAAATCAATGGTTTCTTGAATCAACTAGCAATTTTGCTAAATCTCTATCGCATCAACCCAATTAAACGATGTTACTATGACTGGTAAGTACTTACATGTACCTACGTACATATTATACTAAGAAGACCAGAGGGAATGCTACCAAATGCAGTAGTAAATAGTCTTGGGGTTATATAATGTTTTAGGCTGATTTGGTATCCATTGTCATCGTCCTTATCTATGTAATTATTTTAGAATGTGGATAAGCGTCTTACAGTTAAATTCATTCTGTGATACATGTATGTGATAATACTAGGACTTTCATTTTATAACATCTGTGTTAATTTATGTAATATTAAAGTATTATAACTTAAAAAAATTAATATGTATGATATAACAATACTGTGATACTTTAGGTAATATTTAATGTTATTTAACATGCTAAAATAGGATATAAATGTATAACATTTGCCTCTCTATGTCCAAGCATCAATACCAAGGACCATAATGGAAATAAAGACTAGTTCTTTTTGTGTTATCTTTGGTATAGGGAAGCATGTCATGGTATTATATTCAAATCCATTTTTGCATGTTCTGTCTTAGTAATTAGAACTATATTTTAAATTCATATTCTGTCAGATTAAATTAATTGTACCATTATGTGTTTACTTATGCCGAAATAAATATATCTAAAAAATCTATCTAAACACACATTTCCTTCACAATACATTGTGGCTTATTCCTTGTTTTAATAATATAGGCCTAACATAAATGACTTCACATACTTGGCGATTATGGGAAACTTGTTTGTTTGCAAGGAAAGGCGGTTTGGAATGGAAAAGTCAAATAGTTATGTCTGAAACTCACCAACTGTTTCATTGTGACAGAAAGGCTTATCGAATTCATAATGAAGGTCACATGTTTCAGCAAATGAACGTTCTGTGAACTGTGTTGCTCGTTATATTAGTTCGCTGCCCCGACAAAACGTACACAATTAACTTCCAACGAATACAGCCATTGTTTGTTTATAATCTTCTGTTACTAGATATATTCTGTATTTTATTCTGGTAAAGGTTACGTATGACTCTGAAAAAAAGCATTCTAAATTCAAGACGCTTATTTTACCAGACTATAAAAAATCTGATTAAGAGAAAAATCACTTCGGTTGATCTTGGCGAAAGTCAATGTATATAGCGACAAATTACATGAAGTGCAATACGCTCCTATTGTTTGAACATTTTGATTAAAAAAATAGAATTACGAAGTAAAAATGCTTGCATAAGAAACCTGTAACATGTAAGTAACTTTGATTACCTGCGAAACGTAATCACACTTAGTACTGTCTTCATACAGTGATTGTTTCTATGTGAAGAATGATCACGTCAACATTAGAAACACATTTTCTTAATTGAATTCTTTATTTTATTTGATTAAAAATTATAGAAAATGAATTTCTGTTCTTGGTGGTGTTTGTGTAGATGTGTTTTAAATTGTAAATGCATGTTCTTGAATACATTTTATTGGGCAAATAAATTTGTTCTTAAATAAGTAATTTACATTCAATTTATTGGAAAACATAATTAGAATGAAACGTATATAGTATTCATTTAATTCATTTACAGTTTCCCTGTTCAGTTGTGTTCTTCAATTATTTGATCTATACACGCTTTTAGAAGCAATTTTGTTTGAATGTCTGCCACATATATTTTGTACAACAAATACTTACACTAAGTAGAAATGAAACTAATGTTATTGAGTTAAAACATGCTATTCAAGAGATATACGCATCTTCTAAAGTGTTCTATAAATACCTGACACAATGTTGTTATTCAAAGTATCTTTGCACTGATGTTGACGACAAACATTTCAATCACAATTTGCACACAAAGAGGATACCTACGCAAATAACGTTGAAAAGGAAGACCGGATGTAATACAGCGTCATTGACGAGTTCTTCCAATATTCATCTCCTTAGCTTTTGAATTTAGAACAATAGTATATTGAAATATGTGAAAAGCAAACTCCAGCGAAGAGGATTTCCAAGAACTGAAGTTTGTATGCGTCAGGAAGTGCTTAAACCACAATGTGTCGACTAAGGTAGAAATCAATTTTTGCCCATTCGGTATTCACATTAAAGATACTATTAATTTATTAAAGGATGGGTATTTTAATGCACTTTGCGTCATTAATGATTGAGGTTTCTTCTGTTTGAATGAAGGTTTGCTCTTTTGATGTCAGTACGTTTGGCAAAGTTGTATAATTAATGGTTTTTGATCAAACCGATCAGTGAAAATTTCAAATTTTCACTTGAATTGCATCTGTTTTGTTAACGCATCATTTAAAATCTATGATTAATGAAATATTTGCATGCTAATTTGACACGTTTAGAACATTATTTAAAACATATAACATCAGTTTCCGTACAAAAACATATTTCAAGCTGTTGACGTATATACAAAATAACATTGCTTGTCATTCCCATGAATTGCTGTTAACCAGGCTTTCAGCTTTATTCCAGATATTTATTCGTAAGAAATTACTAAAAAGTGTATGAAAGTAGATGTAAGTATAAACATCAAATAATACAGACATTCTTCTGTAGGAGGCATCCAACTTTCAGAATTAAAATGTACAGAATGAATTAATTTCGTATATGTTCTATGATGTTGACGACGCTTACAGTCGTCGGTTACAATATAGACGTAACATCAAGTAATCTATGCTACATACAGACGTTTTTAAACCATTTTCTTTTCTTTTTTGTTTAGTTTCGTCGAATGCCGTAGCGGCACATTATTAAATTACGCCGGTCAGTCAACCAACTTACTTGTCTTGAATATACGTAATCCCTGGAATTAGCTGCTAACCAGCTACCACGCGTACACCTCCGTCAGTGACTGACAAATGCCTTACATGATTGTTAATCAATTATTGGAGGGAGAATAACCGTGCAAATAATTTCATGATCAAGCTCCATGAAAGTATATCCTATCTGGGTATCGAAGCTACGATCCCTCAGTATTTTGTTCGCTACCGACTGAGCTAGTTTGGGTGACTTAAATTTGTATCTAAACGTATGTATTCCAGTTAACACTCTTTCTGTAGCTGGAAACTTCTCTACATTAACACCACTATGTACAAAGAGTTTGTTACAAGCTTCTTAGTTCGACTTGCTAAAGTGTATTTTCTTGATTACAACAGAAATTTGAATATAAACATTTTTTAAGAAGTTTCCACTTTAGTATAAAAGGTCATCATTGAAAACTGAGGTTTGGTAATCAACCTCATGAACATGCAACCTTTCTATATTACGTTATATGTGTAAAGCAAAAATATAAGATTACGCGATCTGCAATCGAACTTACATCGCATCGAAGGGGTATGGCCTGTACAATGTCGGTGTTATCCCAACTAAAATCTAAGCACTGAAAGTACTTGAGTATTCATTGCGTTTACATGTATAACATTATGTATTTTGAAAGAACGATTTCCAAAATCAGTTTGATTTCAGTACCTCTTAATTATATGTTCAATAAACTCACTCATTTACAACACATTGTACATCTCTAACGATGGCATTATGTATAGATATGTATTTAAATGACGCTGTTAAAGATGCATGATCTCATACCCAGAAGTTATCATATCTTGATCGAGAATATGGATTGCATCTAGTTACGAGATGAATGTCAATAAATGACCCAGGTGTTTATAAGGGATGATTGGCCAGTGGCCCTTATTTTCATGAATAATTATTATGAATTAGATCAGTAATTTCATTTTTTATTCAACTCTATTACTATACGCCAACATAACCACAAAATGTGTATATTGTATTGCTGTATTTTGTGCCGATGGTCTTGATTTTCTTAAATAAAATTTGTCTTGTCTAGTCTTGATACACGTGAGTAAGTAAAAATACACTCGAATACAAGAAAGCACTCAATAAATAAATGCATCGACCTTGGTAAAAGCTGAACGCTTTTCTCGGAGGGATTATTACCATTGAAATCAATATACAATTCAATTTACGAATAATTTGAAAACCTGAAGCCTATAAATTTATTTTAGAATAAAGATACGCAAAACTGTCTGTTATTATCGATAATTAAGGTGTTAGATTTAATTAAACGAGTGATTTAGTTAGACGTCTGTAATGTATTGAATTATCTTAGCTATGCATATAAGAATAGAATATGTTCATAAAGCAGGTGTTTAATTTTGTCTGGCTGAGTTTATATAGAAATTCTATAATGCAAATATTCCTTGGGATAATTGAAATAATACTTTATTACACTAAATTATCTGCTTCATGTCCTCGCTACATAAACAGTAAAACACAAGAATTAAACATTAGGTTTAGCAAGGTGCTTTTAAGGGTTCATCAATTGTTGAAATTGACATTAAACTATCAAGTTGGTGGGGTGACTAAATATATAAAAGATATCCATAAGTTCCTGATAACTTTTATATATTTGGTAAGAGATGCATCAAGTGATTTGATATGACTGTGGAAAATATATAACACTAGAATGAAATAAAAACATTTTCCTGACTTTAAAATAGCCTTCTTGTTGTGAGTCCAAGCACATTATCAAACTACCTTTTTCATAAATCCAAATGTTTATATAGGATATCTAAGTAACAGTTTACATTGTCTTGTGATGAGTCAAACTAAGAAAAGTTTCCAAAAAGTAAATATCATATTTATCAAAACACTATCATCACATGCTTTCACTTTCAGTTTTTGACACAGGAGCCCGATGATTTTTTTTCTACTTATTGTATATAATGAGAATACCGAGATGACCCATGTTCATACTCATTTCAGCAAAAGCATAACCAAACATACTCACAAAGTTTGATAATAATTAAGTAAACATTGTGAGCACTACTGTGTTCACAAGATGTTTCCATATCTGTATTGTGTGACCTAGTTTTTTTCCACAGGCGACCCATATTCGAACTTGACTTTAGAATAATCAAACATACCCAAAGACCAATTTTCAGAATATTTTGGATCAAAACAGTTGTCATTAGAGTGTTAACATGATCTTTATGTTTAAGCTCCTGTGATCTAGTTTGTTATCCGAGATGACCCATTTTCAAACTGATCCGAACAATTACCTATACAAGGAATCTCACAAAGTTTTATGATAATCGAGGAAAAAAGTGACTACTAGAATGTTCACAAACAAATGTGGACATACGACGGACGCCGGACATTCAAAGATCTTTAAAGCTCATCTTGAGCTAGCTCAGGTGAGCTAAACCTATGCGGGAGAATGGCCAAAAATACTAGATGACAAATTTTACGAAGCTAAATAGCTTCGTTCTAGAAACCAAAACTTCTTGATTTATAGCCAAACTTTTTCAATCAGAAGCATAACTCTGAAAATATTATAAACGTTTAAATGTTTGCATAATTATTTTGTTCTCTTTTGTAATAAAACAAAAAAGCAAATAAAAACGTTTTGTACGTACATGGAGCACCTATAATACTTAAATTTCGAATATGGCCTGTATAATATAGTTGTATTTGTATACAAACATCAGAACGATGATGTTATACGTATATAATGATTGTATATTGTAATTAACAAACTAAAAGTACGTGTGTTCATAAACTATAACTTGTTTATGTTATACAATACAACAGTGGTGCATCTTTACACTAATAGACGTTGACGTATATTTGTCGACTGGAATCTTGCAATTTCTTTTGTCTGGAGATTGATATACGCATTTTTTTAAGTCGTGTATATAATACAATTCCGCAACAGTCAATGACGGGGATATTCTCTTTGTTTTTTTTTCTAATGAAATTCATCGCAATAGATTTCGTATTTTAGTTAAATAAGGAAATTACTGAAGAGAACAGAACGGAACATACACTTTAACTTCTTGTACAGTTTACGATTATACATTTAACCTTAGTAATAATTGAAGTTTGAGTGATATCATATATATTCAATTGAAAGCACTTACTTCATTCAATGACAAAACATCGAACAAAAACGCTAGCTATTATTTGCTAACATGGCAACAATAATTGCTTATCGGTATCCCATAATTTCAATGTAGAAAAAAGTAATTTGTTATTAGTAAATGCATGTGAAAAATTGCATTTGATTTATGTTTTATACGGATTCTTCAAACAAATTTCAAAACCACGATGTGTCATACCAACAAGTCACGTAAACGAATAAACACGTTCCTCTATTGTTATCAATGTATTTTTCCTGTTTTAACTTTTAGAAAAAAAAACTCAGTTTTTAAGTGACCTTTTTGTTAGTATTTTGCTACACGCTATCGGATGTTTTGACATTATTTCTAGGGAACTTTCATTCTGCCAGACAAAACCCTTTAATATAGTGATGCTTTTAGACAATGAAAATAGATTACGATGATCAATCTCCCTAATACTATGCAGTGTAGAAAGTATGCAATTGAATGACACCAATCTATCTATTAAGTTATATACATAATTCTTCATAAACATTCGGTAAACATGATCTTAACATTCACGTATTATCCTGAACACATAGAGTGCAATCGAACTGCAAACATTTCTGTTCCTCTGAATATCCAGCTATCATTGTTTTAGATATTTCTATCAAAGCGTCTTATCTCTTAGTTTCTATTTTGTAAGATGAACCAAGTATTCAGTTTTCTATAGAAATGATTTTTTGTATAAATGTAAACATATTTGAATGCATTATTTATCATATAAACATAATAATGGTCGCCAATGACAACATTGTAAATAAACAACAAGACAGCACCAACAACACTTTTCCAATCACAAACAGTTGATAAAAGTAATAACAACTAGTTATAACAACATTGTATTCTGTCTACGTATGTAATTACTACTAGAAGTTGTATCGGATAATCAAAGTACAATCATGTGTGATTTATAAACAGGTATATAACAGAATATATTTTGGCTCACGAACAATTACATTACCAGCGTTTTATTTTTGTTAATAAGATGATTTATTCCTTTTCTTTTCTTTATTATGTTATACTATAGTACCAAGTCTCAAACTCATAACGCAAATATTCCCTATTACATATTTCTAGTAAATATTGATCGATTTTCATCGCATCGTTGACAAGAAATGTCTTTAAAAAGACAAATGGCGTAGAATTAGAAGACATTTCGCTTAATAGCTACCCCAAGACAAGCATTATATATTTAAGTGAATTAACGAAAATCTGCATGAGAACTTAACATATTTTCACTATCATAGTAAGCATGTGTAGTTATTGCATTTCACAGAAAATTTGTTTAATAAAGCAATTCAGTAGATTATTTATTAATGACTATATTGCATTTCCGGTCGTCTATTGATACGCCACAAAATAAATGTTTCTAACTTTGTTGTCATATTTCTTTCTTACGCAATTTGATTGCGTGATTTACATATTAACTGTAACATTGTTGACAAAAGAAACTACATCATTTTGTTCTTTAAATTAAAAATTCGAGTAAATAACATCGATTCGTGATTTGTAAAAACAAATTTTTTTTCATTTTGAAATTAGTACAGCATTGTCTACAAGAAGATATACATTACATTGTAGTTATAAGTACTAACTTCTGTTGTGAAGTATATTTCGTAGTCCACCCAGAATACGAAAAGGGCTGTCATAAAATTCTATCGACATGTGACAAAATATTTACTATAACCTGACACACGTTCATATTATTCATAAATCAAACATCCGATGTTCGAAAAGAGTTACCTTGACGGTGCATTACTTTATTTATAACGCTTAAAAAAACACCATCGATTGTTTTTAAATTTCAAAATTTGACGAACATGGAGAAACGTTTGTTTTAGTTCTTGTGTCCTATTTTTTAACAAATAATAGGAGTTTCTCCTATATTGCCTTACGACATTTTGCATTTGTTCAATAGAATGAGATTTTAAATAGATAAAGGTATTCCGTAAATCAGCTTAGACATCTTCGCCAAAAAATCTTCTCTTGTGAGAAACTATTAAGCTAGTATTATAAGCTATCGTATACAATTCTAAATGCACTGTATAAAACCTGCAGTATATAACCATCTTTGGACACGTGTCTGTACTTCTACATTGTACTTTATTTGAGTATTTTTACAAGCAAAAACGGTCTAAACAGCGAGTCCAATATTCTCACATGTCATATAATGGCATTCGTTCGTGCACAAAACATCAAGATTGGATCATGATTAGAAATAAACCATTAATCAGTCGAACAAATTATTAACTTTTAATTCAGCGATGCATTTGATATGACACTCAAGTTAAAATTAATTTAAATCATTGACATCTCTATCATGTACGTACATATAACTAACTTGATGCTGCCAATGGCGGATCTGCCATTCTATAGTATAGAACAAGTGTTAGTTTGATATAACTTGGTGCAAAAAATTAATGGCGGAAATGGAAGTTGTTTTGTATTGTTTAAGTACAATACATGCATTGATGATATCAACTTGAGATAGGCCTATATTCAATGAACTTTGGCCATTCGTGATTTCAGAAGGCAGATCCTGCAGAGTAATTCATTTTATCATTGAATCAAAATATGTTTTATAAATTATGTTTTAGGCGTGTTCCTTTCATGATAACACGGACTTTCCGGAACATCTTTTTTTCTGTGGAATGATTTAATCTGACAGAAATAATTCAATTTTAATTAAACTTACATACTAAATGTACTTAACATCGGAGAACAAAAATGTTTTAAATCGTGCTTTTTCTCGAGTTGTCTCAGAATCATTGCTGATATAAGTCCAGTTCATTTTGAATACATACTATGATTGATATACATGTAAGCCAAGCATGTCAATACTGCTCTGATGTTATAAATGTAAATATACATTGCTCAAGAGAATACGATGGTGAAGTTAAAACTATCTGATTTAATTACAGATTAAGTTGTTCAGATAAAGTTTTGATTGCATCATTTAGATTCATTAGCTAATAATTTAGTGTTAACATTTAAATACGCCCTCGCGGATTTTAAAAATCTGGAAATATACCCAAGAGATTTTAACTTAATTACAAAACATACATATTAAACTATGTTCTTGGTTTATGCAGGTTATTTTTAATTAAATTATGATATGTCTGTTACAGTGTAATTATGCTGAGAAAATTTTCCTGATGTGTTCGTTTTCTCTCGAGTGCCAAATGCAATTTGCTATATTTAATACAGCTTAGAAAAAGTAATTTGAAAGCGATTTCTTATTTATTTTGTTCAGCACCCCTTTAACAGAACTTGTTTTTTCAATTGAATTTGGGGCTTTTACAAATTACAAGAATGGAAATGCTTAGAACAAACTTAGTGTATTGATCTTCTAAACAGAAATTTTGCAACGTTGTTTTACTTTCCTCTGAACTAAAAATTGACGTTAACAATATTTACATGATTAATACGTAATATCTTTCTAGTTAATACTAGGCACGTTGATGGGTATGCAAAACCAATAATGCTACTTTTGGTAATTATTATTTTCAGATATGTTCAAAGTATTGATTTTTATGGCAGTTATCGTTTCTAGGCCTGGATTTGTGAACTTAAGTTTTGCACCAATATTATGTACATACCTAATACAGGTTATATAAAGTGTTACATGCCAAACGCAACAAGTGTGTGTACGTCGCGTGCTCGAACTCATTTCTAGGAATTTATCATCAGTCCAACAGAAAATATTTTTTTCATCACATGGTCTGCTCTTGCTTGATACCGCTATAAGACAATGATACATACCGTAAAAATGTGTGTAGTTACATATTTAGTGTAAGACAATTTGGTTTAGAAATTATGTTAAAATATTTATTCCATAAGAGATAAGACTTTGAACATGTCTGAAAATGATCATTGATTCATTTATTCACTTAGACTTAAGTTACACAATCCCCTAGTGATCTGGGACCGTTATGACAGGTGAATCAACACAAATGAAACAGATCGGCTATAAAAGCTCACTATGAGCAAATGCGTTTAGCTATAATAACCTTTTGAAATTTCAAGTGTATACAAATCAGGCCACGATTTACATTCAGTAATGCTTGAAAACACTCACTAAAAGTTCGGTTATCTATAATCAACTAGGAACAATTTATAGTTATCCAATAAGAATATGTTTAAATATTGTTTGGAAAAAATACGCTTTGACTATTAGAACATCTGCCGATCACAGACTCTGTGAAATCACTGTGAAATCTCTGTGAAATCACCTGACTTTGAATCAAATTGAAAACTTTATTTAAACATTTCATCAGAAGCCGTGCGCAATTACAAGTAAAACGATCACTGTTTATCACAAAACTTGATAGCTGATATTTTTAGTGTTTGTTAATTAGTTTGTTTGTTGTTGTATTTTTTGCACAATATTTTTGTGCTGAAATGTCGTTAACAACCCCCGGTTAGCAACGGACATGAGTTGTTCATAGTACTATGTTGAGTTGTTTCGTTCAATAGGTATGAAACCAACATCTTTATTGTTCAATCTGTGACCTTAAACACAAATGTATGTCAATGTTTTGGTAAAGTATTTAATTGAAGAATAACTGTTTATACATTCACAGCTGCAAGTTTTTTAAGTATCAATCTCCCACCGAGTAGTCGCATATTGGGGTGTTGCTTCAAGCGGCGTTATAAATTGCCTGTTTTTTCTTTCATTTTTTTATATAAAACAATGGACGTTTTTGTTAAGAATCGTTTTGTCTGGAATATAGTGCTGATAAATAGTCGATAATTATCGAAACTATAAAATTTTTAGTTTCTTGTTATTTTTATGTGTTAATACCTTGCGCAGATATCTTATACAGACGCAAAGTATAGTTCAAAATTGGCATATAAATATGCCCGAGTGAATGGCCGAGGGTTTCAAAATCATGGAAAGCTATTAAACCCTTTTTTGTTTTGGCTTTAAAGTTTTATATCTATGGAAATGTCTTTGGGGATTTGAAAAGCACAAAAATCAAGTTATGATCACATACACAATTAAAGTTAATTCCACCCGATAGTTATTAAGATATTACATGCTTATAAGGGTCAAGGTTTAACCAAATAAAATCTAAACTTGCCTTTACTACTCAATTAATAGTATTATAGATGGATCATTTATTCCCACCTGCACATCTGTTTTGGAGAATTATCACTAAAATATAACTGACATTATTGACCGACTACTACACAGATATCCAAGAAAACAAATGGCACTTTTAATTTACTAATACGTATTATGACTGAAATTCTGTATTTTCTTTTGTCTGGAATTTTAGGTACGCAATTATTTTAAAAGTTATTTATACACAATAATAACATCATAAGATAATGCAGTATGAATCAAATACAAATGTATTTGTCGATTTAAGAGAATATTTTTGTTAATTTGGGAAGGTAAATACATCTCAATACGATATGTATTCATGAATGAAAGAATAACCCCTTTGTTTTGCGAATGGCTTGAAACTACATGACAAACATAAAGTACATTAGCTAGCTTGAATACATGTATATAAACATTTGGACTTAAAAATACGAACTCGACGCATGATTGATTAAAACGCGCATAAGATTAAATATGTATACTCATATTTAAAGTTACTTCTAATTTTGCAAGGAAAAAGTCATGAACTATCTACTTCATTTATTTCATTATAGGGTAATGCACTACGTTCTTCTAGTTTAAACTTGCATACTGTATTTCCATTTCAAGTTCAATTAAAACAAGTCTATAAATTTCTCATATATGACTTTCAGTGCTTTTTGTGGTACATTAAATCTCATATCGCTAAATATGCAAATTATTAGAGAAATAATCTTTTCAGCACAATTCATTTAATAAGACCCACTTCAATATCTTACAGACATAAATACTCAAGATTCATCTAAGCTTTTAGAAATTCAATATTAACTACGATGATCAATTGCCGTAATTACACCGCATTGTAGAAAATCTGCAAGTCAATGACATTATTTTTCGAACGTTCTAAAAGCATACATGGACTTCATTTACATTTTGTTAACTTAACCTTAACGTAGAGATATTTCTGAATGCAGTGCAATAGTACTGCACACATTTCTGACTGCATTAAACGAAATCCTGAAAATATGAATGTCAGATGTTGATTATGTTTGCTTTATTACATTACTAAGGATTTTATTACATGTTTACACTTGTTTGGCTTTCAATGGAAACATCAGTCTTCATGACATATAGTAAAACTATTGTCTTACAGTATACCTTACATTAAATTGCTTCTTCTTTACGTATGAAAATATAGCGGGTGTTCACTATAGTTCAGCAGCGGGCCGTTATAATGTGATATTGTCCCGCTGATATGATAGTGAACCGCTGACGTCATATCCAGTCGATATCATTAAACGCTTGTTTAGTTGCGTGTAACCCAAATAAACAAAGTTTATGCTATTATTTTAGTTCCATTAAAGGTATAACAATGTTTATTCGTTTGAATTTGCGAAAGACAAGTGTTAAAATGTGCTGTATGATATAAGAAATGGTACTCAGCAGGCCTGCTGGTCTAATAGTGACCTCCCAGTCAACTCACTAACATATAGTAGACTTCAGTCTTCGGTCCTCTGTATGTTATAGGGTTGACTGGTCGGTCACTATTAGAGAAGGCGGCCTTCAGTAGTGTGTACGATTTCTTATATAGTCCAGGTTTCATGTGACTGTTCAAGAAACTGTTGCTTTAATGCTCAAACAACAACATACAACAGTAATGCATGTGTAGCTTGTGTTAAACCTGTATAAAAAGTGCTATAACAAGGACTTCATAAGATTGACTTTATTTTTATTGCTTTGTCAAATTTATATTGTTTAAGTTCTTTGATTGTGTCATTATCTATCATGATATTTTGTTTTTTTATGTTTTGTAATGTTCAAGATACTTGGCAAGTTGACACACAAACCTATACTTTGATAAAACAACGGCAACCAAGATTCTTGAATGCAACAGTTTCACGAGTGAAATTACCTTTGGTATAACCAGTGGTTACATTCAATGTAGATTATCATTTCAAACAGTACTTAGATAATATATGTAAGCACTTTTACAACTGTTAATTTACATGACAGTAGGTTTATAATCTTCTACTAATAAGTCACTCTTGTTTCATTTATGATTATTTGTGTTGTTATATTCATACCGGAATGTGTTTTGATCATTATTTACAGACGAAAATATCTAAGGAATGATTAAGTTAATACAAAACCGACTGTATTTTAATCTCTAATTGATCTTAAAATAGTATAAGACATCTGTAGGCAATCAGATTCAGCAAGACATTATTCATGAATGAAATGATTTTTATCCCTTTATTTGTATTCATGAAAGATTCGCTTTAGAGGCTTTGTGTGTAGATAGAATTATTTGAGAGGATGTAATACCTTTTTGTTGTTACTTTCAGTCTTTATAAGATATAATTATGTAGTATCAGTAGGGAATACTTCAAATAAAAGATTCATTTTTGTCATCATGTATTGCGCTTTCATTTTTTGATTATTCATCTGCATTTAGTATTGGCATTCCAAGAAAAATGCAAAACATGGCTTTGCGTTTATTGCATAATATATTTAATGACAGTTTTCATGACTGCTTAATAGTCGCTAAGTTTTGTCAGCTATTTTTGATAGCTGCTTTAGTATAATATTCATACCACACTTACCATAATTATTCAAAAATTTGTGTGCATGTTTCCCATATTTATATTAGCAGTAGTCGAGATCGACAACAGTTTTATCATGAAACATTTAGAAGATAATATCTCAATAGCAAAATGTTAGCTTTTGGTTACTCATTTTCTATAGGTTGAATATGTTTTTTTAGTTTAAGCTAAATGATAAGTATCAAATATAAAGACAAATAGCAAGCATAATACGATCAAGACAAATTATGACTTATACTGAAATATACTATCAAAGTTTGGAGTTTTACTTTGTAGGTACTACAATTGTGTGTTAACCCTTATAGATAACATTAGAATTAGCTCTAGTTCAGAGACAATAACCAAAATTGAATTTAGTAGTGTTACGAAACGGTAAAATGGTATATGTATAATTCGCCGTTCTCAATAAGTTAGATCACATTTAGCTGCTCTCTCATTAAATCATTGTTCTCCAGTTATAGATAACCGTCATTTCCCATATATTACATCGTTAACCGTTAATACCATCTTAACATTTTAAAACTGTATTAACATACGTATATTCACTTTTGGACTGAATGAACAAAACAGACGTAAACAATTCTCACTTGCACTTTATGACAGGAATAAAATAGGGTGGCTACAAAAACATAATTTGTTTTTGTGGAAGCAAAACGAATTAAAATACTTTAACTCTTTTGTTCTGAGATAAATGTTATAAAACAAATAAGTTTTGCTTTTCATTAGAGGAGATATATTAAAATAAAAGCATTTTTTTTCATTTGTAGTCTTTTTCGACCATTTGGTTAACGTGAAAGTACATTCCTCTGTGTTCTTAAGAATTACAATGTACCAATTGTTCATTCAATAAATCAAAGATTGGAGATTAAGGGTTATTTACTAATCAACTTCTTAAGGAGCAAGAATGCTTCTTTACAAGTTAATTAATTGTTAATTGTTAATGACCGTGTTAATTTTTTACTTATTGGTAGAGAAGTACTATGCGTGGTTGATCATCATTTATAGAGAAAATATAAGATATCTATTCGTATGTGTATCTAAGTTTTTTTAAAGAACACAGAACAAAACAAAAATGTTTTGGTAAGCGTGTACATAGTACAACTTTTCTAATTTCACGGGTATGTTTCTTAAAAAGAGGTGATTTTCAAACCTTAATTTCTATAGAATAAAAACATAAAAATAAAACTTTTAACTAATTAATAGTCATGGTTTAGCTTGTCTTAGAAGCTGGATATCAATAAGACATTCGATGTATCTAACAAAGTTTGGACATGAAATAACAGCATTTCTTCATCGTTTTAACCTTGATGTGCCATTAGAACATCACCGAGATGATTTACGTCAATTGTACATTTCATTCAAAAGAAACAATGATAATTATGTTGATAGTTAATAATAACGACCACCTTGGAAGTAACATCACATTGGAATGTTTATAGACAGTATTACATTAGACTGTAGGAAATGTTATTGAAAATGAAGCCTGGAATCATTCGAAAGTAATTATGATCATAGTCAGAGAATATAAACATCAGCAAAAAGTATTTGAAAACAATTACTGCATTAATTGATAATCGTTTTTAACTAAACACATTTTATCTCTGGGACAAGTAAACAAGTATAACTAATTATTTTTTGGCAATTATGTATTACCAGAAACGCAATTGTCTGGCAATCAAAATAAATTCATTTTTGAGTTATTGTTTTCATGTACACAAAATTTGGTTCACAGAAACAAAAGCAGTAGTTATTGAATTACATATTTATATCATTGTTGACAAGATACCTCAATAAATGCTTTGATGTTGTTGCTATTAAGGAGTGAGCAATTGATTTTTATTTGATAATTGTATTGCTTCAATAGAAATCTTATTGTTTTACCAATATACAAAACAGCGTGTTTGACACACCTGTATAGGTATGGCAAATAGGTAAACAAAATACTTTTAAAAATGGGTTCGTGATTTCAAATAACTTAATTTGACTCGACTGCGACGTTATATTATATTGTTTCCAAAAAGAGATAAAACAATTAACATATTACACATCCAAGGGGATGAAATCACACTCTGTGTACATATATACGTCTAAAATTAAGTATCACTATACCTCACGTGATTTGTTTACTATATTGCCTAATGTGACGTCACTGGGGGACAATCCGTAATGTTACACTTTGGACATCACCAATCGGCCCGTTTAAAGCGATAGGAGACCACTACATTAGATTTTGCTTATTAAAGATACCCAAGTTATAGCATTTCAATTTGAATAACTCACTTGCATAGACGCTTGCTTTTTATCAATCGACTAACTTATACGGTGTAAAAGTGTCTTCAAGTTCAGAAGCTAATAAAACATATAAAATTAAACAGTTTGTGTCTATTAAATTGTTAACAATTTTATTTAGTTGTTCCATATAATAAAATAAATATCACATCATACAGATGGTGATAGAACGGAATGTTCACCCTTGACAAGTAATGTAAACCTGGGCTAAAGCCTCGATTGACATTATTTGTCTCGGGTGAACATTCTGATCTATCACACTCTGTAGGATGTGATATTTATTTAATATGATACTGTGTAAGTTTGTTGGTAAGGTGATAAAGCTAGCGTATACAATTCTAAATGCACTGTATACTACCTGCAGTTTATAACCATCGTTGAACACGTGTCTGTACTTCTACATTGTTCTTTAATTTACGCATGTTTACAAGCAAAAATAGTCAGCAAATCCAATATCCTCACAAATCATATAATGGCATTCGTTCGTGCACAAATTGTCAATATTGGATCATGTTTAGAAATAAACCATTAATCAGTCGAACAAATTATTAACTTTTAATTCAACGATGCATTTGATATGACACTCAAGTTAAAATTAATTTAAATCATTGACATCTCTATTATGTACGTACATATAACTATCTTGATGCTGCCAATGGCTGATCTACCATTCTATAGTATAGAACAAGTGTTAGTTTGATAGAACTTGGTGCAAAAAATTAATGGCGGAAATGGAAGTTGTTTTGTATTGTTTAAGTACAATAAATGCATTGATGATATCAACTTGAGAAGGGCCTATATTTAATGAATTGTAGCCATTCGTGATTTCAGAAGGCAAACTGTCAATTATGCATTACTGCTTAATGTACTGATAATCTTTTTTGTCTATAATTTGTAAATTGTGTATTGTATCCTGAATTCCCATTTATTTTGTAGGTAAAGTTAACATTAATGTACGGGTTTTGTATTTATTTAATTATTCATATTTGAAAGCTTTATTCATTTTAAGTTATATACGGTAATTGACTCAAGCAATCATACACTTGGCTTGATCAGTATTCACAAATCAATTTCAATGTAGATTTTTGGAACGATGTCTCTACATTTAAAATGAAAATTGTTAACTTCATAACTTTTTGACGCAAAATTATAATTTTAAAAGATATTTTAACAGAATACGTGATATATAAAATTATCGGCCTTCCACGATTTTAATAGCTATAATCAGTGTTGGGTTTTTGCCGTCAAAAATGAGGTATTTTCCATTCACTGGCAGATACTAATAAAAACCGGCAAACATGGACAAAACTCCCAAACAGTTTTGTTTTGCTCAATATTGTGGTTGGATCAAGGTAAAATTAGTTTCAATGAAATGTGTTACATATTTATGAGCACATTAAATGGTACAATGTATCATGCTACATAAATTTGAAAATAAAAGTCGGAGGACATAAAAAGTATTAAATTGTGCATTTCTCGAGATTGTCTCAGAATCATTGTTGATGTAAGTCCAGTTCATTAAGAAAACATATTATCATTGATGTACATGTAAGCCAAGCATGTCAATACTGTTCCTATGTTAAGAATGCAAATATACTTTGCTCAAAATAATACCATGGTAAAGTCAGAACTATCTGATTTAATTACATGTTTGTTCAGATAAAGTTTAGATTGCATTATTAAGACTCATTAGCTAATAATTTAGTGTTAACATTTAAATATGCCCTCGCGGATTTTAAAAATCTGAAAATATACCCAAGAGATTTTAACTTAATTACAAAACATACATTAAACTATGTTCTTGGTTTATGCAGGTTATCTTTAATTTAATTATGATATGTCTGTTACAGTGTAATTATGCTGAAAAATGTTACCTGGTGTGATCGTTTTTTCTCGAGTGCCAAATGCAATTTGCTATATTTAATACAGCTTAGAAAAAGTAATTTGAAAGCGATTTCTTATTTATTTTGTTCAGCACCCCTTTAACAGAACTTGTTTTTCAATTTAATTTGGGGCTTTTACAAATTACAAGAATGGAAATGCTAAGAACAAACTTAGCGCATTGAATTTTCTAAACGGAAATTTTGCAACGTTGTCCTGCTTTCCTCTGAACTAAAACTTGACGTTAACAATATTTACATAAATAATACGTAATATCTTTCTAGTTAATACTAGGCACTTAGATGGGTATGCAAATACAACAATAATACTACTTTTGGTTATAATCATTTTCAGATATGTTCAAAGTATTAATTGTTATGGCAGTTATCGTTTCTAGGCCTAGATTTGTGTTTTGCACCAATATTATGTACATACCTAATACAGGTTATATAAAGTATTACATGCCAAACTCAACAAATGTTTGTACCTCCCGTGCTCGAACTCATTTATAGGAATTCATCATCAGTCCAGCAGAAAGTATTTATTTCATCACATGGTATGCTCTTGCTTAATACCGCTACAAGATAACGATACATACCGTACAAATGTGTGTAGTTACACATTTAGTGTAAAACAACTTGGTTTAAAAGTTATGTTAAAATGTTTCTTCCATAAGAATTAAGACTTTAATCTCATCTGAAAATAATCATCGATTCATTCATACATAAAGTCTTAAGTTTCACAAACTTTGGACCGGTACAACAGATGAATCCACACAAATGAAACAGATCGGCAATAAAAGCTCGCCATGAGCAAATGCGTTTAGCTATAATTACCTTTTGAAATTTCAAGTGTATACAAATCAGGCCACAACTAACATTCGGTAATAATTGAAAACATTTCATACTAAAAATTCGGTTATAACATACATACAATCAACTAGGTTAAGTTTATAGTTTATTAGCAATTAGAATACTTATACATATTTTTGGAAAAAATTACGCTTTAACTTTTGTTCTACATCAGCATATCACAGACTCGGATACATTAACTTGACTTTGAATAAAATGAAAACTTTATTTTAACATTCCACCAGAAGCCGTATGCAATTACAAGTAAAACGATCAGTGTTTATCACAAAACTTGATAGCTGATATTTTTAGTATTAGTTAAGTAGTTTTATATTTTTGTTTTTGCACAATATTTTTTGTGCTGAAATGTCGTTAACAACACCCGTTGATCCTCTTGTTAGGGCAACGGACACGAGTTGTTTATAGTACTATGTTGAATCGGTTCGTTCAATAGGTATGAAACCAACATGTTTATTGCTTAATCTGTGATCTTAAACACAAATGTATGTCTATGTTTGGTAAAGTATTTAATTGAAGAATAACCGTTTATGCATTCACAGCTGCAAGTTTTTTAAGTACTTAGCTCTTACCGAGTAGTCGCATAATTGGAATTTTGCTACAAGCTGCATTATAAACTGTCTGTTTTTTTTCTTTTATATTTTGATAAAACAATAGACGTTTTGTTAAGAATCGTTTTGTTTGGAATATAGTGCTGATAAAATGTCGATAATTATCGAAACTTTAAAATTTTTAGTTTCTTGTTATTTTTATGTGTTAATACTTTGCGCATATATCTTATACAGACGCAAAGGTAGTTTCAAATTGGCGTCCGAATATGCCCGAGGCTATTACTAGTGAATGGCCGAGGGTTTCAAAATCATGGAATGCTATTTTACTAAACCCTTTTTGTTTTGGCTTTAAAATTTCTCATCTATGGAAATATCTTTGATGATTTGAAAAGCAAAAAATCAAGTTATGATCACATACACAATTAAAGTTAATTCCACCTGATAGTTATTAAGATATTACATGCTTATAAGGGCCAAGGTTTAACCAAATAAAATATAAATTGCCTTTACTACTTAATTAATAGTATTATAGATGGATCATTTATTCCCACCTGCACATCTGTTTTTATAGAATTATCACTAAAATATAAATTACATTATTGACTGACTAATACACAGAGTTCCAAGAAAATAAATTGCACTTTCAATTTACTAATACGTATTATGACTGGAATTTTGTTATTTCTTTTGTCTGGAATTTTAGGTACGCAAAACAACAACTTCATAAGATTATGCGTTTTGTATCACATACAAAATGTATTTGTCGATTGAATAGGTAAATATTTTTTTTGATTTAGGGAGGTAAATTCTTTTCAATACGTTACGTATTCATGAATGAGAGAATTACCCCTTTGTTTTGAGAATGGCTAGAAAAAAAGGCAAACATAAATATATTCGCTAGCTTGAATACATGTATATATTTATTGTATAGATTAAACACGAATTAGATGCACAATTGATTAAAACATGCATAAGATTAAATGTGAATACTAATACATTGTATTCTAAATTTAATGGATATTTAATTTTACATGGAAAAATGAAATGAACTTTCTTCATTTATTTTATTATAAGATAGAGGATTACGTTCTAGTTCAAATTTGTATACTGTATTTAAGAAATAACTTACAGTGTTCTAAATTATGTTGTCTAATAAAACATAGGCACAAGCTGTGATGCGCGTATGATTAAATCACGAGTGCTTTAGCACGAGTAATTTAATAAGCGCACCAAACGAGTGCCTATGTTTTATTAGACAACATAATATAATTTCGATTCTAACATCGCAAAATACATCCCTCGAAAAGATTTCTTTTTATAACTATTTTTAACCGTGAGAAACGCCCTGTTGAAATCCACCCCCAGTGCAAAGGCCGAAAAAGCATTTATTTACACAGTTCTTAACAAATATTGTTAAAATCTTAATTAAAAATAGTAACCCAAAACTAAAAACGAATTGTCATAATTTTATTTGTGTGTTTAACATCATTCTACAAAATAAGCGTCGTGAAATAAACAAAACATTCGACCTTGCCCTTAGACTAGTGCGTGACGTTTTATATACACATGATGATGTTGCAAAATTTAAACTTTGATGTTTTCGACGGGATTTTGCAAATACAGCTTGAAATGATTGTGTGTTAACTGGATAGTAGTGTGTTCAGACAATTTTATTGAGAATTTATCGATAAGGTTGGTATAAATTGGATTTATGAACGCGTGTCAAGGAAGAATGGATTTTCAGAAAATCAGCGCTGCTCGTGTCAACTTGGATAACAATGAAACTTAAAATATTACACGTAGCAAATTTCATTATATTATGCTATGCACAGTTTGGCTTAATTAAATAGTCAATCTTTGTATTTTTTTGCATAATGGCTGGCATGATCGTCGGATGAAGGACATAATGAAATGAGACAGAGGAACTGGGAATTGCTGAGACTTAGAAAACGTCATGAAGTAGGCCTATGTCTATTTTATGCTAGAATCGTTTTAAACTCAGTTTAGACCATTTTCATTCAAGTAATAAGGTTAGTACATGTTTTACATTTACTGACATGTTTATTACGGACATCCAAGGTCCTGTTAAAGTCAACTCTTATAAACTCGGGAACTATTTTCGGCTTTGTTCATTTAACATGGGGAGTAAAATTATAGCAGCCGTCACGAGCTATGTTTTTTAAATATTTAAGCATAGATGACGTCACATTAAATAAAGAGTGAAAACGCACGTGCCTATGTTAGAATTCCATTTCAAGTTCAATTAAAACAAGTCTATAAAGTTCACATATATGACATTCAGTGCGTTCGTGGTACATTAAATCACATATAAAATAATCTTTTCAGCACAATTCATTTAATAAGACCCACTGCAATATCTTACAGACATAAATACTCAAGATTTATCTAAGCTTTTAGAAATTCAATATGAACTACGATGATCAATTGCCGTAATTACACCGCATTGTAGAAAATCTGCAAGTCAATGACATTAATAACTAACTTTCTAAAAGCATACATGGACTTCATTTACATTTTGTTAACTTAACCTTAACCTTAACGTAGAGATATTTCTGAATGCAGTGCAATAGTACTGCACACATTTCTGACCGCATTAAAAGTTATCCTTCCAATATGAATGTCAGATGTTGATTATGTTTGCTTTATTACACTCCTAAGAATTTTATTACATTTTTCTCTAAATTGTTTGGCTTTCAATGAAAACATCAGCCAACCTGACATATAGTAAAACTATTGTCTTATATTATACCTTACATAAAATTGCTTCTTTTTTACGTATATAAAACATAACTGGCGTTCACCATATTTCGGCAGCGGGCCGTTATAATGTGATAGTGGCCCGCTGATATGAAAGTGGACTGCTGACGCCATATCCAGTCGATATCATTTAACGCTAGTTTAGTGGCGTGTAACCCAGGTTGTAATTT
This sequence comes from Mactra quadrangularis, assembly GCA_025267735.1. Taxonomy (NCBI): domain Eukaryota; kingdom Metazoa; phylum Mollusca; class Bivalvia; order Venerida; family Mactridae; genus Mactra; species Mactra quadrangularis. Next base: position 27,994,714 of record CM046303.1, read on the forward strand.
TCACGGAGCAAAAATGAATTCGGCACCGCGTTAACAAAGTTTATGCTATTATTTTAGTCTTATTAAATGTTAAATAGTGTTTATTATTTTGATTTTGCAAAACCAAGTGTAAAAATGTGCGGTATAATATAAAAATAGTAAATACTTCTGAGGTCCTGCTTATGTAATACTGACCGCCCAGTCAGCCCGCTAACATATAGTAGACCTCAGCCATCGGATTCTGTCCTCTGTTTGTTATAGGGCTGACTGGTCAGACACTATTAGACCAGCAGGCCCTCAGTAGTGTTTACTATTTCTTATATAGTCCAGGTTTCACGTGGCTGTTCGATGAAGCTGCTGCTTTAATGTCCACAACAAAATAATATAATATAATGCATAGGTAGATTGCTTTAAACCTGTATAAAGTTAAAGTATAAAAGTGCAAAATTCAAGACTTCAAAAGATTTAACTCATTTGTTACTGCTTTGTCAAATCCAGATAGCTTTAGTTTTTCGATTGTGTCATCATCTATCATGACGTTAGTATTTTTTATGTTTTGTAATGTTCAAGATACTTGGCAAGTAGATTTTCTAGACATACAAACCTTAACCATAGTAAAATCAAATCTTATCTAGACAACCAAGATTCTTGAATGCAATAGTTTCAAGAATGAAATTACCTTTGATATATACAGTAGTAACATTTGGTTGTTTATCATTTCAAACAGTACCTAGATAATATATGTAAGCACTTTTACAACTGTTAATTTACATAACAGTAGGTTTATAATCTTCTACTAATAAGTCACTCTTGTTTCTTTTATGATTATTTGTGTTGTTATATTCATACCGGAATGTGTTTTGATCATTATTCACAGACGAAAATATCGAAGGAATAATTAAGTTAATAAGAAACCGACTGTATTTTAATCTCTAATTGATCTTAAAATAGTATAAGACATCTGTAGGCAATCAGTATCAGCGAGACATTATTCATGAATGAAATGATTTTTATCCCTTTATTTGTATTCATGAAAGATTCGCTCTAGAGGCTTTGTGTGTATAAAGAATTATATGTGAGGATATAATACCTTTTTGTTGTTACCTTCAGTCTTTATAAGATATAATTATGTAGTATCAGTAGGGAATACTTCAAATAATGCATAATTACATATTCATTTGTCTTGTCTGTCATTCTTTTAAATGTCTTACTTAAAACAACTTCCAAAAAGTATACGCTAAAACACACTATCATCTTTTGAGATACAATGTTCAGTTCGGGAACATTATGGTATACTTTTAGCTATGCCAATTAACAATATACGTTGGCGTCAATATAGCCATCAGTAACAATGTCTTCGATACACTGAGGACGAAAATGTTGCCAACATAATCTACAAGACGAGTTATTCATGTGATTTGAACACAACTTTTCTTTACCAGAACCGCCTCAATGAATATAGAAATATATGGTTTATATCAGTTCTTGATCAAAGATAACTCAATATAACAGGTTTGGTGGCAACGACTATAAATGGCAAAATAGATCAAGATCCATTTTTGTCATCATGTATTGCGCTTTCATTTGTTTTATTTGTCTGCATTTTGTATTGTAATTCCACGTAAAACATGGCTTTGTGTTTATTGCATAATATATTTAATGACCGTTCTCATGACTACTAAATAGTGAATTAGTTTGTGTCGCCTGTTATTTGATAGCTGATTTAGTATAATATTCATACCACACTTATCATAATAATTCAAATATTTTTGCGCATGTTTCCCATATTTATCTTAGCAGTGGTCGCGATCGACAACAGATATTTAATGAAACATTAAGAAAATAATATCTCAATAGCAAAATGTTAGTTTTGGGTTATCATAATATTTTCTTCTGTCGACGCACGTACTCAATTAGTAAGAGAAATAGTATATGATAATTATGAATGATTTGCTAACAAATATATTATAGTTATTGTTGGCTCAGAAACAACGATAATACCGACGTCATGGTTGTTGTTGATTATATGTTTTGTATAATTTTGTAGTACGTTTAGTACGTTTATCATATCTTAGTTTACTTTTGTTACTGATTAATGTACTCATAACATTTATTACTAAATTATAAAATTATTTATGTAAGTAAAACAACACATTTTGCAATACATAAACAAGTCATCGCAGTTGGCTTTGAATTGATGGAAACTAGTTACACTTGTGGTAAATTATCTATTTATTGTGTTAGTTAGCGCTTTAGGACCCTCGTTAAATGATATATTAGTAACTATATCATGCACGTTTAACTGAGCTAATGTACCTCTCATTTGTTCCTAGCAAAGGTAAATTAAAAAAGGCAAAAAACGGTAGACGATTGCATTCCTTGGTGAAAGTACAATTTGAGAAAGGCCTATATTTAGTGAACTTTGTTTTTTTGTAATGAAAGAAATACATTCGGCAGAATTACTAATCTTATCATAGAATAAAAAATGTTTCGTTAATAATGTTAGTTCCACTCATGATAAAACGGTGAATATTTCTCACTTCTGTTTTTCTGTTGTATGATTCAAACTGATAAATCATTTTATTTATTAATTTTCAATTAAACTGACACATATAATCATTTATGTATTACGACTTTACATACAGATTGTCAATTTAGTCTGTAAATTGTGTATTGTATCATATATTCCATTCAATTAACATCGTATATTACGACGTTACATACCGATGATAATTTTCCGCGTCAATTTGTATATTGTATCAGACCATTTTACATCGTTATTGGTGGCTTGTATTCACTTATTAACAGCATTCGCTCACAACTTTATTATTTTCAATTTGCTACTTTGCTTACCAATACTCGTCAATTCGTCCATCTTCTTGAAACCCAAAAACAATCATTCTTAATGCATAATTGAGTACGTAATGAATAATAAGTATATTATATTATATGCACTCATTGATAATTGTATTTGTTCCTTAGAACAGATCAAATATTTATAAAATCCTTCATAAGAAATTTATTTATGACCTCATAAAATTGACCGATTTCAATAGAATAGAACATCTATACTGTTACATTATCATTTTTATTTAAAACTTTAGTATCTACTTTTTAGATACTACCTATTCTTAATGTACTGTTTGTTTTGTTCAATATATTGACATGTTGACTTAGCTATGTCTACACAGTAGACATAGTGACCAGTGACATAAAGCCAACCCTTGATATTCGCTAATCGACGATGTTAAATAGTGATTACGCGATGTAGAATTGGTCATGTCATACCAGATAAACACATTTATACCTTCTCAAAAGAGAGGAAGCACCTAAATGTATACCATTTGACGAGCATTTCAATGTAAAACACGTTCTCCTTGACTGTCAGGATTTTAAATACACCCGTGACAAACATTTTAAGGATAACTCACTTAGAGAACTTTTTCAGTCGGTACCATCATATGCAATACTGAACTATCTGAAGGAAATAAATATTTATCATGAAATATTGGACTTAAAACCATTAGAATTCGGTTACATTAATAGTATCATCAATTGCTTTCGGCGCGATATAACCCTTCTGAGTTGATGCACCGTAAAACCCAAACAACCATCTTGCGTAGTGGTCAACGTATTCCTTTTGTTGCTTTCATATAAAACCAGAGACATTGGTGTGTTGTGTGAACAAGTATATTTTCAATACATATTCAAACTTATCGACTAACTATCGCGGAACGCGTTACTAATCTTACTTGAACCTTAAGTCCATATATTGTACCTGCCCTGCGTTCAGTTACCGCGAACGTTACAAAACGTTCCGTAACGATACATTCGGAACTCCCCGGCCATTCGCTGCGAATAATCTCGGACATATTTAGACGCTATTTTGAAACTACCGGTGTTAAAGTAAACAAATATATGATCGTTTAGGCATTGAGTGATGTTTCGTTTTTAGTCCGTAAATTTTGAAACATCACTTATTGCCTTAACGATCTCATATTTGTGTATTAGATTAGATTATTCACAGCGAATGGCAGAGGAGTTCCGAATGTATCGTTATGTAACGTTCCGTAACGATTTGTGTAATTGAACACGCTAATGATAACTTCATAATATTTTATTAAATACCATTTAATTACTTGAAGTATGTATTTATAAACGCGCTTGATAATATGTCTGCAGCATTGCTGTTTAGCTGGTCGCTGGTTTCATAATGCAGTTGCTAAGTTTACAACATCCGAGGAAATGATCCTCTCTACTTGAAAACTTTCTTCATTAGGAATATAGCTATATAATGATTAGAAAAAGTAATCATGTAGATACACTTGTAAATATATAACTTAAAGAACTTAATAAGTAGAGCATTTTTAATATGAACGTATTTGTTTTCGTTGTACAAATGTCTGAAAACTTTTTTTTCGTTTAACGGTGCGCGATATGACCTTTTTGTGTTGATGCGCCGTAAACCCCAAATAAACAAATAATCGTTTAGCGGGTATGTTTTTGTATAGGTAATAATTTTTCAAACCTTAATTTCTATGGAATAAAAACATAAAATAAAACTTGTAACTAATCAATAGTTCTGGTTTAGCTTGTCTTTAAAGCTGGATATTAATAAGACATTCGATGTATCTAACATAGTTTGGACAAGAAATAACAGTATTTCTTTATCGTTTGAACCTTGATGTGCCATTAGAACATCACCGAGATGATTTACGTCAATTGTACATTTCATTCAAAAGAAACAATGATAATTATGTTGATAGTTAATAATAACGACCACCTTGGAAGTAACATCACATTGGAATGTTTATAGACAGTATTACATTAAACTGTAAGAGATGATATTGAAAATGAAGCCTGGAATCATTCGAAAGTAATTATGATCATAGTCAGAGAATATAAACATCAGCAAAAAGTATTTGAAAACAATTACTGCATTAATTGATAATCTTTTTAACTAAACACATTTTGTCTCTGGGACAAGTAAACAAGTACAACTAACTATTTTTTGGCAATTATGTATTACAAGAAACGCAATTGTCTGGCAATCAAAATAAATACATTTTTGAGTTATTGTTTTCATGTACACAAAATTTGGTTCACAGAAATAAAAGCAGTAGCTATTGAATTACACATTTATATCATTGTTGACAAGATACCTCAATAAGTGCTTTGATGTTGTTGCTAAGGAGTGAGCAATTGATTTTTGTTTGATAATTGTATTGCTTCAATAGAAATCGCATTTTTTGCCAATATACAAAACAGCGTGTTTGACACACCTGTATAGGTATGGCAAATAGGTAAACAAAATACTTTTAAAAATGGATTCGCGATTCAAATAACTTAATTTGACTCGACTGCGACGTTATATTATATTGTTTCCAAATAGAGATAAAACAATTGACATATTACACATCCAAGGGGATGAAATCACACTCTGTGTACATATATACGTCTAGTATTAAATATCACTATACCTCACGTGATTTGTGTACTTTATTGCCTAATGTGACGTCACTGGGTGACAATCCGTAATGTTACCCTCTGGACATCACCAATCGGCCCGCTTAAAGCGATGGGAGACCACTGCATTTAGATTTTGCTTAATATAGATACCCAAGTTATAGTATTTCAATTTGAATAACTTACTTGCATAGACGCTTGCTTTTTATCAATCGACTAACTTATACGGTGTAAAAGTGTCTTCAAGTTCAGATGCAAATAAAACATATAAAATTAAACGGTTTGTGTCTATTAAATTGTAAGCAATGTTTTATTTAGTTGTTCCGTATAATGAAATAAATATCACATCATACAGATGGTGATAGAACGGAATGTTCACCCTTGACAAGTAATGTAAACCTGGGCTAAAGCCTCGATTGACATTACTTGTCTCGGGTGAACAATCTTATCTATCACACTCTGTAGGATGTGATATTTATATAATATGATACTGTGTTAGTTTGTTGGTAAGGTGTTAAAGCTAGCGTATACAATTCTAAATGCACTATATACTACCTGCAGTTTATAACCATCGTTGAACACGTGTCTGTACTTCTACAGTACTTTAATTTACGCATGTTTACAAGCAAAAAAGGTCTAAACAGCGAGTCCAATATCCTCACATATCATATAATGGCATTCGTTCGTGCACAAAACGTCAATATTGGATCATGTTTAGAATATTGAACCATTAATCAGTCGAACAAATTATTAACTTTTAATTCAACGATGCATTTGATATGACACTCAAGTTAAAATTAATTTAAATCATTGACATCTCTATCATATACGCACATATCACTATCTTGATGCTGCCAATGGCGGATCTGCCGTTCTATAGTAAAGAACAAGTGTTAGTTTGATATAGCTTGGTACAAAAAATTAATGGCGGAAATGGAAGTTGTTTTGTATTGTTAAAGTACAATAAATGCATTGATGATATCAACTTAAAAGGCTTATATTCAATGAACTTTAGCCATTCGTGATTTCAGAAGGCAGATTCTGCAGAGTAATTCATTTTTCATTGAATCAAAGTATGTTTTAAAAATTATGTTTTAGGCGTGTTCCTTTCATGATAACACGGATTTTCCGTAACATCTTTTTTCTGTTAAATGATTTAAACTGACAGAAAGAATTTAATTTTAATTAATCTGTCATTTATGCATTACGGTTAAAATGTACTGATAATCCTTTTAGTCTATAATTTGTAAATTTTGTATTTTATCCTGAATTCCTATTCATTTTGTAGGTAAACTTAACATTAATGTACGGGTTTTGTATTTATTTAATTATTCATGTTTGAAAGCTTTATTCATTTTAGATTATATACGGTACTTGGCTCAAGCAATCATGCACTTGGCTTGATCAGTATTCACAAATCAATTTCAATGTAGATTTTTGGAACGATGTCTCTACATTTAAAATAAAAATTGTTAACTACGTGATATATACAATTATCGGCCGTCCACGATTTTAATAGCTATAATCAGTGTTGGGTTTTGCCGTCAAAAATTAGTTTTTTTCCATTCACTGGCAGATACTAATAAAAACCGGCAAAAATGGACAAAACTCCCAAACAGTTTTGTTTTGCTCAATATTGTGGTTGTATCAATGAAAAATTTGTTTCAATGAAATGTGTTATCTTTATACATATTTATGAGCACATTAAATGGTACAATGTATCATGCTACATAAATTTGAAAATAAAAGTCGGAGGACATAAAATGTATTAAATTGTGCATTTCTCGAGATTGTCTCAGAATCATTGTTGATGTAAGTCCAGTTCATTAAGAATACATATTATGATTGTTTTACATGTAAGCCAATCATGTCAATACTGTTCCAATTTTATCAATGCAAATGTACTTTGCTCAAGCGAATACGATGGTGAAGTCAGAACTATCTGATTTAATTACATATTTGTTCACATAAAGTTTAGATTGCATCATTTAGATTCATTAGTTAATAATTTAGTGTTAACATTTAAATACGCCCTCGCGGATTTTAAAAATCTTGAAATATACCCAAGAGATTTTAACTTAATTACAAAACATACATTAAACTATGTTCTTGGTTTATGCAGGTTATCTTTAATTTAATTATGATATGTCTGTTACGGTGTAATTATGCTGAGAAAATGTTACCTGGTGTGATCGTTTTTTCTCAAGTGCCAAATGCAATTTGCTATATTTAATACAGCTTAGAAAAAGTAATATGAAAGCGATTTCTTATTTATTTTGCTCAGCACCCCTTTAACAGAATTTGTTTATCAATTGAATTTTGGGCTTTTACAAATTACAAGAATGGAAATGATAAGAACAAACTTAGCGTATTGAACTTTCTAAACGGAAATTTTGCAACGTTGTTCTGCTTTCCTCTGAGCTGAAAATTGACGTTAACAATATTTACATGATTAATATGTAATAATGTATTTTATAGTTAATACTAGGCACTTAGATGGGTATGCAAATACAACAATAGTACTACTTTTGGTAATAATCATTTTCCGATATGTTCAAAGTATTGATTTTTATGGCAGTTTTCGTTTCTAGGCCTGGATTTGTGAACTTAAGTTTTGCACCAATATTATGTACATACCTAATACAGGTTATATAAAGTGTTACATGCCAAACTCAAAAAATGTGTGTACATCCCGTGCTCGAACTCATTTCTAGGAATTTATCATCAGTCCAGCAGAAAATATTTCTTTCATCACATGGTCTGCTCTTGCTTGATACCGCTACAAGATAATGATACATACAGTACAAATTTCTGTAGTAATATATTTAGGGTAAGACAACTTGGTTTAAAAGTTATATTAAAATGTTAATCCCATGAATTAAGAATTTGAACAAATTCGAAAATGATCATAGATTCATTCATATATATAGCCTTAAGTTTCACAAACTCATAGTTTTCTGGACCGGTACGACAGGTGAATCCACACAAATGACACAGATAAAAGCTATAAAAGCTCACCATGAGCAAATGAGTTAAGCTATAGTTACAAATCAGGCCACGACTAACAATCGGTAATACCTGGAAATACTTCTTACTAAAAGTTCGGTTATAACATATATACAATCAACTAGATTAAGTTTATAGTTATGCAATAAGAATACTTATACACATTTTTTTGGAAATAATTACGCTTTAACTATTGTTCTACATCAGCATATCACAGACTCGGATACAACTTTACTTTGTACAAATTGAAAATTTTATTTAAACATTCCACCAGAAGGGGTACGCAATTACAAGTAAAACGATCAATGTTTATCACAAAACTTGATAGCTGATTTTTTAAGTATTTGTTAATTTTTTTTATATTTTTGTTTTTTTTTTGCACAATATTTTTGTGCTGAAATGTCGTTAACAACCCATGGTTAGCCTCTTGTTAGGGCTACGGACATGAGTTGTTCATAGTATTATGTTAAACTGGTTCGTTCAATAGGTATGAAACCAACATCTTTATTGTTCAATCTGTGACCTTGAACACAAATGTGTATCATGTTTTAGTAGAGTATTTAATTGACGAATAATTGTTTTTACATTCACAGCTGCAAGTTTTTTATATATCAATCTCCCACCGAGTAGTTGCATATTGGAGTGTTGCTACAAGCGGCGTTATAAACTGCCTGTTTTTTCTTATATTTTTTTTTTATAATACAATAGAAGTTTTTGTTAAGAATCGTTTTGTTTGAAATATAGTGCTGATAAAATGTCGATAATTATCGAAACTATAAAAATTTTAGTTTCTTGTTATTTTTATGTGTTAATACCTTGCACAGATATCTTATACAGACGCAAAGTATAGTTCAAAATTGGCGTCCAAATATGCCCGAGGCTATTACTAGTGAATGGCCGAGGGTTTCAAAATCATGGAAAGCTTTTAAACCCTTTTCGTTTTGGATTTAAAATTTTATATTTATGGAAATGTCTTTGGGGATTTGAAAAGGAGAAAAGCAAGTTATGATCACATACACAATTAAAGTTAATTCCACTCGATAGTTATTAAGATATAACATGCTTATAGAGGTCAAGATTTAACCAAATAAAATCAAAACTTGCCTTTACTACTCAATTAATAGTATTATAGATGGATCAATTATTCCCACCTGCACATCTGTTTTTTATAGAATTATCACCATAAATGACATATATAAATGACATTATTGACTGACAACTACACAGAGTTCCAAGAAAATAAATTGCACTTTCAATTTACTAATACGTATTATGACTGGAATTTTGTCATTTCTTTTGTCTGGAATTTTTGGTACGCAAAACGTTATGTATACAAAACAACAACATCATAAGATTATGCGTTTTGAATCACATACAAAATGTATTTGTCGATTGAATAGGTAAATATTTTTGTTGATTTAGGAAGGTAAATTCTTTTCAATACGTTACGTATTCATGAATGAGAGAATTACCCCTTTGTTTTGAGAATGGCTAGAAACAAATGACAAACATAAAAGATATTCGCTAGCTTGAATACATGTATATATACATTAAACATGAATTAGATGCAAAATTGATTAAAACGTGCATAAGATTAAATGTGAATACTAATATCTTAAATTTAATGGATATTTAATTTTACATGGAAAAATGAAATGAACTTTCGACTTCATTCATTTTATTATAGGATAATGCATTACGTTCTTCTAGTTCAAACTTGTATACTGTATTTCCATTTCAAGTTCAATTAAAACAAGACTATAAATTTCACATATATGACTTTCAGTGCTTTTTGTGGTACATAATATCCCATATCGTTAATTATGCAAATTTGTAGAGAAATAATCTTTTCAGCACAATTCATTTAATAAGACCCACTGCAATATCTTACAGACATAAATACTCAAGATTTATCTAAGCTTTTAGAAATTCAATATGAACTACGATGATCAATTGCCGTAATTACACCGCATTGTAGAAAATCTGCAAGTCAATGACATTAATTTTCGAACGTTCTAAAAGCATACATGGACTTCATTTACATTTTGTTAACTTAACCTTAACATAGAGATATTTCTGAATGCAGTGCAATAGTACTGCACACATTTCTGACCGCATTAAAAGTTATCCTTCCAATATGAATGTCAGATGTTGATTATGTTTGCTTTATTACATTCCTAAGGATTTTATTACATTTTTACACTAAATTGTTTGGCTTTCAATGAAAACATCAGTCCTCCTGACATATAGTAAAACTATTGTCTTATATTATACCTTACATAAAATTGCTTCTTCTTTACGTATATAAAACATAACTGGCGTTCACCATATTTCGGCAGCGTGCCGTTATAATGTGATGGTGGCCCGCTGATATGAAAGTGGACTGCTGACGCCATATCCAGATATCATTAAACGCTAGTTTAGTGGCGTGTTACCCAAGTTGTAATTTTCACGGAGCAAAAACGAATTCGGCACCGCGTTAACAAAGTTTATGCTATTATTTTAGTCTTATTAAATGTTAAATAGTGTTTGTTATTTTGATTTTGCAAAAAAACAAGTGTAAAAATGTGCGGTATAATATAAAAAATAGTAAATACCTCTGAGGTCCTGCTTATGTAACACTGACCTCCCAGTCAGCCCGCTAACATATAGTAGACCTCAGCCATCGGATTCGGTCCTCTGTTTGTTAAAGGGCTGACTGGTCGGACACTATTAGACAAGCAGGCCCTCAGTAGTGTTTACTATTACTTATATAGTCCAGGTTTCACGTGGCTGTTCGATGAAGCTGCTGCTTTAATGTCCACAACAAAATAATATAATATAATGCATAGGTAGATTGCTTTAAACCTGTATAAAGTTAAAGTATAAAAGTGCAAAATTCAAGACTTCAAAAGATTGAACTCATTTGTTACTGCTTTGTCAAATCCAGATAGCTTTAGTTTTTCGATTGTGTCATCATCTATCATGACGTTTAGAATTTTATATGTTTTGTAATGTTCAAGATACTTGGCAAGTAGATTTTCTAGACATACAAACTTTAACCATAGTAAAATCAAATCTTATTTAGCCAACCAAGATTCTTGAATGCAATAGTTTCAAGAATGAAATTACCTTTGGTATAACCAGTGGTAACATTTTGGTTGTTTATCATTTCAAACAGTACATAGATAATGTATGTAAGCACTTTTACAACTGTTAATTTACGTAACAGTAGGTTTATAATCATCTACTAATAAGTCACTTTTGTTTCGAAACCTGGATTTTTTATCTCGAATTGATCTTAAAATAGTATAAGACATCTGTAGACAATCAGTATCAGCGAGACGTTATTCATGAATGAAATGAATTATCCCTTTATTTGTATTCATGAAAGATTCGCTCTAGAGGCTTTGTGTGTAGATATAATTATTTGAGAGGATGTAATACCTTTTTGTTGTTACCTTCAGTCTTTACAAGATGTAATTATGTAGTATCAGTAGGGAATACTTCAAATAATGCAGAATTACAGATTCATTTTTCTTGTCTGTCATTCTTTTGAATGTCTTACTTAAAACAACTTCCAAAAAGTATACTCTAAAACACACTATCATCTTTTGAGATACAATCTTCAGTTCGGGAACATTTTGGTTTACTTTCAGCTATGTCAATTAAAAATATACGTCGGCGTCAATATAGCCATCAGTAACAATGTCTTCGATTCATCGATGACGAAAATGTTGCCAACATAATCTACAAGACGAGTAATTCTTGTGATTTGAACACAACTTTTCTTTACCAGAACTGCCTCAATGAATATAGAAATAGATGGCTTATATCAATTCTTGATCAAAGATAACTCAATATTACAGGTTTGGTGGCAACGACTATAAATGGAAAAATAAATCAGGAACCTTTTTGTCATCATGTATTGCGCTTTTATTTTTAGACTTTCGGCGATTTTGCCGAAAGGCTTAAGGTATATCACAAATCGAAAACTATTGACGAAAATGCCTGACCAATTTAACCTGTGGAGTGATACAAGTGTCTCTGATTTACTAAGCGGTAAATTTCTGCGCAATAAAAGTAGTTCCACTATCTTACTAAGTAACAGATATTAACCGTATTGTACCATATTTATCATACATGTATTTAATTACACTAATGAACATACAGAATTTGTATGCAAAGCATACAAGGGAAAACTGTATTTCAAGATTTTCAATAAAATTTTAATACAGGGTAGAATAAACACTTCACCCGCATTTTTGCCCTGCTCGATTCGTGCTTGAATCTAATGTTTAAGGAGTAATTATTATTATTGGTTTGTTAGGGTGCACGAAAGTTTTTCTGTATTTCAATACTTCGATTTTATTATTCATCTGCCTTTAATGTTGTTATTCCAAGTAAAACGCAAAACATGGCTTTGTGTTTATTGCATAATATATTTGATAACCGTTTTCATGACTGCTTAATAGTCAATAAGTTTTTGTCGCCTATTTATTAATATCTGCTTTAGTATATATTCATACCACACTTATCATAATTATTTAAATATTTGTGTGCAAGTTTCCCATATTTATTTTAGCAGTGGTCGAGATCGACAACAGATATTTAATGAAACATTAAGAAAATAATATCTCAGTAGTAAAATATTAGTTTTTGGTTATCATAATATTTTCTTCTGTCGACGTACGTACTCAATTAGTAAGAAAAATTGTACTTGATAATTATGAATGATTTGCTAACAAATATATTATAGTTATTGTTGGCTCAGACAACGATAATATCGACGTCATGTTTGTTGTTAATTATATCTTTTGTATAATTTTGTGAGGAGATGCGGGTTCGAATCCCACCCGGGGAGGTTATACCCTTCCATGAAATTTGACAATAATGTCGATTTTTCTCCATTGATTAGATAATATGGAGAAGTTTTATGTAAGTAAACAACAACTTTTGCATTACATAAACAAGTAATCGCAGTTGACTTTGAATTGAAGGAACCTAGTTACACTTGTAGTAAATTATCTATTTATTGTGTTAGTTGGCGCTTTAGGATCCTCATTTAATGATATATTAGTAACTACATCATGCACGCCTAACTGAGCTGATGTACCTCTCATTTGTTCTTAGCAAAGGTAAATTAAAAAAGGCAAAAACGGTAGACGATTGCATTCCTTGGTGAAAGTACAATTTGAGAAAGGCCTATATTTAGTGAACTTTGTTTTTTCGTGATGAAAGAAATACATTCGGCAAAATTACTAATCTTATCATACAATACAAAAGTATGTTTCGTAAATAATGGTTGTTCCCCTCATGATAAAACGGTGAATATATCTCACTTCTGTTTTTCTGTTTTTCTGTTGTATGATTTTAACGATAAATCATTTGTATATTAACTTTAAATTAAATTGACATATTCATGTATTACGCCTTTACATACCGATTTGCATTTTAGTCTGTAAATTGTGTATTGTATCATGAATTCCATTCCATTAACATACTTGGTGTATGACAGCTTTACATGTAAATGATAGTTTTTCCCTGTAATTTGTGTATTGTATCATACCATTTTTACACCGTTATTGGAAACTTGTATTTACTTATTTACGTCGTTCGTTCACAACTTTATTATTTTAAAATGCTACTTTGCTAAACAGTACTCGTCAATTTGTTCTTTGTTCTTCCTATACGGAGAAACCCAAAAATAATCTTTCTTTAATGCATAAGTGAGTACGTAATGAATAATAAGTATATTATATTATATGCACTCATTGATAATTGTATTTATTCCTTGGAATATATCAAATATTTATAAAATCCTTCATAAGAAATTTATATATGACCTCATAAAATTGACCGATTTCAATAGAATAGAACATCTATACTGTTACATTACCATTTTTATTTAAAACTTTAGTATCTACATTTTAGATACTACCTATTCTTAATGTACTGTTTTTTGTTCAATATATTGACATGTTGACCTAGTTCTGTCGACACACGAAAAGTATGTTGATAGTACGTTAATTTACTTGCCCAGTGACATAAAATCAACCCTTGATATTCGCTAATCGACGAGATCAAATAGTGATTACGCGATGTAGAATTGGTCATACCAGATTAACACATTTATACCTTCTCAAAAGAGAGGAAGCACCTAAATGTATACCATTTGACAAACATTTCAATGTAAAACACGTTCTCCTTGACTGTTAGGATCTTAAATACATTCGTGACAACCATTTTAAGATTAACCCAGTTAGAGAACTTTTTCATTCGCTACCATCATATGCAATACTAAACCATCTGAAGGAAATAAGTAACATGAAATATTGGACCTAAAACCATTAGAATTCGGTTACATTAATAGTATCATCAATTGCTTTTGGTGCAATAAAAACTTTCTGAGTTGATGCGCCGTAAAACCTCAACAACCATATTGCACAGTGGTAAACGTATTCCTTTTGTTGCTTTTATATACAACCAGAGCCATTGGTGTGTTATGTGTCCAAGTACAAAAACAAGTTTCAATACATATTCTTTATTCATGGCTAAATTTAAAAATATTGACTAACTATCGCGAAACACGTAACTAATCTGACTCGAACCTAAAGTCCATATATTGTACCTGATAACTTCATAATAATTTATTAAATACCATTAAATTACCTGAAGTATGCATTTATCGACGCGCTTGATAATGTGTCTGCAGCATTGCTGTAGAGCTGATCGATGGATTCATAAAGACGTCGCTAAGTTTACAACATCCGAGGAAATGGTCCTCTACATGAAAACCTACTTCATTAAGAGGATAATTACATAATGATTGGAAAAGGTAATCATGTCAATACATTTGTAAATATATAAACTATCAATTAATGCATTAAAGTTAGGTATATTTAATTTAATTGAATTTTGCTGGAAAAAACAAAAAACAAACGTTAGATAAGCATTTAGTTCGTTGATTTTTATTAGTTTTTAATGCAGTGTTAACATTTAATAATGCTACCGTTCAATCAATGTATCCGGGAATATATCCAATGACGTTTTAAGTTAGTTATAAAACACATTAAACCAGGTTCTAAGCTTAGGAGGGTTATCTTTAATTCAATTATGAAATGTCTGTTACAAAATAGCAACATTATGTGAATGTTAACTAGTGTATTTTTTCTCTCGTGTGCCAAATACAATTTGCTATCTTGACGAGTAACAAAATATGGCTTTGGAAAGCAATTTTGACGCGAGTTTTCAATTTTGCCAAGTAACCTTTTTTTAAAGATTTAAAAGAAATAAGCAAAACTGCTACTTACATTACGAAGGTGATAAATTAAGACAATCCACAATGTTATATTCGCTTTCTATAGGTAGAGCATTTGTCTTTAAATTAATGCTAAAATACAAATATAAAGACAGAAGACTAATAGCAAGCATTATACGACCGAGACAAATTATGACCTATACCGAAATATACTACATGTATCTAAGTTTGGAGATATTGTAAGTACTATTATTGTATGTTTACCCTAGATACCATTAGAATTTGCTCTAGTTCAGAAACAAGAAGCGAAATTGAATTTGGTAGTGTTACAGTACGGTAAAATGGTATATGTATAATTCGCCGTTCTCAATAAGTTAGATTACATTTGACTGTTCTCTCATTAAAGCATTGTTCTCCAGTTATAGATAACCGTCATTTCCCATATATTACATCGGTTAATACCGTCTTATCACTTTAAAACTTTACTTTACTAATGTACTTATATTCACTTTTGGACGGAATGAACAAAACAGACGTAAACAATTCTCACGTGCACTTCATGACAGGAATAAAATAGGGTGGCTACAAAAAACATAATTTGTTTTTGCGTAAGTTAAACGAATTAAAATACTTTCACTCTTTTGTTCTGAGATAAATGTTATAAAACAAATACGTTTAGCTTTTCATTAGAGGAAATATATTAAAATAATAGCATTTTTTTTCATTTGTAGTCTTTTTCGACCGTTTGGTTAAGTTAATGTGAAAGTACGTTCCTTTGTGTTCTTACGAAGTACAATGTACCAATTATTCATTCAATAAATCAAAGATTGGAGTATTTACTAATCAACTTCCTAAGGAGCAAGAATGCTTCTTTACAAGTTAATTAATTGTTAATTGTTAATGACCGTGTTAATTATTTACTTATTGATAGAGAAGTACTATGCGTGGTTGATCATCATTTATAGAGAAAATATAAGTATGTGTATCTAAGTTTTTTATAGAACACAGAACAAAACAAAATTGTTTTGGTAAGCGTGTACATAGTACAACTTTTCTAATTTCACGGGTATGTTTCTTAAAAAGAGATAATTTTCAAACCTTAATTTCTAAAGAATAAAAACATAAAATAAACCTTGTTACTAATCAATAGTCCTGGTTTAGCTTGTCTTAAAAGCTGAATATTAATAATACATTCGATGTATCTAACAAAGTTTGGACATGAAATAACAGCATTTCTTCATCGTTTTAACCTTGATGTGCCATTTGAACATCACCGAGATGATTTACGTCAATTGTACATTTCATTAAAAAGAAACAATGGTAATTATGTTGATAGTTAATAATAACGACCACCTTGGAAGTAGCATCACATAGGAATGTTTATAGACAGTATTACATTAGACTGTAGGAAATGTTATTGAAAATGAAGCCTGGAATCGTTCGAAAGTAATTATGATCATAGTCAGAGAATATAAACATCAGCAAAAAGTATTTGAAAACAATTACTGCATTAATTGATAATCTTTTTAACTAAACACATTTTGTCTCTGGGACAAGTAAACAAGTACAACTAACTATTTTTTGGCAATTATGTATTACCAGAAACGCAATTGTCTGGCAATCAAAATAAATACATTTTCTAAGTTATTGTTTTCATGTTCACAAAATATGGTTAACAGAAATAAAATCAGTAGTTATTGAATTATACATTTACATCATTGTTGACAGGATACCTTAGTAAATGCTTTGATGTTGTTGCTAGGGAGTGAGCAATTGGTTTTTGTTTGATAATAGTATTGCTTTCATAGAAATCTCTTTTTTGACAATATATAAAACAGCGTGTTCGACATACCTGTATAGGTATGGCAAATGGGTGAACGATATATTTAACAAAAATGGGTTCGTGATTTCAAATAACTTTATTTGACTCGACTTCGACGTTATATAATATTGCTTCCAAATTGAGATAAAAACTTGACATATTACACGCCCAATGGAATGAAATCACACTCTGTGTACATATATACATCTAATATTAAGTATCACTATACGTGATTGGTGTACTATATAGCCTAATGTGACGTCACGGGTGACAGTCCGTAATGTCACCCTCTTGACATTCCTATTGACCCGCTTGTCATCACCAATCGGCCCGCTTTTATTTCAATTTGCATAAATCGCTTGCATAGACGCTTGCTTTTTATCAATCGACAAATTTAAACGGTGTACGAGTGTCTTCAGGTTTTGAAGCTAATAAAACAGATAAAAGTAAACGGTTTGTGTTAATTAAATTGTAAAAAAAATCTGATTTAGTTGTTCGGTATAATGAAATAAATATCACATCCTACTGAGTGTGATAGAACGGAATGTTCACTCTTAACAAGTAATGTTGACCTCGGCTAAAGCCTCGATTGTCATTACTTGTCTCGGATAACCATTCCGTTCTATCACATATTCGACAAACTGTTAATCTATTGATCGTCGGTTCTATTCCAACACTTTCGTCTGGTTATAGCAATACCTCCTACCATCGTCGGCAACCACAGTACGATGTTCTTCTACAGATGTATCAAGTATCAGTTGCAATCCAGTTATCAAGGTATTTGCTAAGTACAGGTTCAAATCTAATGACTATGGTCCACAGGCGGTGAGAAGGACGAGTGACCACCGCGAATATTGTCAAAGAACATCATAAACAAATCCATCTTCCGCTGCATTACAATTCAGCAAACATAAGTTAAAATGTTTCATTTTTTAGCCACGGACTACACTTTGATATTTTCATTTTAATTGTATCAATGACCCGCCTTTAGTGAAACTATTAATAATCAAGATTGTTTTAGTAAGTATCAATTAATTCCTGTACTCATTAAGAATTTAATATACTGCATGTATCTTAAATTATTGCTAAGCTCGCCCGGCTAGCTCAGTCGGTAGCGCACATGTCTACTGATCGAGAGGTCGTACGTTCGATTCCTAAGCGGGGCATACGTTCGTGAAGCTTTCTCTTGAAAAAAATTTCTACGGCCATTCTTCCTCTTACCACTTATTTTAAATCATGTAGGGCCGTGGTCAGTCACAGACCGAAGTATTTGCCTAGTAGTTGGTTAACAGCTAAATCCAGAGATTTAGTTATTCCAGGAACAGTGAGTAGATTGACTGACCGCCGTGATATAATCTATACAATGTGTTGCTACAGCGTTAAACCCAACAAAAAAGAATTATTGCTAATCTGTAACTAGACAACCGTGCAATTCAACTGTACATACAGAACATCAATCAACGCTTATACGTGAATAAATACATTAATACGTGATGCAAACTTGTAATATATCATTTCTTCATATGTTTCAAAAAGGCTCCACCTGTCTTAGTTTATGGCGTTCATGTATTCAAAAAGATGGTAATAATTTGATAAAATATGCAAGTGTGATCATGAATTCTTACTGCATCATGTACACAACCTAGATATTGGACAAGGTGAAACTACATGTTTATATTTTAGAAAATGATCATGATGCGGATTGATGAACTATGAGTACATTCAATAGGCGATGACACGTGTTGCTTACATGTTTTCTTATGAAGGTTGTAAAGTGCTTATCCGGTACCTTACCTACGTTTTAACTATTTTTCTACTTTGAAAACTAATTAATTCTAATTACCAATCACAGCTGGTATTTATTTGAAATTGTGTTTAGATAAATCGAAACCTTTCAGTAATTACCATAATATTGTGAATGCTTCCGTTCTGCTGGGGCATTATCTGTACTTTATTTCATTATACATATCACTTTAAACAAGATACACTACAAATGGAAACACGTACACCAATAACATCGAACAGGCAATAAAAGAAAGCATGCATTAATCCCTTTAGTTTAAAAAAGTTATAGCAAGTCGTATTCTGTCATTTGACTATAAAATGGAAATATTAACTACATCATTTTGCAGCGTGGATGATAGATATTTCTAAAGAAACACGTTCTAATATAAACTGTTCATTACATGAGCTATTCTAGAACTAATTAGAGTTTTTGGCTAGACTTTTACGTCTAGGCCATTATAACCAGTTTACCGTATCTGAGACTGAAGTTAATCGTCCATTCTTCCGCCTTCTTCAACCGCCTCAAACATAGTTCCATAAAACCCATACAGCATATTGTATATCTGCATATGTCTCGCCTCAAAAACAATTGCTGTGTTACTATATCATATAGTTCTGAACAGTCATCGAGCGACATATCAGCACATAGGGGCCTATTTTTGTAAAATATATGGTTAATTTAAAAATAGCTTTACCATAGGTTAGATCAGAACCAGTGATTACTTAAAGATAAATCCTAAAATACCATTTTCTTTAGTGAAAAAAGATTATTGTAGATTTCATACCAACTGTATCTGAAGTCTCGCCGTTGTATCAAATTTATCCATTTTTTACTGTTCCTTCCGCCAATATTATTTCAAAATAGCGTGTTTTTATCAAATTCATGTGCAAATGTAACATGTGCAGCACGCACCTTTTAGCTTCAATATTTGATGCACTGATTTTATTTGAGTAACAAGCATTGTACATTTGCAGATGTTATCCGTGAAATAGCTTTTAAATGGAGAGGAAAGCGATACATTTAGTGATTAGATTGGAACTTATCAGCCTCAATGGTGTAATAAAGAGGCAAGATCGGATATTGTAATTCGAATTATTCAATAAATACTTCGAAATAATTTTGCCAAGTAGATATTGTATGAATTGTCATTAATGGAAATCGCTTAGTCAACTGAATTTAGTATGATGAGCATGTTTGTAAAATATTATTAACGCAAAATAAGAAGCAATTATGCTAAATGGTCTAATAATAAGATTATACTAATAATGATAAGAAGGTCAGAAATTAGTAAATGACATTTGTATAATTATTTCTTCTCTTTATCTTTTTTACGTTTGGTTGGGTTATACGATGTTACGTCATAACACATAGCACGGGCTTAGCACAAAACGGTCGTAACTCATTATTTTCCTATATTGAGTTACGACTATTTTGCGGTAAAACCGCGATATGTTTTATCGTGCTGAAAATTGGCAGACTAACTAAGATCATTAAATCTCATTTAAACTATTTTTAAGTCCACGTAGGTTAAGTGTTTTGTGAATTAAATTGCGTTCGACTTCTATTCAATGACTATGTTGTAGTCAGTTTCGATGTAAATAATAGTTAACTCCATTTGCACATCAAGATCAATGTTTTGCACAATTCCAACTTTACGTTCATAAGCAATTAGTTATGCTATTTTCATTTTCATTATAATTGACTTTCCACTCTGTTTCATCTTAAGAAATTACTTTCAATTGTCCTCTTAAAATTATGACTGTATTTAAAATATAAAAATTGTTTTGCTTTTTTTATACCGGCCTTGTAATAAAATTTCGAGCTGTGGATGTTTTTCAAGTCTCACTTGTGTTAAATTAATTGATGCAATAAGCTCACACACGAAGAAGATTTCTAAGGATTACATGTGCAAAGCTGTGCGAAATGTTTCTTCTTTCGGTTTCTTATTTGTAGATTAATATTCATCATCGTCCGAGAATGCAACACTAAGTTTTTAATACCAAAACAGATGTTTATCGTCGTATCCAATACTGTCTTAAGGGCTTAGTTCATCCTTATTGATTTTATTGGAACACGATACATATTTAAATATTTATCGTAAGTACCACTGGATATTGACGTTCATGAATTACAAATGTACATGTCAAGAGTTTGAATTAACAGTTTACTTTTTTAATGTTTTGGCATTGTCACATCTTTGTAAATAACTGAGAATATTATTTCAAGTCAATAGCATTCATTCTGTCATCTAAAGCAGATATTTTGTTACAAGTCATGTAACACGGAAACACAAACGGATATAAGATTTGAACAATAACTCTAGATTATCATTTGATGGTGTAGTAGTAAAAACAACATGGTCCTATAAAAGTAAATATAGCACAATCCTAATAAATTTAAACATAACATATTCCTGTTATTATAATATTTGCTTATACACCATTTATATCACCTTCGATTGACTTGTTAAGCAGTATATTATGCATATATACATGCATTTACCAAGTTCTAATACTATGTAGTTATGTTATAAGGGTATGCTAATAATGGGGTACATAAAAAAGCAAATAATATAAAGCAAGGTTTTTGAAATCTATTTCAATATCACTATCCAGTCGACTCTTGACATTAACTTCCCCCGCGGATTGCAGCCACAGCATACAGTGCATGACCCTAATAGGAACTGGTTTACACCTGAGTGGAGTGAAGCAATCGCATGTAAATTTCTTGGTCATGAAAATTAGCAGTGCTCCTAGAGGGATTCGAACCAAGGACATCTCCACCCCTGAGCGCGCGTCCCACCACTAGACTACTGCTTCTACATCGAATATCGATAACTCTCATATCAAACTATCTAAATAGTATGAACACATATAATGCGTGTGCTGTCATTACAGGCTCTATATTTCTATTTGTAACGATTGGTTAGTTAAAATCACTTTGATTTTCTTTTTGGACAAGAAACGCAGCATCGCCACGTGTAACAATAAACACTAAGAAACCCTTAAATGTTAGCGTATTTTATTGTTTAAATGTTTTAAAGAACACTACAAGAAAAAGCTTTGATGCAAAGCATCAAAGGGCGTCCAAAAGAATGTTTAAAAGTTAGAAATGTACTAACGGATACTAAACTAGGAGAACATATCTTGTTGGTTAAGGTTAGCATATTTAATAATTTTATTCGAAAAAATACATCTCGATTAATTGTTAACTACACTATCATTAATAAATTGGTAAAAATTTATTATTAATGTAAATTATAAACATCGCAATTTCAATCTTTTTTACTTTTTAGTATCTTTTTTGCAATTTCTTAAACTATGTTTTTTTTATCTAGAACTATTCATAATTTCTTAAAATGGCATTATTTAATTAGATAATATATCACAATATCATTTTAAACGTTGTAAAAAACCCAACAATATCAACAAAACACGCAAGCAATACAGTCAATTTCAATCCCTTCTTTATTTAACTCGTCAGTTAAGAACATAATCGCTCTATATTTAACTCGTCAGTTATGTTGTCAGTGTTATAGGAGGACCCTTAATAATCGGAATTATCGGCTATTATGCCTGACGAAATGGTCCGAGATTTTGCAGTTGCCCTTTCACAAAATCTGATTTCATTCCATAATGGGGCGTCGCGCTTCGGCGTGGACGCCAAAAAGGTCATTGCAATACATGATTAAATTTTGCTTGGAATTTGTGGTGGTTGATAATTTGGTGTAATCCTTTTTTTAAAACCACCGAGTTGACGTTGGCAGCACGGATAATACGTGACATAGAAAGCATAGAAAGGGTCATGAACTATCTGGACTGCATTTAATAAAAGTTGAATGAGCAGCACTTATATACTCGGTGTATGGCCAGTTAAAATTATAGTTTAAGCAAACAATTTTGTAAACTCATGTAAAGCTTGTACTATTTAGCACTGAATAGATATATATATTATACTTATTATTATTGGTAAACAATAGAAACTGTAGTTTTGCGAATAAATGCTTTACAATGTTCTTTTCTGTTCAAAAAGTAATCATAACCACAATAAACTAAACAGTTTTATATGGTCCAATGGCGTTTAGAGTTAACAAATTGTTTACAATTTTAAACAATCTTTATGCTAGTATTCATTGCTAATTACCGTTACTTATTTCCTATGTTATATCTTCAAGTAAGTGTTTGCCAAGAACGTTAATTGTAAAGTAAATGTATACGATGTGTGGAACAATATGGAGACTGGTATTTCATTAGTGTCATTACTTGTCAATCACTTTCATTTAAAGATAATGAGTTATGTGTTTTAGATTTAGGAACAATCTGATTAAGATTTCCGCTAATTTCCGCTCGCCTTCTCGCTAATATAGATCTGACTGTTTCATTATGAGGGTCACGTTCATGTAACCTTTTCTCATTATAACATTCATGACGCAATCATAATTTTTAGTAACTTATTTACATCGTCTACGTCACGCAATTTGAAATGAGCCGTCCAATCACAGCCTGTGAATAACACCACCGTCAAATTAGCTCGCAAACATCGTTCTAGAAATAGAAATTACGAATTCAAAATGCTGTTAATGGCGTTTCGTCTCGATGAAAGCTACGCATTTTGTGGTCCACCTAAAGGTCATCTTGATGTGAACCTTAGAGATCTTGTACGACAGCGCTCTACAGTATATCTGTTTACAGAGATTGATGTAGGAATGACATTAAACTTTTAAATTTAACCTTTGAGTGATAAATCATGTGCGTCTGGGTGGTCATGACTTTGGACTGTATTTCTTTTTGTTGAATTGTAGATACTTAGTTTCTGGTCGTGTTGTAAAATTCGTAGGAGCTGCGGCCATGGCGTAGTGGTTAGCATGTCTGACTTCGAATCCGGAGATCGCGGGTTCAATACCCGGTCGCGGCAGGTCATACCCTATACATGAGTTGTCGGCCTCGTGTTAGAAAAAGTGTCCAGGAAACCTATAGTAGGAAGAGCTGGCCGTCGTGTATATGACCTATATATGTGTTGAATGTGACGTTAAAGAAAAAAAATAAAAGAAAAAATGTAAAATTCGTTGTCAAAGGAGGACTCGAACTCTAAACCCTCTATCAGCTACATATTACTGGCACACAGAACCATTGTGAAATTACATAGTGTTTAATTTGGTATCGCAACTTGTAGTTTCCTACGGACAATGCATCATGAAGTAGCCAAACCGAATTACGTTGATATTGTTTCGCTCAGGTCGTATTTTATACCTGAGTAAGCAGGATTGAAAATGTTTTATATCGTTCTACAAAGTACTATAAGTTTGTTAATATTGTTATTTCTCTTTGTGTACTAAATATTGATTGATTGACCAATAAGTGGTGTTTGTCGTCCTATATAACACCATAGTCAATAATATGGACTCCTTAGAATTATGGCGATTGAAAGTCGAACAAATACTGTATAATAGTGTCATGGTATTATAGTAACAATTTAAATTGGTAGAATACTGAGAAAATATATATTCTCTCCTCAAATAGGAAGATAAAAGGGTTAAGCCTTTCATGAATAAATTTCTATAGAATACGGAATATTCTCAACAAAGGTCATGAAGTATGAAGACAATACATGTATTCCATATCTCTTTTGATTATTGTGTTTTATAAAATATATATAGGGACTTATGTAAAGGCATATAACTAGGTGTATTTAAAATATGTCTAATCAAATCGCCTAATTAAATAACACCCGATGCTTATGAACATGGATGTTTCCTTTTGGAGAAACAGAGAAACCTTGAACAAAGTATATCAATTTATTCATTATAACTTGTGTAGTGAATAACTGTTCCAGCATATACAATGTTAGTATATAACTTTGATTTTACTTCAGTTATAAACTATATTAAGCTCTACTTTCGGGTTTGATTTAAATTCTTACACGAGAGGGTTTATAAGTACAGCCTAATATATTACCGTTCACATTGAAACGGACGTGACTATGCTAGAAACTTGTTACCGCTGTTTTGACAAGTTGGCTAAGTACTATCTACTTGACTTGGCATTTAGAACTGATTGAAAGAATTTTCTCTATGACGTAGGAAGTTCATATCATAGAAACCTCAGGAATGGCACTCAAGTTAAATATAACAAGTTGGTCAGATCAACTGTTTAGTCAATTTAGATTATTTTATAATCACAAAGCCGAATGCATTCAAACTATGGCTGTATTTAATTTCCATAGCATAAGTCAAAGTAAACTGAGGTTGATACAAACAGTTGTGTAAATTGAATAAAATACTTAATGTGGCGCTGAAAAAAAAAACATTAAGCAGATTTTGTCCCTGGGAATATTTAATTTGTTTGTCTGCTCTTAAGACTTACTGTTCCCTTGGGGAAGTACTAACTTATGTAAGGGTACAAATGATGATGACAGTAATGCCCTGTAAAAATTTAAGTACTGAGGCCACAACAAGTTGATCATAAGTGTATAAGTCTGATTTACCGCTTCTAAAATTTCGAAATTGGAAACAAAAATATTATTTTTGCTCCCGCACGTCGAAATTTGTTCCGCATTGAGATTATTTAAATACAATTTTATTTGCTCTAGACCAAGAAGGTTTACGGCGAAAATCAACAATTGAGGTCTAAATATCAACATTTACCCCCAAATAATTGTATCAATACAGTAATGTATTCATGTTAACATATAACACAATCAATGATATCGACACGATCTCTTGTTCCTGTGTTTTATTGGTCCTAAAATAGTATGTACATATTCAGACATATCACTAATATAATAAATTAATGAGTATGATGTTTAATTAATAGCATAATTTCCCGAATAAGAAGAATGTATTGTTGCACTTATACGAGTCGACAGGTTTGGTCCTTTATTATTTCATAGGGGAGCTAATTCTAAATTTCTTATTTACAATGTATGATGACTTATGTATGGTGAGTAGCTGTATAGTGTTGGGTCAACCCCTTATCTATCCAAATAATATCAAGATATTTTAATACACCAAAAGTCAACAAGTTTGGTCTGTAGTTATTTTATAGCGGTGCTATATCTAATTTCTCATTCAGGATAATTTAAGTATACCGGGTAGCTTTATAATTGATCACGTCCCTTCATTATCTGAATAATATTGAGTCTTTATTTGCACATAAAAAGTCAACTGGCTTGGTCCATTATAGTTTTAACGGTGCTGTTTCTAAACTTTTACTATAATTGTGGAAGTTATGAATTCATGAATTGAAGGTCAATATTAAATGAATTCGGTGCATGTATGATTAGCTTTACAGTATAGTAATAGAGTACAGAATATGCAAGCACAACAAAACACGGTCATTAATGATGCATGTTCCAAATTAAAAGCATTAATTTTATGAATATTAACATGTTATCATTCTGGCAACTAACTGCAAGATAATGAGAGCTATACTGACTTTCCCATGTAACACACATTAATGTTGTTTTATGTAAATCCATAATTTGCATGCAATTAAGCATTAAGTAAATGAATATTCATGGAAATAGTACACGTTTATTTTTCGCTTTTCTCTCGCTTCTCAAAATGTAAAGAATGTGAAAATGTTTTTTTCGCTCGCTCTATTTTTGGACAAAATACATAGAACATATGATCAACTTGTTGTGGCCTGAAGGACTAACATAAAATGTCTGTACATAATACAATAAGTACGTTAATAGTAGAATGGTAACATTGATTGACTCATCTATCATTTTGTTAGACAATATGTATAAGAGACTTGTGGGATGTCTTAGTCGTCTCTATCAGTTATAGTTAGAACAGTTATTACATTTCCCTTTGTTGATTTTTGAACATGTTTGAGATTTCATACAGGAACAAATTGTCTATTGCTCTTTACTTGTCAACAAGACTAAAGCCTGAAGAAAAGTTCGAACCACATATAAGAATATCAATATTACCAATACAAACACTTACTATTCTAACCTATTTTTGAACTTTTATATTTTCAGGTAGTTAAGATGTTGATCATTGTTGTTGCTATGTTCGGCATTTGTTGGCTCCCCATACATTTATTTGCTTTGTTGTTTGATTTCAAACCAGAAGTATTTGGTCAATTCTCACATTCAACTTTAACGAGTATATACATAGCAGTCCATTGGCTAGCTATGTCAAACAGTTTTGCTAATCCTTTGATTTATGGTTTCACAAATGAAAGTTTTAGGGTAAGTATAGTTTATATAACTTGCGTCCGTTTTTCTTTAGTGCGTTATCAACATACATGTTCCTCACATGGAAGAATCACACAACTGGATTGATAGAATATAAGAAGTTTGGTTAGCTAACCTAGTCGGTCGCAACGTATTGATTGAAAGAACCTTTAACAAAGGAAAATGAACCAAGTATGTCCAGTCAACGGAATTAGAATCTGAAAATGGATGCCCGAACAGGTCGATTTAGCAGCTAGCACTATCTCTTGTTGGTAGAATTTTGGTTACTCAACCTAAAAGTGGTTGCCCCGGGCAACTGAACACCCACCCATTTCGTAGACTGTATGTCGGATTTTTCATGGAAGGGTTTGACCTGCCGCGATATGGAATTGAATGTTAATTTTGAACGTCAAGGGTGCAACAACTGCACCACTATCTTAAGCTTTCCATATTGTACAAATAAATATTAGTTATATATTAAACACATTGCCTGTATGTATTTCTATGTTATTACTTTCTAAGAAATTATTTTGTGGTCACAGGCACAGATTTGGATCTCGGTGCCACGCGTTGGTCATTTTACCCGTTCAGATACATGTACATGTATCATACTGTTAATGAAAATTATTAATTAATGTTGCTTAAACAAATATAAATCTTTATACAGTGGTAAAATTTAACCATAACCATTGGGAGGTTGCCGATCACAAACTGGTTACGTTATGTACATTGTTTGTTTTCAGGATATCAAATAGTTCTCGTATCTGTAGAAATGATCTTATGTCTTTGTGGTCAAAATCCAAGCAATTAAAAATGACTTAAAACTCTCATGCATATTGATGGTATTTCTACATGTATACACATAAATATTTTGTGCTTCTACATGTAAACACATACATACATGTGTTACACTATGAAACAACATTTGAACAACCCAATTTTTGGTGCTTAAACAAAAACCGCATGTCATTTTATTCTCATTTTAGTCAATACTTCTATGTTTGTAGTCGCCAAAATAATTAACCATATTTGATTCTTTCAGGCTGATCTGATAACATTATTTCACATGTGGTTTCCATGTTGTGTTTGCCTCACAAGAATGTTACCACGTCACTCAAGTGGTTCAACATACGAAACAGTTGTATTTCGTCGGCAAAGTTTCTTCAGACAATCTGTTAAATTTAATGGAAATTACAAAACAAGTACATTTAACTCTGTTGACAACAAACCATATTTGAATGGACGTCGGCGGAGACAAGACTATGAAAATATTGGAAATGGAAAAGCGGACGATAACAGGAATAAAACACGAAATGAAAAAAGTGGACAGAGGGTGATAATGACAATGGAACGGGATTATATAACATTGCAACCAGTGTGTTGTTCCTCTGGAAGTGCTGTGTCTGAACCTAGTATTGATGAAAGTTAGTCATTGAAATTTACCACTGCAATATAACATTCGACTAACTATTGTGATAAAAATGTATATGAAAGGACTTATTAAACAATATTCACAAATTTGTGTTGTTTGCGGTACACTTAAATATGTCATGCAACATAGATTTAGGTCTATCCTTAATCAGCTATAACGTAAGCATTCGTGAGGTAAAATTAGTATTATTGTTCACTTTAGCAGCCAGACTTACATGTTATTCGATTTTTTTTTTCATGTCAATGTTCTGGTAAAATTGTGTTGAATATTTACATGTGCTTAGATACATGTATCAATAGTAATAAGAACTGCCATAAAATCATAACTTATGTATGCTAGAGTAAACTAACATAAATATAAGACTAGTATGGCTTCTGTTAAGCCATACGTTATTTATTTATTCTTAATAAGCTCAATAACATGCCTTAAACATGTCTGTTATTGTGGTGCTGACATGACAAATTTCTCAAGCAACTGCCTAATGGTGCCATTGTTGACGT
This sequence comes from Mactra quadrangularis, assembly GCA_025267735.1. Classification (NCBI taxonomy): domain Eukaryota; kingdom Metazoa; phylum Mollusca; class Bivalvia; order Venerida; family Mactridae; genus Mactra; species Mactra quadrangularis. The sequence continues at coordinate 28,024,129 of CM046303.1, forward strand.
TTCAAAATAACAATAGCCTGAACCCATAACAGAGTCTTTCAGAAAAATACACATTTTATTGATTTGTTTTGCCTTTTAAGACGTAACGCTTTCTAATGACTGACGTGTAACGTAATTTTTTGGTCTTTGAGAAAGCGTCCGATTCTCATACTTCAGCAATAAAAACAAGTTGAAGATGTGTACACCTTAAGTAACAAAACTTCAATGTTACATAAAAATTATTAATATAACATTTCAGTTTTTTAAATTATAAACAATGACATTATTTTGATATAATATTTCATTATTCTATGGCTTGCAGTTGCTTTCTAAAAGAAGGAGACTGTCTAAGTCTTTCTAATTCTGTAAAAGGTATATTATTGTAACATTTAAATAACAGATATATTTGCAATAACTTTAAATGTTACAATCGGTATCTCTTTTGTTACATTCTTATTCAACTTGTTTACGCCATGTTTGAAAAAAACATGAAACAAATGAATAAATATGGTTGCTTAAACGTACAATTAAGTTATACCAAATTGCCATTGACTAGTTCTTTCGGAAAAAAACATAAAGTCAATAGGAAATAAATACGCATAAAAATTATTAAGTTCACTGGATGCAGGATTTGCATGTCCGTCATATGAGAGCGTTACGTCCAACGATTCAACTGTCTAACGTGTTGTTGCTTGTAAACAGACGCATTTCTTGTTGTAAATTGTGATTTATATACATGTTTATTTATGAACAGAGTCTTAATACAGCATTACATACATTGTTTTGTTAATTTCTCATCCATTACCTTACGGACGCCCATGCCCAAACGCAAAACACTTGAACGAGGGTCGTCCAACAAAAAGTGAGACTTGTTTAAAATAAAAATGTAATTTATTCAGTTAACTAACAGTTATCCTGCAAAATAAAATCCACTTTGTTGAATACCGACGTATACCTATATTGTAGGTTCATAACACTCATTGCTTGGCAATCAAAGTTTATACTTCTGTCTTGACCACATCCACTTTAAACAGATTAAGTCTTTAAAGCGGACCCTACGAATGCACGGTGGGAAATCGCTCGACGCAATGTACCCGATGTTTCGATTCATTTACCGTTGCGCATTTCCTTAGTATTGCTGAAAGCCGCTGTTTGAAGATGTAAACACAAATAGCTCTACAGACAGAGTTTGTTGTGACTTATCAATAAATGAAATTAGCTATTTTTGGCATTGGGTTGATTCGAAAACTATATTCTTGTAAAAGCAGGGCACCAATCAGTCCCAGCTAGCACCGACTACATTTTGTCGTATATCCTCGAAAAAAAAACCATTCACGGAATAAAATACAAGCATGAATAGTGTGACTAGTAGTTTGTACCTATGTAAATTAATTCACAGAATAGATTGTTTTGGTTGATATGGATTAAAATGCAAAATGATGAGTCAGAAACGAAATACGTGCGTTTCTCCAACGATGTTTGGTCGCAGAAATACTGCGAAATATATTGTGTTTCAAGGTTAATCGAATAGCTGCTTTGTGGAATTTTTTTAAAACAAATTGAGGATCGAATATGCGTTTCACATTTTCAAAACAAAAAAGTCTCAAAAATTAAGAAAACAAATATGCTCGACTCTTTGTTTACATCACTAAACAGCGTCTCAAAGCAACCTTCCGGAAACGCTTAAAACGGTCGATCGATCGACCGTGGAATGGTTCTTTCATTTCGTACTTCTGACAAAAAAGTTCAGAGATGTGTATTCACAATTAATTTTTGTCTTCACTTGTACAATGTTTGTCAGGATATTTATCGTCTCTCACGCGTTAACTGTAATGAATTCTTTTATGACTCATACATTTACTGCTCTGTTTTACACTATATTACTGACAATATTTAAGTTGGTGCATTAATTAAAACTTCATCACTTATCAAATGAAATGTACTAGTACACAAAACACAATGCAACTGTCGGCTCTCATCTACAATTGTTTCAAAACAGCCTAAAATCCCATTGATTTCATAATTTTAGATGTTCTGATCCAATTTATCCTCAGTACAATAAGTACATGGGTTTTTATAGTTTCTGTACAAATAGCGTGTTTTCATTTTCTATTCCCATTCTTTTCCGATTAATGTTTCAGAAATATACTTCCTCTTTTTCTTTTATGCGGAAATGAATTTGCCGTCTTAAAATAGCAGCTCGTGTTCGGACTTGTGTTTTTCACGATTCTGTTTATAAGTATTCTAACATTTATTCTATTTTGATCAAGTTTCTTTGTACTTTAAAGCCTTCTAGGTATTTTCTGTTTATGGTTCTCTCTAATTATTTTACGCAAGCAATCTTTATATGTTGTTCTATTGATACAATACTAGCTCATTAATGATTGAAGTCATTTTGTGCTTAAAATAGTTTTAGATTAATTGATAAATACGTAAAGCAATTCTTCTCCGATACTGTACCGGTAAGATGAACTATTGTTTCAATATCTACAACTAGTAAATCTAAATTAAATACTTACATGTTCACTTCCCTAAGCCTAAGGAGATAAGGCTAGTAAGTTCTTCAATCAATCCAAGAATTACTAAATCTGAGTTTGCTGTTATTCAGTTTGTATCAGTTACTAACAATTGCCCTCGCAGCTCGCTATTTCACTTTGATATCAAAATAACTGTTCAAGTTTCCTACTTCATGCCTACGCTCCCTTCGCCGCTCAGTGAATACATAACAGTAGAACGAGCGGACGTAAATTTAATGCCAAAAACATGAATGAAAAAAAGCACGTCATAATCTACTGTAAACTGGCACGAGGCTTTAAATTATGCATCTACCTGCTTTTATTGACTAACAAAACAATTATAATCATGTTTGACATGAGCTCCTCGAATAAGTTCCTTTGTACTTATTTTTTCTATTCAAGCTCGATTGTGAAAGAAGTTGGTACAACTTATATTAATCACTATCGTGTCTGAGCCGCCCGTCTAGCTCAGTTGGTAGCACGCAAGTCTACTGATCGAGGGGTCGTGGGTTCGTTTCCAGGGCGGGCACACTTTTACAGAGCTTGGTCATGAAATTATTTCTCCATCATACCAATGATTTGTAATTATGTAGGACAGTTGTCAGTCACTGACGAAAGTATGCGCTTAGTAGTTGGTTAACAGCTAAATCCAGAGATTTTGCCTTTCCAGGAGTGAGTAGGTTGAAAGACCGCCGTTATATGACCTATACCATGTGTTGTTACGGCGTTAAAATAAACAAAAAAACTTTCGAGTCTGCTTCCCCCTTGTACTGGGCCATTAGAATAACGTGTCTTATATATGGAAACAACGGGGTAGGTTTTGAGATGGGAATTGACCAAAGCGAAGCTGGCTATCAAATGATTACCAGTCCAACTTCGAATCCACTCAATATTGGCCGCTCCTGTAAGTAGTTATTTAACATCGTAATAAGGCATTTTGAGCATCTAATCTTCGAAGAAATAAAATGAACTCTTACACAAGCTCATTAAATTCAGTTCAAATAAACTACACATAGGATGCACCTGTTCTTATTCCACCGGGGTGTTTTATTTCATTCTAAAACAAGTAGAAAACAAATGGAATAGGTAAACATGATATCCTAGAGTGGATTTTCTTCGTAATTGTAGATCATTCTTGATAACTATTGATCTTGCATTCACTTAATTCATAATTAGTTCGTTAATACTTGTTTTCCGGCAAAGCTAAGCTGACTTAAGGAAGACCCTGTCTATTTATAAAAACTCGTTCTATTGGACAAAGGCAGCATGATGTACTGAAAACTAGGGAAACCCTATCTTTCCAAAACAAGCCACAACATCTGAAATAAGTTCATCCGTGTTCATCACATTTTAAAATTAAAACATCAGTAGTGTTTTCTTAAACGTTATAAACGGTGCCCTATCAGGGTATCGTCCAGAGTTAACGATGGGTAGTTTCTGCAATTTGTATTTGCTCTTTTGGAAAACCCGAGATAGTTTTTTGGAAAAAAAATCACATCATGTGTATCGCCTTTATAATTTGCGGATAAGAAATTTATTCCAACCGGTGCAACAATAATTTTTGCTCGTTTAACTCGCACGAAATTTGATCGAAATGCGTGAATAAAACTTTAAATTCGTCAGACGACGCTTTTGGTTAATTTTCAATGCGTTTCCTGTATGTTTTATGCATGATCACGCATTAACGCGCCTTATCTGGCGCTCTGCCGGGTTAATCGATAGTTTGCTTAACTCTATGAAGAAAATGTCATCCCTTATAGATTTATAGTTTGCTTCGATCTATTCATTGAAAGTAAACGTTACGCTGTGGAAAATATCCATTCTCCTTCCGACGATATTGTCAAAGTAAAACGCATGAGATTTTGCAGTGTTTTTTCAAAGTTCAAATATACGTATAAATTAGAAATGTAGATTCTACCAGTACACTCAGCGACGTATGCATTTTGTATGAATACGCAGACGGCATACTTCAGACGAATCAATGGAAATTCGTGGACATTTTTCTGCTTAGTAGAATTATTTAATAGACTTTAATAGACTGATATGGTTGAACATAGATATTGTAAACATTATTTTATAAACCCTTAGCTTGAAACTTCAAAGAAATGTCTCGTATGACGTACGCTTATATTTCTACAGCCTTAAGAGCGAAGAAATAAAATATACAACGACCATGTAATAATTGCCCTGAATCTTATAACTCGGCGAATTTCGGTGCGTATGTCTATCATAAAGACAGGATTTTATATTCTTCTACAATAGACGATCAGTTTGTTAATATTCGTGTTGTGTCAAATATTACAGTAACTGATTGATTAACCAGGAAGTGGTATTCGCCATCTATAGATATATAACAACATGATAGAGGCCAATGTTCTCACCAATGGGGTAACTTATAATCATAGCGCCTAATGGTATTAAACTTTCTTTAGACTTTCTTATTTTATATGAATTATTCGTATTGATAGAATTCTAGATATTATGAATTCGTTTATTCTCAATTGCTAAGACAAAATGCTCCGATTTTCATGAATAAATATCTATTCTTACGAAGTATTATACGGCAAGGGAATAACAATTGGACAAAATTCTGTATTTTTTGCCGCCCTGAATGATTGTATCAACATGCGCACAGGGCATGTCACACAAAAATTTATTGTAATTATATCACACAAAAATTTATTGTAATTATATATTAAAATGTATCTAGTGGGACAAATGTACAGAAACACAAGAACTATTTTAATTACGTTCTATTAAAACATTTTTGGAAAGTGATAAGAAATCTAAAGTGTGAGTAATCAAAATAATGCTGACCTACATCTATGTACATATTAATTATATAAAATCTTGTAGTCGCTTTATTTAATTGCAAGGTATGTGGTAACAGGAAGAACAAACAATGAACAATGGCATTCAAGAGTAATAGATTAACCAGTTTATGAATGTTGCTTAATAAGGTGAATCGTTCCTGAACGGCGACAAATACAATCGTCAAGATTTGAGTATATTGTAGTCGACAAAATGGAAAATGTCCAGGACAGCGCCTGTTCATTGTATTTTATCTGCCCGGAGGGTTCTGCACAATGAATCAAACGCGCTCGAATGTTTTACATATCCTTAACAGGGCACACCAATAGGTAATTTTGGCATTTTATAAATAGTCACGGGACGATCTAAAACGCTGACTCATATTGCTTGAATGTATTAATCAAAGGAGAAGATATCACACACGGCTAAACTGCGATTTCAAGCATTTTGGAAAATGCTAATACTTCACTTGTATAACTAACTAACTAAATAAGGAAGTATGTCCATGAAAATTGATTCTCTGTACGATTTATCAGTCTTACGGTACTATAGAACATCTGCGGATACAACAGTGTTTCTAAGTTGATCGTTGCATTTAATATCTATAACCTTCAATGTGATTACAAGAAAAGATTAATGCAAAGCATTAAATACCGCCGGATAGTGGTACCATTATGTGTACATACGTCAAAAGGAAGACTAAGATCTATGCGGCAAAAAAATACTTCCAGCTGTATTGTCAAACATATTTTTTGACTTAATGCCTCCATGAGTGAGTTAGACAATAACTACACAGTAACAGCCGACAAGTTCAGCATGCAGAGACAATATCTGTCAGTAACTTACTACAGACAAGTACAATCAAAGCACTGAAAGTACTGGGGTATTCATTGTGTTTAGATTTATTCAATTTTTGTTGGGTTTTATGCTGTGGCAACACCTTATATAGATTATATCACAGCGGTCAGTCCACCTACTCACTGTGCCTGAAGAAGCTTTATCTCAGGATTTTGCTGTTAACAAACTACTGGGTGCATACTTTGTCAGTGACTGACGACTGTCCTACATGACTTAGAATCAGGGGAAGGGGACAGAATGACCGTAGATATTATTAATGCTGGTGATTACATTTTTTATCAAACTCTCTTCACAATAAAAATCTGCTTGAGTCATTTACAATATTGAACGATTGAATTTACGTATTACTATGACTACTGTTGTAATTAGTCAATGCTATTAACTGTTACAATATGACTATCACATTATTTAATTAGTCTGTGTGTCAAAAAATCTAATATAGGAGAGATTTAAAACTATGTTGTGTGTTATGTGTGCTACGTAGTGCACATTTTTTAGTAAAGTTGGACTAACACCCTGCTGCTATTCTATGATTTATATAGTAACTGAATAGAAAGTAATGTATTTAACCCCCATTTCTGCTTATCATAAAGGTCTTAGAAATTAATTTTACCTGCACTGATGGTGTTTAATGATGAAGGTTAAGATTTACAAATATTATTAAGAATTAATTGTATGATAAATTTCTTTTTTTCATTCGATGAACTGATTTAACAAAGAGGTTAATGTCGTCAATTTATATTTTTGCAAAATAGTTGAAAGTGTTTTATATGCACAAATTATCTATATTATGTAAGAAAATAAACAAATGTTAAGATTCAAAGTGTTATGCTAAGATTTAATACCCGAGTTCATTAGTACACACAAACTAGAAAAGGTGATATATGTTCCAAACATTAATTATGTTGATGACTTCAACAAGTTCAAAGATACTATTTCGATATCACTCATTACCTTCTTATCATTCATAGTCAACTGTGTTTCATATTTCATTTTACAGGCCCATTAATCTACTGATCGAGGGGTCGTAGGTTTTATTCATGGGCGGGCATACTTTCGTTGAGCTTAGTTATGAAATAATTTTTACGGTAATTCTCCCTCCTACCACTCAGTCATTGGTGTGATTTCTTTTTGGTTAACAGCTAGATCCAGAGATTTTGCCTTTTCAGGAACAGTGATCAGTGGATGGACTGATCTCCGTGATATAACCTATACAATATGTGTTGCTATGGCGTTAAGGCCTCAATGAATTGATCATATGTTCTATGAATTTTGTCTCAAAAAATAGAGCTGGCCAGCGAAAAAAAAACATTTTGAGAAGCGATCGAAAGGCGAGGAATAAATGTGTGATATTTTCATGAGAATTTTTATACAAATGGAAAAATACATGTTAAATATGAACATTATACAGAAAATCACATTATAGCATGTAGTTCAGAAAAAGCATAATAAGTAACTTTTTAGTGTTTATACCAGTTGGTCATTTATTCAGCATATTGATATGATACAATCATGTACATTCAAAGATGAAATATGTCAAAATCTTTCTAACTTGAACCATATCATTTTGATATTGGGGTACAGGGCATATAGTTTTGATTATTTTGCAGGTTGTTGTAAGAAAGATTATTTGCTGTTAACATACATAAATGCTTTTCATAAGGTACATACGTCATAATTAACTGTATTTTGTTCCATTTGCATTTACTATACTGCATAGCTAATACACTAAGTGAATTCATTCAATATTAACCTTTAATTAAATACTTCCAATATTTCTGTACAATTTAGAATAAGCTCGGCTAACATCATGATAGATCAAACCTGTTGATGTTGGTGTTTTAGTAAAGTCTTAATGTTATTGGGTAAATAAGAGAATGACTCAACAACATACAACTGCTCAATATAATTTAGTAATCCAGAATGAGTACCAGTTGAGCACCCCCGTACTTATAAATGGACGAGTCTTGTTGACTTTTTGAGTATAAATAAAGTTATATTATTTGGATGATATGGGAACAACTCAACAACAAACAACTACTAAGATTATTTAAGCCATCATGTATGAGGATTTTAGAGTCAGCATCCCTATAAAATGAAAATGGACCAAACTGGAAAACTTTAAAGTGAATAAATAGAGGCTTGTCATAAATTATGTGAAAGAAAACAATTACATCAGAACCCTTCTAAAATAAAAATTGACTAAACCTTTAGGTATATAAATATAGTCTTGGGGTACGTTATGCAAAATTTATTTCAAAATAAGTCAGTCGAGTATTTTGGGGCATTAACAATTACAAATGTATAATGTTAAATATTCTACCCCGTCTTACCTGCTTGTCGTAAATAACACAGCAGGGGGACATGACGTCACATAACTAGAGCAGTGTAGAGTTGATGAAAACATCAAGTTTACGTCAGTGTTCAACTGATGATCAAACATGGTTGCATAATTGATGTTTTCATTTTATAAGTGAAAAGTAACTAGAGCAAAAAATTTTTTTCCATTTTCTGAATTTTAAGTGCGTAAATCTGACGAACATGATAAATTTTTTGTAGCCTAAACCAAAAAAAAATTAATGAAAATTAATGTTACGCGCCTAGGATTCGAACGCGCGACCTCATGATTGGTAGTCTGACATGCTATCCACTAGGCCACAGACACGACGCTAATTGTTGTGCTAAATTTATATACATATACAAATGCATGACATATCAAAATGCGCAATGCACAAAATAACTTTTCTCCGTACACAGATAGAATAAAGTTTTATTAATGTGAAAACATTGAATATCATAATTTTAAGTACTATTAGTTTAAATTTGTATTTTTTTCAACTCGTCTGCAATTGATAGTACTCGAGTATACACATTTTTCTGTTGCTATATTATTTTCTGGGTCGCAACAGAGTTCAATTATGTGTTGTTCGTTCTTTTTCTCATTTCTGGGAGCGCTGACATAGAAAGGAATTGTTTGCAAACAATTCCTTCCAATAATGTGAATGACTGTAAACTGCATTAAGAGAAACTGATTTAGTTTCGAGTACTTTCCTTCAATTCCTTTGTCTTCCGATGTCTGTCAGCAAATGCATATTTGTAGTCACGTGACTATAGCGCTTGATACGGAAACGTAGTTTCATTCATAATTTTTCATGAATGAAATCGATGTATACATCCGCGATTATCAGTTACGTAATAATTTGTCTACCATTGTTCAATTGTTCACAAATTTGTCAATACTCGGTGTCACTTCGAAGAAAGGTTTGATGTAGATCGAGTTAAATGCGTAATTAAATTGACGCGTAGGAATACACAGATGATCGATGAAACAAAAGAACTATTTGCGAACTATTTTATTGTAGCGGAATTTTCCGGATGCTGTTCGGTTTTGTTGATTAGATATATAGGTCAATAGGTCAGTATAGGACTCCGATCGGAATACCGCTATTAGTAACAGAGTATTCATTGTTAAAAACAATGAATACAAAAATTAACTTTTACATCATGCATTTAGCGCTTTGTATACGATTAACCCAATCTAAAATTCTCAGCTCTCGCACTTGCTTATTTACCGCGAGTCTGTAGCGAATCTGTTGTCTGGTTCCCAGTCGTACTTTGTCAGGTAAAAGTACGTCAGGCAAAGCATGATAATGGCTGCGCCCTAATTTTAACTAGACTAATCCACGTCCGAATTGTGTTCAAGTGAGACATGTTTGTGTAAATCATTCGCTAAATATACGTGTAATCAGAAAAATCAAAATCGAATGACCTATATAATATCGAACTCCTACTAAAGTAACTATCGTCAGCAAATGATCATGCAAGAAAACGTAATACCTGTATAATAACTGTGGAGGCCGCCATGATTCCGGCTTGCCTGGCTCGATAACGATAGTGGTAAGGGGCAGGTAATCCAGGCCAGCAAATCTGTTCACGGAGACGTGAGTTAAATATGTACGGTACGTGTATTTTAGCCTGAACCTCAATTAAGGGGAGCAGATATTTTACAATGTCTTAAAACATCAATTAAGGAAAAAATGCTCTTTAAAATGCCCCCCAAAAAGCACGAAATTTTATTGCATTACTATAAAATTAAAATTAATACAATTTCTCACTGTTAACATTTGTAAATAAAAAAGGAGGACACAAACAAAAATCATGAACTGCTCCTACCATGGTCATCAGATTCTGACGACTCCAATATACCACCGGCCTTCAGGCCGGCGGAAAACAAACGGCTAAACAATGCATGTACATATAAGATAAAGCATGTCGAAATCAATTAAAGATCGCGGGTTGTTGATGGACTGTGATGGTTAGAATAACATATCATGCTATTAAATAGAGACTGTTGTTCAATGGAATTTAATTTAACACCATGACTATCCGAACTTATAAGTCCAGCATCGGTTTCGTTTCTCAGCAATCGTGTAGGTTAGACCGACATTAGTTTTTAAGTGCAAGGTATATAGTAATGTACTCGAGTTGGTTTATTGTTTTTGTTGGGTTTAACACCGTAACAACACAATGAATAGGTCATATAACGGCGGTCAGTCAACCTACTCACTCCTCCTGGAAAGGCTAAATCTTTGGATTTAGCTGTTAACCAACTACTAAGCGCATACTCTCGTCAGTGACTGACAACATAATTAAAATCATTTGAAATAATTTTATGACCAAGCTCCACGAAAGTATGCCCCGCCCGGGAATCGAACCCACGACCCTCGATCAGTAGACTTGCGTGCTACCAACTGAGCTAGCCGTGCGGACATCTTCGCTTCATGTTCGACCAGTTTTGAATCTTATATCATGAACGGTTTGGCTTTGTAGGAACATCCATGTATATTGCATACTATAATTTCGGCGCGATATAACCTTTCTGTGTTAATTCGCCGTAAAACCCAAACAAAAAAACAACTACAAGAAAGCATACTATAAAACTTTTGAAATGGTACAAATCTGTTTTACCTGCTGCAGTCTCCCCTTAATTTTTTACAGGTACTTGTCCGGTTGATTAGATTAAACTGAAATTGACCACTTGATCAACTAGACCCGAGTAAATCAACTAACTTAAAGATAATTCCCGAGTTCAATCTAGTCTACATTAACACTAGGTTTCGGGTTAGTTGGTTAAAGTCAAGGCATGTACTGTAGGTAATATAAGTAAAAAAAAGTCATCGTGCTCATTAAAAATGTTTGGGAAACCCATGAAAACAACGATTGCGTTTGTTTAGCTGCAATGGAATGTATCAAGAATTTATAAAACATCATAGTAAATTATTTTTAGTATAAATACATCTTAAAAGAGATTTAGATTCTGCTGTTGTAAAACAAGTATAATTAAGAAATTAGTAGTATTGCCAGCCGTGTAAATAAATATGTATTTCATTAAATCCTGGGATTTTTTAAAAGTACGACGTATTGTTGTTTAAAACAAGTAAATATTTCTGCGCGAAATTAAATTCGGTTATTCTATAATCTACTTTGTTTTACGATTTGTACACACTGCCAGCTTTTTCACTGCCAAACTTGTATATAGACTTATAACGAGCAAACAGGGTCACGGAGAAGAATATTCACAAATATACTAGGACGAAAAAGAAACGCCGGGTAACCTATAATGATTGTTTTAAGGGATAAATTGTATTATTGGATTATTATATTTATTTTTGTATGAAATGTCATCTGTATGGAACCAGCTGTTGAAGTTTCAATCGATTTCCGATGCTGATTATGTGAAAAAATACCCCCTTTTAACGATGACCCTTCTTGTTTTGCGAAACACGGCCGGACATGTGTTGCATATTTTATGTACCCGGCGTTTCTTTTTCGTCCTAGTATAGTATAGCTCGCTTAGGAAAACTAGAGATAAACGACTCGCTTTGTTCACACAATTTGGACTTGGGTATTACATAGGATAGGTATGTGAGTTGATTATATACAAGGAATGTCCTAAGAAAGACAAACGGCGTATAATAAGAAGAAATCTCAATTCAAATGAGATCTTTTCCAAGAAGTTACATTTCAACGCTACTGTAGTCAAAATGCGTAAATAACACCATTCCTATTTATTGCCTGTCATTTAACTACATCTGACCCTTCGTCCCTCAACGATCAGGAGACGCTAGTTTACAGTTTATGACATGTGACGTACAAATAGATTAATGGAAAATATAATAGAATGTCTTTGAGAAACGTGTCATGAATACTTTTTTGTCTTTATTGTAATAGTGTCTATATACTATGCAGGTATTTCAAATGTACAGTTAAGGTGATAGAAAATGCCCATGAACAATTAGTCACCTCAATATTAATATAAAACAGACTTTGTATTAGGTTTATCGTAGTGTTAACAAAAAACGCTCATTTTGATGACACTATCTGACCTAACATAGTACATGCAATATTCAGAAGACTGTTCTATTATTACATTACCCCAGAACTGCTTCATAACTAAAGGCTTTACGTTAAATAAGAATGTGTATTCTTACCGAAATCATGAATTCTAAGATAACTCGTAATTTCAACAACCCAACAACTGTAAGATTTGAGTTGTGAGCAATGATTTATATAACATTATGTTTATACAAGATAAAAAGTCGATAAACAAGATATAAAAAAAATTAATCGTCTATAGCATTATGTTTACATGATACTTAAAAACCTTGAATAAAATATTACTACCCATCCTGTCTTGTTGTAAACACGTCAGGGAATATTTACGTCTTTGATTCCATAAATCTATGTTTAAAAAACATCTCTCTTTTGATGTAAATATGTACTTTGATTTTAGAAAGCTTTTGACCATTTTATGACCAGTATACCAGTGTAGAAACATATAACATCATGTTTAACTAGACAAAAACTAATCAAATAAATTTACTCATAATATATTATGGTGTCATTAATTACGGTATCTGTTAAAATCACAATCGAAGTCAATGGTATTGCAATAAACGTCATGCAATTTTCATTTACGATTTTTACAGAGAAAATAAATAAAATGTTCCCATACACTGTAAGAACTGTCTTCATTCTAACATTAGGAGCAACAGTCAGAATCAAGGCTTGAACAAGCAAGAGAGCGTATTACTAAATAATAGGGCTGTCACGATATACCGGTATATTGCAATTCGCACTGGTATTATGCGATATTTTTTATTTCATTGGAAAAATCTTCCCTTTACGAAATAAAAGTAGCGAAACGTCAGGGTTTCCATTGTTCATTTAATTAAGCTTAACTTAAAGAATTTAACCTACTGGGACGCGTTCGTTTGCTTATACGGAACTTGCGCAAAATATGAATCGAATATTTCGGGATAGGAAGATGTTAAACAAGCATGGTGTCCAGGGGCTTATTTGCTATGATGTTTTGCAGCTAAGGGGATGATTGTTTCTTCCAACTAAGCATCTTTCTTTTATGCATAACATATCACAATCTTAAATGACCGTATAGACTAAGTGAGACTAGATTCTAGAAGTTGCATGTAATGTTTCTGTTGAATACAGCAAAGGCACATCAAATCAAATCTATAAACCCACAATATATCGTGGTACATATCGCAATACGGTGCTAGCGTATTGCAATATATCGCGATAAGCTTCTGGCGTATCGTGACAGCCCTACTTAGTAAACACCGTACTCTCAAAATGACCTACAAAAATCGAACCACGGTCTTACTCAAATCGCCGATTTTTTTAATTCCTACGCTTATCGTCGATTTTCTCAGGATCACTAAATAGCAGTCGTACATATCTACGATAAAATGGCTGTCATACTGTTTGATCTAGTTAAGGATAGAAAAGAACGCGTTTTCGTGAAAGAAAAAATCTTCAATTGAATCGTCAATTGACTTAAAAAGAAAAAATAAGTCCTTTCAGACTTCACAAAAGTCATATAATTTTTAGAAGTCTCATTGATTAGAAAGGATAATTTAATATACACTAGGGAATGCCATTCTATATGTGACACCAGTACAATGCATTCATAACTGTATACATACTTTTGAAGGGTAGTGTACATGTATATAAAGTATATTCCTCAAAAATGGTTATATTTTTAACCAAGTTCAATTAGAGTCCTGTTTCTCCATTATCAAAATTATATATGTCACAGATATACACAATGCTGTATTGTGTTCTTGTGACTTTAGTTCCGACTAAACCAAATCTGTTTTGATCGTGGTGTTCTAAATTGGCCCACGGCATTCGTACTCGGCGTATACTAAAGATGTTGCCGTCATTCGAAAGAGTAAAGCTTAAGCTCGCATATATGTATACATCTTTGACGTAAAATAATTTACAATGGAGCAACAGACAACTTATTGAACTTGGTTAAAAACTTCCTTTTTGAGTAATATACCTAATACATGTACGTAGTGCTTCTGATTCGAGGCCGTTCCTGTCACCTTTGCATTTCTAAAATCTGGCTCAAAACTTGTTGAGTTTTCTTCCAAAAAAGAAAAGGTTTCTCAGCAGATCTTAAAAGCGGAATCTGTGTCTTAACCTGATCGTCATTTTCAACATATAAACACCCAATTCGGGGATTATGCATCAAAACTAGTTTGGATCATCACTGATAATAACTTGTTTGGGTTTTTACGGCGCATCAACACAGAAAGGTGATATCGCGACCGATATAAACAAGTGGTCTGCTGTTTACTCCATTTTCAGCTTCCTCTTCCAAACATTACATCTGAGTAATTGTTAATAGAGTCACTTAATCTCTTACTGATGCTTACTTTACATGTTTGTTCGTTTGTTTTGGTTGTACGGCGCACCAGCACAGAAAGGTCATATCGCGCCGACTTACTTTACACGTCATGAGAATGGCAGACCACTGCACGATGTACATGTATATACGATTAACTTATTTACATTGCTTTTACCAAGTATATCTTTACTCGATAGATATATATACAAACAATAGTTAAATGGTTCAACTTGAAGGTGCCCTTTAATTAAGTATATTTGTGATAGCACAGACCAATTCCAATTAAACGATGACAGAACATGTCAGGTTTATTAATCACATTCATTTACGTTATGAAATGTTGGGAGTAAAACTGTCGAGGAATGATAGATAGGTGGCTACAATGATTATTTTACGAATATTGTTACATACAAGTACCAGATAAGTTCATCTGTTAGCATTAACATTATGAGTATAGATATAAACGGGAAATCACTAACTTGACTTGCAACGGAACGACTTGCAATTTGTAAATGTATGAATATCTCGCTCTCTTAAATTTGTACTGCATCAAGATTTTTTGAAAGATCAAATTTTATAGGCACTCGACCAAGAAGTTTAGTAGAGAAAAACAATAATTTGAGGTCTATATATCAACAATAATCCATATAAATTAACTTAAAGCGTATTAAAACAGTCCTTAATGTTTCCATGTGAAAATAAGTCATATGAATGATAACGATACTATCATTTGTTTCTAAAATCCTATACCAATATTTCAAATTATTCTAACCTCTCACTAATAGAGAACCACAGGCTTAAACAGCAATTTCATGATTTATTATTTGCGCTCTTTGATGCTTTGCATCAAGTTTCTCTTGTTCTTAATGTGGACAAAACAAAGAAATCTCTAAATTGTACAACGCTGGCGAGGTGCCATGTGGCACTCGCTGGACATACCTAAGTGAAAGTTTGATGGAAGAGACCTAAGAAGAATGGTGTAACGTTTTCATCGCGGAGATTGAGACATTCTTGAACGTGCATGGGAGGAACATTTCATCTTGATTTTTTTTCTGTATTGGCCAGTAGGAGTTCGACAAACAAGTATTGATGTTCCGTGGCAGGTGAATTATGTATTTTCAGTCATAATGAAAACAATATTTCTACAAACCAGAAAAAATGGTACTGAAAAAAAACGGGTCCATCGAAAATGTTTGCTGACTTAATTGATTGGGGAACATAACTAGGATTTGGTTGGTCACCCGACATTGTAGAAGGGAGCGGAAGACATTGATCATTGCAACGTGAAACCTAAAGAAGTAGAATGACCAGTTCCACAAATCCTTGATAAATTTCCAAATTATAGTAACTACAAAGCTTTACGGCATAAGACTCCAGTTGTTCAGGCTGAAGGATTAGAGGAACTAACAACCGATTTACTTCCATCAATGGGTTTACCGCCAATGTCAGGTAATAACTCAAATTAATGAAAACTTTAAACAATCAGATAGTATATTTGATTCAATACGTTTGTTCAGTTTTATTAATAACAGGAATTATTATTTTTCATTGGACATTTAGGCAAATTTCGTTATTGTAACTTCTTCATGTATCTACTTACTGCCACGAATGCAAATATCACTACGTCTGGTAAAATGTTGTTTGTTTTTTATTATGGAGTGTATGTCTAGTGAAGACTTGGGATCTCCAGTCCACCATTAAACTTTCAAATATGAGTTTACGGATTTTTTATAAGTCTTGTTACATGCTGGTGACACATATATATGACCAGACTGGAAATTTTGATTTTTTGTGGATTGGTTATTAAAATTAGATTTGTTGTTAAATTTAAAAGGAAGAACTGATTTCTGTGATAAGGGACAGTTTTGTTTAAGAAAAGACAGTAAAGATAAATTGCATTGGAATTGTTCGAACAAGGAGTGTTCTAAAAAGGTTTCCTTGAGGCAAGGAAGTTGGATTTCCAAAAGTCACTTATCTTTAGAAAATATTTTTTCATAACGTATTTCTGGGTATGCTGGGCTAGCGAGGATGTTGTAATTCATGATGTAAAAGTTACAAATTACAAACTCTCCCGCAGCGGTTATCTCCCTTTATCAAATCAATAACCACTGCCACCACAAGTAAAATTCGTCCCTCAGAGAGCCGAAAAACTTTTTTCATCTTTTCTTTTACAATTTAATATTTTCAATAAATTTGGTATTCTCTTAGTAAAATACGATGTTCAAAGTACATAAAGGGAAAAAATAAATAGTATGAATAAATAACTTGTAAAAAAAAAACAAGATTAATTATACCCTGACACCGGTTACCTAAAGTGCGTAAAATTGCATGAATAACAAAATGTTACGCAAAGTAAATATTTAATGGATAATTGTACTTATTTTAGTAATCTAATTTATAAATGTTATATTATTCAGTATCATATACATATAATTTTATCATAAATACTTAAGATTTCTCAACAAAAGCATCATGTAAGTAGCGTGATGTGGACCAAGGACCCTATTGGGTGACAACGCAGCTCAATCCCGATCTTGCTCACTTTTCGTTGTAATTTATTCATTAATTAACAAATTTTGGTACTTAATGATACATTTCTATTTAATTCATCTTATTTTTTCGGCAGAACGTGTAAATCAACCACATTTTTTATTATTCAATATTATTTTTCGCTACTTTACGCCTAACACATTTTAGGCTTACCGTTATTGCTCGTTTAAATTTAAACATTAGTCACTACTTGCGTCACGTGATTCATGTGAAGGCAGTGGTTAAAGTAGCAACGCGTGACGTAACCGCTGTGAGTTTGACAAAATTATAGTCGATTAGAACAATTTTGCAGAGAAGTTTTGTAACTTTAGTAAAGAACAATTTTTAAAAAATGGTGGTATTGGGCATACTGTAGTTTCATAGAGGGGATAGGAGAGACCGTGTTTGGGTTTTAGGAGGATTGACCAGGAAACAAGAGTGTTTTTTTCAAACTGTACCTGATAGGACAGCTAGTACACTCATTAACATTATATAGGACAACATT
The DNA here is from genome assembly GCA_025267735.1 of Mactra quadrangularis. NCBI lineage: Eukaryota > Metazoa > Mollusca > Bivalvia > Venerida > Mactridae > Mactra > Mactra quadrangularis. Next base: position 28,042,040 of record CM046303.1, read on the forward strand.
TGCGGGACAACTATTATTTCTGATTGTTGGAAGGCATATTCTTCCTTAGAGTAAAACGGCTACAAACACCTCACTGTTAAGCATTTTAAAGAGTTTAAAAACAATGAAACGGGAACCTGTACCAATACTATACTAATCAGAAAAAATTCGCATCATTACCACTGACGAAACATGTGGCATTTTGAACCAGAAACAAAAGCTTCATCCTGTGTATGGAAAACTCCGGGAACACCTCATCCAAAAAAGGCAAGTGTACAGAATAGGGATGGGAAGCATATCTTTCTGCTTTTCATGGACAAAAAGGACATGCACCTTCAGCGCCAAGTAAAATTACGGCATAAATACACGAAATATCGGACTCGAGACAATTGCTTTTTTCTATAAAAATTATAACACTTGTTTTTTTACTATTTTCGCACCAATTGGCCTTTCAATTCCTCGGGAAGATCATCTAACGACTTTTAAACAATAGTGTGGCAACCGCCAAACTTTTGATATGCATGCACCTCTCATCAGTCTGTCAAGTTATCTGAAAATTTCTATGCTGATTGCATGTTCAACTATGTCTGATACCGACCTGATTGAGGAACTGTTGTTCAAGGTGGAGGACTTAGAGGAGTCGTTTGACGTTTTGAAGGAATTCACTCTTACAAAAATGCACCAGTTTGAGATAATCTTGCAAGTTATCATAAGTCCCGCTTAACTTAAATAGCAACAGCTGGTTTTGCTCAATAAACCAAGTATCGGCGACTCAATACGTGTAGCTCGTCTGATACGTAACTTTCATCAAAGAAAGACACGTAATTTTTCATCAAAGAAAGACATTAGACAGCAAAATGAAGGAAACTCCTACATTTCCAAGCTCAGCGGTATATTTTGTTGTTCACCGCATTGACATAAGTACTAATGTTACGCCACGAAGGTAAACTCTGATAGAAGTGTGAGAATTTCATTAAGCGATTTTCTCAGAGAAGTACACATAACAAAACGAACAATCTTTAATGTTAGAGTGACATGTTGTTTAATTAAGTAAATATCTTGACATAATACCCCGACGCCTTTTTCCGTCATTTGATTTATTTCCATTAGTTTTTACCCTACCTCTACGATACAATCTTATGTTTGACAGAGCGTTGGTCGCATAGCTGTGACATTGCATGATGGCGACACCGTGTGTCTATGTCAGTTAATGATTATGATGGTTGTAGATGTGGTTATTTGCGTGTGATCAGGTCAACTACAGCATCAACCTTAAGGTGTAACACAATGTAAGGGTACAAAAAGGATTAAAAACTGTAACGTTATTGGGTTACAATAATTAGTTTTAAATTGTATGATTGATTAGTTATATCATTACTATTGATTAATCTAAAAAGAAACATGATTTCATCAGCTATACTGGTCTCTGGAAAAAGGTCATTTAAGTGCATTTCAATACGTAGTTTATCGAGTGTCCCGAAAAAAAATTAACGATGGTATACGTGATATGTCAAGTTGTTTGTGCAACTACCTTGCCAAAAGTGGTTGCACAAAGGATGCTGAGCGCATGATCTAATGTGTCAGTCTAGTACACGCTGAAGTATAAGACTATTAGCTGACCTACTCTGGAAAGCCAAATCATATATTTTGGTCACTTACGTGATAAGTCAAGTTGTTTACAACATGGAATATTACTCCAGTTTATTACCGAGTTTCCAATGATTGCGCAATATTAACATGCCTTTTTAGAGTTTGGTAACTTTCCATTTCAGAACAAAGGTTTTTTTCCCTGGTCATCTGAGTGCATGGTACATCATATGGCGGATTGCATCAGCCGCAAGTGATAGTTGCCTCAGCATTTCTAAATGGCAATCACGTTTACCAGTTACTAATCATAGATTTTCTAAGGGCATGTTGGCATTTCGTATTCTTTAAAAAAAAACCCATGCATGCTCATCTATCATCGGAAAGGACTGGGATAAGAAGAAGAGAAACATTCGCAACTTAACAAGCTATTGCGAACCTGGAAATAAACCGTACTAAACACTGTACTATTTGTTGAATTTATAACTACGTCATAGAACGTGCCTGTCATATCATAACGTTCTCTTACACGAGCGTATATAGCCGTATTGATGCCATGAAGTCTTAATTCCTACATCTGAAAAATAGACAATTCAAACTCTTACAGCGGTTACGTCACGCGTTGCTACTTTAACCACTGCCTTCATATGAATCACGTGACGCAAGTAGTACCATGTGACTAATGTTTAAATTTAAACGTGCAATAACGGTTAGACTAAAATGCGTTAGGCGTAATGCAGCGAAAAATAACATTGCATAATAAAAATGTGGTTGGTTTACAAGTACTGCCAAAGAAATAAGATAAATTTAATAGAAATACATCATTATGCACCAACATTGTTTAATTCATGAATAAATTACACTGGAAAGTGAGCAAGGTCGGGAATGAGCTGCGTTGTCCAACCAATAGGGTCCTTGGTCCAACTCATGCTACTTATATGTATAAGATACTGAATAATTTAACATTTATATATTAAATGACTAAAATAAGTACAGTTATCCATGTAATATTTATTTTGCGTAACATTTAGTTATTCATGCAGTTTTACGCACTTTAGGTAACCGGTGTCAGGGTAAAATTAATCTTGGTGTTTTTACAAGTTATTTATTCATACTATTCATTTTTTCCCTTCATGTACTTTGAACATCACATTTTACTAAAAGATGACTAAATTTATTGAAATATTAAAATTTAAAAGAAAAGATGAATACAATTTTCGACTCTCTGAGGGACGAATTTACTTGTGGAAGCAGTGGTTACAATCTGATTAAAACCCGATCTAAAATTTTACGCTCGCCTACTCGCTATTTTAGATCTGGCCTTTTTCAAACAAAGGTCACGTTCGGGTAACCTTTTCTCATCATAATATTCATGACGAAATTGTTCTGATACTAACTTGGTTACATCGTCTACGTCACGCAATTTGAAATGAGCCGCCCAATCGCAGACTGTGATTAATACCGCTGTTAAATTAGCATGCAAACCTTGGTCTAAAAATAGAAATTACGAAATCAAAATGTGATTAATAGTGTTTTCGTCTAGATGAAAGCTACGCATTGATTGGTCGACACAAAGTTCATCTCGACATGACCTTCCACAGAGACAGTAGAGATCCTGTACGACAATGTTCTACAGGATATCTGTTTACGGAGATTGCAGTGGTTATTGATTTGATAAAGGGAGATAACCACTGCGGGGAGTTTGTAGACGATTATGTTGAACAAATTGTATTGTGAAATGCTGTCTTTTATGTTGTGTTTTCTTTAACTCGGATGTTTCATAATTCTATAAATGGCAGTATTGGCCTTTATGACGCCACTTCGTATGAAATGTGTAGCTTGTTCATCTTGAAATTTATCAGATGAATTTTATTGTTCATTCATTATCATATCATAAATCAAAGCACTGGAGTGCTGGAGGAACGATGTCCTGAACTTATTTTTTGATTAAAGAATATATAATTATGTACATTATCTATAAAATAATGTATTAAGTATCAATTAACGGAATTTAACAAAAGTATAGCACTAGACTTCTCAAGTGGTTTGCTCATGGCAAGGTTTATCTTACTTTATCAAACAAAATAAACCAGTCAAAGAATTAATTTTCATCAACACATTTTAGGGTCATGTACAGCAGCCATCTCGCCTAACCAAATACTATTCTGGACTATTTTATTTAACCACAAGGAGCTGATAACTTCTCATTTTTGGTTATCAATGGGTATTTTTTAACGAGATCGTTAATATTTTCGTTAAAATTTTAAAGATTTGGTGTGGAATGACAAGCTGAATTTTTTTCACAAAAACATCGACTTTCTAACAATTCATTTAAGGATTTCCCCCAAGTACTAAGCTCTTTCAAGCTACATTCCCATTTTTGTTCACAAAATTTAAGTCAAATTAACGTTTTGCACTTGCAATTTATTCACAATTAAAATTACTCTAAGAATCGTCTATTTCCTATAAATATTTGCTTAAAATTCCGTACAAAATTATACATATTCATTCCAAATTATAATCAAACTCTATAACTTAAAATCGCTCAAGTAAACCTTTAATGTGACACTTTGAAGACGACAACGTCATATCGCCGTATATTAAACATCCGGTAAGTGTATTAGTCATATCCAAAATGGCGGGTGTAATAACAATTGGATAAGTCACGTCGGTAAATATTTGTTTAATTCGAGTAATAATGAATTTAGACAAGTTTTTCGACGTTTAAAAGTTGAAACATACAATGTGCGCATGTTATTTGACTTCCGTAACCCTAGCCAACCCTGGCAGGGTTGTCTACAGTTACGGAACTTCCGTAACTCTATAACCTGGGTCTAAAGTTACGGTACCTTGAACTCTAGCCACTGCCTTATTTGTAACGTTGACGTCGTGTTTGTTTTAGATATGCACAGAACGGTGCTCCCCAAAACTACCAAAACCATCCTTAATGTATTGACATAAGTATCATATAATATAATACGATCATTTAATATTGTTTACGCATATAACAGGCATTGTCAAAAACATCGTAGGCCCTTTTTACTCCAACAAGTAATAATTGCAGTTGTCACGGTTTGAGTTGTCTACGGGTTGAGTTGTCCCGTCTCCATTGCAAAATTTGTATGTCCTGAGAGTAACCTCCCTTTTCCTGAAGAGTTTCAAGAACGACAACACAAGCCAGCGTTGTATTACATTTAAATGAGATGTTAATGAGTTTCACGCTTGAACTACGCCTCTTTGTCTATGTTGAAAATTGTTGAAGCGTGAAAAGAGTAATCTTATACTTGTTACCATTGGAACGATGTCTTAGGACATCGTTCCAATAACAATCTAAACACCATTATGTTTTCAATTTATTACACGACATGAAGTACAGACTTTCCTAATGAACATAAGAATATATAGGCCAGCCATATAATGATATGTTTTCTTCTCCTTTCTATTATGTAAAATGTTTAGAGAAAAAATACATGATGCATTCAATACAAACGAACCTTATTCAGCTAGAAACAAAATTGAATTCCGAACACAGACTATTAAACTAGACAAAAATCAAAGGTAAACATGTTTATGAAATGTGTGTTTATGCATTAACTATCCTATTATGATGTATTCAACTAGTATTGGTATAAATATTTTAATTAAAATACATCATAGTTATTTCATAGTTCGATCCTCTTAAACGGAGATAAATCATTTACCCCCTCATCAACAAACCATAGAAATGAAAAACAACAACGAAACATATGCAGCTAAGAACATATTGCATTGTGTATTATTGAATTCGTACTTGCTGAAATTAAACATTTTCATTGGTCGCTTCTTGTCTTTTCAACTTACTTAGGCGGTAAGGATATCTATTTAATCGAATTATACTTATGTAGCACAATAACAATCTCTAGAATGTTCTAATCATTAAATGCATATTTTAACACTAATCTACTTTAGCTAACCTGACCCACGTGGGTCTAGTTATGGAACACCCCAAATATAGAGAAAAAATATATTAATATTTTGCCAAGTAATGTATCAGTTTGTCTGTATATATCACAATTATAAAAATATAATGCAGAACCAGAAAAATTGGAACTGAAAATTTTGCCTACTAATCCCTTTAATATATTAACTAAATTTTGGATAACTGCTTAATGCAAATTAGTCATAGAACTCCCCTTTCTACTATACGCATGCAGTTTTGATTTTACTTTCTTACTTTATTCTAATCGCCGAGACCAAATAGTGTTTAATTTTTTTGAGTCTGTACCATCTTTGCGATACTTAACTTTTTGAAGGAAATACATGTATTTACTGCTTGGTAATTTGATATCTAATGGTTGAAGGTTTAAAGATTCTTTAGCCAAAATGTCTACTTTTTCATTTCCATGTGTACCAATATGACTTGGTATCCAACAGAGGTGAACTATTTTAGATTTTAAAATTTCATGTAATTTTAATTCGATACCTTTAATAAGAATATTGTCTGAACTACGATTTTTTATGACCAATAATACAGATAGAGATCTGAGAAAATAATATACTTAATTATGAATACTACTTGATATGTACGTTAAAGCTAGATCTATTGCTTTGACTTTGGCAGTAAAAATAGATGCTTTGACTTTGGCAGTAAAAATAGATGCTTTGACTTTGGCAGTAAAAATAGATGCATTGTCGGGCAGACGCATTCTCGCTACAAAAGAATTTCCATATGCAGCACAACCTACTTTGTTACTATCTTTAGAACCGTCGGTATATAAATGTGTTAAATCTTTGTATTTTTTCAAAACGATTACGAATTCTGATTTAAATGCTTCTGGGCTATTAAAAGATTTATGAAAGATTTATGAAAGATTGATAAGTCAATATTAACGTCTGGGACCGTTTCACTAACATTTGCGTAACTTAACGCAAACTTTAGTTACGACAAGAACTTACACAAATCGTAAATTTATTTTAGTTGCATTTGACTAAACTTTGCGCAGCGTAAGTTTACGACAACGCAGTTTGCAATAGCAACTCTTCAAATGAAGATGAAAAGCGTCGTTGTCGTCTGTAAACATTGACTGCGAACAAATGAATACCAAACGTCAAAGGCCAGAAAATTGGTCAAAGGGGGAGATAGAGGCCCTCAAGGCATCGTATTTGTCTAAGTATGATGTCATTGACGGTCGTCTGTCTTCCTCTTTGATCAATAAGGACAAAGAGATGGCCTGGAGGGAGGTTTATGGAACATGTAAGTATTACTAAGTAACTACATCATGCATTTAGAATGACATGACAATACGGAAATATCGGAGAATCTCTGACTTTGGGGAATGTAACATATCACCGAAAACTTCATTGAAAAGCAGCACTGATAACTGCAACACAAGTATTGTTTTGTCGAACAATTGCTTTTAGCTAGTGTTGTATAAGTTTGAATATTGCTACCTGTGTGTCTAACTCATCAAAATTAGGGGGGTAGGGGCTGGTCCCCTGTTCTTGTCACCATCTCCCTATACAGCTTTTCTTTCTTTCGTAGACCGACTGAAATTTAAAGATTTTTTCAAATTAAAATTACTAGTATGTGTCTTGTTCCAATCAAATATAAGAACACCCAGCTCAAGACATAGGGTGGGGGGCTTTCTTAAAAACTGCGGAAATTTTACTGTGTTTGTCTACATTTCAAACCACTTCAAACCCAGTCAATTAATAATGTCAAAAATGAATATATGCATTAAAAACAGACATTTTTATTTACAATTAATGGTCAAATAAAACTTACATGCAAAATATTTAAAATGTCATTTTACATCAATTGATTAATACATGTCAATGGTAACAAGGCTAAAATTAAATACGGGTAATCGTTATTAAGTGTCGTTTATAAATTACATTTACTATCATTTGATCTGGGAGTGTTTGTAATCATGCTATATTATGCAATTAAGAAGGTTGTCTTATTTCAAATTTTTTTCTATATTTTAACATATTAAGAAATAATAATTGGTAAACCTACTTACATGTATTTGCTGACATTATACATTTCATGCACCTTGGATGAAAAGACAACATGTTTGACTTTAACTATAAGATGCATTTTCAAATAATAATTATTGACCAATATTGATTTATCATTTCAATAGTTCAATTAGTGTCCATGTTGTCACTTCCATTACTGACATTGCCGAAACAAATTTCCTGGAGATTTAAGTGGTGTACCAATTTAAACGTAGCACAATGAATCTTATTTTTCAGGTATTGAGTCATTTACCACAATCTATCATCTCAGGGTTTGATGGATTCGACACCTTTCTAGAAAAAGTTATTATATTTCTTCTTTGTCTGAAAATGTTAATGAATTATTCAATATGAATTTTGGTAACTGATTCCTTGCCTATTCTAGACAAAAGTTGTATATTGCATGTATTTATATATAACAAGTCTACCTAACTGCAACAATTAATTTCTTGATAGAGTTTTTCATAAGTTGTAGCTTATGAAGAGTTTCACAATGATGTGTGTTACATGTTTCTATCTGTCTCAACTGCTTGAACGTTGTATAAAAATGAAAGACCCCAAGATTTTACTTCAAATGCAATGTTCAATATAAAAACACTTGACTCTTCTCTGTAAAGATAATTTTAACATTGGACACGAAAAATCATAGTCATGTATGAATGGGTACAGAAGCTACATTTTAAATGTCTGTAGCATGTAATTCTTGACTGGGAATCAATCAGCAAAAGTGATTTTGATAATTCAAGGTATGAAAATGGTTTCATTTCCTGTCAACATACATAATAATAAGTCTGAGGACTTCTCATTCATCTTGATGTATTTGATTTCAGTCGACCAACATACAGTATCAGAAGAAACCCCCGTTGTAGATGTAAATGCGAATAATTCCTCAGAAAAACAGGTTAACAATACCCGATACCAACTTATAGTAGGCATTGATTGAATTTTTTTTTTCAACATTTAATTATCATAATCATGATTAATTTATGATTACATAACATGTACGTAAAAACTTACAATAACATACTCAGGATTATACAACAATGAATCAATAAAAGGAAAGCATCAATATCTATCATTTGTGATGATACAATGGTATAAATATAAATGTGTAAATAGCTTCATTGTTTATGGATTTATGATAGAATTCCCCAAATACATAATTTTAATAATGACCACATATTACTTTTTCTGAAAACAAAAATCTACTTGTGCAATTCATCGCCAATGTTTTTACCAATGTCCGATTACTTAATTAGACAGATTTAAGTTCATATTACTTTCATAATGATAATAACTCACTTTCGTTCTTTTAAGTTTCAGTCATTACTTAGCAGAAGAATGGTGTTTATCAAAATCTTATCTATGAAAAATGATTTTTATGTATTAAATGAAAAATGTAATGTGCTAATTAAAATATGTTTGTGGCTTTCAAATATATAGGTATTGATTTCCACATAATACCTTATATGAAGGAAAAAAGCATTTCTCTTAATACATAAGACAACCAATTGACATTTTGCAAATGTATCATGTTTGAAGTCCTTAATCAAATATTTCATTTCTCTGCTTTTTTCAGACTAGTACCAAGTCCACTTAAAGAAAATATTGTGCAGATACTGGTAGGTATTTTATGTTTCTATAAATTCTTAAACAGTATACACACAGAAAGTTTTAAGACATTTTCAATTCGTGAGCCTAATGCAGTTTTAATACAAAAAGAATAATTTTCATTTTTATGCTTGTTTGTTTGTTTGGGTTTTACGGCGCACCAACACAGAAAGGTCATATCGCGCCGAAAGCTATTAATGATACTAATAATTCAAACTATATTAATGATGTAAAACTCTATATCTTATTATAAACATTTATTTCTTTCAAAAAGTTAATTATAGCATTTGATGGTACGGATTCAAAAAGTTCTTTAAGTGAGTTTACTTTAAAATGTTTGTCACGAATGTATTTAAGAACCCTGCAGTCCGCCTCCTCCTAAAAAACCCCGTAGGTCGAGTATCAGAAACTGGGTTAAACCCATCGACCTTTACCAAGATATCATCAGTGAGGAAGACATTTGTCCCTCAATTGATAAACCATCCCCGGACCAGATAATACCTCTAAATGACTACACGGAAGGTGACAGTTCCATGATCCGTTTCGAGGATCAAGTAATCCTGAATGAAATAACTCCTTGTGGTGAGTTACTTAAAAAGGTGGTACCAATGGACCAGAGCAAAGCAGCCAAAAACAATCAGGAAAGGCTGCGAACTATATTTGTTAACTATAACAAAGTATCAAAAATGTCACCGTCCAAAATTAGGGCTGATCCAAAACTGAAAGCGTCCATGTTGAATTTTATAAATCATTGACCAATCAGACAATGAGGTATTTATTAAAGACTCTTTCCTAAAGAAACTGGACAGTAAAAGGGAAGCGTTATTGACAAATAGTAATTACGTGTTCGATCACGAGACAGACTATTCCTTACAAGTAAATGAGCCCTCGTCCTCTCCTCCAACACCGACTGCTACAGTATGGAGGATGATTACAGACAAAATTACATCATGCTTGATGCTATTCTATCTTACACATTTTTACTTTCACGTTCGACATTCATTCTTCAAACTTACATATTGCAATTTTATCATGCTTGATTCTATCCTATCTGCCACATTTTTACTTTCATGTTCGACATTCATTCTCCGAACTTACATATTGCAATTTTATCATGCTTGATTCTATGCTATCTTCCACACTTTTACTTTCATGTTCGACATGCATTCCCGAACTTATATATTGCAATTTTTATCATGCTTATTCTGTCATTGAATGAAGATAACGAAATTTGTAATAAGCGATATAGCATGTAAAATTAGCGAGGACGAAGTAAGCATTACGAATAAACAAGTTAGAATTAAACTAATGTACATTCATTATTACACCAGAAGGCGCTACTCAATGAGCTATATATAGCTCATTGCGTTGCTAGCGCATGGTCCCCGACCTGTACACTGAAACTTTCGGTTATCTCCCGTTGAACGTAAGAACTACGTAGTTGAAAACGCGCGACTTTTCTTTTTCCGTCGTGTGAACGAGACTTCGTCTTGTTAACTAAGTGACAACGCATGTAACGCAATTTATTCTAATTTTTTCACAGGCGCGTACCTACCAGTACGCAGGGTACGCAGCTGCGTACAAATTGGTCCAGAAAATCGTATAAGCACAAACACCAAAAATGCAATAATAACTAAGGCCTGAGGGGGGTATGGGATGTAAAACAAAACTGCTCATTATATACTAACCTAATGTTAAGTTACGTTTCAAAGGTCTTCCTATATTTGTGCCCGGAATGAATTATACAAACTCTTTTTTTAATAATAACCAAATCGCTTCTGAGATGATCTATTGAAAAACAAATTCGGGGATGGCATGCCCTTGACCCCCTATAGAATTCAGCGTACACATTAAAAAGCCATTGCAACGCCTCTGATTCATACTTGTTTTTATTTAATTCATGGAAAATACTCTTAAGCGGTACTTTTCGCCATCGTATTAGTAATACAATGCACTAAAGTCAAAGTTGCACAAATCCCTTGTTCTATTAAATTCTTTATAAAACAGTTGCAATGCTAACAAGAAGTTGGATCTAATGACTTCAGGTGTCGGATGCGTGACATGGGTCAAATATGTGCAATATATTTAACTCTCAAAGTAATAGATAGAGCTAATATTCATTCACACAATATTAAGCCAATGTGAGTGATTTTATTATCATGTAGGCCCTATTTTGACTGCATTCAATTGAAAATTATTTGTAAACAAGACAAAATACTATAGTCTTGATGAATGTGAATGAGATAGTCGTAATTATAATCGTCTGCTATCTAATAGTCTAGCCTAATACGACATACTGGATTTTCACTTCTTGAACAGCTCACACTGTCAAAATAATTAACTTATCTACCATGACCTATATTGTTTTACTCTATTATCAGTACGGAGTAATTCGGTATTTTACGGAAATAGACGGATATACCTCGCGTAGCGACATCTGGTGTCAAAATAAGACTCTTCATATTATGCTTGATCCGAAATTTTACATTCTTCATTACTGATTACTTGTTGAAAATTGTAACTTCTTCATTCGTAATGCTTAGTTCATTCTTGCTAGTTTCACATGATGTCGCTTATAAGGTATTTTGTTATCTTCATTCAATGACGGAATAAACATGATAAAATTGCAATATGTAAGTTCGGAGAATGAATGTCGAACATGAAAGTAAAAATGTGTAAGATAGAATAGCATCAAGCATGATAAAATTGCAATATGTAAGTTCGGAGAATGAATGTCGAACATGAAAGTAAAAATGTGGAAGATAGAATAGAATCAAGCATGATAAAATTGCAATATGCATGTTCGGAGAATGAATGTCGAACATGAAAGTAAAAATGTGGAAGATAGAATAGAATCAAGCATTATGCAATTTTGTCTGTAATCATCCTCCATATACAGCTACAGTCAGTCGTGACCCTGTAAAAGTGCAGGAGGAGAAGGATCAGGCCATAGAACGCATTTACACGACCAATAACATCTTACCAGATGCTCCCTTACCAGACAAGTCATGGACATATAAACAGGGTTACCCCCGGACTTGTCTGGTATGTGACCATGAGTATGGTTGTTTAAAGTGGTACGATCACATACAAACAAGTGACCACATAATTAGGAGGAACGTCCTCCGCCAGCTACATACTACCTGCTGGTACAGGAGTATAGACACCTATTATGAGGAACATTCAAATATTAATTGCACTAAGTGTATTGAATGGAAACACAAACTACCAGACTATTTACAAGACCATATCTATGACCACGAGACGTATGACTCTGACATGGATGAACTATTTCAGTATTATTGCTCAGACCAACTGGAGTTACAAAAAAATCACCAGTTTTATTGTGGACATTGCCATGTCAACTGCGGTACAGAGCAGTATTTGTTGAACCACCAAAAATCAACATTGCATAGACTGATTACTAGTACAGAACTTGACAAGTTGATATATGTGTGTTATCTTTGCAAGAAAAAGATATTTAAGAAGGACAACTATATTGGTCATTTAAAGAGGCACAAAGAGAACTTCAAAAAAGATCTCTTGAAGTGTTCTCAAGATTCTGACAACAACACTACTACTAAGACTACTAAGACTACTAAAACCACTAAGACTATTGACACCGTCCTATCTGAACCGGTAGCACCCATGAACTTGGTGAATGAAAGTACCCCACCTCCTGTGAAGAAGGTGCGGCTCATGAATGACAGTTCAGAAGAATTCACACCCAGAACGTTGAAACATTATTTCGACAAAGTGAACACAAAAAGTAAGTATACTTATCACTACTCACCTTTATCTTTAACTCACTTACCTTTCAGGACCTCCTGTAATACATACCTTTTACATTTCAGGTTGTGCTGGTGAAGAAAATATCAACAAACATTTTCTTGTACTTAACTTTTTTATTTCTATATTTTCAGATACAGATGATGATATACCATCAAATTGTGTGAAATGTCAGCAATGCTACAAGGTGGTGTCTCGTAAAAACATCTCACGACATAGGAAGATATGTATCAGGAAATCAACAGAGAAACCTGGAGATAAAAGTGAAGAACCAAAAGAACCCCCGTCATCATCTTCATCTAATGCAGTATATTATTGTACCTACTGTGATATAGACTTAAAATCCGGATTCAATTTCAACAGACATATTAAAACCAAACGTCATATAAGGAATAGTAATTTACAATTGACACAAGATCAATCTGAAATAATTCCTAGTGATGGTCAGACTTTATCAGAGGTTAGATTGGAATCTGAAGCAATTACTGGTGGTAGGAACTTCTTTATTACATTTAACCGTCCCTGCAAATACTCCGTTGCGAGAAAGATCATGCACAAGATATGTAAATGCTTCATATGTAATACCACCTTTCCAAACATCGGAGCATTGAATCGTCACAACATCACTAGGCAACATCTCGTCAAGCTTAAATCATATAAGTCTAGGATCAGAAATACCCATACTGTATAGCGGGTATTATCTGCGGGGGTTTTATTTTGGCTTTATTGGCGGAAAATGAAAATGCGCCAAATATAAACACCGCGAATACAAACCGCCGCAGTATTAAGTCGCCGCCATATTGTTTACTAAGGGACATTACTCTTAATGAATTTTTTATTCATTAATATGTGCATGTATTAACTCCCTTTAAATCAAGATTTATGTAGTGAATTTTGTGGAGATTAATTATGTAAATGTACAAAATTTAGTATTTTGTATAACGCAAAGGAATTGATTCAAGTTATGTTTGTAGAAACGAAAATACAGACAGACAACACAGTCATTCTTACAATAAGACGACAGGTTCCATCAAATCTCGGTTACAAAACTCGACGACGGTGCCGCCATTTTGTTTACATTATTAACCCGTATGTCGGTCATTTCCGAATCTTCACGAGTTTAGCTCAAACACTTGTTTGATTGTCGTAAAAAACAAAGTCATCTTTAGTATTGCAATTAATTTCAATACTTTCTAGCGAACTGAAGACAAACTTCTCATCACATAATTTAACAAATTGAGTAAAAAGAGCGGAGTTAGTGTTTATGTAGCTTTTTTATTTATTGATATTCAAAAGAAAACTATTGTCAAATTTCGTCACGTGACAACGCTTTATACTTGATTTTGTCTCCACTAGGTGCGTTGATGATGCATTGTTTGTGACAAGCTGTTAATACAACATTTGTTTGACTTTGACCAATGGATTCAGGTAAATTGGCGATTTTCAAGGAATGTGTAGCCGCAAACTTCAATACCGGTAATTTTTAACAAAGACAAAGGCGTTTTCCACGACTATTAGCAAACATGCGAAAATTTTGATTGTTCATTACAACAAATTGTTATTATTATAAGACTCTCGCGCTTTGGGCTTACTGATGCAATTTGTCGAACGATCAATCAAACTTAGCGGAACCCAGGTAATATTTTTAACAAAAACTTTCACATTTAATGGCGATTCTTATCACATGATGAAACTTGTCCCGTCAATACATCGTCATAGAAATAGATAATCTGCTGTGTAAGCGTTGGTTTTTCACACGTCCGCTCATATTATGCAACTTTGGTGACACTTAATTAATTCAAAAATTTGAAAAGTCGCGGTCGGTAGTGACTGCTTATACAGGTGAAATGGCAGAGTTATGTACCTTTGACCATCTTTCACCGGGAGGTTTAAAATTGGCGCTCAGAGTAATTTCCGCCAATATAAAGCATCGCCAATACAAAACTCTCTTGTTTACGCGAAATATTTGCCCCGCATAAATAACCCGCTATACAGTATTCGACTACGAACTGACACAAGGAAGGAATATATTGATAATGTAAAATCTTTTGCTAGCGCCTTTATAATAGGCAATGAGTACTCGGACAATACTAGCCTTTTACCATTTTCCCATTGTCATATGTTCCTTCAGAGTGACAAAAAACATACTTTTGAAGAGGTCAAAAGCAACATACGGAAATATACCAGAGCAAGCGTAAGTGATATCCAAAGACCCAGAGATGTCAAGTCAGTAATCAAATATGTAACAAAACAAGATACAAATGCAGTGGTGATGAACATTCCGGTGAAAGACTGTTCACCACAGTTTAAAGCCAGACTTTATTACAGACAGGGTCATATATCAGGAGTTAATTGGGGCCATCAGTTACCAAGCTCTGTAGCTATGTGTGACAGACCCATTTTTATGGACGTGTACCACGAGGAGATCAAGTTGCAGGAGATGCTCCAACTTTATGAATCCACCAAGATCATCGATCTTAAACCATGGCAGGACGAGTTAATTCCCCTAATTGAAAATACAAACAACAGAGAAATCCTTTGGATCATTGATACGGATGGTGGACAGGGCAAAAGTACTTTTGCTAAATATCTGATATCCCATCGCGGAGGAATCATATTTAATGACTTTAACTTTAAAGAGAACTTCTACATATTTAATAAAGAGACATTAGTTATATTTGACGTTGCTAGAGATACGGCATCATCTGAAATAGAAAACTACTACCTATTTGAAAAACTAAAGGATGGATATGGGATAAGCAAAAAATACGTACCAACAGTAAAGGCTTTTATACCACCAGCCGTAGTGGTGTTTTCTAATCATTATCCTGTCAAGGAGAAACTCTCGCTTGACAGGTGGAGCGTTTATTCTATAATAGACGATCATCTGGTGAGATGCAATGAGTATAATCCTTAGTTATAAAGGTTTCATATTGGACTCCATAACTTAAGTGTTACATGTTTTTTTTTTTCTATAATGGACTCCACAACTTAAGTGTTACGTGGTTTATATATAATTGTTTTTATTGTAAATATGTAAATACTACAAGTTGTTTGTTTTATTCTTCCTTTTATTTATAACTTAATACTAGGGTTGGGCAAATCACCAACTTTTTTTAAAACGGGTGTTTTTTATGGCCAAATGATGCACTGAATCCAAATATGGCCTTTAAAATTGTCTCCGGTGACGTTTTTAGGTTCACTTTTTGCGAAAATTCAAAATGGCCGATTTTGGTTATGTAGACCTTTTTTATATTTTCACCATAGCTTGTAATATATCATTTTGTAGGTTTTAAGGATGAAAAACACGTTTTGGGGTTAAAAATAACGAAATATGTATGGGAAGCGATATTTATTGATAATTTATACAAAATTTCAGCCAAAATCACACAATTTCGTAGGATAATATCTACTTTTGCATTAAATCAATTTCCTATGAATCTTTTTATAGGCTTTTCAGCTTGCATATTACTATTATCATACTTATTTCTGCTTTTTATTATATAAATACTACTAAGAATGAATTTTTATCACCTTTATTAAGTATATACACATACTAGCTTTAATAGCAATAACCAAATTGCATTCATCGAGCTATGCCGCTCTTTCTGTTTAATATTATAATGACTTTAAACTGTTATTAATAATTAAAAAAAAACACATCTACTGGTTTTAAATGTTTTACAGTTTATAGATTTTGATGCATTGCAGATATTGTTAATGTTTTCCTTATTCATAAAAATTTAATTTTGAAATTATTCTATTAAGTTGAATATTATAACTCGAACAAGCTTGTACTAGCTGTATCTATACATTTATACATGTATATGAAGTCTTGGTTTCATAGTTGTGTAAAAAGTTATGAACATTTAGACAAATATATTCCTTTTCCATGAATGGATATGTTAGAAATTAATAATGACGGGAGGCGAAAATAGCATAGTTAGCATATGTAACTTTGATATCGAAGCCAAAATTGACCTCGAGATCTCACTTGGACGAAAAGGTTCTAAAGTAACATGATGCAAGGTCATTAGAAGGTCTTCAGACATGATTCTAACTTTAATTGATAGTCTATGGAGACTTTAGGAGCACAGTTCCGGTTGCTCTAATGGAGTTATCAAGACCACTCTATCAGTACAATTTTGAACCTGTTGCAGCTTTTGATTTTGTAGACTGGTAGTACAATGTTTAAACCATGCAAAAGTCAATGTGGGAATGTACAAGACCATGCACAAATACTTCCATTGATTTCTGTGTCAAGTGCCTATGTATTATAAGTCTTTAGATATGTAATTGCTTATTGTTGCCTGTTGTTGTCTGCATGGACTTATAGATATGCTTGTTGTCTGTTGAGTTTATTGAGAGCAGATATGTAACATGTAAAAAGTAATGGTCCATCACAGGAGCCTTCGAAGATTAAAAATTTTACAATGATAAACTTGCTAAACTTGCAAAGAGAGGCAATCACTATAAAAGCTTACATGATTAAGATATGTTATATGCTCACATACTTGATGGAGTGATAAAAACAAAAGAAAGATATCTATCTGCTGAATTATATTTTGAACAAACTTATATTGGTCCATTCACACTGAAATCAGTTGATTTGCTAAGGATTCACAAACAGAAAAACGATTGATATGTGAAGTAAGATATCTAAGAGCCACAACTGTGTCGCATTTACACCAAATGCGACACAAAAAAAGATAGTAAACTCAAAATGAAAATACTCTTTTGCTTAATATAGACAGTGTTTTAAAGCAAACTCCTTGATCATGTAGCATATTTTGTATTGTCTTACAGAATAATTGAAAATATGTATTGCTTGACCGAAATATTGTATAAATTATCAATAAATAAAGCTTCCACTACTTATTTTTGGTATTTTAACCTCAAAAGCGTGTTTATCAACCATAAAAACCTACAAAATGATATATTACAAGCTATAGTGACAACATTATATTGTCCCGCATAACCAAAATCGGCCATTTTGGCGGCCATTTTGAATTTTCGCAAAAAGTGAACCTAAAACGCCATCGTAGAAAATTTTGTGATATTCAGACTCAGCACATAATTTGGCCATAAAAAACACCCGTTTGGTTTGCACCTTTAAAAAAAAGTTAATATTTGCCCAACCCTATTAATACAACTTTGAGCAAGAAATAACTTTGAAAGACAGTAACAATGAGCAAGAAACGAAAAACATGGTACAATGAGCAAGAAACGACATAAATTGAGCAAGAACAAGTTCAAGGTGTGTAGGCACCTACTAATTTCTGGTACCTGTTATAAGTAAGACAATCTTCCACAGGTATAATGTTACCATAGTTAAATTTCAAATACGTGCAGTCATCCAGCAATATTAAATTCGAACCAGCCACAGTCAGGAAAGAGACTGGATCATCATTCCATTCATCCCCTTGAATAGAATTGAACATTAAACCTAATGAAGCAGACGAAGTACCTTCATAATGTTTACCCTTATCAATATAGAGGAAACTGTAAGAATCCTGAAACACCTGTGTACTTTCATGAAAAATCATCACATAAGACCACCCATTTAGTACACTAATAACACTGCCTTTTGACTGATGGTGTACAGTAGCTGAGGTCAGGACATCTCCCATTTTGTCCATATCATTCAATTTTAATGTTATCCGTTGGAAGTGGTTATATTCCCTTATCACCTTGTTGAAGTTGTCTACAAAAATTTTCAGGGCAGATGGAGTGTTGGCCATAGCAGTATTGGAAGGTCATGTCGAGATGAACTTTGTGTCGATCAATCAATGCGTAGCTTTCATCTAGACGAAAACACTTTTAGATTAAGGTTTGCATGCTAATTTAACAGCGGTTATAATGACAGTCTGCGATTGGGCGGCTCATTTCAAATTGCGTGACGTAGACGATGTAAACAAGTAACGTAATATAACAATTTCGTCATGAATTTTATGATGAGAAAAGGTCCCCTGAACGTGACCTTTGTTTGAAAAAGGCTAGATCTAAAATAGCGAGTAGGCGAGCGTTAGATTTTAGATCGAGTTCTAATCAGATTGGCAAGACTACTGATGGAGGGGTCGTAAGTTCGATTCCCGGGCGGGGCATACTTGTACATGAAATCATTTCTACGGCTATTCTTTCTCTAACCAATGATTATTTATTATGTTGGGCAGTTGTCAGTCACTGACGAAAGTATGAGCTCAGTAGTTGGTTTAATAGCTAAATCCAGAGATTTAGCATTTCCAGGAGTGAGTAGGTTGACTGACCGCCGTTATATGACCTATGCAATGTGTTGCTATGACATTAAACCAAACAAACTAACAAACCAACACACTTCATGCACATTGAAAGCAAAGGGCATCTAAGTTTCCCATGAAGAAATAAATTAAGTCAAAATGGCAAACATTGTGGAACAATGCAATTTTTAATAAGTTACACGACATAAAGCTAACACTTGAAACATCATCGTCAATAATAGTTTCTAATCGCTGAGATCAAATTGTGATTTCGCGATGTAGAATTGGTCATACCAGATTAACACATTCATACCTTCTCAAAAGAGAGGAAGTACCTAAATGTATACCATGTGACGAGCATTTCAGTGTCAAACACGTTCTCCTTGACTGTCAGGATCTTAAAGACATACGTGACAAACATTTTAAAAGATAACTCACTTAAAGAACTTTTTGAGTCTGTACCATCATATGCGATTCTTAACTTTTTGAAGGATATACATGTATATAATAAGATATAGAGTTTTACATCATTAATATAGTTTGAATAAATAGTATCATTGACTGCTTTCGGCGCGATATGACCTTTTTGTGTTGGTGCGCCGTAAAACCCAAACAAACAATGCAATATGGTAAAGGTTAAACGATGACATTATGTCATTGCAAAATATATGACATCTTCAACCAGGCTGAAAAAACCTTGAAATTGCGTGCGTCCCATTGGCGTTGACAAATTAAAGAGTCTGAAGTTTTTTAACCATTGCTTGCAAGGTAAGCATAAAATCCTACATCGCAGTACTCATATTGATGTTTTTTTGCAATTCATTTTCTACTTCAATACTTGTAGATGTAAACAACTCTGATATATTCGTCCTTTTTCCGCTTATTATTCAATAAGACATGGTTTTATGAATTGAAACATACGTTACGTTAAGTATCGTATGTTTCATATGAAATGTATGATAGTTGATTTTTGTTTGTGTGATTGTTTCACAATGGTTCGCTTATTTTTTGAAACTTGAAACGTTCAAGTCCTAAATATTTCTTTTATATCCTGTCTTTGAGTGTAAAGGAACACAGCACGTCTGTTAAATTTAACAGCAGCGAAAACATGTAGTCCGACTTTTTTAAAGTGTAGATACGTACAAGATATAATATTATTTTCACAAAAAATATTCTTCATTTTATGCACAAAAATGAGGATATTCGGTTTAAATTGATTATACACCCGATTTATAAAATGTTAATTTAAAATTAAATTGCAAAATCTATGCAATCTTTCTCTTACAAGTGGTATCGTATGTTTCAGAAAGCCGTTTTCAAGGGCAGAGATATAATGAATGAGCTGATTCAAAGGGTAAAGTTTCCTCTAATCAAAGGTACACTAAAATTACATCCAGCGAAGGTCAATTGCAATGATCAATTTTGTATACAAAACAAATCATGCTACCACGAAACATGCATTAGTGGACTTGTGTGTAATACATGCACCTTAACATAAACTGAAAGAAACAAGAAACATACGTTACCACAGGTTGTTGTAATTCCTGACGACGCAAACAACATAATCGGAATTCAGATGAACTAGAATACGTCGCAGGGGATTTTGTTGCAGTAGTATTCAAGGGAACATGGTACATCGATAATGACAAGGAAGCAAACACTTCGTTCATGCAACAGCACCGATCTCTTATCCAATGGCAAATCCATGAGGATGTAATTTGGGTGACAAATGAAAAAAAAATATATGTGTGCCAGTACCTCATGGAAGGTTTGAGAGAATGTTTCGATTTTACTTCCTTAGTATTTTTAAGTGAATTATATTGTAAACTTAGATTGCGATTTAACTGCTTTGATTTTTCGAGGCTAATTCGTTACTTTTTTAACTCAGAATTTAAACATGTAACATAATTTTGAATGTAACCCTATTAACAATATAGATTTGACAGTACAGAGAAAAAAAGTTAGGGCTACCATTAAATGTTTTAAACTATTGTACTGGATATGATAGTTTAAACAGTGTTGCTGTAACATACTAGTTATGTTTTTGAGTCGTTCATAATTATGATTTTTTTCAGTAATTAAAGTATACAAACTATTAAAATGTGTTCAGTAATGTTGACTGTTCACGACTATTATACTTTAGTTTCCTTTGATATTTGTTCCAAGTTAAAAGGTCATTGCAAAGGGTGTATCAATGTTCATGTATTTCTGTAATTTTCCAAAAGTTGAAATAAAATTAAAATTATATTCGAGCGATTTTGTGTTCTGAATTTGTCATTTAAATAGTATGTATTTCCAGTACCAACCCCTTGCCTTCTTAAAGTGCTTACATCATAAAACGTAACAAATACAGACAAAAAAAAAGTTTTATTAGTGTGGTCCGTATAGAACGATACGTTGCTATAGCAAATAGGTGCTTGTATTCAAATATGTGTAACATTTTATTTAGTCGGAAATTGTTGAAATCCCTGCACTATATCAAGCCTCATACATACAACAAACTATAAAATCAGTCAAAACAAAAATAAACCAAACTTTATTTTTATCATTTTTTCAAATCTTAAATGTTCCATCTTATTGAATAACAGCGCATTAATAAATCATTAGACATTCAATTACAAAAAAGACTAATTGAAGAAACATCAGAATTTATTAAAAAATTCGATACTATATATTGTATCATACAGAACATAATGAGTAGTTTGTTATTTAGAGTTCCAAATCAAACACTAATATTAAGCGTGCCTTTTGCATTTTGATAGACTTTGATGGAAGCATCATTTTGATGCCTTTAACTTATTTCATAAAAGGTCTCTTATTCAATATATTTAATTCTAATGACATTCATTGCCCATCAAATTCTATCTTTTCTGCATAACTGAATACTGTCAAGTTTTCAGATATAACCAGTCAGTGCCTTATGATACAGATTCGGTTATGTTTTATACTGTTTGTTTGGGTTTAACGGCGCATCAACAAAAAAGTTATATCGCGCCGAATTGATGATAACAATAAAAAAATCGAATAATAAATGTATTAAGTCTTTTTTTGTGATAAATATTTATTTCCTTCAGATAGTTAAATACCGCTTATGATGGTACCGTTGAACCCGGGTGTACTGTGCAGTTGGTAGCGCGCCGAGATTTGGAATCTGGTGTGCCGAAGGGGGGTGCGGGTTCGAATCCCTCGCGGGGAGGTAATACCCTTCCATGAAAATTTGACAATAATGACGATTTTCCTCCATTGATAATATAATATGGAGAAGTATTTGGCCTTGTGGTAGGGAAGGTAAGTACTGGTTATAGACAAGGGTCCAGGAAAGCTAGGTTAGGTGCGCTGGACGCCGTAAAATGATCTAAATTGAGTTGACACGGCGTTAACCCCTCCCCCCCCCCCCCAAAAAAAAAAGTGAATCAATTGAAAAAGTTTTGAAACAGTTTTAAAAGTTTTGAAAAAGTGAGTTAACCTTAAAATGTTTGTCGCGGATATATAGCAAATCCCGATTGTCAAGAAAAACGTGTTTTACATTGAAATGTTCGTCACATGGTATACATGTAGGTGCTTCCTTTTTTTCTACATCGCGTAAGCACTATTTGATCCCGTCGATTAGCAAATATAATTGTGGAAGATTAATTAATTTTTGTCTTTGTCATGTAACTTATTAAATGTAGCATTATTCCACATTGTTTGCAATTCTGACTTAATCAACATATTGATCGAACACCTTAAGTCACTGCTTTGTAATTTGATATCTACTGGTTTAAGGTTTAACGATTCCTTAGCTAAAATGTCTACTTTTTCATTTCCTATATGACTTGGGATCCAGCAGATGTGTACTATTTTAGATTTTAGAATATCATTTTATATATAGAACAATGTTTGATTTGTCAGATAGAATAAATACAACGAAAGGAAGAAAACTGACATTGAATATACCCAAAAACATCAACCTTTCATTCGTCTGTTATTGAAGAATTCAACATTTTCATTGTTTGAATCAATAGATAAACAAACCACACAAGCTCTTTGAGTAATGATCTTGTCTTGTTTATTATATTTATCATATTACATAACGACCAGCAAGAGCGTCATATGGTGAAATGTTCCATTAGATTAAGAGCTTTCATTGTAGATACGTCAAATTGAAGTTGAATGAACTGATATTGTATTAAAATTACATTTGTTCTGATTTATACGGCAAGTCTACAAATATTCAGAGATGTTAGATTACACTTCATAATGGATAAGTAAACATGCATAATGTGCAAGGGAGATAATGTCATCTATAAACATATTGCATCCTAATGACAGCTTGTCTCCTGACATATTTATTATAAATAGCAACAACAACTTAATCTAAACAAAATATGTCGTAGAATTCTCCACCAATATATCACTAGATTCCAAAGGTTTGTTGAAATGGGTTTCCATTTTGTAATTTTGAACCATTTAATACAAATGTAGTTCAGAACTAATATTTTGAAAACCCACTCTCCTTATCATTCCGATATTTTGGAAGTCTTCGGTACCAACTTTAAATTGCTATCATCCCAACAGTATTGCATATTATCGAATTGATTTTTTTCACGATCATCTCGAATACAATTTTCTAGGGCCGGGAAAATACTCGCATTCGGAACGTCACCGAATATTGCTGTTGCGCGATATGACTTTTCTGTGTTGGTGCGCCGTAAAACCCAAACAAACAGCTATTGCTGTTAATTATTGTGAAGAAAAGTAAATTTAAAAGCCAAACTCGATTAAGAGGAAATGACTTATCAGAATGCATTCAAATTTTTTCATTAAAACTCAAGATATTGTTAATTCTTTATATACTGAATTCGTATGGTATTCGGATATACTAAGTCGGTAACGATATCGTATTATGAGGCATAAATATACTTGGAATATTTCCTATCTTTTTAAAACGAATATTCGAATAATCAAAAACGAATATTCGGACATCAAAATTTGTATTCGTTCCCGACCCTACAATTTTCTTTATGCATTTCTCTTCAATTGTCAACAAATTTTGAATTTGAGACATAAGTGCCGGATGGAATTATACCTTGCTCTTTATGTTGGACTACTTAGCATTGATTTATTACAATAGTCTGTTTTTCCTAAACTGTCCAAGTTTGAATAATTACTCACAGACTGAATATGTTGTATTAAGGGAGTTCGTTAGGACAGAGGTTTATGATGGAGTTTTCAAACCTTTATAAATTTGTTCATTTGCACATTTGAACTAAATTTTATCGAAAAAATAGGTCACTGAACTTTTTTTAAAGTTACAGCCATTTACAAATGACGCCCAAACCGTGTAAATTTCTGCCAAAATACGTAAAAATTACCATATATCTGGTAATTGTATAGAAAATTGCCTATACATGTATATTCATATACCAAGACGACGAAATCATCTTTCAGTTGTGTTGAACTCCCTCGACTGTTTGCTATTTTGTCAGCAAGAGTGGTGTCTTCTACTTGTTTGCTATTTTGTCAGCAAGAGTGGTGTCTTCTACTTGTTTGCTATTTTGTCAGCAAGAGTGGTGTCTTCTACTTGTTTGCTATTTTGTCAACAAGAGTGGTGTTTTCTACTTGTTTGCTATTTTGTCAACAAGAGTGGTGTTTTCTACTTGTTTGCTATTTTGTCAACAAGAGTGGTGTTTTCTACTTGTTTGCTATTTTGTCAACAAGAGTGGTTTCTTCTACTGCTACACTTTGATTATTCTCTTGTGGCATCTGGATAGACTTTTCAGTCTCGGTTTGCTTATGTGCGACAACAGCATTTTTTGACTGTAAGTAATGCTTTTATTCTAATTTTCTTAGTATACCTGCAACAAAGTTGAGTTTATATCTTTTATTTAACAAGTAAAGAGCGTAAGTACAGACCCTGGTGTTGGGCTGTCTTATATACTCTCAGGTTGCTAGCCTGGTTACTAAGTTGGATAACCTAGCAACTTGTGTTGAATCAACTTGTCGCAGACAGTTTCCTAGCTTGCCAGAGACAGCAATAAGTTTATTTTTCAATTTAATAGTATTTAGCTATGTAATAAGTCATTAATGTTTATTCATAAAATCTCACAAGAACTATCTGATATCTAAGTATATCAATGGAACAATATAAACATACAAATAATCCCACAAGAAATCTAATAAAATAAAACATGTTTCTAACAACATTATAACAACAATATTAAATATATATATACAATAAAATATCAAGGTATATCTGCTATACAATAAATATTAATTTCTTTTGGGATAAGAAGGGATTTTAATTTCTTTGTGACAGCATTATCAGCGTTTCGCTTCGTTGTTCCACCTATCCCATCGTAAGGGCTTTTCCCCTGCCATGACGACTTCAGAATTAAGGTCAGATCGGGGTCACACTTAAGGTACAATATTGACCAATTATTTACATTTTATCTACTATCATTTTGGCATTAAAAAAAGAGTTTATTAACGTCATACTAGAAAAAATACTTATTTGCTCGTGCGTCAGATTTCATGAAAAATCCATGATCAAAGGAAGCATTGTATATGCTGTTGTTAATTTTACTTTACGATTTAACAAGAAGTTGTAAATTTCAAATATTATTACATTTTGTAACATTAGTCCGTAGCAAAACATCGGTTCTATTATTTATGAGAAATGATCTTATCATGTAAATAATCAATGAAAATATTTATGAAATGTTCTCTTGAAATGCAACATGCACAAAATGAATAAAACATTATAACTGTGATAGAATTTCTCATATGATACAATTGAAATCTCGTAAATGTCGAGCTTTATTCATATTAATGATCCTCATAAATCATATCGTTAAAAAGAACAACATAATCGTATTACGTCTCCAGCGAATTCAATTACTGTGGGGACAAAATATAAAAATAAGCAGATAATATAATGGCTAGTTAATAATGTTTATGGTTTTACAATCATCTGCGTTCTTTTCATTGATTATCAATTGTCTTTGCTGGTGATTATCCTGCTTTCTTTGGTATTAAAATGGCCTAATGCAGTCAGACTTTAGACCTAGTCAATTATGTCTAGAAAAACCAAGAACGAAATAATACCTGATCAAGAAACGCATTTACATCATGTCCAATGAAATAAGTACAATGTGTCGAGAGCAATTCATTCAATTTTCATAATAACGCCGAGCCTTTTTTATAATGAAATTCCCACTGGGGATGATTTTTGTACGGGAAAATGCTCATTCCCATGGGAGTACTTACTTAGAATTCGTGACAATCTAAGATGTTTGAATGAAAACTTACATGTATCAGAGTTATGCCAAGATATCTACATTAGTCGACAATCTCAAAGAAATCAGATGAAAATTAAAGGAATTGCAAGTTCAACTTCATATTTCCTGATTTTTAATAATATTTTATTACCGTGAATGCAACAGACACACTGTTATAGTACTTGGCAAAATATTTCTTTATTTCCTCGCAATATTTGGGCTATTTCCTAACTAGACCCACATGGGTCAGGTTAGCTAAAATAGATTAGTGTTAAAATATACATTTACTGATAAGAAGTTATGAGAGTTTGTTATTGTGCAACATTAGTATAATTCTATTAAAAGATATCCTAACCGCCTAAGAATGTTTAAAAGATAAGGAGCGACCAATGAAAATGTTTAACTTCAGCAAGTACGTCATATAACAAATCTATAAATAGCTTAAAAGTGATTCCCTCAGTTTCCTACTTCCGTTTTAAACAATGTGTACGCCACATGTTTTAATTCGCTCAGTTGAATGTTATAAGTGACAAACTTTATTAGTAAGTGATTTCTTACGTTCTTAATACTGTATTAAAGACTAAACCTGGTTCTTTACTTTTGGCACAGTCATTTGCCAGTATATCCTTTCAAGTACAGTAAGCGATACGCAAACCGTGAAACGTATTTTACATTGTAGACTATGTTCTTTTTTCTGAGCGCAGCACCTCTCGCAAGACGCTCATGTTTTTCCTCGCTTACATAAAGTACTGCTTGATTAATGACTTATTATAACCCCCTTTTGACTTAACGTCGTTATCGTGAATTCGTGAATCATGTAGGCTGAATTCGCATGGCACCTTTCACAATGTTCATTTGTTCAGCTCTGTTCCAGTGAACACACTATATGTAACTAAAGCAAATCTAATATATGTTAATTCAGATTCTGGCTTATAAATATCACTAGTTTAATGTCAGTGTTTGATGACCTGAGGTATCAACACGTCGCTGATCAAAGACAAGAGAAGTCTCGCAAACTCAATTGTCCTTAATTATTTATCCATTTTGTCTTCATTTGCTCTACGGTTTTATACATAAATTACTTATGTTAACACACATTTATAAGCTTTAGGCCATCGAAGGCTTAAAGCTGCGTTTCTGGTCTTATTTTATGTGTCGCATTCAGAATAAAATAGTTTGTTGTTCATGACAAAATAACGTAATTTATATGAATTTAAGTCAAGTCATATTGACCATGATTCGTGGTAAATTGGCCTTCTAGGAAGAAGTACAAATTACATTAGTCTTTACTTGGCAGTTAGTTTGATTTCTGTACGAATTTATAGTTGACTTGTCAGACATTAGGTGTTGTATTTGTAATTGAATTCAACTGTCGGTGACGCATACATTTACTTTGCTGATTTTAATATGATTTTATATATCGTGAGTACTTAAGTATTGTAGTGAATATTCAAACCAGCGGTATTTATGTATTAGCCGTTGACATTTGAATAAATTTTAACAATATCACTGTAGCAAATAGAATTTTTTTGAAGTTTAACCTATTCAACGACATATATGATACAAGAAAAAATTAATGCAAAGCATTAAATACCGCCGGATAGTGGTACCATTATGTGTACATAGGTCAAAAGGGAAGACTAAGATATATGCGGCAAAAATACTTCCAGCTGTATTGGCAAACATATTTTTACTTAATGGGGCTTCCATGAGTAAGTTAGACAGTAATTACACAGTAACAGCCGAAAAGTTCAGCATGCAGAGATGTCTACAGTATCTGTCAGTAACTTACTACAGACAAGTACAAATAATTAATAACTTTATATCATGCATTTAGCGGTTTGTATACGATAAACCCGACCTAAAATTCTCAGCTCTCGCACTTTCTTATTTACCGCGAGTCTGTAGCAAATCTGTTCACGGAGACGTGCGTTAACTAAGTACAGTACGTGTTTTTTAGCCTGAACTTCAATTTAGGGGAGCAGATATTTTACAATGTCTTAAAATATAAATTAAGGATAAAATGTTCTTTAAAATGCCCCCTAAAAAGCACGAAAGTTGATTACATTACTATAAAACTAAAATTAATACAATTTCTCACTGTTAACATTTGTAAATAAAAAAGAGAGGACACAATTAAAAGAGATCATGAACTGCTCATGCCATGGTCATCAGATTCTGACGACTCCAATATACCACCGGCCTTCAGGCCGGCGGTAAATGATGAAAGATTTCCGGTGGTAAAGTGCTCTTCATGATCAAGCGAGAACAATGTATGACATGTGCGAATCCCGTAAAGGGTAGCATAATAACCTATTCCATAAAACACGATTGTACCAGACATTACGTTAAAATGCTTCGTTATATTTTCTAGGGTTTATTTTGTTGAAGGCACACTACCCAATGTTGGTCTTAAAACTGACATTTAATGGAGATTAGGTTACAGTTATAAAATGCAAGTATTTAATTGATCATGCGAGAACTTTTAATTCTGACTATTTTGAAATTACGTTTTATACAATAGCTTTTATTGCAGTCTTTTTGCTTTTACAAACAATAACAATATTTACAATATGTATATAGCAGCCCTAAAATTATGAAAGAAGTAATTTTCGCTGGGCTGAATTGTTTTCACTACCTTTAAGCTTTGGTCTTGTAAGTTAAAGTGATGGCTTGTACAAATACGTCTCAAAGAACAACTGCCAACAAAATGACCCAACCTATGTATTTCAAAGACATTCTGTCCGTGACCAAACTTAAAAAAATATTTGAGTTACGCCTTTAAAAAATGATTAAAAACAAGTTCAACTGACTCGTGAAACAAGGTAGTTATGTACATGTACTATAAAATTGACGAAATCTACAAATGCTCTCTTGACATGAAAGCATATGCCGCTTGCTGATTTTATGAGGCTTATGTTTTATTGAAGAATTCATTTTCTCCCATCGGCCTGATAATGTTATATATTTAAGTACTTTTTTTATTCAGAGGATTACACTTAATGACATATTGACGTAGGTATGTCTGCAAGCTATTAGTGGAGTTAATAAAACATGAATACATATACATGTATAAGATAATCATAGATTTTGTATTATTATTTAGTTTAACGCCGTGCCAACACAATTTAGGTAATTTTACGGTGTCTTGCACATTTTGCACTAGTTTTCCTGGACCTGGACCCTTGTCTATAACCAGTACTCACCTACCTTTCCACAAGGCCGGAAACTTCTCCATATATCTTATTAATGGAGGAATATTGTCATTGTTGTCAAATTTTCATTGAAGGGTTTTAGATATTCATGCATGCATGAGAAAAAGTAATAGATTTATGTTCAATTTAAAGTCCGGAATTAGTCAAAGCGCAGTTGGCACTGAATTTGTTCGGGTTTGAAAAGTAAAACTAGATTTCCGGCTCCAACAACATTTGCGCACAAAAAAGTTCAGTGATATTAGTTTGATAAGTGAAACAGCACTGTTTCGATTCAAAACATTTTAAAGTTAACTCACTTAAAGAACTTTTTGAATCTGTATCATCATATGCGATACTTAACTTTTTGAAAGATATAAATGTTTATAATAAGATATAGAGCTTTACATCATTAATTTCGTTTGAATTAATAGTATCATTGATTGCTTTCGGCGCGATATGACTAGGGCTGCGTATCGTGGCCAAGGTCGCGATACGATACGTTTCGCGATATATGCCTCGCGATTCCGATAATAATCGCGATACGATGTAGATTGTTAATTTGGTATAAATGCATAGACAAATTATGATATTTTTATCAAACAATCATGAAATTAAAAATAGCGATAGCGTGGGTCGCAAAAATGTATGACATAACGAAATAATGATTGGAGGAAATTTATTTTTACGAAATGGAATACCACATTATGAATAATAAAATACAAATAACTTTATTTGTTGTAAAATAATGACAAAGTTGTTTGTTTCTAGTGGAATTTAACGAATTAGTTTATATTAAAAATTCAACTAATAATGTCTATTTAAACTGCCACACAACACGCTAATAATTAATAACAATTATCAGCTTATCGGCAAACATAAAAGAAAGTGTTATCTTCCTCAATCAATGTTCAAAGTTTGTCACGTGTTTGTTAATTGCAACCGTTTGATTACGTAATCAATTTTATCGAGCCGTCATATATGTAGCACTGTTGAACCTCATTTTTCACAACCCGTGTTTTTCACAACGTGTGAAAAACGCGTACGCAATTTTCACAACTTGTGAAAAACACGTTAGTAACTTTCACAAGTTGTGAAAATTGCGTACGCGTTTTTCACAAATGAGCAATGTGAAAATTACGTTAGACATTTTTTCGATTTTTAGTCCTAACGCAATTTTCACAACATTGGTCAATATCATAGTATATTTTAAAGTATATAATAAACAAAATTAATGTTTCATTTTTTTTCAAATATTTTATTTAAATGGTTTACATCGCAACATGAGTGCAAGATGTCCCAACTACCCTAAGGTGTTCAACAAGCCAGTATTGTACCTTATTTTACTACCTTTACGTACAAGCAACCACTTTAGAACATAGAGAAGCCACTTTACTGTACATAGTAAGCACATACATCCCATGGTACTGTTATAATGTCCGTATTCACAAGGTTTGTATCAGCTGCCCAAGCACAGCACGAATATCCATGGTAACATTTATGTCCATAGCAAATTCTGTCGAGCCTTGGTCGTTTAAGTGGAGGAGAGGGATTCAAACTAGCGACTCTTTGGGGGACGAAGCATGAAGCACACAACCCATTGTACGCCCTGACACTAATATTTATTTATTATGCATCGATGGCAACATGAAAATTCTACAGTATTTTATATTTTGGTGAGATATACATGTACCTTTGGTAAAAAAGCTTAATGTTGGGAAGATGCATGCATATCAAACTTAAATAAATATGATTACAGCATAGATAATTGATATATAAAAGTAAAGGTCATTGTATCTTTATTATGCAAACATTTGATATTAGTGAGTTATATCTTGTGAATTAAATCTAATTTTTATATCTTGTGAATTGTAACACAGTGGTCAATTTCAGAGGTACAGATTACATTGTCAGATTTTTTATTTTCGCTTAATACTGGAATTTATATTTTGCATAGATAGTAACAAAAATGCTGCGAAAGTGTGCCGATAAAACCTCGAGGCGGTCAATATATTCCATTATTGCATATGTTACTATAAATAGTAACAAAATCGACGTGAAAGTGCGCCAATATAGCCTCAAGTGGGCAATATATTCCAGTATTGAGCAAGTGTGCCAAAATATCGATATTTGGCCCACTTCCTAGGGTGCCAAAAATCGATATTGAGGCAACTTCCGGTCATTACGCACCTGCAGTCCAACAACCGCAGACTTTCCGCACGTGAAATTCGTACGTAATTAGCAACAAGAAGCTATTCAATTTTACGACGTCTGTTTTTTCACAGTGAAATTTAATAAGATAATCAACAATTTATCAAGACTTACGTTTTATAACAAGCGTTCATTAGATTCCAACGTTTCGACGTTGAATAAACAAAACAATACATGTGACGTAACGTCAACGTGCAAAATAGCGCGGCACGTCGAGAAAAATGTATTTTTGTTGTAGAAAAATCATCGTTACATGCATTGGTCAACATATGCAATAAAATGGTTATGAAACAGGGCAAGTGTGCCTTAAGTCGATATCGGCACACTTTCACCGGCATTGGCCCTCGGGCTAAAGCCCTCGGGCCAATACCTAAGCAAGTGTGCCGATATCTTCCTTAAGGCACACTTGCCCTGTTTAATAACCTATACTTATTGCATCTGTTACTATAAATAGTAACAAAATCGACGAGAAACTGCGCCAATATAGTCTCAATGTAGGCAATACATTCCAGTATTGAGCAAGTGTGCCAAAATATCGATATTTGGCTCACTTCCTAGTGTGCCAAAAATCGATATTAAGGCAACTTCTGGTCAATACGCACCTGCAGTTTTACTACGACAGACTTTCCGCACGTTAAATTTGTACGTAATTAGCAACAAGAAGCTATTCAATTTTACGACGTGTGTTGTTTCATATGAAAATGAATGAGATAATCAACAACCAGAATTACGTTTTATAACAAGCGTTCATTAGATTTCAACGTTTCGGCGTTGAAAAAACAAAACATGTGACGTAACGTCAACGTGCAAAATAGCGCGTTACGCCGAGAAAAAACTAGTGTAGATCTACTTTTGTTGTAGAAAAATCGTCATTACATGCATTGACCAACACATGCAATAAAAAGGTTATGAAACAGGGCAAGTGTGCCTTAAGTCGATATCGGCACTCTTTCCTCGGCATTAGCCATCGGGCCAATACCTAAGCAAGTGTGCCGATATCTTCCTTAAGGCACACTTGCCCTGTTTAATAACCTCTACGTATTGAGCAAGTGTGCCAAAATATCGATATTTGGCTCACTTCCTAGTGTGCCAAAAATTGATATTGAGGCAACTTCCGGTCATTACGCACCTGCAGTTATACAACCACAGACTTTCCGCACGTGAAATTCTCAACAAGGAGCTATTCAATTCTACGACGTTTGTTTTTTCATATTGAAAATTAATGAGATAATCAACAACCAGACTTACGTTTTATAACAAGCATTCATTAGATTCCAACGTTTCAGCTTTGGAAAAACAAACAATACATGTCACGTAACGTCAACGTGCAAAATAGCGCGTTACGTCGAGAAACATTTGTATTTTTGTTGTAAAAAAATCATCATTACATGCATTGGTCAACATATGCAATAAAAAGGTTATGAAACAAGGCAAGTGTGCCTTAAGTCGATATCGGCACACTTTCCTCGGCATTAGCTCTCGGGCTAAAGCCCTCGGGCCAATACCTAAGCAAGTGTCCCGATATCTTCCTTAAGGCACGATTGCCCTGTTAAATAACCTCTACATATTTAACGATCTGTACAAAACGATATTTTGAACGTATTAAAGATAAAATAATAATCACATTTATGTTGTAACGAGCGCTTATGGCGCTCATTACTATTATTATTGTAAAAAAATGACGTCAGTGGGGTCTACAACAAAACATTGACCACATCTAGTGTATCATTCGGAACAACCTCGTCGATCATCTACGAAGATGTACCTCGGAAATCAGACGTAGTAGAAATACAACCAGGTTATAAGGTCCGGCGATTAACTCCCTGGCAAGTAGTACTATTATTGTTTATACATCGATGTGTAAAATCAATATTATCTAAAAAAATTGTATGCTACAGGTCGTCCACGTAAACATTGCGTATGGCCAGTTTAATTACACACCAATAATTAGGGGTGAATTATTTATACAATTTTATAGTTTGGTTTGTTTACACTTGTTTTAATACACATGTTTATAAAACATTTACAAAGAAGATATACAATATTTAAAATAAACATTGAATATCAAAGTGGTGTGTTTAAATCAGCAAAATGCTGTTCATGCATCAACGTATTCACCTATATAGTAAAAAAGTCCATTATTTAAAGTACAATAACACGCATGACCTAGAATACGACCTGTTGTTAACTAATTAGCTAAAAAACAACATTCAGAAGTCATAGAAAAAGGCCCTAGACTGTTTCTATATACATAGAAACACGTCCATTTGTCATTTTCATGTCAGCATTTAATAATAAACTTGTTACACGTTTATCTCATCATCACATCAGAACAACGTCTCACACGTCGTATTTCTGTGCAGTTCAGACTACATTACTACAGAAACTAACTTCGTAGATCTACTTTTTCACCTTATGATATCCGAGATTTATCTGCATAGAAGATCGCCGAGGTAAGTCCGATGGTAAAGTTATAACTTCCTCGATCGACCTCTCTCAAAATGCCAATATTTTTCCGACAAAACTATTTTAATGGTTTCATATTGTTTGCATATTTTTAAATATGAGATGCAATGCATGAAACTGACGTGACCCGGGTGCGTAGAAATTCATTTTATGTATTTTTGAATATATTTTTGTTTATCATAATACTGCATTTTGACCATGGCACTCTTCCTGTCTTCGATTATAGGAGGTTGGATTTAAAACATTATGAATTTTTCGAAAGGGTAATAAGTACAGACTTGTATGAAATGGACATAGCAAATTAATCCATTTTAAAGTGTACATGTATTCATTAATATTTTTTTCAAAATGAAAGAAATATTAAATCGTTTTCAATATAGTTATTTTATTAAATATAGGATGGCGAGACAGGATAGAGCGCCATGATCGTGTGACCACATACACGACTCATGCAGGTTGTTTCGTCATCACACGATGACGAACGCAGAAAACAAAGCGTTTGACCAAGTACTAGCAAAACACCAACAGCTCTGGTAACCATGCCAAATTTCCCTTCTCTAAGAAAAAGGAATGACTTGGTGTTTGGGAACGACCAGAGCCAGTAAAATGCTTCGCCAAAAAACGCTTGACAAAGTGAACAGGCAGAACTGTTCTGTTTCTTACAAGAACGTCTATGGGTCTATATACAAAATATTAATTACAAGGTTTTCAGTTAAATAATAGCGCTGTGCATAATTAATTAGTATGTCAAATAAATCGTACATGGGATTATTTTACTTGAAATTTCATAACTATCATTAATACGTTTTTTACCAATCACAATTTAATTGCTTTTTTTAATTTGATAGTGCAGTTTATTTGTATTTGATAACAACTCACTAAATTTAGGATTCATCTTTCAAAATTATCTTCCCCATATTTAATGTCCTTTTTACAGTATTTAACGATTGTTACATGCTCTGTTTTATAGGACCCAAATAGCTCAGTCGGCTAAAGGGAAGGATCGGAAATAAGCATATGACATGAAAAGTTCAAGAGGTCGCTGGTTCGAAACCTAGCAAATGCATAAATTTTTATTTTTATATTTTATTTTTTATTATATATCTATATTTTATATTATACATATTTACGTATTAAGAGGTAGCATTGGCATATTGAGATATATAATCTTATGAATATTTTAAAATGAATAGTGTTATGTTTACGTTTATTATGGTTACTTTAAGCTGTACATGTATTAGACCGTACATTACTTTAT
Source organism: Mactra quadrangularis (assembly GCA_025267735.1). Taxonomy (NCBI): domain Eukaryota; kingdom Metazoa; phylum Mollusca; class Bivalvia; order Venerida; family Mactridae; genus Mactra; species Mactra quadrangularis. Next base: position 28,077,624 of record CM046303.1, read on the forward strand.
AACGAAATTTTTATGGAGATATAACTTTAAACCATCAATACTTGGATTTTACCAATGGCTGAACGATGCCTAATTTTATGCTGTAGTAGGCGGAATAAAGATCGTAGAAAAGTTTAGTTCATAAAACATGAACAAGACTGTAGTAACTCGCTCTTTAATCCAAAGCTCTAACTTCAGTCTTGCGGGCAACTCAGGAAATAAACCTACAATCATACTGATAAAGAGGACATTTTTTATATAAACGTAAGATATCTTTATAACATTGTAGATCTACATTATAAATATAATGATAAAACAATAATGATAAAAAGTCATTCTTTTTCATTTAATATATTCCTTATTTCCACAGAATATAATTCAACCTATTTTCTCACAATTCGTAGGAACTCAGGTAAAACAATATTAGTTGAGCAGCCAAAACTGCATTGTTTAGACAGTGAACAACAATGGATAACAAGTCATGTCTCTGAAATAGACAAGCGCCCCTAAATAGCTAGCCCAAGCCTTTCTACGGCTATTCTCCTTCCTAACAATGATTTTTAATTATGTAGGGCAGTTGTCAGTTTCTGACGATGTTTGTACTTAGTAGTTGGTTAAAAGCTAAATCCAGAGATTTAACCTTTCCAGGAGGAGTGAGTAGGTTGACTGACCGTCGTCATATGACCTATACAATGTGTTGTCACGGCGTTAAAACCAACAAACAATCAAACAAACAAGCATGATATATTAAAAAGTATTATTATAAACTATAATAAGATGTTGGTTTTTGTTAGAACATGGATCCGTGAATACGAAATAAAATACAATACCACATGTTAACCGAACAGAGGAACTGAAAACGACCGATAATATTTGAAATTTTTCACTAAGTTATCATTTGGAACAATCTCGGCGATCATCTACGAAGATATATCTCGGAAATCAGACGTTGTAGAAATACTACCAGTCTATAAGGTCCGACGATTAACTCCCTGGCAAGTTGTTTATACATCGACGTGTAAAATCAATATTATTAAAAAAATGTGTATGCTAGATTACTAATTAGCTATACAAACAACATTCAGAAGTCATAGCAAATGGCCCTGGACTGTCTCTATTTACATAGAAACACGTCCATTTGTCATTTGCATGTCAGCATTTAAAAATAACCTTGTTACACGTTTATCTCATCATCACATCAGAACAACGTCTCACACGTCGTATTTCTGTGCAGTTCAAACTACATTACTACCTACAGAAACTAACTTCGTAGATCTACTTTTTCACCTTATGATATCCGCGATTTATCTGCATAGAAGATCGCCGAGGTAAGTCCGATGGTAAAGTTACAACTTCCTCGATCGACCTCTCTCAAAATGCCAATATTTTTCCGACAAAACTATTTTAATGGTTTCATATTGTTTGCATATTTTAAATATGAGAAGCAATGCGTTAAACCGACGTGACCCGGGTGCGTAGAAATTCATTTTATGTATTTTTGAATATATTTTTGTTTATCATAATACTGCATTTTGACCATGGCACTCTTCCTGTCTTCGATTATAGGAGGTTGGATTTAAAACATTATGAATTTTTCGAAAGGGTAATAAGTACAGACTTGTATGAAATGGACATAGCAAATTAATCCATTTTAAAGTGTACATGTATTCATTAATATTTTTTTCAAAATGAAAGAAATATTAAATCGTTTTCAATATAGTTATTTTATTAAATATAGGATGGCGAGACAGGATAGAGCGCCATGATCGTGTGACCACATACACGACTCATGCAGGTTGTTTCGTCATCACACGATGACGAACGCAGAAAACAAAGCGTTTGACCAAGTACTAGCAAAACACCAACAGCTCTGGTAACCATGCCAAATTTCCCTTCTCTAAGAAAAAGGAATGACTTGGTGTTTGGGAACGACCAGAGCCAGTAAAATGCTTCGCCAAAAAACGCTTGACAAAGTGAACAGGCAGAACTGTTCTGTTTCTTACAAGAACGTCTATGGGTCTATATACAAAATATTAATTACAAGGTTTTCAGTTAAATAATAGCGCTGTGCATAATTAATTAGTATGTCAAATAAATCGTACATGGGATTATTTTACTTGAAATTTCATAACTATCATTAATACGTTTTTTACCAATCACAATTTAATTGCTTTTTTTAATTTGATAGTGCAGTTTATTAGTATCTGATAACAACTCACTAAATTTAGGATTCATCTTTCAAAATTATCTTCCCCATATTTAATGTCCTTTTTACAGTATTTAACGATTGTTACATGCTCTGTTTTATAGGACCCAAATAGCTCAGTCGGCTAAAGGGAAGGATCGGAAATAAGCATATGACATGAAAAGTTCAAGAGGTCGCTGGTTCGAAACCTAGCAAATGCATAAATTTTTATTTTTATATTTTATTTTTTATTATATATCTATATTTTATATTATACATATTTACGTATTAAGAGGTAGCATTGGCATATTGAGATATATAATCTTAAGAATATTTTAAAATGAATAGTGTTATGTTTACGTTTATTATGGTTACTTTAAGCTGTACATGTATTAGACCGTACATTACTTTATAACGAAATTTTTATGGAGATATAACTTTAAACCATCAATACTTGGATTTTACCAATGGCTGAACGATGCCTAATTTTATGCTGTAGTAGGCGGAATAAAGATCGTAGAAAAGTTTAGTTCATAAAACATGAACAAGACTGTAGTAACTCGCTCTTTAATCCAAAGCTCTAACTTCAGTCTTGCGGGCAACTCAGGAAATAAACCTACAATCATACTGATAAAGAGGACATTTTTTATATAAACGTAAGATATCTTTATAACATTGTAGATCTACATTATAAATATAATGATAAAACAATAATGATAAAAAGTCATTCTTTTTCATTTAATATATTCCTTATTTCCACAGAATATAATTCAACCTATTTTCTCACAATTCGTAGGAACTCAGGTAAAACAATATTAGTTGAGCAGCCAAAACTGCATTGTTTAGACAGTGAACAACAATGGATAACAAGTCATGTCTCTGAAATAGACAAGCGCCCCTAAATAGCTAGCCCAAGCCTTTCTACGGCTATTCTCCTTCCTAACAATGATTTTTAATTATGTAGGGCAGTTGTCAGTTTCTGACGATGTTTGTACTTAGTAGTTGGTTAAAAGCTAAATCCAGAGATTTAACCTTTCCAGGAGGAGTGAGTAGGTTGACTGACCGTCGTCATATGACCTATACAATGTGTTGTCACGGCGTTAAAACCAACAAACAATCAAACAAACAAGCATGATATATTAAAAAGTATTATTATAAACTATAATAAGATGTTGGTTTTTGTTAGAACATGGATCCGTGAATACGAAATAAAATACAATACCACATGTTAACCGAACAGAGGAACTGAAAACGACCGATAATATTTGAAATTTTTCACTAAGTTATCATTTGGAACAATCTCGGCGATCATCTACGAAGATATATCTCGGAAATCAGACGTTGTAGAAATACTACCAGTCTATAAGGTCCGACGATTAACTCCCTGGCAAGTTGTTTATACATCGACGTGTAAAATCAATATTATTAAAAAAATGTGTATGCTAGATTACTAATTAGCTATACAAACAACATTCAGAAGTCATAGCAAATGGCCCTGGACTGTCTCTATATACATAGAAACACGTCCATTTGTCATTTGCATGTCAGCATTTAAAAATAACCTTGTTACACGTTTATCTCATCATCACATCAGAACAACGTCTCACACGTCGTATTTCTGTGCAGTTCAAACTACATTACTACCTACAGAAACTAACTTCGTAGATCTACTTTTTCACCTTATGATATCCGCGATTTATCTGCATAGAAGATCGCCGAGGTAAGTCCGATGGTAAAGTTACAACTTCCTCGATCGACCTCTCTCAAAATGCCAATATTTTTCCGACAAAACTATTTTAATGGTTTCATATTGTTTGCATATTTTAAATATGAGAAGCAATGCGTTAAACTGACGTGACCCGGGTGCGTAGAAATTCATTTTATGTATTTTTGAATATATTTTTGTTTATCATAATACTGCATTTTGACCATGGCACTCTTCCTGTCTTCGATTATAGGAGGTTGGATTTAAAACATTATGAATTTTTCGAAAGGGTAATAAGTACAGACTTGTATGAAATGGACATAGCAAATTAATCCATTTTAAAGTGTACATGTATTCATTAATATTTTTTTCAAAATGAAAGAAATATTAAATCGTTTTCAATATAGTTATTTTATTAAATATAGGATGGCGAGACAGGATAGAGCGCCATGATCGTGTGACCACATACACGACTCATGCAGGTTGTTTCGTCATCACACGATGACGAACGCAGAAAACAAAGCGTTTGACCAAGTACTAGCAAAACACCAACAGCTCTGGTAACCATGCCAAATTTCCCTTCTCTAAGAAAAAGGAATGTCTTGGTGTTTGGGAACGACCAGAGCCAGTAAAATGCTTCGCCAAAAAACGCTTGACAAAGTGAACAGGCAGAACTGTTCTGTTTCTTACAAGAACGTCTATGGGTCTATATACAAAATATTAATTACAAGGTTTTCAGTTAAATAATAGCGCTGTGCATAATTAATTAGTATGTCAAATAAATCGTACATGGGATTATTTTACTTGAAATTTCATAACTATCATTAATACGTTTTTTACCAATCACAATTTAATTGCTTTTTTTAATTTGATAGTGCAGTTTATTTGTATTTGATAACAACTCACTAAATTTAGGATTCATCTTTCAAAATTATCTTCCCCATATTTAATGTCCTTTTTACAGTATTTAACGATTGTTACATGCTCTGTTTTATAGGACCCAAATAGCTCAGTCGGCTAAAGGGAAGGATCGGAAATAAGCATATGACATGAAAAGTTCAAGAGGTCGCTGGTTCGAAACCTAGCAAATGCATAAATTTTTATTTTTATATTTTATTTTTTATTATATATCTATATTTTATATTATACATATTTACGTATTAAGAGGTAGCATTGGCAAATTGAGATATATAATCTTATGAATATTTTAAAATGAATAGTGTTATGTTTACGTTTATTATGGTTACTTTAAGCTGTACATGTATTAGACCGTACATTACTTTATAACGAAATTTTTATGGAGATATAACTTTAAACCATCAATACTTGGATTTTACCAATGGCTGAACGATGCCTAATTTTATGCTGTAGTAGGCGGAATAAAGATCGTAGAAAAGTTTAGTTCATAAAACATGAACAAGACTGTAGTAACTCCCTCTTTAATCCAAAGCTCTAACTTCAGTCTTGCGGGCAACTCAGGAAATAAACCTACAATCATACTGATAAAGAGGACATTTTTTATATAAACGTAAGATATCTTTATAACATTGTAGATCTACATTATAAATATAATGATAAAACAATAATGATAAAAAGTCATTCTTTTTCATTTAATATATTCCTTATTTCCACAGAATATAATTCAACCTATTTTCTCACAATTCGTAGGAACTCAGGTAAAACAATATTAGTTGAGCAGCCAAAACTGCATTGTTTAGACAGCGAACAACAATGGATAACAAGTCATGTCTCTGAAATAGACAAGCGCCCCTAAATAGCTAGCCCAAGCCTTTCTACGGCTATTCTCCTTCCTAACAATGATTTTTAATTATGTAGGGCAGTTGTCAGTTTCTGACGATGTTTGTACTTAGTAGTTGGTTAAAAGCTAAATCCAGAGATTTAACCTTTCCAGGAGGAGTGAGTAGGTTGACTGACCGTCGTCATATGACCTATACAATGTGTTGTCACGGCGTTAAAACCAACAAACAATCAAACAAACAAGCATGATATATTAAAAAGTATTATTATAAACTATAATAAGATGTTGGTTTTTGTTAGAACATGGATCCGTGAATACGAAATAAAATACAATACCACATGTTAACCGAACAGAGGAACTGAAAACGACCGATAATATTTGAAATTTTTCACTAAGTTATCATTTGGAACAATCTCGGCGATCATCTACGAAGATATATCTCGGAAATCAGACGTTGTAGAAATACTACCAGTCTATAAGGTCCGACGATTAACTCCCTGGCAAGTTGTTTATACATCGACGTGTAAAATCAATATTATTAAAAAATGTGTATGCTAGATTACTAATTAGCTATACAAACAACATTCAGAAGTCATAGCAAATGGCCCTGGACTGTCTCTATATACATAGAAACACGTCCATTTGTCATTTGCATGTCAGCATTTAAAAATAACCTTGTTACTCGTTTATCTCATCATCACATCAGAACAACGTCTCACACGTCGTATTTCTGTGCAGTTCAAACTACATTACTACCTACAGAAACTAACTTCGTAGATCTACTTTTTCACCTTATGATATCCGCGATTTATCTGCATAGAAGATCGCCGAGGTAAGTCCGATGGTAAAGTTACAACTTTCTCGATCGACCTCTCTCAAAATGCCAATATTTTTCCGACAAAACAATTTTAATGGTTTCATATTGTTTGCATATTTTAAATATGAGAAGCAATGCGTTAAACTGACGTGACCCGGGTGCGTAGAAATTCATTTTATGTATTTTTGAATATATTTTTGTTTATCATAATACTGCATTTTGACCATGGCACTCTTCCTGTCTTCGATTATAGGAGGTTGGATTTAAAACATTATGAATTTTTCGAAAGGGTAATAAGTACAGACTTGTATGAAATGGACATAGCAAATTAATCCATTTTAAAGTGTACATGTATTCATTAATATTTTTTTCAAAATGAAAGAAATATTAAATCGTTTTCAATATAGTTATTTTATTAAATATAGGATGGCGAGACAGGATAGAGCGCCATGATCGTGTGACCACATACACGACTCATGCAGGTTGTTTCGTCATCACACGATGACGAACGCAGAAAACAAAGCGTTTGACCAAGTACTAGCAAAACACCAACAGCTCTGGTAACCATGCCAAATTTCCCTTCTCTAAGAAAAAGGAATGACTTGGTGTTTGGGAACGACCAGAGCCAGTAAAATGCTTCGCCAAAAAAACGCTTGACAAAGTGAACAGGCAGAACTGTTCTGTTTCTTACAAGAACGTCTATGGGTCTATATACAAAATATTAATTACAAGGTTTTCAGTTAAATAATAGCGCTGTGCATAATTAATTAGTATGTCAAATAAATCGTACATGGGATTATTTTACTTGAAATTTCATAACTATCATTAATACGTTTTTTACCAATCACAATTTAATTGCTTTTTTTAATTTGATAGTGCAGTTTATTTGTATTTGATAACAACTCACTAAATTTAGGATTCATCTTTCAAAATTATCTTCCCCATATTTAATGTCCTTTTTACAGTATTTAACGATTGTTACATGCTCTGTTTTATAGGACCCAAATAGCTCAGTCGGCTAAAGGCAAGGATCGGAAATAAGCATATGACATGAAAAGTTCAAGAGGTCGCTGGTTCGAAACCTAGCAAATGCATAAATTTTTATTTTTATATTTTATTTTTTATTATATATCTATATTTTATATTATACATATTTACGTATTAAGAGGTAGCATTGGCATATTGAGATATATAATCTTATGAATATTTTAAAATGAATAGTGTTATGTTTACGTTTATTATGGTTACTTTAAGCTGTACATGTATTAGACCGTACATTACTTTATAACGAAATTTTTATGGAGATATAACTTTAAACCATAAATACTTGGATTCTACCAATGGCTGAATGAAGCCTAATTTTATGTTGTAGTAGGCGGAATAAAGATCGTAGAAAAGTTTAGTTCATTAAACATGAAAGGTACATAATTACATTAAAGTATATCATATAAAAGGAGGGGTGCTCTCAAGACTGTAGTAACTCGCTCTTTAATCCAAATATCTTACTTCAGTCTTGCGGGCAACTCTGGAAATAAATAGATTATATGTTCTGTATTGTTGTTATGATCATAAGTTTGTATAAATTAGTTTCACAAGTATTGTTTTGTTATGAACTTGAAACACATTCAGGTGTGTCAAATATGTTAATCTTCACGGACCCAACAATTTTCATCAATTTTCATCATACATGTATAAGCCTGGAAAACGTTCAGTTAGTCTGTTTATGTAGTAAAAGTATTGTGATAATGTGAAATGCATTCAATTAATTCAGTGATCACGTGAATCGTTATTATTTCAATTTATGTTCCGTAACAAGCTCACTATGCTCATTCTCAATGAAAGAGACATCAACATTTTTCTTTCCACTTAAATAAATGAGTCAATGGAAGTAAGATTAATTGTAAAATTGAAAATCTGAAAGTCACCCATCACAAATTTTTCAGATTTATGCTTCATCCTGTACCTGCACTAAAATATGTTTTTCTTACACACATACCGTAACTGTTAATGCTAAAGCCTAATTTTGCTTTTAACATGCCCAAGCGATCAAAAGAGGAATATCGAAAACAAAAACAGTTTGTTTCTTCCATAAATTATATCATATAGCATGTGAAATACTTGTTACGCAAAATAGCCGTTACGGAGCACATGGGTTTCGTAAGAGTTTCCCTCAATAAATATAGAAGTAACAATAAATGTGCGCGTAACTTGCACTTGATCACACCAATGTACAGTGGCAAACAACAATTCGATGTAAAAACACCTATATTGTCGCTAGCAACTGCCCTATGCTCGTTATGGAAGCATTGTTGAACCTCATTTTTCACAACCCGTGTTTTTCACAACTTGTGAAACTTGCTAAAGCCCTCGGGCCAATACCTAAGCAAGTGTGCCGATATCTTCCTTAAGGCACACTTGCCCTGTTTAATAACCTATACATATTGAGCAAAGTTGCCATTTTGGACCTCGTTTTTCACAAACGTGTTTTTCACAGGTTGTGAAAAACGCGTTCTGTGAAAAATGAGGTTCTTCGTTGAACCTCATTTTTCACAAACCGTGTTTTTCACAACCTGTAAAAATTACGATCGTGGTTTTTTCTACGTTTATTACAACCTGTTTTGTTTTAAAAACCCTAATTATATTAAAGATTTATTATTAACGGGTTGGTAAGTTGAGCCAATTTTGTAATAACTCGTTTGCAATAAAATATGACAACTTGTTTTTCTGTCGAAATCTTCAAATTAATATGGCAAAATGTAAGTATTTTGTCTATTTGAGAATTAATGTTTGCTCGTTTAGCATTATTTTCTTTCTTTACTATTAATTTAAAGTATTAAACTATATTTTATAATCAAACTAATACAACTAGACACTTTATTACATTTCGGGTTTTATACAAAAAGCGTCTGTATGTTTGTAATAACCCGTTATGTAATAATTATTACCATTCGGGTTATTATTACAAAACGGGTTGTAACAAACTTTGAACCTCATTTAAAAAAAACTACTACTAAAAAATTACATGTGTGAAAAATGCGTTAATACCAAAAAACTCAAGTTTTTCGTCACATTTGAAGTTGTGAAAAATGCGTTTCTATGTTTGTATGAATTTTGTATGCTAACGTGTTTTTCACACAAGTTGTGAAAAACACGGGTTGTGAAAAATGAGGTTCAACATAGCACTATTGATTTTTTAGAGGACGCCTTACACATAAATAATATTGTCTATGATTGTTACAAGCGTGGATAAAAATTAAATGCGTATTGCGGACTCTCGGCTGGATTTTTAGCGACCAAATAATAAAATGCTTGTAACTTCAATTTTTATGTTCAATTATCCATTTTTAGTAATATTGCTAATGAAATTGCTACCAGACATTAGGTCTTGCGAGGTATCTTTTTAACGAACCGTCGGCGTTTAAGACGGACTCGGTCTTCGGCCCGGTAGCTAGATTCGAAGACTGAGGTACCCGTTTAATTTAGCAAAATGGATGTAACGAAACCAAATGGCATAGAATATACGAAAAGTTGTCAAATTCGCTATATAGCCATATTTTCGGCGAGTGCGCCCGACGGGCCCAATAGATGATTGATATTGCGCCATTAGCGTTCATGAGGGGCCAATGGCGCGCTCTAGACTGGACACTTAGTAAATATTGCAATTGCAAGTTAAATGCTATAGATACAAATGTATATAGTATATTTTGTTTTAACTGATTTCTAGTAAACTAAAAGACCCTCTGAATCGCGATTTTTAGGACGCGATTCGATACACCCGTATCGGACAGTCGCGAATACGATCTCACGATGCATCGGTGAATCGTTACAGCCCTAGATATGACCTTTTTGTGTTGGTGCGCCGTAAAACCCAAACAATCAAAGAACTACTTTTCAGAGCGTAGAGGCACGCCTCAATCGTTAACTTAGAGAAGAGTGTTTGTATTGTACAAATGTACATGTATCTCCCAATAAATAACTACCTTTTTCTACTGACAACCAAATGAGACTCGGTCAATTCATTTTACGACGAAGTCCTGAGAACGCATTGATTTTATATTGAGAAACTCGACTTTGATATTGGATTGGCTTTGCATATATTGTGTAACCCGATAAAAATTCATGGTCCGAACTGAGATTCGTACCCCCGACCTCTCGAGTCGTGAGCGGACACTGAACCACGTCGCCATAAAAGCTAGCTTGAAGCAAGGGAGTACAAGTGCCGTCTTATACTTCTGCTACAATTGAAAATGTCGACCTTATGCTATTTATTTTGTCTATATAATCATAAAACAATACATATTTGTTCATATAGTATTTGTTTTTACAAAGTAACACCACTTCACTGTAAATTGCACGTCGGACTGTCTGTTTTACATACAACTTAACGCCTTACATTAGATAGATGATAAGATGCTAATAGTATTTGACAGGAAAATAGTTTTATGTTTTCATGTGTCAGACTTTCAATTTCTGACATTAGACGTCAAATCACTTTCAATGTAAAAAGAAATACAAAATTAAGATAGTACTCAGATCGAAAAAAGATCGAGACATCCTAATGAATAAATTCGCTCCAAACTGAATAAATTCGCTGCAAACTGTTAACTGGTAATATATCAAATCAATGGTCATAAGTTAAAAGATAACACAATTTAAAGCAACAGTAATGTGGTTTTTTGCATTAAATGTGACGAGTCTGGCAAATTATCGTCTAATTTCACTTACAACTGTCTACAAATGAGTGTAGCAATATATATTTCAAGACTCGAGATAACACATTTATTTACCAATTTTCAAGAAAAAGATGTTTCGATTGCAATGATGTTGGTTTAATATTGTTTTAACACTCACAAAGACAAATGAACTTTATTGCAATGCAATTATTATTGCTATGGAAACAGAATACCGTTACATTGATGGTCGACCTGTGATTAATAGATATCTGGCTAGTTTTGTGGCATGCCCTAGTCTAGATTCATTATTAAAGGTTGACTTGATACCAAGACCGCTGAGTCGATACTATTCTGCAAGCAAAAATACAATCGCCATGATAGTTGATTAAATCTTAACGAAATGAGATTATGTAATTGAACGTACGCAATGCAAGATCATCTCTGTAAACACCGTAGCAACTGAAGGATATTTTAAATATCTGATAACGATAGTGTTAGCAGTATGTGCAGTTATAAATTATAATATTGCTCTGTAAAAACGCTAAATCTGCCTAAACGTACACTTACAAACTTTATGTGTGACTTATGACCTAAGAATAATTTTAGTAATATAATTCGAGACAAACGTGAGTTTATTGAGCGCAGCGCTAAGCCTTGAACAGCGTAATAACCGCGGCGGTGAGTGTGTACGTACACTAACTGAAGGCCCGGTCAGACCGCACGAACTTTGTAGGAGCGTTCCTTAAAAGGCAGGGCGAGGGAACCGAGTTTCGACAATGCTCATCACCGCGCACAAAATGTGAAAGGTTCGAAAACACGGGCGTTGCCTTAGTGATGCACCGCTGCAGCCGGTGTTGCTATAGCTTAACGGTAGGGAACGGTAGTGAGCGTTGGTTTAGCTGTGACACGTGCGTTAATAGAGCGGCGTTCTGCGCATGCTGTCGTTGGTTCGGCGGGAGTTCAAAGTTGGTTAGGCGGCATCTCGCTTAGACTACGGAGCTAAACGGATCGATTTGAAGTTCTGAATGAGCCCATCCAAATAGGCTTGTGGTTCACTTATCCTCGAATTTAAAGCCTAGTTCTAGTCCCGCTCCGACACCTCCATACCAACGCCAAAGTTCATCACCGCAATAAAATCGCTGAAGCAACGTCCGGCAACGTTCAAGCAATCCCGTGTCCGCTCGTAAAACGCTTACAACCGCTCCTCCAAAGCTTATGCAACGTTAAATAACCGCCCGGGGAAAGCTGGTAAAGCTGCGGTGGTCCTGTGATTATGATTTCTGCGTTGCCCTAGCGGCCCCAAGCGTCTACGGACTTGCATCTAGCGGTGCCAAACTTTGACTTAGTGTTGTTGGAGCTAATGTTAACTTTGCCACCATGGAAAATTTCCGCTCCTCACCGCTTGCAATATTTTGTGCAGTTCAAACATTCGGAGCGGTAGGAGGGACCATTAGCGGTGGCTGAGCGTATACGGTGTTGCCTTTACGGGGCCAAATTTTCTTGAACGGTAACAGGCGGTGAACTTTTTTCACCGCTCAAGGAACGCTCCAGCAAAGTTCTTGCGGTTAAACCAGGCCATGACATACAGACTGTTGGTATTACTGCATTTTATAGATATGGGCGAAACTGTTTTTACAAAAACTATGATGTTTTTTTAAAGCGCAACAAAAAACCTGACATGAATAAAATATTACTGAACGCATTTTTATACAACCCAAATCTATGACAAAAATAAAACATCAAGATACAGAAGTATTATTACCTAATAGCCTCTAATACCATTGCTCAATGTAAAACCTGTACCATATAGAGCACCGCGTTCGGGCGGGGTTTACTAAATTGTATGTGTAAGACATGGAATAATGGAACCTGATTTCCTGCTGCGGTATTATTTTACTATGAAATTACGTGTAACAGAAATCTCTTAAATCCCCCAATTTCTTATTAAAACATCGCTTATCGGCATTGTTGGCAATCCTTAGATATTATTAATTATCTTTGTATTAGTTAATAATCACAGAATACAAAATCTATAACACCTGTGTTTATAATGCAATAAAATTATACATAGTCTTAGTTTAGCTTATTTATAGTTTTATCTTTTCTTGACAGATTCAATTTCAATTGTAATAATGTTGCAATCAATGTTTTCATTGAAGTATGTAATACTTTTAGATTCACGTAAGTACGGCAGACTACAACAAATAAAATGTTAAATGATAGAAATTACTCAACCATCTATTTTAACCGATGGAACTGTGATAAGATGCAAAATATCTAACATATCTTCCTTAGGAAGCAACATTTGTTCTGTCACAAGTGCATTTCAAAACAATTCAAACATAAAATATTCAATTTGTATGGTAAATCTTCATTCGGAACAACCTCGGTGATCATATACGAAGATATATAACGTTTATCTACGTAGAAGATCGCCGAGGTAGTTCCGATTGGGTAAATCTCGTGATTTTATTTTCAAACTGTCCATCAAGATTGTGAAAGTTACACAGCCTGTTCATTTAACCTTAACGTTCCAAAACGTTCCGTAACGGTACATTCGGAACTCCTCGGCCATATGCTGCGAATAATCTCAGATATATTTAGACGTTATTTTGAAATACCGGTGTTAAAGTAAACAAATATACGATCGTTTAGGCAATGAGTGATGTTTCGTTTTTAGTCCGTAAATTTTGAAACATCACTTATTGCCTTAACGATCGTATATTTATTTATTAGATTAGATTATTCCCAGCGAGTGGCCGGGGAGTTCCGAATGTATCGTTACGGAACGTTTTGGAACGTTTAGGGCAATTGAACAGGTTACAGGTCAACATCCAAGGTAAAAGGTAACATTTCTAAAAATTTTTAACTCCCGAAGGAGACATTCCGTGAACAAGTTTATTTCTGTTACTACCAATTGAAGCAATCAAAAAATTGCAATGATATGGTGTACACGTCCGAGAATAATAATATATTATTTTAGCAAAACCAGTAAGATATTTGTAGAAATCATTTTAAACTTAAAAGCCAGACAGTCGTCAGACTGTTGAAGTTATTGCCGTCGAACCTTGCCTGAGCAGATGTTAGTCGTCTATTGAGGCCCCTAAAATAACTGGAAAAATCAAAGTGCTATCTCTGGGGAAGTTTTGTGTATCACTTGACTGTACTGGACTTTGACAAACAAGTCTAGTTTCGCTTGACAAAATGTGGAGACAACTTCAATTGGAAGAATTTTTCTCAGGGAGACTTGGATTACTTAAGGAACACTTCCAAACTTTATACAATTGTTGAATCGCTCAGCATGTATATTGTCGCAACAAAACGTGCTTACAGCTTGACCGTAATTCTTCATAAAATAATACATTAATATGCACAAGTGCACGTGTATGCTAGGATTTTAGCTCTTAGTCTTACAACTTTAGTCTTATATCTGATTAATGACTGTCTGTATGTTTACTTCCTAGACCAATGGACACCAAGTATGGCGAAATCGAGACTTAAACAATTGAAGGTTGTTAAGGTTTTCGAGCCTAAAACTTAGTCTTGCTTCAGTATTACCCTATGCTGATTCCCAAAAGAGATTGCATCTTTGTTATCACTCGAAATTTATTCATTTGAAATTTAACCATTTGTCTACTCGTATAGGAAGAGATAATCATAATGCAAGAATTAACTTTCTAGGATGGTTATCATTTAATTTAATAGCTGCAATGTATCATCATGGAATATATGTTTGCTTCCAAATGCCAAGCGTGTTGAATTATCACTAAAAAAAATGAACATCACTGCCTGGTTCACCATTCAGCTACGGAATGTTTTGATGTCCCAAGAATAACTCTAGATCTTAGTAGCAGGATGCATTCTGCATTATACATGTATGATTATACAACTAGACGTCTATGGAATGAAGAAGCCAACAACGGTTCAGTTAAGTACATGTATACATAAATCCAAGATAGTCCTTTATTGTACACCTTAGTTCAAAAGGCGTAGAATGACTTTCGAATATATCATAGACTGTTCACTAAAATAGAATTTTTATTCCAAACGTTTCTGGGGAATTCACCTCTCTTCTTCAAGGGGCCATTCTATAGATTTACTTAACAATTTTTACGTTGTAAATCAACGTAAACATTACTAAGTAAATTGATTTACAACGTAAATATTGTTAAGTTAATTCATTTAAAAAGCCTCTTGAAGAAGGTGGGTTTATCCCCCTGAAACGTTGGGAATAAAAATGTGTGTTTCAGTGATCAGTCCTTATTTTGTGTTTCTTGAGAATTATTTTAACTAAATGTATATCATAAAAAGTAGTTACCGGTACTTAGTATTGCAAATAGTAAATATGTTAAATATCATTAATTGAGAATAAAATTACGTTCACTTCTAACTTAATGGGAAATGCAATAAATTCCGAGGATAATATTAGAATGCAGTTAAATTGTTTATTGCATATCATATATGTATATTTAATACCATCTGATCTGTCTATCACAGTAATTATATGATGCAAATTAATATAAATTTAATGAATTGTTTGATAATATAAATAATCAATAATAAATAATTTGATAATATATAAGCTTGTTCACAGGCTAAATAATGCACATATTAATGAATTCAGGATGTGCACAGTTGTCTGCAGCTAATATTGCTTCATAACAAAAACAATCATTTAATAGTACGATGTTGTTACCATCAAGATGTATTATATCATTCAAGAAAAGTGTTTGCTATGCTATCAACGTTACCCGTTCGCTTGATCACATAATTCTAAAAGTGATAGGCCTACTATAATTCAGATATACAATCATTAAGATTTGAGCATTTTGTAGTGGACACCGGTTGCCTTAAGCCAAACAAAACGACCCATTTTAGGTCACGTGATAAGAAAATGGCCGTAAAAAGTAAAGCATAGTTAAGTGAATGGTCTCGTCGTCCGTGATGTTTTTGTCGGCTTGCCTGTCTGTATTACTGGAAAATATTATTATCAATAAATAAACAGAGTACCAGTACAAGTATTTACAATATAGGCACAGGACATTGCAAAACTGATTGTTACATGTCATTTCTTTACGAGAAATAATGTTTCCTATATATGAGTAATTGTGTTCTCTTTTTAAACTCACGCTTAATTGAAATTATGAATTCTAATTTTCCCCATTTTCGGGCGAGTCTTCTGATAATATCGACCAGGTCGGTATAAAACACGGACGCATACACTGACACAATACACAAAGAATGAAATTGCTGACATATCTACTGATATCAAATATGAGCCCATGACTAATTATAATCGTATTTTATAAATGTGTTAATACATGTTATGTAGATTAATTATTTTGCTTAAATTAGAGCCCAATAAAAATAGTTTAATATTTGAAAAAGAAATGGTATACTTGAAATAAAATAAAGCAAATAGAAATAAAAAAGAATGGTAATACAAAGATAAAATATGTGTAAGATAAATTATTAAGATAGGTTGTTTTCGTATAGAACTTCAACGTAGCAATTCGATCGACTTCCCTTTGTGATCCGCTAAAACAAGAAAATCGGCTATAAAAACATTATTTTTCGAATTTTGGTAACTAACTTGTTTATTTAACGTAGTATATTATAAGCCGCGGCCGTTGCGTAGTGGTTAGCATGTCTGACTTCGAATCCGGAGATCGCGGGTTCGAAACCCGGTCGCGGCAGGTCATACCCTATACACGAGTTGTCGGCCTCGTTGTAGGGTAAGTTAGTACTGGTAATAGAAAAAGTGTCCAGGAAACCTACAGTAGCAAGAACTGGCCGTCGTGTATATGACCTATGCATGTGCTGAATGCGACGTTAAAAAAAAAAACAAAAAAAAAACTAAGTATTATATTTTGTACATTTATAAAATATTAAGTTATGTTTGAAATCACGTATAATATTAATTTAATAAGTTGTTTCTGTGAAAACAAGTTGTTTTCGCTTTTTATCTATACCCGTTTCCAATAAACCAGTCTACGCATAATTAATCAGCTATAAGCATGCCCTCGCAAGGATATGCGAAACATATGGGCGCGTTTGATTAGTTTTGCTAAACTTTCAGGCCTCATAAGAATTCTATCGTATGAAAAGTCACAATGCAGGACCTGTTATAATTATGAATGTAAAATAACATTATTGTGGTAGAATTTAAACTAAATGAACTATTAGAAACTATATTTCATAGATTAGCAAACTTGAATATTCGATTTAAGAACATTTTCTGTCCACATCCCGGGAGCTAATCGAATGTCCATATTTATTATCAATGCACTCGCTCCGAAGTAGGGAAGATAGGGTAGCTTTTTTCAACAAATGCGAGGTTTTTTTTAAAGAAATGAACACGTTACAATTAGTTATGCATGTTTTCTGGACTTATATTGCAACTTTCTTGAAACTGGTACTCGTTCATATATCGATAATGGTAAATTCAGGTAATACAAACAGGTAACCAGACAAAACACAGCGTCGACGAGTCCATACACGCACAACTATTTTGACAACTCGACGTCATTTTCTTCATCACGTGACCTCAAATGCATCGTTTTGATTGGCTTATGGCAACCGGTGTCGGCACAAAAATGCTCAAATCTTGACAATTGTCAATACTGTCGGCCCTAGGACCGACGATAATAAATACATGTGCAATGTGTTCTGCCGTGCCCTGTTCTTGGCTGGGAACAGTTAGCAAGTATGAATGGGCGGTATATCTTCTAGGTAGGCATGGGAATGAGCCTTTCAAACAGGGGGCTCTGGTGAGTAACGACTAAAACAAAGTACCAGTCACTATAAATTTATTATATGGCCTAAATTATAAGCCAGACAAGTTATAATATACTAATACAGGTATAACTATGTAGCAATGCATATAAATGGTATATTTCAACGAATATAAAATATATACATGTATGGAGCCGCCGCCAGAGTTCTAAGAGGTCAAGTGGGTGGGGGTACCTTTTCCCCAGTCTCTCATATAAGGAAACAATATTTATTATTTAGGATGTCACTGGTAAGTGACTATATTGTAGAAATACTACTTTTGGTTTATGGTATTACCTCAGCAGGTCTATCCATTTTAACTGAGGGCTGGCTTCTTATGGAGAGAATTTCTCTATGAGAGTTGGCTTGTGAAGTTTAGAGAGACGATTGGTGGGGAGCCGCGAAAATGCGGAGCTTTATATGGTACTCAGAGAGGCTCCTTGTACGTCAACGTTTATGTGACGTCACGGAAGCCGCTCATTGTCAGGGGAGGTAACAATGGCCGTAACTCGGGTATTTCCGCCATGGCGTAAACATACGATATCACCGGAAGTATTTATGGGAGCAAACAGCGACATGAAGGAATGGGAGCGGAGAGATAAACTATGACAAAATGTGGCTTAAATAAGTAGAATTGAGTGGGAGCATGTGATTCATTCCCGCTTAGAATGTACATTTGATGTCTCCAACGTTTATCATGTTTCCAGGATTTTAACTTACAGAATTTATGTAAATGAAATGCATATTTACAAGTGATAATGCTATAGTAAAAGTATAAACGACATATTTCGTGAGGAAAACTTTGATTTTTCAAAATATTGTCTCTTAATTAAGCTAGGGTGTAGAAAATCCCCATGTCTCCAATGACAAATTCTTAAAGTAAGCTTCAAATTGTTAAAAAAATCAGACAGATTTCCAATAAAATATATATTTAATATGTCAATTTTAACTAAATCCTTCAGAAAAACACATATTATAATGTAAATTCAAAAATAATTTTTCACACCTCATACAACAAACGTTGTCTCCAAACTCCGATAACGTACGGGACATTCATTAAAAAGCTTCATTAAGCTCACAGCTTTGCACTCTTTACACTCTTTTCTGCGTAAGTAAAGTTCATAAAGTTATATCCCAATGATAAGATATTCATTTTAGCTGACATTTTATTGGTATCGGTAATTTATGAGCTCGTTTATTAAAAAATGAATCGTAATTTTTACCACGTAACGAACGGGACAATTAGTAAAATCAAATTATCTGACAAACCTTTTCAAATAGATATATAAATTCTTCTTTGAACTGATCTTCAATGATTAAATAAAAAGTTTATAAAGTGTTTTTATAAATTATTTAAGGTGCATATTTGTGACACACAAAAAAACAGTAAATACAAAATGAAAAATAACGTACGAGTCCGTAACGTACGGGACAAAATGTGACACAATAATTGATAATTATCTGAATATTTATGATAAATTGCTTTTGTAAGGTTCCTTAACATGCATTTAATCTTCACAGACGAAAATATTATGGGAACGACAATTATATTGAAATTGATGATGTTCAAAAGTAAGTAACAAGAGTGACGGGAAAATACGTTATAGTACATATTATTTGCCATAAATGATGAATAGTTTGCATTGTTCTTAATTGAATACCATCTAGCTTTGAAATGATAAATTAAAACAATGCCTCGTTTGATCAAATTATAACTTTAGAATCATTTTAGCGCACACTGCAATAATTTGATTAGGTTCATAAATTACCTTACTTATTTAATAACGTACGGGACACTGTAGAATTGTCTAAACATGCATTTGCCGGATGATTTGATGGTTGTAAGTCACATGTTACCCCACTACTAAATAGCTTTTATTAGTTTAAACGTTAGTCTGCCATGTGTCTTTGTTAAACTTGTCACACAATTGTTGAATGTTGTTCTCTTGGAAAAATGATAATGGTTCGCGTAACCATTGTAATTGACAGATATTATTGTAGTTTTATATGTAAAACACAAGTACATTGAATTGTAAAACAAATTACTCAACAATGTAAGTTGTATTCTTGCAGTTTAACTTAGTTATCAATAGTTCAGATGACCAAACTGAAGTATATAACGTACGAGCCAATTTTGCTAACGTACGGGACAACAATTATACTCTTTATTGGTTGCTTTGTGGTGGTTCACATGCACACAACGTTTTGTTATAACACTAAGACAGTGGTATCTAACTATTTTAAACAGTTTCATTCTATATTAAACTTGTTTGTATCGTTCTGGAACAATTGATATGAATGACATTTTTTAAACAAATAAAACTAATGAAAATAGCGTATTTAATATTTATGTTTTTCTGAAAGTATCTGTCTTACTCTTCAGTCTTCATCATTTATTCCAAAACATAATACGTTATAGAATGCAACCGTATTGAATTTCTCAACAGTTTGACCATTACTACTTTTAAATAAGTGAAATTTACAGCACATGTTCGATTTTCATAAGCAAATTTATTAATGCTAGGTGTGACCTTTCACCAGCCGATATCTAAAAAACTATACTAGCCCAGCTGGAAAGATTTTTATACTGTGTACAGAACATGTCTACAATGCCTTTAATTGATTTAAAACTCTTATTTGATGACATGAAAAAAAAGAAAAAAAATATGCCCATATGTCCACCTTAATTGGGATTGAGTCATGTACATAGGAAGGAAGTATGATATATGATCTTTTGAATGAGGGTAGTTACGACTCATGATATAAAGTATTCATGAAATAATCGGGTTGAGAACTCTGACCACGAGCTCCGCTCCGTCAGAGCGTGTATTCACGTAATGATAGGAAGCTCAAAATAGTAACTTCTCAAGTTCCATAAGCTAGCGGCCTAACAATGTATACCATAATTATTTAGTCACTGATACGTCTTTGGGTATGGTGTTAGTAAATTTTAGCGGAACCTTCTCAGTGTTTTCATATGGTCATACATATCATGTTATACTGTTCAGGAAACCAACTTTCAATATCAAACAAAAAACGAATGCATATTTAAGTCTAATCATGAAATGTAAATGATGTAGGTTCAATATACTTGAAATGAAACTACATTTATGGTGGAGGATTTTTACTTATTTATTCTTATTACTTATCTTTTTGTACAACGCCATTGAATATGGAATATAGAAATAGGCGTTTAATCAAATGAAGAAGTTTAAGTTTATTGAGCGCAGGCTGGAGCCGCGTTTTGAATATGTCTGTGCATGCGGAACTTTTCGGCTGTTACTGCCTAATTACTGTCCAACGAACTTTTCTCAGATAACCATGGGGGCCACCATTGAACATTAACATCAAAATCTTGATATTCATTACAAACTAACGGAAGTCATTTGGTCATTCGTGAAAGACGTGATTTTAATCGAAAATCTATGTTATTATATTGATTACAGTTGTTTGTAACTTAAGAATCGATCGGATTTTCTTATTAAACCAAATCAGTGAAGTGGTTATATATTCGGACAAAAATGTCTGTTATGACTGAACAGGAATTTCGGACAAAAAGAAGTTAATAAAGATAAGACTACAACACATACGTCTTCTTTGTAATCATACAGCTGGATCAGAGACAAGGCTAAATACCAAGCTTTAGGTTCGTGAATTTTTCACAAAATTGTTATATCTGACAAGTTCTTTTGTAATTATTTAATTAATTTGTTTATGTATGTAATCAGATTTAATAATGTCGCTGCATGCGGAACTTTTCGGATGTAACTGCCTAACTTCTGTCCAACTCACTTTTCTCATGGGTTCCGCCATTAAAATCAATGAGGGTTAGACTAAAAGGCGTGCGTACTTTTTGTGACAATACAGCTTGACACGAAGTTTTAGGTTAATTAATTGTAGATCTGTGTTTTGAAAACATTTTTTTTTCAATTACTACGTTTAAAAGGAGTTTCTCAAACTAAAACAAGCACACTCGGTCTTCACTGTCTTCGTACACGCCTGTACAGATAAATTTTGGGGACGGTCTAAATCACTGACGAAGACACTGACACCATAAACAAAGAAGGATTATCCGACCATCACTAATTTTAATCCTATTATATATAGAGCATTTATAAAGGTATTTATGTTTTAGTAATCATAATTGATTGCTTTAATTAGCGGCTAACCAGCAATATTGTTTATGTCTCACTTATAGAGAATCACAGGCTTAAGCATTATATTTTCATGTTATTATTTTTTGCGCCTTTTGGTGCTTTGCATCAATATTTTCTTGTTATCAACTGCGAAGCATTTATATAAATTCATTGCATGTAATCAATCATTTCCTTAAATCAGTATTAACAAAACAGCTGGGAATCAATCAACGCCGGTTTAATAAACTGCTCATAGTGACAACCGACGTGCGTTGAATTTAACTTTACTTCGAGACATTGGCACCAAGGTTATAACTGAATGGAAAGCTAAATAACCTGTAAATTACAACTTTACTCTGCGACATTGCCAAAACTGTTCTCCCACTTTGGATCGCTGAATAACCTGTAAAGAAAGATCAAATGTTTACAAAATACAATAATGTGCTAAAATAGAAGTACATGCAGAAATATGAAGCGTGTTTGGTTTGGCTGCTTATGAATTATGTGGGTGTTTTTTGGGAGGGGAGTGAACGCCGTAACAACACATTGTATAGGTCATATCACGGCGGTCATTCAACCTTCAAATCCATGCCTAGAAAGGTTACATCTCTGAATTTAGCTTATAACCAGTTACTAGGCACATACTTCCGTCAGCGACAGACAACTGCCATATATGATTAGGAATCCGGGGTAGGAGGGAGCATGACCGCATTAATCTTGTTATATCCAAAGTCCACACAAGTAACATCTCTGTTACTAGGGTATTCATTGCGGTGAATAAAAGAGGATAAGAATATTATAAGAACACAAGAAATGTAATGTGGAAACCACATTAACGCCGGATTTAAAAGCTTTAACGCAAAAATTACAAAGAGAAATACTCCATAATAAAGGCAGGTAGAGTTGTGGTTACTTTCTAATACTGTTCATCACATGGTATGTTATCATTGTATGAAGTTTCATAAAGATCTTGCAATAAATGGCAGAAATATATGGTAAAGAATTTTTTAACGCAATTGTTAACGACACCGGACACCCGACTGACCACCTGTCCGCCCCGCACTCCCGCTCGCCCGCCCGCCTGCCCGGGTTTCGCCAAGCTATTAGGCCGAATTTGTTTCGTTGAAAAATCCGGCTTGAAAAATAATAAGTTTCACATAGATTGCTTCATATCTTACACTGATGAAAATTAGTGTCTAAATGCTCGTCCATACTAACTTTTCTGTCTGTAATGTGAACAAAAAGAACAGAAAACATGTTTGGTCCAAAGCATTGTGTAATTAAGACAAAAGTTGTCTTGAAGGCTGACATATATGACATTTTATTTATCAAACTAACAAACAATTGTTTGTACCGATTTAATTGAACATGTTCGGCATCACGTATTATTAGAGCTGTCATCGATTCCATTAATATGGATGTGTCGTCGATATTTTATTTCCGATCAATAATCAATATAATTTTTGAAATATCGATAATAAAGCCTATATAGGTAAATAGATAAAAGTGTCAAAATTTGCTAGACGAACCTTCTATCGTGAGCAGATGGTGCACCGTCATATTATGAATGGATAATAAACAATTTGTGATAGATGTTTTTATTAATTAATTATCAAACAAACCCTTTTTACCAACTACACTTACAAGTCAAGTACAGAATACTAAGGTATTACATTCATGACAAATATGCATAAATTATGAGATTATGACAACATAAATGGTCTATATAGTACTGCAGTAAATGTACTATATATGTATATATTAGTGTATCGTCTATATTCGTTTCTCGATATATCGTCGGTACGCCTTGGGCCTAACCAATGGCAGCTCTACGTATCATACTTCGGTAACTATCCCTATGTTTGGTTCGCTTTGGTCGTAATTATACTGTTAATCAAATTATTACACCAACCTCTGACTGATAATGATAAAAATTTTCTCATCAATCAAAACCCACTAAATAAAAGAGAAATGCAATGTGTTTAATATTCATTTGGTCAGAAATGTTCTCTTATTTATTACAACAATACGTCATGAATGTTGATTTATTGTTTGACAATAAAATGCGCGCAGACAAGAAGAGAAACAACTGGAATAAATTTCTTTGAAATATGTTTTTTCTTATTTCATCGATAGCACTTTGAAACCGTATCATATAATTGCATTTTCTTTATGCGTAGTTAATGCATGAAACCAGATATTTAAGTTATGAAATCAGCAGTTATATAAACAAATGCTTTAATTGTAAAATAAGTTAGATCAAAGAGATAATTAAAAGTTCTAAATTATTTCATCTTATTTGTCTAATTACTTACAGTTCTAATGTACAAGACAATACTGGTAAACAAGTATCATGTTTATTTATTCAATATTTCCTGATTAATTTCGGAATGAAATAAAAATAGTCCTAAGGAAACAAGTGTATTTTATGTGTAATTAAAGTTAAGTTATAAGTGCGTATCATTAATTTGTAAGTAAGAAACTAAATAAGATATCGAAGGTATTAAAATAAGATGAATATTAATCATTTTCCAAGTACCATTGCTCACCTAAGTGCAAGTTATTAAACGAAATTGAATTGATTTTAAGATATATGATCACACCAAATGCAATTATATAATACGGTTGTGATTAGGTGAATTCAAAAATAATTGGTACGTTTGGTCAACAAACGTCTTTGTAATTGGTATACATGTTAAAATAACACTTCTTGCGTTTTTAGATATAACTGGGCCTGGGACGTATTAGGCTAAGCGCAGGATTTAGAATGTATTGTCCCAAAAAGATTTCTGGTTCGAGCCTCATCCGGGGTCGTTATACCTTTCCATTGATAATTTCTTACAATGGAGAAGAATGGGTTGGGATATTACATTCCACTGTCGGCAATCACGTGGTTTTGTTAATACTCACGTTATTTTCCTACGTCCACATATAAAGAAGTTCTTGAGTGGTTTTGAGCTTGTCGTGATAGAGGCAAAATGCGTCGCGTAAATCAAAACAGTTTATATGTGTAGCTAGCTAAAATTTAACTTGGGTCACTTATTGCAGTCGAAATAAGGTCAAATAAGCAGTAGATTTTAAACCTTCGAAATTAAAACGTTGAGTTCACGTTAATGCGAGCATTTCAATACAAATTAACTAGTCAATACAATTATTTCATTAACAAAGACTCTGTCAATTCTATTCAAGGTTTAAAGACGTTTTTTACTCGAATTACATTGTCGTCATTATCACTTAATTTAAGATGCATATTGCTACCCGTTAATGGTCTAAAATTGTTTTAATGAGGCGGAAACTCACGTTTGTCTCATTTAAACTTCGTATGGTATCGATAGAACAAAAGAAAGGCTGTTTATTCCTGATATTTGATATTGATATCTGATGACGTTAAATCTCTTTGATGTTACGCTCCTGAAGTCCTATTAGTTAATGCAAAGACAAAGATTTCAACATTAAATAACGTATGCACAGTTATAAGGATAAAAAGTCGATTCTGGTTTTGTACAAATGGTTACTGGAAACAAACAAAACTAAACAAAACCTTATCACAAATGCTATCGCACAGTAGTTATGTGCGATCAAAAGTCAGAGAAGACCAGTTTGAGTAAAGAACGATCTCGACAATTTCGTTTAAATGTCAAACAGTTAACCATGTGAAATACACTTCATTCGTTACATGCTTCTTTACATTTTGACAGAAATACTAAAATAGAGCTTGTCATATTTTGTGAGTTCCTAAACAAATAGTTAACGTGAATGTCTTATATTAAATTTCACTTGTTCTATATGTTATGAAAGATGTGATTTGTTTGTTTGATTGGGTTTTACGGCGCACCAACACAAAAAAGGTCATATCGCGCCGAGAACATTTGATGATACTATTAATTAAATAGATAATAATGATTTAAAATCCTGTATTTTATTATACATATTTATTTCCTTCACAAAGTTAAGTATTGCATCTGATGGTACTGACTCAAAAAGTTCTTTAAGTGAGTTAACCTTAAAATGTTTGTCATGGATGTATTTAAGATCCTGACAGTCAAGGAGATCGTGATTTGATATAGACCCTTTTATTTTCAAAGGGCAGTCGTATTGGACCGAGCCTAATATGACTGCCCGAGAAAAAATAACATGGCCTAAATTATACACTTATTTAATGACAATTTAATAAATAACTACTTACAGGGCTGTTTTTGATATTGGTCCTGCTTTTTCAACCAATCGGATCAGAACTTTGTTATTGGACT
The DNA here is from genome assembly GCA_025267735.1 of Mactra quadrangularis. Classification (NCBI taxonomy): domain Eukaryota; kingdom Metazoa; phylum Mollusca; class Bivalvia; order Venerida; family Mactridae; genus Mactra; species Mactra quadrangularis. Next base: position 28,103,902 of record CM046303.1, read on the forward strand.
AGGGTCGATAAGTGTAATTGGCCCTATAACAGATTGCGACCCCGTTTTCAATTTTATTAAACAAGTTTCGCTGTATTGTGCAGTGAAGCTGACAATTTACAGGGCAAATGACACATAGTTATTTAATAAAATTTGATGTAATGTCTGGTAATGGTAACTCCATTAGTAGGTCGTAATGTAAGACAATACCATTATCATTCAATATTAAATGTTTTCTTAAGAATGTTTCATCGTTAGATGATTAACACACACTGATGTCTGACATTTTTGTTACTAAAACTATACTCAGTAATTTGCCATTCCATTTCCGGTTTCTTCATTTATAATGACGTTCACCGTTAACATTAAAAAAGACAACCGTGACAATAGGTCTCATCTTAAGTCCTTCGCCGGAAGATCATTTCAAATATCCTACTTTAATTGCGTGTTCACATTCACGTAAATATATTAAATGATTTATGACATATTAAAGGTTATTGAGTGGATGTACCAGTTATCAAATCATTGATATTTTAATGAATGCTTTCTTCCGCTCCAATTGTAATCACGAACCTGTATAAGATGGACTGGTTACAAGATCACGCGACCAGTTATATTAGGTTAGCAATGATCATGCTAGAAAGATATCGCTTGGTACAAAGTTATTGAACTTATAAGGTTTTTATGTAAATATGGAAAGCTAAAGTTTATGTTTTACAGCACACTATTATTATACAAGTAAAACGTATAAACCATTGTCGTATAAAACGATAGACGGGTCACTCTATCGATTTTATTCGTGCAATTGGCCGTCATATTTGAACGGCGCATATCAGAGCGCGTTTAGAACTAAATGTACGCTTGATTGATTTAAAAAACTAGCCAATGGGGAGAAAGCGCTCAAGAGTGAAATGTTGAATCCTTGTCTTTCCTCCGTTCGGGCCTCACATTCAGACCCTTCTGTATCAAACAAAGGGAGATAACCATTTTGTGTTGGATTAACCGGAACCCGAAGAATTACTACAACTCCAGAGAGAAATGGCTGAAGCGAAGCAGGAAGATGCTCATTGCAGAGTTAATAACAGAAAGACTTACTTCGACGACAGCTAGAAGAAACAAGAGAGAACATCAAGAAGATGAAGGGTAAGACTGGTAAAATTGCTTGTGAAGTTGACTATCATTCGTAAATAAGCAGTAGGGGCAAAATGGGAACTAAATGAAAATAAATCCTTGGAATGAGAAACTCTTAACATTAGATAGTTTAAAGCAAGATAATCATTTAAAACATCTTGTGCATAAACAAATAAAAATGGGTCTGTTAGATCCGGATGATAACTCGGATATGTCCGATTCGGATACTAACAGCAGTTCTGATTCTGAATCTTTTGATTCGAATACAACCAAAGCTGGGGCATCCAAGACAAGAAATAAAAGATTAAGAAAACAAAAAAATCTGTAATTGTTATATCCAGTATTAGAGTTGTTAATTCACAACGTTATCCACACTCGCAGTTGCAATTTGAATTTGTTAATTATCACATTTCTTTTAATGACCTCACTTCAAATTTGTTGGTAGCTGGAGAACTGAACATTTTTTCACCAAAAAAAAACCGGATATATAAAGAGAAAGGGCAGAACCACTTCATTAAAAAGGTCCAAGCTGGGGAGGACGGAATACAGGATGAATATTTAGCCAGGTTGGAGGAAAAAATTAAGCTTGCCCATAAGACTGCTAGGGAAACTCTGAAATGCAGTCAGGATCATATGAAAAGGGATCTTGATCTAAGGGTCCTGGAGAACCCATACGCTCTAGGGGACTTGGTTTATGTTCTCAACTCCGACATACCTAAGGAAAAAGTAAAAAACTATCTCCTGTTTGGAAAGGTTTGTTTTGTTTTTGTTGGGTTTAACGCCGTAGCAACACATAAGGTCATATAACGGCGGTCAGTCAACCTACTCACTCGTCCCAGAAAGGCTAAATCTCTGGATTTAGCTGTTAACCGACTACTAAGCGCATACTCTCGTCAGTGACTGACAACTGCCCTACATAATTGAGAATCATAGGTAGGAGGGAGAATGGCCGTAGAAATAATTTCATGACCAAGCTCCACGAAAGTATGCCGCGCCCGGGAATCGAACCCTCGATCAGTAGACTTGCGTGCTACCAACTGAGCTAGCAGGGCGGTAATCCTGTTTGGAAAGGGCCAGGCATAATATTCTTGAAAATTTCTCCAACACTTTACACAATTAAGTTTAAAAATTCAATATTTACGGCCCACCATGATAAAATTATGTCTTGACAGGTCGCTCCCTTTTTGGCTCCAAAAACACATAGATGGCACGAAAAGGCTGTAACAACTAGTTCCACATCCCAAAGAATCACATGATTCTGTCATTAATTGTGTTTGTAGGAAACCATACCGGGGAGAATTCATGATACGGTGTGATGATTGATCTGAGTGGTACCATGGTGTTTGTGTAAATATTACTGCTACCGACTCCTTGGGCATTGATAGTTACATTTGTAAATTATGTCAAAACACTTAACGCATTTGAATTCGTTTGTTTTGATCATTTCAGGCAAATTTAATGATGAAAGGAATTAAGGCTACCGAGGGGAAATTAGTGAAGGGTTCTTTAATCCCACCCAAAATTCTCTTCGATAAAACTTTAGGCATGGCTAAGGGTTACCTGAGTGGGAATTTAAACGGTTATCTATCATGGCATACCAGTTAGCTGACCGAAAGGGAAACTGGCGTTGGGTAGAGCAAGCTCAACTCGGTGCCACAGTTTTCTTTGCAAAATCCTGGATCCTTGAAAACATGCCCCCTAAGGTTCTTAAAAAGAACAAGGTCAGTGTGCCTAAGGTTAAGGTCATTCAAGATGTTTCTACTGTTATGGCAAAGGATGTGAGGTTGCAAGACAACGCTGATCTGGCTGTAAGTCAGGAGGATGCTGCTATATCAACTGACATGCTTCTTGAGCAGATGGAGTCTCAATTAGTGAGCACACCTTCCGAGGATGCCCCTGCACCCATGTATGTGGTCAATGATCCACCATTTGACACTGCTACCTCTGATGTTAGTATGGCACCTCCCTCTCCTGCTGTGGTTTCTAAAATGGGGGATGACCAGGATAAGGAAAATGCGAGTGCAAAAAGCAAGAAATCTAAAACCTCATATTGCCCTGCTTCAGATTGCAACTACAAGGCCCGTCTATTGAGACATCATGCAGTCTCTAGACATCTTTCTGGGTGTTTCAAGGTTAATTAGCAAATTTGAGGAAAAGGAGAAATTTTTGGCAGGTCAAGTCTCATTTCTCCTCAAAGTGAGTGAACTGGTCTCTAACAATGCTGGCAAAGGAATGGATGGCCTTGTGAACACGTTAAATAATTCCAAGGTTATCCCGGTTAATACCCCTGTCAGTGAGGCATATAGATTATACTTTAAAGCCATTTGTCAATTTAAAGGTTGGTCTACCCCGGTCGATGGGTTCAGGTTGGCACCTTTAAACTCTACAGCCTGTTTGCTACACTGGCGCTCTTTGTTGACTTTGCTCAATTTAGCGCCTAAGCAACAACGCCGGGGTTTGGTGTCTATTATTGAACCACCATTGAAGCCTGTATCTACGAACCAAAGTGGCACGGGAAAGTCAAACCTGTCGGCTGAAAGTAAATCCAGGTCAACTCCAACGGTCAGTAAGGGTAACATGCCTCATTTCCTAGCTTGTATTGACAGCCACATGCATATAGATAGGTTAAGTAAACGCATTATTGGGTCATTTTCAGAAGACAAGCAACGACAATTTGCTAGTCTATTGACGGATTCTAAGGAGGTATCCCTGGGAGAAGTATGTTTAGATATGACAGAAACTCATGTTCCTTTAGCTGAACAGGAGGGGTTCCTTCTTTCCTTTTTAGGCCGTTTTTGTACCACTCACAGGCCCCTTGTCCTGCACATACGTGGTAATAATACCATTGAGGGTGTCAAACTTTAGAGTAAAGTATTTGACATTGCTCGGGATCATTGTGGCAAAGCTTAGCTTATCCACCTTCACTGTTTTGGGGACTCTGTCTCTGATGTGGAGGGATGGTTGGGTAATTTCAAAAATTGTTATTTTGGGTTCACAGCAGGGGTCAAGTCTTTCTCTCAGGATAAAATTTTGTGTCTGAAACGGGTTCCGAACGATCGAATCCTGCTGGAAACTGATGCTCCGTACCTGTGTCCCATTTAGATTTAGATTGTAATCATCCTTTGTTCTTGGGAGATGTTGGCAAGTTGGTGGCTGATAAGAAGGGCATGAAGTTAGAGGAGTTAATCCATCTATCTTTTGAGAATGCCATCAGGTTGCATGGATTCTAGTTTTTGGTGTTTTTTGGGGGGTTTTTTACACTGGGGCTATTCGTATGGTCATAACAATCCTTACTATTTTAGGACTTCACCTTTGGTACATCTCTCTCAGGTTCCTCAGCTTCTAAATAAATTTGATTATTTTTGGCTGTTTAATTTTATGCTGACACTATGATTACATCTTCACGGGTGTTCTCATTCGCAATAGTATGGGCTATACTGTTAAGCCTGTGTTGTTATCGTTTTACTTAAATTTGGGTATTTAGTTTGGTACTTTCTAAATTCATCCTGTTATCTTTTGAATTACATTTGGATATTTAATTTGGTTTTTTCCGAAATTTACTTGGGGTAAATCCTCCAACCATTTAGGACGGGGAAGAGTGTAGTGATCACCAGCCTAGCGCAGGTGCTATTATTGTGGTAACCAGCAGCCCAACAACCAATCAGAAGACAGGACCTTAATTGTCACGTGGACCACCAATCAGAAGCGAGCTCTGTCAACTTTGCAGCTGTAGAACCCACTCTCGCTCTCTTGGCACTCGACACTCATCACGTACAGACGTATAATTTAGACTAAAGTCTTCACAGCTCTTCATAGTAAGTGCAAGTATTTAACTGCAATAAAAATACTATACTATCTAGGGGATTTGGCAGAGCAAATACACAATGCTAAATTTGGCTTTCATTTGTTAAAAAAAAACACTAAGTAGCTGTGGGCTTAAAGAATCCTTAACAAAAGTTATCCACTTTCAACTCAAATGTCCATTTTTGGGAAGGGGGGTTGACTCTGTTGACTATAGAGATTACTCCAACGAGAATGGTCGAAATAATGAATTAGTTAGTTCATGGTTAAGAAGAAAAAAGGCTACTACCACATACATTCAATCACTATTAGGCAAGTTGAATTTTATAGAAGCTTGCGTTAAACCTAGTAGGATTTTATAAACAGATTGCTTATTAGAAACGTTCAGTTAGATCTAATGACAAACTTACCTTACATGCAATCTCTCTAGATACCAGAAAGGACAATAAATGGTGACATACATTTTTACCTCGATATAACTGCATTACCTTGATAAGTAATGAACCATGGAACTTACTTGGTGCTATTTTTTCTTCAGATAGTTGTTTAACAGGTTGTGGAGGATTCTGGAAGGGACATTTTTTCCATTCCTTGTTTCCTTTCATTTTATTTCTAAAGGAATACACATAGGCACTTCGGAAATGCTATCAACTGTAGATTGTCTGAAATTGCGGGCCATACAATTTGCTGGGTTAGGAATACAAATAATGAGTGATAATTTATCAGAATGCATAGATTTAAACGCAGGCAAAACAAGATGCCAATTCCTACAGAATTTTTAAAGAAAATAATTCTATTAGCGTCCGTTCACGATTTTCAAATTAAGGAAATACATTTGTCACCATCTGAAAATAGATCGGCTGACTTATTAACACGCTGGCATTTAAATTCTTCCTATGAAACTGAATTCAACAAATTAACTTCAGATACTGTGAAAACAGATTACATTTAGGGTTTTTTTAAGTTTGAGATTACTTGGTAATTGGCTTTCTTTTTTCATTCAAACTTTCAGAGTCTGAGCTTGAAGAACGACCATAGAAAATTAAACACACAAGTAAATACCGAAAGTACAAGAAAACAATAAGAATAAAATGGGACTAAATGCTATCATTCTTTGTTATTTTTAATTTAAACCAATACTAGCATCTACAGAAACATTACAGTTATAAGCACAATTTTTGAACAGAACATATTTTACTAATTTTCGTGTAAATTTTTTAAACAATACCTATCTGTGTAGAAATAACCATGACCGATTTCATTTCGTTCCTTCAGCAGTCGCTATGTCATTGGAAGAGTATCTACCTGTGATAGTATTGATGGAATTACTAAAATAAAGACCCAACTTTTCGCTTGGATATAATTTTAATTGATCAGACACAGGTGACGATGGCGACATTCTTCTGATTCAGGCTTCCAAGGCTGCAGAAATTTCATATTCATTAAATGATGGTGACGATGGAGACCCTTGTTGCTGCTAGCCAATCATATGATTATAAATAGCGGCATTTTCACAAAGTAGAAAATTATGACTATTCAACCGTGAAGACTTTTAGTATATTGGTTAAAATAGTAACTTATTTACTATAACATACTTGTTTTTAAAATTAAAAGTACATGATTATAAATTCACTACCTAGTTATCTCCCTTTAATATTCACTAACTGATTATCTCCATTTAAATATTATTTTATACTATTTTATAAATATCGCATGTTATTGCTTTTTGTATACAGACATTTTTTTTCTTTTAGTAAATGTATTGGTAGTGTTATTAAATATGATGTATTTATTCATGTAATGATGTTAGAAGTGATGCTAACCACATAAAATACTTCGAATTCTGCTTCATTGACTTAAAGATATTACTACCAAATTAGATATGATCGAGAATAAGTATGTGAAATAACGTAAAAATTGCGTAATTATCAAAATGATATGAAGACATTGAATAAGAACAAAATACAAGCCTGAATAAAAATTTAAACAATAAAGAAATCCAGAAATTTATTTATGCATTCATTGTTAATTAAGTCAATTAACAAATATTATTTACCGTCACGGATTCTAAAACATGTATTCAAAACCATGCTCGTAATATGTTAATTAATAGTTTCAGATCCACTTAAACGCTCGTGAGAGAAAAAGATGCACCCAAGTCAAATTCGTTTTCAAAGATGTAGGCCATGCCCAGTTGATGTACATCACTCGAATCGTTGTGTAAGTCGGATATTAACCTCGTGCTACGGATTTTCTGTGTTAGAACAACATGGCCTTGGACTTCTCAAAACCCTCAAACGCTTCGCGTTTTCGGATTTTCACGAGAAGTCCGCGGCCAAGTTGTTCTAACTCAGAAAACCCTCGCACTCAGTTAATATCCTTTACATCAACTGGCCCAAGTGAAAAGAACAACTTGCTCACGTGAAATCTTTTGTTTTACAAAGGGATTCCGAAATATATTAACCCATGTTAAACAAAGGAAGCGGTGTGTAGGTCTTACACAAATTTCAATTATCGATCGAACATAAATGTTGAAAAATAAAATTTCCTACATTATGGAAATTGGGGTACTTAAAGGTTTCGTTAAGTAGCTACACATTCACGTAAGTAAAGAAAATAGCGAACCACTCAACGGTATTCACATATATTAAAATACATATAGGTTGTTAATTTCTCTAATTTAATCAATTTATACATGTGTAATATGCAGAAACCATAAAAATAGGAATAAAATTACGTTATGAATTGGACTTGAACCAGCGCAAACGAATGTATTTCTAGTATGTACATCGACTCTACCACCTGAGCTATTTCCGTACTCATAATTGATTGCTATTAATTATATCATACAATTGTAAATGTGTCAATTTACATCCTTTTTTTCATTGATACGCGAGTCCAATAAATGTAACCAAGGTCTCAATTTATCCTAAACAAGCAATATTCTTTCTAACACTAATAAGTTCAAATAGTAACCTCATACACTTAACTGAACCTAAAATATACAACTACAGGGACTATGATGCAAAACATGAATACATGAATTTAAAGTTTCCACATTATAGTAAAATAAGGGGTACAACTGCCAGTATGAGGATCCCATGGCCTTGCAAAAACACATTTATGTTTTTTGATCCCGACACAAACAGACAACATACATTTAAACGTGACTAATACATTTAGAAAGAATCCGACCTCATGAACACTGATCTTTTTAACAGGGTTCCATGGATATTTAACGTCAGGTGATCTAGCTGCCTGATGACTTCCCCAGTTTGTGGGATGCCTGAAGATGATGAAAAATTAAATCATGATTTTGATTCCCAATTGTTGATGATGACAGATAATTTACAAGATTCATTGTGAATGAGAATGCTTCACTTCACCAAGGAATGGATACCAACGGAGGAAGTATAATTCTCATAATAGTTTTATTTTGATCTTCTGCTGATATCATTGAATCCTGATTCAGAAGTCTCTGTTGAATAAATACAGTGTCCCTCAAGGCTCTATACTCAGCCCTAAGTATTTCACCATGTACACTTGTTGCTGCCAATTGCTTGCAACATGAACAATTATACCATTTCTAAACAGATGATTCGCACTTATATGTATCTTTTAAATGTTCGGCTGTAATTTTTTAGGCGCGATATAACTTTTCTGTGTTGATGCGCCGTAAAACCCAAACAAACTGTAATTATTTCGTAGATGAATGCCAACATGATGAAATTAAATGCAGACAAAACATAAGTAATGTTCTCTTTAAAATTTAATCGTAAACATGTTGATGACATGTCCATTAGAGTTGGTGATTCCATCATAAACTCTAAAGACTGTATTAGAAATATTGGTGCTTACTTAACACCAAACATGAATGTGGAGAAGCACATTAATATTAGAGTTGTGTCCACTGTAATGACTGCACGTTCGTCCGTGCTTGTTTGTTTGTTTGTTTGGGTTTTACGGCGCACCAACACAAAAAGGTCATATCGCGCCGACAGCTATCAATGATACTAATAATTCAAACTATATTAATGATGTACAACTCTATATCTTATTATAAACATTTATTTCTTTCAAAAAGTTAAGTATCGCATATGATGGTACAGACTCAAAAAGTTCTTTAAGTGAGTTTACTTTAAAATGTTTGTCACGAATGTATTTTAGATCCTGACAGTCAAGGAGAACGTGTTTGACATTGAAGTGCTCGTCACATGGTATACATTTAGGTGCTTCTTCTCTTTTGAGAAGGTATGAATGTGTTAATCTAGTATGACCTATTCTACATCGCGTGATCACAATTTGATCTCGGCGATTAGAAAATTTGATTGATGGAGATGAATCAAGGGTTGGCTTTATTTCATGTAACTTATTAAAAATAGCGTTGTTCCATACTGTTTGCCATTTCGACTTAATTAACGAATTGATCGAACACTTGAAGTCACTGCTTGGTAATTTTAGATCAACTGGTTGAAGGTTTAAAGATTCTTTAGCGAGGATGTCAACTTTTTCATTTCCATGTATACCAATATGGCTTGGTATCCAGCAGAGATGTACTATTTTTGATTTTAAAATGTCATGTAATTTTAACTCGATACTTTTAATAAGATTATTGTCTGAACTGCGATTTTTAATCGCTAGTAATACAGATAGAGAATCTGAGAAAATAATAAACTTGTTATTTATACTATTTGATATGTATGTTAAAGCCAGATCAATTGCTTTTATTTCGGCAGTAAATATAGATGCTTTGTCAGACAGTCGCATTCTTGCAACGAAAGAATTTCCGAATGCGGCGCAACCAACTTTGTTTCCATCTTTGGAACCATCGGTAAATAAATGAGTAAAATCTTTGTATTTTTCCAAGATGTTTACAAATTCAGATTTAAAAGCTTCAGGACTGGTGAAAGATTTACGAAAAGTTGATAAGTCAGTATTGACGTCTGGAATATTGTAGGTCCAAGGGGGGATATTTTCATCTAAGTTTTGTATCACAGACGAAGTGTTTATATTTAGCATTTCTAAGTCGTTTTTAACGCGCAGGCCAAATGGTTTAATTTCGTTTGGTTTGTTGTCAAATTTGCTGGTGTAATCAGGTTTAAAAATAACATTTCGTGCCGGGTTTCTTTTGTTAGAAGATATACGAGTTGCGTATTGTAATGAAAGTTTTTGACGACGTAATTTTAGTGATGGTTCGTTAGCTTCAACATAAAGACTTTCAATAGGTGAAGTTTTGAAAGCACCAAGGGCAATACGTAAGCCCTGGTTGTGTATAGTATCTAGCATTTGTAAGTATGATTTGCGAGCTGATCCGTACACTATTGATCCGTAATCGAGTTTTGAACGAACAAGACTTCTGTATAATTTTAGTAAAGTTTGGGTATCATATCCCCAATCAGTATGTGAAAGTACTTTAAGTAGATTCAATGCTTTAATACATTTTGTTTTAAGCAACTTTAAGTGTGGTATAAAAGATAGTTTTTTATCGAATGTAACGCCTAAAAACTTAGCTTCATTTACTACTGGGATTTTAGAGCCAGAAATGTAAAGTTCGGGGTCATTATGATGTTTTCTTAATCGACAAAAATGTACACATTGAGTTTTCGACTTGGAAAATTTAAAACCATTTTCTGTTGCCCATTTTTGAATTTTATCCAAGTTCTGTTGTAATTGACGTTCGATACTTCGAATATTTTTAGATCGATAACAGATTAAAAAATCATCAACATATAATGAGCAATCTGTACCAGGGTTTATAGCCTTAACAATATTATTAATTTTAAGCCCAAAGAGGGTAACTGATAAAATACTGCCTTGCGGCACGCCTTGTTCTTGTTCGTGGTTCTCTGATAATGTTGATCCTACTTTAACTTGAAAATTTCTGTCTGACAAAAAACTAGAAATGAACATTGGTAATCTACCATTTAGACCAGCATCTTTTAAATCCTTGAGAATACCATATTTCCATGTTGTATCATAAGCTTTCTCAAGATCGAAGAAAATTGAAACTACGTGTTGTTTATTGACAAAAGCCTCTCTAATAAATGTTTCAAGACGTACTAAATGATCATTTGTACTTCGTTGTTTTCGAAAACCAGACTGAAAATTAGTAATGATACCATTTGATTCTAAATACCAAATAAGTCGTTTATTAACCATGCGTTCGAAGGTTTTACAAATACAACTTGTTAGAGATATTGGTCGATAGTTAAGGGGATCTGTGTTGTCTTTATCCGGTTTCGGTATAGGAATGATCAAAGCTTTTTTCCAGGAATCTGGAATTTTACCAGTTATCCATATATCATTAAAAATATCGAGCAATAAATGTTGAGATACCAATGGGAGGCGTTTTAAAAATTGATAATAAATTTCATCAGGGCCAGCAGCTGTATCTTTGGCATGCTTAATAGAATCGGTTAAATCGTCAATTGTAAAGAGGGTGTTATACTCTTCTTCGTTGTTAGAATGAAAATTAATATTTTGTTTTTCCAAGTTAGATTTGACCTTTTTAAATTCTTCAGTGTAGTGTGATGAAGAAGAATTATGTTCAAAAGTTTCTGCCAGTGTGTTGGCTATATCTTTTGTAGTTTTTGCTACGCTCGAATCTTTACGTTTGAGATGAGCAGTTGGAACTTTTTTTGTGTTTACCATTAATTTTACGAACTGCTTCCCAAACTTTTTTAATTGGAGTGTTGGCGTTAATTTTAGAAACATATGACTGCCATGATTTACGTTTAGAAAACTTAAATGTTCTACGAGCTTGTGCTCGTAGGATTCTATAATTGTCTAGATTTGCAGCTGTAGGACGAACCTGAAATTTCTTTAGTGCTGCTTTTCGTTTCCGATATGATCTTCTGCACTCATCGTTGAACCATGGTTTTTTAATTTTACTCGAGTTTTTCATTGAAGTTTTAGGAATACACTCATCAGCTATCTTTGATAGAGTGGACGCAAAGAGATTAGCTTTATCCGAAGAGTTGGAAAAATTCGGGATTGTTAAATCATCAGAACACAATTTGTTAAATTGTTCCCAGTTCGCTTTTGAGAATTTGTAATAAGAGCGGTTGTTTAATGGAACAGAGTCGTTTAAAGTTAACAACAATGGAAAATGGTCACTGCCATATTGTTCGTCAAGCACTGACCAGGTAAAATCCAAGTATATTGATGGATGTGATAATGTAAGGTCTATACAAGAAAAACTTCCAGTGGCTGGATGTAGGTAAGTTGGTGACTTGTTATTTAAAAGGCATAGTTGAACATTATCAATGAACTTTTCTGTAATGCTGCCTTTATTATTCGTAGATGTACTTCCCCATATTGGATTATGCGCATTAAAATCGCCGAGTAAAAAGAATGGTTCTGGGAGCTGTTTAGTTAAATTTTCTAAGTCTTCAACAGTTATAGATAAATTGGGAGGGAGATATAATGAGCATATTGTAATAGGTCTGTGTAAAGTTATTTCAACGGCTACGGCTTGCAGATTAGTTTGTATCTGAATTTGTCGTTGAGGGATACAGTTTGCAACCGCAATTGTTGAGCCACCAGATGCTCTTATTGTGTCTGTGCAAATTTTATTATAAAGCGTATAGTCCTTTACTGATGTTTTATCATTTGTAGATAGGAATGTTTCTTGAAGACATACAACTTTCGGGGAGTATTTCGATAATAAAAGAAGTAGATCGTTGTAATTTGATTTAAGACCACGACAATTCCATTGAAGTATAGCTTGACTCATGGTTCAACGAAAAGTAAAAACTTACTTCGGAAACTTAACAGGACTTCGCGCCGAAGTCCGGGGAGGAGAGCTGTGGACAGCCATGTCCTCGTCCTCCATCGACTCGATGTCGCTCATAAGAGCCTCGAATCGGTTGGAGGACGGGACAGGGTCCCTCTCCGCTTTTCTAATTCGGTCGGTTAGGACGACCTTCTTTTTGGGTGATTGCCTTTGAATCACCCGCTCAGGAGACGGAGAAGCCTGTGAGACCCGCCTCTGAGGTACAGATGAGGTACTTGTAGATGTTGTCTGTGAACTTGTACTTGCTTTGGACGTATTACGTGAAAGAATAGGAGACGGTTTTTGCACTGGAGTTATTTCAAGAGGAGAACATTTACATAAATTGACCTGCACAGCAGAATCAACCATCTTAACTGGTTTTGATACAACAGCTGAATAAGAATTAGTTTTGGAACTTTCTACAAGCTTGCGTGCATCAGGAAAAGACAAACTTTGTGTGTATTTAACACGGAGAACTTCTTTTTCTGTCTTCCAGACTAAGCAAGAACGGGAGGTTGCAAAATGATTACCCCCACAGTTTGAACATTTGACTTCATTAGAACAGTTTTCAAGCGGACCAGCATGAGAAGTACTACATTTACGGCATATATTCTCTCTAGTGCATTTAGTTTCATGATGTCCATATTTAAAGCATTTGTAACACTGCATCGGGTTTGGTATGTACATCTCAACGCGAACGTTGAGGTACCCAACTCGAAGAGTGGATGGAAGAATGGGGGTATCAAATGTTAAAATGTATGTGTGAGTGGGAACACGTTTACCGTCTCTGGTGGATAGAATACGTTTGGCATTTGAAACACATTGAGAGCTAAGCTCTTTTACTATGTCTGCCTCTGACATTTCTGCAAGGTCAGGGCAGCGAATGACTCCTTTGGATGAATTGAGGGTATTGTGTGCAGTGCAAAAGGATTTAATATTAAAAAAAGATCTTAATTTCAGCAAATTATCTGATTGTTGTTTTCTTTGGACTTCGATCAGGAGTTCTCCACCACGGAGCTTCCTGACCGATTTTGGAGTTCCTATGAGTGCAGAAATTGACTTTTCAATGACAAATGGGTTCAACTGTGCTAATTTTTCATCTCCCAACGCTTCTACTACCAGAAAGCGTGGAAAAGATGATTGACTTGATTGTTCATTTGAAATGTTGGGAGATTCGTCAGACTTACGTTTTTTAGAAGAGGTTAAAGGATCCATGGTTGAGATAATAATGATTCATCTCTCAGGTTCCCCAGCCACCTCGGACTCCAACAAGGGGAAGTGCAATGGAAGCGGGTATCCAGCCTCCGCACCACAAGGATACATGAGAGATATACTTGCATGTAATTGCAAATGATTACAATCAACACAATTGGCCCATGAGCCACCGCCTTCTTGAATAGGTGTTTTGAACGTTTACACTTAAGAGAGTACTTTAAATTCAGTAAGCCCACTCAGATCGTAATGGAGTGCACATATGGTTTTTCAAATTAAGAGTATGCTTGTAATGTTAATAATTTTGGGAACGTGCATATAAATGAGTACATGAACTTACATGAATGAAATGGCTTTTGCAAGTATGCAACTATTCAAGGGCAAGGCATGACCAGCCGATTGACCAAGTCGGGCCTACTTGGACACCCGTCTACCCTGAATCAGAGGCCAAAGTAGTGTGTTGGGAAGACTGGAGATCCCTGGGTCTCCCTCAACTACCAGGATCCTCCTTTCCCGGTTACGGGACGCTGCCCACGGCAAACGGGCAGTTTTGGTGTTGGCCATATGCCCATCATGCAGGCGCAACTTGCACCTACATAATGGGCACATGTTTCTCCTCCTCACCGCGGAGAGGTCCCAAAAACAGAGGAGGTCGTCCGTGCTAAAGAAGTTTCAATATGGGTATAGAATTGGCTACTTACCGTGTTAGAATTGGATTATTTTAAATGCCATGTAAACGAATGATTAAATTACTAGGTACATGTATAAGTGTTAGTGTGTATTTACGACAAGCTGCTTTTTGTGCTAACCATACTGAGTGGGGATGTGCAAATTAACCTGTACCCCTAGGGTCACAAAAAAAGAACGTATCATTTACTGAAGTGACCAGTTCTCCCTTGCAGCTGCGACTTTTACAACTGCTTCCCAACACATTACATACTATTTTACGAGCTATTTTATGTATCGTAATTGTCTGGGTGCTGTTAGGTTTTCGCGATCAGAAACTGAACGATTATAGTAATACCACTCCCTACATACACTATATTCACACACAATGAATACAAAATATGTCACGATCAGCGTGTGACTGAAATTCAGGTAACCTTAATATATAAAAGCACGTAAATAATAGCCGGAGCATGCTGTTTGACAGTCTGTATCTGCTGTTCAACATGTCTTCAATGTTTGCAACTGGTATTCAGTCGCATGCCTTTAACAGCCATTTGGGACACTATAATACTTACACTTGTCACTGAAGCCCACAACATCAGTCTTCAAAGGTTAATGCGTTTATACATTTCCACTCGGGTACAATGACTAAGTAGAAAAGGAAGGCAGCACCACGGGTATCTTCCGAGCTAAACAGACCCTTTAATTAAACTATCTTTATCAACTTTTGCAACGTCATGGGGTCATTTGAAACAGTTAGATGGTTTAGCTTTAAGCATGCCTCATACATTTGTCAAAATAATGAAAAGCAAAAATACTGTCAGTCCCTGTTACACCCAGCCAGATGTGTGGAGAGTATTCAAGTTTGTTTGTTTGTGTGTTTGGGTTTTACGGCGCACCAACACATAAAGGTCATATCGCGCTGAATGCAATCAAAGATACTATTAGTAAAGTATTCAAGGTTTTCTGGTTGTAAAGGGCCTGCGAGATTATGTTACAGTGCATCTGATGATGTTTTGAAAGAGACAGCTAAGTACAAAACCTCTTATTTTTAGGAACAGGTAAATGTCAGAAAACCTTTCAGATACCTGTTTCAGAGACACAGAATATATGAACGTTTAAGACTCACATTTCTAGTTGATATGTTGAGTTACGATCCTGGAGCAGAAATGTGCAAATGATAATTTGGGGCGTTAAGAGAACCGTTCTCCTGTAGATATGAGCTTTTCTACCTGGGTTAATAAATGTCTAGAAGGGGCTTCCGGAAAACCACACTCGAGAAATGAGATCATTTGTAAAAACATCCAAGTTACGTGTATTGTGAATATTCCACAAAACATTTAAGACTTAACATTAGATACAACAGCAAACCAGAACCCTGCTACAATATATAGATGCGAGTCTCTGACGAGCTTTACTTACAAATGATCCTGGTATGGCTGTTGATTAAAGATCGTTGATTAATCATTATGGTAGACCTTATGAGCTCTTCAACATATTCTTAGAAGAATTAAAAAAAAGTGCCATCTGTTACTGCGACAGATTCGAGCGCCACCATCAATACATGTACCATTTAGCAAGTATATATCGGTGAGGGACTTGGTTCGATAGACAGCCAGAAAATGTCCAGAGTACACACACCATCTGAACGCCTAGTTCAATTCGCATTAGTCCTAAAAAATGCACATAAGAACACATCAAAACTTCGAAGGGCGTATTAATTTACAACACCAAGTCCTGACTAGACACATTCGTGCTCCGCATATTAATGATCATTTTTACTGCAATAGTTAACTACTTAAATAAAGCCGCTCGGCTAGCTCAGTTGGTAGCACACAAGTCTACTGATCGTGGGTTTGATATCCGGGCGGGGCATACTTTCGTGGATATTTTCTCAGATTCTCTATCTGTATTATTGGTCATAAAAAATCGTAGTTCAGACAATATTCTTATTAAAAGTATCGAATTAAAATTACATGAAATTTTAAAATCCAAAATCGTTAACCTCTGCTAGATACCAAGTCATATTGGTATACTTTGAAATGAAAAAGTAGACATATTCGCTAAAGAATCTTTGAACCTTCAACCAGTAGATATCAAATTACCAAGCAGTGACTTCAACTGTTCAATAAACACGTTTATTAAGTCAAAATGGCAAACAATGTGGAATAATGCTGTATTTAATAAGTTACATGACATAAAGCCAACCTTTGATTCATCTTCGTCTATAATATTTTCTAATCGCCGAGATCAAAAAGTGATTACGCGATGTAGAATTGGTCATACCCGATTAACACATTCATACCTTCTCAAAGGAGAGAAAGCACCTAAATGTATACCATATGACGAGCATTTCAATGTAAAACACGTTCTCCTTGACTGTCAGGATCTTAAATACATCCCTGACAAACATTTTAAAGTTAACTCACTTAAGAACTTTTTGAGTCTGTACCATCATATGCGATACATAACTCCTTGAAGGAAATAAATGTATATAATAAGATATAGAGCTCTACATCATTAATATCGTTTGATTTAATAGTATAATTAATTGCTTTCGGTGCGATATGATCTTTTTGTGTTGGTGCGCCGTAAAACTCAAACAAACAGACTTGATGGAATATCCCTTTTTTCTAATTATATGTAGTAATGTATATAGTTCATAAAGTCTATGACCTTCAGTCTTGTAACTTTAAAGGGTATACGTCTATATCTCACAAATAAATTCACATAAATTTACAAAATACATTGTAACAATTATTTATTGGTCATGTATTCAAATGACCACACCACAAAGAAAAAATGTAAAAATGCATGTTTGATAATTAATACAAATAGTTGATAATCAAATTCCTTATTTATGGTTGGCCAACCGAAAAATAATCTAAATTCCGAAGCGGAATTAGACGATATTTCCTGTATGCTCAAAGGAATAGCGTGTTTACTTGTTACTTAACTAGTTGGCACGAAAAACCCGTGAAAATTGATAAGTTTACCGTTATGTGTTTGTTAATCATTTGTTCACAAGTTTTTATTGTGTAAACTGTGACGAAATAATTGAAATGTTCTGTTTTTGTTATGTAAGCGACTTATTCCGTCAATTTACGTTTGTTAGACAATGTTCGTTTATATGTTGCTTACGAATACAACTGTACAAAACAGAATATTTTGAATATTTTTACTTTAAAATTAGACACTTAAGGGATAATCATTGTTACGCTTTAGGTGTTCATGATTGATTTTAAACACAATACACATAAAATATATTAATTATTTGTCAATCGAACAAGAAAAAGATGTAGACGTATACACTTGAAGGCTTTGCTGTCCAACAGTTCTGTAGTTTTATGTAAGTTTTGCTTTCTGCCTTAAAGTATTTTGCAAGTTTTCAAATTTCTTTATGAATACCTCTCTGCTAACGGCCGTTTTCTGAATGACTGTATTTTCTAATATAATAAGTTTAATCTTGTCAATAGCTGGCCGAGGAGTACCAACACATTTGCTGGGGTTTTTTCTAGTTCGTGAATAACCGATGAGGTCCTCATCAGTAAAGATGATTCTAGACAGGGTAGTTAAAATCATCTGTGGGTCACTTAAGTGAGAAACAGCTTTAATCAATTGTTCTTCTTCAGAAGAACTGTTTCTTGTTTTTAAGCCCTTCTCTATTTATTTCCCAACTCTATCCTCGAGTCGACGGATTTTTCTTATAAGTGATTTAATATTTTCACTTAATCTGAAAGTAAAATGTATGATTAATCATAAGATGTTAGTCTAAACATGCCACATACCTTCAATCTGACTATTGACCTTCGATCTCTAAAGTGTGACCTTGTTCTTGAAGGTACGGTTCTGATTTTTTCGCATGACACATTTGTACATTATGTCAAATTCCCTAGATGGAAAAAGTCATGGACCAGACACCAAGTGTACCCTCAATTAGACAATATTGATCTTTGAATGCTGCTTGACCTTGTAGATAGGATCTGGATTTTTTTTGTGGCATGTTTTATCATGTTGAACATTTGTGCCAAGTTGTTTCAAGATCCCTTGTTGACAGACTGGTGACAGACAGGTAGATGTTCTAAGAAACAATTATGAGATTCTTGTTCTTTAAGCCACAAAAGCCTTACGGAATGAATGAAGGAATGAAACCAAAAAGAAAGTAACATGTTTTGTTCCTTTAGCCACATTATGTATCTAAATGTTAGCTTGGACAGACAAACCCTCTGCTGGATACAAAGTCATTTGGTATACATGGAAATGAAAAAGTAGACATTTTAGCTAAAGAATCTTTAAACCTTCAACCAGTAGATATCAAATTACCAAGCAGCGACTTCAAATGTTCGATAAATTTGTTAATTATGTCAAAATGGCAAACAATGTGGAATCATGCTGTATTTAATAAGTTACATGACATAAAGCCAACCCTTGGTTAATCTTCGTCAACAATATTCTCTAATCGCCGAGATCAAATAGTGATTACGCGATGTAGAATTGGTCATACCAGTTTAACACATTCATACCTTCTCAACAGAGAGGAAGCCCCTACATGTATACCATGTGACGAGCATTTCAATGTAAAACACGTTCTTCTTGACTGTCAGGATCTTAAATACATCAGTGACAAACATTTTAAAGTTAACTCACTTAAAGAACTTTTTGAGTCTGTACAATCATATGCGATACTTGACTTTTTGAAGGAAATAAATGTATATAATAACACATAGAGCTTTACATCATTAATATCGTTTGAATTATTAGTATCATTGATTGCTTTCGGCGCGATATGACCTTTTCTGTGTTGGTGCGCCGTTAAACACTAACAAACACACAAACTAACATGAACCCTATAAATAAAACTGAACCAATCAATTCATGCAAGCAAGTTCGTAATGTCATTTCTCTTTACAGTCCCTGTATTAAATGTTTCTTCCACATTGGGATTGCCAGCTCTTATGTCATCATCATCATTCAGATGTATAATATCTTCTTCAACATAAGACTCCTGTTTTAAGATAAAGTTGTGAAGAACACAACAACTGACAATTATACTTGGAATCACTGAAACTTAAGTCACATCCAAAAACTTTAACTTACGAGACTTTCCTTTTAACAATCTTTCTAGATCAGCCCTAGTAGAGCTGTGGGCATAACTAAACTTCTTTTGCTTACTGGTAAGGTGGCCATTGTCTCAAAATGGCACAAGCAAAAATGATGATAAGCTATAAGCTGAATCCCCTAAAAGATGAAATTCTTGCGGACAGTCCTTCTGCAAATGGTCATGCAAAGTACAATTTCTGAAAACTCTTGCATCATGGACTGATCCAGGGTATGCAGAGTAAACGTCAAGAAATCTAAGAGGGCTGTCACATACACCCTGAAGATGGAATGCAGGAAATCCTTTACAACAAATATATGAGTCTCTAAATTCAGTAGGTCTTGTTATTGGAATATATGTGCCATCAATGGCACCGATTACCCCAGGAAAACCCCGTCGCTGGGAAAACCCTTCAGCTATATCTCCATATTGTTGCTTGTCGGGCTATGAAATAAGGGAAGAATGTTTTCACTATTCAGTGTGTTGCAGACATTACTTAAATATTAATGTAGAGAACCTTTGCTCATACCGAAGCGATCCGCAACACTGCGGAAGGTTTCTTGCTTACTGAGATACCATAGGCAGGCTATTGTTCTCCTTTCAAGGCTCAGTGATCTCATTACAGTAAAGGTCTAGTCAGCTCCAAAAGGTACTGCAAAATATAAAAAAAGTTACGTTCAAAGTAAAATCATTGAAGTAAGTGATCAATGAACTATTTTGATATGTTTAGCTTGAAGATGATTCTTATATTTTGTGTTTCAACGCTAAGGAACTGTGATTTGGAATCTCGTGTCCGAAAAGGGGTAGAGGTTTGAATCCCACCCAGGCAGTTAAAACCCTTCCTTAAGATTTGAACCCGGGTCAGTAGCGCAGTTGGTAGGGCGCCGGGATTTGAAATCTTGTGTCTCGAGGGGGTATATGTTCGAATCCCACCCGTGGAGGTTATATCCCCCATGAAAATTTGACAACAATGTCCATTTTCCTCTATTAATAAGGTATATGGAGAAGTTTTCGTCCTTGTGGAAGGGTAAGTGAGTACTGGTTATTGTTGTGTTAAACCCAGTAAAATAAATAGATAAAGTAAATAAAGCAAGTAATTAAATCCTCTCACAACAGTACTGGGGACAGAATGCGGAATCGAGAGTGAATACTCTAAGTTGTAAGAACTTGTTTCACCATCAACTAAAATAAATTTGTATAAACTGGTAATGATAATTATGAAATAAATTCATTCAAATTTTATTTGTCTTGTTTCCATGGTACGAAGTCTAAATTATTTGGATACCTCAGAACATGTCCCACGACATATGAAGACAAGTAAAAACTTTCTGCTAAATGCAGCAATGTGATTGTCACGGCAAACAAACAAAAACAGTTAAGTATAATCTTAAGGTAACTTAAAATAGCATTGTGTTGAATTTTAGCATAAATTACGTCTGTATATCCAGTCCTCCAGGGTCACACTTCATGGTTTAGGCTCCACGGGTTTTTGAACTCTCTTAAAAACGTCTACAGTAAGTATACCCATTATATGGCTTCTTTGAAGTCACATCCTTCCTGTCAGCTCCAAGATGGCCTTTATGATGTTGCTCATTCGATTGGTATAAGCATAAAATACGTCTGTACACCCGATCTTCCAGGGTCAAACTTCCCCGTATTGGTTATACAGGGGTTCTAACCAACTTTAAAACGATTAAAGTGCATATATTGTATAGCTTATTTGAGGTCAGATCCCTCCTTTCAGCTTGCAAAGTAATTGACGTTATTTCAGCAATATCAATGTACATATCTAATCTTTTTCCGCGTGTAATGTTAATATCCGCTTGAAAATTTAGTGGTGTGTAGCCTGCCTTAACGTCCGCTGCACTAATGTCGGCTACTTATTGTCTACCAGCTTGATTTCAGTAATAATTACATTTAATTGTTACGAAACAAACTCCCCACAGCGGTAATTTCCTTTTATCATGTTAAAGAAGCAACGCCTGACTTAACCGTTGTGAGAAGTTTGGTTGCGGAAGACTTTTGTTGTGCGATACTCGGAAGGATTTGACACTTATCTCAATTCCGAAAAGATGCGCCTAATTACAAAAGGCAAGCTATTTCGAACAGAAATCATAATTTTATAAGAAAGAAACAATTAACATGGTAGCAAATATAGAAACTTATAAATGTAAGGTTCAAAAGTCATTTTTACACGTGAAAAGATTTACTCGGACACGAGAAAACATAATCCATTCGAACAAATTAAAAACTGGCGAGCTTTTCAAGTGTGTCGAAAGGATTCGCGGAAATGTGTTAATATAAAACGCTGATAATTCGTGTGTTGATTAAAATATTGATTATATGGTTTGGTAAAAGATGCCTTTTCTATGTAACTTTTAACAAATATGGGCTGCACAATGATTGCATGAAAAAGCTAATAAAATGTCGGCAGTAGAAATCTAAAGGATTTTTGTCACGTGACTTTCGTCCATTGCTACAAAAAACTACCCATATCATATATGAGACGCCGTGAAATAAATTAAACAATCAGACTTGTTATTATCATTTTTGTTGGATTTTTTTATTAAATCACCTTTATACATGTCAACAATAGTCTATTGTATAGTCCAGGGATTTTATATAACAAAAAAATCCCTGTGTAGTCCTATACATAGATGATATTGACCCCCTACTACAGAATTTTTCCCCTCGATGTTACAATTTTGTGGAACATGATCTCTAAATTTGGGGCAGTTTCGTGGTGGGACATATTCGTTTGGGACATGATCTCTAGGAATCTATAAGGACCATGACGATGTTGTCCAGTCTCTTTAATCTCAATTGAAATTTACAGTTTATTTGCTAATATTTCAATTTCGTCGTGTCATTAATTATTTTACCGCTTTTAATGAAATTATTAATGTTCTTACTTGAAATGATATTCTTGTCATACGGAAATGAGCTCGAAACAGAAGATCGCTGTAGCTCGGTACAGTTTCTTCCACATAGTTAGCGTAGGCGGATCCAGGATTTCTAGTTAGGGGGACGGAACATTAACAAGCTGACGGTAGGGCCATAAGGGCCTTCGGTAAGTTTTGGGCAACGATGTCACCAGTGCGGAGGCCACCAGACGTTCTCGAGTTTTCGTAATTTTAAGGGATTCGAACAAATCTCCAGAATCTGAACTACCCTTGGATTTACATGGGACATTGGTTTTAAGTGCTTGAAAATATCATGTATATACCAAAGGTTATAGCTGATCCGCTGACTTTGAGAAGCCAATGAAGTTACTACAGCGCTGGTATGGTCATGACGATAGTTTCTGGTGATGATTCTTTTTGCCGTATTTTGTAAAGGTTGAAGTTTATTCAGATAAATTCAGATACGACTATGAATATCAGCAAGAAAAACGCTGCAATAGTCCAATCTTGACGTACATGTAACCAGAGAATTAATAATGTCCTTGTAGCATCTATATTTAAGAAAAATTCTTATGTGACCGATATTCCTTAGCTGATAATTAGACGATCTGCATACAATATTGACTTGCTTCTCCATATTATCTATATGTGGCGTGAAGTCAACACCAAGATTTCTAATACATTCGTTAAAGTTAATGATGGAATCACCAACTCTAATAGACATGTCTTCAACTGTTAAGCTTACAATATAACTGCTGTCTTGTCTGCATTTGATTTCAACATGTTGGCATTCATCCACTAAATAATTTCAGTCAAACATTTTTCAATTCGACTTAATACTTCTGATCTTGAAATATTGTCAATTAGTTTTAAGGATATGTAAAGTTGCGAATCATCAGCATAGAAATGATGTAATAATCCATGCTGTAAGCGGGTGCCACCAGAAGGTTTAGTGTACATGATGAAATACTAAGGGCCATAAAAAGATTCTTAAGTAACACAGTATTTCATCAGCACAGGATCCAAAAGTTTTCCAAGAATTAAAAGTTTAAATCATTGGCTAAACATTGTACATGTATTTATTTATTCTATTCTGATAGTGGATTGAGCAGCAGCATCCAGCGTGGATTTCGTCTAGCAAACAATGTCAATTACATCATGAATGTTGATTTCAATGCCCTTGTGAATAAACATCAGTGCGAGAGCATTAAATCGATCCTCTCCCATTGAGGACCTTGACCTATTTTTATGAACCTCAGTGCCGAGTTAGCTCTTTCAACTGATCATGAAGTAACTGAAGTTAGCAACACAATATTTAAGATGGTATATTATGTTAGGGTACATAAGACGGCAAACATCTTCATCAGCCGAAGTTGTTCGAATAGTATTTGGCTGCACGTCTTTAGAAGCCCATAGTCGTTGCCACAGATGAAGTTCTTGACGGAATCTATTTGGCGCTGGTAAGTCATCCTTGAAGTATTCCAAAAGGATGTTGCCTGTTTCGTCATTGGTCATAGAATGATGCTTGGGTATTAAAATGAGGGCCTGTATTACCTGCTCGGTGAGACTGGAAAACCTCAAACTTACTTGACTTAGCAACGAATCGACAAATGGTAAGTATACAGCCCTGTAGAAATATTGTTTGGGAGTGGTCGACGGGACATTACTTCATTGGATCTGCCGCCCACATCTAAGTGGTTCAAGGGTAGTATTTGTAGTTGAAGCCATTCTTAATGCATTATCAAAAACAGTGTCAAATTCGGCCTCGTCATTTCTAAGGTCATGTATAGTACTTCTGACATGTTCAATCATATCATATGCTTTGATGATATCTAATATTGATCCCTGAAGTTTAGTGCTGACATCGCTAAAGTAATCAAACTAATTGTGGACCATCTGGAAGCATACGATGAAGGTGGGGTCGGTGATTTTCTTTAGCATCCATTTGCTTCAGTAACAGCTTTTGCGTTCCATCCCGCCTCTTATGCTGATATAGCTTCAAGACAGATCACTAGGGCCTCATACATTTGATCAAAATCCTCAAGGCAGTAGTGTTTTTCTACCCATCTAGTTTCACAAAATACCTTCAATTTGCTTTTTTTCAGCTTCTCAGAATCATCACGTGACTGGTTCACTTCCGCTATCGCGCTTTCGACTTCGTTTTGGGAAATATTTAAAGAACAGTCCTAGTTGT
Organism: Mactra quadrangularis; assembly: GCA_025267735.1. NCBI lineage: Eukaryota > Metazoa > Mollusca > Bivalvia > Venerida > Mactridae > Mactra > Mactra quadrangularis. The sequence continues at coordinate 28,128,663 of CM046303.1, forward strand.
TTCAAACAGTCAATCATTATTTGAACTTCATTCACTTTACAACTGTGACAAAGAACTAAATTTAGATCATAGCTAGAACAATAGTGATACACAGCTTTAGGGAATTTCTGTGTAATCAATGCAGCACACCCTTTGATTCGCCCTGCCATATTGTTTGCACCGTCCATAGTCTGTAAACGGCACTTAGTGAGGTCAAGACCCACTTCCGTAATGAATTCAATTATTTTTTCCGCGATTGCAGCACCACTGACTTCTTCACAAGCTACAATTCTATTAACTTCTCAACTGGTTTTGATTCATCGGTATACCTCCAAACAATTCCAAGTTGTTCTCAGTTACTAACATCAGTGACTTCGTCACACTGAAACCCGAAATATGGACCGATAGTTTGTGACCTGCTTTTATCAACAGTTTTCATTTGAATGAATGCCTTTGTACAATATAATAATTCATTCTGACTTGTTTTGGATGTGTAAGTTGCAGTTTTAGCGCATGTAGAGAGGTGTTCTTGGAGAACTTCGTCACCAGCATCTACCCGAAACTTCAGTAATGCTTCGAAATTACCCTTATTCAAACTAGTTGATGTATCATCGTCTCTATGTGACCGAAGTGCGATACCTTGCCTCCCAAAAAATACCAAACTTTTAATTATTGATTCCAGAATAATACGATTTCTAGTTACTGTTTGAGCACTCTCTGTGGTTAATGAAACATCAATACGCCTGGATGGGTCTATGTGTGTTTTCTTGGAGCTTTCGAGTTTTTTTTATCAAATTCAAATGATATTGATGAGTTGCATGTAATCCAATGTCAGATATAGAGTCTTTCCAGGTAATGTAGGGTTCTGTTATCAACTTCTTTGCACTTCGGTGGGACGTGTCAGGGAACATAACATAAGCTAGACAATATAGTCCGTCACCTTCTTTTGAATATGATATATAATTGAATGTTTTGAACCATTCTCGTTTGCAGTAACGTTTCATTTGACCAGCTTTGGATCGTTAATCTTTATACACTTTAGCAGGAAAGACGAAACTTTGTTCTGGCTCTCTTTGCATAGTAAGGTCAAACTTCATGCCATCTGAAAATGTGGCAAACCGGGTCGATAGCGCAGTTGGTAGCGCGCCGGGATTTGGATACTCGTGCCCAAGGGGGTGCGGTTTCGAATCCCACACCCGGGGAGGTTATACCCTTCCATGAAAATTTGACAATAATGTCGATTTTCCTTCATTGATTAGATAATATGGAGAAGTTTCCGGCCTTGTGGAAGGGTAGGTGAGTACTGGTTATAGCCAATGGTCCAGGAAAGCTAGGTTAGGTGCGCTGGACGCCGTGAAATGACCTGAATTGTGTTAATACGGCGTTAACTCCAATAAATAAATGAAAATGTGGCAAAATCATAGTTCTTAATATCCAGTGTTAGTACTTCTCCACTTTAACATCCATAGACTGGAGAACCGAAGCGGTATATGTAGGGAGTTGGGTACCTGAACATATGTATGTAGGGTGGTGAGTAAATGAAAATATGTCTGTACAAGGTTGGATATCTGAAAATATGATGATATGCTGGATGTCTGAAGATAAGAATGTAAGAGGTTGGTTATATGAAAATATATCTTTGGGATCTAGTATCATATCAGTAGAATCTGATGCGTCACAGTAGGGCTGATTTTCACTCGTACAAGATGTGTTACCAGAGAACTGAGTAGCAGCAGCTGTGTCACTTGGCAGTTGAGCATCTAACTGTATGTTATCAGAGGCTTCATTATATGATACGTCAAAAGGTCTATCTAAATGAGTGGAAGTCTGTCTTAGCGGTTCAGCAAAAAAAAACATCTGGAAAATAAAAATATGGTATAAGATTTACAGGTCATTGAAATTTGCAAAATATCGAAAAATAGTCCGACCTTGTCGAGAACCGTGCATTTTGAGTTAATGAGTTTTACATAAGTAAAGTTCTCCACGGAAGGTAGTATACAGAAATATTTTCAACGTTGTATTATCATATGACATTTTATTTTTATTTGTTCGGAACTTCAGTTCTGAGCAAATAATATGCAACATAATTCAAATCTTATCCGATTTTGTAAGTAACTGAACCCAGAGGAAGTCCCTCAGTAAAGGGTTATTCTACCATATTTTCTGCTATGATAAGCGCAATAATTTACACACACTCGCAAACTGGACTACATCTTGTGTGGAGTAATTAACATGTGTTGTGTGTCTCAGTAGAGATCTTTACTCCATTTTATGTAATTGAATGGTTTCATCTATTCGAACTCCCCACCCTGACAGTTTGACGCCATGCGTTGCTACATTTGTGTACTTAATTGATTTAACAATGGGAATGGCCATTGTGTGGAGTTTGTTAACGATTCCTTTGCAAATAAAGTTTACAGACCATATGCCGACAAGAATATGGTTAAGATTTACGAAAACGGTGAGTCTTTTACTATTTTTTGTATATCACTAATTTTATGTTAAACGCATATTTATGAATCTTCAAGCTTAAAGTATAAAAAATAAACCCTGTTAATTCCCGCTTTTGTTGCTAAACATATAAACCTATTCGACATTGACTCTCGAAATTTTTACGTTTGAAAATAAGCACCATAATCATTAAATCTCAATATTTTAAATCAAGTAAGTGGCCAGGCGCCTTCTGGGTACCAGAATTTAAAGTCAAAAGAATTTTTTAATACGGTGGTCCACAAAATCAACAGAAATCAAGCCTTTATGTTAATTATATATCAATGATATACTTGTATTATGTTTTGAACCGGAACTGTGCTAATCACCTATCCACGTTAAGTTTTCTAATATGATCTATATACAAACAAGTGAGTAATATCTACAATCTTCTCAACTGACCCACACGTATTGAACAGTTAATTTAATTCTAATAAAAATTTAATACTTAGAAAATGCAGCACAATATGTTTCCCACAAAGCGTATGAGAACTACAATAACATGCCAAATATTATAATCTTAAATTTATATAGACGGGTAAACAACGTCATTTGGTTTGATCATACTAGTTACAACTTCGTGCTCTGCATATTGCTGAACATTATTTTACAACAATGATTGTGATGATCTGTGAAAACACTTCATAACTATGCATAGATGATAAATCTTAGATCGACTTAAGAAACCTGGGCTGGCAATATTAACTGAATTTCGTATTAAAGGCCTTAGTGCCCTGTTTATCAGTAATGGGAGCACTAGATCATGATGTGGCTAAAAAGGGACTATTGATGCTTTTGTATCTTGCCTGCCTGCCCGCCCGCCCGCCTGCAGGTAGGCAGGCAAAGTTTTCGAATATTTTCAGTGGTTACCACCAGTCTAAAGTACCTGCGCAAGTTCTGATCGTAGTGAGTTCCAAAGGACTATAGTTATAGGTAAACAGAAATATTTGTAATCATAGCATGGGGAAAGAATCTGTCTATAAGAAAGGGGGTGTACATGTAAATGTCGGGTGGTTGCTGAACATATATAGGTAAGGGCATTGCAACAAACCCATGCACAATATTGTAGAACATTAGAAGTATTGTATCAGATCTCCTATAACCCAGAGAACGCCAACCTAACTTACTAAACATATGTTGGACACTGCTCAAAATGTAAGGCTTACAGCAATTTGCATTGAATGTGGTAACCCAAAGTAGGCCTACATCTACTACAAAAAGTCTACTATTTATCTATAACAGAAAATGAAATTCAATTTTGTCTTACACCATTTCACGTTAACAGTAGTAGAATAAACAAACGTGGCATTAAAACAAAAACAGACAAAATCAAAAATGTGTACAACATTGTTATTTATTTATTTTTATTTTGTTGGGTTTAACGCCGTAGCAACACAATTTAGGTCGTTTTACGACGTCCAGCGCACCTAAATTAGCTTTCCTGGACCCTTGTCTATAACCAGTACTGACCTACCCTTCCACAAGGCCGGAAACTTCTCCATATTATCTAATCAATGATTAGTGTTGACACGGCGTTAAATCTAGTAAAAAAAGCGTTTTTAACTTGTTGAAGTCAGCTTATGACTGCCATTTGAGGTATTGACTTGGCCGATATGTCGGTGAAATTCAGCTTTTTTCTTCTGTTTCTTGTTGTATTTTATTTCACCAACACAGATAAGATTAGATATTCTTTTATTCTGAAAACGATGAATTGATTGCTACAAAAATTAGTCTTACATTATACGATTGCATTTATGCTCTCTGGCAATAAAAAGTAAAAGTATAATAAGGTAAATTAATATACAAAAATATCTAGGAAATAAAACTCTGTCAGTTTTATGAGTAATTTGGTTTAGCCAAATGCATTAATGTCTGCGACGTGTTGAAATAAAGCAATCGTAAACGTAATAGAACAATTTCCCGTAGACAATAACATCATAGAAAATAAAATGATACCTATGTAGCGATTTGTCCAGAAATAATTGATACAACTGACAGCAATCAACAATATATTAAATTTGCAATAGACATTATTGGTTCGTCGATGATTCAAGTTATCATCGAATATTGCCTTGTACCGATAAGAACATTTGATTTTGTGTATAGAAAATGTGATTCCATTTTCTTAATTGTATTTCCTACCTTTCAATTTGATTTTTAAAGAACTTGAATATTATTGACGTAACGTGATCTAGGCTTTTTAGTTCACATTTATTTAATATTCAGCCTAAGTAAGTTGACAAAATACACTGGCGTGTTCTCATAGACGTACGCTCCCCTCGCAGCTCAGTGAATTTAGTGAAACTTTGATTGATGCAAAGCAGAGCATCATAGAGAGTGATCCGATTCATTTCAAGATCTCCCTATGTTGCAGTGTTTTCTCCAGGGTCAAAATTTTGGGGGTCACACATGACCCCATTGTTAAAAAAATGGGGGTCAAATGTAAATATTAGGGGGTCAGCACTTATCAGTTCTTTGCTTACATGGAATTCCTGGAATTTGATGAATACATTACATGCTAGGTTTTTGTATTTTGTTAAGAGACAAGCTATGGGACATGTCTTTAATGTAAGAAAGTAGGCTGATGCTTTTTGAAGATGGGAGTTAGGAAAAGTAACTTATGATGTCTTCGAAAAATAATGCTAAGAGCCTAACAAGTAAGCACATGCTTGTAAACAATGCCATTATTGGCTCATGACAAAAATAATCATGATGGGTCCCTTAGATATACAATCAAACATTAAAATTAAAAAAATCTATAAAAGTACAGGGATCAAAGTGATGCACCTATTTATGATGTTTTCATATAGATTAAGACTGCAGAATAGTAAAAATTATTAATACGGTTTCCATGTTGATGAGTTTCAGTTTAACAGCAAAACAGTCCAATGTGTCGTGTAACAAACTGTTTGCATATATGCTTGATAACGGCAAGCTTTTGACTGGCTAGGGCTGTATTTCTAATAAATGTTGAATGATAGAAATTCGTTTTGTGCAAGTCTTCCGCGTAATCCTCACGCCCGACACCCGACATGAGTAACATCTCCGCAAAAATCTAAGTCAGTACGAAAGTAGCATGATAAAGCAAGTTTATACTGTTGATATCCAAAAATTACGTAATTAATACGGCGATTTCACTCATTTCCTTATCAAACATTCTCGAATCCATCGGTTATCAAAATTCTCAATCTAATACAAGAAAGCGTCCTTCGACGTTTACGTGAAATCGTCGTTAAACGACGCTGTTAAGAGCAGACATGGCGAAATATGACGACATGTAATCAGCATCGTTTGGACGCTTTATTCGGTAAAAAAACATAAGCTCTGACAAGCGCGGGCTTGACGCGGATGAAAAGGGCTAGTATAATCCGCTGACGAATATGCGGATCTGACGATTGCTACCTCCAAATGACGACGATTTTTGGAGTGCGTCACGGAAGACCCGCTGATCGTCTTTCAGTGCGTCAAAGCTGACAAAAAGTGCGCCAAAAACGCAAAAACGCGCTCTGGAGAAAACACTGCTCAGTATGTTGTCACGTTATACTACTAGTACTTTAACTTTTATTTCTCCCAAGTAGTTACAATTATATACAAACAGGAGGAAATACAAAAATACGCATATAATAATAACACAGGGTGACACTTCCGGTCAAATATATAACAACTGCACAAATAAGAGAAATAATACATAATGTGGGGCAAAAGTAACAGGTGATGGGTAGTATAAATACAAATGAAATCTATGCAGACTCAGATTGTTGGCGTCTCGCAAAAAGTGCCGTAGAACCGAGGCTATCTTGAAAAGGCTCTCATAATTTTTCTAACAAATTTGCAGAGGCTTTGCATGACACCGACATCCTGGGACTGCATAACTTGAATAAAATATGATTTTTTATCAATGTTATATCAATATAGTACATGTGCATTTGATTAGTCAGTATTACGCCGAGTATCAGTGAACAGTTTCATTATCGACCTAAGATAATTTATCGGTTGCGAAATTATGATTTAAAAATAATTAGCTAATAAAGACACAAAACACATGTTCTCAATTAATGTATTGAAGTCAACACTGATTCATCAGCAGAAAAAATAGTAATGTAAACTGACTAACTCCTATAACTCGGACGTTTAATTTAAAAGTGTTGAAAACAAACAAATCCAGTAGTTGATTTTTTTTAAAAACAGCTTTTACTTCTTAAATGTAAAAAGGCAATGCACTAGTACTTTGTTTTTAATAGTTTTGCGTAGACAGTTTGTTTCTCATAAAAATACATAGAGCTGGAGCGGGTTTTTTCCAAACATGCTTGTACATGTATTACCGACCGTTATTTCAAATACCCCCATAAAGTTTTCTGAAAATAATATTTATGCACGTCATGGTGTATTTTTAATGACGTAGATCTACATATAATCCTCTGACTGGTATTTATTGTAAAACGTTTGAATTTATAATCTTGTAATAATTGCAGTTAATTTTGTAATCCCTAGATATAAACTTTAATAATAAATTATTTATTCTGTTTGCGATCTAATTTATAATAAACAGCTTTAAATAAATTGCCAAAGCCAATTACAATGCAAGCTAATCGGCTAAAACAAGGTATTCGGGAAAAAGGGTCTTTTTTAATGTTATGTTATTTTTTGAAAAAGTAAACCCTAAAATAAACCAACTAGATGTTCTCTGTATAAAAATATAAGATGTTTTGATGTCCAGAAAATTTCGTTAGTCTATCTTTTCAAATCACTGAGAAATGTTAGAATATGCACTCCAAAAATGGCCTTTTTTTGGCGTTATGCAGTCCCACTTAAAAAACACTAAACTTTACAATGGTATGAAATGTTAACACACATTTTTCTGAAACACATATTAACTTCCATGTTGGATGACAACCTTCTCATAAATTTTGGCGAAAACAGAACAGAAATCTATCAAGATTTGGCCATGTTACAGCTATTTTGCTGATCGAAGGGAATTTCACCAAGTTCTTAAATTGAGAGGTAGATGCTATGTTATATCACAAAAGTAACAACAAGATTAACTTGAATTCATCTTAAATAAGCACTATTCAATGCAAAATGAAGTTATGTTCAAGAAAAACACTAAAATTTACAAAAGGTTTTTAAGAATGTGTCAGGCTACTAGATTTTCTCAACATTTTTTTTTATAAAAAAAGCTGTAGTGTCCGTAACCACCTAAACTTCAATGGATGCACACACTGTTATTATTCATGAAAGAAGTCATTTTCATGCCTTTTTATATTTGTATAGAGTCCTTTCATTAATGTACAAAATATAAAACCCTTATATTAGCATGTTATTGTTTAGACAGCTTTGAAGATGGTTACGGACACTACAAAGCCCTTGAAAAATTGCAATTCAAACAATCTGATTTTTATATCTCATATGTTCTTTAAATATAAAAAGATAATTTCAAAAAAATATGAAGACATATTGCATTAGACATTCAATCAATGATTTACATCAATATTTATGCTGCAATCTTTTGTATGTTATAATATTGTATCATCCCATGTACATGCCTAAATCAAGCATTTTTCACTATCCTGCAAGTCTATCAACAATGCCACATGAAACAAAGAATGGTTAAGTTATAACATTTAAGTCCAAGCTAAATAACTAAACTTTGAAATAAGGGAAAGAAAAACTGTCTCCAGATGATCAAGATATGTTTTAGCCCATTTATATGATAACCTATACACAGAGTAGTGTCCGTAACCATTTTACTCTGTTTCTATTTCAACATTATCAAGTATGTTATTTAAGTGACCTATTCAAACACTCTTGTTAAAGCAAATGTGGGAATGATTTTATGTAAGAATGCACAAAAATAGTTTGCTCCATGTCTATAAATGATGTCATGTATAGGTGTTCAGGATTTTCATCAGAATTAAATCAATTATGGCTGTAAAATCTATTGAAAATTAAACTCAAAGAAGCTGAATTGTGTATCATTTTAAAAGTAAATACCTTAATGCTAAAACAGAAATAATATCCTAGCTTAAGTTGTCACAGTTTCTTTAAAAATGAAAAGTTGAATATATATCTATATGGGTTACGGACTCTACGCAATTTCAGGACAAACACTTCAGTACTTTAAAATGGCTAAAATGTTTTCAACACACAAATTTATCATAACAATAATTATTATAATAACAATAATAATAATAATACTAACAATAATGATAATAATAATAATAACAAACACTGACATTAACTTCTTTTGAAATGTTTAAGCCAACAAACACTAATTTGCAACTGGACATGTATTAAACATGAACCATCCACAGACAGCACACTTGACTATTTGGGGTGCTTTAACTGTTAACAAAAAAATGTTATATTACATACATTTATAAGTAGCATTTTTAGAGGGAATAATTTTGTAACAAATGTGTGCTAGAGTTATGAATCTTATCATACATCATGGGGGTGATATATTTGTGGGAACATATATTTGATGTTTTAAGTAGATACCTTAAGAAATAAAGAGGTTACAGGAAAAGTAATATTATTCATAAGAACATTCTAAGGTCAAGGGGATTGCATTTAGAGATATGAACCTAGTCACATGAGATGTGGTTGATAATGAGGAACATGTATATAAAGTTTGAAGTTGATACCTTAAGAAATAAAAAAGCAAAAGTAAACAACAATGTTTTTAAAGAAAATTTTAAGTTCAAGGGAAGACAATTCTGAAAAAAAAACATTTGGAGTCATAAAACTTGTCACGTGAGATGTGGTTGATAATAAGGAAATGTATTTAAAGTTTGAAGTTGATATCTAAAGAAATTGAACAGCTGCATTAAAAGAAAATATTTTTAAAGAAGATTTTAAGTTCAAGGGAAGATAATTAAAAAAGATGTATTTGGAGTTATGAACCTTGTCACATGTAAGAAATATGGTTGATAATAAGGAACATGTACTTAAAGTTTGAAGTTGATACCTAAAGAAATAAAAGTCAAAGTAAAAAAATTTTGTTGCATAAAAACTTTAATCAGAAATATGGACTTCAACACCTATGCCAGGGTGGGTAGTAGAGCACTCCATATACTTCCTTAAGTCGAGCTAAATATAGAAAAAACAGCAATCAATGATCAAATTTAGATACATAAAGATTCAGAAATTAAATTGTTTTCACCTCTTAAGGTTAAGGTTACTCTAGAAATGAAACCTAATCATTACTATATTAAGTAATAGAAATGTGTACAGTCTGTAACCCAATGATCTGAGCTTTATGAGACAGTCTCTCATCAGATTCCAAAAAAAAATTTGCGGGTGTAGATGGTTGATAAGGACAACTTTAGTTGTCTGTGAGAAAAAAAAGTTATTTAGGCTTTACTTGATGAGAGTTTGATTTCTTGTTTGTTCTGACTATTTTTTTGCATTAAAGTAGTAAAATTGATAAATATGAGTTTTTTGTAAGTGTCATTGATATTATTTTTATCAATTCTAGTAGAAATGTACATAAGAGTATAATTATTTACAGAAATAATGTCTGTTTAAATGATTTTAAATATATTGTTTAATGGTATACATGTTGTAGCGTCCGTAACCAAGTCGCATATGTTGAAAAAAAGCCTCAATTAACAAATTTTGTTGCTCAAGTCATGCTTATCTTGGATTTACATTAGCCATATTGTTTATAGCATTAGATAAAATCAAAATTATGCACCTGACCTGAGATTTGAATAGTTGAATTTAAAGTTTGATGCGTACCTCAGATTACTACTTATACAGGTTCTTTGCTCAAGTTAAATTTTTTTATGAAATGTGTTAAATACTTGGAGTTTTTGACATTTTTCATTAGTTGACAAGATGTTCTTGATGTTTATAAGTTAATAAATAAAAATTTGAAGTAATTTGCCACTTTTTAGGATATGTTATGCACATGCTGTAGTGTCCGTAACCATGATGACAGCAACTGATGAAAAGTGGTGTGTCTTTTTTTTTGCCCCGATATTTTTGAAAACAAACATTGAATTAGCTACAGGACACTCTAGGCTTGAAGGGAAATGCTATCATTGAACCTGAAAATGAAGTTCATTTTTTAAGTGGGACTTTTGTTTCCCGAATACCTTGTTTTAGCCGAATGCACTTAAATTTTTATTTCTTATATTAATGAACACATATTAGAGATCATGAATCAAGATATAACAAGATATAGTTCGTGTTTTTTTTCTCAGCTGTCAAAACATGAATAATTTCACGGTGAATTATGTATGTTAAAATCATTGTCATGATACATTCATTGTTTTCCGAAAGTGTGTATTATGATAGAGTAGAACTGCTTATGTCGTATGATAGGTTTTAGTCAAGATACTTCAATAACAATGATGACGCCAGTATAAAAATAGTGCTTCCAGTAACCGTGAAATTTCAAACTTTGGCAGTTGAGAAAAAATGGTCTATGTCTATTATACAAAAGTTTATTTCTAGTCGGAAAATTGCAATAACTAAATAACATTAGCTTTGATAAGCTTTTGTCGAACGTATGAAACGCATGTGGTACTTAACTTCCTTACCATATTTTAAAAAGAAATTGGTTTACTAATGGTTATCATAAGTTATCATAAGTCTTGGGATAAAAAACTAACCTTTTACGGCTCACGAATTCTTTCACCTTGTGCAATATAATTTTTCACTAATATTATTAATTTTGTTGGGAACTAATTGCCCAAACCAATGTATCTACCGTAATATCAAACTATCACTTTTTGGGTACGGACTTCGCAAATAGTTCCGTCGGTATATATATATAGCAATTCAAACAGGTCGTCTGCCATGCGCAATAATTTTTAAACTCCATACAGACACGTGAAAACTAAACTTAAATATGTGCGAAGCCAAATGGCCAACAGTCTATATAACATTTTATGAGTTGTGCGACCAAGTTGAGAGATACTTACATCGTCTCATTTCGAACACCACTGCGATCTTTTACGAAAATATGCCTCAGACATCCGAAGTAGTTGTAAAAAAACAAGTTATTAAGTTTGACGAATGACTCGTTGGCAAGTAGTACCAACAACGTTTATATAAATCTACAATGTAACTTTAAGAAGCCTCCTTCACAGTAAATTGCCCAAGACCATCTACATTGAAATACAAACAGCTGCCATTCGCCATGTAGACATTATATAACTTTTGACGAAAACTGGTACAATATTACTGGTATTTTAAATCATAATGACAAAACTCAGTCACTATGTCAATATGCAGATTATTCTTCCATTCAAGCATATTGACACAATATATTTTTGTCATTGTCTAATGTTGAAGAAAGCCGTTGTTACTGTTTTGAACGAAAAATACTTACGTCATGTTCTAGTTGCCATGACAATGTTATCATACATCACGGTATCATAACTATTAGAAGACTTATATGGACATACGCATCATTGGTTCTCAGCTTCAAAAACCTCTCAGTATATACATTGTAATTCTCTGTAAAAGGCACTAGTATGATATTGGAGATTAAGTAGCATTGATGCATGGAATAAAAATGTTATAACCATACACGTAACTTTCTGGTAATTTGAATCAATGTTTATAAACTTCTGAAACCGCTCGGCTTGCTCAGTTGGTAGCACGCAAATCTACTGATCGAGGGTTCTTGGGTTCGATTTCCGGGCGGGGCATACTTTCGTAGAGCTTGGTCATAAAATTATTTCTACGGCAATTCTCCCTCCTACCAATGATTTTTAATTATGTAGGGCAGTTGTCAGTCACTGACGAAAGTATGCGCTTAGTAGTTGGTTAACAGCTAAATCCAGAAATTTAGCCTTTCCAGCAACAGTGGGTATGTTGACTGACCGCCGTTATATGACCTATGCAATGTGTTGCTACGACATTAAACCCAACAAAAACAAACAAACAAACAAATGAGAACTGGTATAATATGAGGAAATGTACTGGTGTTTCATATCATTGTGACAAAACTCGGGGTCAGTATTCTAATTATTCTTCCATTCAAGCATACTGTACAATATATGTTTTGTCATCGTCTAATGCTGAAGAAAGCCGTTGTTATTGTTTTGAACGAAAAATACTTACGTCATGTTCTAGTTGCCATGCCAATGTTATCGTACATCACGGTACATTAAAATACTTAAGTATCATAATTATTAGAAGACTTATATTAACATACGCATCATTGGATCTCAGCTCCAACAAGAAATGTCTTTAAAAAAGACGAACGGCGTTTAATTAGGGAACAAGCATGATAAGTCAAAGTGAATTAACGAAATATCCGCATCATGTACAATTAATTATTGCTTTCCACAGAAAGTTTGTTTAAGTAAGCAATTCAGAAGATTATTTACTATAGCTCATTTGGGATAACTCGAGACATTGTTCTCATAAAATTTCGTTAACATTTGTCTCAAGTTATCCTAAATGTCCTATAGTAACTCCGTTTTTCCTCTGATAAGCCCCAAAATAACTGACTCGGTATCGTTGTCATATACCTTTCGCTATTTGATTGAGTGAAATCTGTATTGGAGGCAATAGTGTTTGTTGAAAAAAAAATGGTTTTTGATGATTAAAAATATCACAAAATTAAAACATGTTCAAAATACTAGAAAATTTACAAAAACTTTTAATTTTATCAAAGGGAGATAATTTGTATGCTCATGTATACTGATTGATAAAGAAATTGTTCCATCCCGATGTTGCATACGAAGGGAAACTACTCTCAACAAAGTCATTTATCACACATAAAGGTCAGTCGTAAAATTCTTGTGGTATGTGAAAAAATATTAACTATAACCTGACTTACGTTCATTAAATTTATCTATTTGATATCCTATGTTCGAATGGAATAACCTTGGCTGTGCATTTCTTCATTTGTAACGCTTACGAAAACGCCACCGATTGTTTTTAATTTTTATAGTCTGACGAATGCTCTTTTCAGTTCTTATGGCCTTTTTGCTATTTTTAAGCGATATTCGGGTTTTTTTTCTCCTACGTTGCCATAGAAAAGTTTGCATTTCTCGAATAGAATGAGATTTTATCAATAGTCATTGGGTATTCCGAAAGCCAGTTTAGACAGTTTCGCCGAAAAAACTCCCAGTATATACGTTGTAATTCTCGGAACAGGCACTAGTATAATATTGGAGATTGAGTAGCATTGATGTATGGAATAAAAATGTTATAACCATACACGTAACTTTCTGGTAATTTGAATCAATGCTTATAAACTTCTGAATAGTCTAACTTTAAGCCTTTACAGGTTGGAACATGGACGACAATTGGCCATGTTTCTAAACATACGCGAAAGGGCTATTTCAAGATGCTCTTGTTTAACTACAGATGCACTGATAGAGATGCAACTTCGCTACATTGTTCACAGGGCAATTGTCCCTCAGAAACATAACACAATCCAATAGCATACATGGGACAAAGCAAAAGTGTAACTCGTCTATTTTCAAACTAGAAATAGCTATCTGCTCTGTTATGGTGTACATAATTAAAGTTCATGGTGTACATAATTAAAGTTCCATTGGTATTATTAATAAAAGATGCGACAATCTTAAGTTAATTTTAAAATTTGTTTTATTATAAACATATTCAGATTTATAGTGCAGTAATTAATATAATTACAACATTCATTTCTTTCCACTGTACAATATTCTCAAGTTTTTCTTTATAATAATAGAGAAAATTTGATAGCTGGCTTCTGCTTACACATTTAATCGTTGGACAGTCAACAAAATTTCTAATCGGTCACATAATTAATTTGTTATTTTCAAATAAATGAAATAAACTAAGGATTTTAAAGCAATATTTATTGAAGTAAAATCTATCGGGTATATTCCAGACAAAATCATATTATCATATTCTCAATAATTGTGATTTTATACGAGTGTCTTTAACATAGGTATTCATGCAAAAAGTCTCAAAGATGACTGGTTGACCGATTAGAAATTTTGGTGAGTGTATTCTGAAAATAGTACGACATAAATCTGTTTTTCGATTTATTAGTTAGAATGCTAGACTCAACGCCACACGATTGCATGTAAAGTAAAGGCGTTTTATTAGTCTGTTTCAGGCTTATGCACATTCACCGACTTTAAAGCTATTAACCCTGGTCATCGGGCTGGTGGTATCTATCAATCTCCCTGAGGAGTCTTTTTCTGAGCTTAAAGCAGCCAATATATTGGCACCTTCGCATGTACCTATTTACACTTGAATGGAGTGAACGTATGTAAACTTCTTGCTAAAGGAAATAAGCCATGCCCCTAGTGGGGTTCGAACCCAGGACCTCTCGGGGTTTAATTTTTTTTTTGTCTTTTGTATTATCACTATAAATAAGGGACTTATCAAATATCTTTCCCTGATAAAATCTGGAGCAAGCCAATTGGTAAGGAAGTCCTTACACTTGGAATCCTCGGATTTTATCTTTGAAGTCCTATGTAATGAAAACAAAATTATATCATCTAATATCTTTTTTGTTAATGCAAATATTAACACAAGTGATTTAAATAGTTCTTTTCCCTAAAAATACTTAGCTTGAATTTTAAACAAATTAAACGATTCAAACAAATTAAACGATTTATAAAACAGTTATTTAAGATTAATTTTGGCATATTGACATTGAAAAGTAAGGGTAAAATCCGAGTAATCCAACTAATTGGACCAACCTATTTGAAGAGCATAAAAGTGGAGAAATAACTGACTAAGGTCCCTTATTAATCAATTCCATTCAGAATGAATTTGATTACTACACGTTGAAGACATACTTAATCGACGTGATACATTTCTTCTTTCATCTTTTGTAGTAGCGTTTGGAGGTAGTCCTCTTGATGTACGTGTAGCTATATTTTGTTGAGATATAAGTGTTATGGGTTCGAGTTCATGAGCTGGAATTGTAACTAAGTTTTGATTATTAGAGATATTAGGTATCCTAACATTTTTATAACTTCCACAGGACGACCCACTGCTAGGTCTTGAATCTATTCCTGACTCATCTGATGAAACGCTGGGTGGACGTAACGTTTTACTGACATTCTGAGTAAATTGTCCGACATTAAGATTCTGGTACAGCCTCTCACTTAAGTCCTTTGATAATCTACGACTGTTTTTAGCAACTTTATCTCTATCATAGGTAACGTTTAATTCTTCATTAGAGCCATGAAAGTTATAAAAATGACCATCTATTTTAACTTCTTCGTTTCGCTCTTTTGTTGCTGACGAAACTCGACTACCAGCACTCGGGCTACGACTTTTCTTTCCACGCCTAAATCTGCTATAACCGTCATCTTTCTTCATGATAAACTCTCGCCCCATCAGTTTTCTTAACAGTGCAGTAACTTTACCGACTTCAGTTCTCTCTAGGTCTGCTTCAGCATTAGCCAAAGCTTTTCTCATATATTTCCTATGTCTATGTTGAGCTTCTACCATCTCTCTATAATCAAGACGAGCATTCTTATCAGTGTCTAACTTGTGTAACAATCTTAACAACGTGTCTCTTCTGATTGGAATTCCAACCTTCATCATACCATCACATAGTTCATTTATGCAAATCATATTACTTCTGTCAGTGTCCAATGATTTAAAAAAGTCAATAAGTCTTAGATTCTGAAGTCTCATACTTTCCATAAGTACAAGTAATGGATTACAACACATTAGAGCAACTTCATCATCGTTTACTCCATATTTGCCGAACGGTATTCTGTCACTCTTCCATACACCACCGTACAATATTTCTATATCTCGTTCTCTCTTTATTGTATTGTATAAATCAACAAATCTGTCATCAACTTCTTGTTTCCCGAAATCAATGAATTTAATACCAGAGTTCTTATACTCATACAACTGTTTAAGAATTGTAAATGCTCCCTTGGTTGTAACATGATTCTGGCCGATACGAAGAATTTCAAGCGTTGTATTTTCACTTAATCCTATCAATATCTGAGAAATACAGTATTCACTCATTCTGTTACAAGTCAAGTCCAAATTTTCAAGGGTAGTATTCTTCTTTAAAGCATCGGAGATACTCTTAGCACCGTCTAGATGGAAACCGTTCCAAGCAAGATTCACTGTTTCAATACTAGCATTCTTAGTCAGAGCATTTCCAAAAGCGACAGCGCCTTCAAGTCGGATATGATTCCAACTGACATCTATCACCCTAAGGGTATACGTAACCTCTAAGGCTGCTGCTATTCTCTTGATCCCAACGTTCATCAGTTCATTGTGACTTAGATACAGTTCTTTCAAAGAAGACGATGACTTTATGAGCTTTTCTATTAATTCGCCATCTTTTTCGACCAGTCCATTTCCTGACAAATCTAGACATCGGATCAGTCTGTTATTTGAAACAGCATCACAAATTGCCTTAGCTCCTTCAGATTTCAAACCATTGTCAGCTAATTTTATATGCGTGAGGAAGACGTTTTCTCTAATTACGTCAGCAAATAGCTGTGCTGCTAGCGGTCCCATCCCATTTTGTTGGAACTCTAACTTTTCAACAAATGGACTTACATGTAACGCACAACAAATGCTCTTACAGTCATCTAAAGGAAGATTTAAGAATTTACATTTCAATGTTTGTTTCATTAGCCCCTTCTTTATGCACATATTTGGAATAACCTGGAATTTTTTGCAGGCTGACTTGTATACCTGGATTACGTGTTCTTCGTGTTGAATATTTGTCGTACTTTCTCCAAGTTCTGCATCTAAATATTCTTCAAATTCAGCATCATTATCGAACATTGGCGTAGAAATAAATTTTCTGTTACTAGCAACAATAAATGAACTGTCGAGACCGCATTGGTCAATTGATTCTGAGCTGACTTCCGTTTCCGGTTTAATCTTCGGACGCTCTCTGATGACCGATTTCCTTCTTTGGTAAGGAATATTCAGTCTATGACGATATGAAATGTCATGTGGAATACTGGAAGCTATACACCTTGTATCTGACATTGCCATTGTTAAAACTGAAATTAAAACAAATATTCGTTTACTTGAAATACAAAAAAACAACTGTAACAGAGGTATAATACAGCTCTTGTACGTCATTGCCTTCAATCTAGTTTTATAGTGACGTAGTAGAGTGTCCGCCTACGACTCGGGAGGTCATGGGTTCGACCCCCAATTCAGACCATATATTCTATCGGGTTACACAACAGTATCAACTATTTCAAAATTCATTGAGGTTGTTTGCTGTTTCTATTCGATGAAAAGCTAGATGAAATGCGATATTGTCGTCTCGGTCAGGTTAAGTATTAAATCAATTACATACTTGTAACACCGGTGTAAAATGTGTAAAATGCACAGAAAATTGCCACATAATTCCTGGACGGAACTACAAGTAGTAGGAGCGTTACATTATCGTGTAAAAATCACCAGCTTTACGGATTTTCTGGGATCTTTTCCATCTACAAATGAGCTCGTGCTGCAAAGCTGTTGAATAAGTGCAGGTGTTCTCAAGCGTTTGCAACATAAGGCTATGCCATACCGTAATCTTGTTAAGCGTCCACGTGCGCATACGCTTTGGAGTTATCAATCCAAAAACAAATTGTTGGTGAAATTTTCTTAAATAATTCCAATGTTCCAGGATTCGATAACAAAATTGTGTTCAGGGAAAATGTGTTCGGCTATGACGTTTTTCTTCGTAAGCAATTTATCATAACAATGCCATTAATACAAAATATATTTTACGTGAAAAAACAATATTTATGTTAAACCTAATGCTTTAAGTCTGTGCTTAAAATAATCATTTCATAAGTAATTCACGCAATAATTTCATATATTATGATGATGTTTTTCCATTAAAATATATATATAATGCATTTTTGTCCTAAAATATTTGTGTTTTCGTTTTCGGTTTGTGTGTTTTTGTTAAGATCTCTATTGTGATTAATTATTGACATAAATTGTAAGGTTGTTCAAGGGAGGCCAAACTAACAACGTAAATAATTTTCGCGGGATAAGCCTTGTTAGTTGCTTTTCGAAAGTATTCACCTCTATACTTAATAAACGAATCGAATCTTTTTGTGAATCCAACAATATAATTTCTGACGCACAATTCGGCTTCCGCAAGGGATATTCTACAATTGATGCAATATTTGTTTTAACTACATTAATACAAAAATTTCTTAATGAAAATAAAAGGCTGTATGTTTGTTTTGTTGATTTGATGAAGTGTTTTGATAGCATATATAGAAACGCACTTTGGTACAAAATGTATAATAAAGGCATACAAGGTAAAATGTTACGGATTATCCGAGATATGTACGATAAAGTCAAATCTTGTATAAAATCATGTTCTAAGTATTCTGATTATTTCCAATATGCTGTTGGATTAAGACAGGGCGAAGTTATGTCCCCTTTATTATTCTCTATATTCATTGAAGACTTAGAATTATACTTACAGTCGTCTCCTAACTCCGGTTTAAATTTTAATGATATTGTTTTAATCGTTCTTTTATTTGCCGATGACATGGCTATCCTAGCTGATTCCCCAGCAGAACTCCAAACACATTTAAATTTACTCAATACTTATTGTAAAACCTGGGGTTTAAAGGTTAACACTACAAAAACAAAAATAATTGTATTCAGAAAACGTGGCGGATTGTTGCCGACAGAGAAATGGCTGTACGATGGTCAAAACATAGAGGTAGTGAATGATTTCAATTATCTTGGAACGGTTTTTAACTATACTGGAAATTTTGCTCTTAATCAACAGCATTTAACCGGTAAGGCATTGAAAGCCTTAAATGTTTTATTGTACAATTGTAAGAAATTTGATTTAAGTCCTAAAATATTGTGTCAATTGTTCGACTCATTCGTAGGCTCTATCCTCGGATATGCTTCTGAAATTTGGGGATACTCAAAAAATAAAGAGATTGAGAGAATTCATCTAAAATTCTGTCGTCGTCTTTTAAATGTTAAAAAAAATACATGTACATTAGGTATTTATGGAGAACTCGGTCGATACCCACTATATATTTCACGTTATATCCGTATTATCAAGTATTGGTGTAAAATTAAACATACCGATAATATTTTAATTAAAACAATGTATTTACAATGTTTGGAAGATTTACAAAAAGGTCGTACAAACTGGGTCACAAATGTGAAATCTCTTCTTGATACTTATGGATTTTCGTACATATTTGATACAAATATTTATGTAGATCCCAAATCGTTCCCCATTATTTTCAAGCATCGAGTTCTTGATTGTTATAAACAAGAATGGGCCACTAATTTAAATCGTAGCTCGGTGCTCAGTAACTATAAACATTTTAAAACACTTTTCGAGTACGAAAATTATCTTGATATTTTACCGAAAGATCTTAGAGTTTATTTCTGTAGACTACGGATATCTGTTCATCCTTTAATGATTCAAACAGGCCGTACTGCACAAAACTTTATTCCTCGTGACAGACGTATATGTAATTCTTGTGATAAAAATGATATAGAGGACGAATTCCATTTCATTTGTGTATGTCCGAAGTATTTATCTATCCGAAAAAAATATCTGAAAAAGTATTTTTATGTCAAACCATCAATGTATAAATTTGTTGAACTATTACATTCTGAAAACAAATGTATTCTTTTTAAACTATCTAAATACGTAAAAGAAGCACTTATGATTAGGTCCTCTCATGTTAGCGTTTGACTTATTATCCTTAAATTCTTTTATTGAATACTGATTATTTATCTTTTTTCTCCTCCTTTTGTATGTTTATGTTAAAAATATGTTGACATGTCGTATGTAATTGTATATATATGTATATTGTATTTATTTGGGTGATGAGCACTGCTCAAGCCCTTTAATAAAGTATCTGTTCTGTTCTGTTCTGTTCTGTTCTCACAATCTACTTTTAAGTGAATTCGTATAAACTCCAAGTATTAGATCGTAAGTAACTAACAAACAAACGACATATTCTTGTTTACGATTTATTAAAAAAAAATGTACAACCATTACTTATATTTAGTTTGTAAGAAAACAGAATAACAAAAAAATGGAAAATCGAATAAAAAAAGTTCACTTACTTTATTAAAAAAAAATATCCGAAAATGTCGCACTATCATTCAGAGTATATTGTCATAGCATATAAAACGATATCAACATCATATGAATTTTATTGTGCACTTATCGTTGCCAGTAATAAGTTTGTTTAAAATATTGACCCTCAAGATATACAAGATATATATTGGAAGAAATAATCTTAGGTGCATATTATCAATCGTCTTACGACCTATTTTAGTCGTAAATCCTTCTATAACGTATTGTTAAATTATCGTAAGATTTTTAATAATATGCTGATTAGGTGTCAATTTTTTTTCATTCATGACAAAACGAATATAATCTTAAACAATATCATTTCACTATTTACTTCAGAAGTTTTATTGATAATAACCTTATAGAATGTAATGCAATATTATCATATTTATTGTTAAGCAATTATAATCATGTAGGACACAATACATTATGTTAAGATTGCGTACAATAACGTCTAAGAAAAAATTGTAAGCCATGCGGTCGTCTTATTTCTCATGTCCAAATCTAATCCCACCTTAGGAAAAAAGTTAAGCAATGTTATGTTCATAATATTTCACAAAACATTAACTGATTGGAAATTCATTAGGAAGATTTAATTCAAAACCTTTGACTATGCAGGCTACATTAGAGAATTATAAGGACAGACTGGAAATTACTTAGAAGTTCCTTAATACACGCGTAAAATTGTTTTTTAAACTCTCTAAATTGTATAGAAACATTTTAGAAGCCAAAAAAATGATCTGTCATGTGTAATGGAAAATTCTGGCAAATTGACGTACAGTTGCTAAATGTGGTGATTTCTTGTATAAAAACATACCCCGTTAGTGACGGTATAGATTATCTAAGTATGGTTCTATTGTTTTAGAACTCTCACATTGTATTGGACAGTTTGCCTGTTTGTTTGTTTGTTTGTTTTTGTTTTTGTTGAGTTAAACGCCGTAGCAACACATTTTATAGGTCATATAACGGCGGTCAGTCAGCCTACTCACTCCTCCTGGAAAGGCTAAATCTCTGGATTTAGCTGTTAACCAACTACTAAGCACATACTATTCGTCAGTGACTGACAACTGCCCTACATAATTAAAAATCATTGGTAGGAGGGAGAATGTCCGTAGAAATAATTTCATGACCAAGCTCCACGAAAGTATGCCCCGCGTGTCTTACCCACGATCCCTCGATCAGTGGACTTGCGTACTACCAACTGAGCTAGCCGGGCGGATGGACAGTTTGCCTAAAATAAAGAATTCATTTCTCAACACAATTACAGAATCTAACAGCTTATTTGAAAATATCGATAAAACATTTATAATGTGAGCAAGTAGCTTTTATTTATAAAACAATACCACAAACTGTTGACATAGCATCTGCCGATTGTTACACTAAGAATATTGTTCCATCTAGTGCGGTATGCTTTATAAAGATAATAATAATAATAATAATAATAATAATAATAATAATAATAATAATAATAATAATAATAATAATAATAATAATAATAATAATAATAATAATAATAATAATAATAATAAATAATGGCATTTATAGTCTTAATTTCGTGCTTATGCACATTGACTTTACAGCTTTTACCCAAGGTCTACGGGCTACTGGTACATTTTGTATATACTCTATCAATCTTTCTTGGGAGTCTTTAACTCCGCTTAGTGCAGCCGACAAACTGGCGTAATATTATACGCCCACATGCACCCATTTACACCTGGGTGGGGTGAAGCAATCGTAGGTAAATGTCTTGCTCAAGGAAATTAGCAGTGCCCCTAGTGGGGTTCGAATCCGGGACCTCTCGATCTCTATGCGAGCGTCCTACCACTTGATTAATGTTCCTATTATGCGTTTCAACGTTAAAAACTCGGCGCGGTAAAATGGGGTATAGAAATTACCAGTCGCTTTAATCAATGAGCAAGTTTTAAGCTTCAAACCAAGAAACAATTTAATTGTCTGTCTATTGTATGGAAAATCTTTAATAATGACAAATTTTCTTGTTTCGGTATAATCATATTAATTTAAGTAATGCAAATCTTTTAAGTACAGCATTTTTATTTGTTGTGTCTGTACCGACACCTGGTCTTACAATGGTCTACTTATAGAACAATTAAAGGCATTATTCTGTTATAGCTCTATTTGTTGTTGTATAAAATGTAAGATTATATAAAGTTGGTAAATAACGTTAATTTTCTTTTAATCAGGAAAACGGATATCTTGTATCTGTAATAAATGGCTAATTATACATATTCAATAGATAAGCTGGCTTTCTATCACCCAATAACGAAAATAAAATAAAACATGAACGAACAAAACAATAGGTAAACCTGTTGAATCAAAGCCTGTTGAATTCTTATCATGTTTGAAAATGACTGCAAATCGACATTTTTTCCAGTTAAACGCGGTAGGTCAATATAAAAATGCTCCCATGTCTTCACTGGACTTAATAGCAATTTCTGCACGTTGTCAATTCCAAATGAAAACTTCACGCAGTTGCATTTTTCTCACGTTTAGGCATAAAGTGTTATTACTTACAAAGACTAAAAGTGTACTAAGTCTGTTACATTTTTGCACTATTTACCCGCACTCGGCGACCACAATTTTTAACAATCCCTTCAAACACCAGACAAATAAGTTTGTACACAATCTCTTACCCCATTTTCATATATCATTAAGATGGGGTCTAAAAGGCTAAAAGATTTAAACGAATTTTCTTCAATGCAATTCGTTTGAATAGTATTTTCTATAAAACAGTTAATAGAAACCAGAAATACAACGCGTATCTAAAATAAGACGGTGCTACTTGATTTGTAAAGCACTGACCGTGACGTTAATAGGATGTCATTTGGAAAATCGTCATGACTTCTTTGAACATAAATCATGTAATAAAGAAGTTGTCCACACAAGAATTTGCTTATAAGTACATGTATATACAAAAGGGAAATAATCCGAAATAAATAATGAAATTTGAATTATGTCCCATTTATGCACAACTAGACATCAATATCTATCACCAGTGAGAGTTTCAGGATAATGTGTTAAGTAATATTACTAATAAAAAGAGGAATTGCGTGCACAAGAAACCCTTTACATTACGGACGGACATATGGGCAGACAGGCAGATGGACGGAAGAACCAGCCTCTTAACATAATACGACCGTGTTTTAAACGGGCCTATAACAATGATGTTACTTCAGTTTTCGACTCAAATGAAATCTTTCCTGTCATTTACAAAATTTCCAAATTCAATTTCAGTTCTATACTTATTGATTATAGCTGTTTAACATAAATATTAATATAAAATATGACAAGACAAGATATTTGCAAAACACGAACAATTGTACGTTAAAATGTTACATTGCTTCATGTTGTAACAAATTATTTATAGATACGCGTTATACTTCTGGTTTCTTTACATCGTTCATTGAACTGTTCACTGACATTTTATTTTATTTCTAAGAGGCTTATCAATAGATGTCGTAAAATCTGATTACCTCATTCAAGATCTACTTTACGATATTCAATGAATAATAATGGCATGGAGTGTAGATATATTGCATAATCAGAAATAAGACGAGACGGTGTTCACTTTTTAAAGTTTTGGAATCAAGACACGACGACAACACTCAAAGAATAGCTTCATTTGATATGCTAATTATATTGAGTTGATCACAATATAAGGCGTATAAATTTGATATTCTATTGACATATAAGCAACAGTTTCAGCTTATGTGATAGATGAAACATACGCTCAGCCATTTCTAATCGGCACTTTTTGAATCATCAATGCGCTGAAAGCACTGAAGTTTAGCGCATTCAATTTTGGGTTTTAGTCACAATTATATTCAATACTTGAATTTTACATAAATTCAAAGTTTAATTGTTTTATGTACATCATTAAACTGCGATTTGTCTGCTGAACTAAGTGTTTATATTCATCCATGAATCAACATGGAAAAGCAAATAATTAATTGGATCTTACATGTTAGTTTGAATACACCACATGTCCAAATGCTAAACAAGTAAAATACATAAAGCAAGTAATCGTAACGCTACCTGGATAAATTATAGACTATTTACCTTGGTATTTTTTTGCCATTTATAATATGAGAAAATCAGAATTATGAAGCAATCGAAACTTTTCTATGCTGAGTATTAAATTAATGCCTCAAGTGATTTTTACATGACTAAAGAATTTAGATTCAATGGTTTGAATAAAATATTAAATGATGAGATACCATGAGAAGATGCTAATATGCAATATAACTAAAGCTATCTCTTGTTAAATGTTGTATTGTTGTCCTTTTAAACCTTTCCATGAATTATTGACAATGATATTGATTTCTTCCATGTTGCCATATCAGTTAAAGAAATAGAAAACATTCTTATTTTGACATATCATGTTTTTCTTTTGATGGAACATGAATAAGTTTTATTTACCCAATCAGGGCTAACCCTAGCTTGGTTTCCACATTACTTTCTTGTCTGTATAATTGTACATTTACAGGTATGCTCACTTTATATGTCAGTAAAATTAAATATTTATCTTCAATTTTAGTAGGCTTGATTAGAAACAGCAAAGACAGTCTTTGTAAGGTACCTTGTTTTAGAAAATTTCTATGCATAACAACTAGGCAGATTTGCCAAAAACGAATACGTGCATGTATTCTATTGCATTTTTATACCCCCGCTTCGAAGAAGAGGGGGGTATACTGTTTTACCCTTGTCCGTGCGTGTGTGCGTGCGTGTGTGCGTCCGTTACAAAATTTCCGTCACAGTTTTCTCAGCAACTATACCATGCAGCAGCCTGAAACTTTGCATATTGCTTCATCCTATAGTCCCATGTGGTGTAAAGCGATTTCATGCTCCTCGCTCATCTACTTCCTGTTTGTCGCATATTTTTAGATTTTGGCGGGGGTATCACTAGTGAGCATTAGCTCACAGATTTACTTGTTTTGCTATCCCTTGGTTAGATATCTATGCACGCTTTAATTTTATACTAGTTCAGTTAACATGTATTCATGTACATTTCCTAATACAGGTTATTATTGTTGAACTTCGAGCTGGTTCGATGTTAAACCTCGGAACTACATTCCCACAATTATAAATGAATGTCAAACGTCGAGCTGGTTGGATATTGAATATCAAACGTCGAATGTTTATTGGAGCTAAAAGAGTGGTTATGGACGAGGAGATCCGATTGTTGTCTGGTTCCCAGTCGTACTTTTAATGGGTAAAATAATGTCAGACAAAGCAGATTAACAGAAGCTGTCTCCTCTCTAAAAGCAACAACAAAGTTAACAAGGAAATTTTATAATGTTTATTAAAATCATTGTAGAAATATAATATTGAATATATCACAGAAAGCAAGTATCAACCATTCTTGTAAAATGATTGAGATCCTTGATGACCTCTGATGTACAAGATAAAATAGTGAAATGAATGTTAAAATGTCTCCACCAAGATGATAAGTGTTTAACTGGCACTTGAGTAAATTGAGTAAAGTTTGTTTATATTTGTCACGCAAGTGTTTAATGGTACTCATTCACAGATTTCAACTTAAATATCAACTTTTTATAAAACTATCAAAACTGTAAGAAAAATTTTGGAAGCAGGAAATGAGTGTTCTGATAATGACAATTTTAGTGCAAATGGACTTACAACTACAAATGATGGTGCTTCATGTAGTAAAAATCTACCCCGTATGTCATGGTATAGACACTTTTAGTGGATTTTCGTGACTTTTATTGTATATTTCTAGCAACATATAGGTCAATTTGTCTTAAAATAATAAGAAACAATGTTTTGACACAATTACAGACACTGCATGGTATTTTGAAAACTTAGAAAAAATAAAACAAATCTGTGAACTAGTACCTTTAAATAGGCAGGGTTAAAATTTATTAACTTTAAGTGTTAGAGACACAATGATACAAAAAGGGAAGCAGCTTATATAAAAATTTAAATGTATAGTTGGAACAAAAAACAACACTTTTTATATTAACAATACAATGAACTAATCTACGACAGGGGATGCTCAGGATGACAATAAAATATATTATTTTAATGTGTTTTATGAGTGTCTTGTTGCAGTAGTGGTTATGTGTTCTACCATTATTGACCAAGCATGATTGACCAAGAAGTGGTGGTTTATCAGCCATACTAATTTTGTTAAAATAAATTATACAACTTTTATTTTCAATACTGCCTATACCTCTGGAGTGGATTGGTTCATTTTTAATGTTTACACCAACACCTTTTGTTACTTGTATGCACTATATACAAAATTTGTCTCCAAGCTTTATATGATTAAAACTCAATTATTTAAAGTACATGTATTTATGACAAGACAAATTACTAAGTGCAGGAATGCATGTTCTCTTAATAAACATTGAAGTTTTACTTAATGTAGTTCATCAAATTTATCACTTTCACACGACAAAGAAAAATTAAAATAAGCTAAATTAATGGTCACTTAGGTTATAAAACCACTGGAAAATTTGCATGATTCAATTTTGTTACAATATTATACCTGATTTTGATTCATTTAATGTTCTTTCTCACAATTTTACATGTTTAAAAAACCTTAGTGATTAGTTTTGAAGCAGGAACTAAACTCTTCAATAGTTTGCTACATGTCTATTCACAATGATGCATACAATAAGTGTAAAATTCGATGGTTAATATGCAGTGATCACATGTAACATTTCAATAATGAAATACCAACAAACAATCAGGATTGCACAGCTCCCTGTCAAACAACTTAACAATCAACATGACCATTTCATAAGATCAAATTTATATTCAACATCATTTATTTATGACAAGTAGCTGGCAGTATATGACAAATTTTTACTCAATCAGTGAATGATGACCTAGCAAAGCATAATATATATATTGTCTGAGCAGTGTTTTAGGGGTGGGATGCATGCTTAGGGATCGAAAGGTCTCCAGTTAAAAGCCCACCAAGGACACTGCTTCTTTCTTTGAGCAAGAAATTTACCAATTGTTCCACTCCACCCAGGTACAAATGGGTACTGAGCAGGTCACCTGCTTGAAGGAGATTTCAATGATTTAGGTTAGATTAAAAAATTCAAAATTGTAAAGTAAGCTGAACATGTAAATGGAAGCAGACTTTAACCACATTTTAACATTATATATATGACATAAACAATAGTGTTTATCATATTGCTAGTATTTAATCACTTGTATTCAACTAAATCATCAATGAGAATCAAATTACTTCATCTAAAATTCAAAATTACAGTTTTTATCTGCGGTACAAATTAACATGCACAGTTAAAATGAAATTGTGTACAGACAACAATGAAATTTATTCTGTAATATATGATACAAACATTAATGTGCAAAAATTGTTCGCATCTAATCAGTGCAGATGGAAAAAGTACATCTAATTTTGAATTCGTGACCACTTCTAATTTTGAATTCAGGACCACTTCTAATTTCAAATATGGGATTACTTCTTATCTCTGTCAATGAATACACACATAAAATAATCCAAAAATATCAAGTAATTAACAAGCTGTATACATCACAAAGATGTGAGAGGAATTTCAAGTTTTTTCCACATTTCCATGGACAAATCACATTTTAAATACAACCAACTTGTAGTACCCAGAGAATATCAAGATTCCTTATCTTTGTTTGTTTTGTTGTATAGGTTATATCACATGGGTCAGTCCACCTACTCACTGTTCTTGGGAAGGCTAAATCTCTGGATTTAGCTGTTAACCAACTACTAGGTGCATACTTCTGTTAGTGACTGACTACTGCCCTACATGATTAAGAAACATTGGTAGGAGGGAGAATGGCCCTAGAAAATTCATGACCAGGCTCCATGAAAGTATGCACCCCCCCCCCCCGCCCACCCCGGAATCAAACTTACAGCTCCTTGAACAGAAGACTAGTGCGCTACCCACTGAGCTAGCTGGGCGGGCAAGATTCTTTATCAATAGATAGATAAAAAGATCCTGGATATCCTCTATGTACAATAATTATACAACCATTGTTTATCATTACTTAATTCTTAACACTGAGCACAATCTATTATGTATGTTAATGATATTAAAACATTTTATCATCATCACGACATATCTGATAATTTTGGAATTTAATTAGGAACATACTAATGCTATGCAAATTTAAAACTAGTATAGAACTACATTGTATATAGTGTTTTAAAGTAAACAAAATCTTTTTCTTTGAGCTTGGTATTGCACCTCAACAAAAAAGGTAAAATAAAAGGAAGACTCTATATAATCTACATGTTCATAACATAATGTGATCTAAATGGAAGTAATCAGGAATTATACAGAATTATATAACTTATATTAAGACAAGAATTAGCAAGACTAGACAATCATAGAAATATATATAGAAAATAAAATATAAAAATAAATAGAAGTAAAATAAAAGTTTTCAAATTTGTAATTTTTCAGAAATTATAATAATTATTATATAGTAATTATAATTTTTGCAAAAATATATTTAAAGTAGTATTTGAAGTTCAAAGAATCAAAATATCACAACATATGCCAATCAATTTTACTTAGACAATGTTGATCAAGGACTTTAACTCTTGTGTCAAAAGATTGACTACATTTTCTAAGCTATATTGCAAACAAACATTATGAACAAGTTTAATACTGATTCAATGACAGAAATGTTTGATTAAGACAGCAGTTATAGCAGACACTAATATAGCCAACCAGTGAGCTATATGTTATAAAATGACCATCATTATGTACACTTGACAAAACTTCTAAGTACCCAGATTTCATTATTGTAAGAAATCTTTTTATTTTAACATTTATGTCCGAGCAATAATGGAAATGTGTATAGGACATTACCGTAGTCTGCTTTCATGGTTTTCATTTTCATTATTGATGCAAACCTGTTTTTGCATTGTTTGTGTTGAAAAGTGGAAATCTAATTGCTATGATTAAACAGAAAAAACAGCAAATAAATCTTACCTCAGCAAGTGACACACAGCCTTGCCAAAAACCTAAAAATAACTCATTTTTGTAAAAAGACATAAAAAATAACTCATTTTTGTAGTGACATTAGAGCCATTTCTTGATTTTTCATAGTGCATATCAACACACTAATGGTTATCACCAAAACTGATCACACGGGATTTTTATAACAGAAGCATGTGCCCATATCCACTTTTCAACTCATGCAAGGCTTAGCCAGTTTTGTGTCGATAAAAAAAGAATTAAAACTCCGCATGCAGATGACAGTAATGTCCTATACACATTTCCTTATTGCTTGGACAAAAATGATGAAAAATAAAGATTTCTCATAATATGGAACGCTGGGTGTTTAGAAGTTTTGTTAAGTATAAATCAACAAGAGAATCCACTTGACTTTCTGGTGCTTTGTTTATGGCAAGCCTTAAGTCAAATTTTGTATACAAATATCTTGATAGGACCCCAGGTATTTCACTTTGAAAAACATTAACCTTATATTTTGCAATTTTCTAAGTACAATTAGAAGCATTACTCAGAAAATGGCTCATTCAGAGTTATACCCCTTCATAGTTTCATTGGTGTACTCCCAATTAATAAGTGTACAACTTAATTAAAATTAGATACTTTAGTGATGAAGATAATGGGCCATAATGTGATTAAAAAAAATATCCTCATTAGCAAAACTGATGCATAAGTGGCAGCATAGGCTCTGATTTTCTTTAAAAAAATGAGCTAATTATTAAAATTAAGTGCACAATATTGGTTAAAAAAACTTTGAAGCATACAAGTTATATAAAATAAATAAACTAACAAATGAATATAAAAATCATAAAACAAGCTGAATATATCTGAAAATATCATAACTAATATCAAGTAAAATAAGACAAAGTAAAAATTTGAAAATATATGCAGCAATAAAATTTAAAGTAAATAAAACAAATTAATTACTAATACATTAGACAGAAATATATCAATAGACATGTAAATATATGAACATTTCAATGAAAACATAATGGAAAACAAGACTAGGAAAATATTTCAAGCATGACTCAAGAGTTCATTGGGAACTCAATTTATACGTTTTTACCTGCAGTACAAGCATGAAGCGTTTTAACAAAACATGGTTTTCAACAATGTAAATTGTCACAATATCAAAATTGAGTCATTTTTAGGATTATAATAATATTAATAATAATAATAAAGACTTTATTTAATGAAGCAACATATTTGGATAAACCCAATCTTCCATGTGGACCTCTTGATTACCTATTCAATAGTAGGATATCACAAAACAGATAAATATCCCGTACTGCCAAATATTTAATATTCATAAATAAATATTCATATGATCCATTCATCAAACAATTGTCATAACCTACAAGCTCAAAGTTTGGGACTGGAGAAAAATAATTGGACAAAAACAAAATGAAAAATACTTATTTCACACAGTTTGAAAAGTTAATAAAATTGCTTTTAACTATAAAACATAATAAATCAGGCTTGTGCTAGAAAAAAAGACATCGATTGAAAAGCTAGATGTATGTAATAAACGAGTGGGGTACTTCAAAATTATAAACATGATAATAAAAAGGATTTCAAAGTTGTAAGCAACTAATGCTAATGCAGAAAGATCTTTTTTCTTTGCAATAAAACACACAAAGCTATGAAAGTTAATTTAGGAAACAATACTCAGTCAATCATGGTTTGCCTGTCTTATTATCTAGAACACTGCCCTCCAAAAGTTCATTCACACATTTACAATTTATGTTATACTAATCGGAGGTATGAATAGTGAACTAAATAAACAATGAAGTAATAATTCTGCAATCTTAAACTTGGCATTTGTAGCAATTCAATTATTTGTACTGAGAAGGAACTTTTGGAGAGCAATGTAAATAAGAAAGATACAGGGATCGAATTTAACAAAAATTTGGACTGGCAATTTTTTTATTGAGGGTGTTAGACAAAGAATATCGAACATGTATACTTTTGATGCTTATTTTAACAAGTAGTGGTACATATAAGAACCAAAAGACGCCCATACTATTTCCATGCTGATTTGAGCCTCATTTACATAGAGCGTAATATTTTTTGTGGCGATGTCAACTCGCGAAAGTTTGCGAGTTGGAATAAAAGTTACTCGCAGTTGTCAAAACCACTTGCTTTTTGCGAGTATGAGAGCTTAAATTTGAGCCCTGCCTAATATAAATACTAATAGAAGAATTTGATAACCTATTTACCACTTACTATATGATTAACAGTTACAAAACCCATACAAACAATAGCCCATCCTACAGCAAAAATAACCCAGAAAATTCCTTTAAATGGAGATAAATGTCTATTTGGTTCTTCAAACAAATAGGTCTGTTTACGTGCACAGTACACTAACATAGCAGGTATGATATACTGAATACCAGCCCCAGCATAAGAACCCGTGATTCCTACCAGAAATTCAACCTGATTGGTTGCCAAGGCAATGCTAAGTGGAGGTAATAATGTAATGACAGGAAAAAATATTCTATCCACAAACCATGTGTATGGTTTGGAGTCATCATAACCAATGGTTTTTAGATTATTACGCAATGTTATGGAAATAATAGGAAAGTTTGTACTAAGTGTGAAAACTGGAAACAAAGCCAGAAAATATTGAATAAACTTAACCTGTGTTATATTGTTTGAGTCATTGCAAGGATCTGGTAAGAAATTTAATGTATATATATCATTTACTTCACTAAAAGCATATATACCTGTAAACGCAATCAGTAAATAAAATAATAATATTAAAACATAATCACATCCTAACAGTGTATAAAGTCTAGATTTATTTTTGATTGGTGTGATCAATGATGGTAATGAATGATGGCACATGAAGGAATAAACACAGACTCCAAATAAGTTTGGCATTCCTGAGATGTCTGCGAGTGGAGGATGACCTTGACCTTGATCTTTACTGAGTCGTATCAATGCTAATGCAATCATCATACCAAAGGCTGAAATAAATATATAGTATAAACTTGTATAGTTTGTTTACAATGACTTCAGACAATAAAAACAATTGATCAATTATGACTAGAAAAGAATGAGTGCTTGTTACTGTCACTCGGGTGTCAACATTCTATGTCTCGCTATTGATGTCGGCAGACTTTAATCACTTCAGTTGCATCAAACTGAGGTTATACTCATTCAAGATATCCAACAATGCTTCCCCTTGTATTTGATAATAGTCATGTAGGCCATGAGTAAATCTAAATAAAAAGTCATACATGTTAAATATTAAAAAAAAACAGCACACAATGTATAGGTTGTTTGTGTTGAACCTGGACTGGTAAATAAACCGTAAATATCTATATAACAACAAAATTGATTTTGGTTAGATTCTGCACACAATCCTTTATCAACTTTTTCTTTTTGAATTAAGATTTTAAGAATTTTTAACTGATAAATAAAAACTTTCCCATAGGATGTAACACAAAATAGTGGCAACTTTTTATCCAAATCTGGTGGGAGGGATAACAGGCTGTTCTGATACTACATTGTCATACTTACAATGTTTTTTGTACAAAATCCTGTGTGCTTACAGTAAATGTGTCGCTTAAATAAACATTTGATGGTCAGCTTAATTGTGACGTGGAGGCCCGCCTTTTGAATTATACTAGTAATAGTTCATGTGTAAAGTTTTAAGGTACAGTGGAGCTTTTCACAAAAGTTCTTACGAAAAAAATCTTTGTAAGTCAGTTTCATATAATTAGCACTTCAAAGTCAGATGGATAAGCATAACTAGGATATGATATTCAAAAAATATTTACAATTCTACATAATTCTAAAATATTTAGAATTGATGAGCCAAAAAATGAGCGTATTATTAAGATTTCTTGCTTTTGACTTAAGAAGACTTTTTCGAAAAAAAAAATTGTGAAAAGTACCACAGTTTAGCTAATTCGATTAACAATTAATTCAGTGTCGGGGCCTCAAATTTAACCATAATTTTGTATCTACTAATATATGGCTGTTCTGATCATGGCACATACCCATTTAACAAAACCCTCTTTTTGGCCCTAAAATTTGCATTGCATGTCTATGAAAAGTATGTTATGTAATTGAAGAAAAAAACTGATCTATTGGGCCCTAAAATTTGCATTGCATGTCTATGAAAAGTATGTTATGTGATTGAAGAAAAACACTTATCTTTTTGGCCCTAAAATTTGCATTGCATGTCTATGAAAAGTATGTTATGTAATTGAAGAAAAAAACTGATCTATTGGGCCCTAAAATTTGCATTGCATGTCTATGAAAAGTATGTTATGTGATTGAAGAAAAACACTTATCTTTTTGGCCCTAAAATTTGCATTGCATGTCTATGAAAAGTATGTTATGTAATTGAAGAAAAAAACTGATCTATTGGGCCCTAAAATTTGCATTGCATGTCTATGAAAAGTATGTTATGTGATTGAAGAAAAACACTTATCTTTTTGGCCCTAAAATTTGCATTGCATGTCTATGAAAAGTATAATATGTAATTGAAAAAAACAAACTGATCTTTTTGGATTTGAGAAGAAAAATGCTGGTTACAATTACAAACAAAATTTAAGTTAATTCCACCCAATAGTTATAGAGATATTTTAAGTTTTTAAAGGGTCTAGGTTTAGCACAATCAATTCCTACATAGATTTTAAAATATAAGACTCTAACCTATCCATCTTGACAAACTTGTAATTAACTGAAGATATTTTGTCTTCTGTACATTAAAGAATGTAAATCCACCAAGTAAAAGAAAAAAGCCACCCTGAAACAATAACATAAAATATGGTAATACAACATACAAGTACATGTAAGTTACCATACATGTTTTAACTAGAACAAGTTAAGTTTATGTTCTTGGTATAAAGGTCTTTGTATTTAATGTAAGAGAGCTTAACTTTTCTGTCCTGTTGGTTCTTGGCAAAATTGTGATTGCCTTAAGCAGATTTCTAGCTGTCAGAACTGAAACCACATTGGCCCAGGCAACCAGACAACTGATAATTCTGAAGACTGGGCTGTGTGACCTACTTTTTTACCCAAGGTGACACATTTCAAGACAACCATCCTGACCAAATTTGATGACAAGTGTGGCAAAAATGTGACACCTAAAGTGTTCACTAACAAATGTGGACAGAGGGACAGCAGACAAAAGGCGATTGCAAAAAACTTACTCTGTCACTATGTGACAATATACTAAACTAAAAAATTAACCAAAACAGTAATTTGGATCAAAAGGATGATCGCCAATCTTACCTGTGCAGGCTGTCAAGAGGCCCATCATCAAAAAGTAGGAAAAAAGTAGGAACTTCTTTTGCCAAAGAGTAGGAAAAAATAGGAACAGTTCAAATTGTAGGAAAGGTAGGAAAAACTTGACAACCTGCCTGTGCTAACATGCCTAGACAATAACAGACTTACCACACATATTCTATACATAGACATTCTATTGATTGAACTACCAGACCAACATGGTTCATCATCAGTTAATTCTGTATTGTTACAATTAGTAGCATTATGTGGTATTTTATATGTACTGAAAACAACAATATAATTATATAAAAATATTAATAGTGCACAACTACTTTCTGATCAAGTGATATTACATTATATCATATATGTTACATCAGAGCTCCAATTACTGGTTACATATTAAATAACTCAAATACGCCATAGAAACTTATAGTAAAGTACCAGTGTGCAAAATCTAAAATCAAATAGTCTACAACTTTTAAGGTAAAAATTTTTTTTTTCTGCCAAATTTATTTTCCAGAAATATAACTGAATGACATCAAAAAGAATGAAATAGCTACCACTTTTTTCCCTCAAAAAATGCCAATTGATCCTGCGAGTTTTGATTATTTGCTCTAAATCCTCTGCACCAAAAATAAATAAACCAGTAAACTAGGTGAAATGTGAAAAATAAATTATGCAGTAGATTCAGAGTTAAACATTTACAACTCACAAGCAATTGTTGACATTTTAGGACAAAGAAAATGTAATATGTAATAGTTATTTTATGCACAATTTCAATCTTGTCCATTATTTGGCTGCAACAAGAATTTTAAATAAAACTAGACCTATCACTGAATGTGATAAAATACGTTCCAAATGGGCATTTGTCCAAAAAAAATTAAAGAGCCGACTAGATTTTTCATCAAAGGGCCATAACTCTTTGAAAAATCAAGGACCAAAATGGAATATGCACATGTCTGCCTGATATCTGGTATATGCATGAATTTTGAATCAAATCCATAAAATTGGTGCTGAAAAATTGAGCAGACATGAAAAAGCTACAGACCAAATAACCAACAAACTGACAAGCTGACTCCTATATACCCTTAATTTAAAAAAAAATTTTTGGGGGGGGGGATTAAACATGCGTTCGTTTGCATTCTGAAGATCATGTGACAATATACCCTAGTATCTCATCTGGGTTTTATAAATTGAAACAAAAACTAGTTTAAGGGTGATGTAGACAGAAATGAGAAGAAAAAACAACAGACTTTCTATGGCCTTGCATGTTCCATAGTAATATGAAAAAAAAACCTCACTTGAATACAATCATGGAAGGTGTTAATTATATGAAACATGAATAGAGTGAAGAGAAAAAGTGACAGATCGAAGCATTGTGAGTCATATATTATTCCTGAATATGTATCAATTAGTATCAATAAATATCAATTAGTAAAATATAAACGAATAAAACCAATAATATTAAAAGTTAGGAATACAAGGAAAAGAAGTAAAGCACTAAACTGGGGCTGCAACCATTTAATTTGGTACATATAAAGTAGATTGTGACCAGTGATAAATAAACCAGTATGAAAATTCATATGCTTTAAAATAAATGTCAAAAGTTTAAGTAACAATTTTATTTTATCAAATTAAATATAAGCTAGTTTTAAGCTCAAATAAATGTATTACAGCACATTTGGAATAAACTATAGTATTAAATGCATCGAATAAAAAAATCAAATCAATAGAAAAAAATCAAATCACACCGAATTAATTTTCCAGTGAATCGTTGCAGCCCTACACTATACAGTATTATAATAGAATTCTACCATTTTATCAAATTCCTCATAGGATATCATAACACGATGTAAAACTTACATGGTTTCTGCTTCAACATAATATAATATCTGGTTATAAAGTTTCAATACAACAAAACTAGTACATTGTACACTATAACCATCGTCAGCAATCATAGTACTTTCTTCTGTAACACTCCATACGTAACGTGGGCAATTTGACTAGGAAAATCTTATTTTCATGAATATGCAAGAGGCAGGGGAGACCAATCTTCTTCCAATTAAATCACATGTTAAAATTAAAACTCTTCAATAACAATGATGTTATACATCAGCGTCATACATCACCTGCTTTAGAACAAATTTGAATTTGAATGGTAAACCAAACCTTCGATATAAAACCTAATTTCATTGACTGTTTTTTTGCAGTGGTTTTCTTGCAGAACCAATGAAACTGCCTCATTAATTATTCATGATTACAAGATTTTTCTAACCAAATGGCCCATTGTACATAAGGCAGCATAAGTGAAGAAATGTATCGTGGGATAACCGACCATGACTAAAACTTACCATGCAATATCCCTGACAGATTTGGGTACAGCAGCAGCATAGATGGCAAGATCTCCATATAAATATATCACTATACATAGATTAAACATTACACGACCAACTGAAATATAGCATGACAATGTTAAAATGTTACATGTAGTCATAACATACAGCTTACAGCCTGAAAGTGAAACACCAGTAGCCTGTTCAATTACCCCGAATGTTACATAACGTTAGGGTCGGAACAACTTAACCCAAAGACAACTTAACCTGAGACAACTCAATCCCAAACTAATGGGTCGAGTTGTCACTATTTTGAGTTGAGTTATCCACAGGTTGAGTTGTTTTTGGGTTGAGTTTTTCCGTACCTGTAACATTAGCTAAGAGTCATTACTGAACACCCAGCAGGGTTCATACAGATTTTGAATACAAAAATTCCATGATTTTTCCATGATTCCTCTCAGTTTTCCATGATACAACAGAAACACACACACATCCTAAAAAAGTACATGTACAATTTTCAAAAACCGCATTGCAGCTGACAACACGAGATGAAAAACTGGAAATGGTGTAGTAGTAAAATTCTCATTTTCCTACTCAAGTGTGATTCGTACCCTGGCATAATTCATACCCAGCATTTAAAGTTTCAATTTATGTTTGAATTTATGTTTTTCATTCATTTTTATGGGTTGAAATCAAAATGGTCATAGAATAGTTTTCACATGACATATTTAACTTTTTGAATGATGTTTTCTAATTTTCCATGACATTTCTCAAGTCAAAATACCATGACTTTTCCAGAAAAATCTCATTTTCCATGATTTTTTAAGTTTGTATGAACCCTGGAAACAACGCATTACATAAATAACACATGGCTGTTATTGTTCTCTGTACACTACAAACAGAATAATGTTTGTCTTTAACAACAAGGAAACCCATATATTTGAATTCTGGCTGAAGTCTTTTGAAATCAGTATTTATTAGTTAAGTTTATTTGCCAACATGGACAGAGAGTTAAAATTGTAGAGATGTCCTCAGAAATGATATTGATGTCAAAAAAGTGAATAAATTTACATTGAACTTTTCAACAACAAAATGTACAACATTCTGTCAAATGCAACTAAAAGATAGAAGATACTCACTTCTGTTAAAAAACAAAGATGCCATATGTCCCTGAAAGTACAATTAAAAACAAGAAATGTAATGTGGAAACCACATTAAAGCCGGATTTAAAATCTTTAATGCAAAAATTACAAAGGGAAATAATCAATAATTAAGCCAGGTAGAGTTGTGGTTTCTTTCAAATTCTATTCATCACATGGTATGTTATCATTGTATGAAGTAACATAAAGATCTGACAATAAATGGCAGAAATATAAGCTAAATTGAAAACTTTAACAGTTAACGCAATTGTTAATGACACTGGCCGCCAGACTGTCAGCCCACCAGTGTTTAGCCAAACTATTAGCCGTATTTTTTCGTTGAAAAATCAGGCTAAAAACTAGTCCTGTCACTATATGTGATAAAATACAACCAACAGGGCCCGGTTTCACGAACGCTCTCATAACTTAAATAAATTTAAGATTGTCTTAAATATTTGGTTGTAACTATGAGTATCTTATAAAGTATTTTAAGTGGATTTCACAAAGCCTTTCTTACATAAGTATAAATTTATGGTTGATATGAGCGACCCAAACTTAAACCAATAAAATTACCTTAGAGTACTAAATGTCCAACGTGTTTTATTGATGGACTCTATAGCGTAAACGGTTAGACTGTTGTGCTTGAAACATTGTTTTTGTCTGGCATAGGTTCGAGCCGTGAATGTTAATTTTTTCTCTCTTGTGATCCATTCTTTTTTCAATCATTTGCATTTTCCTATTATGCACAATTATATTACATTCACTTCATTGCTGTACTTGTAGAGTTTAGTATTTTTTCGAAATAACTATATTGTGCATCAGCGAAGATTGAATAATAAGTGATAAGTAGGTAATTAGTGGAGGATATCAGGGTATAGTTTTAAGATTCATACGAAATCTCATATCCTTTGAGCTATTATCAAAGTTTGGTGACGAGCTTTATTTAATTTGAATAACAAAACTCCAAAATTGCATTGCAAACTATGATTCCCGTCTTGGCTTACTTAAAAATAAGGTGGTATGTCAAGTTTATTACTAGTATGTGATAAAAACCCTTTGCTAAATATTTGGTTTACAAATTTTTGAATTTGTGTAAATGTTCCAGGCAGTTACACAAAAGCAGTACTTAAATTGTAGTGCACGGATCAGTCAGTTATTGTCCGTTTAGTAGAGTGACAACAATTCCTACATTAAACAGTTCGAAAATCGCTTAAAATGGCTTTTGACGAATGATGTCCGCCTTGCAATATGCTTGACGTTCTCTCACTGTCTTACAATAGCTTTGGCATTCAAGGCTTGCCTAGACAGTGTGTTTAAATGCATTGCATGCCTTGCAAGAGTATGGTGGTTAGAAACGTTTACATTGTCTATGTTAAAAATGGTTCGATTTTCATTACTTGCATCTGAAAATGTTGAACTGTTTATATTTCAAATTTTTGTTAAAATCTACAAGCTATGAATCTTAAAAAACACATAACGAATGAATTTAGCATATTTTATATGTGATGCCTCTTAAACAAAAATGCTGAATATAGGTGGAAATATTTACACGAAAAAGGCAACAAAGTTCCATTTATTGTTGTTTACATGTATTTGGATTTAGGGATAATAAAGGAATTGAATAAAGGTATGATTGCAATGTGTTATAATACGATAAAAATAATAATGATAAAACACCTTCGAATAACAGTGCGACTTGGTGACGAATGTGTATTAAAATTAGAATTAATGGAATTGGTAAAACTAATTAATTTCTCAATTTTCTGTTAGAATGATTGTCACTCTAAAATCTGAACAGAATGACGATCGATCTAGATATTACAGTATTTATTCGTTTTTATCTGCTAGTTTTATGATTATTTATGTAATATTACAGAAACTCAACTCCGCTAACACTAAGTCTTGAAGAAGTGCAGAAACTGTCATACTCCATCTTATATGTGATGGGACGAATAAGTTCAACGATGAAATGAATCGTAGCAGATAAAATTCTGTAACTCTGATATATTCTATCTTCCGACGTACTTCCTAAACTACACTTAGTGTCACTTCGTCGGAATTCCCGTCGTCTAGGGACTAAATAGCCATTCAAACATAAATTTAGACAAACGTGAACCATTTGTTTATATTTAAGTAAGGTTTACATTCAGTTTAATCTACCCGTTCACTCGATTAAATTTTCACTCATAACTTAGACTATTTAAGAACGGATTAAATTGTAAAATGTTTGTGAAACGCACTTTAACTTAAAAATGCTAAAAATAGAAAATTTAAGGTTAATCTAGAAATTTAAGATAGGAATGCGTTCGTGAAACCGGGCCCTGGTCTTTGTCAAGAAATTTGGTACTGAGAAAATGAGCTGACAATTTTTTATCGAAGGGCAATCAATGGATGGTAACCAAAATAGAATATGCACATGTCTGCTTGACAACCATTCTATGTGTGAAGTTT
Organism: Mactra quadrangularis; assembly: GCA_025267735.1. Classification (NCBI taxonomy): domain Eukaryota; kingdom Metazoa; phylum Mollusca; class Bivalvia; order Venerida; family Mactridae; genus Mactra; species Mactra quadrangularis. The sequence continues at coordinate 28,169,344 of CM046303.1, forward strand.
GAATAAAATATGCATTAGTACAAGATGGTGCTGAGAAAATTAGCTCACAATATTTGTCATCGAAGGGCCATTACTCTGAAAAATCAAAGGACCATAACCAAAGTGGGGTATGCACATGTCTGGCTGATATCTGGAATATGTGTGAAGTTTGAATTAAATACGTAAAATTGACGTAGATGTCTACATAGTGGATGTTGCAAAGTACTAGAACCTCCATCAAAGTTGAAGTATTCAGATAAACAAGTTCAGACACACCAAAATTGTAATACTGACTAACTTGGATTCTTTTTAGCTTCATAAGAACCAATATTCAAATATATTTAAATATCAAAAACGAATATTCAAACAAAAAATCAGTCCTAAAAAGTCTGACATAAAAATGTATATACATACCAGTTCAGTTTTCAGGGATATATCATATGGACTCGTAACATATTCTTCCACTGAAATAATTATATAAGTAAAATATTTAAGACTTTTATAATTGTTTAAGTATCGAAATAATCATTATTTTCAAATTAACAGATAAATAATTCATTAAAACAAAAAGTTAAGCCAATGCTTTTAGAATGATTTAATGTACAGGAAAATGTTTTAGTAAGAATTTAAAACTTATTGTTATCATAAAACAAGAGCTCTGCTGGGCTGGGCATAATACGCCAATATGCTGTCCAAGCCAAGGATTGAAGGAGATGTGAGTTCTAGTGACCTTGACCTTTCAAGAATCGACAGGTCACATCCTTGACACTAGCGCTAAACACAGTAAAAATCAGGTGAACATAGGTGCAGACATTGTCATGTTATCATCCGGACAAAGTTTATCCATATACTTGACCTTTGACACAGGGCCTCAGAATCAATAAGTCACACCTTTGACCCTAGAGCTATCATCAACTGAAATTTGGTAAACCTTGTTACAGCCATTGTGGACTTATCTTACGGACAAATTTTCCATATGAAGTCCCAGTGACCTTGACCTTTGACCCAGGGCCTCAGAACCAATAGAGAACACCCCTGACCCTAAGGCTATCCACACATAAATTTTGGAGAACCTAGGTTTATCCCTTGTAGAGTTATCATCCAGACAAGCAATTGTCCATGGCCAGACAGACAGACAGACAGACAGACAGACGGACAACATCATAACATAATATGTCCCATTTTTCAAATGGGCATATATCTAGCAATAAAAATTTAATTTTTCTACAGGGTTTTATATTTCGTCATAAATGCAGCTATTGCACATTTAATACATAAATGTAAACTGTAAGTATATAACAAGTTAATGTTGAATTGCTCTTAAGTGAGATTTACATCTAAATAATAGTAAATGTTATACAACTAGTCCTCCTCATTACAAAGTAATTTCAATGATATATGATATAATATGATATATGATATAACTACTTTAAAGAGGAAAAGGAAGTTTATAATTATAATACAAAGAGTAAAGTCTTATATACATTTAAATACAATACAACATTTATTTATTAAGCATATTCTAAATACAGATTATTGTCTTAAAGTAGGCAAACATGAACATCAGAACAAGACAATAATTGAAACACACATGTAATAGAATGAAAATATAAAAAAGGAAAACAAAAAAGGGAAATAGAATCTTTACTTATATAGAATTTAGATTACCTAGATTATATAATAGCCACAAGATTGTAAATCAGTCTCAGTCAAGTAGGCTGCAAATTTAAAATACATTTCTTATACCTCACGTGATCTGTTTACTATACAGCCTAATGTGATATCACAGTTTGACAATCCGTAATGGCACCCTTTTGACATCACCAATCGGCCTGCTTAAAGGCATGGGAGACCACTTCATTGGATACCGTTGAATAACGGAACCCAAGTTTTAGCCATTCAATTTTAATTTTCTCCCTGGCGCAGACACTTGCTTTTTACCTAATGACAAACTTAAAAAGGTGTGAAAATGTCTTCAAGTTCAGAAGCAAATAAAACAGATAAAATTAAACGGTTTGTGCCTATTAAATTGTTAACAATTTCTGATTTTTGTCTTTCAGTATAATAAAATAATTAATATTATATAATATCACATCCTAAGTTTTATCATCCTCTGTAGAATGTGATATTTGAAATATTAAATAATGTGTATGGCCTATGTTGACCTTTCACATGAATACCTATGATAAAGACACTCATATAATATAAAATCACAATTTTTGAGAATATGATAATATGATTTTGTCTTGAATATGCCTGGTAGATTTTCCTTTAATAAACTTAGCCGTAATAGTCCATAGTTCATTTCAGTAATTTGAAAATAAGAATTTAATTGGGTGAGCAATTAGAAATTTTGATGAGTGTAATTGTATCAATAATAAGTATAAAAGAAAAAATGTTAAAAATAAAACATTTTGGCGAGTGTAATTGTATCAATAATAAGTATAAGAGAAAAAATGTTAAAAATGAAACATTTTGGCGAGTGTAATTGTATCAATAATAAGTACAAAAGAAAAATGTTAAAAATAAAACATTTTGGCGAGTGTAATTGTATCAATAATAAGTATAAAAGAAAAAATGTTAAAAATAAAACATTTTGGCGAGTGTAACTGTATCAATAATAAGTATAAAAGAAAAAATGTTAAAAATAAAATAAGAAAAAAAATCAAAATAATTATGTCAGTCTACAACTAGCTAGTTGTTAGTATAACCCATCACATGTATGTATAAGTCTTGTTTAAATATTTTACCAATAAGCGGAGTATTTTCATCTTCCTTGTGCTATAACAACAATATACATGCATTACAATATTGTACAAAGCTAAGATAATAACAATTTGATTAATATAGATGTGCATATGTGTGCATAGGTCAAAGTTTAAAATATTCAAAACACAAAAGCAAGCATTTACAGATACACATGATGACATATTTATAAAGAGAGTATGTATGTATGTATGAGAGAGGTTTGGGCAAATGTCATATGGTGATATTAAATATTTATATAAGGAAATGTGTATATTTTGCATTTCTATGTATGTACATTTTGATTGCATGGACTTGCCACAGCCAGGAACCTTATCATGAATCATTAGATGGGAAGTTGACCGATTCAACTACGGCTACAGCTTTCATTATCTTTATGTTTGAAAACACTTAAATCATTCAGAACACCTTGGCCATTCTCTATGCAAATAAGCCTGAGGCATATCTTTGTAGACTAGAAGATTACTATGGAGTTCTGAATGCACTTCAATTTTTAATTTAAGTTAATTGAAATGAAAATGGGCATGCAAATTTGTATAGCTTGAGAAAATTGACCTATGACAAAAATTATGATACATAAAATTTGCATACATTAAATAAGTAAAATGTATTGTAGTTATCTAAGTGTGTAATGCATGAATCTGTCTCAGGTCATTTTGCACTAACTAGAACAGTAACACAAAGAAACAACACTTTAGCAATGTTATAACAGAATTATATAAAAGAGAATCTGAAATTGGAATTAGAGTGAGCATGTCATGCAACCAAGCTTTAATTAGTAACAATATGAACAGTGCTATAGTAACTTAATTAACATTCATAGTGTTACAACCATATTACTAAGATCATGTCTACATACTAACCATTCAAGTAGTCAAGACTGTCTGAGGGGGCATATAATTCCTAAGTGAAAGCATTTTTAGCAATTCTTACTCAATTTTGAAGGGTCAAAGACAAAAATCAACAAATAAGGGGCAAGATTTAATAATTTTTCTTGCTGTCTTGTTTGAATCTGTTAATCTTTTTAAAGTGAAGTTTTCATTGAGTTAGTAAATATAACATGAACTCAATGTTGTTATAACACCATTCTATAGTTCTCACCATTTATACGACCATTATCAAGTAATAATGGTGTATCTTCATTTACCTCCCCTGTATCTTCATTTATACTAGGACTCTTTATAAAATAATGATATAATATACATATTATCAATAGGACAGCGCAAAACAAGTCAACATTAGTGTTGGGAATCGCCTTTTTTCGGTTCAAAATATTTTAGTTGATTAATCAGCCTAAATGATTGACTGATTAATGATTAATCGGTTATGTAATATCAATAGTGAAATACCCATTAATTAATTTATTTACATGTATTTCTAATAAATACCTGTATTTGATATTTAATAATTCGTGATAAATAAAACAATAAAAAAGAGGGGATCTTTATTATTTCTAATACATTTTAAAACATGTACATACTAAACACAGCTGAATTCAGAGCAACAACAGTTACTATAAGTCTATTACACCAGTCTAATTCGTCGACGAATCAATTATCTTCGTTGACGAATAATCATCATCATCCTCCTCAATGATAACTTGACAAACTGATTAATCAACATCCTTCTTTATATACTTAACAAAACTTCTAAGTACCCTAATTTCAATATTGTAGGAAATGTTTATTTTCAACATTTACGACCAATTGATGATGGAAATGTGTATAGGACCATAGGCCTACTGACCTTTGCTTGCATGGTTTTCATGCTACTTTATCAATGCAAAACTGGTCATGTCATACATTGAAACCAGGGTACTTAGAAGCTTCGTTAAGTATAAGAGATAGAAGTTTTGCACCAGCACTTCAATATGCGCAAAATTAATGCAAATCAACATACAAGTGAACATTAAAGTATAAATGTAAATAAAAGTTTATATAGTCATATTGACCTGGCACTCCAAAGCATATTTGGATGTTAAGGTAAGTACAAGGTCTAAATTTAATAAAGTAAATCATAATTAAAACCAAAATCTTGGTCATTCCATATAAGAAATGGTTATAAATGAACTTGTTATGATTCTAAACATAAAATAATCGAGTGCCAGTGCAATCTAAAACTGTATATTGGGTGCATCTACAGTCTGCACAACTAACTTTCATTAGCACTTTAAATACAGTTTCACAAAATTGAAATTTTTACAGGACCGAATGAAAGTTTACTGGACCAAAAACTTCTTAGTGATAAGTTCATATATGCAGCCGATTTTAATGATTACCTCAGCAAATCTTTCCCCCTATTTGATTTTTCTGTTGTTGATGAAGCTGTTATGCTATTTTATTGTAAATCTCGGCAAATCATTCCCCCTGGCTGATTTTTTTAATTTCAGATTGGCCAAGGTATACAATAAAACAGCATAATGAGAACAATTTCATTAAAGAGGGGGAGATCGGCCAAAGTGGAAGATTGGTCGAGATTTACAATAAAAAAGCATTAGAACAATCGTTTTATCAATGAAGAAAAAATGACCAGGGTGAAAAGATTGGCCAAGGTTTATAATGAAAAGCATAATAAAAACAGTTTCATAAATCAGGGAAAACTTTGCCCAGGAGGGGGGGGGGGTGGCCTATGCCTTTTTTCCCCGGATAAGATAGGCCTGGGCCTTTTTTTCCCTGGAGAAAGATTAGCCAGCAGGGAAAAATTGGCCTGTTACACAGGTATTCTGAGGAAACCAAAAATTTGGGAGAAATCCTGGTGATTTTAAGCAGGGGATTTTATCAGAATCCCCGAACAATTGCCCTGTTTTTATGTGACTTTGAATTTCCAGTAACTGTTTATCACAATTGGTGAAAATAAATGGATGTCCAAAATTTATTGTAATGGAGGATTCCAAAAGTTAAGGCAGAATTTCTGAAAAAACTGACTGTTTCCAGGTCTTAAACCACATGATCATCTATCAAAATATGTTGGTCAGTATTGGCTTAATTTTGGTTTTTTAAATTATGTTAATTCTTAGATTTGAAATTCCTACTTCAAACAGGTTAAATCAATAAACTTCCTTATGGCTATTCTTTTAAGCAAAACATAAAACTTACCATTTTGTTTAATTTCTTTAACAAAGCATTAGAGACACTCATAGCTTCTGTGACAAATGTGACTGTTAGAAAACTGAAAACATAAAATTAAACATTTTATATCAGTTTAAAGACTTTGAAGGTCAATGAAAAACAACCAATGTCAACAAAAGCTATGATCAAGTTCAGTTGATGATTGTATGGAGTTTTAAGTACTTGGTTCAACAATACATTCTCAAGTCTAGCCCAGTCAGTAATGTACAATTATGCCTATCTTTCCAGAGATTGGTGTTTGCTAAGCAATTTTTTTTTACTAGATTAAACGCCGTGTCAACACAATTTTAGGTCATTTTACGGCGTCTAGCACACCTAACCTAGCTTTCCTGGACCATTGTCTATAACCAGTACTCACCTACCCTTCCACAAGGCCGGAAACTTCTCCATATTATCTAATTAATGGAGGAAAATCAACATTATTGTCAAATTTTCATGGAAGGGTATAACCTCCCCAGGTGGGATTCGAACGTGCACCCCCTCGGGCACGAGATTCCAAATCCCGGCGCTCTACCAACTACGCTATTGACCCGGGTTTTGCTAAGCAAAGGATTCCTCCCAAGATTTTGGGATCCTCAGAATCCCAGCACACTGTTAGTGTCAGACCATGGGCCCTTTATTAACTGTAGGGACTAGTTTTTTTTTTTTTAATTAATAAATTTACGTTTTTAATGGTGTTATAGCTGGTGTCCCAAAACAGTCGACCGTTCAAAAATACCTGACCTCCCTCTACTAGCTATTCCCGATTATAAAGAACAAATACATTTTAAAGTGTTTAAAATAGTGCAGTAAGACATGAACTAAATTTCTAGTACAGTAATCAGAACACACTTCTTATTTTAAATAAATAATCCAAATATACAGTAAGTAATTACCTCATGAAAGACAGAATTATGATGGTGGTTAAACCAAGGACCCATCCTGCTTGCTGGAAGGCTTTAGGCATAGTTAAAGCACCAGTTCCGACAATCAGATTGAAAACATAAATCAGGCCTACCTGAAACATGAATTTCATACAACATAATTTACTATTAAATGACCAACAACACCTGATAAGAGCTTCCTTATGGGTGGAACAAAACCTACAGTGATTTTATTGAATTTGTTATCAATTGTCGTAGAAATGACAAAATTTGATGGTAAATGATATAAATATAACTAATCAAAGTCAGAAAGAATGCTTTTTGTTTTATAAGAGAAAAAATTAATATCTCATTTTGTCTTGTCTGAATTTATAATGTATACTCTGTAATATATGATTACAAAAATATCGTGATTTATAAATGCATGCACAGCTTACATATGTCTTCATCTGCTACATTCTGTTAACTTTGGTTTTTTGCTATATGTGGGAAGTGAAAGTTGTCAAAAAATGTCATTCTTACGCAAGAATAAATAGATTTTTGACTCCCCATTTTTTTGTAATTTGATAAAAGGTGTAAAACGTTCAGATCTGTATCATGTCTGCAGCTATATTTAGCCCCGGGTTTGAAGCAATCCCTACGTAACAGAAAAAGGTTCAAATGAAAAAAAATGTCACGTAGTAGTCATAGATCTAGGCCAGACTAGGGTCTTATTTTTAGGACTAGGCAAGATGAAATAAGCAAGATTGACAATCTATTTGAATTTTTTTTAAATAACAACAACAACAACATTTGAACAAAAATACTTACTCCCTTTGAGTAGTAAGTGCCTGTATCACTCATATCTCCAGCCATTTCTTCCTCAGTACTGACTTTATTTAATAAATGAACATCATTTTATTTTGTGTTTTTATCATATGATGATAACATAGAGTGGTCTGCCCCTGACTTTTAATTCGAATAAATCCTGATAATAACCGCGCAAGACATCAACCACCTGAGCAAGTCCCGCCCACTTACTGTCATTCTCGTAGCATGGTCCTGTTTATATTTAGTTATCAATTTTTCGTGTTCAATTCTATTCAAATAATAATACGTCTTAATTATGAAATTGTAGTCAATTTTAATAGATCTACATGATTACATCATGCACAATATTCAAGTAAAATAATACTTTAATCATATACTCAGTATACTCGTTGACAAAACAGTTATAGGTGGTATAAGTCTGGATACCCCAACTATGACCCATAACCAGCAGTTAAACCAATAAGTGCTTTTAACAAAACTGTGAATAATGTAAATAGCTTTGTTTTTAAAAACAATAATTTATTAACTCATAATATGCATAAGATAAATAGCATAGATATACTCTATACTAATGCTGACTGTCTCACCAAGGACAAATTACTTGAACTTAAAACCTCAATTAATAATGACAATTGCTCAATAATAGCAATTACAGAGATATTTACCAAGAACTCTATGTTTGATAGAACCCAAGAAGAGCTCTATTCAATTCCAGAATATGATATCTTTCTCAACGAAAATGGGAAAAGGGGCACTGCCATATATATAAAAAAGGAACTCAGAGCAACAAGATTCACAACTGAAACTATTGACAATTTTGAAGAATGTGTATGGACCGAGATGAATCTTCACAACAGAGATAAATTATTAGTTGGGTGTATCTATAGAAGCCCAAATAGTAGCAGAGAAAATTTCCAAAAAATGATTAAAATGTTAAGATCTATGAACTCAGTAAAATTTTCACACATACTCATTATGGGTGACTTTAATCTTAAAAATATTGACTGGGAAATAATAAAAGCAACATCAGGGGAAAAACAAATTGAAACAGAATTTGTAGAAGCAATAAAAGACATATACTTATTCCAACATGTAAATGAACCCACAAGATACAATACTGGCAATTTACCGTCACTTCTTGATCTCATATTCACAAATGAAGCTGAAATGATTGATAACATAGAGCAATTACCAGGACTTGGGAAAAGTGACCATAATGTACTTAAGTTCAAATTCAACTGCCACAAAGAAATAAATAAAACCCAAAACACCAAGCTTAACTATGATAAAGCCAACTACCCATTAATAAATGAAATAATAACACAATCTGATTGGAAATCTCTTGATCAACTAGGAATTCAACCATTCTGGAGTAGATTTGCAAAAACACTTACCAATATACAAGAACAAAACATTCCAAGAAAATCTACCAAGAAGACTGGAGTCCCATACATTGATCAAGAGACATCAAAAGCAATTAAAGAAAAAAGAAGAAAATGGAACAAATATAAAAACTGTCTAAACTTATTTACTTACAACGAATACAAAGTAGCTAGGAACCAAGTTGTTCACCAGCTTAGGAAATCCAAATATAAATATGAAAAACAAATTGCCTTAAACGCAAAAGAAAACCCAAAGCAATTTTGGAAGTACATCCGATCGAATTCTAAAACCATTTGTGGAATAAATTCTATAGAATCTAATGGTAGCATGATAACTGATGACATAAGGATAGCGGAAGAGCTAAATAATCATTTCCTGTCTGTATTCACTGTAGAAAATGATCAGATCCCTGATATGGATGACATAACTGACATAACAATCACAGACACTATAATAAACGAAAAAATAACTATGAAAGCAATTAAAGAAATAAATCCCACTAAAGCTGCAGGACCTGATGAAATCCATCCTAAGTTGATCTATGAATGTAGGGAAAGTCTATGTAACATACTTAGTATAATGTACAGGAAGTCGTTAGATGAAAACCTACTACCCACACAATGGAAACATGCTAATGTGTCAGCAATTTATAAAGCCGGAAAAAAAACCTGTGTACAAAATTATAGACCGATAAGTGTAACATCTATCTGCTGCAGAATCATGGAAAAAATTATAAGAAACGCCATAGTAAAGCACCTTGAAGATAATAATCTACTATCTACTTATCAACATGGTTTCAGAAAAGGCAGATCTTGCACAACACAACTATTAGAGTGCATGGAAGACTGGACCAGCGCTATTGACCAAAATTGTAACATCGACATAATATATCTTGACTTTAAAGCAGCTTTTGACAAAGTACCTCATAAAAGACTACTTAAAAAAATATGGAGCATTGGTATAAGGGGCAAGCTGTACAAATGGTTAGAAAACTTTCTTACAAACAGATTCCAAAGAGTTTGTGTTAACGGATCCAAATCCTCTTGGTGCAAAGTAACAAGTGGAGTACCACAAGGAAGTGTCTTAGGCCCAGTTTTGTTCTTAATCTTTATAAATGATCTTCCAGATGTTGTTAATTGTACCTTGAAAATGTTTGCAGATGATACAAAACTATACAGGAAAATTACTTCAGAAGATGATAAACATATACTCCAAGATAAAATCTTCGATGCATGTGACTGGGCAAAAAAGTGGCAAATGACTTTCAACATAAACAAATGCAAATATCTCCATATTGGTCAAAATGAATCTAATGAGTATTATATGAAAGATCAATCAAATAATATACAAAAGATACAGGAAGTAAGTCAAGAGAAAGATCTAGGAGTCATTATTGACAATAAATTAATATTTGATATACACATCTACAAAAAAGTTAACTTGGCTAACAGAAATCTTGGACTAATTGTCAAAAATTTTACTTATATGAGTAAAGAAATGTTCCTATCTCTATATAAAGCATTAGTAAGGCCACATCTGGAATATGCTTCAGTAATATGGTATCCACTCTACAAAAAAGAAATGCTAGCCATTGAAAATGTCCAGAGGAGAGCTACAATAGCCGTTCGAAGTCTCCAACGTCTTGACTACACGCACAGGTTATTAAATCTCGGCCTCCCTACACTTGAATACAGGAGAACAAGGGCTGATTTAACTCAAGTATATAAAATAATCAACAAGTTAGATATTATAGCTAATGAATTTTTACTACTAAACCAAAGATCAACAAGAGGTCATAATGTAAAACTCTTTAAACAAAGAGCAAATAGAAATGTTAGAAAAAATGCTCTAAGTCACAGAATAATAGACACTTGGAACGGCCTGCCTAGCAGCGTAGTAGAGGCTCCAACATTGAACTCTTTCAAAGCCAGACTCAACAAAAAATGGAACATTCCCTGCAAATTTAGATCTACATGCTACCACCCCTATCAGTAACCATTACACGTCTTAGTCTATATCTTAGTTTAAACAAATGGATTCATACCGAAAATAGATGTACATAATTTTAGATACTTGTTTTAACCTGTATATAACTCTAAAAGTGTAAATGTATGAAAAGTAATTATAAAGTATCATCATCAAGATGACTGATATACATATCTTATTGAAAAAACAATAGTGCCTGTACGAAAACCACTGAACAGTGTGTGCTGTAGTGAAAAACAGTCTTTTAGGGAAAACATATCCAAAAATGGCAAGAAGCATTCAATGCTTAACTCAATGAGTATGTAGCCATTAACTATAAATGAACTAGTAATCAAAATTATAAATTAGATTATGTACTTTAATGTTTGATCGAGAAGCAACATGCGTTTATTGGATGGTTTAATTTTAGTCCACCAATTTTATACATTTAAATGTAATACAGTAAAAACTCTGAAAACCGGACCTGGCCCGGACTGACCAAAAAGTCCGGTTTTCAGAGGATTCCGGTTTTCAGAGGTTTATAAAGAATCACTAATTAAACATAGCTATGGGTTTGTTGGGACATTTTCCTACATTAAATGGATGGTTCAGCTATATCTTTAGGCCTATTTATTTTCAATTAACGTTTGGTAAATTTGGTTTTGTAAGAGTAAATTTACTGAGAAAAGAGAAAATTAAAATATTATAACTTTTCTTTAGTTACATGTACATGTTATCAATGGACTTTAAATGCATTCACATAAATAATTGATTAATGTAGATGCTATTTTCATTTTAAATGAATGCATATGATCACATAACAACAATAACAACATCAATTAAACTATTTTCCAATATCTTACTCAAAATAAAAAAAGGTGGACATCATTATTTCCTTACTACTAACAAACTTAAGTAATTGTGAAAACAAACATGTAGCCTCTTTATTTGTATAAAACAATATTTGAAATTAAAATATTTTCACAAATTATGTCTGTACAACAATACATGTTTGTACAAAACAAACATTATAAGAATCCTAAACAATGACAGACAAGTGTTTTCACACCTGTATAGATAACATGAGTGGATATTTAATTAACAATTGACATCTGCCAGGGATTATGATTAACTAACTGTTACAATACACAAAAATTTTGACACTTGGTGTCCGGTTTTCAGAGGATTTTTATGCATATTTATCATTAGAAGCCATGGCAAAAGGTCCGGTATTCGGAATTCAGAGTTTCCGGTTTTCAGAGGATATTTTTCAATGCATTTAAGTGGGGAAAATATGGGACTTTAAAAATCGTCCAGTTTTCAGAGGGTCCGGTTTTCAGAGTTTTTATTGTATACATTGTTGATCAAGTATTAATAATGTCAATAGTCTGAGAAACGATAACTCCTCGATCGGCCGCACGATTTACCGCATTGCGACCCTTAATACCCCTCCTCGATCCCAACTTATTGTAATTGCCACGTATTAATCACTTAATCACTTAATGTCTACCGCCAATTATGGACTATGTCCATACAAACACATGGGTTTTTAGAACGCGGTTTTCTTGTAAATTTTTCATAATATCTGGTATTTTTATCTTCTCTATGTATTATACTACATTTGAATACAGTTTCTTTGATTTGACACTATATTATTACTACATTACTACATTATTACTCTCCCTCTCTCTGTATGTATACATATACTTATATAGATCTAAGATTATTAAAACGTTGTATTTACCTAATCATAAGCTATGTTTTTGTGATCTCCATTTATTATAAGATTGCGTGTGCAATAACGATTCCTGTAAGAAATCAACATACATTGCCCTAAGCCGAGGAGTATATTTTCCAACGTATGTTGGTTTTTATTGATCTTTGTGCTACTTCAGAATTTAAATGTCGGCAACGTTTCTGATAACGTCGCTTAAACTTTGAAAGGAACGTGATCAAAGAATCTACCGACATTGCAGTACTAGTAAAAGGTAAACCGCGTCTCATATTGATTGATTGACTCGAGTGTAGTCGATTATTGAGTACAATAACCGTATCGTATTTAATTCAATAATTTCCCTATTTATATTTACTCCTATAAACGCCGCAGTTTGGATTTTTTCTTTTAAACTCTCTCTTTTCAAAAAAAAAATGTTACGCCCCGGGATTTAACAGTATTTGTTTTCGTTGCTATGGTTACCAAAAGGATGTTTTCATCTATACTGTAAAATCGATGCAAAGTGCTTGAAGTCAAGTAAATTGACAAAAAATGTGAATATCATTTCCTTGTGAGAATCCAAGTTTGATGTCATGTAAATTGACATAAAATATAAATGAACAACACACATATGACATGAACTAAAATTCAATATATTTCTTGTCATTATTCAGATGTATTTTCTTTATAATTTCGACAAAAATGACGGTCATTTTGAATTCAACTCGACCAATTCGTCAACAAAACTAAAAATTTGTAATGCTTCAAAATACATATATCACATTGCCAAATTTTCCAGTTTTCAGAAAAATTATACGTTTAGGGGTTTTCATTTTTTATAATAAATAAAAATTAATACTGTAGATCTAAATCAAAATAAATAACATCAAGTTTCGCTGATTTTGGTGCCTTTTTCTGTTTATTTATATTATAAGGATCGGCCTCATAAAATGATACAAATGCAAATATGAAAAAGTTTGTAACTTTTAGACCCTTAATTCAAGCTATCAAAATAGTTAATACCTTATATCAGGGATTCTATACATATATTATTATATAAAATCCCCGTTTACATGTAAGTTTATTCTAATAGCTCTTTATTAAATAAAAACTGTTAAGTGATATCAGTATGAAACAAAAAGGATCTGAAACCTCTGAGTAGGACGTTCCTACTGATGGACGTTAAGTTTGTAGCGATATTCATAAGAGGCGTGACTAAAACTTGTCTCAGTGGATACTGGTTACGCCCCTCGGCTGACTGAATACAGATATTCTTCTCCCCATCATCCCAAGAACGACAACTCTAAAAAAATATTATTTTATGTCTTGTCTGAAAAAGCTTAGTTTTTGTAGTTTTTTAGACCATGGCCACTTTGAATGATTTAGCTGACGCGCGGGTGAATATTTTTAAAAACTTTTCTAAAACTAGTGCACCAAAACCTGTCAATAAAAACGGTACGTACATATTTACAAACTAGAGTAACTTTCGGATAAAAATGCAATCGGGTAAAGTTTGGTTTGGTGTTGCCTATTTTGTGAACGACACAATTAATAATTGTTATCATTGTATATCAATTTAATAATCAAGAATTCGAACCAGAATTCATTAAGATAAACTCGTGTAAAATGAGTATATCACTATCGGTCATACAATATTCTATCAAGAGCCCAACAAACCAAGTGTTTATGGTTCTACACATCTGGCTCAAAACTATTAAATTTTACTAGCGATGAAAGAGGAGAGCTAAGATAACGTTAATAATGTTATGCTATCTGCCTCCCACTGTGCCAGGGCAAGACATTATCAAATAAATGTTGTCTGATTGCATTTTTAAATTACATCTATGACTTTAATTTCTGTAAAACTTTATACCTAGACTAGATTTCTGATATGGTGATTGTAGGTGGCAGCCTATATAGTCACTTCAAGCAGCCTTGTTGTTGGATTGGCCTTTTAGCTGTGTAGTTGAGTGACAGACTTGCCTACCTCCTGGGCATATGGTTTTTATTTAGTGAATTAACTTAACTGATAACGGTCTAGAACCAATTTAGAATCGTTAACTTTGGGAAAGTTTCCTACCACGAAACAAAATACATTGGTCTTAATTCTTATTCCTCTAGACTAGCTATAGACCATTTTACAAGCTAATGCCCTCTATCAGCAACTGTGACCACGATATTGTTTTATCTGACACTGCAATCAGTATCTAATGCCCAAAGCTCATGCTTCAATATTACGATAATATTAATGATTGTTTTGAATTCTCACAGTCACATGATATTTGTGAACGTTTGTGAATGTACATTTTCTCATTATATCACTTTCTTTTTGACTTTCAGAAGCATTGAATGATTCATTGAGTAAAAAACTTCAACTAGAGCATGAGACAGACGAGGAATACAAAAAATCTGAAAAAGGTATAGTTTTTGTACGAATTTTTTTTGCTGGATTGTGAAATGTCAAGCCCTGCAACTTGGATTAATCACTTAAGAAACTGCTACATGTTCCTCTACTTTTGAGCTATTACTGTATAAGGATAAAGCTTCTTGCTCAAGGAAACATTTGAGTAGATTTTGGATGGGGTTTAAACCAACGGGAGCTGGTTCTTCAATAATTATAAGTTTAATGTTGTAACCTCCTCTACTGCTGAAAGAGGTAAAAAATAATCTGACATGTATGATGTAAATATAATGTATGGTATTTTTGAAAGGTCATAACCTGTTACAAAAACAAGTTTTCAACTATTATAATGCTTTTCAATCAGTTATACTTTCCAAAAATGAGATGTTATGTGCTAGTACTTTTTAGATACTGAAAAGATGTTATCTTGTCACCATTTTAAACCCCCTTACCCCCTTCCCAGATATCGTTTTATGGGGAAACAAGCAAAATTAGTCACTTTTAACGCAATTTCCAAAATTCACTAAGTCTAGTTAAAAACACTTTACTCAAACTCTGTTGGACTTTTGACATAGGGGTAATAAAACCCAACATTTACCTGTAAAGGATTAATAAAGATTAAAGTTTTAAGGACTGGTGCTAAAGTTCAGGAATTTGGGACCTGAGAAAGGCTTCATTTCCATCCTATATGAAAGAGATTGATTTCATGAATTCCACCCATGAATTAAGGTATACCTCTGCTACACTTAACATCACCAAGTCTGGGTGTTATGTATCTGGTAGAATTTTGAAGTTGAAGTCTTATAGGTTTTTTTTTTGCATTTACTAATTTACTAAGCTTGTTGCCAAAAAACAACTCGGCAATGCAGTAAAAAGTTAACTGTGACTAGTTAAGTATTTCCAGTGAAAGAAAAATATCTTTGTGTTTTTAGCTCGACTTTACGAAGTAATGTAGAGCTCTCCTACTCGCCCCAGCGTCGGCGTCCGCGTCCACACTTCCGATTAAAGTTTTTGTGCAGTAAAATACTTTCTTCTATATCTTTGTTATTTCTTAAGATATTAACTTCAAACTTTAAATATATGTTCCTTACTATCAACCACATCTCATGTGACAAGGTCCATAACTCCAAACACATTTTTTCAAGAATTATCTCCCCTTGAACTGATTGAAGTTTTTGTGCACAGATTAAAGTTTTTGTGCAGTAGTATACTTTCTTCTGTATCTTTGTTATTTCTTAAGATATTAACTTCAAACTTTAAATATATGTTCCTTTCTATCAACCACATCTCATGTGACATGGTCCATAACTCCGAATGCATTTTTTTCAGAATTATCTCCCCTTGAACTTAGAGTTTTCTTTAAAAAATGTTTGTTTTTACTGCAACTGTTTTATTTCTTTAGGTATTGATTTCAAACTTTAAATATATGTTCCTTATTATCAACCACATCTCATGTGACAAGGTTCATAACTCCTTATACATTATTTTCAAAGTTATCCCCCTTGAACTTATAGTTTTCTTTAATAAATATTTGTTTTTACTGCAACTGTTTTATTTCTTTAGGTATTGACTTTAAATATATGTTCCTTATTATCAACCACATCTCATGTGACAAGGTTCATAACTCCAAATATATTTTTTTTCAGAATTATCTCCCCTTGAAATTAGAGTTTTCTTTAAAAAATGTTTGTTTTTACTGCAACTGTTTTATTTCTTCAGGTATTGACTTCAAACTTTAGATATATGTTCCTTATTATCAACCACATCTCATGTGACAAGATTCATAACTCCTTATACATTTTTTCAGAGTTATCCCCCTTGAACTTATAGTTTTCTATTTATTTCTTTTTTTTTCTTTGAATTTGTTAAGGTTATATTTTCAAATTTTAAAATATGTATGTTCCTTATCATCAACCACATCTCCTGTGACAAACACTTACTAAGTCGAGCATGCTGTCTCCTCTGACAGCTCTTGTTGTTTATCTATTTGCATTGATATACTGGAATTGAATACTCATTTTAATTTTTAGTCAGATTTTTCAACGAAAAAATTCGACTAATGGTTTGGCGAAACATGGGCGGTTGGGTGGGCGTCTGGTGTTGTTAACAATCGCATTAAAGTTTTTAATTTAGCATGTATTTCTGCCATTTATTTCAGATCTTTATGAACATTCATACAATGGTAACATACCTTGTGATAAACAGAAATAGAAAGTACCCACATCTCTACCTGGCTTTATTATGGATTATTTCTCTTTGTAATTTTTGCGGTAAAGTTTTTAAATCCGACATAAATGTGGTTTCCACGTTACATTTCTTGTATATTTCTTGAATTTCAGAGGCTCATGAAAAACGTATGAAGAAATTTAGAGTATATGCAAAACAGATTGAAGAAAATGATTGGATGTATACACCGATGGAAAAGTTGATAGGACTTAAATGATGGATTAATGTCTGCTATTGTCTAGACTGCACTTGCTGTAAAGATATTAGCCTCCTATTGCCATCAGCAATTAGATTTTAACTAATTTTCTATGATGAGATGGAATAAATATTACCCCAAGCATGAAAAATGAAATATGTTTGGACAATGGTCATCTAACAATAGATCATGTTATTTGATTCATGACCATAAGAATGAAATTGGACCTATATGGACAAGTTTTTCATACTTGATTGATGACTCCTTTCAGCTGAATTAATATTTCATCTTTGAAGGCTTGTATTGCGTTAAAATGAACAGTATAAACTTCAGTATGGAACACATTTTGAACCAGATTTAGTAGTTACATGCCATACTGATTGTTTTTATCAGAATTTAAAATTAAATGTTTGAATAAATGTTAAAATGTGTTGGAAACTAAAAATAATCTTTTTGTGCTTTAACAGAGGTGTGTTTAACAATGCGAGCACTCGAGACAACACTGAGCGTTTTTGTTCTGAATGAAGTGTCTGCGCAAGTGCTCACGATTCAGCTCAAGAGGTGTTTCGCTTAGATATCAAAGATGACGGCTGAAAGAATTTTCAGTTTTTTTTCTCTCAAAGAATTATCCCTGAAAAGTGTGACGCAAATGTATGTTACTTGTTCCTCATAACATAATCGCGCAATGCAAAGAATTGAAGCTTTTTGGTACAGAAAATTGTATCAGGCAAAAGATCTACTGTATCAACAGAAATAATTGTTCCCCTGCCCGCTATTTTTAATAATGTGCTGTTTGACACCATCTTGGATCTTGTGATCTCCATTTATTATAAGATTGCGTGTGCAATAACGATTCCTGTAAGAAATCAACATACATTGCCCTAAGCCGAGGAGTATATTTTCCAACGTATGTTGGTTTTTATTGATCTTTGTGCTACTTCAGAATTTAAATGTCGGCAACGTTTCTGATAACGTCGCTTAAACTTTGAAAGGAACGTGATCAAAGAATCTACCGACATTGCAGTACTAGTAAAAGGTAAACCGCGTCTCATATTGATTGATTGACTCGAGTGTAGTCGATTATTGAGTACAATAACCGTATCGTATTTAATTCAATAATTTCCCTATTTATATTTACTCCTATAAACGCCGCAGTTTGGATTTTTTCTTTTAAACTCTCTCTTTTCAAAAAAAAAATGTTACGCCCCGGGATTTAACAGTATTTGTTTTCGTTGCTATGGTTACCAAAAGGATGTTTTCATCTATACTGTAAAATCGATGCAAAGTGCTTGAAGTCAAGTAAATTGACAAAAAATGTGAATATCATTTCCTTGTGAGAATCCAAGTTTGATGTCATGTAAATTGACATAAAATATAAATGAACAACACACATATGACATGAACTAAAATTCAATATATTTCTTGTCATTATTCAGATGTATTTTCTTTATAATTTCGACAAAAATGACGGTCATTTTGAATTCAACTCGACCAATTCGTCAACAAAACTAAAAATTTGTAATGCTTCAAAATACATATATCACATTGCCAAATTTTCCAGTTTTCAGAAAAATTATACGTTTAGGGGTTTTCATTTTTTATAATAAATAAAAATTAATACTGTAGATCTAAATCAAAATAAATAACATCAAGTTTCGCTGATTTTGGTGCCTTTTTCTGTTTATTTATATTATAAGGATCGGCCTCATAAAATGATACAAATGCAAATATGAAAAAGTTTGTAACTTTTAGACCCTTAATTCAAGCTATCAAAATAGTTAATACCTTATATCAGGGATTCTATACATATATTATTATATAAAATCCCCGTTTACATGTAAGTTTATTCTAATAGCTCTTTATTAAATAAAAACTGTTAAGTGATATCAGTATGAAACAAAAAGGATCTGAAACCTCTGAGTAGGACGTTCCTACTGATGGACGTTAAGTTTGTAGCGATATTCATAAGAGGCGTGACTAAAACTTGTCTCAGTGGATACTGGTTACGCCCCTCGGCTGACTGAATACAGATATTCTTCTCCCCATCATCCCAAGAACGACAACTCTAAAAAAATATTATTTTATGTCTTGTCTGAAAAAGCTTAGTTTTTGTAGTTTTTTAGACCATGGCCACTTTGAATGATTTAGCTGACGCGCGGGTGAATATTTTTAAAAACTTTTCTAAAACTAGTGCACCAAAACCTGTCAATAAAAACGGTACGTACATATTTACAAACTAGAGTAACTTTCGGATAAAAATGCAATCGGGTAAAGTTTGGTTTGGTGTTGCCTATTTTGTGAACGACACAATTAATAATTGTTATCATTGTATATCAATTTAATAATCAAGAATTCGAACCAGAATTCATTAAGATAAACTCGTGTAAAATGAGTATATCACTATCGGTCATACAATATTCTATCAAGAGCCCAACAAACCAAGTGTTTATGGTTCTACACATCTGGCTCAAAACTATTAAATTTTACTAGCGATGAAAGAGGAGAGCTAAGATAACGTTAATAATGTTATGCTATCTGCCTCCCACTGTGCCAGGGCAAGACATTATCAAATAAATGTTGTCTGATTGCATTTTTAAATTACATCTATGACTTTAATTTCTGTAAAACTTTATACCTAGACTAGATTTCTGATATGGTGATTGTAGGTGGCAGCCTATATAGTCACTTCAAGCAGCCTTGTTGTTGGATTGGCCTTTTAGCTGTGTAGTTGAGTGACAGACTTGCCTACCTCCTGGGCATATGGTTTTTATTTAGTGAATTAACTTAACTGATAACGGTCTAGAACCAATTTAGAATCGTTAACTTTGGGAAAGTTTCCTACCACGAAACAAAATACATTGGTCTTAATTCTTATTCCTCTAGACTAGCTATAGACCATTTTACAAGCTAATGCCCTCTATCAGCAACTGTGACCACGATATTGTTTTATCTGACACTGCAATCAGTATCTAATGCCCAAAGCTCATGCTTCAATATTACGATAATATTAATGATTGTTTTGAATTCTCACAGTCACATGATATTTGTGAACGTTTGTGAATGTACATTTTCTCATTATATCACTTTCTTTTTGACTTTCAGAAGCATTGAATGATTCATTGAGTAAAAAACTTCAACTAGAGCATGAGACAGACGAGGAATACAAAAAATCTGAAAAAGGTATAGTTTTTGTACGAATTTTTTTTGCTGGATTGTGAAATGTCAAGCCCTGCAACTTGGATTAATCACTTAAGAAACTGCTACATGTTCCTCTACTTTTGAGCTATTACTGTATAAGGATAAAGCTTCTTGCTCAAGGAAACATTTGAGTAGATTTTGGATGGGGTTTAAACCAACGGGAGCTGGTTCTTCAATAATTATAAGTTTAATGTTGTAACCTCCTCTACTGCTGAAAGAGGTAAAAAATAATCTGACATGTATGATGTAAATATAATGTATGGTATTTTTGAAAGGTCATAACCTGTTACAAAAACAAGTTTTCAACTATTATAATGCTTTTCAATCAGTTATACTTTCCAAAAATGAGATGTTATGTGCTAGTACTTTTTAGATACTGAAAAGATGTTATCTTGTCACCATTTTAAACCCCCTTACCCCCTTCCCAGATATCGTTTTATGGGGAAACAAGCAAAATTAGTCACTTTTAACGCAATTTCCAAAATTCACTAAGTCTAGTTAAAAACACTTTACTCAAACTCTGTTGGACTTTTGACATAGGGGTAATAAAACCCAACATTTACCTGTAAAGGATTAATAAAGATTAAAGTTTTAAGGACTGGTGCTAAAGTTCAGGAATTTGGGACCTGAGAAAGGCTTCATTTCCATCCTATATGAAAGAGATTGATTTCATGAATTCCACCCATGAATTAAGGTATACCTCTGCTACACTTAACATCACCAAGTCTGGGTGTTATGTATCTGGTAGAATTTTGAAGTTGAAGTCTTATAGGTTTTTTTTTTGCATTTACTAATTTACTAAGCTTGTTGCCAAAAAACAACTCGGCAATGCAGTAAAAAGTTAACTGTGACTAGTTAAGTATTTCCAGTGAAAGAAAAATATCTTTGTGTTTTTAGCTCGACTTTACGAAGTAATGTAGAGCTCTCCTACTCGCCCCAGCGTCGGCGTCCGCGTCCACACTTCCGATTAAAGTTTTTGTGCAGTAAAATACTTTCTTCTATATCTTTGTTATTTCTTAAGATATTAACTTCAAACTTTAAATATATGTTCCTTACTATCAACCACATCTCATGTGACAAGGTCCATAACTCCAAACACATTTTTTCAAGAATTATCTCCCCTTGAACTGATTGAAGTTTTTGTGCACAGATTAAAGTTTTTGTGCAGTAGTATACTTTCTTCTGTATCTTTGTTATTTCTTAAGATATTAACTTCAAACTTTAAATATATGTTCCTTTCTATCAACCACATCTCATGTGACATGGTCCATAACTCCGAATGCATTTTTTTCAGAATTATCTCCCCTTGAACTTAGAGTTTTCTTTAAAAAATGTTTGTTTTTACTGCAACTGTTTTATTTCTTTAGGTATTGATTTCAAACTTTAAATATATGTTCCTTATTATCAACCACATCTCATGTGACAAGGTTCATAACTCCTTATACATTATTTTCAAAGTTATCCCCCTTGAACTTATAGTTTTCTTTAATAAATATTTGTTTTTACTGCAACTGTTTTATTTCTTTAGGTATTGACTTTAAATATATGTTCCTTATTATCAACCACATCTCATGTGACAAGGTTCATAACTCCAAATATATTTTTTTTCAGAATTATCTCCCCTTGAAATTAGAGTTTTCTTTAAAAAATGTTTGTTTTTACTGCAACTGTTTTATTTCTTCAGGTATTGACTTCAAACTTTAGATATATGTTCCTTATTATCAACCACATCTCATGTGACAAGATTCATAACTCCTTATACATTTTTTCAGAGTTATCCCCCTTGAACTTATAGTTTTCTATTTATTTCTTTTTTTTTCTTTGAATTTGTTAAGGTTATATTTTCAAATTTTAAAATATGTATGTTCCTTATCATCAACCACATCTCCTGTGACAAACACTTACTAAGTCGAGCATGCTGTCTCCTCTGACAGCTCTTGTTGTTTATCTATTTGCATTGATATACTGGAATTGAATACTCATTTTAATTTTTAGTCAGATTTTTCAACGAAAAAATTCGACTAATGGTTTGGCGAAACATGGGCGGTTGGGTGGGCGTCTGGTGTTGTTAACAATCGCATTAAAGTTTTTAATTTAGCATGTATTTCTGCCATTTATTTCAGATCTTTATGAACATTCATACAATGGTAACATACCTTGTGATAAACAGAAATAGAAAGTACCCACATCTCTACCTGGCTTTATTATGGATTATTTCTCTTTGTAATTTTTGCGGTAAAGTTTTTAAATCCGACATAAATGTGGTTTCCACGTTACATTTCTTGTATATTTCTTGAATTTCAGAGGCTCATGAAAAACGTATGAAGAAATTTAGAGTATATGCAAAACAGATTGAAGAAAATGATTGGATGTATACACCGATGGAAAAGTTGATAGGACTTAAATGATGGATTAATGTCTGCTATTGTCTAGACTGCACTTGCTGTAAAGATATTAGCCTCCTATTGCCATCAGCAATTAGATTTTAACTAATTTTCTATGATGAGATGGAATAAATATTACCCCAAGCATGAAAAATGAAATATGTTTGGACAATGGTCATCTAACAATAGATCATGTTATTTGATTCATGACCATAAGAATGAAATTGGACCTATATGGACAAGTTTTTCATACTTGATTGATGACTCCTTTCAGCTGAATTAATATTTCATCTTTGAAGGCTTGTATTGCGTTAAAATGAACAGTATAAACTTCAGTATGGAACACATTTTGAACCAGATTTAGTAGTTACATGCCATACTGATTGTTTTTATCAGAATTTAAAATTAAATGTTTGAATAAATGTTAAAATGTGTTGGAAACTAAAAATAATCTTTTTGTGCTTTAACAGAGGTGTGTTTAACAATGCGAGCACTCGAGACAACACTGAGCGTTTTTGTTCTGAATGAAGTGTCTGCGCAAGTGCTCACGATTCAGCTCAAGAGGTGTTTCGCTTAGATATCAAAGATGACGGCTGAAAGAATTTCAGTTTTTTTTCTCTCAAAGAATTATCCCTGAAAAGTGTGACGCAAATGTATGTTACTTGTTCCTCATAACATAATCGCGCAATGCAAAGAATTGAAGCTTTTTGGTACAGAAAATTGTATCAGGCAAAAGATCTACTGTATCAACAGAAATAATTGTTCCCCTGCCCGCTATTTTTAATAATGTGCTGTTTGACACCATCTTGGATTTTACAGCGAGGGCTTGCATTCGTTCCATTTGCAAAGCAGGCAACACATCTCTGGTTAAACATTTCGTCAAATGAGAGAATAATTCTCTTCGCAAGTCAATTTCAAAATATGCATTTTTCTAACACACTCGGTCAATTTTACACAAGTCTTTCAAACATTTGAGTGAGAAATCAAAAAAAAATATACACACAAATGTGTAATGCTGATCAAATTAAGATGATGCATGTGCATTTATTCATGCTTTGTATGTTTAAGCAAAAAACAATACATATTCCATTGCTTAAATACCATATTGTTTTATCCCTAGAAAATAATAGAAAGTCTCATTGGATTAGCTCAAAATTACTAAAATACAAGAAAACATTAATATCTTACATTTTCTTTTTTATTTGTCCATGCTAACAATAACAGTGCTATAAGATATACAGTGTACTACTAAAAATTAGACAAGAGTCACTTTTAAAGCATAATTTATTGGATAATATGACTAGACTGTGTCAGGCGTGAATCAATGCAAATGGTCACCACACGCAATACTGATAAAATCTTTTACCCTTTTGGCACTCTTTAAAATTTATTTCTCCTTAATCACCAATGCCCTAAAACCTAGAAAACCATCCTTATCTAGATTCTGCTGTTGTCACCCTTCAGTGATTAATTAGATCATAAGAACAAACAAATCAATATACATTGTAGTTCGTACAAAAAATTAAACATTTATTAATTAAAAACAATACAATGAACTATTCAACAACAGAGGATGCTCAGGTTAACAAAAATATATAATGTTTTGTTCATGAGTGTCTTGTTGGTGTAATAGTAAAGCGTTTTACCATTACATTCATGATTGATCAAGGGGTGGTGGTTTATCTGTCACACTAGTTCTGTTTAAAATGAACTACATGTAAACAACTTTTATTTTAAACACTGCCTACCTCTGGAATAGATTGGTTCATTTTTAATGTGTACACAAACATGTTTTGTTATTTTGTACGAACTATACACTCAAGTATCATTATATCACTTAGAATTAAATAATTGTTGTATACTGATGAAAATACACAATTCAATAAGTGATTCCTATCAAACTTCTAGCAGTACACATGTATATATGAATAAAATCTTTTCTTAGTGAAGTTATAATCATAATATACTGGTATACCTACATAATTCAAGATCTCATAAAAAACAAGTACCTTCCCTTACTGGACTGGAGGCCAGTCTGGTAAGGTAAGATATCCATACAAAAGACACAAGTACCAAAATTATATGGAAAACATAAAATTGGTAGAAAATTCATACAATTTGAAATTAAACATTTACACAGCACAAGTACAGACACAGCACAAGTACAGACTAGCTCTTCCTATATTTATTTCAATGTTAAAACAAATACTATACATGTATAATAATACCAACTAATGACTCGCACCTATCATCTATGAAAGGATTTTTTTTTAATTTGAAAACAGCCTTCAAGTATACATGTACAGGTACTTTATTGAAAATTTGAGATTCACATTTGTCAAACTTTGGTTAAAAGATTCATGTATACTGATAATCAATGTATACCTAATAAGAAATTACTTTCAAACATTATACATGTACCTAATGATAACTGACTTTACTCCCAATTTTTTAAGCATGATTTTATCAAGCTTATGAGAAAATTGTATAATGATAATAATAAAGACATAGTAAAAAGAAATTGCATGTTTTAGTTTCTTCTTAGGAAATGAAATCTGAGCAAAATATTTGACTAAAAATTTTCAAGAAAAAAATTAGCAAGGACATGTAAACAACCTGTGAATTTGTAAACTTAAACTTTCAAAAATTTTAATTGCAAAACTGAAAACAGGCACCCTAATTTCTAAACACACAGTAATTTAACAAAAACTAAGATAATCTAGGTACATATTAATTGAGTATATTTGATATATTCTGTCTGTGAATATTATTTGTACTAACATCTATTATTTGTGTTCTAAAAAACAAATATTCAAGCTAGGTTCAATAGCAAGCAGTCAAACTACATTTTATGTAGCATTAAGCTGGATACACTGTAATTAAAGTTAAATATTAGGCATGGGATCCATAGGTTACTTTACACATGTATTTTTTTCATATTTTCCCTTGAAAAATTATTGCAGACACATTTTGTGTAGTATTTTTATTTTATATTTATAATACATAAAATATATATCAGTGGTGAAACTAATGTCAATAATAATAATAATACTTTATTTAACAGGCTACACATATGGATAAATCTAATCTTCCATGTGGACCTCTGAACTGTAACTACATTTATTTTAACTACATTTATTTTTTATAAGCATACTTGAACTTCAAAACAAAAATTACATGCGTAAAGAAACTTTTGGATCCAAGTGTATATTACTATCAAATTAATTTGTTATCAAAATAATAAAACCAATACATCAACATACATTGTACAAACAGTTATACATAAATGAACATTTTCATGGCTGTCCTGATAATAAGGTATTTTGGTATATGATAGTCTCTTTCTACATATAAGGTAATAAAATGAATTTTTCACATTGTAAATTAAGAATAAATACACAACTTTGAACAAATTTAAGAGACTCTGGTAATGTGTGATTGTTTTTGTCATTAATGAAAGTCTTGACAATACATCTATCAATGAGATTCAACATTTGTGTAACAATTGACCAGAAATGTACATGTACATGTTTACTCTTTGCTAAAACTTCCTAGGTTTTACAAAAACACAAGAAGTTATCACAGACAATACAAAAACTAATATAGCACTATCCATTGAAGTATAAATCATGATTCAATAACATGATCATAAACCCAGACTTAAGTTTTCTATATAGATAATTTTCAATTTGGAGCATTTCAGTATTCGGAACAACCACAGCGATTATCTACGGAAATAAACCTCAGAAATCAGATGTAGTAGGAATACAACCAGGTTATAAGGTCCAGCGACTGTCATTTTCATGTCAACATTTAATATTGACATTGTTACACACTTTATCACATCATTTCATACCAGGGTATGTACAATGTCTTGCACGTTGTACTTCTGAGTAGTTCAGGCTATATTACCACAGAATCCAAATTCCTAGATCTACCTTTACACCTTATAATATCCGAGATTTATCTGCATAGAAGATCGCCGAGGAAGTTCTGAATGGCATTTTAGAGGAAATGTCTTAATAGAAATACATAATTTTATTATGTAGTATAAAAAAGTGGGCACGGTATACAAATATTTACATAAACTATATCGAGAATACACGTTTATGTGATACACAACATTTACATTACAATTATAGGAGACAATAAAGAACAATAGGATTAGATTTGTGTCATTTTTGTATTAGCAAAAATGTGAAAAACACCAATGTAATAGACCTAATCCGGAATTCAAATTTATGTTTTTTTTTCCGTCCCTGCGCTGGCAGTACAAACAAAGTTAGTTAGTGAACATTATTGCTAAATAGCACAAACTATGGATTAAATCCTATAGTTCTTCGTTCACTTGTTTTAATTGAAACAGTGAAAGTTTGTTTGTACCAGAGGGAAAATCCAAGTATTTTAATTCCGCATAAAGTCTATTACATAGGAATTTCCATAAACATGATTTTCAAGTTTAGATAGTCAGAGCATCCAGCATGCAAATACTGAGCTAGAGTACATATTTTTATGGACTTGACTTGCAGAGAGGGGATTTAATCTGTTACATAATCTCAGTCTGATGATAAGAAATGAAGGGGGGGGGGTTACAACAAAACAGACATTTGATATAACATTCACATCCTTCATTTATTTATATTTTTGAAGAAATTCTTCATGGAACACTTTGAATTTATCCAACATAACTTTTAACTTGTCCAAAGGAGGTAAAATGGTAGTTCTGAAAAAAATAAAACAAATGATCAATCATCATTTAATTTTAAATTTACTCTACAAGACTTGCATGTTATTGTACTTTATTACAGTCCAACAATATTAACCCGAGCTTGACCTCTATGCAAGAATATATTAAACTCGGTGATATAAACTCAATTGATTTATAGGTTGTTATAAACATGTGTACAATTGTATACTCATGAACAGAAACTCATGATTTAATGTAAGGTTGTTATAAACATGTGTACAATCGTATACTCATGAACGAAAACTCATGACTTAATGTAAGTTAAGTGTGTAATTATTATAATACGTAAGTTCAAGCTCAGGTTAATGTTGTCACACTATACTAGTACTATCATTGTTCAAGGTTTAAGGGGCAAGATCCAGTACCTCAATATAATCAGCACTTGCAAGCAAATTTGCAATCACTTAATTTATTCTTTCCAAAATATATCATTATTTTTTTATAATTTTCTCTGTGTATACTGATACTTATAAACTCATAGAAAGTTAATTGATGTATAGGGCTTAATCCTGCACTTTAACGATTTTTTACTCACACTGCACCAGTCAGTCATTTTACATATGATCAATGGACAAGCAAAATAGCTTATACCTTCATAATTGATTGGCAACTGCTATAGCCTCTACCTGCTCACCTAATACAGAAGTCAATGAGACAATTATTGGCAACTGCTAAACCTGCTCACTTTATATGGAAGTCAATGAGATAATTACTATAGAAACTATTTCATGATCAAACTCAAAAAAAGGTATGAGGGTCCTAGCTAGGAATCTAACCACTGATCCCTTGATTCTTTGTCAAGGATGCTACTAATTGGGCTTACCAAATGTGTCTGTTAAGAAATGTGTAAAAGACTTAAACACAAGAAACAAATATTACTAATATTTGGAATGTATTTCCATAGACAACTAGATTATAGCATTATAACTGAAACAATTATTTTCATAAAAGGATCGTGAGTACATTAAGACGGTTAATTAACATAACATGCTACAATACAAATAAGGCCACAATAAGTTGATCATATGTTCTACACCTTAATTTTGATGATTTTACATAAAACAGTTTATTTACTTGCTTGCTCATGAAAATTTGTTCAAACCGCTACACAAAACAACTGAACTAAGATTTTTTAAAACTTTTTTTCGCTCGGCCCATTTTCATTTTTATCCAGAAAAGTCCGTAGAACACATGATCAACTTCTTGTGGCCTAAGCAAGAAATAATAAAACCTCTCTCTCTCTGTCTCACCTAAAATGGTATGTTCCCTCTTTCTGACCAAACCCTGAACCAGGTACAACACAAATACCTGTATTCTCTAATAATTGATAACAATAGAAAGCATCAGGTTTTTGTCCAGCAGCCTGAAAATAAATAGAATATACATGTTGACTTTGGTGTAAGATTGATTTTTATTTCACCAAGTGAACTCAGAAATCATATTTTATTAGTGGCATAGCCATGAGTGAAAATGTCATTTTCTGAACTCGCCAGCTAAAATATCTGATTGATTTAGTGGTATTTACACAAATAATGTGACATCATTTCTCCTCCAAGATAACACCATTTATCATTCAAGATGACATCATTTTGACAGTGAAAATATAAGATTATATTTTCACTACAATGAAAAGTGAAAACATAAAAGTGATAAGACTTCATACTATCATCCTGTATTTTCACGGAATACCATCACATTTCACTGTAAAGCATAGTTCAGTTGGTAGCATGCAAGTCAACTGATCAAGTGGTTGTGGGTTTGATTCCCATCTGGTTTAACCTGGTTGTATTCCTACTATGACTGATGTATGAGGTGTATCTTCGTAGATAAATGCTTAGGTTGTTATAAATGATACATAATGTTCAGCTCAATATCTTGTGCTTCAAACTTAACTCTATTGTTTACTGTACACATACTATTCATTGTGTCTATACTTGTTTGTTTGTACCTCAGGTAAAAAAACAACAATTAAATTTAAACTTTGAATGAAGTCTATTGGAACTAACCTTGGCAGCTTCTAAAGCTTTTTTAGGAAGTTTGATATTAGGGAAAGCATACATAGCTCCTTGGACAACATTACATGATATTCCATCAATGGAATTAAATACTTCAGTTACCATTCTAGCTTTCTCCTTTAATTGACCTAATACGAAATTCTTCTCCTGAAACAAAGATAAGCGTCAATTTCGATAAAAATAATGAAATAGTGAAGAAAATAATTTTTTGATACATGTAATAAAAACAGAGTGGTAATGGATTTGAAATATATTCTCTAGCTTACTTTTCATATAACTGGTCCTAATCTGATTAAAACCCGATCTAAAATTTTACTGCTCGCATACTCGCTAATTTAGATCTGGCCTTTTCCAAACGAAGGTCACGTTCAGGTGACCTTTTCTCATCATAATATTCATGACGAAATTGTTATGATACTTAACTTGTTTACATCGTCTACATCACGCAATTTGAAATGAGCCACCCAATCGCAGACTGTGAATAATACCGCTGTTAAATTTGCAGGCAAACCTAGGTCTTAAAATAGAAATTACGAAATCAAAATGTGATTAAAAGTGTTTTCGTCTAGATGGAAGCTACACATTGATTGGTCGACACAAAGTTCATCTCGACGTGACCTTGCATTGACTAAGTAGAGATCCAGTACGACAACGCGAGTAGAACAGGATCTCTGTTTACGGAGATTGATCTGGTCCATAAACATTTTAGAGAATTTTGATAGTAAAAATAACAAAGAATGCCTTTCAAACATCTCATTCTCTGAAGTATATACACATGTACAACAGTTGCCCTAGTAAGGATGCAAGTCTCATTGATCTGTATCACAGAAAAGTTGATTATTATATCATTGGTTGGCTTGCAATCAAAATAAACTATACATAGAAGTTTACCTTTAAAAAGAGATCATAAGATGGTTCCCCAGGTTTTGGTGGGTTTACAACAACATCCATTACAGCCTGTTAAAAAAATACATAAAAATCAAGATTAACCACAACATTGAGTTTTAATCCTTACTAACTTGGCATGGAGTTATTTCTTGGTGTCAAAATGTCCAGAATTCTAAATTCTAGGTACCTTTTTTAAGCGCTTTTGAACATACATTAAATATGAAAAGAGCGCTATACAAATGCGGTATATAATAAAGTCACAACTTTATTAACTAAATGTAAAACCTGAAGTTATTGAACAGCATCAAAGATCATGAAATAACAGTAAAAGCCTGGATTCTTCAGTAATCATAAAAAGTAACAATAAATACTTACTTGTCCAGATACAGATGAGCATAGTTTAGCAGATATAGATTTAATTTGCATCATTTTAACATCAGGATCTAAATTAATCACTTCACAATATCCACCACGAAAACCACATCTAGTAAATATATAATTATAATGATTGACAAATCCATTGTATAATGATCAGATCCTAATTATACTACTGCATTAAGATATATTTTAACACGGGCATGTGTGTTTTCACTCTATATTAAACATGATGTCATCAATATTTTAATATTAAACACATACTCAGCTGTTATGATTTACCCCCTTGTTTATAGAAACTTGATAGGAAACTTATTTATTTTTTAATGTTAAAATCAAAATTAACATACAGTGGTTCCATAGTTTGTTGTATAATAAAACATAGACATTTGTTCCGATGTGCTTATTAAATTTAATAACTGGTGCTAAAGCACTTGATATTTGATTTTAGCACTTTAAAACTTGTGCCTATGTTTTATTCAACAACAAAATATAGAAACTGTAACCAATATCATTAGTAACATTTACTAAAATACAGAGAAATTTAAAATGACAACCATTAAAATAAAAAATAATAAAAATATTATATGACAACTGATAAAAGTACATCCCATGAAATAAACTCTATCAAAGACAGAAGCTATATGTCAAAATGAATTTTTTTCAATTGGTTGTAAAATTCCTTGAAAATTCCCTGTTTTTATGCAAATTTTAAAATTCCCTGATTTTTCTATGCAGGGAATCTTATTTTGGCATTTTCCCCATTTTCCAGAGTCTGTGGACACCCTGTAAGAACTAAGTGGAGATGATTATTTTAAGATTATCCATCTAGTATGGCAATTACTCCACCATATCTGCTTTACCTAAACATTTAATTAATACATATTAACTTACTCTCCCATGTAACCTTTTGATGTAGACATAAATGAAGCCAGCTCCATGTTATTATATTCAGGTCCCATTTCCATTAAAACTTTCTTGAAAGAATGAAAAGCTGAACCTTCTGCATATATATTATGTTGATATACCTGAAACAATAATGTTATTATTTTGTCAAATAATAAAGAGCAAAACATTAATATTGTTCGTTTTTTCTCAACTGTCAAAACATGAATAATTTCACGGTGACTTCGTGCTCTTTGTCTAACACTCGTGACATAGAGATAGTGTGTAATCATTCACCGTGAAATTATTCAAACTTTGACAGTTTAGAAAAAACGAACAATACCAGTACATGTAATTTAGAACTAAAAATATTGGGCTTTATCACCCGCATTGACAAGGTACAAATAACTTTTGGCAAATGTTTGCTTACAATCATGTGTTACAAAAAGGATTCTATTGACTCCAGTACACACTTTTCATAAGAATGGTCATGTTTGTTGTACCCAAAGGAAATACCCATTAATTTAAATTAACATGATATTATATTCCATTAATGTGTCCCTTATGGGACCCCATGATTTAATTTTTTTTTCTCATGGCTGTCTTTTTAACTTTTCCAAGATTAACACATACATGCATATTACAATGATTTTCTGAAAGTTTGTTCCTTCAAACATTTTTCACACAAAATGACCTTATTGTGTTGCTTACATACCAGAGTGTAACAATAAAAAATGGTATTACCTCATCAGCCATCAAAAATAGATTTTCTTCTTTAGCAAACTTTATAATTTGTTCTATATTTTCTCTCGGTAAAACTTGACCTTAAAGTATAATAATACAATCTTGGTAAAGTCCGACAATATTAACCTGAGCTTGATCTTTATGCAAGAGAATATGTTAAACTCAGTATTTACTATCTATATTTGTCTTCATTTGTAAATCTCACTTCATCAGACGATTTCGGCAAAATACACATACTGAACATCTAATTTGGTTTTCATAAAAACACATGCTTTGAAACTGTGTCACATTATTGTGGACTTATGTGTTTCCCTATCAACTAAAGAATCCAAACTTTTAAGTACAATAGCATGCCATGCTTATAAAATTGATTTATAGTCACATAGGTTGCTATAAACACGTGTATAATACTATACATGCATGGGGAAACTCATCACTTAATGTAAATGAAGCATGCTATTATAATAAGGTAGTTCAAGTTCAGGTTAATATTGTTGGACTATAAACAGATAACAATCATGAATACCATAATATCCTATGTAACAAAATAATGGTCCCACATTGACTTTCATGTCAGCAAGTTTAACCTATCTGAACAGCAAGTTTCTTTCATCTGGTTATATAGCACACCTAGAATATCTGAATTTATTAACTGGAAACATATTCATTTTAGAGTTGGTGGAGCTTGTCAGCTTGGACTTTGTTTTATAAGGAATTTTCAGAAGTGCCCAAATGAAAGTAAGACTAAACATCAACTTTCAAAGAATCCCGTACGATCTACTGTACATTAATGATAATTAGTCTTATTTACAGATTTCCAATCTCCTTCGTGAAATTATCAGCAGTCATCACTTTATTCCGCTAGCCCAAAGCATGAGACTATGATATTCACAAATTTTTGTGAGTTGAAGTCAATGCAATAACATTACTGTCATAACTAATGAGGCGCAAATTAGTATCAATTAAAGATTCACCGTAAAAGCATGTTCAATATTCTTTGTATATCCCACAATAACGCCCTTGTTCTACCTATAGTTAGATATAGTGCTATTTTGTTTATTGCATGTATGAATGAATAGTAAATATGTAAGCCAGAAAATATGCGAGTAATTTTGTCATTTTGCATGTCTAATTTTTTGTTAAATTCAAGCCCTGGTAATACATACCTGTAGGGTTTCCAGGATTAATGATTACAATTCCTCTAGGCTTACATTGATTACGTGCTTCATTTATAGATCTTTTTAATTCAGGTATATTTAAAGCCCAGGTGTTAGATTCATCTAAATAATAACCAATCTGTAAATATACATTTACATTCATGTAAAATAGTGTTACACAGTAAAAATCAAAGGTCTGAGCTTGAAATTACCAAGGACTTTGAAAACCCTTCATTGACACTCTACCACAAAGCCAATAATACAAGCTTCAAGGCTCCACAAATCCACACATTCGCTCGTATTTACTAGTAGAAATTTACTCAGGACAAATTGTTTTCCAAGGGCATTCGTCCTGCAGGACGAGTGAAATTTCTAACCAAAAATAATCAAATTTCAATTTTTTAATACAGTCTTATTGAAAATACAACAAATTAAGCATATTTCATCACTTTTAATCTGAAAACATTGATTAGATTGCTTTTACTTGGTAGAAATGGCCATCATATAGTGACCATTAATTTCCGTTACTTTGAACCCCAATGTGCTAAATTAAATAGTTACCAGTGACTGGGTCATATTACCACAAGTACTATACATACAGAACTACAACAAACAATATGTTTATTACTGCTTCATACAAGTTAACAATTAATTGCATTTTCCTTTAGTGGAGTACAGGACAAGTACATATTGCACCAGGGCAATTGAAAATTCTAAGCTGTTTGTCCTGCAGGACGAGTTGCTTCCAAAACATTTGTTGAGCCCTGAGCTTGAAGGTATGGCAGTATGAGTGCCATTTTATACTTACACTACATTAAAAAATTAACATATTAATGATGGTGATTATTCTATAACTAAAAAAGGAGAGTGAGGCAGGAAAGATGCTGAGGAGATCCATTGTATACATAGACTATATAAACATCTCTAAACATTTCAACTCATCATACTTTTAATCTCAATTGGTATCAATCCATAGCCACACTGTGTATTCTATTTTCATTTTCAAACGTCTGCGTAAAGAATGACAGATGTAAACACATAAGTATAGAGGTAAATGGACAACTTTAAAAGTTTTATTCCATGCGCATACTTTATTTGATATCAATGTAGTATTGAGTCGTCACAAAAAACATGTTGAATGGGGCAATTATTAGTATGTAAACATGGTAAAGTATAATCATCTTTAGACAGGATACACAATACTGAACATATTTAATAGATGGATAATGAAACAAGTAAATCTGTGAGCTAATGCTCACTAGTGATACCCCCGCAAAAATCTAAAAATATGCGACAAACAGGAAGTAGATGAGCAAGGAGCATGAAATCGCTTTACACCACATGGGACTATGGGATGAAGCAATATGCAAAGTATTAGGCTGCTGCATGTTATAGTTGCTGAGAAAACTGCGACGGAAATTTTGTAACGGACAGACGGACGCACCCATGGACAAGGGTAAAACAGTATACCCCCCTCTTCTTCGAAGCGGGGGTACATGTATAATTAATATATTAGGTTTACTTCTTACATATGTGTTTTAAATCTGAATGGGTAATTAAATCTCGTTTTACATGAAAACATGAGTTACATGTACAGCAGAGCTTCTTAAGCTGGCAGATTTTTAATACAATACAGTGTATACTAGTATTAATACAAAGTACATATTAAACATTCAAATATTACATTTATACAGGAAGATAAATAAAAAATCTTTCACACAATAATCATTTACGAGAAAATCAAACCATTCATTTGTAGAAGTACCCTTAAAGTTCAGCTAATAAATATACCTACATAATGAAAATTATTCTTAAGTTCATTGTAGACTATGAAGTATCATATTTCAAATGAGTTATGTGTGCATAATGCTGTAATAGAATGTGCTTTATTTCTATATGAAAAGAATTTTTAAATGAAGTATTCCTATTCAAAAATGATAAATCAAAGCGCCGATAGCGCAGTCAGACATGGGGTTTTGGTAGAGTATATGGCTGTATACAACTCATGGAAGCGATACAAGGGACCTTTACTTTACATAAACTAGATAAGATATACACCTGCTTCTTATCGTCTGCTTGTTAACGCGTAATGCGGACTATATTAATTGCAGTGGTAATTATCCCTTTATTTGCACGCGCACAACCGAATGTAATCGCCCGCAACAAATTTTGATGTGGATTTGCCACAGTCCACTACTAAACATGGGAAAACCCCGTGTAAAACCACAAGAAAGATGATTTAAATAAGTTTTAAAACTTTTCATACAGTTATACATAATCCAATGATATAAGACTACTTACAGGATAAGCATTATATTCAGCTATTGTAGCAGTATATAGTGGATATTGAGGTATAGGAATCATTATACCAGCTCTATCAGTACCTGATTCACCTGTCATTAATAGCTTCATTATGGTCTGAAAAAAAAAACAACATATATGTATAGTCTAATATACTGAAGTTATAATATTTGCAAGCAAACTTTTGACAAAAACTTATATGTATAAAAGGACCATACTTCATTCAACATAAATGCTAGAGTTGTGCAACTTGGTATTTAACATCCAATGGCTCCTAAAAACTTAACCAAGAAGAGTGAGGCAGAAGCCAACCCCAAACCCGACACATAGGTAAGTAGGATAGCCCCACTGTTCTCCAAGGCCACTACAAGTTGATCATATGTTCTATGGATTTTTCTGGAAAAAAAATGGGGCGAGCGAGCGAAGAAAAGAAATTTTCAAAAGTCTTTATTCACTTGCTTTATATAGCGGTTTGACCAAATTTTTATGGACGAGCGAGGAAATAAAAATATGTTTTTGTAAAAACCGTCAAAATTTAGGTGCGAGTGAATCCATAGAACATATGATCAATTTGTTGTGGCCTAAAATAGTAAAGCTAACAAAGAAGAATGATAATATTTAATGAAATATTTTGATTTCGAAAATTGAAGTAGATTAAAAAAATGACCAACTTTGATACTATCACTGGCCCCAGTACTAAGGAAGATATCATTAGGATCAGAAGGGTGACCATCTCTTTCTGTTATATATCTTGCTATATCTTCTCTAATAACACGAACACCAGCACTATCACTGTATGAACCTATAATGTATACAATACAAACTTGTACATTAGAGACAAAAGCAATGTATTACAAGTCGTAAAATCTATACTGTATCAATCTGATTAAAACCCGATCTAAAATTCTCCACTTGCCTACTCGCTAATTTAAGATCTGGCTATGGGGGTCACGATCAGGTGACCTTTTTTCATTTTAATATTAATGACGCAATCATTATGTTTAGTAACTTGTTCACATTGTCTATGTCATGTTATAAACTTATTTTAAAGAGCCGTCCAATCACAGCCTGTGAATAACACGGCCGTCAAACCGTGGTTAAAAAATTGAAATTACGAAATTAAGATGCTATCTATTGTGTTTTGTCTAGATGAAAGCTACTTGTTGATTGGTCGACACAAAGGTAATCTGGACATAACCCTCGGAGAGACCATAAGAGATTATAAATGACAGCAGTCTTTAGGATATCAGTGGTGCTTTTCACAAAAATTCTTACGAAAAAAACTTTGTATGTCAAAAGCTGCAAGAAACATTAATAATACACTCATTTTTTGGCTTATCAATTTTAAATATTATACAAATTGTGTAGAATTGTGTATACCTTTGAATATCACATAATTGTTATGCTTATTTACCCACTGACTTTAAAGAGCTAATTATATGAAACTGACTCAGCAGATTTTTGTCCTAAGAATTTTTGTGAAAAGCACCACTGTTTGCAATATATCGATACTATAATATTACAACAATAAAAAAATACAGATTAGAAAAAATTGAATTCATTATTATTATAAACAGTAGAGATTAAACATGACAAGAGGATCAAGTTTACCACAACATTGAGCCTAAAAAGGTTATCCAAAATACGCATGTTTGCATGATAAAGTACAGGGTGTCCCAAAAGAAAGGTAAAACTTAGAAATCTCAATAATTTTTCTTTATACTCGACTTTTTAGATGAACAATACACCAATTTAAAGGGTAAACTATGAAGTTTCAATATTTTGTAAAAACGGGGCAAAAAATTGGACCGTTTTGATGTCATTTCCAAAATAACATATTTTTCAAAATGACTCGTTTGACGCCAGATCAGCGTATCTTAGTGGTCGAAAAAATATCACAAAAATAAAAGTGTTACTGATGTTCAAAGTAAATTTATGTATCTATTAAAGAAATCTACTGTGAGCAGAAAACATTTACAAAATTGTGGGCAAGTTTTAACACTTCAGATCGGTTGCTGATGCTCCGAAATCTGGTCGACCCAGAATAAGCAGAAGCGATGAAAACGTGAGTTCTCTTCAAGATTTGTTAAGAGAGAGTCCTGAAACTTTGCTGAGACGATATTTTTATGAGACAAATATTCCAAAAACGTTTGTTCACACCATAGTTAGAAATGACCTGAAACTTTTTCCATACAAAATTCAAATCATGCAGAAATTATCCATCACTGACCAAGGGCAGAGATTTGACTTTTGCCGCTGGGCTGCTGATGTTGCTTACAATTACGTAGATGCAATTTGCAATATTTGGTTTAGTGACAAGTCAAACCCAAACACCTAAATTCAACAAAGTTTACAAACTTAAAACTGGTTCCAGATTTTATTGATTTGAAGCAACTTGTCAATGTAGGTGAAAATTGAAGTAAAAATATGACCTCTAAAATTTTCACACAAATTTTTAAGTTTAGTGCAAATAGGTACTGTAACAGTTTTGTTTCTTATAGGATTCTGAATTCATGAAGCATCCTTATAAATGGAATCTTACCAATACTCTTTCCTGAACAACCATCCAGTATTCTTCTTGCTCTGTCTTTAGCATCAGAAGGGTAGGAAGGATCATTCATAAGTTTATCAGGATCTGTACATATTGCAACCACCTAAACAATTTCAAAGATAGGTAACTTTAACATATAATATAAAGTGTGTTAGAAATACTTGATTTGAAGACAAGAATTACCCAAATATTTAAAACTGTCGACATTCGAATCATATCACTGTATCACACAAAACTACATAAGCCGGCATCTACGGTCATTTGATCGACAATAAAAAAAGTTGTGATCACTTATTAATTACTTTTGAAGCCACAGTGAGTCCTGGTCCAACAGTCCTAAGCTCAAGATAAATTTCTCCCCCTCCCCTACTATTTAGAAGTCCCAACCCATTCAACACGTACCATGCACCCTCTCAGTCTCCGTCAACCCCATGTTAGAGCTTATTTCTTTAAGTTTGCTTTCTTTCCCCATACCACAGTTCTCTGCAATAGATTGCCCCAACATGTAGTAACCCTGTCTGATCTTGACCATTTCAAGCAGGCAGTGGCCAAACTCCAATACTAGGCAAAGTAATTTATTTTATCTTTTAGATGTTTCTTTTATTTAACTTTACTTTTTTTAACATTCAACTGTTTCATTCTACAACTATGTTCTTTCTGTTTCAGGGAGAACTTTCTCCCAGTTTTATTTATTTTACCTTTATCTATTATTTTTATCTTTGCTTATCACCGGCGTGACCTGCCCATAATACTAATGAGAGGTGTGTGGCAGTACTATGAGATAGATAGATAGGTTTGGATTGGATTTGAATCATTTGCAGAGTAAGCAAACCATGTCTACTTCTTTTATGAATGACAACTAGCTTGAAGTTAACTTAACAACAGGAGTTATATAGAAAATCTTCCAGGAACAAAATTAATTATCTACAACAACTATTTGTTCATTTGCATAAGAAATAAGTTTTCCTTCTAAATTACCAGTAGAATTGATAGTATTCTTTTATTTAATTTTTTACGTCATATTCACCACATATGACGGCCAGCTCTTCCTTAGACCTACTATAGGTTTCCTGGACACTTCTATCACCAGTACTAACTCACCCTACCATGAGGCCGACAACTCATGTATAGAGTATGACCTATCATGACGGGGCTCAAAACTGCGATCGCCAGATTCGAATGCAAACATGCTAACCACTACCCCCACAGCCGCAGCTAACTTATTTACAAGAAAAGAATATAGAAGTTGATGTTATACCTGACGTAGAAATGTAATAGGTGTCTGACCGGTAGCATGACAATCACCAATATTTGCTCTGATAACCTCATTAAATGGTTTCTTTACACCCTGAAATAGTTACATAAAAGTTTTCTGTAAGTGAAGTCTGTTCTATTAAAAGTGTGAAGTATGAAACAAATAAGAAAATTGATAGTGTAATTTAAGCACTTGTCTGCATGTACTCAGTAGCAAGCTGCATAATAGTATTATAATTTAGATACTTGTGTAAGCTTTGCTGTGCTGAACATTAGTGTAACCTGGGCATTCACAGCCCTAAATCTTCATCGGCTCATTAATAATGCAAAAACAATGATCTGCTTGATCTGAGACTTAACACTCTTACTTCTTTCCCAAATTGGAGAGTCCGCTTATATAGATATAGAGTAGGAAAGAGTGGCGCCTGGCCCCATATCAATGGATAAAGAACAAAATTTTGTGGCACTCATATACATAGGTGCATCCAAGGGGGAGGGGCGAACCTGGTGTACGCCCCCCTAAAATTGCCCAAGCAAAGGGTTTTTTATATATGTCATTTTTTTTTTCACACACTACGCGTGCAACAAGTAACAAGACTGAGAGTACACTAATACATTGACATAACGTACAATAATTCAAGGACAATTCCTTCTAATAATTTGTTAGATTTTAACATGATCGAACGTCTGTATAATTATTATATAATATATATATATATATATAATATATATATATAGATGCCTTTACTGTATACACTAGAAAATAATAGTTTAGGTTCTTAAAATGTGCCTGAATCTCTTAGAAATGAACTTTTGGGACCACAGTCACCCTTGGCCCTTGGTCACAGATTTGTCCAGGATCCATAGGGGGCCCTAAAATACAGCATCTGGACCCCCAGTCTGATTGTTCATTTTCCGCCCCCCGATATAGGTATAGAGTAGGAAAATGTGGCGCACATTTAGATAAACAGAAGGAAAGTGTGGCCCACATATAGATAAACTGATAAAGAGTAGGAAAGTGCGGCACACATTTATGTGTAGAGTAGGAAAGTGTGGCACACATATAGATAAAGAGTAGGAAAGTGTGGCACACATTTAGGTATTGAGTAGGAAAGCATGGGGCACATATAGATAAAGAGTAGGAAAGTGTGGCACACATTTAGGTATAGAGTAAGAAAGTGAGGGGCACATATAGATAAAGAGTAGGAAAGTGTGGCACACATTTAGGTATAGAGTAGGAAAGTGGGGCACACATTTAGGTATAGAGAAGAAAGTGTGGGGCACATATAGATAAAGAGTAGGAAAGTGTAGCACACATTTAGATATAGACTGAGTAGGAAATTGAGGGGCACATTGAATAAAGAGTAGGAAAGTGTGGTGCACATTTAGGTAAAGAGAAGGAGTGTGGGGCACATATAGATAAAGAGTAGGAAAGTGTGGGGCACATATAGATAAAGAGTAGGAAAGTGTGGTACACATTTAGGTATAGAGTAGGAAAGTGAGGGGCACAAATAGATAAAGAGTAGGAAAGTGTAGCACACATTTAGGTATAGAGTATGAAAGTGTGGCACACATATAGATTAAGAGTAGAAAGTGTGGCACACATTTAGGTATAGAGTAGGAAAGTGAGGGGCACATAATAGTGACATATAGATAAAGAGTAGGAGCGTGTGGCACACATTTACTATGATTTAGGTATAGAGTAGGAGCGTGTAGGGCACAAATAGATAAAGAGTAGGAAAGCGTGGGGCACATTTAGATATAGAGTAGAAAGTGTGGGGCACATAAAAATAAAGAGTAGGAAAGTGTGGGGCACATATAGATAAAAAGTAGGAAAGTGTGGGGCACATAAAAATAAAGAGTAGGAAAGTGTGGGGCACATAAAAATAAAGAGTAGGAAAGTGTGGGGCACATATAGATAAAAAGTAGGAAAGTGTGGGGCACATATAGATAAAGAGTAGGAAAGTGTGGGGCACATATAGATAAAAAGTAGGAAAGTGTGGGGCACATATAGATAAAGAGTAGGAAAGTGTGGGGCACATATAGATAAAAAGTAGGAAAGTGTGGGGCACATATAGATAAAAAGTAGGAAAGTGTCAGCATGTTCAATCATGCGAAAATCTGCGTATTTCACGCCAAAAAAGTAAAATTCATGTGATTTTTCAGACTCTACCGGGTACGAATACGCGGACCGAATTATATCATAATGTAACAAACGGTAACTCTGTTTAGCTTATTACGTGTTTACTGGCATTAAGCCTTTACCCAAATGACGACAGCAATGCTGAGCGGATTGTTTTTGTATTTGTCACTAATAAAGAATCATGGCGTCGATAGTCCTCTGTTCTAGTCTGTTCTAGAGCGTTGACGACGCGATTATTTGTACCAATAATTATGTCAAAACAAAGGACTTTAACTGATTGTATTATTGAATTAAAAAGGTGTTAATTTAAATAATTTAAACTTTAATGATATGATTAGATTTGCGTACTAACGATGAAGGAACACTTGCATTTAGTGATTTGTTGTGGACTAGTACTAGATTCTATTGCACACAACTCACGAGCGCGATCGAGCACCAGATTCACTTTCAAAAAAATAATATTAATAAAGGCGGCTAGATTGCACGATGTTTACTCGCCATTCGATGAAGTTGTGTTTTACTGGACTGTTTATCATAACCTAATGTGGGTTAAGTAAATATGACTTGGATTTGACGAAACTATGTTCGTTTTTTAGGACGAATAGTCTTAGGACGAATATGACTGGGGACAGATAGTCTCGTTGGAGAATAGGGTAGAAATCGTCTTGCACTTATGTCAAAATAAACTATTTAAACTGGTGTACCCACTTTGAATTCCTCATACCCACATTTTTCAACATTGTCGGGTACAATACCCACTCTAAAAAAAGTCACTGAACATGCTGAAGTGTGGGGCACATAAAGATAAAGAGTAGAAAGTGTGGGGCACATAAAGATAAAGAGTAGGAAAGTGTGGGGCACATATAGATAAAGAGTAGGAAAGTGTGGCACACATAAAGATAAATAGTAGGAAAGTGTGGGGCGCATATAGATATAAAGAAGGAAAGTGTGACGCACATTTAGGTATGGAGTAAGACAAAGAACAAGTTTTGCAGCACTCATATAGATATAGAGTAAATTAACTATAACTTTACAAAATGCTTTATAATAATTACATTTATCTAATTTAACTATAATCATTGATTTTTATAATGTAATATATTATATAATAAAAAAAAAAATTAAGCAATTTAAAAAATGTGAATAAGGAATTTCAAGTAATTTAGTGTACATTTGTACTTTTTTACTTTATAAATTAAGTTGCTTAGCCTCTTTATTAGAAAATTAATTGATTTTGAAATTAATTAAAGCACGTTTTACAGTTAATAAGCAGGAAAATATTTATCTTATTACGTGCATTGATTCAATTACGTGTATGATGCAAAATATAAAACATTAATTGTCTGTAACTTGTGTAAGCATAAGAATTACCTTAGCCAGTTCTTGTTCAATTTCACCAGCACGAATAACGATTGGTCCCCTTACCGCATATTCCATGTTTTTGACATGGGGATTCATATTTTCCACAGATAGAACTTTGGTTCGCCATTGTTGACGACCAATAAAACTATTACCATTCCTAAGAATGTTGCTGGCTTTTAGAAGTCCCGTTTTACAGCGTGACATCTTCGTTTAGTGTGGTTTTAACTGGTTGTAAGACCGGCAAGCTATCTGCAAACATATAGGTCAAGGTCATAACAATGTTTGTAAATACGAAGGGGCTGTCTAAATCGCAAGATTTGAGCGAGTACCACGCCCCCAATACTTGAGGGAGATACGCCTCCTACATAAGGAGTTTACAAAAACTGACATATTGACACTAAATTCTAAGTGAAATTTTGCCTATAATTCATGATTTATGTTATAATTTATTTAAAGATCGTGATTGATAGTTGTATATAAAATGCAAACCAAATCTGTTTACAAAATATCTAAAACTTCATTTCGCCCGGTATGACTAAAACACGCAATCGGGAATATGGGGCGAAATAGACGAAATGGTGGGGCGAAATGGAGTTTTTTTCTCCAATGATAATATTGATTTTGTTCATGTTTCACTTAGATGGATTTATTGCCGAATTACTACAAATTATCAAACCAAATTCCATTTCGTACACGAAATGGAGTCTCTTAATTGTTTGTAAAATAACTATTAATCTCCAACGACAATATTGATTTTATTTACAGAGAATGAACATTAATATAGTAAACTACACAAATATCGATTAAGATTAAAAAAATGTTTAACTTACATGGATTTATTGCCGAATTCCTACAAATTATGCGTGACGTAAGACGATGGTAACGAGTTACGTATCATAACAATTTCGTCATTAATATTATGATGAGAAAAGGTCACCTGAACGTGACCTTCGTTTGGAAAAGGCCAGATTTAAATTAGCGAGTATGCGAGCGGTGAAATTTTAGATCGGGTTTTAATCAGATTGATTCAAGTGTGTCCATGCTCTAAATAGTTTTTTAGAAAAGTTAAAAACCATATTGTTTCTTTACTACTATGAT
The DNA here is from genome assembly GCA_025267735.1 of Mactra quadrangularis. Lineage (NCBI taxonomy): Eukaryota > Metazoa > Mollusca > Bivalvia > Venerida > Mactridae > Mactra > Mactra quadrangularis. Next base: position 28,213,877 of record CM046303.1, read on the forward strand.
CACTAAATTGATCACTAATCCTTAGTTTTTATTAGTACTCATTTTAATATTTTCATATTTTACCATCTCTTAACGAATTGCACTTATCCATAATCATGCATATGATTATAAAGCGCTTTTGAACATATATATTAGTATGAAAAGAGCATTATACAAATATGGTATACCGGTATGCTATAATAATCCTTTTTTGCTAGACGTTACGAAGTAAATGGAGAGCTATCCTACTTACCCTAGCGTCGGCGTCGGCGTCCGCGCCCATACTTCTGATTAAAGTTTTTGTGCAGTAAAATATTTTTTACTATAACTGTTTTTTTCCTTTAGGTATCAACTTCAAACTTTAAGTGTGTGTTCCTTATTATAAACCACATCTCATGGGACAAGTTTTATAACTCTAAATACATTCTTTTTTCAGAATTGTCTCCCATGAACTTAAATTTTTTTATTAAAAAACTTATATCTTTTTACTTTAAATTTGTTAAGGTTATATTTTCATGTTTCAAAATATGTATTTTCCTTATCACCAATCACATCTCATGTAACAAATACTTACTTAGTTGAGCATGCTTCATCTACTGACAGCTCTTGTTCTGTTTACAAGACTTGTAGTCTTGGTAATTTCAGGTACATGTGTAAATAATCAATGATCTAAATCTATGACTCTAGTTTATATAATATTTACAATAAGATTTATTTTGATTGCATGAAAAACTGGATGTATTAAAATAGTTATAATATGTTTATCTTATCATAGACTCATTCATTAATTTTATTTTCCATTTTATTCTTAATGAATTTTACGTACATGTATTAGTTATTTTCATCCCACATTAAAACAAACTGAAGTTTTGTATCAATTAATTTTTTGTACATTTTAGCCATTGTTTTATTTTATTGGGTGTTGAAGTAAACATAAATGACGTCGAAAGTTCATGATAGTGTCATAATCTATGTATCCTTGCTGATGTGCCTCATTTCTCAACGGATTGAAGCTCTCAGATCATCCAAAGTGTTTGATACAGGAATTGTAACCATTTCCTTTAGAGTTAAGACAGCCCCAGGCAGAGAACAAAGTCTAGGGGGTTCAAATCTGGCGAGTGTGGGGGCCATTCATGGGCAGTCTATGTACACGTATATTAATGATAATAATTATTATTACTTTATTTAAAGTGGCAAATCAGTTGGGCAAGCACAGTTTTTCCTTAGAGCCTCCACTATACTTACAAAGAAAATACATACAAAAGACAATATGTTAAGGATGAAAATAAAATAAAATTGACCAAAACATATGACAAGTTTCTTGAAAAGGGTTCAAGTAGGTAAATAAATTATACAGATTTTATATTTCAGAATCTATGATTTTATCGATATATGCGCAATATTACAAAACTATAAAGTAAAATAAAAAAAATACACTTTGTACAGGGTTTCAACCCGCACAAATAAAATCTATTAAATATATATATCCAGGTCAGTCGACTCTACCATCTGAGTTATTTCGGCAACTATAAATGTCTGTTGCCAATTACACTGTATAAATATAAACGGACCGGCTGACCACGACCTCATTAAAAACAATCTTTTAATTCCTTTTATTTTTACCTAAATTTTGCTTTGTTTTAGTACGAATTTTATTTGATAGAGGAACGACAAAGCTTATAGATTTCTATTGTGACACTGTTCACTAACCAAACATGTGGTCGATAGGTGTTACATGTAATCTATCAGCTTATCTGATTGGTCGGACAGGTGTGTGCTTTTTAAAAAGGCAAGGCTTGACCGCCATTTTCAACAAGGATAATAATGTTGTGTTTTTTTTTCAAGGACATTATGCAATAAACAGGTTAGTTGGTTTGTTAAACTAGTCTTTATTCCGTAAATAGTTGTGGGGAGAAACTTTCGTTTCTAGGAATGTTTGAATGTAGTTGCGAAACCACCCCGGAAGATTTACTAAACAAAAATAAATTTTGGTCATTTTACCGCAGAGCGAGGTGACATGCCGCTTGAGGCGATCTTTAAGTGTATGTCTGGATTCTTTTTAAAACAAATGTTGTTCCATGGTTTGGACTACAATAGCTCAGTCAAAATATGGACCTATCTTGACCACGTCTTTTATATTTTTAATCTGTTTTTGAGTTGTTAGTTTTTCAAGTCGTTTCCGCACTTACACACTCAGTGACTCACTAACTCAGTACACATCATATGTGTAAACATTGTTGAAAATCATGCAGTCCTGATTAGATCCTAAATTTACGTTCTTGGAGTTTATTCGTTGGGATGATAAAAAACTTTTGTGTAAGTTGTGAATAAATTGGAATTTAGATAAGGGACATTGAAGTTAAAAACCCGAGGGCAAATGAAATACGAGTATAGATTATTTGACTGAACTATAGTGCGTACAAAAAAACAAAATGTGTTTTGGTAAACATTAAAAATGAGACAATTCATTTCAGGGGTAGGCAGTAATGAAAATAAAATTTGTGCAATTCATTTTAACAAAATTAGCATGGTTGATAAACCACAATCACTTGGTAATCATGCTTGTTATGGTATAACACTTTCCATTACACCAACAACTAAGACACAAGTAAAACATAACACAATTGTTTATTTTAACGTCATCCAGGACATCCCTAGTCATGGGTTAGTTCATTGATTTGTTATTATAAACAGTGCTTTGTTTTTTTGTACGCACTATAGTACAATTTCATTTGAACTGCAAGTTTATTTTTGTATATTTAGACAAAATATCATTTATTTCAGTTACTGACAAATGCTTTTTAGAAGACAGAACTCATCAAAGAAAGAGAGATGATATTTCCATATTTATAAACAATTGGTATGTTTACTTATTATTGTGTTATGTAGCAAACTTATACATGTCATTTTATAAGTCATGCTTGTTTTTTGCTCATTAAGCAATTGATTTGTCCACTAAATATGTGAAAAAATTGTCGCACGTACATCATTTTATTGATTTCAGCAGACCACTGTGTCATTCATTAAACTTAATAATTGGTGACAATATTCAATGTAAATTTTATACGATGATGTGACAATAAGATTTGTTTAAACAAACTATGCAATATATGATATTTTGTCTAAATATACAAAATAAAAAAACGTGTTCGGTTAAACATTAAAAATGAGACAATCCATTTCAGGGGAAGGCAGTATTAAAAATAAAATTTGTATTATTAATTTTAACAAAATTAGTCAGGGGTCCTACCCCCCCCCCCCCCCAGAATTTGGAAAATGTACTTGTCTTTTAGTGTATTTCTTGATTGTAAGTCATTTTTAAGTATCATGAAGCATTTTTTCTCGGTGATTAATATAGATTTAAAGGTTGAGTAGTTTTTATTATAAATAAATTGCATTTCTTTTTGCAAATGTGTATTATGTGGTTGTGGTTCGAAAGTTAGGACACCCTGGAAATGTTCAGACCCCCCCTTGAAAGATCGAACCCCCTAGAAAAAAGCAAATTTTGGGCTCTTTAACTCAGTGGCTCTACGCGTAAATTTTATCCTCAGTACTTCATTTACAATGATGTATATGTTATACATTGATAATTTCCATTTAGCGAATAAAGTTGGCCTATTTTCTAGTTTTAAATATAGTCATAAGTACTATGCTGATTTACGTTGACCAAATTTATAGCAATTATCCCTGGCAATCTCCCTTGGAATTCTTTTACTCCACTTATTTGCAGTCAACAAATAGGCACAACGGAACTATACCTTGGTGGGATTCGCACCTATGACCTCACGATCTGGTTTAAGTTAAAATAGATGATCAAACATGTGTCTGTAATTTGTTCGATTTATAAATCTTTATCGTACTATATTTGATATCACAAGTTGGCGTTTTTAAAAAGGGGAATAATCCAATTGTCTAGTTTTAATTATTAATGTAGCATTTGTCTCCCTTTCCTCTTTCTAAATGGACATCGTTTAAAATATCCACAATGTTTTACCAAATTGTTTGTTGGTGTAGAAAAAAGGATAAAAGTTATTTTACTCTCTCATATACTTTTCTTTCACAGTAAAAAAGTTGTACATGTATTTTAATTTAATATTTTCTCTCCGAACAATTTGGACATTCTAAGTTGATGACAATCATTTGAAATTTGCACTTGTATTACACACAAAGTATAGTTGAAGTAAAAACGTTTAAATTCAAAGTTATGTACACTGTTGAATATGAAGTTTGGCTGCTGATAAAATTATTTAGGGTAAATGACTCCAGATACATAACATTTATCCTTTAAAGGTACTAGTTCATAGTTTTGGTTTATTTATTGCATATTTTCAAAAAAAACAAAAACATTCAGTGTCTGTAATTGTGTCAAAAAGATATTTTTGATATTTTGAAACAAGCTGACTTACAGGTTGCAATACATATACAATAAAAGTCACAAAAATGCACTAAAACTGTCTATCTGTTACAACCGTTACATACGGAGTAGATTTTTACTTCTTGAAACATCATGATTCATCATTAGTAGTTGTATGTCAAATTGCACTGAAAATTACATTATCAGAACAATACTTTCCTGCTTTCAAAAATGTTTCCAGACAATTTTGATAGTTTGTAAATGAGTACCTTTATAAGAGAATAGATTAATACATGGCTACGGCACTGATGACAGGTACATGTACAAATATTTTACAACGTATGCTTGATATTATAAATTTAGCATACAGTTATAAACTAAATTATTCATTTTCTGCTACTATCCTAAATTTTGAATAATTTTAAATGCAATGTAATCATTTATATATTTTTATATTATGCTTAGGTAAACAATGGTATTGATAGAGAAGATTGTATCATGGTGATTATAAAGATGTTCAAAATGGTTGTTTGGTCAGCACAAGATCTTATACATGTATGGAATATCAAGATCTGTGGTCAGCTGTTAGAATAACGTCTGTGGTCAACAGTTAAAGTTAAGTGCTGTTGTGTTTTACTTTGTCGCTGTAATGACGCACACAAATGCTTTCACTCACAAATATATACATTGACTGGCATCATATCGCCACCACTGTTGTAACCGTTTGTATCATTGTCGCTTTATGACAGAAATACACTGTAACGTATTTTCTAACCCAAATGATACAAATGAAATCTTTTTCTGTATCGCTGCATAACACTTATGTACCCTCTAAAGAAAGTGTCTCGTCATAAACGCATTTTTCGTTGTTGAAATCCATATTCCATGTATAAAAACATTTATACTGAATAAATAAGGATTATTCAATCCAAACATCAAAATCCGTAATTTATTCTTATTAATTTCTTTATGTGGCACTATATAGCACATGAACCCATCAGGTAAGTTTGTTCAATCCAAAACAACATCAAGGTAATATCCTTTCCCTCATTGTCACTATGCCACAAAAACACGTAATATAATAATTACGTAACTATGTTTGTAGTTTCTTTCTTTGCCGCTGTATGGCACATATACTCGCATGGTATAAGTATTGTTCAGTATGAACAACATAAGGGTAGTAATGATTCCTTTCTTTGTCGCTGTATGACACATAATCTCAAAGTGTAATAATTGAAAAACTCATTTAACTATGAAAGTTTATTATTTCTTTCTTTGTCGCTGTATGACACATAATCTAAAAATATATACTTATTTAAAAAAAGCTCACTCAACATAATTGTGGTTGTATTTTCTTTCTTTGCCGCTGTATGGCACATAATCTCATAATGTATCATTGAAAAACTCACTTAACTATGAAGGTTATTTCTTTTTTTGTTGCTGTATGACACATAATCTCAAAATATATACTTATTTGAAAAAGCTCACTCAACATAATTGTGATTGTAGTTTCTTTCTTTGCCGCTGTATGACACATATACTTGCAAGGTAAGTATTGTTTAATATAGACAATTGAGGGTAGTAATGATTTCTTTCTTTGTCGCTATATAACACATAATCTCAAAATGTTATTATTGAAAAACTCACATAACTATGAAGGTTATTACTTTCTTTGTCGCTGTATGGCACATAATCTCAAAATATATACTTATTTGAAAAAGCTCACTCAACATAATTGTGATTGTAGTTTCTTTTTGTTTGCCGCTGTATGGCACATATACAAGCAAGGTTAGTATTGTTCGATCCAAAACAACATAAAGTTAGTAATAATTTCTTTCTTTGTCGCTGTATGGCACATAATCTCAAAATGTACTTATTGAAAAACTCACATAACTATGAAGGTTATTTCTTTTTTTGTCGCTGTATGACACATAATCTCATAATATATGATAATAGAAAAAGCTCACTCAACATAATTGTGATTGTAGTTTCTTTCTTTGTCGCTGTATGGCACATATACTTGCACGGTAAGTATTGTTCAATATAAAACAGCATAAGAGTAGTAATAATTTCTTTCTTTGTCGCTGTATGACATATAATCTCAAAACGTAATTATTAAAAAATCTCAATTACCTATAAAGGTTATTTCTTTTTTGTCGCTGTATGACACACAATCTCAAAATGTAATTATGGAAAAACTCACTTAACTATGAAGGTTTTTTTCTTTCTTTGTCACTGTATGACACATAATCTCGAAATATTAACTTTTTTTGAAAAAGCTCACTCAACATAATGTGAATGTATTTTCTTTCTTTGCCGCTGTATGGCACATATACTAGCAAGGTAAGTATTGTTCAATCCAAAGCAACATAAGGGTAGTAATAATTTCTTTCTTTGTCGCTGTATGACACATAATCTTAAAATGTAATTATGGAAAAACTCACAAAAGTTATTGAGGTTATTACTTTCTTTGCTGCTGTATGGCACATATACTCAGTGACTGATAAGTATTGACCCTTGATCAACCCAAAACAATGTCTGTAGTGATAATTTCTTTCTTTGTCATTGAATGGCATACTATCTCACAAAATAGAATATTGCCTACACCCAAAACATTACATGTATTGTTTTCTTTATTTTTGCGTCATTGTATGACACATTGGCCAAATACGTAAGCATTGCATAAACTCATTAAACAATAACTTGATTCGTTACTAGCTTATTCGCTGTTTCACATAAATACTCACTTTAAAAGATTTTTGTAAATTCAAAACAACGCAACTGTAGTCGCTGTATGACTCAACTGTCCTCTGTAAACAATATTAGTTAGCCAAAACACCAAAACTTGTGGTAATAGTTCTTTCATTATCTCTATATTTGGTTCACTTTCGGACATGTCAACTTTCCTACTATTCCCTCTAACTTGTCTGGAGGAAGAAGGTAACCAGTATATTATAGGGGTTAAGACTTCTACATTTGCTTGCATATTTTACGTTTGCTTTATTCTATATCGCATAATGAAAGGATCCTGATAGTTAAGTTAGCATTACCTCTTTGTCTGGAATACTGCTTAACATGATCATATAGAAGACACACAACCTATAAGTAGTATAGTTACACCAACAGAACTATTATATCTGTTATTATATTTTTTTGTATGATATTCTGTTAAACAAGACTAGTTGCACACTTGACGGCAAAACTCTACCAATGTCAAACTTCCGTTTGAGCTTAAGTTAGTTATTCATAAGGTAACTGATCAAATATTTCGGGAACAATACAATTGCACTTGCAAGTCAGGTTAAATCAGACCAGATCAGGTCATACAAGGCTGTGTCCGGTCTGTTCAGGTCATGTAGTTGTAAAATGTTTGTTTACAAGGGTGGATGGTTTTGTAAATTATTGACATTGCACAGACTTGTTGACAAATTGCGCCAGGAAAGCACCTGTCATTGTTCTGGTCATCTAATGATTATTGTTTATATGTATGTGCTCAGTCCTACTTATGCCGTATAAGTAGGCTACATGCGTTGAGTTTTATCTTTGCTCATTAATAAAAAGTTTTAAAATTCAAATACGATAACAAAACTCAATAAGATAAGGTACGGTACTGGTATAGGGTGCCATAATGTACCTCCCACACAAGATGGATGTGGGTAAGCACATCTTTGAACAATTTTCTGCGGGTGGTCAGTAGGTCTTATGCTTCCTTGTTGCTCCTAACCGAGTAATCGGGAGGTATATTTTTCGCCGGTCAGCGATGGCTAAGACATTACTGGAAATTGATATGCAGTCGGTTGACTTGTCTCGTTCATCATTTTCAAGGCTATCACTATCACCATATATGTAAACAAACAACATTAGTAATGTCACCTTTAGTGTAATGTTCAAATACAAGTAAGACATTTTGAGTGCTCTACTAGATTAAAGCACCATCTTACAACATAAACACCATATTTCCTGTATCCTTAACTGGTCAGGAAGATATAACTACCATAGCTGTTACAACTCGTTTGCACTTTGAGTACGTGTTCATGGTTATTACTAGTATAAATTAGGTCTTCATTGGCATTTAAAATAATATATATACTTGTATTACTGAACGGTTAAAAAAAGCCACATCTCAAAATTATGAACAATCGCCCAAACCCATTACAAAGTATCATAATATTATCATCCATAGTATATTGTAGCTTCGTATTGATAATGTCATCATCATGCATCACCAAACTATAGTCTTTAGATTGTACAACATATACTAAAACTCTAACACTTCTATATAAATCTTAAGAGGTAGAATACTTAACGAAAGGATCCTTAGTTGTGTTGTCTTATATGACTTGATATCTTTTTGTTTCACCATATGAGCCCCAAGTTGCCAATACATGTCTTCTAAGCTTTTCATAGATCATGAAATTGAGCTCATTCACTGTTTCATTCATATTTTTCTCTTCTTGAAAGCTCAGAAAATGTTCAGTACATTATACTTGTATTGTCAAAACAATTGACTTATGCCCAGTATATTAGTCATAACTGGAAGTTTTCTCTTCATAGAAAAACTCACAAAAATAATTGAGGTTATTTCTTTCTTTGCTGCTGTATGGTGCATATACTCAGTCACTGATAAGTATTGACCCTTGATCAACCCAAAAACAATGTCTGTAGTGATAATTTCTTTCTTTGTCATTGAATGGCATACTATCTCACAAAATAGAATATTGCCTACACCCAAAACATTACATGTATTGTTTTTTTTATTTTTGCGTCATTGTATGGCACACTGGCCAAATAGGTAAGCATTACGTATACTCATAAAAACAATAACTTGATTCGTTTCTAGCTTATTCGCTGTTTCACATAAATACTCACTTTAAAAGATTTTTGTAAATTCAAAACAACGCAACTGTAGTCGCTGTATAACTCAACTGTCCTCTGTAAACAATATTAGTTAGCCAAAACACCAAAACTTGTGGTAATAGTTCTTTCATTATCTCTATATTTGGTTCACTTTCGGACATGTCAACTTTCCTACTATTCCCTCTAACTTGTCTGGAGGAAGAAGGTAACCAGTATATTATAGGGGTTAAGACTTCTACATTTGCTTGCATATTTTACGTTTGCTTTATACTATATCGCATAATGAAAGGATCCTGATAGTTAAGTTAGCATTACCTCTTTGTCTGGAATACTGCTTAACATGATCATATAGAAGACACACAACCTATAAGTAGTATAGTTACACCAACAGAACTATTATATCTGTTATTATATTTTTTGTATGATATTCTGTTAAACAAGACTAGTTGCACACTTGACGGCAAAACTCTACCAATGTCAAACTTCCGTTTGAGCTTAAGTTAGTTATTCATAAGGTAACTGATCAAATATTTCGGGAACAATACAATTGCACTTGCAAGTCAGGTAAAATCAGACCAGATCAGGTCATACAAGGCTGTGTCCGGTCTGTTCAGGTCATGTAGTTGTAAAATGTTTGTTTACAAGGGTGGATGGTTTTGTAAATTATTGACATTGCACAGACTTGTTGACAAATTGCGCCAGGAAAGCACCTGTCATTGTTCTGGTCATCTAATGATTATTGTTTATATGTATGTGCTCAGTCCTACTTATGCCGTATAAGTAGGCTACATGCGTTGAGTTTTATCTTTGCTCATTAATAAGAAGTTTTAAAATTCAAATACGATAACAAAACTCAATAAGATAAGGTACGGTACTGGTATAGGGTGCCATAATGTACCTCCCACACAAGATGGATGTGGGCAAGCACATCTTTGAACAATTTTCTGCGGGTGGTCAGTAGGTCTTATGCTTCCTTGTTGCTCCTAACCGAGTAATCGGGAGGTATATTTTTCGCCGGTCAGCGATGGCTAAGACATTACTGGAAATTGATATGCAGTCGGTTGACTTGTCTCGTTCATCATTTTCAAGGCTATCACTATCACCATATATATAAACAAACAACATTAGTAATGTCACCTTTAGTGTAATGTTCAAACACAAGTAAGACCTTTTGAGTGCTCTACTAGATTAAAGCACCATCTTACAACATAAACACCATATTTCCTGTATCCTTAACTGGTCAGGAAGATATAACTACCATAGCTGTTACAACTCGTTTGCACTTTGAGTACGTGTTCATGGTTATTACTAGTATAAATTAGGTCTTCATTGGCTTTTAAAATAATATATATATACTTGTATTACTGAACGGTTAAAAAAAGCCACATCTCAAAATTATGAACAATCGCCCAAACCCATTACTCAGTATCATAATATTATTATCCTTAGTATATTGTAGCTTCGTATTGATAATGTCAACATCATACATCACCAAACTATAGTCTTTAGATTGTACAACATATACTTAAACTCTGACACTTCTATATAAATCTTAAGAGGTAGAATACTTAACGAAAGGATCCTTAGTTGTGTTGTCTTATGTGACTTGATATCTTTTTGTTTCACCTTATGAGCCCCAAGTTGCCAATACATGTCTTTTAAGCTTTTCATAGATCATGAAATTGAGCTCATTCACTGTTTCATTCATATTTTTCTCTTCTTGAAAGCTCAGAAAGTGTCCAGTACATTTTACTTGTATTGCCAAAACAATTGACTTATGACCAGTATATTATTCATAACTGGAAGTTTTCTCTTCATAGTATTATTTCATCTATATATGGAGATAATTTGTAAGTCTTTAAATAGACTATGTAATATTTCTCCCTGGTCTTTGATGAATCAAATTAGTGATTACTATTCCAGCCAAATTATTGGTGACATAGATATGCAGCCATAGCTTTCTTCAGTAATTCGTGTTTTTACCAAAGATCATGAACAAACTATTGCGCACAGTACAGCACAAATAACTATTAAACATGTTCTTCATTAGCCATACTTTATACACAAAAAACCTTTCATAACAGAATATTGCATGTTTACTCTTAATGAATATAATTATGCTTAATATGGAGTGCTTATTTTGAGTTTTCCTGCCTGCATTGGTTTGCATGTACATACATGTATCTTTGAAACAAATGAACATTTAACGCGAAATATATCCTTACTGGACTTTAACTCGCTCCGAGTTTACAGCAGGTATTAGTGAAAGATAAATGTCCATGAAAGCTGGTTCGATGAGATAATTGCCGTATACATGTAGAGGTAGTTTGTGCTGATCCTGGACGCCTATTAACAGTAATTGTCTTTTCAACTACAACATCGATTTTGCTACGACGTTGCACGTTGCTGATAGTGTTTTTACAATATTTCCTTCTTGAGAATTTCTATTTGTAGAATTTTAACGAGTAAGTAAACTTTCCAAGTAGAATGTAAAATATTTGCATTTGTAGCAAAAATTCGACGGATGAAAATTGAAAGTACTTACTTTAAAGTACCTTTTGGCTTCAAATTTGCATTGCATGTATATGGAAAGTCTGTTATTTAATAGTAGGAACAGTTTGGATTTGAGATAGAAAATGCTAGTTATGATTACATACAAATCTTTAGCCAATTCAACCCGGTAGTTATTGAGATATTTCATGATTTTAGGAGTCCAGATTCTACGCAAACTACCTATATAGCCTATTAAAAAAAATACAAATGACAGGACTTTTACTTTAAAATATCTTACAATGCACAACTACCAATACATTACCAGTACAACTAACAAGTACATTGAATTACACTGTAACTTATTTGTTTGTCACTGAATAAAACAGAAGCTTAGTTTTTGTCACTTATTTTCAGGAATATCAGAGCTTTGAAATGTCAATGGTGTTAGTTGAATATAAGAACTGAAAGGCTAGGAAAATTAAATATAAAGGTGTGTTAATTTTCTTTATTTTGACTGAAAGATTTTGAATGATCAGTTCGCACATCTAGGGTGATTATTCTTAAGCAGATTATTATGTAGCCGCATCCTGCTAGGTATTGTTCAACATACAAAATACAAGTTTTTCAAGGGACATTGAGTAGGAAATCTTCAGCCACTGTATCAGGGAAAATTGAATGAAAACTGCATAAAAACATTATATCTGTTACAAGAATTCATCATTAGTTACAACACAATTGCAACATGTCATCATCATTATGATTGTTGTAATTGGTTAACCCGAGTCGGTAGCGCAGATGGTAGCGCCCTAAGATTTTGAATATAATGTCTCCAAGTGGATACGGGTTCGAATCACACACAGGGAGTTTATACATCGACAATACATTCAATTTTCCTCTATTAATAATTGTACATGGATGAGTTTCCGTCCTTATGGAAGGGTATGTGAGACGAAGGTCCAATTAAGATATTTAAGGTGCGCTGGACGCCGAAAAAATAACAAAAATGAATTGACACGGCGTTAAAACCAGTATAAATTGTATTTATCAACAGTCACAACTAAACAAAGTTACATCTCGTTATAATTATGACTGTTGTATTCATCATCAGTCATAATACAGTGGAATATTTTGAGAACAACCTAAGTTTTAGATTATAAATACGAAGGGTGATAATCTCTCACTTTTATTTGAAATAGCATTACAACATACAATATTTGCTAAAAGTTTGTAAACTTGTAAGATTTAACTATTTTTGTTTGTGCACATGTAAATATTTAGAGCGATCGTCTGTCATGATTAAATACAATTTACTTTGAAAGTAGAGTTGTTGTAAAGTCCGTACACCAAAAATGTGAAACATTTTTCGAGATTTTGAAGTAAAAAAGAAATCAGAGAAGCTATGCTTTTGTTGGTGTTCTTAAAGTAAAGTTAATTTCACTGCACATGAATACCGTATTGGTTGACTTAGATATTTTCATTTAATTATTACTTGCATAATTTCTCTTCGTATTTACTACCTGTTGCCAGGTGAAAACAATTCGCTTCCATTAAGTCCACACAACTTGATCTCCAATCATTAACTGTCTTTAAACGCAAAATTCAAGTAAGATGTGTTCCACAATCTGGCTCATGAACGTAAGTGCAACATTTTTACCTCTACAGTATTTAATATTGTATGATTCGACTTGAAGAAAATATCACACCAATGTTAATGAGTATTGTTTGTTTTGTTTCAGGATGTTGTGAGCTGACGTACACATCAAGTATAATAACTTAAAGATCATTGATCCCAATCAGTATATGATACAGAGGAATCAACACAATGAGTTTTATGTATAATGAAATAATTTGGCCTGTTTCTTTTCTGACAAGTCGTCTCGGACTTTTTGTCCTTGAGATGTTTGTTGTCCAAGTAAATACAAAAAAATGTACTTGTTGGTTATCATTGAAATGCTGTATATTGTCGAACAGTATTAAACTTGCACTCATCTTTTGTTTGAAGTTCGTTTATATCCGTCGCTTATTTGAAAAGACCAAGATGTTGGTTTTAAATAGTTACACAATTTACAAAGTGAATGTTGTTTAAAGTCTAAATTTTGATCTACGTAAACTTCCAAATATACATTGAGTGCAAGTTTAATATTTTTCGAGTATACCAACATTTTTCACGACTACATGTATTTATTTCCCTTCGTTGCTGTCATGTGTATGATATAGATTGTGGTTTTAGTAAGGTGTTGATGCTGTATATAATGTTGCTGGTTTTAATTTGTTCTGGGTTTAATGATAATGGTATTTAAAATTGTTGTTGTCTAGTTTATTGTATTGATGGTTTCAATTCGTTTTGTTTTGAATGATGATGGTATAGTTCGAACAAAAAAACAATACACTGTTTATAATAACAATACAATGAATTAATCCACGACGAGGGATGCTTAGAATGGCAATAACATGAACAATTGTGATATGTTTTACGTGTGCCTTAGTTGTTGGTGTAATGGAAAAGCTTTCTACCATTACAAGCATGATTTACCAAGTGGTGGTGGTTTATCCACCGCGCAATTTTGTTAAAATTAATTTCACAAATTTTATTTTCAATACTGCCTACCCCTGAAATGGATTGTCTCATTTTTAATGTTAACCTAAACACGTTTTGTTATTTTGTACGCACTATAGATATAGTTTGCTGTTTATAGTATTGGTGTTTTTGTTCGTTGTAAGGTGTCGATGCTTTTTAAATGATGATAGTGGCTTTATTATGCTGTTTTTTTTTAATGTTGGTGCTTTAAAAATGGTGTTCTTTATGAGGAGGCTGGTTCTATTCGTTGTTGTTGCTGTTTATATCGTTTAGAAATGGATAGGTAAGTTAGTACTGGTGATAGAATAGTGTCCAGGAAAACTAGCCGTCGTAAATATATAATATATATCCACATATCCTGAAACGTATGTAATAAATACGACGTTACCTCCCATCCCAAAACATTTTGTGAATATAAGAGCCTGAATTCTAGCCCTGGGTAAAGGCTAATGGAGAGTATTATATCAAATATAATGCATAAATGCCTTTTTTTCACAAATATGCCCACTGGTCACCTTAATGACAAAGTTCAAAGTATATGCCATATCTATGGTAGGTACTATATCTTCACTACTATTAAGTGACGTATCTGTGGATAGCTTTTTTAAGTTATTGCTTTTAATACCTTAAAAGAAATGTAATGTGGAAACCACATTAAAACCGGATTTAAAAATGTTAACGCAAAAATTAAAAAGGGAAATAATCCCTAATCAAGGCAGTTAGGGGTGTAGTTACTGTCTAATTCTGTTTATGACATGGGCTGAGGTCAGTTACCGCGAACGTTACAGAACGTTCCGTAACGATACACTCGGACCTCCTCGATCATTTGCTGCGAGTAATCTCGGACATATTTAGACGCTTTTTTTAAACTTCCGGTGTTAAAGTAAACAATTATATGGCCGAGGAGTTCCGAATGTATCGTTATGTAACGTTATGTAACGTTCGCGGTAACTGAACTCCGCCCTGGTATGTTATCATTGTATGAAGTTTCATAAAGATATGACAATAAAAGGCGAAATATATGGTAAAGAAAAACTTCAACGCAATTGTTAACGACCCTAGAAGCCTGTCCGCCATCCCGGGTTTCGCCAAACTATTACCCGATTGTTTTTGTTGAAAAATCCGGTTAAAAAGTTTTTCTATACAGAATTTCTACATATTTGACTTCTTCAGTCAATATTACCTCAACAACTTTACATGCTATGATAATAAGAAAACGTAAACTTGCTGTGGCAATATCAACTAAAGAAGGCCGATGGCCGAAGCGTTTTGATATAAAGAGAGTTTAAAAATAGATCTGTTAATATTCTTCACCATCCCTTCATGGATAAAAACTATGAATGAATTTAGCATACTTAATATGTCATGCTTTTAATTGTTTTGTCAAAGATTCGTCTGTAAGAACTATTTTGCATAACCGTTACGTGATTCGCCTCGCGTAGGTATTAAATCCCAAGCTGCCAGGGTAGACCCCACGAATTCTTCCGAGATTATTCATTCATGAAAGGTCGAGGTGTTCCGAATGGGATAACCCAAGTGATGATCTCATAGACATCATATTAATATGTCCATGGATAGTCTACATAATACACGCATACATAATACTTATGATGTCAGAAGACCTTGGGAATGACGATAATATGCTGTTGCGTAATATTTCGCTCGTGCTACCCATAGAAGGCGAGTAGAGAAAAACGCGTACACTGACCAATATTTCAAGTCCCTACACGACCTTACGTTGGGCATGTCTTGAATAACGGACATGGCGTGCATGGACGGGTATTGACCCGTCATCATGTGGTCTACAGTGCTTTTTTTCGGATGTATCCAGGTTCCAACTTAGCACATACGACGGAAGAATACGGTTATTCTGACCTAGAGGTGAGCGATTCGACCAAAACTGGCTACTGAAACATGATCGTTTCGGTGGAGGCAGTGTTATGATCGGAATCGTGGGGGGGGGGGATGAAAAACATTCGGAACTCCGCGGCCATTCGCTACGAATAACCTCGGACATATTTAGACGCCATTTTGGAAAACCCCGGTGTTGAAGTAACAAAAATACGCGTTTGTTTAGGCGATGACTGAATTTTCGCTTTTAGTCCGTAGTTCAATGATATCGATGAACAATATTTAGTTCAATTTAAAACAAATAAAGACCTAGATTTCATCTGTGGTAATTTTTATGCGCAAGAATATCGTCCCTTGAGCGCAAAAAAAGTTGTAGATCCCTTTTTAACAATTTTACAGTTGAAACAAAAAACATAACCATGAATTAAAAAATGAATAACACCGAATAATATTTAAACTTCTATTTTAAAATAATAGACCAAATAAATAAAATTCAATAAAGTATAAGTTAAAGAGATTTTAAGTATAATTTGAATTACAACCTTTACGCGCTGAAATACATAACATTTTGAAACAAAAACGGGCGCAAAAAAGTTGTATCTCATATAAGTTATAATTATTTATATATTTATATCATTTCATTAGATGTTTATTCTAAATTGCACAGCCAAATTATTTCAACATCTAGTGAGACAAATGTAACATAATGTATGTATGTTAACATTAAGTTTTATGTCTTTGATTAAGAGGTAGTAAGCGTTTTTCAAACATTTTTCCGGAAAAAACTCTTTAAAAAAAGTGAACTGAGCAGATTTTTTTTCAAAATTGTTAATCTGCTTAACTGATAGTGAAATCACAAAACTGAGAGCATATTTTGTGAAACAAATTATGATAAAATAGAACCAATACAATAGGGCGGTTAGTATCTTAGTACTCGGATAATCACAATCTAGACCAGAAAATTGAGTACGAATATCCCTCACCTCCGAAAGCGTCGAATTGCGATCTAGTTTTGGAAAAAAATGAAAGAACTTTTTCAGCTTAAATACCACTGAAAACAAGTCCCAGAACTAATAAACACTTTAATTTATGTATCCTGAAAGTTTTTCCATTAACATGCGACTTGTGGTTCGATTTGTAAATCGCTACACATGAATAGTGGTTCGGATCGGTTTGCCACTTGCTTAGCGATCCACAGCCCAAAAATACTGTGCACATCATTTTGTAACCCTAGCATACTACATAAATCTACCAAGAATTTTAATCATTTTGTAACTTATTGTAGAAAAACATGGTTTTATATGATGACTAGAAAGTGGTAGCTTAATGTACCTTAATACTTCATATAATTATAACAAGCTTACAATACAGTAAGTTCTAAAATCTGAAGCAAGTTCCCTTTTCTGATTAAGTCCAATTTATCAATAAAGTCATTTTATTAACTTATAAATAATAATTATTATTAAATGTATTTATGTCATACACTTAACAATAATACTTGATACGATGTCATGAGTTCTGACTTTTTTTTAAATTTGAACAAAACAAAATAACAGTCATAACTAAGGATGTTGTACAAACATCACTTTTAAAAAGTTGGCAGTGGCTGTCTATGTCACCATAATTAGTTTTAGACACTGGTTGATTACCAAACTTATATAATTTTCATTCATTTTTATGTCCACTTTTTTACAGACTGATACTACTTTAAAACTTGTTACTATAGGATGTAATTTTTGTGGACTTGCTTATATCACTTAAAGCCCCTATATCAAAAGTAACACTTTTTTATTGTAAAGAAAATATAGACATTTATCTATTTCAAACACCTCTAATGAACAAGATATTTTAAATAATGCAAATAATGCTTAGATATGCTCATGTTATTTATTGTATTTCAAAGGGAAAGTAGATCGAAAACGAAAGTAGAATTCAGTTGTCAATACTCGAAACAATAGTTTTGATCACAGAATGCTAAGATAATGTCTTATTAGAGAAAAAACTTACTTCGTATTACATAATTAAGCTTTTAAACTATTTTGGATCAGGTATATTAAACATCACTGTTTACATAAATATAGTGTGCTCTTATAAAAGTACCCCACTTTTTTAAGAATTTGACACTTTGTCAAAGTCAAATTTAGAAAGCAGAATGTTTTGAAATGTTTATTGTGTCTCTAATACATGGTATATTCTGATAAATTCATGTTCTTAAAACAGTTTTCAAGTCTACTGTTAATGAATATATCTTCATATAGTGGCTTTAATGTTTCTTTTTATGAGGTAAAAAATGTAGAATATATGATGTGCGCTTAGCATAAGATTTTTTCTAAATTATAATGTCACCAAGTCAACATATTTTAGCCAAGGAATTTTTATGAATTCCTTTCGCAACTGGAAAAGAGACAAACTAAGCGGACTGGGTATTTCTCTCAGTCAAAGCCTTTGGAACATATTTACTGACTGTTTCTCACCTATATAAATGGTTTTGTATTGAAATATATTTGGACTGCAAGAATCAAACATAAGAATTTTAATCGAGTTCCAAAACAATTTTTCTGAATTATTATTAAATTCAAAATTTTTAATGTTATTCGACAAGGACCTAAATTCATAAAACTCAGACAAAGACATCTCTTTTACAATAAAAGGATTTTTAAACCCGACCAATCTAATAGTAACAGCCCATTCAGGGGTTGAATATATAGGTGCCTTGTATTTAACAGCGGACTCAATACAAGAATGAATAGAGTCCCTTTCATTCTGTGTGAGACCCTTCTCTAAGTACTTATGCGTAATTGTTTTCAAATTAAATTTTTGTAAAGCATACCACAACATTGAAACATACATTTTGTTTTTGTTTTGTGCTGTGCAATTATCACTATAAAATATAAATTTTGTCTTACCAATTTTGCTCACTGTTTCTAAATATGAAAAAACACATTAGGCAATTTCACTTGCACCACGACTAGCAATAGCTTCATGCCAAACATAACAATAACCATCCTTTTTTCGTAATCGTAAATTGAAAAATTAAAAGAATTTAACCTACGCTTGTAGTACATACAACTTGTGTAGGCATTTGGTGTTAGTAAAACTTCCTGAAGATCAAAGACAGCTACTGCCAACTCTTTATCATTGCCACTTTGTGCACTTAGTTTATCTTCAATTTTATTTTTCTGGCCATTTCTTATTTGCAATATGTATTTCATATTCATTTTTTTCTCACTATTTGAGCTACGTTTGTATGAAGTACATAAATCACACCAATTTCCGTAAACAGAGATCCTGTAGAACGTTGTCGTATTAGCGAGTATGCGAGCGGTAAAATTGTAGATCGGGTTTTAATCAGATTGAAATCACACTGATCTTTAAGTGGTTTATGAAATGTCAAATTAAACTACTAAATATGTCACGGTAGGTTCAGACACAGGTGGAGTACCATCATTTATGCTATTACATGTATCATGATACATGAGATACATTTTTCTTATATTCAGATCAGATGGCAAGTACAGTTTTGCGATTTTTTCCTGCAGTAATGGCTTTCAATAGTTTCGAAAGAATTAATGTGCGCAATAACTTTATGCCTAATTTGATCACTTACCATTATAGGCCTGTAGCGTGTTCAATTACACAAAACGTTACAGAACGTTTCATAACGATACATTCGGAACTCCTCGGCCATTCGCTGTGAATAATCTTATCTAATACACAAATATGCGATCGTTAAGGCAATGAGTGATGTTTCAAAATTTACGGACTAAAAACGAAACATCACTCAAGGCTTAAACGACCATATATTTGTTGACTTCAACACCGGTAGTTTCAAAATAGCGTCTAAATATGTCCGAGATTATTCGCAGCAATGGCCGAGGAGTTCCGAATGTATCGTTACGGAACGTTCTGTAACGTTCGCGGTAACTGAACTCACTACTGGAGTCATGTTTACCCGTCATAACACTTACAATGATAGATCCTGATAATTCAGACTTACTATATGCAGTTAGGATCATTTTACCAGATATAGATAATGTAGCCAAAAAAAAACGTTTTACAGACTTTAACTTGATTATCACTGGGATGTGGTAAAAACCAGTCAATAGAAGATTTTCTTCTAAAATTTTAGTCTTTTTACTATTTACTTTGGGTTGTTGTTTTGTATTCTGTAAAAGAAAATGTCTTTGTTTTTCATAATCTCCCAGTTTCCAAAACTTATGAAAAATATTATACCTGTCATCATTAGTAAACTTTTGTTTGCATTTATAGAGACAATCACCACAGCCGGGTTTCATGGAACTAGCTTTCCGAATGTTTCCTAAATGATTTACAAAACATTTGCCTTCATTTTTTCTCTTTTTTGCAATGTTTCTTTTTTTTTCAACACTCAGGATTACTTTGAATTTCACTAACATTATGAGTAACTTCAGACTCAGACACAAGAAGTTGTTCAGGTATATTATTTGTTGCGGAATGAGATAAACTTAATACATCAGAGGGGCCATGTAAAGGAGTAGCAGCGTATAAATTCTTACTTATTTCTGACAAGGGTATGTCATCATCACTGTCAAAAATACTACTAGTACAAGATTCAATATCACCATCATTACTCTTAGTTACAACCTTTTTTCACTTAACAAAATAAATTTGAGTCACAACCTTTTGACAAACTTTTATTTTTGAACTGTAAATTTAGATTTTAAAATTGAGATTTAAATATATTATGGTTTTAGTACTTAGGCCTACTGACCCAGAAAATGCAAAAAAGTGAATTTTGACAAAAATGAAGTTTGATTTACAACTTTTTTTGCGCTCAAGGGACGATATGTCGGCAAAGTGTTGCACCCTTAATTAAGTTGTCCAAATATTGCAACGCCATCCCGGTAATTTAATGCATGGTAGCCCTACTGCTAGACCGCATATTGCTGCAATACCAAAGATTTTCTCACTATAAATCTTGGTAACTTGCCTTGGCCTGCACGCTCTCCAGATTTGAATCCGGCAGAACATTTAGGATATCTGCATGGCCGGAAATCCAGACAGTATTACGTCATAAACAATATTCATGATTTGATGGCAGCCTCGCCATTTCTGCTGACGTCAGGTCTTTGTGCTCACGACTATTAGATAGATAGATAGATTTATAGATTTATTTGTGATGCTTTTACAATTTTTACAGATGATACAAATATTTAATAATAACATAATAACAAGAATATGACATAAGATATCACAGCAATGAATGAAGATATTAGTACAAGTATAGATTGCATCACAGGATAGCCCATAAAGTCCTAGGACTTAATTCCAATGGGGTCCTTTGCCCTGAATCATGAACTATTAAAGTAGGAAAAATACACAAATATATCTACCTAGGTTATGGTAATAAAAATAGATTAAAAAACATCAACATAGTACATATATATATATAAAATCACTGACATAATTAAAAATAAATAAAATCTGATTTATCAACACTGAACATTTGTTCACTTAAGTAATTTTTAACTGCTACTTTAAATGATTTAGTATTTTTCATAATCTTAATTTCATATGGTAATTTGTTCCAATCTTTAATAGCATTGTAAAAGAATGTTTTCTTGGTATAAGAATTGATATGGGGTATAAAATAATTATATTTATTTCTACTTTGATGGGTATGTAGTGTTGATGTTAATACAAAATTTTCTTTCATGTATGATGGACTATTATCATTAAAAATTTTATGAACATGGTTTAGTCTTAGAAATTTTACTCTGTTTTCAACATTTAGAAATCCATTATTTGTAAAATCTGTAACTTGTAAAGATGTTCTAAAAGTATATCCATTAATATATCTTATTACTTTATTTTGAACAATTTGTAATTTTTTCTTCATAGAAACAGTAAGATCTTCATACCAGGATGAACAAGCATAATCGAGATGACTTTGTATCAAAGAATTGCAAAATAATAGTTATATTCGCAATGATCCGGAGGACATATAACCAATATTGATATTTTCGTATAATGAAACTTCTAATTTAAGTCAATACCTACATTTCAAAAAAGTAACATAAGTAAAATAAAGCAGTCCATTTTATGCCTACAAAATTATTAAATTCGATACACGGTCGAATCGGCAGTAGGCCTACATGTAGTATGTAATCTTCATTGTCAAAAGTCTGTAATGTGCGCTCTTTTTAAATCACACAGCTTTCATCCGACCTCACAAAACCCTGTCAAAACATTTGTTTAATTTTGTTTTTGCTTGATTTTACTGTGTTTATCGGCACCTCTAATTTAATCATAATATAGCTATATCACGATTCTGTTATTAGCTAGTAAGCCCAACAAAACTTCACGTACGATTGTGCTTTTAACTTTCACTTCGCTCTTGACCTTGTTAAGTAGCTACGTAGCTATTGTAAGGTGTTTCGAGCACAGGCTATCGGCGTGGGTTAGGTCAATATATCCCCCCTCTTTGGACCCGCTCAAGACCCATCTACAACCCAAAATCCTTTAAACACATCTTATAACACATAATTCTTAATAAAAAAACATATCAAAACATAACAAAACAATTCTCAAAAAAAAACAAAACAACACCGATACTATATACTAAGAAAAGGTATGTAACTCTCAAGCTTATTTCTGTAGAAAAACAGACATGGTTGTAATCTATGCCTCATAGATCAGTCAATTTTTGGCCGATTTCAGTCAGCCCGAGCTTAATTAACTCAGAAATAAATACAGTCCAACTTGTGCTAACGGCCACCTCCGAATAGCGGGCACCTGCCGACAGCGGCCATTTCGATTTCCCCCCGACCGAAAACGCTCTTAAAAAGGCCGTGAATAACGGCCACCTGTCGTCTGCGACCAGCGGCCAGTCAAAACCATCCCCGCGGCCAGTTTATAACTGTGAACAACGGCCAGACGATTGTTTGAAGACGGTATTTCGTATCAAGGCGATTTCGAAAGCAGGCCGCCATTTTTGTTAAAGTTAAGCTAAAAACCCGTAATCCGATTTTTTTCCGGATTTTCGTAAACAGACCATCTCGAGTACGATTTTATTAGTTATTATCAAGCTGTAGACAATTTTCTCGTCACCTTATTATAAAAATATGTTAATGTATCCTTTTATTGTTAAATTTATTTGTAAATCGGGAGTAAATTACGTCATGTGATGACACTTTGTTAATTAGTTTTGAATGTTTGGAGACTCCACTAGGTTTGTTTTTCACACGTCCGGCAGTTAGATAAATGTTTGTGACACGCTCTTAATTCCTAAATTCGTTCAACTGTGACCGCTGTATACAGGTAATTTGACAACTGGGATAAGATAGAAATACTATACAAAAGGTCAGAGTAGTGATATTGAACGTATTCAATCAAAATTTTTTAAACAGATTCTTGGTCTTAAGTATTCCACGAATAATGTGGCAGTCTATGGCGAATTAGGTAGGTTTCCTCTTTTTGTTACAAGAAAAATTAGACTCCTTAAATACTGGTTTAAATTACTTAATAAAAAGCAGTCTTTAATGTATAAAATGTACAATATGAGAGATAATACTGGTGCATACGTTAATAAATGGTCTTTAAATATTAAGAATTTGTTAGAAGAACTTGGATTTTCATATTTATGGAACGTAGAAATTTTAACAAAAATTCAATTGCAATTGCTTATACAAAGAGTTTACGATCAGTATTTTCAAACGTGGTGTTGTGAAATAAGTTTATCTTCTAAATTGAAATCCTTCTGTCTATTTAAGCAAAACTTTGAGTATGAATCGTACTTATCCTGTATAAACAATGACTCCCATAGAATGGCTTTAAGTAGGTTTCGTTGTTCGGCACATAAACTAATGATTGAAGAAGGAAGATATAGAAATATTGCTATGGAAGATAGAATTTGTAGAAATTGTAATTTAAATTGTATTGAATCAGAATATCACTTTTTACTTGTCTGTCCAAAATATAGAAATATAAGAATGAATTGTTTACCTAATTACTATTGTTCCTGGCCGACTATCAACAAATTTATTTTGCTGATGAAAAATACTAACCCTAAAACTTTAAAATCACTTGCAAAATTTATTTACTTAGCTAATTTACAAAGAGAAAAATAGAATTTATATTAAATTGTTAACTATTATATCATCCATGTACATCACTTTTCTCCTTACTAAACATATACATGTGTCTTTTCCTTTTTTTCCCTTTTTCTCTTTTTTTTCCCTCTATTATATATGTTTGTTCTTTTTGTTTGTTTGTACTTTGTATTGGCAAAAAACTTATGTTTGTGCTAAATAAATAAATATTGAATTGAAATTGAGTGAGAATTTGTTGAGTGCATTTGTTAATGTTGAGGGCATAGCATGAAATGTAGCTGCAAACAAAAAATCACTGATTTCTTTGTTTTAGTCATTCTTTGTTCAAAGTTTTGTTTTATTCATTTATAGTCACAACTTCAATATGATAACGTGAATAATGAATTAAGGTTGAAAATAAAAACAATTTTAATTATCAATTCATGCTAAATTCGTTCAACTGTGACCGCTGTATACAGGTAATTTGGCAACTGGGATAAGATAGAAATACTATACAAAAGGTCAGAGTAGTGAGAATTTGTAGAGTGCAATTGTTAATGTTGAGGGCATAGCATGAAATGTAGCTGCAAACAAAAAATCACTGATTTCTTTGTTTTAGTCATTCTTTGTTCAAAATTTTGTTTTATTCATTTATTGTCACAACTTCAATAATGATAATGTGAATAATGAATTAAGGTTGAAAATAAAAACAATTTTAATGATTAATTCATGTTAATTATGGACTCTGTCTCTCAAGTCTAACGAAACATGGCCCGTTTGTTCCTCCCTCCGAACAAAGGCCACCTGTGAACAAAGGCCACTTTTCTCTTTTCCCTTGGCCGGCCGTTGTTCACAGGTTGGACTGTATTCTTTTCAATGCCATAAAACCTACTGTCTATCTTCAACTACAGCAACAGTGCGAGGGTCAAAACTGCTCGAAATACGATCTAGGAGGTACCGGGACAAAACGGACCATGAGACGAAACGGACCATGCCAAAACGGACCAAAGTAGGGACGAAACGGACCATATTTGTTGGACAAAACGGACCATAGTCGGGACAAAACGGACCATTGTCGGGACAAAACGGACCATAAGAAGAAATGTAATCATTATTATTATAAATTATTAATTGTGTGATTAATAACATTATACATATCTTTTATGTCTTAGTATAATTAAATTGTGTGTAAATAGTAATTAAAATAGCCTCAATAGTGATTAACAGTTTTCGTGTTGTTTGTGCGTTGTTTTTAAGCTATACTGTGTCCTCCTCGGGACAAAACGGACCATTGTCGGGACAAAACGGACCATAAGAAAAAATATAACCATTATTATTATAAATTATTATGTGTGTGATTAGTAACATCATATATATAGTTTATGTCTTAGTGTAATTTGTTTTTGCGTTGTTTTTAAGCTATTCTTAAGCTATTTTAAGCCGTTTCCTTGAGCTAATTAGCTGTACAATCAGAGTGATTTAATTTGAAGTTGCTTTTATATTGTCCAGCACAGGTTCTTTCCTATGTACTGCACGCCACTTATAACTCTGGGAAATGATTATATGATGACAAACTTGTTCCAGATAAATTATAATTACTTATACGCACAGTTACACAGATCATTCTCGTACCCAGAGGTTGTCATGATTATAGATAGTTTTTAAAATTCTTATAGCTGCTGGGAACGATAATGACTCGGGATAAGAATAAAAAAACAAAAAAAAAGGAGAAAAACTGTTATAATTATATACTTTATTATAAATTCATCATCAACAATATAACAAAACATACTTATACTTATAATAATATCATTAATTATCAAATGTAAGGATATCACTTTGAAGTCAATAATTGTCATAAGTTTGATGTTATTGAAAAAAATACAATGAAATAAACTAACAAAACATATTTTTCAATTAATATTAGATCTAGTCAATAATTGTCATCAGTTTGGTGTTATTTAAGATAAGAAGTTTTCCAGGCCCGGATTAACCGGGGAGGGCACAGGGGGCACGTGCCCCCCACTTGGCCCCACATATATTGACTCTCATACAAAGAAAATGGCACAAAATCGGCACCATCAAAGCAATATCAACTCGACTTTTAGATTAAATTTGATATGAAATCATTCATCCGAGCTATTAAAAAAGATAATGATCTAAATTGATACATTCAAGCATCTCAGGGTACCCAGAACGGGCCTTATCAAGCGTTCAAATCATTGATCGTGCAAGTGTATGGTCCCTCTATACAGACACATAGATACCAATTGCTATGTTTATTGTCTATATTACACATACCTCAACAGTAAATTTAAGATCGTTACCAGTGAAATTACCATGGTAACTAGCTTACGAGGCCTAAATTTGGTTATTGTGCACTCTCTAATCTTATTTAGTAGAGGAAATCCTCGGCGTTTTCATAGCAAGTTAGACAGAGAAAAGACGAGGACAGCTAGCCAAGTGCATTTTATACGTCTCTACTATGACACTCGAAATTAGTTAATTTCGAAAACATGCACGATCGTCTGATGAATTTTATGGTATTAAAATTCCGAATAACTTTTAAAAAGTGACCGAGCCTAAACATAAATTAAGTATTTATGGAGGACATCGGCGTTTTTCATATCAAGTATTAGACTGAGAAAAGCCGAGTATAGTCGAATGAATGTTTGTCATTAAAATGAGTTAATTAAAAGTTAGTTAAAATCGGAAAAAGCGAGCGTTTTATGTTGTTGTTGTTTTCTTAGAAAATGTAGGTAAATTAATTAAACTTTCAAGTAACTTTTCAAGAGTGACCTACCCTACAACAAGTTTTCTCACGAAAAACAAGACAAAAATTAATCAGTGGTTAAACATTTTTTTCATCCAATCATAATTTAATAGGCTTGTGTTTCGTTAATTTATAAAACGTTGCTTTTATTTTATATCATATTACGTGTTTAAAATACTTGTATACCTAATACTTTTTTCGAAAGGAATCGAAAAATGTGATTCTTCGGCGGATTTCCACGTTTTGGATCGTCCCAACAACCATTCTTGTAAATCCACTGAAACGTCCGAAAAACTCACAACAACGCTGAATTTCAACACAATAAACTAAGCCTCTTATTAAAAAAAACCGTATCATAAACCGGCTTTTTTGGTTGTTAAATCGGAGAATTTTCTCATTGCATTCGGTGATTTTATACAAGTTACAAAGTGTATTTTTTAAAAATTCTCGGCATTTACATGATGAAATTGCTGATTATTTTGTAAATCAGGATTTTATCCATTCTCGTTCCTTGAAGGATACCTCAATTATAGCGCTCAATATTTCCTTGGTAGTGCCCAAATGTGCTTAAAATGTAATGATAATTTACCAAATTTTAGCTTCATTTTATCCTTTTAAGTGTGTTCAAAAGTGCTCAGATTTACACCTTTGACATGCAAAAATTCAAAAATTTTCCACATCTTCGGGAGTGGATACCCCTCCCGTTCCCACCCCAACCGTACTCCCCATTAACGACCCCTCTGTATCAGGCCCTAACTCACATGAATGCATTTATTTTTGAATATCCATTAAAAGCTAATCAATCACATGAATCTGAATTGTTACGCATTGCATCACTTTTCTACACAAAAAAACGATAATTAACCTACTTGTAGCTTCATTCAATTTGTTTAAAAGAGCATTTTAAAGTGCTCAGATTTGCACCTTTGACATGTGAAAACTCAAAAATTTCTATTCCGTAGGGAGGGGGTACCCCTCCCGAACCCACCCCATGTGCCCCCCCCCCCCACTTACGACCCTTCTGGATCCGGCCCTGTTTTCCATGAAAAAAAAACGAAAAAAAACACAATTACTCAATAGCTATTATTGTAATTGTTTGCAAGGGTGAAATAAAGATATGTTTTGTTTTGTTATGAAAAAATATCAATATTTTTCCTCTTTACTTCTTCAACTTTTATTTCATTAAATCAATATATTTATTGTCTAGTAATATAATCTATTTTTTCTTATGGTCCGTTTTGTCCCGACAATGGTCCGTTTTGTCCCGACTATGGTCCGTTTTGTCCCACAAATATGGTCCGTTTCGTCCCTACTTTGGTCCGTTTGGGCATGGTCCGTTTCGTCTCATGGTCCGTTTTGTCCCTAATTCGATCTAGGACACCGTGTGACCGTGGAAATGCATTGTGCCGTAATGGATTGAATACGGTAATCTATGATAAATATCTGTTTTGTCACTTAAAACCAGTATTGTTCAATAGATCATGTAATTATTTAGTACTCACATGCGGTCGCTTCATTGAAAAATCGCTAATTTTCGTGCAGTTCGCCTTCTTTCACTTTTTCACTTTCGTTTTTGACGGGCGCTTCCATATTGAATCGCTGAACCGGAAACGGTCTAAAACGAAAGTAAACAAGTGAATGAAGGCGAACTGCACCGACAATAGCGATTATTCATTGAAGCGACCGCATGTGAGTACTAGATAATTATAGGTCGTTTGCGTTAAAGCTGGACCCCTAAAATCATGAAATATCTCAATAACTATCGGATGGAATTAACTCAAATTTTGTATGTTATCATAACTAGCATTTTCCTTCTCAAATCCAAAAATTCAGAATTTTTCTTTAATTACAAAACATACTTCCCATAGACATGCAATGCAAATTTTGAAGCCAAAAAGAGACTTTTGTTAAATGGGTATGTTCCATAATCAGAACAGCCACATAACAGTAGATACAAAATAATAGCTAAATATGAGGCCCGGTTAGAAATTTTATTCGATAACTAAGTATAACAGTATATACAAACTCAAATATCATCATCACTGTCGTCTGTATCGTCAAAATCTATACATATTCTACACGTACGATTTTAAAGACGGTGTAGCGCCGTTAAACGTCGCAACGCCGCTAAACGTCGCAACTGCCGTTAAACGTCGCAACACTAACGCTAAACGTCGCAACCGCCGCTAAACGTCGCAATCGCCCTGCCGTTAAACGTAGCAACGCTGACGGTAAACGTCGCAAAATAATCGACTGCCGTTAAACGTCGCAACCTTGCCGCTAAACGTCGCACTTAGTAGGAAGGTATAGTGTCGAGCCTAATCAACACACAAATATTACATAGGGCAATTATGACTTCAAAGCAGCTGCTCTTAGACTCATAGCAACCATCAACATATCCTTAGCAACCACCCCTTGGTCCATAGCAACCACTCTTACACCTTATGCCAATCGCCTTAAGGCCAAAAGTATCCACTATACTGTCCATAGCAACCGATTTGAGTTCCATAGCAACCGTAATTGCACCTTTAATATCCATTTAAATATCAAATGGAATAACTCTCGCGGCCATAAACTTTATCTCAGTGTCTATTTTGATCATCTTCAGATCAACTTTCAAACTTGGTCAAGTTGAGTTAGATCTAGATAGGCAAGCCCTATAGAGACCTTATTCTTGCTTTATCGGTGTTGCGACGTTTATCGGTGAGTGTAGCGCCGCCAAACGTCGCAACGCCGCTAAACGTCGCATTCAACGCTAAACGTCATACTTGATCTTAGGACAATTGTTTCTGGCATATTTGTACAGATATAATTTATGTGTGTTTATCCTACACGATCCAGTTTTAAACCATCAATTCATCAAACTACATAACACACTTTTCGACACTATGTATGCATTTACATGACCGTTTGTACTTAAAAGAAAAGGGATATTAAGAAAGTCGATATAAATGACCCCTGTGAACTATTTGCAAACCTATAATTAATATCTAGACTGGATGAGTAAAGTATATGATGAAGACGTTGATTCCTGGAAACCTAAACCTTATATTGGTAATACATTGTAATGAAATATTCTAATAATAATCACTATCTTAATTATTTACCTATGTAAGTATGACAATGTTATAATCAGAACAGCATATTTTACCTCCCGCTGGATTTTTGATAAAAAATTCCAAATATTTTGCATTATACTTTATGGAAAACTTTTTTATTTATCTATTAAAAATTCTGAAAATTTAAGTCCTAGAAGGAAAAATTGAAATAAGATTGTATTAAAAATTTTAGCAAAATCGCTGTGATAGTTTAAAAGATATTTACAGCAAATAGGGGTCCAGCATTAACGCAAACGACCTATACATTTATCATTGAACAATACTGGTTTTAAGTGACAAAACAGAGGTCTGTCATAGTTTGCCGTATTCAACAGTGACGGCACAATGCGTTTCAACGGTCACACGGTGTCCTAGATCGTATTTCGAGCAGTTTTGACCCTCGCACTGCTGCTGTAGTTGAAGATAGACAGTAGGTCTTTATGGCAATGAAAAGAATATTTATTTCTGAGTTGATTAAGATCGGGCTGACTGAAATCGGCCAAAAATTGACTGATCTATGAGGCATAGATTACAACCATGTCTGTTTTTCTACAGAAATAAGCTTGAGAGTTACATACCTTTTCTTAGTATATAGTATCGGTTGATATATTGACCTAACCCACGCCGATAGCCTGTGGTTTCTAGTGGATGGTTGTTTCGGTCAGGCCCGTAGGAAGCATTTTCAGATGGGGGGGGGCTTAATGGTTCAGATTCATTTTTATGGGTAATAAATCAATATTTATCATATAAGTCTAGATTTGTCTTACAAGACGCACCGCCTCTTCCGCGGGGTTTCAAGAGACCAACTAAGGTCCTTGGTTATCTTATGCAAGTTAAATTAAACAGTTAAAGATTTTACTTTTTTACATCTATCAATTTTACGGATGGCGCAAGATTCAAGAATAACGTTCACTCAAAATCAAAGTATTGAAATACAGAAAGACTTTCGTGCACATTGAAACCTAACAAATCCATACTAAT
The DNA here is from genome assembly GCA_025267735.1 of Mactra quadrangularis. Classification (NCBI taxonomy): domain Eukaryota; kingdom Metazoa; phylum Mollusca; class Bivalvia; order Venerida; family Mactridae; genus Mactra; species Mactra quadrangularis. The sequence continues at coordinate 28,244,910 of CM046303.1, forward strand.
GATTACTCCGTACGCATTAGATTCAAGTACGAGCCGAGCAGGGCAAAAATGCAGGCGAAGTGTTTATTCTATCCAGTACAACTGGCAAATATTTATATCACACGCTTATTAATATAAGAAAATACCTGTCACTGACACTGAAACAAAATCGCGTCAGTTGATTGACGGAACTACTTTTATCCGCTTAGAAATAAACTGCGTAATAAATCAGAGACACACGTATCACTCCGCATGTTAAACTGCTCAGGCATTTGAATTGTCGATAGTTTTCGACTTGTGGTATAACTTAAGCCTTTTGGCGAAATCGGCTTAAGTCTAAAAATGGCATATCTGTGTTAACTGAAACCAACAAAGTCACTTCCAATCTTTGTTCCATGCAGTGCATCTGTTTGATCTTTGTACATCATGTTTAGGTCTTTTTGATGGAGGGAAAAATACTACGAAATGAGTTGGTACCCAATCGATCGTATCAATGTTCAATGAATGAGTCCACATAATTGTCTGTGTTCCAGTGGGACAGTTTTGTGGTTATAAATACCACTATGGATACAAGTTTTCAAAGCTAAAAGAAAAACTGACACAATGGGTCGTTCTAAAACATTGTTAGCTGCAAACAAATGCAACAGCCTAGAATACTGCCCATCAATAGTTGTTTTAATGATTTCATTTTTAAGAGACCCGAAACTATCATCAGTGACAGTGGATTCATTGCATATAGATGAGTTATATAATTATGTAATCAACAGAAACCTGTTTTTCAGACATTTCAGAGAATGTATCTGTCTTTTTGTATAATCTGGCATTAAGAATCATTTCAAATACAACTCATATCCGTATTTCTTTGTAATATTGATCATCACTATGGTCAAGGGTAGGAACAAGTTTTATCGGAGCGTCATGTGGGAAAATTTGTTAAGACACATGATCAACTTCACGATGAACAGATATTATTGCATTTGCAGCAGGAATCTTTATCTATGTCTTTCTGTTTCAAAAACCCACGACAATTTCAAAATTTACCATACAATTTACAGCTCTAGATAATATTTGCTTTAATGTACAAGCATCAATAGTGATGAACAAAAGTATCAATCAATTGAGTATGAGTCTGTATGACAGTTAAATAAATATCCTTAATCACCAACTTCCTAGTTTTTAATCACTATAACTGCTGAAAGTATTGGGGGCTTAGCTGCTGAACCCATGATTTATTGGCAGGTATGTGTTTGGTAGGAGCAATGACTTATAGGGTTCTTGTTATTAAGCAAAAGCATTTAGGAGCGTATATAAAAACTTCACATTTGTATGCACTAGTTGACAGGTACACGCGCAAATAATAACATGTAAGCACGCATTAAAATCACTCGGAACTCAACAGCATAGTGTGCGCAAGTAATCACTGCATGAGCACTTGGTATGACGTGTATAGAACATTGTCATGTCCCTTTCATGTCATCGTAGTGTTGTAACCACGGACATAACATCATGCATTTGCTATTTCAGACACTTGTTGCAAAGAATAATAAACCTACTTATGAACAGGAAACTTCCCATAACTTTTAAAGACTCTGGGTCATTTTGTTTTTTTATCTCAATTAGTAGGAATAAAAATTAAAGTCATCATTTATTGATTTTTATTGCATCTTAACTTCACTATTCACGAATCATGATTTATTATAATTTACATATTTCGTAAGTCCAGTGTCAATACTATATGCTAATGATACAATAATGGTAACTCTTGTCCGAGCAGCCACAAGGATGCTGGCACGACCTGACAGTTACTCTAATCCTCCTCCTACGACTAGATTCTCTAACAAAATATGTCTTGAGGTATATACATGTACGACATATTCTGACGGATCAATTTACTGACAGATATTTTATGTACATGTGGATTAGAAAATCAGTTGAAAATTGAGAACCAAATTAATCATAACAGGGGTGTAGCAAGGGCTCCTAAATGTGTACGCAGAATCTAGGGGGTCAAGGGCATGCCCCCGACCTTGTTCTTCTGTAACGATTCAGAAGTGATTTGGCAACTTTTTAAAAATAGTTTGTTTAATTGATTCCGGACAGAAATATAGGAAGTCAACATTATTACCAATTATCATTAATTTTCAATCAGCATTCAAAGAATTATATAGACTGTAGTCAAATACAAACAACCAATTTAAAATTTTAAACCGTCAACTAAACTCCCAAAAGGCAAGTCCCATTGAAACGTAACTTGACATTAGGTAAGTAAAGTAACGAGCAGTTTTGTTTCACACACCCCTCATCCCTTCAGGCCTAAGTTTTATTGCATTTTTGGCGTTTGTAATTTTTACGATTTTCTGGACTAATGTGTACGCAGCTGCGTACTAGTAGCTACTGCTACTGCATAATCAGAGACATATGAGCTATAATTCCTTGTCAAAATCGACGAAACTTCTACATAATAAATTATAATCATACATTTTGCTTGTAGCTAAAGAATCGGTGAAGCTATACAATTATTATAAAGTGTTTTATGAAACATCCTGTATGTATCCTGCATATAATTACAAAATATTATGTCCAATATTATTCCAAAGGGAATAAACAAGTATTATATATAAAACATATTAAAGTTTATACTAAAACGCCATTATGGTTTATTTGATAAAAAAACAAAACAATATGGCGTATATTTTTAAAATGTAATTTGAGTTCATGAAAATAGTTTCTAGATAAAAGGCTTCGACCAAATTATTGATGACGACATATTTTTCTATTTTTGATATACATGTATAATTATCAAATATAGCTTTCTTTACTGCTCCCTACGCCATAAAATACCTCGACTACAAAAGCTAATTTCAAACGGAGTTTCCTTTCATAAATTATTAAGAACAAAACTATTCACTACGCCAAAAGCAGAAATTAACGAAGCGATGAAAATATAGATACAACATGTACACATTTGTGATAGCATAGTGTTAGTTCTAAACAAAGAAAGAGTGCTTAGTTTCCGGTAATACGGTGCGCGGGTTCGAATCCCAACCGCGGTGGGTTTAACTTTTCTTGAAAATTTGACAATAATGCCAATTTTAATATAATATCTGGGTATATGGTGATGTTGCTGACCCGGAGGACGAGAATGTAAATACTGGTAATAGACAAGGTTCCAGGAATGTTAAGTTAGGTGCGCTAGCCTTCGTTAAATAACCATACATGTTTGACATGGCGTAAAAGCCAATACATAAATAAATTAAGGGGGCTTAATTTTAGGGACTTAGACGTTATACACATGCAATAGTATAGGTCTCAGTCTATTAAAATAAATTATGTACCCGACCCGTTGCAAAGGCGGATGTAGGGGGCGAACCTGGCGGACGCCCCCTTAAATTGCCCAAGCAATAAGTTACGGGACAGGAAGTACAATAACATAAGATACCAAAATTCAAAAGCAATGCCTTCACGTTTTTTGTTAGAGTTTAACATGATCCAGCAGTTGAAATTATATGATATATATCTAGATGCTTTTATTGTATATCCTGGAAAAAGATAACTGGGGCTCTGGAAATGCGCCTGATCCCTTTACAAATTACCAAATTCAGGAGCGTCTGGGGGGCTGCCGCCCCATGGACCCCTGATCATGGTTTTGTTCAGTACCCATCGGGGATTTCTTATGGTCCTTGGACTCCCAATCTGCTTTTTCGATTTCATCGCCTAACTAGCATGTTCGCCTCCTCTAGCTAGATATCCTAAGTCCGTCTATGCGTTGTGTTGTTTTTAAGTGAATATGAATCACGGGTTTCTCGAGCTTAGACGAGAATGAGTTTATATGATGTGTAAGTTAGTTCACAGTCAGTTATCTGAGTTATAAAATGTGAGTAGACTATATGAATAAAACCTAATGGGATAATTTTAAGGTACAATTATTTTCTTTATTTCATTTTTGTCAAATTGCATTTATTTGTATTCTGTATGCGTGTACATGTATATGCATTACAAATATTGACCAAAGATCTCTTGATAGTGTAGTGCCCTGCACTCTTACCTTGCAAAATCTGTGTACTTAGTTAACTATAAGCCTGTCTTATGCCATATTTACACGATGTCCACTATATCTATATTACATCATATCCTTTAATTGTTAAATAAGTCCTTTGCAATGTTAATTTAGTTAATGTCCAAGTTTTGTGTCGTAACTATTCATTTTTCTAACACTAATTGTCAATTAAATACAGCGCGTGTCGGCCATTTGTAAATACAATGTCGTCATCATATTATGACGTCACGCTCGCGGTCTAATTCTTACCTGTACTCTCTGTTAGCGGGGGCGCGCTACAGGGTATTTTATAATTACAATGGCGTTACTATTTGAATTGTTTAAATGCATGTATTTTACTTATTGAATCATATGTTTATATATTTGTACGTTAGCCGACAACAACTTAGGCACTTTTAACATATATGCTTATATTTTAGCGGGATCTTACGTGTAAACAGTCATTTTATGAAGTTTCCCAGTGCACACAGTCTTGTGTGCACATATTTATCACTGCGTGCAGCCGTGGGTAGCCTCGCCAACGACTCGGACTGCACACAGCGGCTGGTGTGCATCTTGGTTCCAAGAGGCTTGCTTTGGAGTTATTCGAGGACTCCACATTTAGACGCGAAAGAAGTAACATCTAAAAACTTAACTTTTTTTGGAACTTATTTATTTTTGGATCTTTCATATTCATATTAATTCATTAAGGTAATCATTATTTGTTTACGGCGTCGACTGTATTAGATTATTTTTGTACATTTAATCTAGGCTATTTAAATTGTTGTTTATTATTAAGTTCACGGTGTTTGCTGAACTCTGTTTCTTCTAGTAGATTTTTGTAAACTCTTAGATTGTTCTTACATATACGATAGCCATAGGAGTACTGGTTGTTGTATTACATTTAAACACATACATCTTAGATAATTGTCGGCTCGCGTATTTTATTGCTTGGTTGATATTTATTTGAATGATCTTTCTCTATATTTTTGTTAAGGTTATTCACAAAATAAACTTAGTTAAATCGTCAGAGTATATTTTTATTTATATTTTATTTTACTATTAAGTGGAGTCCATTTTATTTCGACATTTTGTCACACCCCCCCCCCCAACGGAGTGGCACGGCTAGAGGGCCTATAAGTACTTATATATAATATAGAAAGGAGCAGCAAAGACTTAGAGTATAGATACAACGAGCAAGAGCACCCTTAGTCCGGAGCGCAACAGAAAAAAGTGGTGGCAGCGGTGGGATCCTTGATAATTATCGACTTGGATCGACATAGTGATCGGAACCTTCAATAGATCTATTATGAGAAAACCGGCGACTAAAGGGTGCAGAACGTCAGAGGTTATATTTGATACAGAACCGGAAGTTGTTAGATTTGAAGATATGCCACGGCTACCAGAACATGAGTCTGCTATACAGCAGCGCATTACAGTGCAACCCGACGGAACGAACGTCGGCGAAGACGAGATGTTATGTGCATCACAGGTACAAGATACAGTGTCGGTGCATGACTACCCACACAGCGAAAAATGCGTCAGCGTCGAAGTAGAAAGAACACCCGGAAGCGCTACGTCCTGTATAGACATGTCCGTCAATCAGTCCAGTGTCCCGTCACGACTTGCAGACGAAAATTTACTCCAAAAGCTAACTGGTATGCTTCAGAGACAACATGAAGGTATAATTAATGCTTTGTCAATTATATGTAATTTTATTCAAGATTTTCAGGCTCAACGAACAACGAGTCAAGACTGCAGACAGAGCAGCGCGAGTGAAGCACGCCCGGTGGTTAACTGTACTGAGTCAGAAAGAGAGTTAAGGTTTAACTCGTCGACTGATCGATCAATACACAATATAAGTGACGTAGATACATTTCAGCGAGGGGCTCACTGCGGGGTTTCAACTAATGGTAATAGTGACGTATTACCATCACAGTATGTATGACGGGGATTGTCGCTCGTATAGTGAGACACAGTACAGATGTTCTAGACGAGGCAGGGGCGTATGCAGTCACGATGAGGGCATAGGAAATGGTGATTACAGGCAGAATAACTATTTAAGACCAAGGTCTATGGCTAATACCCAGTCATCACTTGGACAAATGAATGCTGTAAAAATACCTCCATTCACGGGTGGAGAAGACTGGAAGATATGGTTGTGTAGGTTTGAGACCCTAGCCAGGCGTTATGGCTGGGATGATGAGGTATGCTTGGATCAGCTGTTGCCTAGAATACAGGGACCTGCCGCTGATTTTGTCTTTTCACAACTGCCCCAAAGCACACTCTCAGACTATGATGAGTTGGTAAGAGACATAAGTACGAGGTACAGGATAATTGAACCGGCAAGGACTTATGCTGGGAAGTTCAACAGGCGAGTTCAGAGTATTAATGAGACGGCTGAAGAGTATGCCGCTGATTTGAAACGTTTATATGATAAGGCATATCCGAATAGAGAGAGAAACACGCGTAGGGAAGATTTGCTACGCCGATTTATTGATGGTCTCCATGACGACGAGGCGAGGTTTACCGTCGATTTTCATAAGGAGCCAGCTGATATAGATGAGGCTGTATATTTTGTGGTGAATTTTATACAGACGAGAAGGGGTAGAGAGTATGGTAGGTACAACCCAAAGGGAGAGAGAAAGGTGATTAGGTTGGCGAGAGATGAGCCATTTGAACATAGTGAGGAGACTGATGGTGAGGAAGATTCCGAGCGTACTCCGGGAGTACCGGCTCGTAGACAAGTGCATAGGGGTACAGGAAAGCCACGTCAGGACGGACTGGTAAGTAACCCAGTGGAGAGTCCAGAACTGGACGTTTTTCAGAGAGAGATTAGGGATCAAGCCAAGGTGATCCAAGATATACAGGGTAAGTTGGACGAGCTTACCAGGGCTCTCGGGACCTGGAGCCAATTTGAGAAGATGAGCAAGCTGACTTGCTTTAACTGTAATGAGAAGGGGCATTTTGCTCGGGATTGTCCTGGGAGGACAAAATTTAAGACAGAAGGTCAACAGAGGTGGCAACGAGGGCCACAATTTCGTAGGCTTAATAGGGATAGGAGCTCTAGGAGATATCACAGACAGAAAAGAAGACAAAGTAGTTTTGAACTGCGTACGGGGGTTCAAGAAAAAGACCGAATTCATTGGAGTAGTAATATTGTTCAAAGTAATATACAGAGGAAAGCTGGGCTAAGTGATGGGGTGTACGTCGAAGGTAAGTTAGAAGGGGTGCCTATCTTATCCACAGTTGACACGGGTGCGTCACAGACAGTAGTGTCAAATCGTCTGTACGACAGTTTGGAAACCAGTCGTAGACCGCCTTTACATATGTCTAATAACTTGACAGGCGCGGGCGGGGCCCCACTACGTGAAGAGAGGATGGGTTATTTTGATATCCAGCTTGGGCCCTTAGAATTTAATCAGGAAATGGTGGTAGCAGACATCGAGGATGACTGTCTTATAGGGGTAGACATGCTACAGAACAACGATACAGGGCCGGCGGACATACTGCTCAGCAAAGGGGTGATGAGACTGCGTGGCCATGATATACCATGTAAACAGGTGGGTATTGCAAAGGAAACAAGGATAATTGCAGCTGATGATAATTTAGGGATGCCAGCTCAGGTCAAGACAATTAATGATTTATTTACTAAGAGGAAAGATGGAGGCAACTCAATACCAGTGCCAAGCTATCTGATAGAGCCAAAAGAGCGTGAACAAGAGATCTACCCACAGCGAGGTGCTGTGTTCGAGTTAGCTGAGAGGATCAAGGGACAAGTTACAGAAATTATGTCAGAAAGAAAGTATGAAGAATCGAACAATGATAAGGTGCGGCGTATACAGGCTAAGAAGAACAAACAAAAAGAGGGAACGATGGTGTCAGATGGTTATGTAAGTATGGGAGATAGTAGAGCAAATGTTGTGTTAGAGCTCTTAAGCCAGCCACGCGGTAGAGTTTGCCAGGGAAGAAAGCCTGGTGACCAAGCTGGACTAGCAGACCCACAACTTAAACGTCAAGATATATTTCCAAGAGCTAAGCTGGACAGAGGTCTAACGCACTTGACAGAGCCTGCTATTAATACAGGCCAAGCTGTTCCGAAGAGACTGAACTCAAGGTGCATGCCGCCTGCTGTCGCTGGCGATGAACAGGAATGTAGGAAAATGGTATGGACGGGAGCAAACGAGAAATCTGCCGACAGTCAGTGCCGGGACATCAATACTATCAAACCACACAAGAATAGACCACGCTGGAAGTATATGAAGAGGCTGAAAAACAAGAGCAATTCAAGAATGGAAGGAATCTATGTTAAAAAGTTGTAATGACATTAAGTGGCGTAATATGTGACAATTAACGTTTTGTTATTTAATCAAAGACAGTGAATCTATTATAACGCTTGTGTAAAGTGTTTTGTGTTTAAAACTATAAATTGAAGTGTGCGCTCCGTTCAACTGTTCCTTATTCTTTCAGTTATGTAGGATGAATTAATAGGGTTATGTATGTCGAATCCAAATTTTCTAAATTTTGTCGGGGAAATACAGACTGAACTGAGCGCAAAAATGTGATTGCTTTATTTTCATGTAATTTTATAATATTGTTATTATATGTAATTATGTTTTGTAAATGGGTCATTTCATAGTATTCACTAATCATATAGTTTTAATTTCGCTTGCAATGCATTGGTTCCTATTAATAATATGTTAAGTGGCAGTCGGAGCTTTGCCACATTAGGTGGGGGTAGTGTAGTGCCCTGCACTCTTACCTTGCAAAATCTGTGTACTTAGTTAACTATAAGCCTGTCTTATGCCATATTTACACGATGTCCACTATATCTATATTACATCATATCCTTTAATTGTTAAATAAGTCCTTTGCAATGTTAATTTAGTTAATGTCCAAGTTTTGTGTCGTAACTATTCATTTTTCTAACACTAATTGTCAATTAAATACAGCGCGTGTCGGCCATTTGTAAATACAATGTCGTCATCATATTATGACGTCACGCTCGCGGTCTAATTCTTACCTGTACTCTCTGTTAGCGGGGGCGCGCTACAGGGTATTTTATAATTACAATGGCGTTACTATTTGAATTGTTTAAATGCATGTATTTTACTTATTGAATCATATGTTTATATATTTGTACGTTAGCCGACAACAACTTAGGCACTTTTAACATATATGCTTATATTTTAGCGGGATCTTACGTGTAAACAGTCATTTTATGAAGTTTCCCAGTGCACACAGTCTTGTGTGCACATATTTATCACTGCGTGCAGCCGTGGGTAGCCTCGCCAACGACTCGGACTGCACACAGCGGCTGGTGTGCATCTTGGTTCCAAGAGGCTTGCTTTGGAGTTATTCGAGGACTCCACATTTAGACGCGAAAGAAGTAACATCTAAAAACTTAACTTTTTTTGGAACTTATTTATTTTTGGATCTTTCATATTCATATTAATTCATTAAGGTAATCATTATTTGTTTACGGCGTCGACTGTATTAGATTATTTTTGTACATTTAATCTAGGCTATTTAAATTGTTGTTTATTATTAAGTTCACGGTGTTTGCTGAACTCTGTTTCTTCTAGTAGATTTTTGTAAACTCTTAGATTGTTCTTACATATACGATAGCCATAGGAGTACTGGTTGTTGTATTACATTTAAACACATACATCTTAGATAATTGTCGGCTCGCGTATTTTATTGCTTGGTTGATATTTATTTGAATGATCTTTCTCTATATTTTTGTTAAGGTTATTCACAAAATAAACTTAGTTAAATCGTCAGAGTATATTTTTATTTATATTTTATTTTACTATTAAGTGGAGTCCATTTTATTTCGACATTTTGTCACACCCCCCCCCAACGGAGTGGCACGGCTAGAGGGCCTATAAGTACTTATATATAATATAGAAAGGAGCAGCAAAGACTTAGAGTATAGATACAACGAGCAAGAGCACCCTTAGTCCGGAGCGCAACAATAGCAATGCCACGTCCCTCAGTTGCTACACTATAAACGAATATATGATTGAAAGATATAATATGCAGCTAGCTGACACTAGTCTTTTGAAAAATATTTGTGCCTAACACCAATGGCACTAGTGTTGTACGAGCGGCTTGTAGTCAATGGTAAGACATTTCTATATTGGTTGTAAACCAACGTTTTAAACAATGAGTAATTTCTTGAGAATTTTACATATCACTAATGAATGAGGTAAATATCATGTGCCACGTAGATGAATTCACACATGACTGATATGAATCTGGCACAAAATATATACTCGGCTTAAGGTTCATGTAAAGTCTTGGTTTGCTAAAAAGTAGTGAAACAGAAATAGCTCTAATTCTGTCATATTTCCACAAACAGTATTGTTTTTACATCAAAATGTTTCTTATGAAACATACAAAGTGATACTGGTCATCAATTACGATAAAAATATTAGCAAAAGATGTATTTGCAAATTGACTCGAAAGATAAAGGAATGATATCTAATTTGAACTCAGTGCGACAAATTTATGGAATTGTAAAAAAATATTGTGAATGTTTTTTATATTTCAGGTTTCTATACTAAATATGGGCTTTAAAGAATCTAGTGAGCAAACTACATTAGAACAATAATAAAAAAAAATACAAAAATAATTAAAAAAAATATAAAATAACAAAATTAGAATACACACATACAAAATTTTATAGGAACTAAGCTGATGAATACACGGGTATATTTTTGTACAGCACCAAGTAAAAGTTAGAGATATTTTCACTTTATAAACCTAGTACAAAGATTTAATCAAATTTAATTACCATTTTGAATGATTTTTAGTTAAGCTTCATCAGTACATTTTACTGTACAATACGGAATAATATTTTGACAAGAACACAGCTTGAAAAGTCATATTGGACGAGCCGATAGGCGATTCAATTATCACTTTTCAATCTGTGTATAAGTAAAATGAATAATAACCTTTTTATTATATATCTTTCGTTGACTTTGAAATAATGATCATCACCATCATCCCCAGCAAAGCAATCGCAGCCATTATTATCATCACCACCACCACCAACCATGTATATACCTTATATAGACACATAATAACCTTTACATACATGTATTGCCAATTATAAACAATAACACGGTATGTGACTTGTGGTCAATCAAACATGACACCTAATATAGATACATAATAACATATACATACATGTATTGCCAATTATAAACAATAACACGGTATGTGACTTGTGGTCAATCAAACATGACACCTAATATAGATACATAATAACATATACATACATGTATTGCCAATTATAAACAATATCACGGTATGTGGCTTGTGGTCAATCAAACATGACACCTAATATAGATACATAATAACATATACATACATGTATTGCCAATTATAAACAATATCACGGTATGTGACTTGTGGTCAATCAAACATGACACCTAATATAGATACATAATAACATATACATACATGTATTGCCAATTATAAACAATATCACGGTATGTGGCTTGTGGTCAATCAAATATGACACCTTATATAGACACACAATAACATATACATACATGTATTACCAATTATAAACAATAACACGGTATGTGGCTTGTGGTCAATCAAATATGACACCTTATATAGACACACAATAACATATACATACATGTATTACCAATTATAAACAATATCACGGTATGTGGCTTGTGGTCAATCAAATATGACACCTTATATAGACACACAATAACATATACATACATGTGTTGCCAATTATAAACAATAGCACGGTATGTGGCTTGTGGTCAATCAAATATGACACCTTATATATACTGAAAGGATAAAGAAACGCAGGGTAACATTTTTTCCGATATTTTGAAAACGCATTCTCCAAATAAAGTGAAATTTTGTGGATTGAGTAATTAGGTCATATTACACCTTGCCAAGTATCGAAAATTTAGTCACGGTTCAGTGCGCAGTTCTGGTAAATGGAGGAAGGAAAAACAAGAATCTCGTGCACCGTGTTGTTCTGGTCTCACACAGCGGTGGTCAAGCCACTCTGTGTTAGTCTTTATAAAGACCAACTGCTTTCCTAAAATTAATTGAGAATTTGATTCGTTTTAAGAATGGCACGACCCATAGAAGTTCAGAGGGGTCAGGCCATTTAGATGCTGATGCAAGGACAGCTTTAAAAATTAGGTTGCTAGGCACTTTGGTGTTAATGTTTCCACCATAGAACATCTTGTAAGAAGTATTCGGGAAACTGGGCGATTGGCCGATCGAGCTAGGTCAGGACGTCCGTGCGTAACGTCACGACGTCAGGATCACTATATTGCCGTCTTTCATGTCTGTAATCGGCGCCTTACTGCCGTTGAGATTGAACTTAGTGTTTGTGGAAATCATGGGTGTCCTATATGTTCAAAAACTGTAAGGAATCGATTACGAGAAGTTGGTGTAAGAGCACGTCGCCCCTACGTAGGTCCACAACTTACCCCTACTCGACGTCAGCGTCGTATGACCTGGGTCGCTGCACATACTCCACGACGGTTTCCACTGAGGCAGTGGAGACAAGTTTTCTTCACGGACGAGTCTCGATTCTGCCTTTATCGATCTGATGGCCGTCAACGTGTCTAACGACGTCGTGGCGAACGTTTTACGGACGCTTGTGTGGTAGAGAGGGATAGGTTCGGGGGCGGTTCAGTAATGGTGTTGGGAGGAATCTAACACGGGTTAAACTCACAATTGGTTCTTATTGATGGCAATTCAACAGCAGCTCAGTATAGAGATGAGATCATTCAACCCCATGTTATCCCTTTCTTACAGCAGCATAAGCTTACCCTCCAGCAGGAATTAGTCCCCACGTAGCAAAGATTTGCCAAGTTTTCTGGCCAATAACAACATTTAACCACTAGATTGGCCGCCATATAGCCCTTATATGTCCCCGATCAAGCATCTTTGGGACCAGTTGGACGATCAGGTTCGAAAGCGCCAGCTCCCCTGCCACTCAAGAGCAGTTGACCAGAGTTCTGATTGAAAAGTGTGACAACATCCCCATATGACGGATAAACGCTTTCATGAGCTCTATGACCAAAAGAATAAGGACCGTGACCACAGCAAACGGCGGACACACAAAATATTAATGAATCAGATCAATTTCAATGTCAAAAACCTATGGGTCCATTCAATTTAATCGTCAGTAACGCTAAACCAATTGACAGATGCAATATACAGACTTTGAAAAATTTTAAGCATTAATTTATCTGTAAGTATATAAAATTTCGCTTTAAATGAAGCCCGATATCATACATAATTTCTGGTTTATATTTCACCCAGCGTCTCTTTATCCTTTCAGTATAGATACGTAATAACATATACATACTGTACTTGTATTACCAATTACAATGTACATGTATACAATAACAAGGTATGTGACTTACGGTAGTCTTGCCCTTATACAATAAAGGAATCTTCAGTTGCTCACCTGATGTCTATATCAGGTGGAGTTGGTATCCATTGATTCCATTCGTCCAGGAGTTCCTGTGATGGTTGTAAATTAATAGATCATATATAGTTGCTAGTCTGTTTGAAGTTTTGATATGGTTGATATAACCCAGTGCTAATGAGAGGGTTTATAAATTTTGGAAGATTAAGACTGTAAAACCAAATGGAAAACGTCTCATTTACACTTGGAATAAAAACACTAGGCTATGAAAATTGAAAATTATTTATTGACAAACATTAAATGTATGACATGGTAAATTTACATGACTTACTAAGTAAATATAATTTTTGTTTTTTAAAGAGCGGTACATATTCCGTTCTAGCAGTGTAATCGTTCCCATCAACAATATCTTGGTATAAGTTATAGGCATGATATGGATAGTATATATACATTTGTACTATTTTATCGCTGCGTATAACTAAATGAATGTTCCATGGTGATTACTAACGCAGTTATATACTTGGGATTGTTTAATTGGGTACCCGTTAACTTCGGCGGATTCTTACCGTACTTACTAAATGACGTCAACTTTACTCTGAAATTGGTGCAAAAGTTACTTCTTTCCCTTACCAAAGCAAACAGCTGCGGTGAATACATGTATAAGGTGTACTTGCTGTGTACATGCTGTAAACTAGGTAGTACACAAGAGAAGTACGTTTATATACACCGCATGCGGAGTACATGCTGTGTACTATTCACATCGTACACAATATATACGCAGGAGGACACTAGTACACTTTAAGTACACCGCAAAGTGATAGGCAGTTTAGAAAGTATCTATCTATCTATCTCATAGTACTGCCACACACCTCTCACGAGTATTAAATACATATAGTGACTAAGTACACTAAATATGTATGCCGGAAGGACTTAGACAATTGTCTTCAAAAAGAACAGTAAACCTCATGTTCACTGCAGCAACTTGAAATTTTAATTCTTTTTTTTTTAGTACACCTTATATACACCTGAGGGACTTGTAATAATTTGCTTTGTTTTTATTGGTCTGCAAGTACACTTCATATACACAGGAAGAATAAAGGGAAATAACCTCGGCACAAGTTAGCTTTTGTGATTTGCACACAATAGTGCATTTACCAATGCACCGGCCAACTTTTTGAGCGCCAAACCGTTATGAACGTTTTTTGAAGATATTTTAAGAATTGTTTGGTGATATGTAAGTATTTTAAGAGAATTATATATGAACAATAAATGAATGTTACTGACTTTTTGATCTGAAATTAGCGATATTGTTATAAAGCACATGTATTATTGTGAGAGTTACAATGTAACATATTTTCGCGACCTTCCTGTTTTGTAAACAATTTTAATTCAAGTCCTTACCTATTTATTTAACCATTTATATGCATATTTCAGGCTCTATATACTTCATGCTTTATATATCAATTCATTATTCGCTTTGTAAATATTTTGACTGGTTTTTATTAGTTTGCTCTTTGCTCCAGATTCGTCCTTGTGGTCTGGTTCGTACTCGATATTTTTCGCCCGAGGAAAATTCACTGAACATTTTCTATATAAGAATCTTTTAATTGTATGTTATTTAAGTAATGTTTGAATAACTTTGAACTTGTAAACCGTCTATTAAACTACATATTGTAAAACCTGTCTACAATGACTAGGGATGTATACCGGTAGCAAGTACCGTAGTCCTATCCTGACGGAATCTGATTTCGCTGAACTATGAATTTCTGGTTTATTTACGTAATTCACGCATGCGCGGACTCGGTCACGTGTTATTTCGACGCCTAAGGAGAATAATTGTCGAAATGTATAAAAATATTCGAAATAAACGTGGGAAAAGTAATTTATTTATGAATTACATTTCAATACATTGATTTTTGCGTATTTTCACTATTACCAAAATTTAACATTTTGATTTTCGTCAGATGCGGCATTACAGTTTTGGATCAGACCCGTTATGAAACCTCACCAGAGTAACACCCATTCGTTTAAGGTCGTTTTTCTGATCAAATACCCATTTGATAATAAGATCGTGTGCATTATTCAATAAAACATTCATTTAAACATCATTGTACACCAAAACGACCATTGAAATATCAAAGAATTAAATAAAATAGCCGTTTTCGCTAGGAAACGTTCAATATCATCGTGTGACCGACATTATAGAAGCTGTGCGAGATCTCATTTCAACCGGAATTCTCGGTTCAAACTCCTCACAGTGCTTACGTCACGCTTTGCTACTTAATCACTGCCACCATGTAAATCACGTGACGCTAGTAATACTATCTATTTATAGAATGCCCAAACTTCTCACAGTGCTTACGTCACGCTTTGTTATTTCTACAAATTGATAATTACGACTATTTTTTATCTTTATGTACTTTGAACATTTCATTTTACTAAGAGAAGACTAAAATTATTGAAAATATTGAAAAGTTAAAGAAAGATGAAAACATATTTTCGGCTCTCTGGGGGACGAATTTTACTTGTGGTGGCAGTGGTTATTGAATTGATAAAGGGAGATAACCGCTGCGGGGAGTTTGTTCTCGGTTATGAGCGTTTACGAACATAGCAGAGTAATTCCGATTGGTACCGGGAATTCCAAATAAAAATCTATTTTTAGAACTTATTTGTTAACAAAGACATTTTGTTTTCTAGCAATTTAAGACTTTATTTCTAGTTTTTTTTAATATAGCTAACAGTACGTAAATAAAATCCTATAAATTATGTAAAACTAAAGAAATAATCATATTTCATGTTTATAAGCAACGAACATATTTT
Organism: Mactra quadrangularis; assembly: GCA_025267735.1. Lineage (NCBI taxonomy): Eukaryota > Metazoa > Mollusca > Bivalvia > Venerida > Mactridae > Mactra > Mactra quadrangularis. The sequence goes on from CM046303.1 coordinate 28,261,172, forward strand.
GTAAATAAATGTCGCGCGGTTGAAGCACATGGTTTTGTTATCATGACCGTCAAGGTAGATCTCGACGTCACGTGGTCCACATTTTGTCAAGATGGCGGCAGAGTATTGAATTTTAAGACCTATTGGAAACTTTGGCGTATTTTACGTTCGGGATGGGCACTTGTTACGTAGTAAGTTGTCAAATTAAAAGATTATACATTTATTTATCGGGATATGCTTCAGATCAGTCAATTGAACTCACGATTAATTCATACGAGCGTGGCAGATTCCTGGCACGATTATTGGTGGACTTTTATCATACACTTGTCTTCAGCGTACCCGTTCATTGACAGTATAAACACGGGTTCGCTGAAGACCTTAAGCTACTCGCTAAGTCAGACGTCTGATAAATTTTGTCGGTTGTCCTTGGACATAACCTACTGTTTACTACACAGATCACGTGATAAACGAAACATGCGGTATACTGCACCACTCTATAAACGTGACTAAGTTTCATCAGTTCCTTATGCCCAATGAGTCGGACGCCCGAGACAAAAAGTGTATTGATTGCATCAATTTCACCTCAACAAACATTCACTTGAAACCATATTTGTATATGTTTAATTGAGGCAAATGTGACAGGTGTATTAGGATGGTCCATTTATCATTTTTCTCAAGAATAAAAGTGCTACGAAGGGGTTATAACTTTTTGTGCCCTTAGTATTTAATGGCAAGTAGTCCCCGACTCTTCAAATAAAGTAACAGTGAAATTTTACGATATTTACAGTTGTTTAAATGATTTAAATTTGTTAAAAACTGTTTAAACTCTCATACACATGTTAAATTGAACTTTTGGTTCACCGATAATTGTTGGCCACGTTTTTAAATTTGTGCAGTGTGACTTTTTAGACAAAGGACTACAGTTCGGCGAAATCAGATGACGCAATGCCGAACTAACGATTATCAAGGGAAGTTACTCTTATGTAATAAATGACGCCATAAAAGGAGGGAATTAATGTTTATGTTGTTTGTTAGACTAATTATTACTTGATCAATGGATTGACACGTAAATAAATTTGATATTTTGTTTCATTTATTCATATTGGCCAAATTTTTCTTACATCGTCGAAAACCGATGCCTCCGGGATATAAAACCCTCTGTAAATTTTTTTTTTATTTGGACATTGCTTCTCACCAATATCAATCAATAATCCTGTCCGAAGTGCAAAAAAACGGTTGAAACACAACAAACAACTGTATAACGGCAGCCATCTTGAAACATGTACTTTAGATTCGCGAGCTGTGACGTCATTGAAATAAGGCCAATGAAAAATATTTTTTGTGTCTCGTATCCCAGATTTTACGAAAAACATTGCAGACAAACGTTGTGGTCAAGTATTTTTTATGTTTTCGGTAAATAAATTGTTAATATCAAAGTCAACATATTTTGGAATAAGAAAAAGTGTGTAATTGTGTAATCTCAAACGAATTTTGCAAAAAAAACTATTTAAAACGCATTCTGTTTAAGTTAATAAATCGATACGGTAGCGTAAACCAAGTAGTAAACGTGACGTCAGGTTATAGCCTCGATTTCAAAATCTCGCGAGAGTATGAACATAAACAAAAATGGCCGTGAATCAAGGTTGGTCACGAAATTAGGTACGTCGACGATATATTATATCATTTATTACCGTCCAGTATGCCCCGTGTAGATCCATATTGATAATTGATACAAATTGAAATAATTATTTAAGTAATGACACAGTGTTGCAGGAAATTAGCATGCTACTTATACGTTAATTTTTTAAAGTCTAGGGGCACGTTCCACAAAGCGATTGCTAACTAGCGCTTTTAAAAGCGTTTTTTGTAGCGTAAAAGGTCTACAGAACGGTATGTCCAAGATGGCAGTTTTCTCAAACAAAATGTGCAGAATTATAACAAATGAAAAATATTTAAATCAATTATCACCATGATTATTCTTTTAACCGCTTTAACGAAATGAATTGAATAAAATCTATATCTGTATTCTTAAAAAAGAAACACGTTTCCAAAGGGGCAGCCATTTTGAAAAATGCAGAAGTTTTCAGAATCTTACGGCTAGCAAGAAAAAACTTGCTACGTATAGCTAGCTAGCGATTCAATTCTCTCGATCGCAGCAGACCGTTCCATAGGAAATCGCTAGGTAGCGATACAAAGCGCTCGCCCTGCGGAACGTGCCCTTGTTGCCGACAATGTCAATGTCTGAAAGGTCTCTCAAAATTAATACACATGCGTCACATGCACGCTTACATTAATATGCACAATAATATTTGTTGTTCTGTAATATTGTCTTTCGCTTGTAAATTCTGCATGAGTAAACTGTCACATGAACATTGTGTTATTTTTCTGACGAACATCTATGTTATTTGTTTAAAAATGCATAGGATTAAACTCAGAAATATAGTTTGTAAAAGATCACCAACGATTCATTATTGTCTACTGGGCTACTAAACATACTTATTTAATTGCGACACAATATTTTATTGTCATTGTTTTGGTATTAAAATATTCAAGACGAATTTCACACGTAGAACAGAATAGCACAATAACAGTAAAAATTGCAGAGCTTGCATTGAAATATTTCTTTGTCTTGGGTACAAGTGTGTCCAGTGATCGTGTGTTTTCATGGGTTGGTGACACAATAAACCAGGAAAGAGTGCCCCTCGATCCGCCAAAAGCTGATATGTTCATAATCTTCAATCGATATACATGTATATTTCTTGTTAGGCCATGCCATATTGGAATTGTGTTAAGCGTCCGCGTGCGCATAGGTTTTAGAGTCCTTAATCAAATAAAAAAAAATGTTGGAATTTTCTTTAATAATTCTGTTGTTCCAGGATTGGATAACTGATTTTTTCTCAGGAAATACTGATGGTTCCTTGTTTCTGTGTATTTGATAAATGAAAATGTACATGTGTATGTTGTACATGTATATATTTTTTAAAATAGAATTACCCTAATCTCACATTAATGTCATAAACATGCATGTATGACCAAGTACTTATTTGTGTGAAAACTATGGACATGTGTTTTCGTTTCCGGTTTGTTTGTTTTTGTGAATAGGTACCTAGGTTTGTCAAACTTGAGTTGACGCTTAACAAAATTCCAATTTGGCATGGCCTTATTTGTATTTAAACATTGTAATTTGTACTACGGCTGCATATTGGTATCGGTATCATTAAAAATACCGTATCGTTTCATTGGTATCGGTACCGTTTTGTCCCTGGCGGTATCCATCCCTAACAATGACTATTGCGAGTAGAGGTGTATTAACAATACTGTAACCATGATGCAATATATAAAGCCCAATAAGTATTGGTCTTTATGCATAGACAAGTGTAACATGTATAAATGCACATGCATTTTTTTTCAAATGATCTCTTATACAAAAGTTGATTTACATGTAGTTAGAAAAGTGCAATTTTCTATTTGTCTTGCAAAGATAAATATTCTCTCATTTGACGAAACAATTAACCTTTTTAAGCACATGAAGACTATTTTAAGTTTCAAACGCATTTTAACATTCATTCAAACATTTAAATTTCGGATTCTGATAAAAACAATCAGTATAGAACATAACTAGAAAAACCATAACAGAGAAAAAAGCGGTTAAAAATATGAAATATTTACTATCGTCCATTGTCAACATCAAATGGTACCAACAAAAACAAACAGCCCAGAGATTCACCTAGAAAACAGTATTTTTAAGATGAATTTTGAGTAGTGTATGGAAAAATCAGGTTGGTCTGAAGTATAATTGCCATTATGTGACTGTTAATTATTTTATGAAATATTGCATTGCTTTTTACATTTATTGTAATTATTCTTTTTTATTCCACATTTTAGTGTATATTTATGTTAATGGACGTGAGGCCATTAAATTCTTTTGTTAATTTATTTATATTTTATGTCTTTTATTTGCAAAACTATGGATGTTAATAAAAATTAAGACGTGTATACATATAAATATTTTGGTTATAAACCAACAAAGAATGAAAACTTAGATATTGAAATAGAGTCTATTGTTAAAGGACTGCATTTATGTTTATTTCTCAATTAAATTGAATTAATCCTTATTAGGGTTTTTATTGATATCTAATTTATGTATTATGATATCTAATTAATGCATACAGTAAACTGTACACCACACATAGACAGCAAACGTCTTCACAGCACATACACCACAGGCGATTTTATTCAGGAGTACACAGCGTGTATGGGGCAAGAGTTGTACACCACAGCCTCATTTGCATGTGAAAAGTGTATATGCTGTGTACATTCTGTGTACTATTTCTCTGGTGAACTTCAAGCGTACTTGCTGTGTACTTGCAACGTACTTGTTCTCCTGCGTACATCCTGTGTACTGGTAGTTCCCAGCAGATAGTACACCGCAGAGCTCATTTGCATGTGAAAAGAGTACTACAAATGTACTACTAGTGTATATGCTGCGTATGTCTTGTGTACTACTATCAGGTCATGCCATTTCTTCGGTAAGGCAAGTAAAGAAGAACAAGCCTGAAATAAAAGTTTATTATTATTATTATTATCCCCCGCCGATGAAATCGGGAGGGGGATATAGTTTTGGCGTTGTCCTTCCGTCCGTCCATCCGTCCGTCCGAATTTCGTTTCCAGAGTAGTTCTCTGCAACTACTGGCTGGAATTCAACGAAACTTTATGGGAATCATCAATATCAAGAGGAGATGCGCATGTGGTCAGCTTTTTTTGGATCAGACCCTTTAACTCAGAGTTATGGCCCTTGATTAGTTATGTAGTATGCATATAGAGTAAAAGTCGTTTCCGGAGTAGTTCTCTGCAACTACTGGCTGGAATTCAACGAAACTTTATGGGAATCATCAATATCAAGAGGAGATGCGCATGTGGTCAGTTTTTTTTGGATCAGACCCTTTAACTCAGAGTTATGGCCCTTGATTAGTTATGTAGTATGCATATAGAGTAAAAGTCGTTTCCGGAGTAGTTCTCTGCAACTACTGGCTGGAATTCAACGAAACTTTATGGGAATCATCAATATCAAGAGGAGATGCGCATGTGGTCAGCTTTTTTCGGATCAGACCCTTTAACTTAGAGTTATGGCCCTTGATTAGTTATGTAGTATGCATATAGAGTAAAAGTCGTTTCCAGAGTAGTTCTCTGCAACTACTGGCTGGAATTCAACGAAACTTTATGGGAATCATCAATATCAAGAGGAGATGCGCATGTGGTCGGCTTTTTTTTATCAGACCATTTAACTCAGAGTTATGGCCCTTGATTAGTTATGTAGAATGCATATAGAGTAAAAGTCGTTTCCGCGCTACTTCTCTGCAACTACTGGCTGGAATTCAACGAAACTTTATGGGAATCATCAATATCAAGAGGAGATGCGCATATCGTCAGCTTGTTCCGGTCAGACCCTTTAACTCAGAGTTATGACCCTTGATTAGTTATGCAGTATGCATATGGAGTAAAAGTTGTTTCCGCACTACTTCTCTGCAACTACTGGCTGGAATTCAACGAAACTTTATGGGAACCTTCAATACCAAGAGGAGATGTGCATATCGTCAGCTTGTTCGGGTCAGACCCTTTAACTCAGAGTTATGGCCCTTAATTAGTTATGTAGTATGCATATAGAGTAAAAGTCGTTTCCTCACTACTTCTCTGCAACTAATGGCTGGAATTCAACGAAACTTTATGGGAACCATCAAAACCAAAAGGAGATGCACATATCGTCAGCTTGTTCCGGTCAGACACTTTAACCTCAGAGTTATGGCCCTTGATTAGTTATGCAGTATGCATATAGAGTAAAAATCGTTTCCACCCTACTTCTCTGCAACTACTGGCTGGAATTCAATGAAACTTTATGGAAATCTTCAATACCAAGAGGAGATAGGCATTTCGTTGCCTTGTTCAGGTCAGACTCTTTAACTCAGAGTTATGACCCTTGATTAGTTATGCAGTATGCATAATAGAGGAAAAAAAATTTCTGCGCTATTTCTCTGCAACTAATGGCTGGAATTCAACGAAACTTTATGGGAATCATCAATATCTAGAGGAGACGCGCATATCGTCGCCTTGTTCTGGTCAGACCTTTCAGCTCAGAGTTATTACCCTTGATTAATTGTGCAGTGTTCATATAGAGAAATATTGCTATTTCTTTGCAACAGCTGGATTGATTTCAACAAGATTTTATGGAAACCATCAATACAGAAAAGAAATTTGCATCTCATTGGCATGTCCTGATAATTTTTATTAACATGGAGTTATGTATGTTCCCTATTATGGTTTTATGGATTTTTATATTTAATAATAAAGCCTTAAAGCTTATGTCTCCAGTTGTTGTGTTAGTAAAAACAAGTACTCGGCGGGGGATATTAATTCAACGAATTTGCTTGTTATTATTATACCCCCGCTTCGAAGAAGAGGGGGTATACTGTTTTACCCTTGTCCGTGCGTCCGTCCGTCCGTTACAAAATTTCCGTTGCAGTTTTCTCAGCAACTATAACATGCAGCAGCCTAATACTTTGCATATTGCTTCATCCCATAGTCCCATGTGGTGTAAAGCGATTTCATGCTCCTTGCTCATCTACTTCCTGTTTGTCGCATATTTTAGATTTTTGCGGGGGTATCACTAGTGAGCATTAGCTCACAGATTTACTTGTTATTATTATTATTATTATTATTATTATTATTATTATTATTATTATTATTATTATTATTATTTTTATTATTACCACTACTGTATACCGCTTTTGTACAGCACTCTTTTCATAGTGTCGAAGATATGTTCATAAGCACTTCACAAACATATGCATTATTATGAAAAATTAGTTTAAATGAAAACAAAAATCAAAAATGATTAAGAGATGATAAAATATATAAAAAAACGTAAACTGAAGAATGATATAAAACTAAGAATTTGTGTTCAATAAAGTGCTCATAGTAGTTTAAAAACAACAACAAAACGAGTGAATTTCCAATTGTAAAAAAAATAAAGAGATATAATGGATTGCAAGGTGCAAAGTCAGACTCTTATACAAGGATCCCTCTGAAACATCCATCAACATTATCGTCTGATATGTTAGATAATGTATTAATCTTAAATGTAATGATTATTTTAAATCCTCATTATGAATAGCATCACTATTTTGAACAGCAAAGGAAATAGACATCTATTTCAAGAAACCTTAATGAACATGACTTTAAAGTAAATGTATATTTTGCTTTGAAATGTTAATGGTAATTATTGCGTGTCAAAATGATAGTAAATTGAAACCGAAAGTGGAATGTTTATCACATTATATTTAATATGAAGTCATGTTATGGAGAAAAAGCTTACTCCAAATCACATAATGAAACTCATTTGATCAAGTGTATTGAACATTTTAGTTTGTTATGGCTTTTTGACCTTAGTATTTAATGTACTTATACTATTTTTCAGATTTCCTTCTACCAGAGAAGATGTGAATGCCATAAAGATGGAGTTTTACAGGAAATCTAGAATGAATTCCCAATATAATTGGTACGACTTTGGCAACATGATATGATTATTAGATACGGTTCAGGCTAAGTAAAATCATAGCCAGTTGTCCATTTGGGAAACAGTGTTGTAAAATTAGTGAAATGGCCTCAACATCAATCCATATAATAAGTTACAATAGTATTTTTAAGAAAACAAACACTAATATTCACACTTTAATAACATTCCTTGCAGTTTGAAATGTTTGTTCAAAATTTTGTGTCTACTGAAGATTTGAAAATCTATTTATATTCATTTCAGTTTGATCAATGCTTTGAAAGAAGTATTATCATGGGTCCATTGTAAATGTTTTTTTTACTGTTATATATATTTTTATATTTATGTATTTTTCTATTTGTAGGGGCTATTGATGGTACGCTTGTGCCAATAGTGGCACCAGTTGCCCATGAAGAAGCATTTGTTGTAGAAAAGGTTACCATGCTTTAAATGTTCAAGCTGTGTGTGACCACAATATGAGGTATTTTTATCCTTTGATTTAAATTTTGTGATAGTTTTACATGTTTAAAGTTATAAACATAAAACATTGTTCATGAACTCATTAATAGTAATAGTGTATTATGTTTCTTCATTGAGCTGTGAGAACTTGAACATGTACCAGATGTGACAAATTAACAATTACATGTACATGTCTGATATTTAGTGTTGGTATTTTATACTTTTCATAGTAAATGAATGTTAACAATACAAAATGTCTTGAGAATTGTTATTCATGAATTTATTAGTCAATTCATGTACATGAAATGTCATACCATTTTCTTTGTAATTATTGTTCATAAAGTTAATATCCTTACAACAAATCAGATTCACCTAAATTCAATTTGGTGATGAAACTAAGTTTGCTGGCATGCATGTAAGTAAGTCATGAGCTTGACTCAATTGCTCTATTCATAGTGAAGTAAACAGGTGTTCGCCATTTTAATAGTTTGTTATGCTGAAATGTTTTCTTATTTGAGTTGACTATTTTTTCTTGTTCATTTCTTTTAGATTTACAAATGTTGTATCCATGTGGCCAGGGTCACATCATGACTCTTCTATATGGAATACTTGTGGACTGAAGGTAAATTTTATCTCATTAAAGTAACACTTTCGACTTTTGTCTTATAGTCTACCATAATATTTTGAATTCACATGGGTGAAAGTTTTCAGGACTGATTCTGAAGTTCAGGATTTTTGGAACAGAGAAAGGGTTCTTTGCATATGGTAAAGTGGCCTTAAAAACATGAAATTTGGAAATTTCAGGATTTTGAAAGTGTTGAACTTTTACCCATGAATTCACCAATGTAAAATTTTGAATGCATTTGTGCTGTCACAAATTGTGATGAACAATTTTCAGTGTTTTTGATGGTAACCCTGTTTTTGAATTACTGGAATTCATCCAAAGTTCCTGGGAACTGAAAGTGTTCACACTGATTCTGAAGTTAGATACTTCAATTATAAAACTATTGTCTCTTGTCGTCAAGAATCATTAAAGTATGCAGCTTACTTTGAAGCATTAGTTGCTTACATTTATACTTATAAGCCAATGTTTTTGAAAACATGTTTTAGGAGAATTGAAAAATGTGCTCATGTTTCCATTTCAATAATCATTTCAATTTGCAATTATAGCTTGCATGGTATTCCGCCCTATATAGTTCATTATAATGTGAAAAAGAAGTCATTGAAACTCAGGGTTCGTACAGACCTGGAAAAGTCATGGAAAATCGTTTTTTTTTTAAGAAATCATGGAAAACTCAGGGAATTCTGAAATTTAATTTGTAGAGTATTATTCGCTTAAAATAAAAATGTACTATTTAACTATATGCGTCTACGTTATACGACAATGGCGTTTGAAATCGGGATTTAGTTGTGTTACACCTAGTTATATTTTTCTCACGGGTTGAATTGTTACGACACCGGTTCGGTTACTTCGGTTTTCGCGACCTTGGCTAAGGGTGGGTTGCTTAAGCAAATCGCTACGTATCGCTTTGTGTCCTGGTACCCTTCTAACAACAAAAGGAATGAGTGTGTTATCAAATTTTGGGTACCAAAACACCATAAAATGAGTCATATGAAAGGAATGTGTAGATACAATCATAACTGGGAGACGCAGGCGGCCTATAAAGACTGGTTAAGACCTTTGAAAGGAGATAATAGAAAGGCGTTGTGCAATTCTTGTGACAAAATGATCAAACTCAAATATGGGCGAAAGTGCACTGAAGTCCCACATGAAAAATTAAAAGTGCATTTAAGTATTAATTTAAAAGAGAATTCATTTAAATGCATTCTACTAAATAAATGAATGAAATCATTTTTATATATGTTTTTTCTTTACCATATTGAGGACTGGTGTTGTTAAACAGATGAAATTTGAGATCATGGAAAATTGAAATTTATCATGGAAAAGTCATGGAAAAATCATGGAATTTTAGGTCAGCAAGTCTGTACGAACCCTGAAACTTTAAAATATAACTACATTAACTTTGTTTTGAAGTTATTATTAAAAATATGAAATTTCATGATAAGTAAGTTGTTAGAAACACTTTAATTTCAGGAGTATTTAGATAATGAAAATCTAGGTATGCTGTTGGGAGATAGTGGTTACCCTCGGAAAAAGAATCTCCTCACACCAAAGCTGCGTCCTACATGTAGGAAAGAGGAGCTGTTCAACATCCAGCATTCAAGGGGTAGGCTGGTTATTGAGAGAGCATTTGGTGTTCTTAAGTCAAGGTTTAGGTAATCACTGTTCTTCAATTTTGTTAATGACTTACCCGGTAGTGACTTGTCCATTTGTAGCAAAATGCTTTTTGTCTAACATAACTTATCATCATCTTCATATTTTTTATTAGAGTGCAGGTGTGGGGGCATTATCCATGTCAGTGGGCCCCCTTCCAGGTAACTGGCTAGCTGCATGCCTGCGGTTTATAGAATTGAAAATGGAGTTAATTGACTCAGAATCACTGTAAATTGAGTAAGTTGGATTTGAGTCGTTATATTTCCATTATGATATAATAAAAATCATATAACATCCTTTATGTCAATGACTGATAAGTATTTTTGAGACTGCTGGACTGCTCTTGTTTTTGTATATTCTTTAAGGATGTATTTCTAACTCACTGAAAATTACATTCAAGAAATTTTATAATGAAATGAATTCTCTTTTTCAGATGCCTTCACAAGACTGGTGGAGCATTACCCTTTACACCAGAAAAATCTGCTAAAGTTAATTTCGACATTTTTTACACAAAAAGATATTTTTAGCTCGACTTTATGAAGTAATGTAGAGCTCTCCTACTCGCCCCGGCGTCGGCGTCCGCGTCCATATTTCTGATTAAAGTTTTTGTGCAGTAAAATACTTTCTTCTATATCTTTGTTATTTCTTAAGATATTAACTTCAAACTTTAAATATATGTTCCTTACTATCAACCACATCTCATGTGACAAGGTCCATAACTCCAAACACATTTTTTAAAGAATTATCTCCCCTTGAACTGATTTTATTGTTATTTAAACTTGCCGACTTAAAATAAAATTTATCTTATCTTATCTTATCTTATTGATGTTTTTGTGCACAGATTAAAGTTTTTGTGCAGTAAAATACTTTCTTCTGTATCTTTGTTATTTCTTTAGATATTAACTTCAAACTTTAAATATATGTTCCTTTCTATCAACCACATCTCATGTGACATGGTCCATAACTCCGAATGCATTTTTTCCAGAATTATCTCCCCTTGAACTTAGAGTTTTCTTTAAAAAATGTTTGTTTTTACTGCAACTGTTTTATTTCTTTAGGTATTGATTTCAAACTTTAAATATATGTTCCTTTCTATCAACCACATCTCATGTGACAAGGTTCATAACTCCGAATGCATTTTTTCCAGAATTATCTCCCCTTGAACTTAGAGTTTTCCTTAAAAAATGTTTGTTTTTACTGCAACTGTTTTATTTCTTCAGGTATTGACTTCAAACTTTAGATATATGTTCCTTATTATCAACCACATCTCATGTGACAAGATTCATAACTCCTTATACATTTTTTCAAAGTTATCCCCCTTGAACTTAGAGTTTTCTATTTTTTTTTTCTTTGAATTTGTTAAGGTTATATTTTCAAATTTTAAAATATGTATGTTCCTTATCATCAACCACATCTCCTGTGACAAACACTTACTAAGTCGAGCATGCTGTCTCCTCTGACAGCTCTTGTTATTTTCTCGCTCCCTCATAAAAATTTGGTCAAACTGCTATATAAAGCAAGTGAATAAATCTTTTTTTTTCTTTGCTCGCTCGCCCCATTTTTTCCACAGAAAAATCCATAGAACACATGATCAACTTGTTGTGGTCTGATTTTTATTGGTTTTACGGTGGTAACAACAGATTGTAACGGTTATATAACTGGGGTCAGTCAACTAACTTACCGTTAATATAGAGCTTAAATCTCTGGATTTAGCTTTTAACCACTTACTTGGCGCATACTTCCGCCAGTGACTGAAAATTCCCTTGGAAAACTATCTCCTTTCATCGTTCTACGGTGACAAATCTTCTCGTCCATTTTGAATATGAATAATGATGATGTGTTTTCCAGGTTGTTTTTTTTCAAAAAGTATAAAACTGGCGTTGGAGCTGTAATGCGCAGCCAATATTATACACGTTTCTGCTGAGCTTCTAGTAGATATCATGTAAATATTACTAGACTTAAAATACTTGCAGCCAGGGTTTTACACAGCCATTGATATTTGGGGGTCCACTGGATGCAGGACTGACAAAAACAGGGGTCCACACAGTGAAATCAGGGGTCCAATACCAAACTGCAAACAATTTTGTTGTATTAAAGTAATGATTGTTGTTTATTTGTTTAAAATAAAATAAGAAGGAAATGAAAGAAAATTAAACCATCAGAAAACTTGTATCTCAGTTTATTGAACATTGGTAGTAACAACAGTGAACACTTTAGAAATATAACGAAACATAGTTAAGTGTATGACACAAAGTAACATAATGACTAGAACAATATAATGTTTCCTTGCACTGACATGATTTGGCAATACATCTGTGAAATTCAGTAACCATTGAAAAGATTAAAAAACACTGAATTTATTTGTAAGCATTCTAGAACTCTGCTTATATTAAAAAAAACTTGACAGCACCACAGTCTATATCTTGATTTATAATATCAACAGTGTTGTATAATACGTATGTATGTGCTGGCAGGAAATGATCTATGAAACATAACAACATAAGAACTCAAAAACAGTACAATAACAGTGAACTAATGCTGAGACTCAAGCCTCACAATAAGATTTAGCTGGTTTAAAGCCTATCCTCTGCCCCACGAGCAAATTCTCTGGCAACTGGGAGGAACTCAAACTGATCAATAGGTGGCCCTACTAGTTTAATGAACATCAACCTATTCAATCTGTCAGCATTCAATCTGTTTCTGACTTTGGTTTTTAATGCATTCTGTACAGAAAAACCACGCTCACATGGGACTGAGGAGACTGGAATCACCAAAGCAATTTTAGAAAGGCTTACAAAGTCTGGGTACTCATCCTCATACTCATTGATTAACAACTTTGCAAATTGGTCAAATGGCAAAGCTTTCTGTGATCTAGCAAAATGTTTAAACATAAGGAAATGAGCATTTGCTCTATCAGCCTGAACATTGGCAGCAAAATGATCTAGCAAACAATCCAGTTGCTCAGTACCATATGTAGCTAGGTCAATAACTTGGTCAGGATACCTTTTAGGATTCAGCAACATATCTAAACATTCAAGAATTTGAAGCTGATCCTCTGGGAACCTAGCATCCAAGTTCTCAATTAATTTATCAATGTATGCTTTTCTCAAATTACTGAACTCATTTCTTATCTGCTGGCTGTCATTTATTTCAAGATCTTTAAACAGACTCTTTGTACATGTGCCAGGGACATTCCCTATTTCATTAAATACCTGGTTAACTGTAGCAGACCCAGTTGTCATAGTAACCAATGTCTCCTTTGTAGTGGAAACACTGTGCCTAATGTGTGAAACATTTACCAAATCTTTTTGAAAAGTTAAACTTAGAATACCAACAACTGTTAGGACATCTATTAACAAAGCAGTGAAAAGTACAAACTTGATATTAGAAATAAATTTCAACAAACCATCAGCTTTCCCAGCAGATTTATCACTTTCAAGAGACTGGTACACTGGCCCATAGTGAGCAAAGATTGTTTTCACAGCAGCCTCAACAGACAGCCAACGGACAGAACTGGGTTCAGTAATTTGTGCAGATTTCCCAATCAACAATTCTTGTAATTCCCTTAGCCTATCATACCTTACAGACGAATCAGAATAATATGTATACAATGCATGGATCATAGTATGGTACCTCTTACAATATTCAATACCCTTGCCTGCCTGTGAAGCAGCAAGATTTAATCTATGTGCAACACAATGAACCTGAGTAAGTTGTGGATTTCTGGTTTTTAGTTTAGCACCCAGACCATTAAGGCGACCTGTCATTACTGAGGCACCATCTGTGCCTAACCCCATTACATTACTAATTTTCTCATCAGCTAGTCCCTTACGGAGAAGAAAGCTAATCAATGCTGTCTCAATGCCAGCAGCAGTACAGTCAGTTATTTGTTCATTGCCCACAAAAGCAACAGAAACCTCTCCATTGATTAAGTATTTAACATATATAGCAAGCTTCTTGTGGACATTAATATCACACGTCTCATCTAACATGAGTCCAATAAAGTCACTACTCTGTATTTCTTGTGTTGTTTTTTCACATATTGCCTGTTCAATACACTGTTCCATTTCGGCAATAATTTGTGGACGTTTGTAGTACTCACATTTCAAGCCATTGAGGTTTTGTAAATGCATGAGATCTGTGAAAACATCTGCAGGTATGTCCCTTTTTACCATAGTGTAAATCGTACGTAGTTGCATTACGAAGTCATTAAGTTTACTAGACATTGCCATATCGGACTGAACAGTGGCTGTTTTACGTGCTGTGACAAAGTTTGATCGCATATTTAATAATTGTATGCTGTTCATATGAACTTTAGATTCCTGGTGACGTAGTAAGGTAGACATTTGAAAGTTTACACAACCTTCAGTGAATGGGTTTGTTGCACCTTTCGCCGATACACAAGTGTTACAATACATTTTATCATCGCGATATATTAACCATTTAAACTTTTCTAACCATACAGATTGGAATTTTCTTGCTCGTTTAGGGGCAGACGGTGTTGAATGGGATTCCTCAGTGCTAGTTTGAGGCACTTCTGAATTTACTTGTTCATCATCGCACTTAGATTTATGCCCCCAAAGACTTTTCAAGTTTGTTTGTTTTGACATTTTGAAGCGAGTCTTACATGACCGGAAACATAAAGAAACAACCGAGTGCTCCGATTTCGTAGTTCTTGACGACACGCGGCTTAGTTGACATTGGGAAATACCGTATTACGTCATCAAAATAACCTCTACTTAAACAACCGAAAGTTCCGAATACGGCGTTCGCGCCTTCTTGAGTAAACTTCCCGCAGCGGTTATTTCCCTTTATCAAATACATTGGAGTAGCAACGCGTGACGTAATCGCTACGAGGACTTTGTTTCTTTGGCTGACTTGGGAAATACCATATTACGTCAACATCCGGGTATTGAAATGGAATTTCTTATTCGATTGCCTATAAAATACGGTCAATCTTAGCTTAAAATAGAAATGTTTCCAGTAATCTTGTGCAGTTGAAAGAATATCTGAGGATTTTGCCATGTATTTTATGCGTCCAAGTGGACGCAGGCTTTAAAATGTTTGCGTCCAGACAGGTAGTTTATGCGTATATGGACGCGGATTTGTGCGTCCCGTAAAACCCTGCTTGCAGCTCTTTAAATCTCTGAGTAGATGCGGTTTTTTTTGTTTTCTTCGCCAAACCGTAGTATTTGTGATGACATAGTCATGTGGTATTTCTACTAAAGCTGTCACGATATACCTGTATACCAATATATTGCCATACCCAGATACAGCGCAATACGTACCGCGGTACGATTTTAATGTACCGGTATTTGGCGATATTTTTTATTTCTTTAGTAAATTCTTGCCTTCGCGAAATAAAAGTAGCGAAACGTTTGTTTTTCATTGTTCATTCCATCTGACCTGCAGTTGCAAGAATTTAACTGATTGGGTCGCGTCTCAGTCATAAATGACCGTAAATAATTAAAGAGACTAGATTCTATCAGTGGCTGCATATAAGATTTGCAATTTTTCTGTTAAATACAGCGGAGGAACAAAGAATCTAAAAGCCTGCAATATATTGTGGTACTTATCAGGATACGATGACAGCGTATTGCAGTATATCGCCGTACGCTTTGGCATATCGTGACAGCCCTAATTTCTACTGTGTTTGATATTGTTTTATTTGCAGTCAATATTTTCAAGGATAATATGTTTTAAACTATGATTCAACAATAATTTTGATACAATAAGTCAGTTATGTCAATAATGAACGATGAGAACCTTCAGTAACTTGATCTATGATCAAGTTATTTTATTTATTTAAACTGTCAGTGCAATTAACACACATGGACCTGGCCGAGGTTCAATAATTTTATAACAAAATACATGTTTTATAAAGGTTTTCTGGTATAAAATTTAGTCGTGTTTGGAACAGCATGAAAACAAATCTGTTTTTTTATAGTAAATGAAGTAGTTTTTACAACTTAGATTAATCACTTTCGAGTCTGACTCCTGGTCTCTCAGTACTGAGCTCGTCAGATAAGGAAATAATGGGGTAGGTTGGATGAGATACGAACCAACCTATATTTTGAGCATTTAACTCATTTCAACTTTTGTATTCTATGACCCAGTTTCAGATAGTTACCTTATGTGTTAGATTTCAGTAACCAGATGATAACAGAGTTAAAGTACATGTATACAAGAACAGCAAAGTTCCGCTATTAAGACCACTTTTGCTATTTCAAAATCATGCAATTTTTTACAATTATTGATATTACCCAAATGCTCAATTTGTGAACAAAAGTGTCTCTATAATGAGACCGTTTCGCTATAAAGACCATCGATTTTGTTGGTCTTAATAGCGGAACTTTGCTGTATTAGTACTAAAGTTGTTAAATGTTGTTATCCTATCAAAACCTGTGTTCCAAGCTTGGAATGAACCATGATCTTACAAGTCAGAGAGAAAACTTTATCCAAATGGAAGCTTTCTTCATGACAAGTGAATATATTATCATATCTCTGCTACGTACAGAAATTCTCCTCGATTTTCTGGCGCTTAAATGTCTATGAGGCATTCTAAGGGTGCAAATTAACTTGTTGAATATTAACTTTGCTCAAGATTGATTCCACAACCTTCTGAGTAGCAAGCAGACATCACGATACAAGCTTGTCTTGAAGACATATACCTCGGCTACAAACACTACCTCCTATAAAGAGTTTGTCTTTGAATAAATGGAGCATTGTCCCTGCAGGGATCAAAAGAACAGTTTTGAATGTTAAAATGTTAGTGTGGTTATAAGTCTGCTTCTTTATTTGTATGTATTCAGCTGTCTACAATTTCTGTACGATATAACTTCTGATCATTGAAATCTCCTCCAGGAATGCGATTCTCCCCATTATCCATTTACACCTTGGTGGAGTGGAACTAATGTACATGTAGATTAATTTCTTAATTCAGGAAATGGGCAGTGCCCCTAGTGGGGTTTGAACCTGGGAGTTCTTAAGCACTCATCCTATTGCTGGACCTCTGCTTCATATGCCCTAAGCAGACTCTATTATCTTGCAGTAGATACATTGTTATTGTAATAATATTTGTTTGTTAGTTAAACTTGTATTTATAGCAAACTTATCGGCACTTTGGTGTAGTATTCCTCCAATTTCATTTATGTTGACCTTTTTCAGCAATGGTTCATGTCCCAGACATACATGTATATATATAACTAGATTGGTTTTATGATGGAAGTGTATTTGTATATTAAAAATAACAGATTTCTTCAATTATGGTAAAAGTGTGTTGATGACGATAGATCTAGGGTAAGGTATAAGTACTGATCCAGTATTCAACACTATATATTGTTATATTTTATGTAAACATCATTTGTACATACATTATACATAATTCTCCTACTTCATAAATTTCCTTCAAGGATAAAGTTATCAATTATTAGTACAGAAGTACTTTAATCAGTGGGGTTTATGTATGCACCTCTGTTAGTTAAAATAAAATATAACAATATTACTGAAACAATACAGTACTCGCCAAAAGTTTGGAGACATTTCCATTTCAAAAGCATACTACAAAGGTGTTATCAAAAATTGATAATAATTTATCTTTAAATGCTGTTTAGTTTAGCTTATTTATTTTGTTATGTTACTATTTTGTAGTTGAGACTACTAGAGAAGCTTACAAACTAAGTTATAGAAAAGACTTACATTGATGATGGTTTTGGAGACTAATGTGATAACAGATGCTGAAGCTTACATGTATATAATATGATGCATTTACCAAATCTGTTTTCATTTCATCACCAACCATATTGAATATATCAAAAACAATGGTTCTACCAAAAACAATCATTGAAATATAAGAATTTTGCTTAATTTCTTTTGTCTCCAAACTTTTGGTGGGTGCTGTATAATATAGTGAAAGTTTTGTCAACACAGATATAATTAATGTATTCAGCTCAGTATATTTATTATCATATGTATTCAATCAAGCAATACCCTTCAAGCCATTTGTTTAATGTTGAAGAAATCAGTGAAAGGTGTATGTATAGTAATTGGATATTAACTTCAGACCCTGAAACTAACCAGCTCACTTGCTTACTTTGTTTGTTTTTGTTGGGTTTAATGCCATAGCAACATATTTTATAGGTCATATAACGGTGGTCAGTCAACCTACTCACTCCTCCTGGAAAGGCTAAATCTCTGGATTTAGCTGTTAACCAACTACTAAGCGCATACTTCCGTCCGTGACTGACAACTGCCCTACATAATTAAAAATCATTGGTAGGAGGGAGAATGGCCGTAGAAATAATTTCATGACTAAGCTCCACGAAAGTATGCCCCGCCTGGGAATCGAACCCACGACCCCTCGATCAGTAGACTTCACTTGCTTACATGTAAACCAAATACAGTACCCATCGAAAGTTTGGAGGCTAGAAATTAACTACAATTCTTGCATTTTGATGATTGTTGTGATAGAATCATAATACTTAATATGTTTAAGTATGAATTTCATGGATGCAATACATAAAAAGATTCAGCATCTGACGTCCTAAAGCCAGTAAAAATCAATTTAAATCTCTACCATAACATAGTTTTTATGCTATTCTTGTAATCTCAGTTTTAAGTATATTGATAATCGAAACAATAAAGCAAAACTAAAAGGCGTTTAAAATAAACAGTTATCAAATTTTAAATAACAGTTTTTCAATAGGCCTACAAAATGAAAATGTCTCCAAACTTTTGGTAGGTACTGTAGTTGCGCAATAGACTAGGGTTCTTTATGTAACATCAAGTGACTGTCTGTATCTCTACCACTCGGGCTCTGGTGGTCATTTTCACAAACTTTACGCTAAAATCATCTTAAGTCCATTTAGGCTGGAAACATGCATAATCCTTCATTCTTTGTCCAATTAATTGATTTTTTTAAATCATTTAATTTAAAATAATAAATACTATCTGAAATTCATATAATTTTATTATATCATTTTGGCTTTGAACTTTAATTTTTTAAAACTGACTTATGATAATTTTTTTGGAAAGCTTTTTGCAAAAATGACCAATGGAATATATCCATCTAGTATTTTGGACAAAATATCAAAATAAAATGGACTCCACTTGTGATGAAAATAAGTAAGGATATAAAATATATAAAAACTCTGTCGATTAAACACTGTTTATTTGTGACAGAGCCTTAACAATAGTATAGTAAGATTAATTGAGTATTTAAACAAGAGTAAAATAATCAACCATTGACAATATTTTCATAAATTCATTTAACATTCATAATAGCTATTAAAAAATAAAGTAATAACTATTCCTAATGACCTTCAAAAAACAATAATTTTTAAGTGAATGTTCTCATGCAATAATTGGTAAATTGTCACTGGTGAATACATTAACCCCGCTGATTTATGTACTCCATATTTTTTCAATAATCCCTGTATGTGAATACTTACATCAATATTAACTATCAACAAAAATAGCTGTATTTATGCACCATGATTAGCAAATCAGCTGGGTTTATGCATACACCACTGACAAATTAAATTTATCAAAACTAAACCAAAATATTGATATTGTTCGTTTTTTCTTAACTGTCAAAACATTAATAATTTCACGGTGAATGCGTTTGTTAAAATTATTGTAGTAATACACACATGAGTTTCCGAAAGTGTGTACTATTATATAAATAACACATGGTAGTGAGGGTGACGGTACAGATTATCAACCCAAGGAAAATAATATCAACCTCGGCTAGGGCCTCGGTTGATATTTTGTCCAAGGGTTGATAATCTGTACCGTCACCCTCACTACCATGTGTTATTTGTTTTATTATACCAAACAAAACTGTAACATGTAAATATTTATTGAACAACAAATAACAACACAGTAAAGACAACTATCAGTGCAATAAAAAAAACTGACCATTCGCTTGGTCAATTTAGAGTCTTTCTCTGAGTCCAGCAAATTTAAATCCTCCGTCAAAATGGTAGCAAATCTTGATGTCATTTTTGTCTTACGATTGACTTTATTTTGACAACACTGGAAACAAAATGTCGGCTGCAACACTGATCTGGTATTGTTCCCAGTTTCGCTATCAGTACACAGGCGTAAGCTGGGAACCGCTTATAAACTAAGGGAAGCAACTTGTAAATCATGGCTACTAATCGTTAATAAGTGGTCTGCCTTAGATAGTGGGTAATATAACAATGTGATCGAACAAAATAACACCCGCTCCGGTATAGGGCTTTAGCATAGGGAAATTCCAGTGAGGTATAATAATATTGAGTAAAGCTTCTTATGCCGTATGATAAGTTTTAGTCAAGATATTTTTAATAAAAATTAGGCCGCCAATACAAAAACAATGCATTCAGTCACCATGAAATTATTCAAGCTTTGACAATTGAGAAAAAACGGACAATAGAAGCAAAGGTACATATAAAGTGTATTAAGTAAAGTTCAAATAGTGTTATTGACTTGTATTATTAAAACAAGACTTTCATAGAAAAAGATAGCTGGTGACTGTTTAATAGAGCTACAACAATTCGCTGTGAAGTCAATTCGATGCGATCCTATTTATTTAATTTTTATTCAATTTATTGAATAGCGTAGTTTATTCTAAATAATTATATGAATCAATACATTTATTTAAGCTTCGAACTAACTTTCATTGAAAAATATTTTATTTTCTGAAATGTATGTACTATAGAAAACTAAATAACAAGAGTTTTCAGGACACATTATATGTACTTAAAATCATGATGGATCTTAAGAAAAATATAACAAAGTGAAACATAGTCATGCTCATTCTCCATTAGGTGCACCTAAGCTTAAATCCTTACAATTGTATATAGACACATTTAAAATGAAATTAAATCAGCACCCACACAATCAATTTTAGATGTATGGAGTCGTTGCAGCCCTATGTTCAAATCTTTTTTACTTTTTTTGTCACTGAATTTTGAAAATTCTATTTTGTTGACATATCTTGTTGATACATTAAGTTTTGATTCATTCTTTTCATTTTAAGGTCACAGCAAATTGGTTGAAAAAACTTGAAAATGATTGTACTTGAAATAAGATTGTTAGACTTAAGCAATGTGGCTAGCAGGAAATGAAAATAAGTGAATACTATTGACATTATTACAGATGAAGATTTCAAGAAATCAAGAAAAATTGAAGTGATTTTCCTTCCGTAAAATTATAGCTGTGTGTTTAAGGGGCAGAATAATCCCCATGCTATAATTTAAAGTGTTACTCTATTCAATGGATAAAGTACAGAAGAAGAATCAAAGCATTGTGAGGAAGATAAACTAACTTTAGTATTGATCGTTGTGATTAACTATAGTCTTATATTTTGAGAACCATGTAATAGTAAACAATATTGAACTTTCCCTCGATTATCTGTCATATAGGTTGTCGGATTTAACTCGCAAAAATGAATGAATACATTTATTTGGCTTAAATTATAAATTTAATTCATGGTTTACAAAGTTTTCTAAACTTGGCTAACAATTGTACAAGAACATGCATCGAGGGCAAGTTCAACCTTGTTTATTAATAGGTTCAGCTCACCTGATCACTAAGTGATTATTGTGAGTTATTTTAGTGAGAGGGTTTATCCAATGATATACATTGTAAGTCATCACACTTTCATTGCTAAACAGCCTAGTGGCTATACCTAGATTTCATTTCTATCTAAAAAATTGAATTTACTCTTAATACGTATAAAAACTTGATAAAAAATAAATTTAAATCTTCATCTAAAATAATTAGCTTTTGGTACATATTTAAACACAAATCAATTTTCTGCATTAAATGTTATTGAAAGTGCCATAGTGTATGTTTATTAAGTAGTGACTTGCCAAAACTTACATTTCCAAAAAAAAAAACTTAATATCATATAAGCGTGTAATTTATCATTCAATGATGATAATCTATCATTGTCAAATATTAACTAAAATTCTTGTTTATTTGAAATTGACTGAGAAAAAACATTAGATTCTTATTAAAAAATTAAAAGAAATATACATGTTAATATCATACATTCAATTGACATTATGAATGGGTTGGTTAATCATATCTAGAAATGACACATTTCAATGCAAAACTTTCTGGCTTAGTATAGTGCAACAATATTAACCTGAGCTTGAACTGCTATTATAATAATTAAACACTCCACTTACATTTAATCCTGAGTTCCCGCATGCATGTACATGTATACAGTTATACATATATTTATAATAACCTATATGTATGTTACTATAGATCAACTTTGTAAACATGGCATGAAATTGTACTTTTAATTATGGACACATTAGTTTTGAAGGAACATGATAAGTCCGCAATGTTGTGGCACAGTTTCAAGGTATTTATTCTAAAGAAAACAAAATTAATTGTTCAGAATGTGTATTTTGCTGAAAGCTTCAGATAAAGCATGATTTACAAACGAAAACAAAAATAGACAGTTAATACCGAGTTAATATATTCTTGAATAAAGATAAAGTTCAGGTTAATATTGTCAGACTACACATACACTATTTATAATTTACTATAAATATTATACAAGTATGTTTATCAGCTATGGGCTATGTTAAACCAAGTATAATACATATATACATTACATACAGAGAATCTACATTATTAAAATATTAGAATATTTATATAAAATTATTATAATATTGAAATATTGAACACTAAATAAAAGTGGTGTAGTACTGGCATCACCTTATGACACAAATTGAATCGACAAGTCAAGTTTTTAAGGTTCATAAATATGCCTGACCTATTGTTCAACTTGTAACTAATAAGGCTAATTTTCCAAGGGAACTTACTCAGTATATATACTCTTATGTATGAAACACAGTTATTTCCCTTGGTATTCCCAACAATGAAATAAAAGAAATATACACTCAAGTCTGATACCGTCATGCTTTAACATTCTACACTATTTCTATAGTAAAATTTAGAAAGCTCAAATTTAAAAGTTTGAGACAAAAGGTTTAAGCAAACTGGAGTTTGACCATAGTTTCACTATAAACATACATAAAATAATATACAAGTCTGTTGACTTTCCTATTCTGTATTTACCAAGGACCATTTTTTTTAACCCGGGTTGATAGCGCAGTTGGTAGCACGTCGGGATTCGGAATCTTGTGCCCGAGGGGGTGCAGGTTCTAATCCCACCTGAGGAGGTTATACCCTTCCATGAAAATTTGACAATAATGTCGATTTTCCTCCATTGATTAGATAATATGGAGAAGTTTCCGGCCTTGTGGAAGGGTAGGTGAGTACTGGTTATAGACAATGGTCCAGGAAAGCTAGGTTAGGTGCACTGGACGCCGTAAAATGACCTAAATTGTGTTGACACGGCGTTAACTCCAATAAATAAATAAAATAATAAATAAAATTTAGTTCACTAAGCCAGATTATCATAAATTAACAAAAAAAAATGTTCTAAATAGTGTAACAGAAACACACTTTGTAAAACACTGAACTGGTAATATTTCAACAGCCATGTATATGTAGTTTCAAAAAGTCACTTAGTTGGTTTTATTTTCTCTCTCAGTGTCCAATTAATCAGGTTCTGTTGATCAATTTTGAATAGTATTCATCTTCTATTTGGTATTATCAGATGACTCGATCTTCTGTAACCTTCATCGTACACTGTACACAAATGTCTTAATTATTCCGATGGAGTGTGATGTATGACTCCGAGTACAATATTCAGATCTTAAACTATTAATGTACTGTTACATATACCTCATCATGGCCGAGTTAATATATTGAAGTTTAGTCAGAAGAGTCTGTATTAAAGGTGTTGTTACCATCCAGATTTAGCAGGCATGAATCTCCTTCCCCGAGTAGCATAGTATTACTGAAAATAAACATCAGGTCTATAAGAATATATGTATTCAAAACTAGCATTGTAAAATAATTGAATCTCCTGCGCAGACATATGGGTGAGATTATGGGAACTTGTCACCATAGCACTATGGCAAGTAATTCAGTTTAAACTAAACCAGCTCAAGAAAACCGAAGGATAATCCTGTCTCCATTCTTCATTGATTTATACAAAAATTCAATTGTTATCTAATGATGTTGCCACAGATGAGTGACTTTGCTATTAAGTTACAACTGCAGGATGGAACTTGATCTAGAATTATTTTTCCACGAGATTTTTATGATGATAATGTTTAAGCTTAAGATTATGTATAGGAGCAGAGGTACAAAACAGGGCTTGTACTCCTTTGCCTTCAAGCTAGTTTTTATGTTGACATGGTATAGTGTCTGCTAACAACTCCTAAAGGCAATGGATTCAAATCAGTTACAGTAAGAAAATAGAGGCATGTAGGAATGAATAAAGCAGTTACTCATTATCGCTGTCTCGACAGCGATAATAACAATTATCAAGATTTGAGCATTTTTGTGTGGACACCGGTTGCCGTAAGCCGATCAGAACGATGCATTTGAGGTCACATGATGAAAAAATTGACGTCATACAGTCAAAATAGGGGTGCGTGTATGAACTCTACCGCGCAATTTTTTGTCGGGTTATCTGCTTGTATTACCAGAAAATACCATCATTAATGTATGAACTATAACCAGTTTCAAGAAAGTTGCAAAATATCCCCAGAAAATATACACAGCTAATTATAAAATATGTTTATCTTTTTAAAACTCCAATTTGTTGAAAAAATGCAAACCTATCTTCCCTACTAATGGGCGAATCTATTTACACGGGAGAAGATAATCTGTATACAATCAGCAGAGAGGCATAACCAGTATCCACTGAGACAGGTTTAAGTCACGCCCCTCATAAATGTCGCTGTTAGCTTAACCTTCACATGTACTTGTTTTACATATCGTTACCAGAGCGCGCTAATTCCTGGAATTCTAAAAATAGACTCAATGGTTTTACATTTTACCAGGGCACGCTAATTCATTTCTTCTATAAATGGACTTGGGACGGTTTGGATACGCTTTGAATACACGGCTAAACAGCGATTTCAAGCATTTTTGGAAATGCTAATACTTGTAGATAGATTATAATGGTTTGGAAAGTTTAACTCATATTTATGAGGTAAATTTGACTGAGAATCCTAGCCAATAAGCCATTGATCTGACTTATATGACAAATTAAGAATGACTCTAATAAACAAACACATACCATGATAAACCAGTGACAATCTTCATTTACATTCTTCTATCATACCATCCTCATCAACAACCGTTATAATCGTAACTGTAAGACTTCTATAATGTTTCACTGAAAAATACAAATCAAATTATAAATGACACTATGTGCATAAAGAGCAGGAGGTCCACTGAAAGGGTTCAATTTAAAAACACCTAGACTTCACTTTTGAACACATTAACATCATAAATTTTAAGGAAGAAGCATTTGTGTATGATTATTACTGTAAATAGCATAAATCTGCATAATGGTCGAGATATATTGAATATGAAATAGTCTTGCACACAAAACATGCACATTGAGATATAACTGGCCAAACACAAAATGGTCAGTTCCCTAGAGAGGGGTGGGTCAGCAGGTAAAGACATAAGCTGGTCACAATAGCAAACAAATAGATATAAAGTCCAACAATAAAAAACCTGAGCTTGACCTTTATGCAAGAATATATCAAACTCAGAATTTACTTCTATTATTGTCTTCATTTGTAAATCGTGCTTTATTGGAAGCTTTCGGTCAAACAGTTACTGAACAATAAATTTTGTTTTTAAAAAAATAAATACTTTGAAAATGTGGCACATTATTGCGGACTTGCGTGTTTTCTTACAAAAGAATGAGTGAAAGGTTATAAATACAATAACATGCCATGTTTAAGAATTTGATTAATAGTCACATAGGTTGATAAAAACATGTGTATTATTCTATATACACATACGGAAACTCACGATTTAATGTAAGTGAAGCGTGTAATTGTTATTATAAGTTAGTTCGAGCTCAGGTGAATATTGTTGGACTATACACGAAACTAGTTATTTATACCTGAATGTATTTCAACGGAATTGTAACCAATTTCAGGAAGTAAATACAGATGTTCCAGTTCAACCATATATATGTTTACCATACAAGAAAAATCAGCAAGATACATGTTGTATTCACTTTGATGAAAAGTCCCACAGTTAATAATTTATCTGGAATGCATGTACCTAAAAACAAATGTCTTATCAAGATAACATGACAATACCGACAACAATTAACATTAGTGCCTGTCAAAAACTTAACATTTGTTCCATAGATATAACCTTTCATCACCAAGATTGAGGTAGAATTTCATTAATATGTAGCATTTTTCTAAGAAAACTAATTTAACACTGTATTTTTAACATTTTTATTATGATGAATGATTTTATGACTATATTGGCTATTTTCAAATATCAAAGGGAGATAATAAAAAATGATAAACTTGATGTAATGACTGAAGGCTATGTTTGATATTAATTTTCTATAAATGGTTGTAAATTGACATTATTGGGATTCTACCTCAAATTGATATTGACTTCACTTGAAGCATCACAACACGTATTCAAATGTACAGTTGATGAGAAAATATTGAAAACTTAGTGATTTTAAAATGGCCAGGTGATTTCATTTGAAAACTACACACTGGAGGATAGATACATATATTGGTTTAATCAGGACTAATTCATTGGAAATGGTTATCCATTTCATGTGGTTGCTCCCCTTTTGTCCAGACTGGCAACTGGCTTGAACCTACTTGAACCTCAGCCATTACATCATTAAGAATGTCTGTAGATATTTTATGAGGCCTAAACCTAGAAATGACAAGACAATAACTTCTATGATTAATACCAATATATACATGTGCATAAAATAATTAGTTTGAAAATACTCTACCAGTCAATTATAAAAGATTTATTCTTAAAATAATTCTTTTCATTGCATTAGAAATTATTGTACCAACTATCAGATATAGGTTTAGACCTTTTACATAGTTCAAGGTAGGGTTACCCACAAGCAGACTGTTAACCAATTAAGATATATTCAAGGTAATCCAAAGCGTTTAATTATTTAAAAAATGTATCCTTTTTACTCTATCTGTTTGTTTTTATTTGAATATCAATGTTTTCAATACTATGCAAAGATTTTCTCTATTATGGTTATTAAACAAACTGAATTAAGTACTAGATAATTGTTTTAAAAATCAAAATTACAATGTGCAGACTTACATGAAATGTGATTTATCATAAAGAGACATAAGTAATGTAACCCCTATTGAAAAACAAAACACATTAATTGGTTGACAGACTGCAAAAACCATTTAGACATTCACATGATGGGTGGGTGCTTGTACCTAAGCTTAATCATGTGAACCAACGTGCTGGCACGAACCTTCCAGCTGGGCAGTCTGAAAGCAGACATTTAAATATAACCAACAGCTTATATAAAGCTGCATACATGTGGCCTCCATCCTACCCCTTAATAGCCACCTTTCACCTCATTGTATAATTCAACCAGTTTGGATACGAACAAAGATTAATCACAATAACTATACTTGAACATTTGTTCAAGTTAGTTAACTTCTTCTGTTGTTCCTCTACGTAGTATACATGTAACTCAGCTCCATCATAGTTGTTGCAGCATATGAAATAAAGAAATAAAAGAAATTATTAAAAAAAATGAGAATAAAAGCAATTTACATTGTGAGCACAAAAGTATCACTTACAGAAGAATAAAAAACATTCTAATTTAAGAAATAATTCAAAAGTGAAATAATGACTTAAATAAAAAAGCCCTACACACATTATGTTAATTTAAGGAAACAAAAACATGATTAATTGGTATAATTTAAATAAAAAGAAGAAAAATACATGTACAATATGTCTTGTTTCTGCTGTGAATAAGAAAAAGTAGAATTAATAATTGGCCCAACTGTAAATGACAAATATAAATCTTGTTTTGTTGTGGATATAAGAAACGTCCATTGACATTACTATCAGCCTGGTAGACATCCTGTAACCAAATTCGTACGTACCAGCCAACTCTTTACGCACCCTCACTTTGGCGTACACCCATTGCCGTAGACTGTGGACTATTCCTGTTCGAGGGCGAGGTCATAAGGTGCTATCCATCCTAAGTTCTTGTCAATGGGTCAGTGCTTTCCACAACACATCTTTCTAAACCTACATCAAATTCAAATATACATTAGTAAACAATACTGTCTGTGCCTAAAAACTAAAAAAAAAAACATTATTAAATAATTCTGCCTGTGCCTAAAATCTAAAAATACATATCAATAAACAATTCTGTCTGTGCCTAAAATCTAAAAATACATATTAATAAACAATTCTGTCTGTGCCTAAAATCTAAAAATACATATTAATAAACAATTCTGTCTGTGCCTAAAATCTAAACATATATATAAGTAAACAATTCTGTCTGTGCCTAAAATCTAAAAAAACATATATGTAAACAATTCTCTCTGTGCCTAAAATCTAAAAATACATATTAATAAACAATTCTCTCTGCGCCTAAAATCTAAACATATATATTAATAAACAATTCTGTCTGTGCCTAAAATCTAAACATATATATATTAGTAAACAGTTCTGTCAGTGCCTAAAATCTAAACATAAGTATTAGTAAACAATACTGTCTGTGCCTAAAATCTAAAAAACACATTATTAAATAATTCTGCCTGTGCCTAAAATCTAAAAAAACATATAAGTAAACAATTCTCTGTGCCTAAAATCTAAAAATACATATTAGTAAACATCACATTGCATTGCTGTGGATATAAGAAACGTTCATTGACATTACTATCAGTCTGGTAGACATCCTGTAACCAAATTCGTACGTCTGCAGCCAACTCTTTACGCACCCTCACTTCGGCGTACATCCATTGCCGTAGACTGCGGACTATTCCTGTTAGAGGGTGAGGTCATAAGGTGCTATCCATCCTAAGTTCTTGTCAATGGGCCAGTGCTTTCCACATCACATCTTTCTAAAACCTGGATCAAATTCAAATATAATATAAGTATACAATACTGTCTGTGCCTAAAATATAAACTAAACACATTATCAAATAATTCTGTCTGTGCCTAAAATCTAAAAATTCATATAAGTAAACCATTCTCTCTGTGCCTAAAATCTAAAAATACATATTAATAAACAATTCTGTCTGTGCCTAAAATCTAAACATATATATAAGTAAACAATTCTGTCTGTGCCTAAAATCTAAACATATATATTAGTAAACAATTCTGTCAGTGCCTAAAATCTAAACATATATATTAGTAAACAATACTGTCTGTGCCTAAAATCTAAACATATATATTAGTAAACAATACTGTCTGTGCCTAAAATCTAAACATATATATATTAGTAAACAATTCTGTCAGTGCTTAAAATCTAAACATATATATTAGTAAACAATTCTGTCTGTGCCTAAAATCTAAACATATATATTAGTAAACAATTCTGTCAGTGCCTAAAATCTAAACATATATATTAGTAAACAATACTGTCTGTGCCTAAAATCTAAACATATATATTAGTAAACAATTCTGTCAGTGCCTAAAATCTAAACATATATATTAGTAAACAATTCTGTCTGTGCCTAAAATCTAAACATATATATTAGTTAACAATACTGTCTGTGCCTAAAATTTAAAAAACACATTATTAAATAATTCTGCCTGTGCCTACAATCTAAAAAAACATATAAGTAAACAATTCTCTGTGCCTAAAATCTAAAAATACATATTAGTAAACATCACATTGCATTGCTGTGGATATAAGAAACGTTCATTGACATTACTATCAGTCTGGTAGACATCCTGTAACCAAATTCGTACGTCTGCAGCCAACTCTTTACGCACCCTCACTTCGGCGTACATCCATTGCCGTAGACTGCGGACTATTCCTGTTAGAGGGTGAGGTCATAAGGTGCTATCCATCTTAAGTTCTTGTCAATGGGCCAGTGCTTTCCACATCACATCTTTCTAAACCTGAATCAAATTCAAATATAATATTAGTATACAATACTGTCTGTGCCTAAAATATAAACTAAACACATTATCAAATAATTCTGCCTGTGCCTAAAATCTTAAAATACATATTAATAAACAATTCTGTCTGTGCCTAAAATCTAAAAATTCATATAAGTAAACCATTCTCTCTGTGCCTAAAATCTAAAAATACATATTAATAAACAATTCTGTCTGTGCCTAAAATCTAAACATATATATAAGTAAACAATTCTGTCTGTGCCTAAAATCTAAAAAAACATATATGTAAACAATTCTCTCTGTGCCTAAAATCTAAAAATACATATTAATAAACAATTCTCTCTGCGCCTAAAATTTAAACATATATATTAATAAACAATTCTGTCTGTGCCTAAAATCTAAACATATATATATTAGTAAACAGTTCTGTCAGTGCCTAAAATCTAAACATATGTATTAGTAAACAATACTGTCTGTGCCTAAAATCTAAAAAAACATATAAGTAAACAATTCTCTGTGCCTAAAATCTAAAAATACATATTAGTAAACATCACATTGCATTGCTGTGGATATAAGAAACGTTCATTGACATTACTATCAGTCTGGTAGACATCCTGTAACCAAATTCGTACGTCTGCAGCCAACTCTTTACGCACCCTCACTTCGGCGTACATCCATTGCCGTAGACTGCGGACTATTCCTGTTAGAGGGTGAGGTCATAAGGTGCTATCCATTCTAAGTTCTTGTCAATGGGCCAGTGCTTTCCACGTCACATCTTTCTAAACCTGAATCAAATTCAAATATAATACTAGTATACAATACTGTCTGTGCCTAAAATATAAACTAAACACATTATCAAATAATTCTGCCTGTGCCTAAAATCTTAAAATACATATTAATAAACAATTCTGTCTGTGCCTAAGATCTAAAAATTCATATAAGTAAACCATTCTCTCTGTGCCTAAAATCTAAAAATACATATTAATAAACAATTCTGCCTGTGCCTAAAATCTAAACATATATATAAGTAAACAATTCTGTCAGTGCCTAAAATCTCAACATATATATTAGTAAACAATTATTATTATCTTCTTCCTGTGAATATAAGTAATATGATTAATAATTGGGCCAGTTGTAAATACAAAATACGTCAAATGTCAAAGTTGTATTGATGTAAATTATATAAATATATGGTTTTAAATTTGCATTGTTAAGCTTAGTCGGGGAATGATGATTAAAAGTCATATATGCATTAGAAAAAAACTTTGTAATAATAAGAATGATACAGTACATTGATCTTATCGATGGTTTGATGTTCTTGTGTTGATCAATCGATGGTTGGATGTTCTTGTGTTGATCTATCGATGGTTGGATGTTCTTGTGTTGATCTATCGATGGTTGGATGTTCTTGTGTTGATCTATCGATGGTTTGATGTTCTTGTGTTGATCTATCGATGGTTTGATGCTCTTGTATTGATTTACTGATGGTTTGATGCTCTTGTATTAATGTTTTGTTGTTACGATGCTCTTGTAGTACTGATTACACTTGTTTAAAACTGTTAAATTAACAAAAATGCAAATTAAAAAACTTATATGATCATTCTACCCTGAAAAATACATAGTTCCCACATCATGCCATGCATCACATACTACTTTGTGCTTA
The DNA here is from genome assembly GCA_025267735.1 of Mactra quadrangularis. Lineage (NCBI taxonomy): Eukaryota > Metazoa > Mollusca > Bivalvia > Venerida > Mactridae > Mactra > Mactra quadrangularis. Next base: position 28,293,086 of record CM046303.1, read on the forward strand.
ACAGCCATAAAGGTAGACACACTCAAAAGATAAAATCATGAACTATCACTTCCTTATGAGATCCTTTAATCTGTTAAGAAGTTCAAAAATTTAAACATCATTAAAAAGATCCTAAATTACTTCTTGTTGTATTAATTGTATGTAAAATATATTCTTAGCATAGAATAAACACCCAGATTCAAAAATGATTAATATGACACAAAATATGAATACTTTTAACTTGATATGAAATAAAGAGGATTTATTGTATCCTGGATGACTCACCAAACAACTAAATTCTAAGGGCATCTGACTAACTATCTTTTAACTGTATGAAAACTGTGACATTGAAGTCAAAATCCAAAAATGAAACTTCTAGGTCTTTCATTAGATAAGAAAATCTAACATTTCCTTATATAATACTATATCAACCAGGTGACCTCTGGGACAGGGAATTTGCAAACCTTGTGATACCAAGAATGGGGACCAATCAAGATCCAGTACGGGACCTTGAGGTAATGTCAGATGCACAAATGGACGCTCTATGTTTTTGAGAAGATTTTTTAACATTTCTATATGTAACCCTGTGAAAACCTTGTGACCTAAGACAGTAAGTAACATTGATGAAAAATAAGAATCTGCTGGTATTTCAAAAATAGTTGGTATTCTAATACCTTATCCAGCATAAATGTATGTCTACCAAGATGGCTGCAAAAAGGTTTCTGATCAGTATCTATGACATCACATGGGAAATATGTACAAAAGAATCATTATTAGAACAAAATAATGCAATACAAATAATCAAAACACAATACATGTAAATATAATTCCTACCAGGTATCTTATATCACAGTATGTTGCAACCTTAGAGAGGAAATAAGGAAATAAGAGGGACAGAAAACAGAACAATAAGTCCATTCGATAGATATTCAAAAATGCCAAAACCCTCCCCCCAGCCACTCAGTACAACCCATGCTCAGGCCACCCCAAGCATGTCCCATAACAAATACCCAGTGGACTCGAACATCAATGCGATATATACAGGTCAGTTATATATAAGTTTCCTTTGAGTTGTATGTTGGAGTTCACAATGACACCATCCCGCATCACAGTTGTCAGCATCTTTTCGTATTCAATAAAGTTTGGGGGATGCAGTTTGTAATGTTTGAAATGCAATGCAGGGGAGGGGGAGCACTAAAAGAAAAAAGACGGTAATACAGACAAAGAGTGATCACAATTATAAAGCTCACATGAGCATTATGCCCATGTGAGCTGGGGGGGGGGGGTGCACTAAATTCATTCAGAGGAAAAATAGGTTCACAGAACTCTCATCATACTTAAACTGAGTACCAGTATATCTTTATTGTCCCATTACACCCAAACAAACATATCCGTTTATTCTCCGTGACTTGTACCAAAATTGTGAACAACCATGTGAACTGTGACAAATCTTATCTTGGCTGCTGACATCACCATGTAGTTTTAGAAAAATTACATTTATACCATTAGTCATTTTATCTCACAGATAAGTCTGTTAGCACAATGACATGACCATACATTGACTGATGACAATGAACTACATTTATTAATGATCATACATTGAAATATTTGCTAGTTGTCTTAAATTTAACTCTGTTTAGAACAAGGAAACTGATTGATTCCCGACAAAAATTATTAACAAAACATTTACAGTGGATTGTAATACTTAAAAAAAATTTGCATTTTCCTCAATTGGAAAGTAAAGTGAACATAAGTTTTGCTTTTACAGTACAATTTATATTGACATCACAACAATTGAAATACTATTGCTATTACTGGTAACTACTGTATTACTAAAGTAATTTATGAAAAATATAAACAACACAAGTGACTTGATTTTAAGATCTCTTGTACTCCAAGTGTTATCATTCAAAACAAAGTCATAGTATTTGAAATTTTGTCATTAATATCACTACAAAAGTTATAAGTTTCCTGGTCATGTTTCCACTCTTAAGACCTTAAGAGTTGAGATGTACTACTTAATGCTCAAAAACACAAAATGGTTGATGGTATTTTTATCAAAATAAACATGAAACAGTAATTTTGTGTATAATATTTGCATACTTTTTACTTTTAAAGTTAGCTAGTTCAATTACAAGGTAGTTCACCCATGTACTTGTACCTAATGAATTTAAATGAACAAAATACTTACAATTCTTTAAAAAAAAGTTTAAAAAAAATACAAGTTTATTTTTCATTCAAGTATATTAAATATTCATTCAATAATTCTGCTTACAGATGTTATTCATGCCATTTTTCCGACTTAAAATCTTTTCAGTGAGACTATGTAAATCATTGATGTCTTGATGATTAATGTGAAATCTCTGATCATTGGTAACTTACACATTTATAGAAGTATTGTAATTCTCTGCATTAAGATCTTATCATCCTCTGGGATTCAAATAAGCAAAGCACCTATTTTCCATGATATGTAGTTTTATATATAATAAGTCAAAACAATGTATCATGTGATATTCAAATCATAAATACAAGAGCAGTTGATGCAAAAATGGCAAATTTAGGTAATGTTAATATTTCTACATAATATTGAAATGTCTAGTAACCATCTAAATATCTAATACAAGCATCTTAGTAATTTACAAAATGGAGTAATTGAACTGGTCCAGTTCTTATCTATATTTCTACAGTTTAAATTGATCATTAAATTAAATAACAGTTCAATTTAGTTGACAGTTCCTCAGTTCCTGGGTTGATTTTTTACCAATCAGTTGGTCTTTATGATTAAAGCAAAGATTAACAAATCTATGTAACTTTAGACCAAAGATGGAAGCAGTCTATACCAATGCTATAGATATTTTATGATTTATTAATGTTTTGTTTACTTTATAACTTAAGATTTTTAGAATCATTTTAATCATTAACTAATTAAGACTAAATGATTGAGTACTGTTGGTAATTAATTTAGAGAATAAACACAGGATAAATTATAAATGATATGTATATTCTAATGATTCAAGTTTATCAAATAATAATTATAAAAGTCATAGTAACATATTTCTGCCATGATTTTGGGAATAATCTTTGTAACAACCACTTCAATGTAACAACTTCAGGTAAACGTTGGGGGAAAAACTTACAAGTATTAACAATTTCAATATAAAATTTCACCAACTTTTATAGCTTACTAATCTTTTCTTTTCAAAGTTATATCAAAGAAACATTTAATTACATCACATCATAAAAGTCATAAACACACTAATCATCAGTCATAATTCTTTACAAGTTATCAACCCTTATCATTCTGTAGCACACTAAGTCATAAGCAAATGTAAAATTCACTTTCACATAATAAATATTGCTATATTGATAGTTTAAGATTAGCATTCAATACCCGTCCTTTCTGTAAAATAACAAAATAAGTTACCACACAGCATTAACAATAGCAAAATAGCTGAAGGTTTCAAATGATCATATTTCTGGTGAATCTTTGAGTACTTCAATGCAGTACTGTATATAATATATGTAAATGCACCTTAGCTAGATTCCCTTACTATACCCGACTACTGTACATTGTACAATTATACATATTTCACTTCAATTAAGCAATCATAAACAGTATAGCCACCTCAATCATGGTTAATACTGTTTAGTCTGCATGAAGCATTTCTTTTAGATCTTTAGATCTATCATTGTTATATGTTTCTCATTCTTTTATTTCCATATATGTCTATCATACTTTCATCTTTCTTTTTTTTCTCTTGTTTCTTTCTACACTCAATGTAATTTAGCCATAGTAGATCACTACCTAGCATCGTTAGTGACAACTACATATATTTTAAAATATCTTATTAATAAAGTGATTTGAATTGAAAAAATATTAAATGATGCTAAGCAACTACATTTTGTTAGATTCATTAAGTGAAGGTATGACTATCATTCTATTAATATGTAGCATTATATATATGAACAATGATTTTACACTGCAAGAATCAGCATACTCTTTTTATAATAGGTTGAATTATGTACTTGTTTGAATGATTTGACTGAATGACATAGAAGTAAAGACTTTACTTGATATAATTAATTAATGTTTCTAAGTGTGATCTTCTGTTAATGGAACTCCACTATATTAAGCAATACACCTAGAGTAAGAAAATAAATAAATTTACTTTTTAGCATCAATAACACATTTTACATAAATGTTACACCATGCAGACAAGGAATTCAAATTTAATTTTGATATGAAGTAAACATGAAGGGTTGAACATTATTTGGCATCTAAATGTTACAACGATCTTTTACAGGTATATATATTCATTTTCAGATGTTATTTAACGCCAATGTAACGAAAACTGATGGACTGTTTCGTTAAATAGTTTTATCAGATATTATACATATTACTTGGAATTTAAGATCAAGTTTTAGACTTAAAATAATATTTTGTAAGAAAGAGATGTCAACTTGGCAATTGAGGTTTTGAAACAGAAGACTTAATACTTTATGCGATGATGTTACTTAACTACAGCTCTTTTATGTAAATAATGTTTATAAAGATGGCCTGAAAATGATGTTAAGCTGAATGATTACCAGACAAAACTTAGCCTAAATCTCAACACAACTTATAAATTAACAAGAATTTCTCATTAGCATACAGTTTATATCAGTATTAAACTTAACTAGTTGAATTGAAGGTATTTGTTCTGATGTAAACAAAATGATGTAATTCTTAGTTGATTAGTAAACAACCATTGTAAATTGGTTATATACTAACAATAATAGAAATACTATCAACATATTGGTCAATAAACATACTCATCCTGATGATTAAATTACTCTCTTGCGCAGTTAAAGTAATTTGATCATAAGAAAAAATATATTCAAAGTCCAGTGTGCTGATATGCTACCACCATATTGGTCAATGAACATACTTATCCCAATAATTGAATTATTCCGTTGCGCAGTAAAGTAATTCAACCATTAAGACAAATATATTCGAAGTCCAGTATGCTGATATGCTACCAACATATTGGTCAATGAACATACTCGTCCCAATAATTGAATTACTCTGTTGCGCAGTAAAGTAATTCAATCATTAAGACAAATATATTCAAAGTCCAGTATGCTGATATGCTACCAACATATTGGTCAATGAACATACTCGTCCCAATAATTGAATTACTCTGTTGCGCAGGAAAGTAATTCAATTATTGAGACAAATATATTCAAAGTCCAGTATGCTGATATGCTACCACCATATTGGTCAATGAACATACTTATCCCAATAATTGAATTAATCTGTTGCGCAGTAAAGTAATTCAATCATTGAGACAAATATATTCAAAGTCCAGTATGCTGATATGCTTCAACCATATTGGTCAATGAACATACTTATCTGATGATTAAATTACTCTCTTGCGCAGTGAAAGTAATTTGATCATCAACACAAGTATATTCAAAGACCAGTATACTTAGAGCAATATTTCCTTATTGATGAGTATATAACCAATACACAATGGGTTATACACCAATATTAAGAAGAAAAAAATATTTTCCATAACTTTTTCCATAACCTAAATTCATTTAATCATACTTAATTTATTGACATTGATGTCAATTTGTCACTTAAAGCCAGAAAATGCTGTCAGCCGTTACATAAGTTGATTTTTTGGGGGTAATTCAATAGTACAGGCTCAATCGGTCACTTGCTGTGAGCTAGATCTTTAAAAGATGTCATTGTAGGCCTTGATCTTTAATGATGATAAGTATTATGTATAGTTATAAAGTCACCAAAACTGACCATTTTCAAACCAATTGTACTTATACTTAAATTAGAAGATCACATGTTACATTCTTAAAACCAATTATATATGAAACGTCATTTTATGAAAAATAGCTACTAAACTTTTTTTGAAAAAACAGAGGATGACAAAAGCTTAAAACATAAAATTGCAATATTTACATAAATGTTTAAATTGACCAATGATCATTGATTATAAAATTAATTACATTTCTTCACAATTCAGATATTATTTTGTTAATCCAATCTATCATGATTATTATTACCTCAGTAGCGGCCTTTGTCTATAAAACTTGTTGTTACCATATGATAGTCTCTTCTATATATCATTATATGAAAGGTTTATAGTTAAATTGATCATTAAAAAATCCATTAAGTTAGTACAGGATGACAGAAACTGGCATGGAACTAAAACTTCTTTATGTTTTACTTGCCACAGTCTTGACAAAAAAGCTTTTAGTATTATCAAAAATAGTTCTATCTCAGAAATTTAGACCTTATAAAACATTATGTAGTACAACTCAACACTATTCTTAGTTAATAATTGAATCAATGTTTTAAAGATTATGTAATACTTGGATGGTACTTAGTCAAGTATATCTATAATAGCACAACAGCTACCAACAATAGCAATAATAAAGCAATAGTAGTTTTGACAATATCAATTATATTGTAATAGCCAATTTCTATATCTGACATGAATATTTAATGCAGTTATCACACCCATTGTTTCCAATAAATAATTAAGAAAATTAGAGCTAAACTTCCTTGGGTGATAGTATAAATGGTTTATTTTAAATAATTATTTTTAAATCTAAATTCCAGAGGACAGATGTAATGAACTAAGAACATGAATTAATTGCATAAATGTTATCATTTATAAACCATTTGTAGTTGTGGAAAGAAACTGTATTCTAATTTGACAACAAAATACTTAATTAAAGCCTGTAAACATATGAAACTCTAAAGATATTGACTGTTTATTAAAGAGGAAAAAGAAATTACATTCTAACTTGACAAAAAACAAACATGGATCTCATAGAGACGACTTGTCAATTTAAAATCTAACTTCAATAATAATAATGTGAATAATTATTAGAACTTTATCAATTATACAGGTGTTATCAATATTACTTGGAATTTAATATAAATAATAGAATAATAACTAGCTGTGTATATGGCGGTGCTGGCAGACAAAGCTATATACCTAATTAAAACCTGTAATATATATTAAACTCTAATGCAACATTAACTGTTGAAAAATGAAAAGAAATTACATTCTAACTTGACAAAAAACAAACATGGATCTCAAAGAGACGACTTGTCAATTTAAAATCTAACTTCAATAATAAACAGGCTTCAGTTGTTATCATGAAAGTTACTACGAAGTCAAGGAGATAAGTTGTCAATTTAAAATACAATTTCCATGCCTAAGTATAAATATTTTATAAACATTAACATTTTGTCAACAAAATCATGTTCTTATTTCAAAACTGTAATGACAAGATAATAGATTTAAACATAACTTGTAAAATACGACCATTCTACCCTGAAGACTATTTTTTAACAAAGCAGACGACATTTAACTCAACTACTGATATGTTTGATTTCATTCTACATCAAAAATGATATCATTTATATTTAAAAATTGATGACACATCTAGCTGTTACAAATTTTCATGAGTTAATAATGGTGAAATTACTCATTTCTATGTTTCAGTATGTTATGTTTATCTATAAATAGGAGAAATCAATCAGTTACTTATTCACAAGAGTACAATGTATGAGTGAGATGGTCAGCTGCACTGGGTTAAATACTAGTAGGCACAAATTGAGGTCATTTTACGGAGGCCAGCGGGCCTAATCTGGTTTTCCTGGACCTTTGTCTATAACCAGTACTTACCATACCTACCCTTCCACAAGGCTGGCATCTTCTCCATTTACCTTAATGATGGAGGAAAATTGACATTATTGTCAAATTTTCATGGAAGGGTATAACCAACCCAGGTATGATTTGAATCTGTTTCCCATTGAAAAACAAGATTTCAAACCTCTGCACGCTAACAACTGCTCTACAGACCCAGGTCCCCATTTAGTCGCCTCTTACGACATGCAAGGGGATACAGTGGTCCTATTCTTTTAACGCCCCGAAACCACACAGGGACGCGGTGACCTTTACACTCTGGCCACAACCACCTGAGTATCATATTCATTCATCATACAGAGTATTAGTTTTACACTGATTAAATTTGTGCCTTGAAATCAGATCTAAAAAACATCCAGTATTAAGGGAGAAAAATCAGTCATTCATTCATCAAAGTACAATGTATGAGTTATTTACCTTGCACTAAAAGACAAATGCAATACATTGTTAAATGCAAAAATCCAACATTTGATGGTATAGTTGTTGACCCAAAATATATAACGGTAGTTTTAAAGTGTTTTTCTTTAAAGTTATTGCCTGATCAACATGTGATTCAGCATCAGATCTTAACTCAATCTCATCCATTCTAAATAGAATGGAATAACCCAAACTCTGAATGTCAACTAATTTTCAAAAATCATGCTGATTAGTAATAGTTCACAACCTTATATTCAATAAGTGACAGTTCACAACTTCATATTCAATTAGTCACAGTTCACAACCTTGCATTCAATGAGTCACATTTCTTAATTTCATATTCAAGAATGTAAATACCAAGCTCAACTCAACACTTTAGCACACCTACATAAGCACAGTTCTCCAAATTATGTTTGTTCAGCATTTTTAGGACAAAATATTACTTTTTCCATACTGGTTAGAGACCCAAAAGTTGACACTTTCTAAAACCTTCAATTTTTTATTTGCATGATGTCTAGAAAGAAATGACAACTAAAATATGCCAGTGACAAAAAAAATGACATTTTTCACCTGTCATGAAGGCATTTCATTGCTGAGGTTTAAGAGAGTGATCTAGTTCTGAGTTCTTGAGCAGTTCTCACTTGCTAGAAATGTACACATTGTTTTAGAAACATGTAAAATAGATTACTCTTAGTTTACTAAGTGACAGTTTTTCACACAAATCTTAAGCAAAAATTATATATAATGATATATGGAATAGTCAATTTTATAGCACAAACATTCTAAATCTGTCCAATTTAGGGTCTCTAACCAGCAGGAAAATCCACTTTTTCTAACCATACCATTTAAATATCTAGCAAACTCAGTCTTTGCTAAGAATTCATTGATGTTGTGACGGAATTCAAGTCATAGTTACAAATGAGCCTAATTATCCTCTGAATGATTTTACTGCACCCCCTAACTGTTGCCACTGGTAGTAAAATGAAACTGGCAGCACTTATGGGACAAGAAGAAGAGACAGTGCTTGCAAAATCAAAGTACATGACAGGGCTGGACATTCAAGGTTGTCTGATTGCCAATGGTGACACATATGAGGCATCAGTTAGCCTGTTACTGCTAGCTAACATTTGGTTTTGGCAAGCTAAACTAAAGCTGCTTGTGCAACCTAGTTTGAAATTTAACATCAAGACCTGTATGACAATATAGACTCTTATCATTAAATGTTTTTGTATTGGCTAATAGTATAAACAGGCTTAAGCCATAACAGTACTGTAACAACATGGCATAAGAGTCTTATCTGATTCTAACTTTGGATTGATTTGAAAGATCCAAAAACAAATTAAAATCAAAATAATTTATTATAACACTTAATTTATACTAGTAAATAACTTATTTATTTCTCTTGAATACAAGTATGGTGCTATTAATGATGGTGTGAGTTGTTCAAATGAACAAGTAGACAAATTTAAAAGTTAAATGTGTTCATTGGTTGATGGTGTAAATAGTCTAATACTAGAAAGAGTCATCTTAGAATCTAAATTCAAGGGGACAGACGTGATGAGCTAAGAACATGAATTAATTGCAAAAATGCTATTATATACGAAACATACCTAATAATGGTAAGATATTAAATTCTAACTTGACAAAAACACACAAGCATCCCTGAGAGATGACTAGTCAATTTAAAATCTAATTTCAATGGTAATAGTGTAAATGTTTCATAGACATTAACATTTTGTCAACAAACTCATGTTCTTATCACAAAACTGTAATGGCAAGACAGAAGATTCTAATCTGATTCAAACCGATTAGACTATAAGATTCAGAAAGAAAAATTAATCAAAATGAATTAACACCAACTTGAACCAAAGGGAGACAACTCAGATATTTACTAGTACAATTGATGGTAAAGATTATCTTTCTTGAATGCTAACTTGAATAGCATGTAATACTTTTTTACAGCAAAATAGATGTTTAAATACGCTGTTATTGCATACTCAAATTGATGATATATGATGATAATTGCAAGCACTGTCCCTTCCCCCCCAAGAGTGCCCCCCATTTAGTCGCCTCTTACGACATGCAAGGGGGAGACAGTGGTTCTATTCTTTTGATCTTACAGCTCCCGAAACCACACGGGGCTTGGGTATCCTTTACACATTAGATAACTTTAAAATACCATTTAAAATGCCGAAAAATATTTGCATAAAGACTCAATTTGTGACATTTGTCATTTTAACGTCAAAATATAACTGAACACGTCCATGAGCATTTTACTAAGTTTAATAACTAACATATGTTACAAGCAACCAACACCCAGCCAGGTAGTGTTGCACTCAGTGTACACTGCCGAGTGTCTCTCTTCTGAGTGTACAGGTACAACTATCCTGTGAAACTTAACTTGCCAATAATCAACCTTGACATTTGTTGTATTATTTGTCTCAACTGACCATAGATAGGGGTGTACTATGTGTATTTAGTTAGTGATATAATGTTATATCACAAAATCAGCATCTTGACATATAAATAAGATTAGGAAAATCATGTCCAGTTCCAGCATTTTTACTACCAGAGCAACAGTTAACTAACTATTTTTAATCAAATTTACTTCAATTTGCATGATTAAAATGCAAAACCAAGTACTACAACAGTACCAATGACCACAGTCACTGCTAGTGACGGCACACAGAACATGTGTGACCTAAGATCTTACACAATGTAACAAATACCCCCAAGTACACACACATTATTCAGACTAATGTGTGCAATTGTCTTGACCAGAAGTAGGCCTACGTTACAGTTACTGTAACTGACTTCAAAGATAAGGCCTGTTTTCCATGTGCATGTTGTCTGTCTCAGTAAACATTCCAACAGTACAATGTATAACTGTATGGCTCAAATAATCTCACAATTTGTGTTATTGCCCACTACATGACCAATAAGTGTACATGCGCCTTAAACAACATGAAATTAAATAAATAGCTCAAATAAGATGATATGAGACATTGTTTGCCAGTAGTAGCATTTAGCTTTGTCCATCAAGTAATCTTAAACAACCTATACAATGTATAGTATGCTGGATGTTGTCCAAAAAATACATTCTTTTTAAATCAGAGAATCTCTGTGTCAAAACTTGGTACCAATTTATATCAACTTTTGATGTTTTTGTCTTAATTCACATTTTTATGCCACTAATAGATGTGAAATCCTTGATATTTGCTCCAAAACTCACAAAATTAATGTTTTTCAAATTGTATTTTTCATAGCACAAAACCAAAAACTTAACTCATGTTTAGTCAACTTAAATTAAAAGTCTCATTTAAAACAGGTACTCCAAGTAAAATTGACTTCTATTGTAATATCCTAAGATTAATTGGTACCAAAGCTTATAATGGATCAAAATGTACATCTTTCCACCAAGGAAGACAGTGCTTCCTAACTAAACTTGTGATGTATAATTTATAATTTGTATAAGAATTCCACATCTTACTAAACTGATGTACAATGTACACTGACAGACTTACACCAAGCAAGTAGTCTACCTGCCCCTAATTTGTCACAGAGATCAGACAACATGCACATGGAATACCTAGTCATACATGGCCATTGACATGTACAACAGTACATGACTGGGACATAGTCCAGGTTCTTAACCTGTCAAAATATATAATGTCACAGACTGTCCAGTCCAACAATATTAACCTGAGCTTGACCCTTACGCATGAACAAAAATCAGAACATTGAAATCATTTCCAATGTTTTGCTTTAGTGCCGAAACATGATTACTCAGACCCTGATTAAACTATTGGCCATAATGCCTCTATGACCAAATATTTGTTCATAAGCATTAGAATATTGCAATATACATCATAATACAGTAAAGCACCACTATAACAACCCTCTTGATTATTTCAAAATTGTGCAATTTCTGACAATTATCAAGTCCTTAATGCTAAATATGTACAGCAAAAGGTCCCTTCATCTAGACAGTCTTGCACATGAAAATCATCAATTGTGATGGTTGTTAAAGTGGAGCTTTACAGTTCCTTCACAAAAGTTCATGGTCTAGAAAATCAGCGTCATATATTGCTACATGACATTCTATCAGAATCTGAGTCATCTAATAACCATAATACCTCTATGACTGATAATTATTTCACATCAGTATAATCTGGTATACATTATAACAACCTAATCGGCACAGAGGTATGGTCTTGCTTTTTGCTTCAAACATTTCTAGTTCCTATTCCAGTAGTAAAACTCTGAGTGTGCTCATTGGTCCTTTAACATGGCAGTAAAAAACTAAGTTAGGTACAGCTACTCATAACATGAGAAACCACCTACATGTACCAGGCTCCAATGGGCCACTAATCTCATTATGAGTTAATTTATCCATTGGATAACACTAAATGTATACAGTCTGCCTAATATTGTACACACTCAAACAGAAACTTGAGGGAAAATTGTATTTCCCATGATAAGGTAGTTCAAGCTCAGGTTAATATTGTTGGACTATATACAATCTAAAGTATGTATGGACAGCTACACAACAAATCATTAAAGACAACAGTACACCTTCCACACATTTAACAGCATAGAATACAATTATTTGCTCACCCACAATAGTGGGATCTCCCCCTCTTGCTTCCTCATATTGGCTGCCCATAGAATGTCAAATATTTGCACAATAATATCTGCTATCATTGTTTGTGTTCAACATGAGGGGTGTTCAAAAAAGTTGGTATCACATCATGTTATTACTTTATAAACATGAGACTCAATGGCTTATGCTTCATACTTGAAGCCACTCTTCAAATCTTAGAAAGGATGCGTGATACTACAGTATCTTAAATCATCACTCAACATTTCATTATTTATTGACTTAACACTGTAATTAAGAGGCTCACGGGCAGGATGTGGCTTTGTCTGTGTTGCCTCTACAAATAGTTTCACTGAACACAATTTTCCATTTGCATTTTAAATAATATCTAAAGCACATAAAATTATGTGTAAGAAGTACTTAAAGGTGACGAAACAATAAATGATATCTAGAACTCAAAATATTAGGTTTTTCACCAGCACTGACAATATACACATTGTTGTTAAAAATCATGAAATACAAAAAAAATCACATGGTTTTTTGTACACATAATTTTCATTGCAACAGTACATACTTGCACTGCAAGTAAAAATCCATAAATTTGAGCATTAAATGAAGCCTATTCTGAACACCCCTCATGCAAAAATGCAAAACATCATCTGTCTTGCCTATTTTCCCTTTATAGTGAGTTCACCTACAACTCCCTTGTGGTGATCCAGCAGCATCACTGCTATCTCTGTAAAGACCCCACTGTTGTCTCTAATTATTTTAACAGGTTAAAAACCTGGACTTTACCCTAACAAATACACACAAAGGGGATCTGCATCTCAAACATTACAAACTGAAGGGGAAAAGAATGATTTCATGATTCCATCACCAGATAGTGTCAGGAGACACTCTCCCAACAAGGAGCAAGGCCCATCCCGGCCTAAATATTAGGCCCAGATGGTGTCCGGAAACACTCTCCCAGCAATAAGATGGGCCCACCCTGGCCTAAGTATAAAGGCCACATGGTGGCAGAAGGCATTCTCCCCGCAAAACCCTAGGTCAACCCAGACCTAAATGTAAGGGCCAGATGGTGTCAGGAGATGCTCTCTGAACAATGGACAAGGACTACCCTGACCTGAAAACCATTAGGGCCAGATTATGGCCAGAGATTTTTCCTATCAATAGACTTAGACTACCCTGACCTAAGATATTTTGGACAAATTGTTGAAGGAGATACCTTCCCAAATATTGGCTAGGACCATCCTTGCCTTAAATATCAGGGACATATTGTGTCTTTTCCATAAGTTTTTATTCTTTCGTATTGGTTTTATCAGTCATTGCCTTAACCCACAGCACAAAGCAGTGTGATTAGTGAAAATACCTTCTGCTAGTGATTATTGCTTCTACTTTTAGTCAGGCCAGTTGATACCCTTCCAACATAACAAAATATGTCAGACTAAAGCTTGAGAAAATTTAAGATGATGACTGGGTCCTGGTCTTTTGTTCCCCTAAACCAAATAGAACTACACCAGGTAACTGTCAGAAATTCATTCTGGAATTTTAAATTAAAAAACAAACAAAAACTAAGAGCAAAATTAAAGAAAATTGGATTTAAAAATAAAAATAATTTAAAAAAAATCCTAATAAAAATAGTTAAATATAATCAAAAAACCAAAAGAGTCCTATAATAACAAAATGAATGTTCACAGTAAATTCTACTGCTAGGCAAAAAACTTTGAACCTCCCAACTGATATATAGTAGGCTATCAGAAAGCTATCCACTCCTGGAATCGCCACCGACTACATACGCAAACTGGGGTAATTTGACCTACCTAACCCTACATACTAACAACAAAATGAAAAAAACTTTGAACCTCCCAATCAATACATAGTAGGCTATCAGAAAGCTATCCACTCCCAGACTCGCCACCCACTACGTACACAAACTGGGGTAATTTGACCTACCTAACCCTACATACTAACAACAAAATGAAAAAAAACTTTGAATTTCCCAATCAATACATAGTAGGCTATCAGAAAGCTATCCACTCCCAGACTCGCCACCCACTACGTACACAAACTGGGGTAATTTGACCAAATACCCAATTTAGTCGCCTCATACAAAATGCAAGGCTGGACTCTATTTATGAGAGCGACAAGAATTTCTGACAGTCACTTGATGGTTCACTACATTATTTCATGAACGAAATATCTTCAAATATATTAAGACACATTCACAATCATTGCACAGTCATGGCCATAATTCACAGGCCAGAAGAAAGTGAAAACTACTTATTTCATATGGTCCTGACATACTTAATAAATCAGGCCAGAGCTGTATTAAATTAAGGCAATGACAATTCAGACACAGAACAACCAAACACACTAACTATGATAATATTTGCTGAATACATATACATTTGTATTTGTATCCATCAATAGAAATGCTCTAACATGATGACATTTGTTATCACAAACAAGGACACCCATAATCAGGGTAAGAAATAAGTTATCCAATCCACGGAACTCAACATTTTGGGCGCCATACAACATTGGCTGAATGAAAGAACCCAGGGAGCCCAACATTTGGGGCGCCATACAACATTGGCTGAATGTAAAAACCCAGGAGCCCAACATTTGGGGCTCATACAACATTGGCTGAATGTAAGAACCCAGGAGCCCAACATTTAGGGCACCATACACAATATCACCTTATTAGAGTGCACTATCTCCATTTTTTGTCATTTTTAGATATACATGTCACTATGCGGTATAAAACTCTTCATAAAATCATAGGCTCAAGAGCTTTCATTAATAATTTTGAAATGAAAAGTAAGACGCTCACATTATGCATTACTATTCCAACAAAATAGAATAGTAACACATGGTGAGAGTACTTACTTTTCATCTCAAAATTACTGATGAAAGCTCTTGAGCCTGAAATTTTCATAAAGAGTTTTATACAATATATATATTAAATGGTCTAACTACCAAAATGCATCACCAGAAATGATGGTGAAAATGTACAATCAGCATTGTACAAAAGAAAATCATGTTCTTTGGTTAAACAAGTGTTTCAAAGACATAAATACACAGCATAGAAAGACCTACCGGCAATTATTGGTCTTTATGAACAATGCCATCAAGCTGAAGCTCTCAGAGCTTTATTCACAATTGCCATCAAGTCATCATCTGCAGTGCATAAGCCCAGAAACAAACACAGCAAGTATTTAAAGTGATGACTGGTATCATGGAGAATCCCTTTGGCCAGTTTTTAACTCACATGTTATACTTGTTCTTTTAATAAATGAGCTTCCTTAATAGCATATATAACATGCAGAACACCCTGGATAGGAAAGTGTTTCAATTAAAATTTAGGAAATAGCACTTTAAAAGACAAAAAACACTGTAGCAAATGCCTTAAGTTTAAAGGATGTAACGTAATCATAAATCACCAGTAATAATTTGACAACTTGCTAATACTAACACTTACTGAAATGCTTGATTATCTCCCTTTAATAAAAAACTAGAGTATTTTTGTCTATACAGAATAACTTAATATGATTTCAAAACCTGGCTTGGTGAAGCATTAGAAATACAGTTACCTAACTAAGGTTTTGAGACTTAAGAAATTTATGACAAATTTTGGATTTTGATGATTATTATTGCTGAATCATTATTTCTAATATATAATAAGTATGGTTTTTGATGAAATAAAAACAAATTTTATGATTGATAAACATAAGTCGATAGATATGACATCCATAAGACTCCCAAACAATGTTTATTATCATATATCATAACATATGCTATTTTTTCAGTCTCGATTACCAAGTTTTAGAAAAAGCAATACAGTAGGCCTACAATCTGAAAATGTGTCAAAACTTTTGGTGGGTATTGTACAATAAGAGAGTAGTTTTCCGAAAAAATTTCTGTCGTCATTAATATAGTTTTGAAATTTACCTTAAGTACCAAAATCACTTTTTGCTATATTTAAAAAACTGTTCAAAAGCAGAAAAAATGTAAATAGTAACAGTTTTATTTCCTAATAGTAATGCCCTGCAATACTCTAAGATATTTCTACGCTAGAATTTTCCTATTTGAACATAAGTTTGGCGTGATATGACATCCTTTTCCACTTGTCCATAGAAAACAACATATTTTAATCAGCATTTGAATGAATTACATATTACACATGCTATTGTCAAATTAAAAAGATGACATAGACATTCCACAGCTGACCTGCAGATTTAAACATTCACTTGTCCTTGGAAAAGTGGAAAAAAGTTGAAATCATGCCTATATATTTTATCCTACGGCCAAACATATTTTGTCCTTTTCAACAATAGGCCCAACAACATACAGATAAGATACGCCACAAAAATGCTATTAATACAGCATGTCAGTTTTACTGTGATTAAACCTGACCACAATAAGACAGAAACTTGCCGTCCAGTAAAATGACAAATATGGAGATAGTGCACTCTAACTTGAAGCCAACAATAAGATAACTCCCCACAAAGGAAACACCCCCACAAAGGGAACTACCCACAAATGAAACACCCCCACAAAAGGAACTCCCCACAAAGAGAACCCTGACAAAAGACCCAGTGATGGAACCATGAAATCATTTCTTATCTAGCTTGCTGTACACAGCCCAACAGAATTCAATCAATCTCATCAAACCAGACCACTTACACCTAGATCTCACCAACATGCAAGGCCAAAACCTAACCAACATGCAAGGCCAAAACCTCCCTCACATGCAAACAACTTTGCAACAACAAAATCCCTACTCTCAGGACATATCAGTATGGCTGCCACGGTACACCTTAGGGTTCAGTTTCAACTTCCAGCATGTGTGCTGCGGTGCCATTGTATTAAGCTTTCCAGAGGTATACTGGGATTTATCAGTGAAGTAAAAACCGATATTCCACTGTCCACTGCCACTCTCCAAATATTGCATCAGTATCTCACTTGTGAAAAAAAAAATTGATTTTAAACTGAAATACACACATATCCTCTATATATTGCATTATACTTGACGCCTCAGCCAAGATCAGATGCAAATTTTATCATTGCCTTATGTTATATACCTGTATCTGATGTATTTTGTATTATATTGTACTAAATCTTTTTGCAGGAGGTAGCTTTATGTCATAGTTACATGTTCCAGAAAACCAAACATTGATATCTTTCATCAATATTTTGCATGAGCTTAATAAGTAGTCCAAAAATGACCAAAAATTAGCGTTATGCTGTAACATTTCAAAATAAGGGTTTTGGTAAAAAGAAATTTCTCTTTTCAGACAGTGTCTACATGTAATGTGATTTTCTATATGGATGCATAATTTTGTACCCTTTATTTTGCGGGTTGTTTGAACAAAATCTGTCCACAACAGCCCAAGATATCAAATAAATACTGAAATCACTCAGTCGTTATGCGTTTTGCATTATTTGTTATGAAAGAGTTACAAATGCCACTACATTTTTTTGTTTTACCCAAATCTTGTTGGTTTCTGCACTAATAATTAGTGGAACACCAGTATGATCAAATTAAAAACACATGAAACCAACAAATTCTATAAAATTTCCTTACCAGCGATTAAAATCAACAATGGAAAATGTCCCAAAAAATCTGTCCTGTCCGTAGATAACCCTATTTTCTTAGATAGAGATATAGTACCAATATAATCATTTTACCCTGAAGAGACCTTCATCTACTGATTGAAAGTATATAAGGAGTTTTTAATTTACATTGATTTCAAAAACATTATAGCCCAAAAAGTACCAAATGTCCGGTCCGTAGATTGATGTCTTGTCCGTAGATCACCCCTTTTTGTAATAAATAACTAAATGTACTCAATATTAGATATTACTCTGACTTTCATTTATTTGTTTTTATACTAATGTACCATAAAAAATTTGTTTTGATTGTATTCCAATTGATAATTTGAATCAAAAGTAGTTCATGCATTGAAAAATCATAGATTTTGAAATATAACAGTGTTTTTTTCATATAACCAAATAAAATGGACTGTTTTTGGGCATTTCTGTTTTCATTACTGTTCAGTGGAAAACAATTATTTTCATTAAAGTATTTACTTTGGTTTTTGTTAAGTAATCAATTCTTTGATTTCTAAGGAAATGATCTACGGACTGGACAAAAAATGACAAACCTTCATTTAAAATGTTTTTCTGTACATCTGCAGATAGAACATGATTAAATAATCATGCCTAACCTCAGAAGAAAAATTTAACAGCCTCAAAAGGCTGTGAACAGTGAACATGCCAGTAAAAAGACACTAGTTATGGTTCAAAAAAAGTATTTGTTTGCATTAAAAATTGTAAAATAAAAATGCTCTAACTGATTCATACTTCCACCAAGAGCAATGACATACAATGCCATGCTGGTAATTAATTCAGATGAAAACGTTTAACGAAAGATTCATTTGCAAAATTGATGCTGTAAAATGAAAATACTAAAAGACATTGAGAACATTTTACGAACTTATTTAGTATTAAATCATTTACAGAACATTATAATTCATATTCCAATGAAGGTACTCTGATATTTATAACCTAAAAAATTGTTAAAACAAAACTAAAGCAAATGAAAAACATTTTGACAGATACAAGTGTAATAGGTTTTTACAACCCTGTTTCTACAGGGTGTCCCAAAAGAAAGGTAACACTTTCAATCATTGATATATGATATTAAATGTTATCAGATACATTTCAAAATTTGTACATGTACAGAAAAAGTATGAAACATTTTTATGCAAAAACAACTGATATCCTATAGTTAAACCCAAGTTTTTTATAAACAAAACATGAAAATATCTAATTCACACTTTGACGTCATTTTAGTAATTTATGACGTTATCCATTTTTGTCCTTCTCTGAACTTGCACTATGCAATAATCAATGACACTGTCGCATGTTTCCTTGTTGAATTTACTCGCTTCTCATTTGATGTTACTCAATAACATGTACATGTCTTGGGGTTAGGGTTTGAATCGTTACTAAACCAAACATTGCAAATTTTCAGGGGTCAAACTATACTTAGATTTAAATGTGGTTGTTGTAGCTTTATGCAATAACTTCAATTACTAAGATTTCGGGTATCTTACTTGGATTTTACAAGTAGGAGTCTAAGACTCTCTTACTGAGAAAAGTAGTCCCACAGCCAAAATTTAGAGTCCCATATTTTCTGCCTGAGATTTTATATACAATATATAACAACATTTACATTATAGTTTCTGTCATACATTGTATTGGCAAACAGACCCATGTATAAAATCACATGCAGTATAGCAATGCCTTTGTTGTAACTTAAATTTTGTTTTACAAAGCTTTTTCAAGCTGACAAACTGTCAAACTCAAAAAATAACTTGGATTTCCAACCAAAAACTCAAAATAGTAGAAATTTTGAATGTAAACAAACTTATTTATTTAACTCACATTTGCAGTCAGAACTAATTCATACTCCCAGAATGTTTGGTTAATGACAGAGTTAAAATATGTATTAAATGTTTTATACAAAATTCACTGAGTATAGTGATTTTGATTCAAATTGTAAACTGAAACTATCTATTTTTCATTTCAATTGAACAGTTCTTCTGGTTTAGCATGTTTGCTTATTGGTTTATGTTCATCAGAGATTAAAATGCATTAAGGGCTATTTTGGAAAATATGTTTTCAATGTCCTTAATTTTGACCCTTCTTTGTTTAAATATTTAAAAAAAATAAGTTCTGCTATAGATATCAACCCATTTCGTAAATAATACTTTTCATTAGCAAAAAAGCTTTTATTCAACTAGTAAGTAGTTAAGTATATATTCAAATAATTAAATAAATAATCATCATCATCATCAAACTTTTGATTAAAGTGCAGTTATCCACGTCAGTGGGCCCCCTTCCAGGTAGCTGGCTTGCTGTACGCCTGGGGTTTCTCACACCTGATCTCCAGGTGTCTTCACCTGATCTCCAGGTGTCTCTCTTGAGATTCTATTGCAGAGAGGTTCCATTCTCTGCGATCCCTCTCTGTTAACTGCTTCTATTTCAACTTGGGACTTCCAGGTCTGTGTGTCCCTGTGACCTGCATGGTACTGGCCGCCTTGATTGCACCACCAGATCTTTCTATGTGGCCATACTATTGAAGTCTCCTTTCCCTCAGGATGGGGTCCAGGTCTTCAAGAATCCTGGAGATTGATGGTGACAAGTACAAAATGGCATACATGTCACAGAAAACATTGAAAGGACAAACATGAATATTAACTTCAGGAGGAGGATGTGTCTTAGGAAGACAGGTCTTGTCTTGTAAAACTTGTGCCAGGGCCAGTACTCTGCAGTGACAAGAGCTCATACAGGAGTTTGATGTTTAAAAATTAATGGTGCCTATGTTTGGCAAGATTAGGAAACTAATTCAGTAACAAATCTTGAAATATTTTTCATTCAATAACACAATGTTTGAAATTTGTCCTGTCCGTAGATTTACATCAGCTTGACTATTTTACTTCATAAATTAATAAATAATTGGAAGTTACATATTAAAATGTATTATTCAGACAGATCAAATAGCAGATTACATAAAGCTTAACAACCAGTACAGTTTGGGGTACTTAGTTATAATGTATATCATTATATGCTGTCCATATATGTTCATATTGGTTTTTCCTGATGGAAATTGTGCTTTTTTTCACATTATTGGTGTTTACTAGATGTTTTATTGTTCATACTGTTAAATTTTGTTGATTTTCATCCCAAGTTGCAAACATAAGACAAAAGAATTTAAAGAAATATATTTGATGTTTATAATTAATATCAAAATGTCCAGTCCGTAGAAAATTTGGTTTCATTTCTATGTGGTTTAAAGTTAAACCACAAGTTCGTTATTATGTAGTTAATACTGGCAAACTGTATATCATTGGATTTGTAATTGTTTGTAGTTTATCATAAGGTTAATCATTTTCTACTTTGATTTTATATGTTTTAGATACTGCAAACAATATGTAGTAAGATACAATTTTTATGGGAAAAAATGTTTAAAATAGGATAAAAAAATAGTTTAAAATGATGTTCTTTACTTGCCTTTGGCAAATTTTATAGTTAAACATCAGTTCCTTCAGTAAAACATTAAAAAATTAATATTTCTGAAGGAAAAAACTTAGAAAATTAAGTTTTAAAAAGCATATGTGTAGTTTAGTTTTTACTTTGATTTTGATACTAATTGTTGAAATAACTTATTAGCAAGTCATGTTCTATTTACAAAGTATGCACATTTTGAAACCTTGAACCATACCAGATTAGAAAAATCAAGAAAAAATGTGCAAAACAGACTTTGAAATTTTGAGTAAAATGTTACACAAATTTGCATCTGATCTTGGCTGAGGCGTTGAGTTAATTAGCAACACAATAAATATCATTTTTTAAATATTAATGAGATGCCTAAAATTTTATAAACGCTATAATTTAATGAACGAATGCATTAAAATCACTAAAAATTCTATTTTTTGAAATAATGATTTTTAAATATAAATAAATCTGTGAGCTAATGCTCACTAGTGATACCCCCTCAAAAATTTAAAAATATGCGACAAACAGGAAGTAGATGAGCAAGGAGCATGAAATCGCTTTACACCACATGGGACTATGGGATGAAGCAATATGCAAAGTATTAGGCTGCTGCATGTTATAGTTGCTGAGAAAACTGCGACGGAAATTTTGTAACGGACGGAAGGATGGACGGACGCACGCACGCACGGACAAGGTTAAAACAGTATACCCCCCTCTTCTTCGAAGCGGGGGTATAAATATCAAATTTTGGCATCATATTATTATGGAAGATTACCAAACATAGGCATCATCTCAAAAAGAAATAATATCAAATATCGGAATCATCTCAAAATGAAATATTATCAAATATCGGAATCATCTCAAAATGAAATATTATCAAATATCGGAATCGTCTCAAATTGAAATATTATCAAATATCGGAATCGTCTCAAAATGAAATATTATTAAATATCGGAATCGTCTCAAAATGAAATATTATCAAATATCAGAATCATCTCAAAATAGAATATTATCGAATATCGGAATCATCTCAAAATGAAATATTATCAAAATCGTCTCAAAATGAAATATTATTAAATATCGGAATCGTCTCAAAATGAAATACAATAGAATATCAGCAGCATCTTTTAGATATGTTCAGTATTTTAGCAAATCAATCAAATGATTAATTTCCTTAATAAGACCATGTTCATGGGACATGTATACTGTATATACCTAGACAAATGTGCTTGATATACTAGCTCGCAATATCAAGTTACGCCTAACTCTTGATCAATCAATCCAAATATGGATGAGGCCACCATATTTCAAACACCTTATATCCTTCTAATTGCACAATCTAGTTTGTTATATAGTACCGCTGGATTATTTCAGTCATCCATCATACTGATTATTTCCAAACTCTTAAGTTTGAATGGTTCAAACCATTGTTTGCCAATGTCTGAACTAGGGATGAGATGATATGGCTATATATCGATACAATATCAATATTAGTAAATGTCAGTTTCACGATACATATTGTGGCCTAGCATGATAGATCACGATACAACTTGCAATTCAACAAAACTACATTTATTGTATCATAAATAATCATATCGTCTCCTTTCATATCGATAAGTATCGTTGATGACCATATCGTCTCATCCCTAATCTTAAAATAGTGAACCAAAACATGAGCACTAATCTGCAGCATACCATCCTAAGGTGTACGGTGGCAGCCCTACTTCCTGACAACATTGGCATTCCCGCAACAGAGTGGCATTCCCGCAACAGAGTGGCATTTCCACAGCAGAGTGGCATTCCAACACCAAAGTGGCATTCCCACACCAAAGTGGCATTCCCACAACAGAGTGGCATTCCCACACAGAGTGGCAATCCCTCTAAACTTGTAGCAGGGACACCACAATACTGCCACAATGGGGCAGAGAAGTTGCGGCAGTTGCAACCACCACACAATGGTAGTTGCCATCAGTGAGATTCTAGCATGTAAGTGATCTGATTTTGATGAGATTTAAGTTCAACTGGTGGACTATGACAGTGAGCCAGATCCCCTGTACACCCCCAAACAGAACTGAACAAGAAAAAACACTGACAAAAGTGTTGTGAAATAATGCCATTGCTTATCCAACATCAAACTCGCCGGAATCTTATATATAACTGACCTAGTCAGCTGATCCATCAATGCTACTGCCACCAGGATTTACTTCATCATGGGACTGGGCATACCTCGCAGCAAAAATTTTGATTTTGAAATCTACCCAACTTTCTTAAAGTCTGTTTTCTGGGAATGCAAGAGACGGGAACCAAATAAGAGACGGAAACCAAACTAGTATAAATGATAGATTGATCAAGGCAAGATCGCGTTGGCAATCTTGCGTTGATCATTCTAAATTACGGAAGCCAACAGACACCTAACAGAAAGAATGAATTTCCCCTCTTGAGGTTACAAGATACCGTGATATAAAATAAATGAATGCAGCAAATACAATGAAAAACAAAGATAAATCTCCAAGTCAAATACTGTCATTTACATAATGATAAATGTGTATCCAAAAGGTTGGTAGTTGGCTTAATAACTAAGGTTACACATCATGAAAGAAGATACAAATTCTAATGAATTGCTAATCATCTTTCATGACTTTGACTACAGTACTGTTAAAAAAAAGTGACTACCTTGATGATCTATTTAAAATTGTAATATAGAATAAATAGTAAAGTATAGAATAATTAAAAAGTGTAACTCAAACATCAAAATATTTATCTTAAAGTTTTAATACCCTCTAATAGTATTTAACCTTATGTAGTCTCAATTTAAAGTGTATAAATCTTCATCTTTTGCATATTGATTAGTTTGCAGTAACTTAATGAGAATAATTTCTAAGTAAACTAAAGATTGAATAAATCTAATAAAATTTAATGTTGACTATGTGAATTGAAGTGTAATGAAAATTTTACAAAATTTGTGCGACAATAATTAAAATAAGACACCTATAAAATCTAACACTTTTTGATGTAAGAAGATTTTATTTGTAATACATGAAAGATTTATACACTTACAATACTGTAGCCAGAGTTAGTTTTCTAGAACTCATACCTGAATACCAGCGTCTCATCTTACAGAGTCTTGTAGAAGATACACAAATGACACAAGTGCCTGGTTGGTAGAGTGATAACATATTTGGTCTCTCCATCAAATATCTAGATTTAGTTGATGATCAATGATTTCTCATGTATTATCACCTTAATACATTGTACAAGGTCGAGTGGTTCATAATATAATAAGTTGAGTTGCACACAGACAGTAGCTTGTTTTATCTCAAATGTCAAAATCAAATAATTTCACGGTGACTGAATGTGATTTAATTTTAACACACACAGTCACAGAGAAAGTATTCATGTTGTTGAAATTTAAAACAAACAATCAATACAAAGTTAGTTTATAGACAGAATGTAGACAGAAGAGAAATTTGAAACTTGAAAAGAAATAGAAAACCTTAATTGTATAAGTATATTACACTTGAACAGACATACATCATAGAACCTATCAATCTAAACATTTAAGAAAATTTAAATATTCAATAACTTATGCATCTACTTATTTTCCTTTCATCAAAAGTGTTGAAAATAATGAAAAATGTCTTAAGGCTAGCGTCCTATAGAGTAAATAATTAGATTTATTTATCTGTTCTTATGCATGTATAAAACAATAAATGAATATGTTTACCTGAGACTTAGAACAGAAAAATATAGGATAGTTAGAACTATGTAAAAGTAGAAGATTGAGTAGTTAGTGTGATTAGTTGAACTTGAAAAATTTCATACAGTAAACTGTCTTAAAATCTAATTTACAAAATTAAATTCTCATTTCTCTTAAATATTATACTTTTACACCCCAGCTATTCTAAAGAGTCATTTTTTGAAAATAATTTAAAGTTATGACAGTTTTCCTATATGCCCTTAATATGTTGGTTAATTTTGTTAGATAAGATTGTACTACAATCTAGGACTCCATACCCAAAACATTCATTCACTTTAATGGCCTACTAAAATGCTTTGTCAAATATCCAAGGGCTATTTAGATTTAACTGTAATTCTTTGTAAGCAAATTAATACACCAAACTTTCCAACAGGAAAGATTCAAATATTAAAGCCAAACTATCAAGCAATGTAAAAATTAAATGACCAATAAGGCATCATATAAAAATAATCAATTAAATTTACTCCCACAATACAGGTTCTTAAAAAAGAAATTAATTTTCTCACAGTGACCAAAAGATAATGTGATATTATTTATATCACAAAGCTATAAAGAACGAGCCGAAAATTATCATAAATAAATCAAGTCTTATACTAATAACGCAGGATTCACAAAATCCTTTGGTCACTGTATATGTTTATTCAGGGTAAGAAGTCGTAGATCTTTGGGGTGTGGAAATCTGGAAATCCCAATATATTCTGTACGTAAAAGATTATGAAAAATTAACACCTCTTGCTCCAAAGTTCATTATCTAATGAATGATTAAAAGCTGTCAAAATAATGTCTGTAATTAAATAATTGCTATGTACATAAACAAAATTTTAATTTATCCCCAATCAAATCAGAATCAAAATTATGTTTTCTAGGCAAACAGCATGATAGTTATACAAACTGTACAATACCATTCCACACCCCTTTCTTAAATACATCATACTTTTCCTCCAATTTTTGTGAATACAGCTTGTTCATATTGACCAAAGACAAAGGAGTACAATGAACATTTTATTAACAACACTAAGACAAACTTATCTAGTGACAATATAGTAAGAGATAGTAAAAGTGTAAACCTAGTCTCTGGTCATCATGAGTGAGCTATACGATAAAAGTCCTGATAAAAAATGTAATTTTGGTAACTTATAAATTTAAATCGGAGCTCTAGGTGAATAAAAAACTACAATGAAGTAAATGCTCAATAGAGGAAAAGTAGATAATCTAAATATGGACATTTTCTCTCTCGATTTCCATAATTACCAAAGAACTAAGAATCCTATACATAAAGTGGCATGATATAAAAAAGTAAAATGAGGAAACATTTTACTTCTTCTCAATTACAGTGATAGACTGTACTATGAAAATTACTGAAGTTTGGACAATAGGAAATGAATAGAGAAAAAGTCCCAGGTTAATCTATTGCTAACTAGCCAACTACCAGACTTTAATAAAAATGAATGCTTGCCAGTTTTACACCAAACCATGAAAACTTGCAACATTAACAGGTACTCTCGTGCCATTACCTTAAACTATACATTTGCATATAGACTTACATGAGTAGACAACAACTCCAGTTCCAGTTAACCCTGAAGTTTCCATATAGTGGATTGGTAAAAAATGGCAAACAGATATTCTAATGAAGTCAAATTTGTTGGAAAAATGATCACTTTAGATATCCAAACTATTCTTCGAATATAGTAAAGCAACCATTTTGAGAAAGGGGTCAACAAATATCCGTATATAAAGACAGTATTGACTTGGCAAAAAAAACTAGAAGTAATGTAAAGATCTTAGCGTGTTTTCTTCACTGTCACTGTGTACGTTCAAACCATCTGGTCTTCCTGTTTCTTTCTTCAAGTTGTATAATGAATAGCTCCATTGATTTGACATCATTTTGTTAAATCCTGAAAACAAAGAAATAACAAAGATAAATCAATTATGTAATAAAATTCACAACAATAACAAGTTTGATCATATTATATTTATTTATCCGACCTTTTGGCTCTGTGCCTTTTTTAAGGTAAATAAATGGTCAGAATAGTTTTTTGGTTTTTTTAAAAAATCAAGAAATTACAATGACTA
Organism: Mactra quadrangularis; assembly: GCA_025267735.1. Taxonomy (NCBI): domain Eukaryota; kingdom Metazoa; phylum Mollusca; class Bivalvia; order Venerida; family Mactridae; genus Mactra; species Mactra quadrangularis. The sequence goes on from CM046303.1 coordinate 28,320,699, forward strand.
ATTTTTTAATAAGGATGTATGCTTGCTTTACAATAGCATAAGTTAAATGCTTTCCAAAGCATCACTTCATAGCTACATAGAGTAGTCAATAATGAATTCATGGGTCAGCACAAAACTACACTAAATACATGTGTACTAACATATGGTTAGACCAGTTTTGCACTAACCAATCAGTATCAATTGAGTATTTTAGTTTTCAATAGTCAGTGAAGTCAGACAAAAAGCAAAATAAACTAAAATAAAACAAAATCTTTTATTGGAATCTCCTGTACCAATCTTATCATGACAGAAATACCTAAACTGTATAAACCTTAGCGAAAATGACCACAGTGTTCCTTTTTACAAAAATATATATAAACCATTTTAGTATATTTCATCAGCATACAAAGCAGTTAAAAATATTTTGTAAAAAAATCACACTGGCCAGTAAAAAAATAGAAGTAACTCTTTCATAAGATTTTAAACTTACCATAAATAAGTCAAATTTCTAGTTCTATACATTGAAGAAAGAAAGCATCAGAATTATAAGGTTGGTTTGTCTGAAAAAAAATAAAATTCTCAAAAGATTTTCTTAATAAACCATGTAGTCTGCTGTTATAGGAAGAATGACTTGATCAGTACATAATAGAGGATGAAAGAGGACTTGCTAGCTTTATAGGTGATAACTAACCATTATCTTAATAAATCAAGTATTTAATACTAAATTGTCTATGCCTACACTTTTCCTAAATAATAAACACCTATAAAGCAGAAAATACTCATAGGCTAGTGGGTACCTACTTATGTTTTTCTCAATTAGAAAACAGTATGAAAAGTTTTACTAAGTAAACAGCCAAATTAGACTCAAAATATGAATAAAAATGCAGTTTTGTTCAAGATGTATTTATGGTGACAGCATCATTACTGATTCAAGTCCACCTTCCTGAAACTCATATTGATTGAAACAGTTTTTTCTGAACAAAGTCGTTCTTTGTATTGGCAAAACATTCAGACAATCTCTCAACAGTTAAAGTCTTATCTTTGGGCAACCCTTGTAAGTGTCACCAAGTAAGTCCTTTAATGATTACAGCCTTATTTTGAAGCAGCAATAACGAGTGAAGTCTGTTACATAATGGCTATAGCCTTCTCCTTGTCGTAACAAGTATTACAAGCGAGAACTATGAAGCAATCTTAGTTGTAATAATTACTGAAGAATGACTTTACATAACCATTAAAGTCTTTCTACGTTAGAGCTTTTAGGAATGAAGACTATGGTACATAACCATTAAATAAGATCATACCCTGGCAACCTGTACTGATGAAGACCGTGCATAACCATCAAAATCTTGCCCTCCTGTAAAGTTTAGCGCCGATCAACTTACACCCAGATGAAAATATCTCATCCAATGAGAGTTAAAAGGGAAGACAATCTCATTGTCAGTATATAAACTAAAAAAATGTATTAAACCAAAATAGCCCAACTAAGACCTAAGAGCAGTTCACTTAGAGCACCAGTCCATTTCTATAATGTTATCAAAATACTAAAAGGTTGCATGAGTATGATCAATTCAATGTAAAACTCGGACACTTAAAAAGATAAAAATATTCATTACATCAAAATAAATACAACATGAAAGAAAGCACTTAGCTGTAAGTCACATTGAGTAGATCTACATCAGTGGTCACAATCCAATCATAACAATATCAATAATTCACATGAGCATTTAGTCAAACCATCAGTAAATTTCTGAAAATAAAGTCAAAAATTTAAAAATTTGAAACAATTTCATGGAAACAGCACATTTCAACAATTTAAATTGTTTAATCCAGAGCAGGAAATATTCACTAGGTCACACAGCTTATGGCCACTTTCACCACCTGGTACCATTGATTTGATATCAAATACTTTTTACTTTTGGTGAAAGATTGGTTCAAAAAGACAAAGTGCATGGTACCTAGGGATTTCCATAGGAAACTGACCATTTTATTAGAGATGATCAAGGGGGTTAACTCTGTACAGTCACTTTAATGCACTGAATATTTTTATTAAATTATCTCCCTTATGCAAAAAAAATAACTTTCTACTTACTGTGTCATTGGTCTGTGAAGTACAAACATACTTGTACAAACAAAAATCTTTGATCTCTTCTAAAACTTAAAGTGCTTCCTCTGCAAACATAAATAAAAATCTCAAAAGATTTTTCCAAATAAGGAGAAAATGTTTGGTCCTAGTAAAGGGTAACTAAATCAGTACGTATTAGAGGATGAAAAGAGGACTTGCTAGCTTTATAGGTGATAACTAACCATTATCTTAATAAATCAAGTATTTAATACTAAATTGTCTATGCCTACACTTTTCCTAAATAATAAACACCTATAAAGCAGAAAATACTCATAGGCTAGTGGGTACCTACTTATGTTTTTCTCAATTAGAAAACAGTATGAAAAGTTTTACTAAGTAAACAGCCAAATTAGACTCAAAATATGAATAAAAATGCAGTTTTGTTCAAGATGTATTTATGGTGACAGCACCATTACTGATTCAAGTCCACCTTCCTGAAACTCATTGATTGAAACAGTTTTTTCTGAACAAAGTCGTTCTTTGTATTGGCAAAACATTCAGACAATCTCTCAACAGTTAAAGTCTTATCTTTGGGCAACCCTTGTAAGTGTCACCAAGTAAGTCCTTTAATGATTACAGCCTTATTTTGAAGCAGCAATAACGAGTGAAGTCTGTTACATAATGGCTATAGCCTTCTCCTTGTCGTAACAAGTATTACAAGCGAGAACTATGAAGCAATCTTAGTTGTAATAATTACTGAAGAATGACTTTACATAACCATTAAAGTCTTTCTACGTTAGAGCTTTTAGGAATGAAGACTATGGTACATAACCATTAAATAAGATCATACCCTGGCATCCTGTACTGATGAAGACCGTGCATAACCATCAAAATCTTGCCCTCCTGTAAAGTTTAGCGCCGATCAACTTACACCCAGATGAAAATATCTCATCCAATGAGAGTTAAAAGGGACGACAATCTCATTGTCAGTATATAAACTAAAAAAATGTATTAAACCAAAATAGCCCAACTAAGACCTAAGAGCAGTTCACTTAGAGCACCAGTCCACTTCTATAATGTTATCAAAATACTAAAAGGTTGCATGAGTATGATCAATTCAATGTACAACTCGGACACTTAAAAAGATAAAAATATTCATTACATCAAAATAAATACAACATGAAAGAAAGCACTTAGCTGTAAGTCACATTGAGTAGATCTACATCAGTGGTCACAAATCAATCACAACAATATCAATAATTCACATGAGCATTTAGTCAAACCATCAGTAAATTTCTAAAAATAAAGTCAAAAATTCAAAAAATTGAAGCAATTTCATGGAAACAGCACATTTCAACAATTTAAATTGTTTAATCCAGAGCAGGAAATATTCACTAGGTCACACAGCTTATGGCCACTTTCACCACCTGGTGCCATTGATTTGATATCAAATACTTTTTACTTTTGGTAAAAGATTGGTTCAAAAAGACAAAGTGCATGGTACCGAATGATTTCCATAGGAAACTGACCATTTTATTAGAGATGATCAAAGGGGTTAACTCTGTACTGTCACTTTAATGCACTGAATATTTTTATTAAATTATCTCCCTTATGCAAAAAAATAACTTTCTACTTACTGTGTCATTGGTCTGTGAAGTACAAACATACTTGTACAAACAAAAATCTTTGATCTCTTCTAAAACTTAAAGTGATTCCTCTGCAAACATAAATAAAAATCTCAAAAGATTTTTCCAAATAAGGAGAAAATGTTTGGTCCTAGTAAAGGGTAACTTAATCAGTACATATTAGAGGATGAAAAGAGGACTTGCTAGCTTTATAGGTGATAACTAACCATTATCTTAATAAATCAAGTATTTAATACTAAGTTGTCTATGCCTACACTTTTCCTAAATAATAAACACCTATAAAGCAGAGAATACTCATAGGCTAGTGGGTACCTACTTATTTTTTTCTCAATTAGAAAACAGTATGAAAAGTTTTACTAAGTAAACAGCCAAATTAGACTCAAAATATGAATAAAAATGCAGTTTTGTTCAAGATGTATTTATGGTGACAGCACCATTACTGATTCAAGTCCACCTTCCTGAAACTCAAATTGATTGAAACAGTTTTTTCTGAACAAAGTCGTTCTTTGTATTGGCAAAACATTCAGACAATCTCTCAACAGTTAAAGTCTTATCTTTGGGCAACCCTTGTAAGTGTCACCAAGTAAGTCCTTTAATGATTACAGCCTTATTTTGAAGCAGCAATAACGAGTGAAGTCTGTTACATAATGGCTATAGCCTTCTCCTTGTCGTAACAAGTATTACAAGCGAGAACTATGAAGCAATCTTAGTTGTAATAATTACTGAAGAATGACTTTACATAACCATTAAAGTCTTTCTACGTTAGAGCTTTTAGGAATGAAGACTATGGTACATAACCATTAAATAAGATCATACCCTGGCAACCTGTACTGATGAAGACCGTGCATAACCATCAAAATCTTGCCCTCCTGTAAAGTTTAGCGCCGATCAACTTACACCCAGATGAAAATATCTCATCCAATGAGAGTTAAAAGGGAAGACAATCTCATTGTCAGTATATAAACTAAAAAAATGTATTAAACCAAAATAGCCCAACTAAGACCTAAGAGCAGTTCACTTAGAGCACCAGTCCATTTCTATAATGTTATCAAAATACAAAAAGGTTGCATGAGTATGATCAATTCAATGTACAACTCGGTCACTTAAAAAGATAAATATATTCATTACATTAAAATAAATACAACATGAAAGAAAGCACTTAGCTGTAAGTTACATTGAGTAGATCTACATCAGTGGTCACAATCCAATCACAACAATATCAATAATTCACATGAGCATTTAGTCAAACCATCAGTAAATTTCTGAAAATAAAGTAAAAATTTTAAAAATTGAAGCAATTTCATGGAAACAGCACATTTCAACAATTTAAATTGTTTAATCCAGAGCAGGAAATATTCACTAGGTCACACAGCTTATGGCCACTTTCACCACCTGGTACCATTGATTTGATATCAAATACTTTTTACTTTTGGTGAAAGATTGGTTCAAAAAGACAAAGTGCATGGTACCTAGGGATTTCCATAGGAAACTGACCATTTTATTAGAGATGATCAAGGGGGTTAACTCTGTACTGTCACTTTAATGCACTGAATATTTTTATTAAATTATCTCCCTTATGCAAAAAAATAACTTTCTACTTACTGTGTCATTGGTCTGTGAAGTACAAACATACTTGTACAAACAAAAATCTTTGATCTCTTCTAAAACTTAAAGTGATTCCTCTGCAAACATAAATAAAAATCTCAAAAGATTTTTCCAAATAAGGAGAAAATGTTTGGTCCTAGTAAAGGGTAACTTAATCAGTACATATTAGAGGATGAAAAGAGGACTTGCTAGCTTTATAGGTGATAACTAACCATTATCTTAATAAATTAAGTATTTAATACTAAGTCGTCTATGCCTACACTTTTCCTAAATAATAAACACCTATAAAGCAGAGAATACTCATAGGCTAGTGGGTACCTACTTATTTTTTTCTCAATTAGAAAACAGTATGAAAAGTTTTACCAAGTAAACAGCCAAATTAGACTCAAAATATGAATAAAAATGCAGTTTTGTTCAAGATGTATATATGGTGACAGCACCATTACTGATTCAAGTCCACCTTCCTGAAACTCAAATTGATTGAAACAGTTTTTTCTGAACAAAGTCGTTCTTTGTATTGGCAAAACATTCAGACAATCTCTCAACAGTTAAAGTCTTATCTTTGGGCGACCCTTGTAAGTGTCACCAAGTAAGTCCTTTAATGATTACAGCCTTATTTTGAAGCAGCAATAACGAGTGAAGTCTGTTACATAATGGCTATAGCCTTCTCCTTGTCGTAACAAGTATTACAAGCGAGAACTATGAAGCAATCTTAGTTGTAATAATTACTGAAGAATGACTTTACATAACCATTAAAGTCTTTCTACGTTAGAGCTTTTAGGAATGAAGACTATGGTACATAACCATTAAATAAGATCATACCCTGGCAACCTGTACTAATGAAGACCGTGCATAACCATCAAAATCTTGCCCTCCTGTAAAGTTTAGCGCCGATCAACTTGCACCCAGATGAAAATATCTCATCCAATGAGAGTTAAAAGGGAAGACAATCTCATTGTCAGTATATAAACTAAAAAAAATGTATTAAACCAAAATAGCCCAACTAAGACCTAAGAGCAGTTCACTTAGAGCACCAGTCCATTTCTATAATGTTATCAAAATACTAAAAGGTTGCATGAGTATGATCAATTCAATGTACAACTCAGTCACTTAAAAAGATAAATATATTCATTACATCAAAATAAATACAACATGAAAGAAAGCACTTAGCTGTAAGTCACATTGAGTAGATCTACATCAGTGGTCACAATCCAATCACAACAATATCAATAATTCACATGAGCATTTAGTCAAATCATCAGTAAATTTCTGAAAATAAAGTAAAAAATTTAAAAAATTGAAGCAATTTCATGGAAACAGCACATTTCAACAATTTAAATTGTTTAATCCAGAGCAGGAAATATTCACTAGGTCACACAGCTTATGGCCACTTTCACCACCTGGTACCATTGATTTGATATCAAATACTTTTTACTTTTGGTGAAAGATTGGTTCAAAAAGACAAAGTGCATGGTACCTAGGGATTTCCATAGGAAACTGACCATTTTATTAGAGAAGATCAAGGGGGTTAACTCTGTACAGTCACTTTAATGCACTGAATATTTTTATTAAATTATCTCCCTTATGCAAAAAAAAATAACTTTCTACTTACTGTGTCATTGGTCTGTGAAGTACAAACATACTTGTACAAACAAAAATCTTTGATCTCTTCTAAAACTTAAAGTGATTCCTCTGCAAACATAAATAAAAATCTCAAAAGATTTTTCCAAATAAGGAGAAAATGTTTGGTCATAGTAAAGGGTAACTTAATCAGTACATATTAGAGGATGAAAAGAGGACTTGCTAGCTTTATAGGTGATAACTAACCATTATCTTAATAAATCAAGTATTTAATACTAAGTTGTCTATGCCTACACTTTTCCTAAATAATAAACACCTATAAAGCAGAGAATACTCATAGGCTAGTGGGTACCTACTTATTTTTTTCTCAATTAGAAAACAGTATGAAAAGTTTTACTAAGTAAACAGCCAAATTAGACTCAAAATATGAATAAAAATGCAGTTTTGTTCAAGATGTATTTATGGTGACAGCACCATTACTGATTCAAGTCCACCTTCCTGAAACTCAAATTGATTGAAACAGTTTTTTCTGAACAAAGTCGTTCTTTGTATTGGCAAAACATTCAGACAATCTCTCAACAGTTAAAGTCTTATCTTTGGGCGACCCTTGTAAGTGTCACCAAGTAAGTCCTTTAATGATTACAGCCTTATTTTGAAGCAGCAATAACGAGTGAAGTCTGGTACATAATGGCTATAGCCTTCTCCTTGTCGTAACAAGTATTACAAGCGAGAACTATGAAGCAATCTTAGTTGTAATAATTACTGAAGAATGACTTTACATAACCATTAAAGTCTTTCTACGTTAGAGCTTTTAGGAATGAAGACTATGGTACATAACCATTAAATAAGATCATACCCTGGCAACCTGTACTAATGAAGACCGTGCATAACCATCAAAATCTTGCCCTCCTGTAAAGTTTAGCGCCGATCAACTTACACCCAGATGAAAATATCTCATCCAATGAGAGTTAAAAGGGAAGACAATCTCATTGTCAGTATATAAACTAAAAAAATGTATTAAACCAAAATAGCCCAACTAAGACCTAAGAGCAGTTCACTTAGAGCACCAGTCCATTTCTATAATGTTATCAAAATACTAAAAGGTTGCATGAGTATGTTCAATTCAATGTACAACTCGGTCACTTAAAAAGATAAAAAAATTCATTAAAAATATTCATTACATCAAAATAAATACAACATGAAAGAAAGCACTTAGCTGTATGTCACATTGAGCAGATCTACATCAGTGGTCACAATCCAATCACAACAATATCAATAATTCACATGAGCATTTAGTCAAACCATCAGTAAATTTCTGAAAATAAAGTCAAAAATTTGAAGCAATTTCATGGAAACAGCACATTTCAACAATTTAAATTTTTTAATCCAGAGCAGGAAATATTCACTAGGTCACACAGCTTATGGCCACTTTCACCACCTGGTACCATTGATTTGATATCAAATACTTTTTACTTTTGGTGAAAGATTGGTTAAAAAAGACAAAGTGCATGGTACCTAGGGATTTCCATAGGAAACTGACCATTTTATTAAAGATGATCAAGGGGGTTAACTCTGTACTGTCACTTTAATGCACTGAATATTTCATTCGGAACACCCTCGACCTTTCATGAATGAATAATACAAGGTATATCTTTCAGAACTGTTGAAGTTCAAAATATTAACAAATAAAAAATATAATTCTAGAAAACCCCAATTATATTTAGCATTTATGTTTTTTACCCCAAAAATGAGTTATTCCAAAACAGATCAGCTCGGCACTTTTAGATGTATAATTCAGAGATTACAATTCATAAAATAAAAAAATTAAGTTAAAATCATTTCTGTATAATCACTACAGTACAACAACAACATCTTAGGGAGAAAAGATAAGCTACATGTAACTTGCATGTTAACAAAACACCACTTTGGTATTTAGTTAGTTTTAGTTTAAACTTATTTTATTGCCCGTAATACATATTTGTAAACAATTACATAAATACAACAAATATAATAATAGCTCATAACTTTATGTATATATGGCAATCGGGTTGAGCCACAAGTTCTATTACTTAGTTACGGCTCTCCCACTTTGGTATGGAGTATCTTTTTACCTAATGATTTATTCTGACATGCTTAACTGCTGGTATCAAATTGCAAAAATATATTTGTAAAATAGTAAAAAGATATACAACTGCAGTACATAAGTACATAAAGACTATTATTATACCTCACTGGAATTTCCCTATGCTAATGCCCTATTCTGGAGCGGGTGATATTTTGTTCGATCACATGGTAAAATTACCCACTATCTAAGGGAGACCGACCACTTATTAACGATTAGTAGCCGTAAATAGCCGCGACCGTGGCGTAGTGGTTAGCATGTTTGACTTCGAATCCGGAGATCGCGGGTTCGAATCCCAGTCGCGGCAGGGTATATTAGTGAAATATTTGATGTTCAATAAATATTTACATGTTACAGTTTTGTTCGGTATAATAAAACAAATAACACATGGCAGTGAGGGTGACAGTACAGATTATTAACCCTTGAAAATTAATATATTTTCCTCGGGTTGATAATCTGTACTGTCACCCTCACTGCCATGTGTTATTTATATAGTAGACTACATTCATCGATCATGTAAACAAAATTACAGTAACAAGTATTTAAATCAGGAGCAAATCCTTCTACCAGAAACTACTATGTATGTATATAAATCACAAGGTAAATGCATGGATCACTTACAGTTGTAAGATAATCTCCCTTTGTATGTGACTTAATTTGTTTGTCTTACGTTCATAGTAAACATAAGAGAGACAATTAACCTAACCATCATTTCCTGGGAAGAACCAGTACTAGATAATCATCCTCTGTAACTAACTGTCTTCTTCGTAAAATTTATCAGCTAGCCTTAAGAATATACATAGATGATGAATGAAAAATGTATCAAAATGCTCACCATTTTTTTGTCTTGTTCAGAATCACAGTCGAAAATCTGAGTTCAGTCGACAATGTATAATATCAAAATTTCTAGTTGGTAATAATATGTACATGTCTATCATGATCACCATTTATTTAAACTCATCCAGAATGGCTGACTATCTTCATCAACATCTGAAAAAATGAATGAATTATTACAAAACATGTTATGCAATTATGTAATAATTATATAAAGAGTCCTTGGTCAGGGCTAGTGAAATATTGGTCAGGGCTAGTGGATTAGGGCGTTTACTAGCCTGACTAGGCTAGTAGGGAAAAAAATAAAGTAGAGGCCTGACTGCAGACTCATTTAGTGTATATCAGATGTGAAACTAATAACAACATGTTAACAATGCAACATATGCCCAATAACATCATAATTCAACATGCCTAAAGAAACTTTTGGATCCAAGTGTATACAGGGGCGGATCAAAGATTTTTTTCTAGGAGGGTACGAACTTTTTCTAGGGGGGAGGGGGTCCAAACTTTTGAACCACAACCATATAATACACAATTTGCAGAATAATGCAACATAATAATAAAAACTACATAACCATTAAATCTATGTTAAGCACCGAGAAGAATTGTTTCGTGCTACTTAAATGAACAGTCAAGAAAAATACTAAAGGACAGGTACATTTTGGAAATCTAGGGGTGTCCGGACACCCAGATCCCCCCAGGCTAGATCAACCTATAGTATACTACATGATGTCATTAGCTCTATATCAAATAAGATTACAGGTCCTTGATATGATGTACCATAAAAATACAAGTCAATTTTAAAATTACAATCAATTACAATCAATTGGTTAAAACAATAGGTACTCACATAAGACCTGTCTTGCTGTTTAACCTTTAATGGTACTATTACACATCAGTTGATTACTATCTATCATTTCTTATATAGTTGATATTCATGCATAGATATATGCATAACAATCTGACCTGAAAGAATAAAATAACACACATAGCCATCATATAATTTTAAAATTCATTAATTTAATTCATTGATCTAAGATGCTGACAGCCATTGTTTTGATGTTTTAAACAACAGTCAGTTTTAATAAGTTCTAGGCAAAATTTTCAACAAGCTCAACTATATAAAACAAGACTTAGTAATTACCACTAATCTATATCAATTATCAGACACTTTGAGCCATTGGGTTAATGATAAACCAAGTAAAGTCCTAGGATTTTGACTCTTCATCATAAAAACTACCAAATAAATCAGTGCACTTCATATAGATCTACTGAACATTAAACATGAATATGTACATGTCTTGAATTAGAATGAAATATTTTGATCATCATCTTCTTAGTCATAGGTAGTTCATTGTACATAAGTATGTTTTAAACATGTGTTTAATTCTATAGTTAATGGTAACAATGTTTAAATATAGATAGTTCCTGTAAATTTGAATCCAGCATTTGATTGATTCCATTCAGTAAGAAACCCCGTTTTTAGCAAGAGAAAACTTACTCGCACATGCATGCTTGCACATGAGTTTGCAATGAGCTATATCCAGCATCAAGCACTAATCTACACTCAATTCGAAGCCTAATACACAAAGGGGACCCATCGAACAACGATAATCTGGTCACAATGATTATTATGGAAATATCGGTACCAAGATCGACCTGTTTGAACATCTTTTATTCAACATATGAGAAAAGGAGCATGAATTATGGCATAAATTACAAAAATATTCATTAAACATAAAATAACTTACCCGAAACAAAAATCCATCCTTCCAAACAGAACATCAACTAAAATGGCGCTAATCCCAGTCGGGCCTTGATCTTTCCACCCATAAATGAGCAATCACGTGGTACATTGAGTGAACACATTAGCTTCGAAAGCGCGAAATGATCGCCTTAGGCAAATGGTCGCTGTATACCATATTTATCCGAGTTAATTCTGTCAGTGTAGTAAGTTCATACAATTCGCGAGAATCAGAATCGAGTAAAATCTCTCAGCTTTTTGTCATAACAAATAAGAAAATATTTGTATAATAGTCAAGTCAAACTCCTTAAAGTAGTTATTCAAACTCCCTAAAGTAGTTATTTCCCTTTATAAAATGATTAAGTAGCAAAGCGTGACGTAAGCACTGTGAAGGTTTGTAGCCAATAGTGTACACGAAGTTACTACTACGTCCGTAATATATAACGGTTGCATTCGCAGACAGACTCCTAAAATTCTATCTAGTTAATATTCCATTCGGAACACCCTCGACCTTTCATGAATGAATAATTATTATTCGTGTAGCGAATTTTAATGGCCGAGGATGTTCCGAATGGTTAATATTCACTAATATTAATGAATACGTCAATAAATGCAAAGCATGTTTTCCATTAAATTTAACATATGGGTACAGCTAAAATTGATCAAACATCACTTGAACAGTGACGCAGACTCTATGACGGTCTCCATCAACTCAACACAACTCTGGATACGTGACGTCATAAGTTCCCTTGCTATGTATTATGAATAATTCACAATACTACTGGCGACAAACCAAACTCGCCGCAGAAGTTTTCACTTTCTAATGTCAATGCCCCATAATATTCAAACAGATTCATATATAAAGAAGTACATATATTATTTTGCATAATTTACCGCAAGATCAATTGAGTGGTATTACCTACCTTAGAATGCCAAATTTTCAAACCATGTGCCTGATAGCATGATGATGTTTTCTGTGACCGTTTTTTTGTTTTGTTTTGTTGCAATAAACTTTTTAATCATTTACATCACTGTGTTATTTATTGTTGATTGATAATTGGTTTGTTCTTCATATAGTTTTTTTCTATTTGTCAACCTCTATGAAAAGGACAGTTCACCTAACCATATTTCCTTATATTCACCCGTGAGCACTTGACTCCTCATCATTCTCATACAGCGACTGGCTTTCTCTAATAAAAAAGTTGTGGTCAAAGTTAGGCTGAAACAACCACACTAATAGTGAGTGGTTACTGTATCAGTGAGTGGTAACTGTTTCAGTGAGTGGTTACTGTATCAGTGAGTGGTAACTGTATCAGTGAGTGGTAACTGCATCGGTGAGTGGTAACTGTATCCGTGAGAGGTTACTGCATCGGTGAGTGGTAACTGTATCCGTAAGAGGTTACTGTATCAGTGAGTGGTTACTGTATCAGTTAGTGGTTACTGTATTAGTTAGTGGTTACTGTATCAGTTAGTGGTTACTGTATCAGTGAGTGGTTACTGTATCAGTGAGTGGTTACTGTATCAGTGAGTGGTTACTGTATCAGTGAGTGGTTACTGTATCAGTTAGTGGTTACTGTATCAGTAAGTGGTTACTGTATCAGTGAGTGGTTACTGTATCAGTGAGTGGTTACTGTATCAGTGAGTGGTTACTGTATCAGTTAGTGGTTACTGTATCAGTAAGTGGTTACTGTATTAGTGAGTGGTTACTGTATCAGTGAGTGGTTACTGTATCAGTGAGTGGTAACTGTATCCGTGAGTGGTAACTGTATCCGTGAGTGGTTACTGTATCCGTGAGTGGTAACTGTATCCGTGAGTGGTTACTGTATCCGTGAGTGGTAACTGTATCCGTGAGTGGTTACTGTATCAGTGAGTGGTAACTGTATCCGTGAGTGGTAACTGTATCAGTGAGTGGTAACTGTATCCGTGAGTGGTAACTGTATCAGTGAGTGGTTACTGTATCAGTGAGTGGTAACTGTATCCGTGAGTGGTAACTGTATCAGTGAGTGGTAACTGTATCAGTGAGTGGTAACTGTATCAGTGAGTGGTTACTGTATCAGTGAGTGGTAACTGTATCAGTGAGAGGTTACTGTATCAGTGAGTGTTTACTGTATCAGTGAGTGGTTACTGTATCAGTGAGTGGTTACTGTGTCAGTGAGTGGTTACTGTATCAGTGAGAGGTTACTGTAACAGTGAGTGTTTGCTGTATCAGTGAGTGGTTACTGTATCAGTGAGTGGTTACTGTGTCAGTGAGTGGTTACTTTAATAAAGTAACCACTCACTGACACAGTAACTACTCACTGATAAAGTAACTTTATCAGTGAGTGGTTACTGTGATTCGAATTCTACAACTACTAAAACAGTACAGATGCACAAAATTACTGCAGTAGTAAGTTTGTTCTTGGAGAATAGTTGTGCAGCAGAAAATAGGCTAGTCAGTGCTTAAACCATGTTTGCAATGAAGACATGAACAATATGTCATTTCATTAGCAGGATACATTCCAAAGATAGATCCCAAGTTTTACATTGATCTGCTGATAAACAAATATTTCAATGGATCTACCGGTGAAGTTTGAATAATCAGATTCAAATGGACCTAATTCTGAGCTCAAATTCATGGTGTTTTCTATGGAGGCTGAATTATGTCATGTTTTCGCTCTTTTGTCCCCCGCTTACAAATGCGTATATCTTCAATAGTCTTCTGTGCATGTGTAAACGGAATGCGAAAAAGCGAAAACACAAAACTTACACGACTGAGTAGATCTGTCCAGGGGTTTTATGTTGAATCCCTGATCTGTCGCATTTTCGTTTCGATAGGCGCCACACGAAAACACGAAGATGCGACAAACAAAGGCAAAAATACAATATGAGAGGGTGTCGTACATTTGTTAAAGTGTTGTCGTATAAATAATAGGGGTGTAACAATAGGTCGACTTATCGCTGTGTTGCTATAGTTCCTCTGTAATAGCAATAGGTCGATAGAACTTATTCAAGTCGACAAATATCGAGTAATCTTGTCGGCATGTTGTTAAAGTCTTATATTTCCTAAGCAGATGCGAATTCCCTCTCTGGCTTGGTAATTGTGTGTGCATTTTTTAAGTTTTAGATGGTAACATTAATTCATTTCAAGTAGATTTATAATCTATTTCTATTCTAATAAACCATCGCGATCAACGATTGACTCACAGAAAGACAGAAGAGTCTGATTGAGTGGGTTAATTGTTAGATCATCGAATCGTATTGTGCTTGGGTTAATAGGATATGATTTTCAGGGATTAAGGAAAAACAAAACTTCTATCACAATTGACTTAGTCTTGATGCATTCTGAAACCGAGGGATTAATATAGAGATATAACATCGTTTTGATCTAGATCAACTTTCAACACTTAATATATTGTTTTCATTCATACATCTTTAAATAGGGTCTACCTCATGTCGATATTGTTTTAATAGTATGTCGGCTCAAGGCTAAAAAAGTGGTTCGCTGTACTCATCGGTACATCAGCAATATTTTGATGTTTTTTTAAAAGAAAAAATTGTGCTCTTTACGAATCTGTCAAGTGATTTCTCAAATTTTGGGACAGGAAGATGCTATTGGGAAAAACCGATGACGTCACTAATTTCTAAAGAATCGCCATTAAACTTTAGAAACAATCTGATTTAAACCCGATCTAAAATTTTACCGCTCGCATACTCGCTAATTTAGTACGACAACGCTCTACAGGATCTCTGTTTACGGAGATTGCTTTAGAAACGCATTGCGCGCTTATTTGTTATGTTTCGAACAAATAAATTTGGTTTTAAATAATGACCCAGCCAGCATGACCATATCGGGCCGATATACAATTAATGTCGGCATATCGGCAAAATGTGCCGACTTGGGGCCGACATCGGACCGCTGCAGTGCCGACATACTCAATATTTTGAAAAATTATAAATGCAATTGAATTGCTTACTTAATTATGTTAATAAATAGTCCTGTGTATGATTTTAATTACTAGGAGCACACTAACCCCATTTCATGTTACATCAAAAAAGTATATCGGGTCTGCGTCGGGCCTACATGATCAATTAATGTAACTATTTTGTATATCGGATTGACATCGGTACGATAGTGCGTTTTCTGCTACACCTCCATATACTGTTAAATCGTTAAAATATTATGAAATAAATTAATTCTAATGAAACACCTTTGTTATCTACTTATTATATTTACGTACTGTCATACCGGCAAAATGTGCCTATTTTGGGACCAACATCGGACCGCTGCAGTGCCGGCATACTCAATATTTTGGAAAATGCTGACTGCAATTGTATTGTTCACTTAATTATGTTAATAAATAGTCCTGTGTATGATTTCAATTTCTAGAACCACACTAACCCTATTTCATGTAACGTCAAAAACGTATATCGGGTCTGTGTCGGGCCTACATGGTAATGAACGCAACTATTTTGTACATCGGATTGACAACGGTACGATTTTGCATTTTCTTGTTTACCATGCAGCAAATAATTGTACATTTTGGTATGAATTTTAAAATAATTTTAGCTGTGTTTTGAAATGAAATGTTGTTTTTAATTGAAATCAATATTTTTTAAGTACATAAAAACCACTCTTATGTAATAATATTATTTTAAATGAAGAACTGGCAAATATTCACTGCATTCCTTCTTTCAACTGAATAAGCGCCAAAAAAACAAAGGAAGGTGATGAAGGTGAAGTTTATTTTCTTTTAAAAGTAGATCTAATGATGATTTAACAAATGTGTTAACACTGTTAATTACTTCATTTTAACCATTTGAGCGATTGAAAAATACAAAATTTATCTGTTTGTCTTATTTTAAAGTAGAATTATGGTTGAAAATATTTGTAACATAATTTCGCGACATGCATTAACAAGGCCGTGATTATCATTTGCTCTTTATAGTTAGAATATACTAAATATTCACTTTTATAATCTTTTTTGTAACAAATCCGTTTGTTTTTTGCATACTGGCTGTTTATTTTCACTCCACGGTTTATTAATGTACATGTACACCGCTATTGTTTTGATGTTAGCCCGATGTAGGTAAGAAATATCGGGCCGATATTGTTTAGACATCGGTCCGATATTGTTCTATAGATGTCGGGTCGACATCATTCCTATTTGCAGCCGAGGTTAAATCCGACGTTGGGCCGTCATAGAAAACCATAAAGGTTTGCTATCGAACCGATATAGAATAATTTCTACTGTTGACTGATATCACACCGCTATTGTTTTGATGTCGGCCCGATGTAGGCAAGAAATATCGGACCGATATTGTGTAGACATCGGGCCGATATTGTATTACCGATGTCGCGTCGACATCATTCCTATTTGCAGCCGAGGTTAAATCCGACGTTGGGTCGTCATAGAAAAACATATAGGTTTGCTGTCGGACCGATATAGAATAATTTCTACTGTTGACTGACATCACACCGCTATTGTTTTGATGTCGGCCCGGTGTAGGCAAGAAATATCGGACCGATATTGTGTAGACATCGGCCCGATATTGTACTACCGATGTCGGGTCGACATCATTCCTATTTGCAGCCGAGATTAAATCCGACGTCGGGCCGTCATAGAAAACCATATAGGTTTGATGTCGGGCCGATATAGAATGTTGGCTGGGGATATGCTTCGACTATAAGATTTTGTAAACGTTTTGAAAATAATCGGGTGTTGTTAGCACTGATCATCAAAACAAGTGATAACATCACATTTTTTACATTTTCCGAGATATAAGTTTCAAACGTCATTAATTCAATGTTCTAAATTTTTTTTTTTTTAAAAATGCCGGAATGCACGGAAGATTTGACCATACCACGAAGATAAAAAATATAAATTAGAACTATACTTGATGATAAAACATTAGCAAATATCAGCTCCCTAACCAGAAATTACGAAATCAAAATGCGATTAATAGTGTTTTCGTCTTCTAGATAAAAGCTAGGCATTGATTGGTCGACACAAAGTTCATCTCGACGTGACCTTGCATTGACTAAGTAGAGATCCAGTGCGACAACGCGAGTAGAACAGGATCTCTGTTTACGGAGATTGAGCCTTATCATGACCCACCACATCTCTTGATGGGTTGGGATGGAATATAAAACCATGATTCATGTCCTTCCGTTCTTGGAAGTCAATCCGAGTTTTATCTATCGTGTTACGTCCATGCATTTAATTTAAAAAAAGTTAAAGTGCGGTTAAAAGTCTGCTTCCATCTACATGTTCAGCCGACTTTACAATCTTGTACGTTAACTCCTGGTCACTGAAATCACCCTCAGGCAGGCGATCCCTCACAGTACCCATTTACATCTGGGTGGAGTGGAACAATTGTAGGTTAATCTCTTGCTCAAGGAAATTAGCAGTGCCCCTAGTGGGGATCGAACCCGGGACCTCTCGATCCCTAAGCGCGAGTCCTACCACTGGACCACTGCTCCTACTCAATTGTATCTTTAAGTAGGATGTTGAATATTTGACCGAAGAAACCTGGGTAAGTTGTTTTCTTATTTTGATCGTATTATCATTACTCAAGATATTCTTAAGGCCACTTCAGCCAGTTTACTGATTATTTAAGATGACAAAATACATGATACATAATCATATCGAGGGTTGTCCGCAAGACTGTAAAGTAACTCGCTCTTTTACGCGATGCACTTGCCTTAGCCTTGCGGGCAACACTCAATATTCAAAACTGAGGAAATACTTCACAGATTATCATGGCAAAATATTACTCTTAAGAATAAGGAGCATGTGAAGTATCAGCCTATAAGTTTATGTATAGATCGTTAAAAGTCTATGTGATTGTGATTGAGGACAAACTTGACAATATTATATGTCTTCATTGTTGTTCAGTAGGCCTACAATGAAAGTGCGCGCTACAGCCGAGTTCAATTCAAATGCACGTATGCTATAATAGATAATCGTACGAATTGCACCGTGTGATAAGCAATAATCTTGTTGACAGTTCATTCATTTTAAAAGATATAAATACATAAACCGTTATTCGGACTTGACAATGACTTCTAAAAAGTAAATTGAAATCGTAACTGAGAACATCAGCGCATGACAGTATGCTATTCAAATGCTTATAAGTTAGTTTATTGTAACTCAATTTCAACATTATAAAGTGCTTGCTTTTAAAAAAATAGTATAGAATATTGAAATAAATGGCTTATATAGGTGGGTACGTTTGCCCACGTGTTCAATAAGTTTCACGCAGGATGATAAGCGATAATTGTCATGTTTTTGAATTGAACATAGTTGTGTTGAATTGTATACAACTCCATTTTAAAATTTAAAACATATGCGAAAACCACATTATCTAAGCTTTGAAATGTTAACAAGTTTTAAGAAATAAATTGAGTAACAAAAAAGTTAAGGGGTGGGTCCATCGAATCCTTACGATATTTTTTGGGTTAAATATCTGTGTATGGGAATATATAACGACCAATACACTTACATTGGACGTAGCTGTGTTCAAATGCATGCTTATCCGTAATCTACCGTCCGATTTTGTTCGTCTTACCTTTTCTGAAAATGGCATGTTCATAGCTTTCAAATGATATATTAATTATGAATATCCATTCAAAAATCCATTTGCTCCAACATCAAAACTATACGCGCCAAAATTAACAAAGATAACACCAAACTTTGAATGCTCGTAGAATTCGTTTTAATAATCAGATTTTAAAGAGTAAAACATATTTGAAACTACATTACCTTAGCATTCAAATGATGTAAACATTTTAAAAATATGTTGAGAAATAAAAAAAATTAAGGGGTGGGTCCATGGAATCTTTGCGATATTTTTGGGGTAAAATATCGATGAAAAAAGAGTCATATTCAACTTAAATAAATATATCTTAATCACCGTCGGATTTTTATTTTGTTTACATTTTCGTAAAGCATATTGTCTCATCTTTCCAACGGTACCTTCATCTTAGAAATATATTCATTATTAAAAAGTAAAGGGTTGGGTCCATGTAATCGTTCCCAAATTCGTTAAATGTATAGGTGGGTCCGTGGAATACACCTGTCCCTTTGATTACTATTAGATTTGACTTTCGCTACGTAAACTTGGTTTCTTGAATAATCTTTTTTTGTTACAACTTTTTTCCATAACAATGCATTAGAATTGAATTCTGGAGGATAATTAATATTATTTGAATTCGAAATTTTAATTGAAAATCCACGAAATGGTTTTTAATCGGTGACAATTTGATAACCAGTCAAGTAAGAAAGACAACTCTGTACAGATTAGAAAATATCATGAATTGACGATTCTCACGACACCATAATAAAGGGAAATCCCCAATGTTGAACTAAAAATAGCCATCTGGACTTCCCTATCCGAAACTGTGTGATTTTCCTAAATTGGCAATGTAACTGTGATCAATTATGCTCGTGGTTGTACTCGTTCTGTACACATTAAGTACGTCTTCTTAATTAGTATTTACCTAAGTTTTTCACACTTGTGTGAATCAAATTTCAGTTCAACTTGTTCAGTAAACACAGTTTTAGTCTTGACAGTTTTGTCAGCGGATCATTCATCAAAACACAACTTTACTGTTTCCTCATTGTTAAGGTATGACTCTTTTTCAACTTCGTAATTTTTATATTGACATTTATTTTGGTTTTTCCCTTCTGCTTGGAATTGATGAATATCAGTTCAGAAGCCTTATTCATTCAGCATCATCAGTTTCTGCTTTCATTATCAAAAGGCAGTGGCTAGAGTTACGATACCGTAACTCTAGACCCAGGTTAGGGTTATAACTTATCGCTCAAGTAAACTTAGTATGCGACATTTTGTAGACTACAATGTCATTTTGCCGTATATTAAACATTGGGCAAGTTTATTAGTAATATCCAAAAAGGCAAGTGTAATAACAATAGAATCCACGTTGGTAAATTTTTGTTAATTTCGAGTAATAATGAGTATAAACAAGTTTTCCGTTGTTTAAAAGTTGAAACATACGCATGTTATTAGACTTCCTTAACTCTAGCCAACCCTTGAAAGGATTGTCTACAGTTACTGAACTTCCGTAACTCTAGAACCTGGGTCTAGAGTTATGGTACAGTAACTCTAGCCACTGCCTTATCAATATGGCACTACATGCATTACAGTGAGTGAGTGACACAATCCATGATATTGTTTCCCCTTAACATTTTAAACAATGAAAGATTTTCATATATACAAGTAGTTTGCCAAACAGTGGGTTCTGTAAAACTTTTGATCTAGACAGATCATCTAAATTTTTATTGGATTTTCCATCAATAGACACAATCTTGGATTTCTTAAATCTTGTGAATTTTACATGACTTGACTTGATGTGGATTGAATAAAATTAAGTAAAATCATGAATTTATAAACTCTATCAACTTTGTATATATGTAAACTTTAAAGAACAATTTTTCAATCTCTGGTATCTATTTCCCTGTTAGTACATGTTCCTGATTTAAAAATAGCTGTTTATCACTTTGAAGAGTAGCATTGCTGGAGCATTTGAGGTATATTGATCAGTCAAGAGTTAAATAGATTGCTGATGATTCGGAAACAATCAATTTTCTGTAGTGCATATATGTTCTAGTTCAGATGAAATTTTTTATTCTTTTCAGAATATTGAATACTATTTCTAAGAACTATGACACAACCAGTAAAGAAAGGACCTTGGATTGAAGACAGAACCCTTGGAACTGGTGGATTTGGTGCTGTTACTTTATGGAGAAATGAAGTAAGAAATAGTTTCATGTTTGTACTATGTTCATTAATTGCTTCATTAATAGAGTACAAATGCTCCTAAGATAACAGTTGACAAAAACTGGCATTCTTGAGACTCACAGATCAAGGACCATTTGATAGCTTGGCCCATGTTTTTCTGCCGGGTCAGCTGCATAATATAACCCTGTGCTATTTAACATTTGTTTTTTAAGACAAAAAAATTGACAAATTTTGAATTACTAGTACAATTTGGAGGTGAAGGAAAGCTGTCAACTTTAAAGTGACTAATATTACATTACAGAAATACTAAACAAAAACTTTTAATCAACTTGTTTAATAAAATCTTGAATTTCTTTATGATAGTACACTTTTCTATTAACAGGAAACAGGAGATAAGATTGCCATAAAACGATGTAGACTGGAAAAAGAAATGACAGAAAAACATAGAGAAAGATGGCAGTTAGAAGTTGAAATAATGGGAAGACTTGATCATGAAAATATAATTTCAGCGATGCAAGTACCACCACAAGTAGATGTCAGTAGAGACCAGTTACCATTGCTAGCTATGGAATATTGTTCCGAAGGAGATTTAAGAAAGGTAGTCTAGATAACATATCTTTTTATAAAATCTAGGCCTAAACTAAAAAGTACTTTGTTTGCCCTTTACCAATGCTAAATTTTTGGGTTGTGTCAGTAAGTAGGAAAAACATTTGATTTTTTCAAGTATTATCCCTCAGTTAGGTAGATCTGGCAAAACAACTTGTTTTTTCATGTGTACCAGTATATATAAATTATATTTACCTAATATTCTATGATTTCAACATGTTCCTAAAGCAGAAGTATTAGCGTAAAGAAACTACTGAAAAGTAATATGATGAATAGTTGTGAACAATAAAAACCACCACTTATATTTTTCAAATGACATTTTTTCGGGTCGGTCAGTAAAGGGCAAACAAACTTAATTTTAATTTAGGCCTTATTTGTGTTTTTTTAGCTCACATGAGCACAAAGTGCTCAAGGTTAGCTATTTTGGGGGAGGGGGTCTGACCAGATGTGCTTGTGTGCCTCCATTGTCAACAGTTTCTTAAAAAATCTTCTTGTTAAAAAAATAAAGGCCTACAGTTACCAACTTATGTAGCTTTACCGCAATGTTTTCAACAAAGTTTATTCAAATTATGTTTCTTGGGTCAAAAGCCTGGGTCACAAGTTTTACATACAGGTATATATATAGAATTTAACATCAAGGGAGTTAACTCGTATAACTAATTGATAAGCAAATCTAATACTATAACCTCTCCCTCCTTTAAACAGTAAATAGTTTAATGGTTTAAAGAGTTCACTGCCTCACACACATTCAAAGATAATTACTCTAGTTCAACATATAACCGTAGGCGGATCCAGGATTTCTGGTTAGAGGGGGTGTAAAACGAACATGAATAATGGGGTTGCAAGGGGCTGTAAGGGCCCCGAATGGTCCAGGGCAAACCCTGGCTAGGGGACCAGGTGATCAGCGGCCCCCGAAATTCCTCAGTTTTGGTTAAATCTAAGGGATTCAGTCACATTTTCAGAGCCTAAACTATCCTTTTACTGAGTATACTATGTAAAGCATCTAGATAATATATCATGTAATTTTCTAACAGCCGCTGAATCATGTTTAAATCTACAATAATATGAAGGAATTGTTTTATATTGTATGCTATGTTGCACGCATAGCGTGCGAAATTTTTTTGACAGGTTTATATATATATTTCTTATAAATATCATATTTCATGATACAAAAAAACCCTTGCTTGGGCAATTTTAGGGGGGGGCGTACGCCGGGTCTGCCCCCCTTGGATCCGCCTATGATAACTAGGTAATATTGAAACATACACTAGGTTCCCTAAATGAGATTTTATTGCCCATGAAAGTCTCAACTTGTACATTAATGAGTTTATTGCTTCATGATGATTACAAATGTTACTATACTTGTTGGCCCAAAATTGTGCATACCTGTGTGAAAAAGTTAGATTTTTGGCCAAGTTGTCAATGAATAAATGTCCAGTACTTTAATTTGTGTTTTATATATATATCCACAGGTATTGACACTACCACAGAATTGTTTTGGTTTAAGAGAATATAGTGTAAGATGTTTAGTACACGATGTTGCTTCTGGTGTTGAATATTTACATAAGCAGAAAATTATACATAGAGATCTTAAACCTGAAAACATAGTACAGAAAAAAGTTGATGATAGAGTAAGTTTGTAATTTTTACTTTGACAGAAATCATTATATGTACAATCTGATTAAAACCTGATCTAAAATTTTCCGCTCGCCAACTCGCTATTTTAGATCTGGCCTTTTTCAAACGAAGGTCACGTTCAGGTGACCTTTTCTCAGCATAATATTCATGACGAAATTGTTATGATACGTAACTTGTTTACATCGTCTACTTCACACAATTTGAAATGAGCCGCCCAATCGCAGACTGAATAATACCGCTGTTAAATTAGCATGCAAACCTTGGTCTAAAAGTAGAAATTATGAAATCAAAATGTGATTAATAGTGTTTTCGTCTAGATGAAAGCTACCCATTGATTGGTCGAAACAAAGTTCATCTCGACGTGACCTTCCACAGAGACAGTAGAAATCCTGTACAACAATGCTCTACAGGATATCTGTTTACGGAGATTGTTATAAGTAGTTACCATATTTTATATTGGTAATGAAAACAAATGAAAATAACCTGATACATCAAGAGTAATTTCAAAAATTAAAAGTCTTATTTGGGCAAGGGATCTGATATAAATTTTGTGACAACTAGTATGAGTCATATTCACTGTTTAGTCATACTATCAGGATTGGTGAGTCACCCATAATACACAGAGTAAATTTCAGCAACTACTGTTGGTGCTATGCACATGTTTATCATAAACAACCAATGGTACCAGATCATTTATTCTTTTTCTATACCAGAAAAGGATTTCATTGAACAGACAGAAATGGTAGAGCAAATTGTATTGGTTAAAGATATAGGTCAAAAGTTGGCCTAGACTGCTTCACCAAAAATATGAAAGATTTAACTTTTTTAAAATGTTGAAGCGTAAAGAACAGGTTTAAAGTTTAGTTGTTCTGTTAACTTGTGTAGGTATATAGATGAGTATAAATCTTGTGAATGTAACAAGTGTATGGAAACAAAGGCATGACTCAAAAACAAGGCTTTAATCAATGGGCAATTCATAGATAATGCATGTATATCTGCCCTTGGCTTACTGCATTCAAAGATTTGCTAGAAAAATTACTGCCATACAATCTCTCTTTTTTTTAAATATTGCAAGTTCATAAACTTATATTTGATGCAATATATTAGATTTTATTCATGACAATTATAATGGTGATGTAAAGAGCAATCATAGCTTTGATTTTAAAGGATATTTTTTTCTTGCAATACAATCAATTATGTTTTAATCCATTATTATTATTCTGTTTAAACAAGTCATCTGTATAGGATAAAACCTTACAGGCAAATTTATAGATTGTTTAAGAAAACATGAGACATAATTGTTTACACTTAATATTGTTCAATTTTTTCTCAAGTTATCCTAAACAACCTATACCACCTTGTTTTGTTTTCATCATTTGACATTTTGGACATGCTTCAATTATGTTTTAGTTCATTTTTTTCTCAACTGTCAAAACATGAATAATTTCACGGTGACTTCGTGCTCTTTGTCCAACACTCGTGATATTATATATATTGTGTGTAATCATCCACCTTGAAATTATTCAAACTTTGACAGTTGAGAAAAAATGGACTATAACTATGTTAAAGTAAAATCATTTGATCTGTTTAGCTATGAGACAACCTTTAGTGTATTTGATGAATGTTTATTTACATATTTTCCACCTGTAGATTGTATACAAGATTATTGACTTAGGTTATGCTAAAGAGTTAGATCAAAACAGTGTTTGTACATCATTTGTGGGAACATTACAATATCTGGTAAGTATTCTTACATCTCAATAATCTCATTTATCTTCTCAGTTATACCAAGAATATTTAGAAGTACAGTACAACCTCTCTTGAAAGGCACACACTGTAAGAGACTTAAGTAGGTTGGGTCTTTGCACCCTCTAAAAGTTCTTGAACAAATGAAATTTGAAACTAAGAGGTCATTAGGGCTGTGTATCGTTGAGCATCTGGCGATTCAATTCAAACCACAATTCATGTGTAGCAATTCACGAATAAAACCACAAATCACTTGTTAATGGAGAAGCATACATAATTCATGTAATAACAAAAATAAGTGAAGAATTTCAGAAGCTTTTACATTTAGGAAACTCATGTACTTCAAACATTTCTATTACCAGACGTTTTCTGTGGTAACATTTTTGTTTAAATGTGTATCAATCGAAATTTTGACACAAGATAATTTGGTCCCTACATAAATTAAAGTTTCCATTAGTATAGTGTGACTCGTTTTTCAGTGGTAATTAAGCTAAAAATGTTCTTTCATTTTTTTTCAAAAATAGATCGCAATTTGCCGGTTTCTAGCATGACGATTCTCTGGTCAAGATTGCCACAGCCCTAGTGGTCATGCATACCACATGAATTTTTCTTCATTAAAGCGAACCCGGGTCGATAGCGCAGTTGGTAGTGCGCCGGGATTTGGATACTCGTGCCCGAGGGGGTGCGGGTACGAATTCCACCCGGGGAGGTTATACCCTTCCATGAAAATTTGACAATAATGTTGATTTTCCTCCATTGATTACATAATATGGAGAAGTTTCCAGCCTTGTGGAAGGGTAGGTGAGTACTGGTTATAGACAATGGTCCAGGAAAGCTAGGTTAGGTGCGCTGGACGCCGTAATATGACCTAAAATTGTGTTGACACAGTGTTAACTCCAATAAATAAAACTTCATTAAAGCATATTCATGTCACAACACATAGTTTGAATCATTTGTTGCTAAATTAATGCATGTTGTTTTGGGAATGGGCTCCGATGACTCTGTTCCTTTTTTTCTTGGGTAAATCATATACTGTGCGTTGATAATTCCTGAAAACGAGATTAATCCAGACATTTGGAGGGCCCTGTATAATCCTAATGTGATATTTAAAATACATTACAGGCACCAGAGTTGTTAGCTAGTCAGAAATATACATGTACTGTAGATTACTGGTCATTTGGAACTGTTGTATTTGAATGTATTGCTGGATATCGTCCTTTCTTACCTACTAGTACTCCAGTTCAATGGTTTGTAAACTTTAAGATATTTTTCATCAATTGTGAAACATTCTTTAACCAATTTAATAGACATCATCCTGTAATCAAATATATGTTCTCAAGGAACACAATATATAGACTGTTCACTAAAACGTAAACATAGTTAAGTAAATCCATAATATGACAAAGCCTCAAAGCGAGCTCGACGAATCCAAACTTATATGCGGAGACGTAACCAACTATTTTGACTGTTTCTATTGGTTTTTTTTGGTACTTTTAAAAAAGTCACTTTTTATGAACTTGCAGATCCACGCTTGTAAACATGGCCTTATTGTAGCTGCTTCAGTGATATATTTATTCCAGGGCCTATTAATTGAATAAGCTAGGGGAGATAACTGCGTAATTTATTGTATGCAGAAAAATCTGACAACATCTCATTCTTTTATGTCAGAATCATATTTCAATTCTGAAAGAAATGTATTGTACATTATTATTTATCTTTTGAATAGATGAAAAAACGCAATAAAACATTCATTTTTTGAGATAGATATATTTTTTACCTCTTTAAACAATGCCCAGTACCGTTAAGTTACGGAAACGTGCTGGTTTTATCATAAACACCGTTTATGACGTCGCTAAGAGACGTTTATGGTAAAACCAGCACGTTTCCGTAACTTAACGGTACCGCGTTGACTCTCTTCCGGATGCGCAGGGCGGGTTCAAAAATCAACTTCCGGTACATTGTCAAAATACGATACTGTATAGAAACATATTCGCGTTACCGTAAAGCTCGCTCTTCGAGCTCGCTATAAAATCCCATGGTCCTTAAATTTTTTGAGTTTGAATGTCTATGGGACAATTTAAAGTGCAATCACACAACTCCTGGGGGATTATTGATGTTTGGCACCATTTGTAACTGTATAAAATTCAGGGCCCTAGTTAGGATCAAATCTACAACCTCCTGAGCCATAAGCGTCTGCTTATCAAGTGGCTGTAAAAGCTTGCTAGAAGGAAAGGGTGTAAGTAAAGTTTTACATTTTTTGCTATATGTTGTATAATATTGCAGGCATGGAGAAGTATGTAAGAAATCTCCAGATGATATATGTGCTAGGTTAGATGATCATGGACAAGTTAAATTTTCTAAAACAGTACCAACTACTACTAGACTTAGTCGGTATGTTCATCTTTATTTTGAATAAAGTTTCGTACAAAATATTTTGGTAAATGGAATTATGAGAAAAATGATTTTGCCAATTACAAGTAATTGTATTATAGTTTAAACTTATTTATGTAAAACAGTTTGAACTGCCTGGCTAGCTCAGTCTGTAGCACACAAGTCAACTGATCAAGGGATCGTAGGTTCAACTCCAGGGTGGGGCATTCTTTCTTGGAGCTTGGTCATGAAATAGTTTTCTACACCCATTCTCCCTCCTATCACTGATTCTAAATCATGTAGGACAGTAGTCAGTCACTGATGGCAGTTTGCACCTAGTAGTTGGTTAACAGCTAAATCCAGAGATTTAGCCTTTTCCGGAACAGTGAGTAGGTTGACTGACCGCCATGATATAACCTACACAATGTGTTGCTATGGCGTTAAACCCAACAAACAAACATAGCTTGTTGTGAAGAGGTGGTTTTCATAATAGGGTCATTATAATGCAGAAGAAACTTACAGGGTTTGTTGTTAAATATGACTGATATATTGATGTTAGGGCTTCCACAGTATAAAATTTGATCGTGGATCAGAATTTATGGTTAGGTTCACAATTTAAACATTGCTTTTGTAAATAATCCTCCAATGCTGATCAATACTTCAATGCTGACATTTCTGTTAATTAATTATGCTTTTTGTAAACATTATTGATGTTGGTCTTAATACTTACATGAACCCTATTTCAATATAAATTTATCTAAATTTCCCAGAAGATTAAATTTAGTAATTTGCTTATAATGTTAGTGATCAAACCTAACCATAGCACCCATTCTGCAGTTTAAACCAAACTATAAAATAGAACAACTGTGACAGTCCTAATGGTCATTGAGTGTTGCTTTATATAGTATATGCTGTATATTGTAATACATATACACTTGTATGTATAATTGATATTATTATACCTCACATGATTTGTTTACTATTTAGCCTAATGTGATGTCACCTGGTGACAATCTGTAATGTTACCCTCTGGACATCACCTATCAGCCTACTTAACATCACCTATCGGCCCGCTTGACATCACCTATTGGCCTGCTTGACATCACCTATCGGCCAGCCCGCTTGACCACACCTATTGGCCTGCTTGACATCGCCTATCGGCCCGCTTGACATCACCTATCGGCCTGCTTGACATCACATATTGGCCCGCTTGACATCACCTATCGGCCTGCTTGACATCACATACTGTCCCACTTGACATCACCTATTGGTCCGCTCAAAGCAAAAGGGAGACTACTGTGTTTGAGTTTGCTAATGCTGGAACCGACCAATGTTTTTAGCCATTCAATTTGAGTTACCTCCCTTGAGCAGACACTTGCTTTTTACAAAACAACTAACTTAACAGAGTAAAACTGTATTCAAGTCCAGAAGCAAATAAAACAGATAAATCAAACGGTTTATGTCTATTTAATTGTCAACAATTTCAGATTATTTTTGTTCAGTATAACAAAATAAATATCACATTCTACAGAGGGTGATAGAACATAGTGTTCACCCTTGACAACTAATGTCAACCTCAGCTAAAGCCTCAGTTGACATTACTTGTCTCGGGTGAAAATTCCGTTCTATCACCCTCTGTAGGATGTGATATTTATATAATATATATATGTTACAGATCTATGTTAACTTATATGGAACAATGGTTAAGAAATATGTTAAGATGGGATCCTAAAGCTAGAGGTGGAGGTTTAGCTAAAGATAATAGACCAGCTTGTTTTCAAATGCTAGAAAATATACTCAAAATGAAGGTAATCTTGCATTTTATTTTGATTTGTTTAAGCATATGATTTTTCTTAGCTTGCAGTCTTTTGATAACTTAATTGATGTTTACTTGAGTGAAAATTTTCAGAATTGGTCCTGAAATTTAGGATTTTTAGGACCTGAGGATTGGATATTTTCCTATATAAAGCTTGTTAAACCTCGGGAATTTCAGGATATTGAATATTTTGATTTTCTAACTATGAGTTAATATATGTTCAGTTTGACTGATAAAGTAGCTCTTTTTACCATACTGCAGACAGATTATAAACAATTTCTTGTTTTCATGTGAGTTATAATGAGAAATTTGTTATAAAAACAGGAAATATTCAAAAGCAACATATATTACTTGTATTGGGCTATACATTAGAAAAAATGAACACCTGAACAAAGCAATTCAGAGAAAATAATAATTCTGCTTCAATTTCTCAGTAGTTGTTCTGACTGGTGAACCAGAAAATCACAAGGGGTCTAGCAGGGTTTATAATGACCAGTAACTTATCAGCATTTTGCACCATTTTTCTGCACTCAATGACCCTGATTTTTTCTGGCTTCGCCTATTCAAACCCCAGCAACAAAGGGGGAACACCATCCCTTTGGGACCCCCCTGAGACATCTTAAAATGGGGAGGCCAGTGGAAAAAAAAAATATTTTTTGGGACTGCTTTCCTATTTCACCAATTTCAAGGCCAAGGTGTCCATTTTGAAGGGGGAGGGGGTTCCAGACACGTAAAAAATGCGGGATTGACCAGATAAGGGTTAAAGGTTAACATTGATTTAAATCTTTGTTAATCAGCAACTACATTTATTTATATTCACTGACAGAAATTCATTATTTTTTACTGTTTATATTTTCAGATAATCAATTTATTTTATGTAGCAAACAATGAATTGATTACATTTCCCATCTTGGATCAACACAGTTTGTTAGAATTACAGAAACGTATAGAAGAGAAAACACAGATACCTGTTGCTGAACAAGATATTATAATGGGAAGTGGTATGTCTCCTGATGTCAATAAACCTGCTGCACAATGTTGGCTTGAACCAGTAAGTTTGTTATAGTCTATTTCAGTCAACCCTGGTCGGTGGCGCAGTTAGTACCATGCCGGGATTTGGAATCTCGTGTCCCAAAGGGGGTATGGGTTTGAATCCCACCCGGGGAGGCAATACCCTTCCATGAAAATTTGACAATATTGTCAATTTTCCTCCATTAATAAGATATATGGAGAAGTTTCTGGCCTTGTGGAAGGGTAGGTGAGTACTGGTTATACACAAGGGTCCAAGAAAGCTAGATTAGGTGCGCTGGACGCGGTAAAATGACTTAAATTGTGTTGACACGGTGTTAAACTCAATAAAAAAATCAGTTTCAGTCATGGTCTAAAAGCTGCTTGTCCACGCATATTAACTTAAATGCTAACATTTTTGAAAAACTCAAAATTCAGATGGAAACATTTTAGAAGTTTTAAAGCACAATGTTCTTATGCACAAAGTGATGTCAACTATTAAATTCCATTATATGGATCTACATCCAAAGTAACATCAAGCATTAATATATTAGAATTGATTGGCATAGGACAGGGCAATCTCAAGTTACACTATAAAACTGTTTTACAATTAATTAGAAGATTTCTATTAAGCTTGCCTGCTTATGACATGGCTTATAGCCAGACTTACTGATTAGCTAGGTAAAATTTAAGCTATCAAAATGGATCATCCAATGTGTAGTCATTTAGTGTGACCTTATTCATTTAATCATGTGTTCATTTATCTCTAGTTTGTTTGTTTTTGTTGGGTTTAACACCATAGCAACACATTGTATAGGTCATATAACTGCGGTCACCGTCAGTCAACTTACTCACTCCTCCTGGAAAGGCTAAATCATACATAATTAACATAACTACATAATTAAGAATCATTGGTAGGAGGGAGAATGGCCATAGAAATAATTTCATGACCAAGCTCCACGAAAGTATGCTTTGCCCGGGAATCCAACCCACAACCACTCGATCAGTAGACTTTTGTGCTACCAACTGAGCTAGCCCAGTGGATAACATGTTGTTATATGTATGTATATTTTCAGACAGAAGAAGATTGTTATGTATATTTATTCTGTCATAGTAGTAAAGAGATTAATTTTGATAATGTACAAAAGAAGAACAATTTATTACCACCATCAGTACAAGCTATAGTGAAAGACCAAACTGCTATAATACCTTACCCGGTAAGATATTCTTATGTGTATGGTAATAATTAGGGCTGTCACGATATAATGGTGTACCAGTATATTGCAATATGGCGTTACCGCAATAGGTACTGTGGTACGAATTTAATGTACCAGTATTTAGAGATATTTTCATTTTTTCATTTAAAAATTCTTCCCATTGCCAAATGAAAATAGCGAAATGTCTGTTTTCCATGGTTCATTCAATGAGAGCTTAAGTTAAAAGAATTTGGGCACGTTTGGAATGTTTACATTATTCTAAAATGCCCAGTTTTTTCAGTCCAATAAATATAA
Organism: Mactra quadrangularis; assembly: GCA_025267735.1. NCBI lineage: Eukaryota > Metazoa > Mollusca > Bivalvia > Venerida > Mactridae > Mactra > Mactra quadrangularis. The sequence continues at coordinate 28,352,708 of CM046303.1, forward strand.
AATACTTCAATTATGAACAGTTAAATAAGTTCTTTAAGAAAGAAGTATTATGCAGCCATGTCTTAGGTTTGCAAAGCAATATATTGTGGTACATATCGTGGTACAGTTCTAGCGCATCGCAGTATACCACGATATAGTCCTGGCGTATCGTGACAGCCCTAGTAATAATTATAATGATATAATGAACTAACTTCTTGGAGCCAAAATAGTATGATTTCACTATAAAAGTGTCTGCTCATGCAACTTGCCTTTGCTGAAACCTCTAAATGTTTTTAGATCACCTGAGCACAAAGTGCTCAAGGTGTGCTATTGTTGAGGGTCTGATGGGTGTGCGTTAGTGTGTGTGTGGGTGTGCGTACATCCGTCTGCCATCAACAATTTCTTAAAATCTTGTCAAAAACCATAAAGTCTACAGTTAACAAATTTGGCATATAGCATCACTAGAAGATGCACCAAAAAAGTATTTCTGCACATTTGCCATATATGGATGTCATACATATGATCTAGTTCTGGATGATTTGTGAGAGGCCACCTGAGGGGACACAGAGTATATTGTATAATGAACTCTTACGATGGTTGTATGGATTTTTTGCTGACCTCATCAGCCAATCAAAAGCTGGCAAATTTATCTCTTGAAAACTTCAAGTGCTAAGTGGTGGCATGTACATATAGCTCTGATACAGTGTGTAGAACATTCTCTTGTTTCCACTGTAGGAGCAGTGGTCCAGTAATAGGACAGGCCCTTTAGGATCGAGAGGTCCCGGTTTGATCCCTACTAGGGGCACTGCTAATTTCCTTGAGCAAGAAATTAACCTACAATTGTTCCACTCAACCCAGGTGTAAATGGGTACTGTGAGGGATCACCTGCCTGAGAGTGATTTCAGTGGTCAGTAGTCATCGTACAAGATTGTAATGTCGGCTGAACATGTATTTGGAAACAGACTTTAAACTGCACTTTAACTTTTTTTTTAACTTTAACTTATGCATATTTTTTACGCTATAATATAACAGGAACAAAAGAAAGCCTGGGCTGAATCAGTGTTTTTTTGTGAAGAACAGCATCATGAGTTTAAACGATTAATGTTAACTCAGAGAGCAGCCATGTAAGTTTGATTTGAAATGTTAGTCTGAGGCTTGTTTAATCCTGTGTGCTTGTAAAATATTTATTGAGCTATGGCTCTCATTTTAGCTCGACTTTTCGAAGAAATGGAGAGCTCTCCTACTTGCCCTAGAGTCGGCGTCTGCGTCCATATTTCTGATAAAAGTTTTTGTGCAGTAAAATATATTTTACTATAATTTTTTATTTATTAAGGTATCAACTTCAAACTTTAAATATATGTTCAATATTATCAACCACATCTCATGTGACAAGGTTCATAACTCCAAATACATTTTCTTTACAATTATCTCCCCTTGAAGTTAGAATTTCCTTAAAAAAATATTTGTTTTTACTGCAACTGTTTTATTTCTTTAGGTATCAACTTCAAACTTTAAATATATGTTCCTTATTATCAACCACACCTCATGTGACAAGGTTCATAATTCCAAATACATTATTTTCAAAATTATCTCTTCCTGAACTTAGAATTTTCGTTAAAAATATTTGTTTTTTACTGCAACTGTTTTATTTCTGTAGGTATCAATTTCAAACTTTGAATATTCCTCATTTTCAACCACATCTCATGTAAACTTAAAATTTTCTTTTTAAAAAGGCATTTTTCTTACTTTAACTTCGGTATTTCTTAAGGTATCATTTTCAAATATATATGTTCCTTATCATCAACCACATCTCATGTGACAAATACTTAACTTAGTCGAGCATGCTGTCTCTACTGACAGCTCTTGTTACAATAGCCTGCCCAATAGCCTAGCTCAGTCGGTAGCGCACAAGTCTACTGATCGAGGGGTTGTAGGTAGTACATTTATTTAGCTGTAATGAACTCTTAATTTTGTACTCTTATTTTGCTTCTGGATTTTAGTTGTCTTTGTGCAATCGTTATTTTTCTTAATATATTACCTACTGCGATAGTATATTATTTATCTGTGATACATACATGTTTTTAATGTTATATTCGTGATGTTGTATTCTGGTCTAATCATCATTTTTGAATTTATAGGGACCACTATTGAAATAAGTATCAAAGTCCTTTTTGTGCCATCCCAGTATTTCGATATATTCAACATAAATTAAATACATGCATTGATAAATCTTACAGTTCCATCTTAAATTTGGTTACCAACAATAGATAACTCTAAACTGTATTTACCATTTTCATCTTACTAATCATGCACTTGCATAATTTGCCTTTATCTGTAAATATTACAGTATTTTTTATCATTGTATTGCTTACTGTACTTGTTATTTCCATGTCAAAGACTTGAAATATAAAAATATATACTTGTTGGCGTCCTACAACCGGACGTTTTTATAACTTTTTTTACCTTAACTTTAAAACTGTTTATACTACACGCTATTTTTTTTTTACCTGAAAGAAGTTAGGTTCAAGGTCTCTCTAATGTCATCGGTTTTTCTACTTTCTAAATATAGAACACATGTTTTGGGGCCCTGGCATAGGGTCATTAAATTGTGTTAATTTTGCTTCAAACTGTACCATGTTTCCGGACAGTCCGTCAACATTCATTAAAGTTGAAATTTATAAGATAAATGACATTTTACTGTCAAACATCAATTGATTAAACATTTTACTTAAATAATTGCACTTGAACCCTTTTTAATTGTCCGAGACTCTGTAAAATAATTGCGCATGTGCAATGCATTACATGTAACTTCCCCACGAACAGGAAACAGGTCAAATGACACGCAAATGTAAATATTGTATTTTCAACAATCATACTTACATAGTGGTGACTTTGTTGGTACCGGCTGTTACAAAATCAATCGCTCGAGTGATCGACAACAAATGATTAAAGTAAACAACAAAATAAAGCGTCCGAATTTGTAGGACGTCCGAGTTTGTAGGTCGCCAACCAGTATGTATTGTTGTTGTTTTGTTTCAGGTTGAGTTTACTCAGAATTGATTCACACTTTGTTAAATTAAAAAACAAGATGGCAAATGAACTGGATCAATTAATGGCAAAAACTAGATTTTTTCTAGACAGGTAAGTTAATTAGAGATTATACTTTGGTTTGTCGTTATTTTTCATATTGACTCTTGCCTTAGACTTAAGTTTATGATAAATGAGTACACCTGAGTTTTAGCATGGGCAGAATCAGGTCTCGAAATCAACATTTTTCAATTGCACTTATAACAAAAACTTTTTATGAGTGACCAAAGATTTTTAACCTGGTTTTCCGAAGGAAGAATCTGGTTATCTGATTGCCAATAATATCCACCAATAATAACAATGATAATATTAATAATAAAGACTTTATTGAACAAGGCTACGCAATTGGATAAATCCAATCTTCTATGTGGACCTTTGATAAAATGGCCATCAAAATAATTATAACATGCTCAAACTGTGCAAAAGTAAGTATGGCCCACCCGTGATTCAAACCCGTGACCCATAGACACTAGGTTGAAAAGTCTTCGGAAGACCTGGTCTTCATGGAATTTCCATATCTTGGTAATTATTGGCCTAGCTGGCAATTGAAAATGGGACTACATGCCTTTACAATGATGTTTGTATATTGGTTTCAGCCATGTCCAATCCGGTGAGAGGTTATTAGACAATTTAAATAGAATAAAAAATACAATTAGTTAATCAATGTTCTCATATCTTTATCGTTTGAAGTTCATATATTGTAATAATTTTATAATTTCAGTTTGGAACATGATTTAATGTTTTATAGTGAACAAGCCAACAATGCTGGAGTCAGTAAGTACAACTATTCTACGTTTCAACTTTTTAGTAGTTGACATATAAACATAACTCCTATTAATATGACAATGCATTTTTTGTATCATTTTGACATTTCTCATAATGCATTGTCATTTTATAATTCCCTAAAAACATGTTGCACAACGTGCCATGAAATCAGGGCAGCGATTATCTGCATAAAAAACCTTAAACTCAAACTTTTCACACTAAGTTAACTTTTAAATGATAAAAAAATTACCATTTTATCAATACATCCAACTGTTACCCTCAAAAAGAGAGGTTAAATCCAAATTTAAACATTAAATCTTTCATCCCTATCCAGTTTTACTTTTCTATAATGACGATATACCAATACCATACAGTGATTTGATTGACTAATTTAAAGTAATAGAACAAAATTTTTCGAAATCAAAGTTGACCATAGACAGAGATTGATCGACCTTTTTCATACAAGTAAAAATCACAAGATATGAAGCCTAGAATATCATTTTTGTCTAATGTGCATAATGGGAGCACATAAAGGAACAAACTTTTGACAAAGTTTGAGAGTTAAATAAGGAATCGAGATCAAATATTTTGTCCGACAAGTGACTTTATGTGCACAATCGGTCACGTGACTTTATACAGTTTAAAATATGGACACTCGTTTACCGAATTACTGTGTAGCAACTAGGATATTGCCGATTTCAGGGAAATGCAGTATATTTTCTTGATATTTTATGTAATCAATGGTTATTGTTATTGAATTTTTTTTTATATAATATTAGATGTTTGTCCATTTCATAGTCCAGGGCAGCATATTATCAAAAATCTTACGATAATTTAACAATACAACATAGAAGACTTTAAGACTAAAATTGGTCATAAGACGCTTGATTATACTGGCCCCTGTTGTATAATTATTTGTTTATACATGATCTATATAAAAAATATCAATACAATTCTACACATTGTGTTTTTTACAGCTTCAGACAGAATGTTTAATAAATGGATGAAAATGCGAGAAGAAGTACAAGGATTTATGGACCTGGTATGTAGTCTATTATAATGTGAAGTTTTATAAGCCTGTGGCGCTTTTCTTACGATAAAAATTATCGTAAGTCAAAACCAAGAAACATTCATATTACGATTATTATTTTGTCAATCAATTCCAAATACAGTTAAACCTCGATTATCCGAATTCGTAGGGACCGAAAAAATAATTTGGATAATCCAGGATTTCGGATAAAGCAGGTTTCGAAAGTCTTGGAAATTAATATCCAACATGACTTAATATAAGTTAAGTTCATTAATACTTCGTATGTTTATACATGGTATAACTTGCTGCTACATTTAAAACTCCCTGGTTGTGTTGATTCTGTGCGATTAAAGATCAAATTTTTTGCTAGTATGTGTCTTTTCTTAGTTCGAAGTGATTTAAAGCTAAAATCTGACATCGACATACTGTGTGTACTGTGTAGTTGATGACGTTATATATTCTGTAATACACGTCTTCATTGCATTCGACCTTTTATGAATGTAGTAGCATGTAGTTTAAAATATTTTATTTACAATACATACACAATCACATCTATAAAACTAACAAATAATTATTTATACATTAAACACATGACATTAACAATAAACATTATAAACATGGAGACAACAGAAGGTTGAGGCTAAAGTCACGAACGAAAAATATTGATTCCGACAATGGAAGGTATGGTTTAAGTCACTCATGAATAACACTGAGTCGTTGTCGCCACATTATAAAGTCATTAGTTTTTTAAGAAGGAGGTGATTATTCGAGAATAGAATGATTTAGTCAGAAATTACCTGTCTTATATACGTAAGTTTTATTTGTAATTTTAACAAAATAAGGTCAAATTTAAAGGTATGCGAAAACATACTGATTACTTTCAACTTTGATATTTTACAAATAAAAAAAACCAGAAAACAAACAATAATTTTAATAGAGTCAATTTAATAGTGAACAAAAGTTAACTTTAATTGATAATTACAACTGTATTAACTATTTTAAGACAATTTACGCTTAACTGTTTGCAAGAATAATATCAATTATGACACGTCTTTACAATATACAATATACAGGTGTGTATGTTTTTCACGCCCTTTTGTCTACGTCTCCATAATAAGGGGACTTACTACGAGTTACTACAGTCTTGCCGGCAGCCCTCGATATAAAACATAAGATTTAGATCTCAGGTCCCACTGATAGCTATACTGTACCAATATTAGGCATGGAGCTTATCTCTGGATAAATATTTTGTCTCAAATACGCTCCTATTTCATGAGAAAGTATTATGTACGAAGCAATTCATACTTTGCATCAACAATACATTATAATATTGACTGCTTGAAATGACACAACGGTAGTATTTTGTGGCAAGTTGTACAAATTGTAAGTTAGTGTCTTTTGATTGATTCTACACCCACTTTCCACTGAATAAATTTGTAACAGTTTGCCATAATCACTTATCAGTCCATCAACATGAAGATCTGTTTTATTTTCAGTTTAAGCCTGCAATGTGAGATTTAGTATGTGAAATTCTCTCCAATTAACATTTCTGACTTGACTTCTCAAGTTTTCCATACTAAGTATTATAATTTATTATTCTGATAAAAATAATGTACTTCAATCAATCATTACTTATAAAAATTAACATCAATTCTGTTAATGTATTTATTTTACTTGACAATTTCAGGCAATCTGTAAAAAAAAATCCCTGAAATTTCAGGCATTTTGTAAAATGACTAGATATTTTTAGGCACTTTACAAAATGCCTGACACACTTAGGCAATTTATAAAATGCCTGAATTTGTAGATATTTTAATTGCCTAAATTTACAAATTACCTGTAACATATACATGTATTATATTATTAATATACATACCTCTATTTCAGAGAGATCATGTAGCAGAATTTGAATCTCAAGCTGTAGTATTACAAACCAAGATTGTTGAATTACAGAGAAGTCCATTTGCCCGTCCAAAAATTGATGATTCTCTTCTAGATATGTATGTTGTGTCCCTTAATTCATATGTTATGGTCCTTACTTTATTTGCTATTTCCCTTAATTCATATGTTATGGCCCTTACTTTATTTGCTATTTCCCTTACTTCATATGTTATGTCCCTTACTTCATTTGTAATGTCCCTTACTTCATTTGTAATGTCCCTAACTTCATTTGTTATGTCCCTTACTTCATTTGTTATGTCCCTTACTTCATTTGTAATGTCCCTAACTTCATTTGTTATGTCCCTTACTTCATTTGTTATGTTCCTTACTTCATTTGTTATGCCCCTTACTTCATTTGTTATGTCCCTTACTTCATTTATGTCCCTTACTTCATTTGTTATGTCCCTTACTTCATTTGTAATATCCTTACTTCATTTGTAATATCCCTTACTTTATTTGTAATGTCCCTTACTTCATTTGTTATGTCCCTTACTTCATTTGTTATGTCCCTTACTTCATTTGTTATGTCCCTTACTTCATTTGTTATGTCCCTTACTTCATTTGTAATGTCCCTTGCTTCATTTGTCATATAACAATATTTTCATTGTGCAGTAATTCTTGAAAAGCATTATTTTATCAATGCTCATGATTAGTTGTTTGCATTTTTTCAAATTGGAGATCAAGTCATTTTTCGCAAGACTAATATACATGTATTGAGCTAAAGTAAGGTCTTTGCTAAATCATTTTATCACATTACTTACAGTTTTTTTGGTCCAGTGAACTTTTATTTGGTCCAGTAAAAAATTCCATTATGCTGGAGCTAATGTCTAGTTATAATGAAAGTTTGTCGTGAAGACTGATTATATTTTGTATTTTATTATACCCCCGCTTCGAAGAAGAGGGGGGTATACTGTTTTACCCTTGTCCATGCGTCCGTCCGTCCGTTACAAAATTTCCGTCGCAGTTTTCTCAGTAACTATAACATGCAGCAGCCTAATACTTTGCATATTGCTTCATCCCATAGTCCCATGTGGTGTAAAGCGATTTCATGCTCCTTGCTCATCTACTTCCTGTTTGTCGCATATTTTTAGATTTTTGCGGGGGTATCACTAGTGAGCATTAGCTCACAGATTTACTTGTTATTTCTAGATCAAAACAAGCAATTAAAGTATATCAAGATTTTAGACAGACAAGTAGAAATGGTATGTTGGGATGTTTATGATCTTTCAATGACAAAGGGCATGTTCCCCAAGGCGATTGCTAGTGCTCTTTGAAAGCTATTTTTTGTAGAATAAGAAGTCTACACACAGGTTTGCTTCAAGCTAGCAAATCCAAGGTGGCGACTTTCTTTAACAAAAAGTTCAGAATTGTAACAAATGAAAAATTTTCAAATCAATTATCACCATGATTATTCTATTTAACTGCCTTGGTGAAATATATGCATTAAATTTAATATATATTTTAGTATTCTTGAAAAAGAAATGCATTCACACAGGGGGAAGCCACTTTGAAAAAAGCAGAAGTGTTCTGAAAGATACGGCTAGCAAGAAAAAAACTTGCTACACATCGCAAGTTAGCAATTCAATTTGCTCAATCGTAGCAGACTGTTCTGTAGGAAATCTCTTGGTAGCAATACAAAGCGTTAGCCTTGGGGAGCGTACCCATAAAAATATCTCAATTACAAATGTGAAGTTGAGGTGGTAATACCATAATCACTTCGTCTTATTCACATTTTTGTTTGCTTCTCTACTTGCTGATATATACTTAACAACTATTTTAACTCCACACTAATTTTTCAGGTAATATTTCTATAAATCTATTGGAATGTACTTCATGCATTTGTAATAAATTTTATGGCATGGTGTGATGTCTGCAAATTTGAATTTTGGGAAATTAGAAAACATCATGCAAAAAATTTAATGTGTCACGGAAAAAAGCTATTTTATGTCTTTTTTATTTCAACCCATAAAAGTGAATGAAAAACATAAATTCAAACATAAATCACAACTTTTAATGCTGTGAATCTTTAATAAATACTATCAATCTATCTAGCTATTTCAATGCTGATTTGAGCCGCATTAGTTTGGACAGAAATATTTTTACAGCGATTTCAATTCGCGAAACATTGTGAGTTAAGATTAAAGTTACTTGCAATTTTCAAAATCCACTCACATTTTGCGAGTATGCAAGCTTAAATTCAAGCCCTGGACTTATTAATGTTAACTATAATGTATTAATACACAATTTTTACTATAATTTGTAGAAAATAGAGAAGAATTTAAAGATCAGAAAGCTATGGTAGCATTGGTTGTGAAATGTGTAATGTGGAGAAACAGAAAACTACCAGATTTATTTGCTCATCTAGGGTAGGTTTGATTTTAGTATTAGTTCTTAGTAGTATTCTGTATGTTTGTTTTGTTGGGTTTAACGCTGTAGCAACACATTGTATAGGTCATATAACGCCGGTCAGTCAACCTACTGACTGTTCCTGGAAAGGCTAAATCTCTGAATTTAGCTGTTAACCAACTACTAGGCAAATACTTTCATCAGTGACTGACAACTGCCCTACATAATTTTGAAGCATTGGTAGGAGGGAGAATGGCCATAGAAATAATTTCATGACCAAGCTTCACGAAAGTATGCCCCACCCGGGACATCGAACCTACGACCCCTTGATCAGTAGACTTGGGTGCTTACTGCTACCAACTGAGCTAGCCAGGCGTCTTTAGTAGTATTCTGTTAACAAATGTAGATTTTATGGTGGCCTCATCCTAAAGTAACTGTTGGTTTGAATCTTGGTTGCTGAATGGTTTAGTTTATGTAACAGTTTTTCACTATAAGAGCACTGTTGCATTGAGCAGACCATTTTACAGATATGAATTTTTATTGCATAAAATGAACATTCATCTGTTAGTCTGACATTCCAAATTGAGAGAAAAGATCAGAATCAGAGAAAAGCCTTAGTCTTACCATTCTAAGTATAACTCAGCCTGGATTCTACTGTTTTTATTTCTTTCAGGAAACTTAGCTTTGATCGACTTTTTTTATTTCCTCAGGAAACTTAGCTTGGATTGTACTGTTTTTATTTCTTTTAGGAAACTTAGCTTTGATCACATTTTTTATTTCCTCAGGAAACTTAGCTTGGATTGTACTGTTTTTATTTTGTTCAGGAAACTTAGCTTGGATTGTACTGTTTTTTATTTCTTTCAGGAAAATTGGTGCCTGCAAATCTGACATCAGCTCAATAAGTCCAAAGATAGAAAAATGTTTACAAGAGATAACTGGTAATGCTAGAAAATTGTTAGATTATCAGAAACAAAGACAGACAGCTATATGGAGATTACTTGCGATTGCTGTAAGTATACTATCATGATCTTTATAGTGATTTAGAGGAGTTTTTATATACAGTTGAATAACAGTTTTAGAAAAGGCATTGGACTAGCGAAAAATTTCTAAAAACTGTATTTTTTAGAAATTGTAAAAGGACAGTTTTCAATAAAATACTGTATTTGGAGTATTATCTTCACACCTTAACAATTACTTCAGGTAAATCTTCCAGAGTTGTTTTTGGGGATTTAATGTCGTAGCAACATATTGTATAGGTTATATCACGTCGGTCATTCCACCTACTCACAGTCCCTGAAAAGGCTAAATCTCTGGATTTAACTGATAACCAACTACTAGGCACATACTTCCATCAGTGACTGACTACTGCTCTACCTGATTTAGAATCAGTGGAAGGAGGGAGAATGGCCATGGAAAAATATTTCATGACCAAGCTCCATGAAAGTATGCCCCTTTCAGGAATTGTACATGAACTGATATATCTATAGCTGGGACTCAAACCAATGTCCTCTTGAATTCAAGACAGACATGCTACCAACTTAGCTAATTAGACAGGTCTTTTAATTTTCATATTTATTGATATATTTTACAGGTAAATCAGGGTAACAAGACTTCATCACCTCAAGTAACTACCCCAGGACAGGATACAATAGATGTTGGCCCTCATATGAATACTATAGCTGGTGGAGTTACTCCCCCTGGTGAATTACAATCTAATATAAGACTAACAAATACTACACCAACATTGTTACAGTCTATAATGAGTCTATCTGGTAGTGGAGACTCATTAAAGGTTGTTGAAGATAATAAAGCTGCAGCTAAAAGGTAATTACAAATAATAATACTGTTAGAGCTGTCATTGATTGGGCTCAAAACATATCGACGATATCAATATTTCGAGAAATGAATATTGACGGTATACCAATGTATATATCAATGTATTCACTATATTACTGTACCGGCCATTTATGTTTTTATAAACTCAAAATGGATGTGTATTATTTGTCATGAATGTTATACCATGGTATCCTGCATTTAACTAGTAAGTAGTTGGTAAAAAGGAATAAATTATTGAAAAGATCCATTACAAATTAATTGTTTATTGTCCATTCATATTATGGCAGCGCACCTGTATCACCTCACTATAGAAGGTTTGTCTTGAAAATTTTGACACTTTTATACATTTATCTACATAGGGCTTTATTATGGATATTTCAAAATTTATATCGATTATTGATCGAAAATAAGATATCCACGATACACTGATATGGATAGAATTGATGACAGCTAAAACAGTGCCCTCAAAAATTTCCTGCACTTATGAATTTCATGGAAAACTAATCATGCTTACCACAAGTAATTTTGCTATACATTAATTCTTATTAATTGTGTAAATTTTACAATTTTAACTGTAACAACCTTTACTCTGACGACCTAAATATTGGTTGTTTTATGGCGAAAATTCCGGAAAATGACCGGGAAGAATTGATTATAACATGTACTTAAACAAAAACGGCTGTTTCGCAATTGTTATTAAAACCAAAGTTTCACTTAATTGAAATAAATTATTGCAATTTGAAGCTGAATTTAGCATGTTAAAAAGAATGAAAGTTGATTTTCCCATTATCTGTATGCATTTGACGACATTTAAATAAAAGCCCATCAGTTGAAATTGTCCCGTTGACAAATTAATATTCTACGCAAATGACGAATTTTAGAATGTCAGGACGGCTTCAAGGTCAGTAATCAACATTTGTCTTAAGAGACCATTGTCTTAAACGACCACTTTTAGTCTTTCCCTCCAAGGTCGCTTAACACAAGATCCAATGTAATTAAACTGTTAACATTATTTATACAACATAGTTTAAATGGTATGTTGATAGATTAATGCTGATTTTGGACTTTTACGAGGGGTGATCCAAAACTAATTGGACTGGTAACGCAGAGTCTACAAATTTTACCATACATGCTAAAATTATATATCAAAAGAAAGTACATTCATTCAGCAATACAATAAATATATTTCTGTTAAGTACATGACCAGCATTATACATAAAAAACATAAAACAAGGTAAGCCGAATTTTGTCTGATGACTTTGACGATGTAGTGGTATAAAATATGGCTATTTTGATAGTTAAATATTTCCTAAGAGTATTCCATTTCCCCTACATTTTGATATATTTAATCTGCTTCATTTCATACTAATAATAATATAAGTATTGACAACTAAATTCTACTTCAGGTTAAGATCTACTTTTACTTCAAAATGCAATAACATAAACATTTTTAAGCTGAATTTTTTTTTTAAATATTCTGTTTCATTAGAAATGTGTTCAATAATATTTGTTTCTGATAAATGTCTATTTTGCAGTCCATGTACAGTTGGTGGTCTTGATATAGGCACTCTAACCTTGTTGTATATTTTTTCTTTTCAGATTTGAACAAATGTTTGAAGATATAGTAAAAGAACAAAATAGATTTACTTCTGAAATGAAATCTATTGATTTAAATTCTTCATGGCATCATTAATGTATTATGACATCATTGGTATAGGTCATGTGACATCATTAATTTATTATGACATAATTGGTATAGGTCATGTGACATCATTAATTTATTATGACTTCAGTAATCTTGGCGAGTCACCCGGCTAGTCAGTTGGTAGCACGCAAGTCTACTGATCGAGGGGTTGTGGGTGGATTTCCGGGCGGGGCATAGTTTCATAAAGCTTGGTTATGAATTTATTGTTTAGGCCATTCTTTCTCCTACCAATGATTCTTAATTATGTCGGGCAGTTGTCAGTCACTAACGAAAGTATGTGCTTAGTAGTTGGTTAACAGCTAAATCCAGAGATTTAGCCTTTCTAAGAACAGTGAGTAGGTGGACTGACAAAATTGATCTTGGTCATGTAACATCATGGGTACACCATCATGTGATACATCATGTTTTCTATGGTGTCATAAAAGGTATATTTTATCTTATATGATGATGTTAAAACAACAACACTGTGATGAAATCCAAGTATTGAGTATAGTTTTCCAATTCCAAGTTTAAAAGTTGAATATTACACTTTAAATGTCCAGTTATCTTTTAAACTTGTAGTGCCATTAACATCTAGAAAATATGCTAGGAGTTTTTATTCTTTGGGATATTAAACATAATTCTTTTTGAATAATTGTTTTATATTCTTCTGTGACAGACCAAGCAAATCTTATTTTTTGCTTTTTTGACAGGTTCATATGTTTGTGACAATAAAACTATGTATAAAGGCTAGTACAATCCATTATGATGGTTGGTTCATGTTATGCAAAAACTCAATCATTCAGGGGTGTAATATTAGGTATTCTTGTTGTTATTCTTTATACTTTTGTAATGTATATGCTACAGGCATTTGTAAATTTTGGCAGTTTGTAAATTTAGGCACTTTGTAAAATGGCTGAAATTTTTAGGCATGTTTTTGCCTGGCACTTTAGGCTTATTGTAAAATGCCTAAAATTTCTAGGCATTTTACAAAATGCCAGAAAACTAAATAACTCAATATTTTACAAATTGTCTGAATGTAGTTTAGGGCTACTCAATTGTTTAATAGTCCCAGGTCCGAAAGGTGGTTGTTGTTTGTGGCAAGTTATATTTGACAAATTTTATTAAAGTTAATCCAAGAGATTTAGGATGGCACAGTTTGCCATGCACAAGGTCACTATCAAGCCAACAACAATACTTTTCAGTTTTAGACTTTAATTTAGTATGTGTGGTGCACTCCAATTAAAATAAACAGCTTGAGTTTCTTAACAAAACATTATTTGGATTAAAAAACGATTACCATTCTTATAATATTATAAGATTTACTTTTTTTTATGATAATTTCAAGATTTAGTGAAAAAGTTTTTAAAATTTCAGTCATTTTGTAAAATGCTTAGATATTTTTTGCATTTTATATAATGCCCAACACATTTAGGCAATTCACAAAATGCCTGAATTGTTAGACAATTTAGGAATTGCCTAAATTTGCAAATTTCCTGTTACATGTATAATGACTGTCTATTATTTACATGTGGATATTGCTTGGCACATGTATCATGAGCTTAATGCATGACCGTATAAATCAAGTTCTGCATCAAACTGTTAATTGTTAATGTTTTATTTGCCTGACGACCAACCAGCATTGTTGTTTAGAAGTAAAAATGACTGATGTTTTTATCATATTATACATGATGTTTTTAACATATTATACATCCTGTTGTTATTGTTTATAGTCATACTAAAGATTCAAAACATCATCCTGTTACTATTTATAGTGACATGTCATACTTCTTATTTATGCCATCATGATGTTACTATTTATAGTGACATGTCATACTGCAGATTCAGAACATCATGATGTTACTATTTATAGTAACATGTCATACTGCAGATTCAGAACATCATCCTGTTACTATTTATAGTGGCATGTCATACTTCTTATTTATGACATCATGATGTAACTATTTATAGTGACATGTCATACTACAGATTCAAAACATCATCCTGTTACTATTTATAGTAACATGTCATACTACAGATTCAGATCATCATCCTGTTACTATTTATAGTGACTTGTCATACTACAGATTCAGAACATCATCCTGTTACTATTTATAGTGACATGTCATACTACAGATTCAGAGCATCATCCTGTTACTATTTATAGTAACATGTCATACTACAGATTCAGAACATCATCCTGTTACTATTTATAGTGACATGTCATACTACAGATTCAGAACATCATCCTGTTACTATTTATAGTGACATGTCATACTACAGATTCAGAGCATCATCCTGTTACTATTAATAGTGACATGTCATACTACAGATTCAGAACATCATCCTGTTACTATTTATAGTAACATGTCATACTAAAGATTCAGAACATGATCCTGTTACTATTTATAGTAACATGTCATACTACAGATTCAGAACATCATCCTGTTACTATTTATAGTTACATGTCATACTACAGATTCAGAACATCATCATGTTACTATTTATAGTTACATGTCATACTACAGATTCAGAACATCATCATGTTACTATTTATAGTAACATGTCATACTACAGATTCAGAACATCATCCTGTTACTATTTATAGTAACATGTCATACTACAGATTCAGAACATCATCCTGTTACTATTAATAGTAACATATCATACTAGAAAATCAGAACATCATCCTGTTACTATTTATAGTAACATGTCATACTACAGATTCAGAACATCATCCTGCTACTATTTATAGTAACATGTCATACTACAGATTCAGAACATCATCCTGTTACTATTAATAGTAACATATCATACTAGAAAATCAGAACATCATCCTGTTACTATTTATAGTAACATGTCATACTACAGATTCAGAACATCATCCTGCTACTATTTATAGTAACATGTCATACTACAGATTCAGAACATCATCCTGTTACTATTTATAGTTACATGTCATACTACAGATTCAGAACATCATGATGTTACTATTTATAGTAACATGTCATACTAGAAAATCAGAACATGATCCTGTTACTATTTATAGTAACATGTCATACTTCGTATTTATGACATCAGCCTGTTACTATTTGTACAAACATGTTATACACATTGAAATATCTACCACAAATATTGTTTTTTGTCTGTACATTCCTATGAATTTATTTTATTTGTATTTGTTGAGTGTTTTATTACATTATTGTGCTAGATGTAAAATAATATGTTTTAATTAGTGTAGTAGTTTCATCGCTTTTTTGTTAAGAACCTATAGTTGTGCTATAAGTTTGCCTTTTTAAACTGATTTTTGATGGATATAATTATGTTCTATCACTATTATGTTCAAGTTTGATGTACACATTTATTTAACTATGGTATAAATGCTATAAGTTCATTGTATATTTATTTAAATATGATAAAATGTTCTATGTTAATGGGGCTACATTAGCCTTTACTGATCTAACTGTTGTCCATGAGATTTTTTTCTCAATATTATATAAAATTTATGATAGTGATGCCAACTTTTTAATTGCAATATTACCAGCTAATTCTTAACTTATTTAACTGTACCATCATGTTGTATCTATGTATGTATGTTTTGTTCACATGTGTTTGCTATGTAAACTGTGATGAAAGTAAAAGATACATGTATGTTCTGTTCTGTTCTGTTCTAAAAATCAAATATTTACTTTTCTGTTGGTTGTAAGCATACTAACTAAGTACCAGTAAGCATTATTTCATGTCTCTATGTGTTGGAAATATTTATATAGCAATATTGTGTTCTATTTGATTTAAATTAAAGGAATTGATACCACGGTTTTAAGGATCATGTGTGGTCAATCTGCGTAAACACATATCCAGTAGACCACGGTCGTACTGGATCTGTACTTTTTCCCTTTGAGGTCACGTCGAGATGAACTTTGTGTCGACCAATCGATGCGTAGCTTTCACCTAGACGAAAACACTATTAATCACATTTTGATTTCGTAATTTCTATTTTTAGACCAAAGTTTGCGCGCAAATTCAACAGCGGTATTATTCACAGGCTGCGATTGGGTGGCTCATTTCAAATTTCGTGACGTAGACGATGTAAACAAGTTACGTATCATAATAATTTCGTCATGAATATTATGATGAGAAAAGGTCACCTGAACGTGACCTTCGTTTGGAAAAGGCCAGATCTACATTAGCGAGTATGCGAGCGGTAAAATTGTAGATCGGGTTTTAATCAGATTGATGTGTGGTTGGTTATGATGTCTTTGTTTGCTTGCCTTTTTATGATGATGTTATATCGTGTGTTCAGTTTTATATATTTAAGTACGTTTGAATGTATTGTGCTTAAAGTTTTACCCCGACCTGACCTTTATGCAAGAATATTCATTACATTGAATATAAATGAATTATTAATGCTTGATTACACTGTGGCCGTGAGGATTATGTGTATATACATACTTCTATAATTTTACAATTGCTACCAAAGAGTAGAATAGGTAGAATATGATTTTTATCGGGATATGTGTAGATAATTATTTGATGCAAATGTGAAAGGTCAGATAGGGGTCAAACTTTATGCACGATATGAATAATAAAATATGCCTTACTATGCCTTTCTCAGATATACCATATCTGTTTTCTAAGGCATAGGATTTCTCAGAAGATATACTTTCTGAGAAATTGAATGCCTTAAAAAACTGATACAGTATACATATTTAATCCAATTTTAGTATCCAAAATACTGTTGCATAGAACTTGGATGAAGATAAATATACACTGTATAAATTTCATTGTTTTTTAAAGCAATTTAGAAGAGTTTAGTATTTTTGAAATAATAAATATTTTGTTATGTGGTCTAATAAAATATTTATGCATTATATTTGTGATATATGATGACAATTGTTTTTTTAATGCACTAAGTTTTGTCACTTGAAAACAAATATTGAATTGATGATTTTTGTTTTATGTCCTTTTTGTATTAAGGGCTTTACTATAATTTAAATATAATGGAATACACGTTCAGTGTGTATCATCACCATTGTCCGCTTAAAATACTTTTAGAGATCCCTATAACTGACTCCTTCCATGTAAACACTTATAACTTGTATATTGTGCTTTTTTGTAAGAGATGTAAAAGATATTGGGTTCATGATAACTGTACATAATAAATTGTTATTGAATTTTTAAATGATTTGTATTAACTGTGTATCTCTTCTGTTATCTGATTATATTATATGTCAAGTAGGAAAGGTAGTAACTGTGTTGTTTATTATTATACCCCCCCCCCCCAAAAAAAAAAAGAAATATTAAAAAAATTGGGAAGTATATAAAAGTCAGCTTGTCTGTTGGTCTGTAGCTTTTTGATTTCAGAGTAATTACTCAGCAGATATTTTACAGATGTGTTTCAAATTTCACACATATACCAGATATCAGGCAGACATGTGCATATCCCAATTTGGTTATAGTCCATTGGTTTTTCACAGAGTTATAAGGCCTGTTGATGAAAAATTTTCCTTTTGTGCTCATGTTATCAGCTCCCAATTTCTCGACGAACACCCCTTTAGGGGTATTTTATCACATTTAGTGATATATCTAGTTTTCTCTGAAATGTACAATTGTTCATTGTCATAGACAACTTCTTCCTTAGATTATATTGGGGCTGTCACAACACGCCAGAAGCATATCACAGTATATTGCAATGTGCTAGCACCGTATTGCGATACATACCACGATACATTGCTTTGCAAACCAAAGACACAGCTGCAAAATCCTTTCTATCTTAAAGAACTTATTTAACTATTCAGTATAAAGTATGTTATAGGATTTTGTTGGGTAAGTGCCTGTAGCTGACTAGAGAAAACTGGACTTTTTAGTTATGGGAACATTCCAAACGCCCACTGATTTGTTAAAATCTTTGAACTTAAGCTTTTAATCAAATTAATCATGGAAAACTGACGTTTCGCTACTTTGACGAAGGGAAGATTTTTTCAATGAATATAAAACATATGGCTCAATACCGGTACATTAAATTTGTATCATGGTACATATTGCCGCAGCTGCATATTGCAATATACCAGTATATAAAGACAGTCCTAAATCATATACAGACAGAAGTTGCCAGGTATTCTCACTAAGTGTTTTCATTCATTTGCACAAGTAGAGAAATGAGAAGGCTGAAAATGGAGGAATATGCTTCCAAGACATGAAAGTCCTATGAAGTAAGGTAGCTCTAATGAGTCATATACAGTACGTGAAATTATGCAATTAGAAGACATACAGTCACTCTTTTTTAAGTTTCAAGTTAAGTATAAAAGTTATTCTTCACAAGACATAACCACCAAACATCATATATATGTATAAGTATTTATAGTTAAAATGTTTCAATAATAAAGTTGAATATTTGAACGATGAGGTGTAGATATGAGATGATATGCTCAAAATGATTATGGTAATAATTAAAGGACATTTGTCAATTGTTGTGTTTGATTGACTTTTATATCTTTGAGAGAGCTCATGTAGCACAGGATGAAGTAGGACTCCACCAAGGATTCAACATGTCAAGATTTGTAACACTTTTTGTCATCGTTTCCTGAAGTGGAAATAATTTTGTCTTGATATCCATCCCAAAATATATGTATATTGTAAGATAATCACCAGATGAGCGTTTGTTCAAGTATACTTAACGAAACTTCTAAGTACTCCGATTTCAGTATTGTAGGAAGTCTTATTTTGTAACATTAAAGTCTGATTGATGATGTTCATGTGTTTTGGACCATACTGACCTTTTCTTTCATGGTTTTCATGCTACTTTATCAATGCAAAACCATTTTTGTCGCGCATGCGTTGAACATTGGAAGATATCCTAATTGTTTTGATTGAACAGAAATTAAGCAAAATTGAAGTCTTATTCTGCAGTGACGCACCGTCTGGCAAAAGAGCTATGGCAATTTCTCGTTCTTGAAGCGACATTCCAGCCATTTCTTGATTTTTCGTTGTGCATATCAACACACTAATGATTTTCACTAAAACTGACAACGTGCAATTTTTGCACGATAAGCACGTGCGCATTTCCGCTTTTCTGCATACGCACGACAAAACCAATTTTGCACCAATTAAGAAAAATAAAATCCATGCAAGCAGACGACAGTATAGTCCTATACGCATTTCCATTAACGATCGTACATAAATGATGAAAAATGAAAATTTCTGACAACATTGAAATCGGTGTACTTAGAAGTTTCGTTAAGTATACATTAAAATTCTTTCGTGGATTGAAAATATAAGACTTTTTTGCCCAAGAGAACTCATTTCTTTATTTGGTCATTAGGTACGAGAAGCTATGTACAACTGGACGCACAAACCAACTAGAGTTGTGGTCGGTACAAACTGTTGCAGTTAGTGCAACTGTGGCAGTCACTTAACACCTTTCTCTCACTTAGTTGCACGATGCAGATGGTTTGTAAGTGTAACTTGGTGAACAACCTGCTAATCAACGAAATATGAACGCTATTTTTGTGTGGATTTAGCGTATCTAAACAGCAGGGTAAAAACTTTAGATCACCACAAGGTACATCTATATTTATTGCTGTGGCAATTTTTATGTTCATATATGTACAGAAACGATTCCGATCAGGGCCGGTCCAATCGCTCATTACGCTATGTTGATGACTTGATATATCATAATTTTTCACATATATCAATAACGTACCCGTATGTAGGATACGATAAACTAGGGGAAAATAATATCATACTAAAACCTGTGGCGAATCCAAATCGAACAATGAACAAACTTTAAATTTATTTTTTGTATTTATCAATAAAAAAGATAAAAAAACAATACAGGTCGTCTGTTGGCTTTTTAACCTTGATTTCACAGCACAGATATACCACGGGCTTTAATCAAATGTTTTGCACATGGGAATTTCTAGCTTGTAAAATTTAATGTTATCATTAAGATGAGATCGAACAGTACAGACAAATCTTTTTTAGTAGTCCATAAATACAGAAAACTGTATAGTGAGGCCACAACAAGTTGATGATATGTTTTACGGATTTTTTTCTGGAAAAAAATGGGATGAGCAAGCGAAGAAAAAAATCTTTATTTAGTTGCTTTATATAGCGGTTTGACCAAATTTTATCAGCGAGGGAGGAAATGAAATATTTTTTAGTAAAAACCGTCAAAATTATGGTGCGAGCGAATCCATAGAACACATGATCAACTTGTTGTGACCTAAAAGCAAGCTGTCTTTGACGTCACATTAACATATTCTTGTAATCGTATTACGACTTCAATTCCCATTTCATGAGTAGCTCATGTTTTCAGTATCATATAGAATGAAGTGGTTTATATTTGTACTAGAGAACCGTTCATAACAAGTGTAACAGTAGGTCAATGCCTTATCTGCGATATGAACAAATAGTTTTGAAGTATTCTAGAGATATGGGGAGACATGAATACAAAACACATGACAACATTGTTTAGATCGCGATTGTTTATTTCAAAACGTGAAAAAACAAGTGAATTTTTCGACATCTGATTACATTAGTGATCACATATATTTTGTTGTTTAAATATATATCTATAAATATAATGAAACAATTATTGTAGTATCTCTATTATCGAAAGCTTGGAATACCTATTATGTACATGCTACAATTCTCAGTGAAAAAATAGTGTAAGTAAGATTTTGTAATTTTATATTCCTTCATTATATATGTACATAATTTATTATAATGCCACAGATTTAGTCGGATTTTATCTTTTTTTACTGATAATTTTACAAAGTCCACGCCATTGTTTTCACCAATGTCAAAATTGTCAGACTTGTGACAATTTCATTTCGGAGAAAATGAGCTTGGTTAGTAGATCTTATTTGGCTTCAACGACTCAAGCAACGCATACCTTTTCTATAACTGTTTGATAATATTTATACGTACTCCATTTTTTATTTTCGACAATTTAGATAAAAGCTATGTTATCACTTTCGAAATATGTATTTATATAATTAATTTAGAAGTAATGTTTTACACGACAAACCCCATTAATATTTTCAAAATAATTCCCTATTTTAAGTACTGTACAAAATAATTTTAATTAGCTAGTGTTGATAATGTCGTATATTCATATAATGATCACAGGGCCACTAGTATTAGTATCATATATAGGATTTCATGATTTTGTTTGTAGTTAATGTTTAATCCTTTATTGTGCTGTTCATCACTAGAAAGTGTACTGGCATGTAACCACGAAACAACAGAATAGGGCTGTGGATCGTTGAACAAGTGGCGGTCCGATTCGAACCACGATTTGTGTGTAGCGATTCACGAATCGAACCACGAATCACATGGTAATGGTTAAGCATACAGAAATTCATGTAATAACAAAATAAGTGAAAAATTACAGAAGCTTTTACTATGTACTCCAAACATTACTATCAGACATTTTATGGGCATTTTCAGTGATAACATTTTTGTTCAAACGTGTATCAATCGAAATTTTGACACTGGATAATTCGGTCCCTACATAAATTAAAGTTTTCGTTAGTCGTGCAACTCATTTTTAGTGGTAATTAAGCTGAAAATGTTCTTTCATTTTTTTCAAAACTAGATCACGATCCGACGATTTCGGACGTGACGAATATTCGTACTCGATTTTCCGTTCGAGATTGCGAATATTCGAGTACTCGGATACTCGCCGCAGTCCCACAACTAAATTTGTTATTAATTGATCAAGGACATTTTATTCTTAAAAAAGCATAAAGCAATGTACAAACTATATGCAGACCAAAGTGGCATATCCTGGTTGCAAGACGGCCATAATATGAACACCACTGGTTTAGTTGGTCCAAATGTTCTTTTGTGGAAACATTCTGATCATTATTACAGGCGTATGTGAAAACTGGCTCTTTCCCATTCACTCTCTATACTAGAAAAAATTATAAATGGCGCTATTAACAATATGAAATACTTAAAGGTACTAGTTCACTGATTTGGTTTATTTTTTTTTCAATAATTTCAAAATACCATTCAGTGTCTGTAATTGTGTAAAAAATAATTCTTATTATTTTAAGACAAACTGACCGAACTGTTGCAAGAAATATACAATAAAAGTCACAAAAATGCACTAAAAGTGTCTATATCGTGACATACGGGATAGATATTTAGTACACGAAACACCATCATTTGTAGTTGTAGGTCAATTTGCACTTAAATTGTCATTATCAGAACACTACTTTCCTGCTTCCAAAAATATTTCCATACAATTTGTATTGTTTTAGAAAAAGTTGATATTTAAGTTGAAATATGTGAATGAGTACCCTTTAACTGTCATTGTAATTTGGATCACGAAATCTTTATAGTGAGGGGCCAGTCGTGACTTTGGGGAAAACAATGAAACTTTAAAATAAAAGTTATATATTTCCAGCGTGACATTTAATTAAGTACTTATCGTACATTTGTATATTGTTATCTGGTAAAAACTTCTAATATACTTAACGAAACTTCTAAGTACTCTGATATCAATATTGTAGGAAATGTTTATTTTTCAACATTTGAGTCCGATCGATAACAGAAATCTGTATAAGACCATACTGTTATCTGCTTGCATGGTTTTATGCTACTTTATCGATGCAAAACCGGTTTTGTCGAGCATGCGTTGATATGGGAAGATTTCGTGCTGCTTTCATTTAACAGAAGTTAAGCAATTAAAATCTTATCCTTCACCGCTTTGCAAAATACCTATGGCAATTTCTCGCTCTTGAAGCGATATTCGAGCCATTTCTTGATTTTCCGTTGTGCATATCAACACACTTTCGGGTTTCACCAAAATTGACTACGTGGTATTTTTGCACGAGAAGCACGTGCCTATTTCCGCTTTTCAGCACATGCACGACAAAACCAATTTTGCATCAATTAAGAAGAATGAAAACCATGCAAGCAGACGACAGCGAAGTCCAATTAATTTTAATGAACGATCGGTCATTACGTTGAAAAATAAAAATTTCCAACAACATTAAAATCGGGGTACTAGGAAATTTCGTTTAGTATATATAGTTTTTTGGCATATTTCAACGTCGTCTTAAACATCTAAACGTCATAAATTAGGATTTCTCTAATCATATAACTTACTTACTGTTATTCATGGTAAAATTACAAACATGTTATCTGTATACCAATACATCACGTCAATGATACACTGTATTTGTTATTTGCTTAGATCGATTGTAAATCATCGGCTTATCGATATTTGCCTGCGATTATTGGTCCTTGATCGCTAGTCTTATCACAAAGCCGGCTATAAAGATTGATAAATCGGTCCTGCTGTTCTTGTGTTGCAATAACTAACGTACTGGTTTACCATAAATTTGTTTTAATGGCTTTGGGCCACTCAAGTTCATGTGGTGATTGGTGAGAGCTAAATAAAATGTAGAAGGAAGTTGAGTGAATTTTTAATACCCGTTTTGTGTATGATTAAGAACTATTTCCCTACATTGAAACTTACAAATATATTACATTCGTAGGATATATTTTAGCCCACCTGAGCTCGAAGTGCTCTAAGTGGGCTATTGAGATGGGTCTTAGTCCATCGTGCGCCGTGCTTCGTGAGTCAATATAAAAAAAGTATTTTTTATAAATATAAGGCCTACAGTTACCAAATTTAGCATGTAGCATCACATCAATGTCCTCTACAAAGATTGTTAAAATTATGCCCCTGGGTCGATATTGACCCCGCCCTAGAGAGGTCAACAGATTTAAAAAAGGAATATTAATTTCTTGGAGCGTGCTTAACCCCCAAGTGTATCTTTATGTTATGTATGCGCCATCATAATACTAAACTTTTTTGTATGAGCTATTTTATCATGGTGAACTTGCTATGTATTGACAAAATCGTAAAAAATGGACCTACGGTATGTAAGGTGTTGGAATGATCAAACAGCAGATATCGATACTAGGCTTATCACGTAAAAAATAAACATTGATTAAGCACACATTGTACAGGTATTTATAAAATGTGGAAAAGATACAGTTTTAAAACATGAAGTAGAACGCATATACAAAATGTATATGCATAGGGATTATTATGTCATGTGACCTTCTTTTGATTTTAAAAATACCATATATACAAGGGATACAACCGCGTAAAATAGAACACTTAATGTAGATTTGATACTATGTGACACACAAAATATTCAAGTACACTGATGGTACTCGTTCGAGTTGATTTGAAATGAGCCGTCCAATCACGGTCTGTGAATAACACCACCGTCAAATTAGCTTGCAAATCTTGGTCTAAAAATAGAAATTACGAAATCAAAATGCTATTAATAGTGTTTCGTCTGGATTAAAGCTAATCATTGATTGGTCGACATAAAGGTCATCTCAACGTGACCCTCGGAGCGACCATAAAAGATCCTATACGACAGCGGTCAATAGGATATCTGATTACGGAGATTGATTTTGTATCTACTGTTATATATGGCTATTCTGATTATGGCACGAACCCAATTAACAAAACCCTCTTAGGCTTTAAAATTTGCATTTCATGTCTAGGCAAAGTATTTTATTTTATTGAAAGAATACTGATTTTTTTATTTGAGAAGGAAAATGCTAGTTATAATCACATACTAAGTTTTATTCAATTCCATCTAATAGTTATTGAGATATTTCATGTTTTAGGGGTCCATGTTTAACGCCAAATGCACGTACCTATATTATGTTTTGACATTGATTTAACATTGCATTTACTATACTTGCCTGCCATGAATGTGTGGTCTTGGTCATGAGTGTTGTAAATGGCCAACATGTGTTGAACAATTCAACTTAGTTCAAATTATCGACTGAAGAAAACCAGATATGATAAAAAGAAGATGACAATATCATTATTTATACATTTAGGGTCATCGGTATTTATTCGATCAGTTAACATGATAAAATGATAAATTTTCATTGTTTTATATAATATTTCATGTAATAAAGAGGGTGTATTTTTATATAAAGATAAAGTACAGTAATACCTCAATAAAATGTCAACTTAAATTGTTATGAATATGAATAAGCACTATTGTTTTATTTCTTTAGCGTACCATTTGGCTTTGAAATTACATTCGCAGTCAGGAACACACCAGTCATTCTCCTGGTACTTTTAGTGCTTTGATTTTAAAAAAGAATGATGACTTACAATAGCTCCAGTTTAATCGAGGGTTGCTCGCAAGACTATAGTAAGAGCATTGCGTAAAAATGAGTTACTACAGTATTGCAGATAGCCTTTGATATGTATCATGGCCAGTGAATGAATGCAGAGTTACTCTTTAGGAGTTTTCAAGGGTCTGGAAAATAAATTTAATGATGACGGGGTAAAAACTTTGTAGAATGCTTTAAGTACTCGTATAATTTTATTATCTTTACAGCAGTTAATAAATGGAAAATGGTTCAGGATGACATAAAGATTCAGAAAGCGCATTTGACGACGATACCAATAGAAACTCTCTCGATTTAAGTATGATATTGTTTTGGACATTTCTCTATATCGTCTGCACTGTTTCAGGTACGTAAGATTTAAACATTTTCAATGAATACTATATTAGAAATAATACACACCGCTGAGGACCTCTTGGTCTAATAGTGACCGACCAGTCAGTCCTATAACATATAGTGGACCTAAGCCGTCAGGTCGGCGTTCTGTTTGTTTATTTGTTTGTTGGGTTTAACGCCGTAGTAACACATTGTATAGGTCATATAACGGCGGTCAGTCAACCTACTCACGCCTCCTGGAAATGCTAATTCTCTGGATTTAGCTGTTAACCAACTACTAAGCGCATACTTTCGTCAGTGACTGACAATTGCCCTACATATTTAAAAATCATTGGTTGGAGGGAGAATGACCGTAGAAATAATTTCATGACCAAGCTCCACGAAAGTATTCCCCGCCCGGGAATCGAACCCACGACCCCTCGATCAGTAGACTTACGTGCTACCAACTGAGCTAGCCGGCTTGAGAGTTCTGTTTTTTGTTTGTTTGTTTTACTAGATTTAACGCCGTGTCAACACAATTTTAGGTCATTTTACGGCGTTTAGCGCACATAACCCAGCTTTCCTGGACCATTGTCTATAACCAGTACTCACCTACCCTTTCACAAGGCCGGAAACGTCTCTATATTATCTAATCAATGGAGGAAAATCGAAATTATGGTGAAATTTTCATGGAAGGGTATAACCTCCCCGGGTGGGATTTGAACCCGCACCCCTTCGGGCACGAGATACCAATTCCCGGCGCGCTACCAATTGCGCTATCGACCTGGGTTTCGGGCGTTCTGTAAAAGTATCATTGTAAATTAAAACTCAATGCTGTCTATTGAACAAATATAATTTCTGATTTACTAGGAATGAGAGTGAGCTATAAAAAATAGTCGGCTATAAATGTTATCGTTCTATAAAGATTTATTGATAGTTGTGAAAAGTTTACTAATCGCAAACTTCTTATTCAAAACTGGGCTAATATGATGTGACAACAATATGTAATCTCATAAGGTTTTGAATGTCTACAACTAAGTACAATGTAATAAATAACGATTACATTATTCTAGCAAACAAAATAATCTCGTTGGAATTAAACTTTTATTGAATTGTTTTCATTGCAAAGCATATTATTGTAGCCACACCTACTAGCGCCCTATTAGGCTGTTCATCGCTGTATCACTAATATAACGAAAAATGCTTTTACTAGTTGATATTAAGCTTATATTCTTGATATTGTCACAAGTAAGGCTACATTGATCTTAGTTTTTACTCTTGAAACGTTGGGAGTATTGCTGCGTTGTTATGTTTGTAATTTGGATGTGTAATGGTAGTAAGTCTTTTATTCCATAAATATGTATTATATAGTATATACAGACCTAGAGAATGTGATTCTTCATCCTTTCAAAAGTAAATTTTAAAAGTCTAAACTAAGACAAACTAAAAAAAAATCCTGGTATATCTATGTCAGTAGGAAATGCTTCCCGTTTAGGAAGCAACGGGATTCCCCTTTAGTGCTTCCCAATCAGGAAGCAAATGTCAAAATCCTTACCGATCGGGAAGTTTTTTTGCCTTTGTGACGTACGTCAAGATTAATGGCCACATAAAGAATCCCTATCATAGTCGATAGCTAATCTATGAACGTGACTCAAGTACTTACAGTATAAATCTTGAATGATAAAACGTTAGCGTTATGTATGTATTATCTTAAGTGATTGTTTGTTGAAAATATATAATATTGAATAAAGATATAACCACGTATTGATTGTGAGTTAGTTGTATTTATAAACGTGTACAATAAAACTTTGGTCCAATAGTTCGTTAAAGGTACTAGTTCACAGATTTTGGTAGTTTGTTTTCTGTAATTTCAGAATATCATTAAGTGTCTGTAATTGTGTTAAACATTAATCCCTAATATTTTGAGACAATTTGACCTTTAGGTTGCAAGAAATATACAATAAAGGCACAAAAATGCATTAAAATGCTCTCGTATAACGTGACATACGGGGTAGATTTTTACTACACGAAACACCATCATTTGTAGTTATATCCCAATATGCACTAAACGTGTCATTATCAAAACACTACTTTCCTGCGTGCAAAAATGTTTCCATACAATTTATTGTTTAAAAAAGGTGATAAAGTTGAAATTTGTGAATGAGTACCTTTAAGCCCAAAGCAGAGGTTATTAAGCTCTAGATAAACGATTTTTAGCATGTTTGTTACCTTATCAGGCGCACTCTGCCCATCTAGCGTTTTATTTATACTCAAAATATCATATAGTTTTTATTACTTATACTTTGTGCATATATTAGGTTTACTTTTCAATGTCCATTTGTCATTAGGCATTATTGTTGGGTGACAAATATAACTTTGACCATGGTGGCATTATAAATTGTATAAATACAACACTAGGTCCCATATAAACAAAGGCTATTACTTTTGAAGACAATAGGCTAAAGGAAGTATTCATTTTACACTCATCTTTCCACCGGTCATTATGGTTAGGCATTCGGAACATCCTCGGCCATTCGCTACGAATAACCTCGGACATATTTAGACGCCATTTTGGAAAAACAGGTGTTGAAGTAAACAAATACACGATCGTTAAGGCGATGACTGAAGTTTCATTTTAGTCCGTAAATTTGAAATTGCACATTTCAATGATACCGATGAACAATATTTGGTTCAATTTAAAACAAATGAATATGTTTAGACAAAGATCTGGGTGTATACTACAAGAACTATATTGTGTAACCGTTACGTGCTTCGCCTCGCGTAGGTAGTAAAATAACCAAAATCCGGTGAAGACCCCCCCCCCCCCCACGAATCCTTCCGAGACTGTTATTCATTCATGAAAGGTCGAGGGTGTTCCGAATGTATGGTTAGGCGCTGCAATGTCAAGTGTAAACTTCATAATTAATTCCCAATAATAGGTCAAACTCCTCACAGTGCTTACGTCAAGCTTTGCTACTTAACCACTGCCAATACGTAAATTACGTGACGCTAGTAATATCATTTGACAAAAAATAGCGACCGCCATGAAAACACCGCGGAAACACACCGTTGTTATTATTAAAACCATTATTTTTTATCTTTATGTACTTTGAACATCATTATTTACAACAAAAAGACTCAATTTATAGAAAAAATGAAACCTAAAAGAGAAGATGAAAACAAATATTCGGCTCTCTGAGGGAAGAATTTACTTGTGGTTGGAGTGGTAATTGATTTAATAGTGGGAAATAACCGCTGCGGTGAGTTTGATAATGGGTATGTTAACAAACATCATACGGCAATTAACACCTGTACATAATTTTATCTTATTTCAGTGTCAGCGGAGGACTGTTCTGTACCAATGCATGTGTTTGTTAACGAAACGGCACCTGCAGGTAAGATATTGTTTTCTTTGTTCTTCTTTATCAATTACAAAACCTTGAATACATTTGATATGTTCAATATCAGGTATATCACATACAGCAGCTAGGCGTCGGTAGCTGTTCTTAATATTGGTTCTGAAATATATTGTCTTAGACTGTTGTATGATCACACGTATAGAAATAGGATTTTGTCTCCGAGTCGTCATACATCATCTACAAAATGTATACCAGACAAAAATGTTTTTAATGAAAATATGTTGCTGGCATCGCTTACATTTCTACTTTCAGATAATCATCAATATATCACAATTTATAAATACACTAATAACACAAGGGAATATATATATGTTTTTATCATTAGCCACACCATTGGCCACGCATCTAAATACGAATAGTAAAGTCGTAAATTCGGTTGCAGGGTGGGACCTATACATAAGTTCGTGCAGTATGGTCGTGAAATAATTATCTAAGGCAACAACAAATTGATCATATGTTCTATGGATTCGCTCGCACCTTAATTTTGACGTTTTTTACACAAAAAATATTTTTATTTCCTCGCTCGCTCATAAAAATTTGGTCAAACCGCTATGTAAAGCAAACGAATAAAGACTTTTTTTATTTATTTTTTTCGCTCGCTCGTCCCATTTCCCCCCAGAAAAATCCGTAGAACATATGATCAACTTGTTGTGGCCTAATGCTAGTCTGTCGCTATTATGTATCCAGTAAAGCAGTTGTTAGCCACTGGCTATGATATGTTCTTTTTACTAGTTTACATTAAAATTTGGAGTCCAGGGGCCATCAAGCGTCTTACGACCAATTTTAGTCGTAAATTCTTCTATGTGGTTTTGTTAATTTATAGTAAGATTTTTTATAATATGGTGCCCAGAGATCTACGTCTGTCCAACGATCGCCAGTAGGGCAACTAACTACGACTGAACAAAGTTAAAAAAAAATGAGGCGTAAAACAATATGCAAATACAATACATGTACAAACTGTACCTCTTATTTATAAATGCTAAAAGAAAACCATTATAATTGTTTAATTTGACAGAGTTTAAAAGTTATTTCTTCATTTTTCTTTCAAGGGACAATAATACTCACCACAACTGTTCCTGTGACAGACAATTTTACTTTTACTGCAAACGTAAATGCCTCCAAAGACCTAGCATTTTTAACGGAACTACAGGGTAGTTTTTTATTGAAAATAAATCAAACAAATGTTGTATTAAGTTTGAATAAACCTCTTGATCTGGAAAAGTTTAATGAAAACGTAAGTTATAATTTTGTATTTTCGCATTTTTCGACTCACACTCCACCCGGACAGCTCTGTCGGTTTAGCTTCTGACAACAATCCAGTGAGCACGTTTCGATTCAAAGGCAGGACGTACAATCTACTATCTTCATGGAGTTTAGTCATGAAACGTTTCCTATGCAACGACGTAAGTAGAAAGACTGACTATCGTGATTTGACTAAAATATTTGGGCTGTGTGACCTATTTTTTGACCCCAGATGAACCATGTTCAAACTCATCCGAGCAATTACACACGCAATTTGAAAAGAGCTGTCCTATCACAACATGTGAATAACACTACCGTCAAATTAGCTCGCAAATTTCGGTCTTAAAATAAAATTAAGAAATCAAAATGCAATGAATCTTGTTTCGTCTAGATAGGGGGGGTGTTAATTTCATTTTTTAAAGATAACCATGTGAGACCCTGCTTAAAATATGGTGCCATCAATATGATAATAGAATCAACAACAAAAAATTTTGTGTGACCCCATTAACCCCCCTGTACATACCCCTTGAAAGTCGGACACGTCCATTTTACATAAAAATAACAATTTTTTATATCCAACTGTTATAAATCAATTCTTATAGGCTTTCAATATATCAATATGTGGGTTTGTTAGGCTGCTGAGTTCAAATATGAAGTCAATATCTAAATTAAACAACTTAATATAGCAGAAAATTCAAAATGGCTGCCAAAATGACCCAAATTTTGGACATATTTGGGTATTATATTTACTGGGCATTGAATATGTTGAATTATGCCTGCAATGTATCAATCTAAATGTGTTTTATGGTGCCGAGTTCAAATATTAACTCCAAAACTAAATTTAACAAACTAATATGGCAGAAAATTCAAAATGGCCGCCAAAATAAATCATATTTCAGTTATAAACGGCACACTTTAAACATGTTACGCAATTTATAAATTAACTCTAGTTATTGAAATCTTAACAAAAGACCAAAGTTATGACACTTGATTATAAGTGTGCAAATATATTTTATTTATTATATAGCTGAGGTAGAGCTCTAGAGGTATGATTAGAGGTTAATGTCTGAGAGGTCATTCGTTCCAACCTCATTAACGCCACATATGATGTCTTGATTGAAAAATGTGTCTTTGATTGCTTTACTTCATTAAGATGTTGATGAGTATGTGCATAGGAAATGTTTTGGCACTTTGGTTGCAAAGTAGAGTTAAAATTCCCAGGAAATTTTATAGATATTAGTAACTATATGATCATCATGGGTGATGGTTGTATGCTATCATGTATCAAGCATCTAAGCTACAATATGGATTGCAACTTTTTTTAACAAAACTGTGTTGTGTTGTTAAATTCTTAAAATATAATAAAGCAATGATTTCTTGGTAAATAATAACTTTATAGCTTATCAGATTTCTAGATGCAATTCATTTACTTTCTCTGTTTCTATGTTTATTAAGTTTGGCGTATGTATGTATCAAAATCTTCACAAAAAGTAAATGGACCAACAATTGCTTTCAGAAATTCAAAGAATTGTATTCTCCAATTTTCCAATATCACAATAGCAATTGTGTCATCCCCTTTAATTCTTATTTGCAATTTTGGTTATATCTCTATTAATTTGTTTATACTTACTTGCATTTCTTTTAACTAGCCCTAAAAACTAATGATTGAGATGATGGTGTTCAATTATTTGGCCAACTGTGCACGGTTGAAACAAATGCAAGACATTCCATGATTAGAAAATGAGATTGCTTAAGTGACAACCGAGTAAAAGAAAAGTAAAGAAAACAATAATTGAAATAGGCAATTACTTTTTTGAGCGGTGGTTTATACAATCACAGCCAAATTAAGCAAAATGCAATGTGTTAATTGGTTAAACCTTTGAATCTCTCATGAATGCTAAAACAGCTCATATTTCATATCCTTTGTAACTAATGAGAATTTTTATATAAAGATATAAACTTATAAATACAAACAGGTATAGAATGGTTTCTCCATATCTAAGGATGAGCAGAAAACATTTGGTACATTTTCTACAGAAACAATACTACAAGAACTTAAACACAAAACCTTTAAGATTACATATTTTAACCAAATGTGCAGCTATTTTCCACGGTCATTTGACTACTGGTATATTTATATATATATATATGAGTTGCCTGATGATGTATATTTTAACATTACACTATTGGACTATGGAAAATACGTAAATTAGTCGATCTTTACGATAGCCTTTGAAAGTGTAGGCCACCAATCTGAAAATTTATTTGAGTAATGTCAGGTCTGACTTTCGTGTTGAACTGACATACCTCATTAAATATTAAGATACAAGTTCTTGCAAAACAGATTATTATATGTAATATATGATTATTTGCTTTATTATTTTACAAATAATCTAAACAATTGCATTAAGAGTGATAACAAACCATGATTCAACATATAGATTTGACCATTGATAACCAGTATACATTGAAAATGTGTTATTTTGGTCATATTTTCGGTCATATTGGGTTGTTAAAATTAGTTTTGACTTCATATTTGAACTTATTACCCTAACAAACTTATAAATTGACATCATGTTAGCATGATTCAACACATTGAATGCCAGGATAAGTAATTACCCGAATATGCTAAAACAAACTAGGTTAAATTTGGCAGCCATTTAGAATTTCTCGCCATTTTGGTTTGTTAAATTAACTTCATATTAGAATTCAGCACCTTAGAAACCTATAGCTAGACATATTGCAGGCATGATTTAATATATTAAATGTCCAGGATAAATAAACTCCCGAATATGCTTGTACTATGGTTATTTTGGCGGCCAATTTGAATTTTCAGCCATATTGGTTTGATTAATTTTGTTTTTGACTTCATATTTGAACTCAGTACCTTAAGAAACCTATAAAACGACATATTGCAGTACAATACCATACAACTTATTGCAATTAAATGTAAAAAACTGGTAATTTATGTGAAAATGGGCGTGGCCAACCTTCAGAGGGTATGTACAGGGAGGTTAATGGGGTCAGAAATTAAAAAGATATGCTTTTCCTTACATGTCAGTACATGTAGCATTTTTTAAACAGGGTCCCATAAAAAAGTCAAATTAACAACCCCCCCTAGTCTAGATGAAAGCTACGTATTGATTGGTCGACACAAAGGTCATCTTAACGTGACCCTAGGAGCGACCATAAGAGATCCTATATGACAGTAGTCTATAGGATATCATTTTACGGAAATATACCACCTGTAAAAAATACAGAATTAAAAAACAACAACATTTTTTGCACTAACCCATCTAGTATATATAATTAGAGTATTGATACCATGTTTATTTGTTGCATGACGGAATGCATGAAGTTAATAATAAAATTATGTATTTTTTATTTTCAGTTTAAAGTTGATATAAGCACTATTAAACTAGAAATAAATTGTCAAGGAAGTAAGGTAATACATGTACATTTTATAATACTTTGTTCTAAATCAATAATTTCAACATGATTTGTGGCATCACTTAAAAAGGTTAAGTCATTCAGTGACAGAAGCTTAAACTTTACATTAAGTTCCACACCACGGAATAAATTACAAGATGATGTTAAGAGTCGCCTACTTTGGGTGTGTTCAAAATACGACCTGAAGACTCGACTATGTGTTTCTCTAAATTTTACATTCTACGAGTATTAAAATTTATATGGTTAGGTTAGGCCTTAACATACTTAAATAGATATACTAATTACTATAGTGAATTTGGTATAATAAACAAATGCCATGTTATAGCCTAATTTTCATGCTTACGCACGTTCGCCGACTTTACAGCTATTACCCCTGGTCATCGAGCTACTGGTATCTATCTATCATATCTATCAATCTCACTGGTCTTTTTACTCCACTTAATTATAAGTGCAGCCGACAAATTGGCGCAACGGAATTATTCCACCCTCTCAGGTATCCATTTACACGTGGGCGGAGAGAAGCAATCGCATGTATATTTCTTGGTAAAGGCAATTAGCAGAGCCCCTTGAGGGATTCGAACCCAGGACCTCTCGATCTCTAAGCGCGCGTCCTGCTACTGGACTACTGCTCCTACTATATTATAGGAATGAGAACTGCCTTGCTTTGTGTCTTTGTATAACCTCTTTTAAGACCTTATATTTTTCGGAGCAAATCATGGATATCATGCCATCATGGATATGATTATTTAATCCTCTTAATAAAGCTTGGTATAATTGATTTTGTATTTCAGTTAAAGAACAGTTAGTTATGTGGGACTTACACTTTAAATGTGTTTGACAAGTAATATTATAAATGTGTTTTGAATTTTAATTTGGTATTATGTACATTATAAATGTTGGATTTATTTTACTAAATTAGTGACTGAAGGATTCTTCTAGTCTGTTTTGTCATTATTTTGATAGGTATACTTAACGAAACTTCTAAGTACACCGATTTCAATGTTGTCAGAAATTTTCATTTTTCAACATTTATGTCCGATTGTTAATGGATATGTGTTCAGGACTATACTGTCGTCTGCTTGCATGGTTTTCTTGCTTCTTAATTGATGCAAAATTGGTTTTGTCGTGCATGTGCAGAAAAGCGGAAATGCGCATGTGCTTATCGTGCAAAAATTGCACGTTGCCAGTTTTAGTGAAAATCATTAGTGTGTTGATATGCACAACGAAAAATCAAGAAATTGCTCGAATGTCGCTTCAAGAATGTGATATTGACATAGGTCTTTTGCCAGATGGTGCGTCACCTGCAGAATAAGACCTCTTATTGCTTATGCTCTGTTCAATCAAAACAATCAGAAAATCTTCCAATATCAACGCATGCGCGACAAAAAAAAATTGTTTTGCATTGATGAAGTAGCATGAAAACCATAAAAACAAAGGTCAGTATGGTCCAAAACACATTTCCATCATCGATCAGACCCTTATGTTGAAAAATAAGACTTCCTACAATACTGAAATCGGAGTACTTAGAAGTTTTGTTAAGTATATTTAAACGTGTTTATATTTCAGAATGTACCTATTCATGTACAACCAGTCAATGAGTTTTCACCAGTATTTATAAAAGCTCCATACAGAATCAAAGTTCCTGAGGTATGATTACAATAAAATTGTCTAAGTTGACGTTAATTGTTATTTTTGTCATACATTGGAAAGTTAGATAAGGTGAAAAATTTCCTATTATACTGGTTGCTTTTATTCCGCGGTATTGACTAAACAAACTGACTTCGGAACTTTATGAAATAAACTTCAAAAATTGTTATCAGTTTATTCGCGCCTTACGAGGGATGATCCAAAATAACGTGGACTTTAATAACTGCTCTTACAATTGTAACAATATTAAAAAAAAAATATATGGTTGTAACAAAATGATAAATAATTTGAGGTCATCGTTCCTTCAGCACCTTCAGTGCTTTGATTCCTAGATGAAGCTGGTATTCATAGTCAATTGCTAATGAGAGATATTAGTCAGTTATCCTTCCTTGATAAAGTCTGAAGCGATCCAATTTGCAAGTAGGTCCTATCCGTTGAAATCCTCTGACTTTATCATTGAAGTACTATGTAAGGATAATAAACTATTTCATCAAATATCTTTCTTGTTGATTAAAATATTAACAAGAATGGTGAAATTTAGAAAGTTATTCAATAAAACAATACTTTGCTTGATTTTCAAACAAGTTAAATGATTTACTGAAAGGTATATAAGCTTGATTGAGTAAAATGTACATTAAGAAATAATTTAGGGTAAAATCCAAGTTATTCAACAGATTGGACCTAGCTATTTGAAGAGTATGCAAAGGGGAAATAACTGACTTAAGTCCCTTATTGGATGGTCATTATAATTTCTGGTATATAATCATGATACATATATACATTTGTATTACAGTCTACACCTGTTGGTGATGTTGTGTTTGAAGTCAAAAATAAAACTTTTGATAGAGATTTTGGACGAACTACAAATTTATTTATAAACTTACACAATTATACGGGCAACGTCGTAAGTACCAAGTATACATACTTATTTGTTATATCCCAACTATCACAAAGTCAACACGTTTGACTGTGGTGGAGTTTCAGACCGGATGAATTTTTCAAAATACATTTAAAAATGATTTGCAAATTGTACTTATTATAAGATAATGCGTTTGAAGTTCGTACTTTATAACTGAAAAGAAGTTTTTAACTGCTGTACGTATGTACGGGAAAATAAAACGATAATTATTGCTGTTATGTTACTTTCATTTTTTGTTGCGCTTAGCATTTGCAACAAAACCTTTTGGAACATTTGTACTTTTACCATTTTTGGAGATATATTTTGGTTTTCAAAAAGAATTATGCTCCTAGAGTGCGTATTTATTGTCAGCGTTTGCTGAAGTCACTCGACTCTGTAGTCAAGAGAGTGTAAGATAAGTGACAATCACTGTAGCCTCTAACTTGTATAATAAGGTCGTAGGGTTGAAGATAGCTTCGACAGCTTCTTGTTTGTGAAGAAGAATAAAGTTTCTTGAGTGTCTGGTATGAACATTGATTATGTTAACTGTCTGACCGTTGAAAAGTAAACAAATTGTTCCAAATCAATGTAAGTGATAAATTTACAAGTAGTCAGGGTTATGTATGAATCTCGCTTCAAAATTACAGAAATGTTAATTCTATGGTTGCTTTTACTTTCAGACGGACGGACAAACATACTTTGAAATACGTGTAGTAACTCGAGGTTATCTTCGTGTTAAAAAGACATTAGATTTTGATAATGCCAACATTCCTAAACATTTTGCTTTAAATGTTAGTGTAGAGGTAAGCAATATCCAACAATATTATATTACATAACCCGGGTCCGTAGTGTATTTAGTAGTGTGGCGGGATTTTTTATATTGTGATCCAATAACAGATATACAGGTGGAATATATTTTTTACTGGGTTTAACGCCGTGTCAACACAATTTAGGTCATTTTACGGCGTCAAGCGCACCTAACTTAGCTTTCCTGGACCCTTGTCTATAACCAGTACTCACCTGTCCTTCCACAGGCCGAAAACTTTTCCATATTATCTAATCAATGGAGGAAATTGACATTATTGTCAAATTTTCATGGAAGGGTATAACCTACCGGATGGGATTCGAACCCGTACCCCCTTCGGGACACGAAATTCCAAATCCCGGCGCGCTACCATATGCGCTATTGACCCGGGTTATAGGTGGAATATAAAGACAATTTAATAGTTAAGTTAGGTTTAAACATATTTGATTGATATAATATAAACATGTACAATTTACAATGTTTATAATTATGTACTATTTATTATATATGTTGATTGTCAAAGTTGTAACTTGTTACCAATAAATTGATGTACAGTACTCGCACCAGCTTATTTGCCTATTAAAGTAGGTGGATACAATGTTTCATAAAAATCATAAGTCAGTCAAACTTCGCGAAAGTCAGTGTACATGTAGAGTCATAATTGTATTTTATAAATATGATAATTATTTTCATTTTTATCGCGACGTCACCATGGCAACGACGTTTAATCGTCACACGTATAAAACACGTGTTGAAAACGTCGCGCTTGTTAAAACGACGTTTTAATATGGTAACAAGCTCGGAACTTCTTTTAAAAAATACATCATTGTATGCACAGAGAATTTTGCTTACAATTGATATCAGGTTTGATAGAGAGCAACTTTAAGACGACGTAACGTTTAGAAAACAATAAAAAAATCGTCGTAAAATTTATCGTCATTTTATGTTTACATTCCGTCATATTTTTTAGCTTATCGTGAAAATTAAGCCGGTGACATATATTTTTCATTTGAAAAATATATTTTGTATGTATGTATCAATGTAAAAAGTCAGGGGGTCGATCGTGAACAAATTGTCGAAATATCAAGTTGAAAATCAAGTTATGGAATTTTTTCTTACGTCGACGTATAATGACATTACGATTCTTTATTCGCTCCCGGGCTTATATTTTGGCCACAAATGATTTACATATGGAATATCCGAGTTGTTATGAATTCAATAAAAGTATTTTCTTTGTTATACATGACATAAATCTAAAAAATGTTTTTATTTAAAAAAAATAGCACTATTGATATTTGGTTGCTTATATATTTAAAGATCTATACTAAACGATATTTTGAACGTATAAAAGATAGAATAATAATCACGATTATGTTGTAACGAGCGCTAATCATGCTAATGGCACTTATTACTATTTTTATTGTAAAAAATTACGTCATTGAGTCTACTACAAAACATTGGCCACATCTAGAGTATCATTCGGAACAACCTCGGCGATCATCTACGAGGATATACCTCGGAAATCAGACGTAGTAGAAATACAACTTGGTTATAAGGTCCGGTGATTAACTCCTAGTACTAATTATTGTTTAAACATCGACGTGTATTATCTAAAAAAATGTATGCTAGTTTACTAATAAGCTATAAAACAACTTTTAGAAGTAATTACTTTGCAGTTCAGACTACATTACTACAGAAACCAAATTCGTAGATCTACTTTATCCGAGATTTATCTGCGTAGAAGATCGCCGAGGTAGTTCCGATGGTAAAGTTATAACACCCTTGATCGACCTCTCTCAAAATGCCAATACTTTTCCTACAAAACTATTTTATTGGTTTCATATGGTTTGCATATTTTTAAATATGAGAGGCAATTCATTAAACTGACGTGACCCGGGTAGGGGTGTAACGGTTAACCGATATACCGGTTTATATTGCAATACGACTTCTGACGGTTTTTAACCGGTTCGTTTTTCTCTGAACCGGTTTTTCTAGTTATGTTCCATACTGATTGTTTATATCAGAATCTGAAATTTAAGTGTTTGAATAAATGTTTAAATGTGTTCGAAAACTTGAAATATTTTTGGTAAATTAGAGAATAATAATCTTTGAAAGTCCATTCAAAACCTTTTTTTTAACTTATTCAAACATTTGCAGAATACGTGTATATCATTTGAAAATACAAATATCTATGTACAATGTTGATCAAATTAAGACGATGCACGTGCATTAATTCATGCAATGCATGTATGCGCAAAGAATAATATGTATCGCAATATATTGCAATATATTCCAATACGGGTTTCGTGTATTGCAATATATTGCAATACGGTTTTTACCGTATTGTTACACCCCTAGACCCGGGTGCGTAGTAATTCATTTTATGTATTTTTGAATATATGTTGTTATCATAATACTGCAATCTGACCATGGCACTCTTCCTGTCTTCGATTATAGGAGGTTGTATTTAAAACATTATGAATTTTTCGAACGGGTAAAAAGTACAGAAATATATGAAATGGACGGCATATTGTTTTCAAATTTCTCTCACGATGAAAGACATATTAAATCAATTTCAATATAGTTATTTAACTAAATATAGGGAGGCAAGACAGGATAGAGCGCCATGATCGTGTGACCACATACACGACTCATGCAGGTTGTTTCGCCATCTCAAGATGACGAACGCAGAAAAGAAAGCGTTAGACCAACTCTTAGCAAAACATCAACAGCTCTGGTAACCACGCCATAATTCCCTTCTCTAAGAAAAAGGAATGGCTTGGTGTTTGGGAACGTCCAGAGCCAGTTTAATGCTTCGCCAGAAAGTCAAACGTTTGACAAAGTGAACAGACACAGTTTGTCTAGAAATTCAATGGATCTATATACAAAATATTAATTACAAGGTTTTTAGTTTAATCATACTGCAATTCATAATTTATTAGTATGTCAAATAGATCGTACATGGGATTTTTTTACTTGAAATTCCATAACTAGCATTAATACGTTTTTAAACAAATCATAATTTAATTGCTTTTTTAATTTGATAGTGCAGTTTATTTGTATTTGATAACAACTCACAATATTTAGGATTCATCTTCCAAAATTATCTTCCCCATATTTAAGCTCCTTTGTACAGTATTTAACTATTGTTACATGCTCTGTCCTTTAGGACCCAAATAGTGCAGTCGGCTAAGGGGAAGGAACGGAAATGAACATATGAAAACCTCAAGAGGTCGCTGGTTCGAAACCTAGCAAATGCCTAAATTTTTATTTTTATATTTTATTTTTATTATATATCTATATTTTATATTATATATATTTACGTATTAAGAGGTAACATCGACATATTGAGATAAATAATCTAATGAATATTTTAAAATGAATAGTGTTATGTTTACGTTTTTTTATGGTTACTTTAAGCTGTACATGCATTAGACTTATACAATTACACAATCATGTAACATTATTTGAATTATTGAAATATAAAATAAATATTTAAAAATGCGTTTGTTTTATTCATTTTTTAAATAGATAATTTATAAAATTAGTCCAGTACTATGATATGTGTGTCTCAGTGTCATCATTAACATCAGATATATTCCAAAAACAATGCTTTAGCATAATGATTGCGCTGTTAGACATTGTAAATTATAACGTTTTAAACTGACGTCGACGTAAGAAAAAAATCAATTACTTGATTTTTAAATTAAAATTTCGACATTTTTTTCACGATCGACTCCCTGATTTTTCACATATAAACATTGATACATACATACAAAATAATTTTTTAAAATAAAGAATACATGTCACCGGCTTAATTTTTACGATGTGCTAAAAATATGACGGCGTGT
Organism: Mactra quadrangularis; assembly: GCA_025267735.1. Lineage (NCBI taxonomy): Eukaryota > Metazoa > Mollusca > Bivalvia > Venerida > Mactridae > Mactra > Mactra quadrangularis. Next base: position 28,394,191 of record CM046303.1, read on the forward strand.
AGACATAAAAAAACGTCGTCGTTCAGTAGCTTTCTAGCAAACCTGATATCAATTGTACGCAAAATTCTCACAATACAATGATGTATTTTTTAAAAGAAATTTCGAGCTTGTTAACACATTAAAACGTCATTCTAACTAGCGCGACGTTTTCTACACGTGTTTTATTCGTGTGACGATTACACGTTGTAGCCATGGTGACGTCGCGATAAAAATGAAAATAATTGCCATATTTATAAAATACGATTGTGACTCTACATGTACACCGACTTTCGTGAAGTTTGAATGACTTTTGATTTCTATGAAACATTGTATCCACCTACCTTAGTAGGAAAGTCCATTTTTTAAATACAAAAACACGCATTGTGAAACATATTTTATTACCCTCTATGTACATATTACAATTTATATATAAGTTACATTTATAATGGTAATTGGGTTGGACCACAAGTTCTCAAACAGAGTTTCGGCCTCCCCCTTTAACATCTTGTGATTAATAAAACATATTTTGACAATATGAAAACGAGATGTTACAAGTATAGGAGAAAGAAAATAAGTGAAAGAGATAGTGTGTAGATATTCCAATTGGGATTTGATGTGAATACTTGAGTCAAAACCCTTTGTAGTTTTGATATTATAATAAAATCTTAAAACACGCATGACCTATAAAATAACCTATAATTATTACAGGATGACGGTAATCATCCAGGAAGTTATACAGAAATCTATATAGATATTCAAGATGTAGATGATCAGAATCCATATTTTAACTATCCAGGATGTACTCAGCCATGTGCACTACCAGAGTTTGATACGATCACAGACCTACAATATACTGTAAGTTATTCATGGAAACATTATATTATTTAATATTGAATGTATCATATAACATGGAATTCGTTAAACTCACTATACAATCGTTATTATTCAACACAAGTAGCATATCCACAGTTCATTAATTATTATTTTCAAATTTTGTCTATTAAGTGCATAAACGAATCACCTATGCCTGTGATTCAATACATCTGTTATAAAAAGTAATGATAAAATCGTTCTTCGTTTATCAAAATAAAATATACTAATTGTTGAAAATGTTTATGCTGTGGACTTGTTTATTTGCTAATGGTTGTCTCAATCTTGGACTTCGAAATAATTTCCATCAGTATATCAAGGATTGTGTTTTCAAGGAATACCTCATAATATGTACGTTTAATGATATAAGTAAGTGAATTTTTTAACTTGGCGCGTCGTATGTAACAATATAGTCTAGGGATGGATAAAAATATCTAAAAAAATCTATTTTTTAATTAAACAATTAAGTAATAATTACACTCTTATTCACTGAGCCACACCTACTGAATAATTAATTTTGTTTTCATGAGAAAAAATACTACGCAATAGTGTAGACTCATGTTCTACCCCCGTAAACGGACAAAACCAAAATTAAAATTAAAATAACACTCCATGTTTTAAAAATTTATTTATACAATCAATTATTTTCAGGGTGTTTTACAAGTTAAACCTGTTCCACTAGAAGGCCAGGATAAAGATACATTGAATACACAATTATTATATTCTATATCAGCAGGTAATATAAAGTTTACCAATAATTACAATTCAATAAAACCATATTTCATCAACATGAAATATCAATGTTCTCATATCACTATTAAGGAGCTGGCTTGGTCGAGTGGTTATGACATTGTACTGATAATCCTTTGATAGCCACTACTGCTTTGGTTCAAGTAACATCCAAAACAAACCTTTATTTCATTAGCTCAGTACTAGTTGATGAGGAAGTGGACTCCAGAGTGATAAATCAAAGTTGTAAGAACTTGTTTCACAATCGGAACTAAAACTATTACAATATATATGTAATTTGAGAAATAAGGCACTGTATCGTTCTATTTGTTTGTCATTAGGTAAACATTTATTTACCTAATTCATAGTGAGATCTACTGCTGTATTATGATCTAACATTCTAAAATAACGATTCATATTTCACGTATAATTTTCAGGTAATGAACATAACATGTTTACAATAGACTCACATAGAGCAGTAGTGACACAACGTATATCGGTCAATTCAACACAACTACCAGACTCATCATTTAGACTTATAGTAAAGGTAAATAAATTGCTGTTATTTTTTCAAATATTAGTGGATAAAGTATACAAACGGTAGTGACATTATGCATCTAGAGAATATAATTCTGCATGTCAGCAACATTTTTACTCTATTTTTAATATGACTCATAGTAGTCAACTTTAAACTCAAACGGAAGCAAGAAGATGTTATTTAAACTCATTGAAAAATATACCAGATTAAAGAGGATGAACTAAACTTTGTGTCTATAGAAGGAAAAATATTTACATATTTCAATATGATGTCGAAAGTTATGCTTATACATTTTAATATTTTTTACTCTATTTTCTTTCTATATGATAAATTTCTCTATCGACTCAACCAATATCGATTTTAACTACCTCAACAAGAGGGACAACTTTCGGCGGATTATCACAATAAGTTTGGTATGTAAGAGAAGTAATTTGTCATTTGCTTTATCACACAGGCTTTCTGCTGATACCCTTTGTCACTTTTAAGCATGAAATTGAACTTTCACTTCTTTCAGGTAAGGAAAAATGTAACACAAGATCTATCTTCACAAGCGATCCTCATTGTTCGTGTAAAGGGACGCGCACAGAACAACACTGACTATCCTCCTGAGACAACCACAAGTAATGATAATAAAACCAGTTTACTTATAATTGTGATTATCTTAGCTGTCGTAGCAACATTAGTTCTTATAGGATGCATCGTGGTATCTGTCTTGTATCGTAAGAATCGTAAAACTATGATAGTTACACCTGACAAAAACAAGAACAAAAATTTCAAAAATGGTTCCGCTGAACTGTTTGAAAAACCTGTTAAAAGTGAATTCAAAACGGATGTAAATCAGCCAGTTGGCAAAAGACTTGCAGCCATAAATGATCGAGTTAAAAACGGAACAGAAATGTCTAATGGTATAGTGAACAAAAGTAAAGATATAGAAGTTGAATCTAACAAAACAGTTTTAGATGAAAATAGAGACAACGATGTAGCTAAAGAAAAACGGAAGAAAAGAAAGAAAAGGAAGATTTTAAGAGCACGATTCGATGATGTTGGGTCCACAGAAACCAAAGATACAGAATTAGGAGATAAAAATTTGGAGCCAATCATTGAACCCCATTTACTTCCTCCAAGTTTTAAAAAAGCTCCACCTCTTCCAAGCATTGGAAGTAATCCCAAAGTTGAAGTTGAACGCGATGGTGAAAATGTTACAGAAAGTAAAGTTGAAAAGAAGAAACCCAAATATCCTACATTAACTGATGCATTTAATTCAGAACCTCCTACTTGGGACTCTTTTCCTACAACTTTAGTTTGAAAATGTCGTTTTAACAAAACAAAAAAGGAGAAATTAAGCAATCAAATTAATGCGTTAAATGTGATTCAATTAGGCAATATCTGTTGCATGTACATATTATGTGCGTTCTCGTACCTAAATGTTATCAAAATTCTCGATCTAAATTAGAATGATTGATAGAGATAGAGAATGATATATGTGATGATTGTTAATGACAGAGCAATGACAATGGACATAGTGTCCATGAAGTATAGGAATTAGCTGAGTGTGCCCAAGATTAGTTTTGATGTTTATTAAATATTGTGTATATAATTAATTACAAATGTCAACTAAAACCACATTGAACGAAATAGTAAAGAGAAGGACAGAATAGAACAGTCACTGTAGTAGCGTTAGTAGTGAAATACTATTAATAGAGTTTAGACATGTAGATGAGAAATTAGAAAAGTTTTAAATTTTGTCAAAGAGTCTAGACATAACATTTTTTATGTTGAACGATAAAATAGCCTTGCATGTTGATTATTCCGACTAGATAATAGTTTGTCTTCATTCGGAACACCCTCGACCTTTCATGAATGAATAATTATTCGTAGCGAATGGCCGAGGATGTTCCGAATGAGTTTGTCTTGTGTATATATATAATAACTTATTAAAGATGATACTTTGATACAATACAATGTATTCGTCTCTTGTTCACTATCAACAGTGCAAGTTCATTGTACATGTATTTGTTTGTTTTGACGCCGTAGACATTGTATAGGTCATATAACGATCAGTCAACCTACTCACTGTTCCTGGAAAGACTAAATCTCTTGATTTAGTGCAAGTACATTGTATACATATAGGATGGCAAGTTATAGAGACAGCTCATAGATATACTGCTCAATGTAGTATTACATGTGTTAAAGGGTATGGTCAGGTAGTACTTCAACGCATTGTGTCAACACAATTTGTGGTCATTTTAAAGCGGCGAGCTAACCTAACTTTGCTTTCCTGGACCCTTTTCTTTAACCAGTACTCGCCTTACTACCAAATTCTTAATCTTATTAATGGATGAAAATCGACATTATCGGCGAATTTTCATGAAAGAATATACGTGTAACCAGCTCGGGTGGGTTTCTAACCAGCGACCACTGTGGGACATTTTGTTTGAAATCCTGCACAAAGCCTACTGTTCAACAGACAAAGTAGTTCACCTTGAGAAAACTGTAAGCACCTATGAGAAATAATTAACAAGCATTTGTTGTTAGAGACCTGTTTATTCATTTACTTCATTGGTTTTGATGATCTCATGCAGAAATCACGCTCCTCCTTTCTTCACGCTCATGCGTACTTCGCACCTTTAAATATCTGAATTTAGCTGTTAAACAGTTACTAGGCACATACTTCCGTCAATGACTGACAACTATCCTACATGATGAAGAACACAGGGATATGTTATGTGATCTTCTTTGATTTTCAAACATACTGTATGTTAAAGCTACAGTCTCATAAACTTAAAAATAGCCGTGAGGGCACCGTACGGGCACCGTGCGATCAAGCTCCGCATGGACCCGTACGAACTCTTGCGTACCCGTACGGCCTGTCCGTGAGATGAGCCCAGGATACATGTATCAGTTACAGAGTCAAATCGTGAACAAAATCGTGGCCGAGTATGGATTAAACATGCATATCTTCCAGCTACGGCTCCTTACGGGTGTGTTGTTTTGTACCATGTGCGAACCGTCACCTTATACGCAATGCTCCCCACGGCCTACGACTGTCTGCACGTACGGGTCCGCAACAAGCCACGATTTTATGGGACTGAGGCAATACATATATAGAAGGGATACAACCGCGTTTAGTAAACCACTTCAAGCAGATATTTATTATGTGACGCACAAAAAATACTGATATCCTTATGGCACTTTAACCGCACCATTAAATAGATTAAATATAACTCTTCAATCTACGAATGTTAATATTTTCAAAGCGCAGACCATAACTAAGATTTATTTATAAAAAGTATAAAAACACAGTCCAAAATATTCAACTCACTTTACGTAATATGACCTAGTTTCAGGGGCGGATCCAGGATTTTTTTCTAGGGGGGGGTCCGATTTTTTCTAGGGGGGTCCGAACCTAAAACCACGACCGCATTATACACATTTTGCAGAAAAAAAATGCAACATATTGATAATAAAAACTACATAACCATTAAATCTATGTTAAGCACCAAGAAAAATTGCTTCATACTACTTTAAATTGACTTACAAGCAAGAAATACACTAATGGACATGTACATTTTCGAAATTCTAGGGGGTCCGGACCCCCCTAAACCCCCGCTGGATCCGCCCATGAGTTTAATGAAAATTTACTTGTGGCTTACAGTTACATAAACGCCAGTCATAAAATATTTAAAAGATAAATTTTCTACTTTAACCTGAGACACGTTCGTTAAATTTAGCAATCAAATATCCAATGTTTAAATAGAATAACCTTGGCGGTGTATTCATTTACTTATAAAGATTACGAAAACACAACTGATTGTTTTTTAATTTCCAAAACTTGACGAACACGGAGAAACACTTTTTTCAGTTCTTGTGGCCTATTTTTCCTATTTTTAACAAATATCAGGTGTTTCTCCTACATTGCCTTATGAAATTTTGCATTTGTCCAATAGAATGAAGTTTTATAAATAGACGTGAGTATCCCGAATATCAGATTCGACAGATCTCTACGCCGAAAAATTGATGCAAGGGTATCAAAGAGCGCAGAAAAGTTCAGAACTTGAATGGACTGCTAATGCCTGTGGTTCTCTATTAGTGTAAGGTTAAAACAAATGAAACTAGTGTCCTTGACCAATGAATAACCAAAGTTCTCGCGGGTAAAAGTAATATACACTTGAATTCAAGTAAAGATTGATGCAAAGCACCAAATAACACGGGATAGTATTTACATTATGTGTGCATACATCAAAAGAGAAAACATTTGTATATGCGGCAAAAAGCCCCCAAAATTCTATTGTTATGTGACATATGATCAGGTATAATACAGAACATGTAAAACGTTCCACGATTTAGTGGCAAAGTTTATAAATCTATATACATGTATTTACTTATTCTAGATATATCATTTCTTTTTATACACTTTAAATGTTTACATATTGAGCGCTAATTAAAGCAATATAATAATAATAATGTCTTTATCAGTCCGAACCGATAGTCGAACCCACGACCTCATTGTACGTAAGCGTACATTCTACCACCTCGCCATAAAAGATAGCGTGAAGACAAAAGAGTACAAGTGTCGTATCATACCTCTGCTACACATGTGGCGCTTGTGATCTTGACATTTTTGAGTTCAAAATAAACAAGAAATATCTTTAAAAAAGATATTCGGCGCTCTGCTGGGTTCATTTTCAATGGTTTGAAGTATAAATGTTGGTCATGCACGGCTTACATGTATTAACTATTGGTCAAATGTAGTTTGTCCGAAATTGCAATTCAGCCTCAATTGACAATTTTTGTCCGAATATATTGCCACTTCGCTGATTTGTCAATTTGGAAAATCTGTCCGATTCTAAAATTAAAAACATCTTTAATAACAATGCCATGGATTTTCGATTAAATCACTTCTTTCCAGAATGACCAAACGATTTATGTTACTTTTCTGGCGAACATAAAACAATTTGATAGAAATGCTCAATGGCGGCCTACATTATACATATGACAAAATGAATACCCATTCCGAGCGTGCGCTGAGTCATATTCGCAGTTAAGTTATACCGCAAGGGTCGTACCACGACGAATGTGTGATCAATTAGAATAGTGAGTTACTCATCATACACATACTAAATAGTCAGCAGCTATTGTACGTGCTACGCACTAGTTTATCACAAATAGCCAATGGTGTCATGTGTTTTATCCATTTCTTTATACCGTAAAGGATTTTCATTGGACAAACAGCTATGGTAGGGCAAGTTGTATTGGTTGAAATATAGGTCAAAAGTTGGCTTAGACAGTTGCGCCGAAAAAAAGCACTTGCACTTAAGAGCAATTCATTTTTTAATAAAACGTACGTGTATGTACATTACATGTATGCCTTAGCTACAATTATGTAAATGTTTTTGTTACAAATAGTTGTTCGTTTACCGGGTTCAAATGCTAGTCTACGTCAAGTTATGTTTACAACAGTCGATTTATTTACACAAATTTTATTTAAAATGCATGTAACAATTCAAATACTAATTAATCGTTCAAAACATTTGATTCCATTGAAAGTAAAGATAAGCAATAAAACAGCCCAGAGTGTTATATGAAAAGGCTTATCAGCAGGTTAGTGAAAACTTTATCTGTTCTATTAGACTATCGACGTTAGTTAAGTTTGCGACATTTTACATCTACATTATATATTAAAGCGATTGCATAGTTAAGGTGTTATAAGACTTGAAGGACTAATATTGTTTTTTGTTATAATTTTATATGATCATTGAGATAATGTGTGATTTTGTGGAAATTTGCTTGTTTCATAAATTCAAAACGCCTTTGTTGTAAATAAACGTAAGTAGGTGAGTACTTTATACACAATGTTTATTTAACGATCATTCTTCTATAATTGTTAACATTTTGAAAAGTAAATTGTCGATAAAAATGTACCAACTGTAAAGTTTGTAAACTTTTAAATTTTAGCAAAGTTTAAACTTTTGTGGTATTGAAACAAAAATATAACGCAGACCATTCTTTGAATGAGAAAGATATAATAGTTAAACACTATATACCAACTTCTATGTTTGTGACGGAAAATAGTCGATGTGGAGCACAGGAGTTTTGTAAGAGCCTTCTACAATAAATATAGCCGTCACTGTAAATGTATTTGATGTAAATTTATTTATTTATTGGAGTTAACGCCGTGTCAACACAATTTTAGGTCATTTTACGGCGTCCAGCGCACCTAACCTAGCTTTCCTGGACCATTGTCTATAACCAATACTCACCTACCCTTCCACAAGGCCGGAAACTTCTCCACATTATCTAATCAATGGAGGAAAATCGACATTATTGTCAAATTTTCATGGAAGGGTATAACCTTTCCGGGTGGGATTCGAACCCGCACCCCCTCGGGCACGAGTATCCAAATCCCGGCGCGCTACCAACTGCGCTATCGACCCGGGTTTATTTGATGTAAATGTACTTTGTTTTACACGATATTTGATTCTTTGTATTATTAGTAAATGGTTCAACAATTAAGAACAACACATTTATATAGAAATTTAACTATACAAAAAATAGTTACGGTAACATAGGACTGTTTTGGAGACAACATTAAAATGTAAAAATTCCTGATCCATATATGTAGGTAGAATATCTTTAAAATCATGCAATGCATGGTACATCTATTTCAAATAAATACATAATCTAAGCAATAACAAACCTTAGATTACTTATTTTGTCAAATGAAATATTAAATATTGCACAGCAGGCACGGCATTCTTCTAGTTATTGAAGTTTTGGCTTGACGAAATCTTGCCAAAGGGCGTACATTTTCAATGTTTCTTTTATACCAGTTCAGGAACAGCACTCTAAGTTAACATTTTAAAGTTATTATATCAAACAGTATTGTCATCCGTTGTGAGTATAATCGAATATAACCTGGAGACACGTTCTTTTTAAAATAGTATCCATTTTCGGAGAATGGCCGTTCACTGAAATGGTTAGATGCAATTGCAAGGCATTGTCTCGTTCTGAAACTATCGCAGGAAGTTACGTTTGACTTAAGTCCGAAGGCAAATGTTTCATTATATGTGTATGAAAAATGTATACTTGTAAAAATATTTATACGTGTTATATATCTATTTATTCGTAAAAAGTGTCTGAAAAATAAATTTACAGACATCTCTTCCTGAACACAAATGTATCTATATTCGTAATGGAAACACTCGATAAGATCTTCTCATATTAGCCTTTGACATTATTATTACGCCCCAGTTCATTACTAAAATGTAAATCGATATGCTTTTGCCTGTTATTGTGAGTTAGGTATCAAATTTCATGCTGTGACGTCATATTAAATTGTATGTATGTATTTATGTAGATAATGAGAGATGTCCTGTAGAGTTACTATATCTGGTTCTTCTCAGTATTGTGCAGAATCCCCTATGGGACATCTTCGCACAGGTATTTACACAGGTCAATGCCAGGAGCACAAAAGTATAAGTTTAAAAATACTAATAGAAACAGTTCAGCTCAGATATAAAAACATGATAGAAGCAGACTCTCTCATTTATGTAGGGGTGTAACGGTTAACCGATATATCGGTTAATATTGCAATACGATTTCTTACGGTTTTTAACCGGTTCAATTTTCTTTGAACCGGTTTTTAATGGATGTGAGTCGTACTTGGTTTTTATCATTATCGGAGTTTAATATGGATTGAATAATTTGATTTCTTGTAAAATCTTACAGTGTTTAAATAGTTTAAAATTCAGTCAATTAAGAGAAAAACAAGTCTGTAGCAAAACATGCATTTTTCTGACATATAAATCATTTTACACTAGTAATTCAAACATTTGAATTAGAGATCATTTGAAAATACACGAATGCGTTTTATGGTGATCCAATTTAGAGCGGTGCTCATGAAATATGTCATGCCTTGCATTTCTACCCCAAAACCGGTACGTATTGCAATATATTGCAATACGGGTTTTACATATTGCAATACATTACAATACGGTTTTTACCGTATTGTTACACCCTTACATCTACGGTGTGCTGTGTAATAATGCCTTGAAAACGTCAATGGCGCTAGAGTCAACGTCTTGTTGTTTGAGATTCTTCTATATTACTATACTGTTTACTGGAAAGAAGGAGTTTCTGTAGGAGTCTACGCTACAGAATAGTTGGTGAAATCTGCTACAGTGTCCTCTTGTTGATGATGTTACTGGTTGGAATATTGAATTGTCCATTGGGATATCCACATGGTGATGGATGATGCGGCACATCATTATTAATTTAGTGTTGCTGCGACGCTCTTGTAATGTCTGTCAGCCTAATAAATGTTATGTGCTATAAAAGGAAGATTAAATATTTATAGTTGTAATTGTTATAGTTTAGACATTACAGTCAGACCATTCAGTTTTTCTTTATATTGAATAAACCAATGTCCTTATACTTGTTCTATTCACAGGTTAAATGTAAAAATGATTCTCTTCACAACATCATTAGTTACTCTGATATATTTCCACTCAGGTAAGTACAGTCAATTGCTAATACACGTCCTTATCTCTTATCTATCCTTATCTGTGCCATACTTATGTAAATGCACTCGTCCGTATGACTCAGTCGCTCACGTCTCTTCGCTACCAAGAGACCTTGTGTTCCAATCCCAGATGCAACTTATACATGTGCCTTTGTTGGGCAGCTCATGGATTTCTTTCTTTTGTTATTCTCCAATCTTCCGCTGTATCAATAAGAGGAATTGTTAACCTCTTACGACAACATGTGCTTAGTTCATGTTATAGTCCGACAATATTAACCTGAGCTTGATCTTTATGCAAGAATATAATTATTCAAAATCAGTACACTGTTAAAGTCAGACAATATTAACCTGAGCTTTGAACTATCGCTTACGGCCTCGGTAAACAGTTCAAAACACTATCTCCTTCACCTCGGGTAAACAGTTTGACTGTTCCCAAATGACAATGCTCACAAATCACATTTGGAATAACTGTTTAATGGTGAGTAATTCAATCAAAATGTTGACCACACTGTATACAAGCACATGTAACAAAACAGATATGTTTATCTTTTTACAGTTGCCGCTAATTGCACTCTGTCTAACACTGGAAATACATTTCATATCTCAGAAGCAGATCCGCCAGGTAAGTATAGTGCACGTAATTATCAATTATTATCAGTGTGTTTTTATTATTAAATTTATAACTAGAACGCACGTTCCAGGCACTTAAGACATGGTTAATACTTTCATTACACAAAATAATTAAAAATATTTTTTTTTACATCCGGATTCGAACTAGTAACAAATCTATTTATTTATAAGCTGTCGCCTCTACTACCTGGGCTATTTACGAAATCGTACTGCCTTACTTTTATTATAAACTGTTGTGCATAACTTTTTACTAAAAACTGACCTCCCTATTTTATGTAATACTTGAGCCCGAAATATGTAAACAAACCTAATCGTTTGTCTCAAGTTATCCTTAACCAACTGTAACTACTTGGTATTTAAACATAAAGTTTTTTCCCTTTTAATCATGTATACCCTGACTAGCGAATAAGCAAAACAAAACGTGACTCAATTCACCTTTCAATGCTCGACAGAAATTGATCACATAAGACTTGAGTCTCAGTTGAATGCTAAGTGGGAATAAATCATGTTCTTTTGGTACAGCTGTCTACGCCGACTTTTGACCTATATTTTAACCGAAAAAATTTGCTCTACCATACTGTCTGTCCAGTGAAATTCTATTCGGGTATAGAGAAATGGATAAAAGATATGATGTCATTAGTTACATGTATTTGTAATAAACAGGAGCGTATCACGGACAGTAGTTGCTGACTACTCGTATTTACTCTGTGCATTATTTTACTCATTATTTTAATGGCCATTCTGTTAAGGGGTGTTTTTTAATTGAAAACCCATGTGTCATTGTATTGGCTAAAGATGTTTTAAATTTTCGAAAGTGACAATATATTCGGACAAAAATTGTCAGTTGGGACTGAATTGCAATTTCGAACTAACTCCTAATGATCCGGTGAATACATGTACGTCGTACATGGCCAACATTTATACTTCAAACAAAATGAACCCTGTTTAGCGCTGAGGATTTAAGGAAATGTCTTGTTTTGTTGTAGGTACTATTGTCATACAAGGCACTAAAGATATTGGTGATAGAGTTAGTTTTGATTTTACGTCTTCTTTACGTTCTCCAAATCTTTCGTCTGAGTTACAAAGTTCCTTTCATCTAAGTGATTCGACAACCAATTTTACCATTACTAATACAAAAATTATAGATTTAGAGGCTCTTTTGGAAAAAGTAAGTACATTGTAATACTATATTCAATTCGTAGAACATGTTGATGTTTCTTACTTGATTTATAAGATTATCATATTGATGGACGGAAAAGCTTCACAGACAATACCAGCTGTAAAACCAGCTAAGTTTCATTAGCAAAACATGCGAAAATGTATATCATTGTTTAATTTATTAATCAATTTTGTAAACATGACATGTTTTAGACTTTTAATTGTACCGACCGCCCGCTCGACCGCCGACCCGGGTTTCGCAAAACTATAAGCCGATTTTTTTTCGTTGAAAAAAAAACGGCTAAAAATTGAAGCATGCATTAGACACTTTTAATGTTTAACTTTGACTCAAATGTTTCATTCTGCAAACAATTCGATCATATGAATAGCTGAAAAAAACTTTAAAAAAATAGTTTTGCTTATTATTTTATTTAACGCTTAAATGATACAATTGAATACACTATGATCTATATTTTGTTTCAGTATGGAGAAAAGTTACTGCTCATTAATCTTCTATTACCATGTGGCAATCAATCATTGGTAAGTTAAAACTATTATCATAATCTTAACTATAGTTTGTACAAAATAACAAAACGTGTTTGTGTAAACATTAAAAATGAAACAATCCATTTAGAGGTAGACAGTATTGAAAATAAAAGTTGTATAATTCAAATAATTTTAACAAAATTAGTGTTGCAAATAAACCAACACCCATTGGTCAATCATACTTGTAATGGTATACCGCTTTATCATTACACCAAGAAAACACTCATAAAACATGTTATAATTATATAATATTGTAACGTAAATAAACCCGGTCCTGCAAACGCCGACGGCCGTGCTGCTTTTACTCCAACTCCGCTTCCTGGACATTCCTAGACGCCAGTAATCACTTACTCTTCCACAAAACCGACAACTCTACCATTTCTCTATAAAATATCGCATTTTCACGGCTACATCCAATTTGATTAAAACCCGATCTAAAATTATTAGCTCGCTCACTCGCTTATTTTAGATCTGGCTACTTGATATCACGGGTCAAGTTCAGTCGACCTTTGCTTTTATAATATTTATGACGAATTAATTTTGTTCAGTAACTTGTTTACATCGTCTTCGTCACGCAATTTGAAAAGAACCATCCTTTCCCAGCCTTTAAAAACGAAAACCGTCAAATTTGCTTGCAAACCACCTTTTAAAAATAGAAAAATTACGTAATCACGATGCTTTTAATAGTGATTCGTATAGATTCAAGCTACGCTTTAATTGGTCGTCACAAAGGTCACTTCGACGTGACCCCCTGAGCGATGACAAGAGAACCTATACGACAGTGGTCTATAGGATATCTTTTTTAGGAGGTTGGACTAAAACATGCTCAGACTTAAAGTCGAAATCAGAAGCTTCTTGTTCGAATTGTTGACCTCGGCTTACATTCATTTTGACAATGTTTATATATTCAGACTCCTGTTATAGCTGTGGATGCCGTAGATGAATTTTCTCCGACATTCAATTCATCTGTATACCACATCAACATTCCAGAGGTAACGTATTTATTACCATACATGGGTAAAGGTAAACGATTGATGTTGTTTTCTCTTTTCATGATAAGTAATTGTTATATCATGCCATTACTGTTCTAATGTTTGACACTTCTATGCACGAATTTGTCAAGATTGCCATTCAGGCCGGCGGTAAATTACATTTACTATATACCGCTTGAATTGAAATAATCTTGAAGTTAAATATCGATATAGCCGAGGTAAACAGCGCGAATATGTTGTACTATATTAAAAAAGTTTGTTGTACTCGTATGTGAGCACATGACTATATTCCTAACAATATTAAGTTAGTTTATATTTGTTTTTATATGTTTTCTTCTGCATTACATATGGTATGAACAAAATAATTAAAAATCAAACAATCTAATATTTTAAGTGCAAAAAATACAAAAATATATACTTCAAGTTTACCATATGGAAGAGATCCAACCACGTATTACCATTATGACATTTGATTCACCTTTATCAATACTTCTTTGAATGAACATTGTATTCATTGATGAGTGCAGTTGTTATTTTGTATATCCTTTCTAGAATACTAACATTGGATCAACAGTGTTTCATATATCAGATTATGTATATGATAAAGATGTTACTACAAGTCAACAGTTTAGTTACTCTCTTCAGGAGGTAAGCCAACATTCGGAACAACCTCGGCGATCTTCTACGTAGATAATTTTCGTAGATGGTCGCCAAGGTTGTTCCGAAAGGTAAGCCAATGCTATATCAAACACAGATTGATTGTAAGAACGGACCTTGTTTTCTTTTTTGATGCGCACTAGTTTTAAAGTTTGACAGAAGATCAGATGGCCTTTTGCTGCTTCTGTTGTTTTCCGACTCCGTCGATGTAGAGACACCGATGAGTAAAGAATATAGTCTGAAATAAAACCCTGTAAACATTCTCATTTAATGTAAACACATCAGTCACGTAAGTTATTAATTGGTACTCTCCAAATTCTTGACATATTAACAGTTTTTACATTTATTTATAATATCGAATTTAAGTCTATTTTAATTAGCCGGAATATATAAGGTAACCTAAAGTGGGATTCTAGATGCTAATACGCATTATTTATTAACAAAAATACATTGTTCTTTTCATTTATATTAATCCATCGAGTATTGATTCTGTTCTTTTGGCTGTTCCTGTAGGTAACTGAATGTTGTTGTTGATAAAACTACGTAGATTTGTTCGGTAACTAGATAATATATGTAGATATCATAGTCCAGTACATCGTCTGCTTACTTCCGCTACACTCCAAACGTACCTTGGGCAGTTAGTGTGAAAAAATCTTGTTTTCACGAATATGAATTAGGCAAGAGAGACCAATCTTCTTCCAATGAAATCGCATGTTACAATTAAATACGCTTCAATAACAATGACGTCATACTGGGACTTCCTTACTCAAAATACAAAATCAACGTTTATTTTCTCATTTTTTGAAAGGTAAACCAAACCTTAGATATAAAACGAAATATCATTGGCTAGTTTTCCGCAGTAGTTTCATTGCGGAATCAATGAAACTGCCTCGCTGATTATTCAAAATTACGAGATTTTCCTAACCAAATTGCCCATGGTACATAACGCAGCACAGCGGAGTAATGCATCGGGATAACCGACAATGAGTCCAGTAGTATAACATATGCAAAGGTTTTGATATATTTCAGAGTGGTACAAGTTCACCACACTTTATATGTAATCCTAATAGTGGTGATATCACTTTACTGGCAGCATTGGAATATGATGGACCAAGAAGTATTCGTAGTTTCATTCTCTCGTTAAAAGTTGAGGTAAAATGAAGATATAACTTTTTTCTATAATTTTAGCAACAAGTTTTAATTACTAAAGACGGTGAAGTAAGAACCGATTGTAAGTGTATAGCCCGTACTCAGTGTAAAGTAAAGTAAAGTAAAAGTTAAATTAATAAAGTGGTATCATGCAATGGTCGGCGAACTTTTAAAAATTAAAACTGCAATGATTCTCATCTTTTTACAACATTCAAGGCATGGCTACCACGTAACAATTTCGAATTTAGTATTGGGCAGATGACATGAATGATTTATGTTAATATACAGTCTCATAATGATTGACAGCCATTCTCCAGAAATTGATACCGTTTAAAAAAAGCGTCCAGTTATACTTGTACATATAGGTAACCCGACACAAACATGGAGTTCATTCACGCACTTATTGTTTGGCTTTTTGACGTCCATTTTTATCACGTGATCTAAAATGAATCGTTATGAATGGCTCAAGGCAACCACAAAATGTTCATTCAAGTCTTGATAATCGTGTATGTCTCCATCCAGGAACGGCGACAATAATCTGTATTATGATTTCAGGAGATTGGTGAGAGAAAATTTTCTAGCAGTTCAATGTTGACGATTACAGTCACAGATGTAGAAGATGTTGCACCATATTTTGTCTATCCTAACTGTCCACCACCATGTATGGCCCCTTTATATGCTGCTATGACAACATTAACATTCACGGTAATTTAAATAAATAAATACAATATATATTCATGTATACATGTACATATATATCTGTTTCTATGACTCCTCGTACCTAAACACCAATATTCATAATGTTGACATTACATAATTATGCAACTGAAATTTTATATCAGCTTTACATTTATTAATAACGATTTAGTATCCATATGATTTAAACATGCATTCAAAGGTTAATTTGCTTAAATCATTTTTAATCTTGTCGAAAGGGGGCCGGCATGGCCGGCATTCTTTGACGAATGGTTTTTAGACGTATCAATCCAAGTAATGTCATTATATGACGACCAGCTCACCTTACCCCTTTCTCTGGTCCTTGTCTATAACCAGTGCTCGTCAACCTTTCCACAATTTATGTTATTAATGTAGAAGTATGACAGTCCGAATTTAATACAATTCATATTTACATGTGTATGTATAGTTTCGAGTCCTTGCTGGTCATTTACTCCGAGAAATATATTAATAGATTTACTTCTAACAACACACCAATGGCATCTTACAAGTAACGTTTATTTAATACGTAAACATAATCTTGCTTACCGAGTTGGTGTACATAGATGCCTGCATGTGTCTGCTTTATTCTGTCCGAACACCTGCAATTTACATAACCATGTGATTTTTCACTCTTTATGCTATATAATTTAATATATGTTTACCAATATGTAGTTATTAGTCAGCACGGTGTTTTATGTGTTTACTTATTAAAACATTAATGTCAGACTTTGTACTTGTCTCGAATGCATTTTATATCTATAATAACGTTATATTTCAGGGAGAATTTACTCAATTACAGCCTGATAATTTTCAAAGCGGGGACACGGAAGGATTTGGTACAAAACGATTATACTTTATCAGCCAAGGTAAAATCATAATACCATGAAAACATACATACTTATTATTATACCCCCGCTTCGAAGAAGAGGGGGGTATACTGTTTTACCCTTGTCCGTCCGTGCGTCCGTCCGTCCGTTACAAAATTTCCGTCGCAGTTTTCTCAGCAACTATAACATGCAGCAGCCTGATACTTTGCATATTGCTTCATCCCATAGTCCCATGTGGTGTAAAGCGATTTCATGCTCCTTGCTCATCTACTTCCTGTTTGTCGCATATATTTAGATTTTTGCGGGGGTATCACTAGTGAGCATTAGCTCACAGATTTACTTGTTATTATTATTGTATTGTATTGTACATACTGTTGAAATTTCGGTCGAAGCCAAAAGGCATATCACCGACTTTAAACAAATACACACTGCCTGTACATTAGTTGCTACTTTTGGGTTATATTGTGACATCCTGAGACTTACGATCAAAACGAAAAGTTGTTATTTTATTACAAATATTATATTTCATGATAACACATGTAACTCACATGTACGTACCTATTTGATACTTTCAGGTAATGATTACAACATGTTTTCCATCGACAATACAACTGGTGTACTGAGTCAAATAAAGTCAGTGAATGATAAGAATGCACCCGAATCAGAATTCCGCCTAATCGTTGAGGTAATATTATTTGTAGATGCATATAAGAAAGAACATAAATGTTATTGTCTAGTATTACCTATCTCATACATTTTTATGCATAACAATAATGTGTTGCCTATTATAATATAAACGTCTTCAGTTGTATCAATTGTTTTCATATAAAGGTTTTCATAATCAAATCAATTTGTTTTGTTTAGCATCAGCAGCGTTGACCGATTGTCCTTTGCTAAAGAGAGAACGAATTGTGCATTTCCGACAAAACCATAAAAGAATATCAGACAATTCACCTGCGTTCATCACTGACATTCGGTTTAAAACTATATTGATAAGTGGTTCGGACATATTTTATGTATACGAAACATAATATCATTTTGAGAGAACGTATTAGAAATTTAACTGTAAAGCTATGAGAAGAGAAATATATACAAAAATCAATGTTATATAATTTAGCTGTTTCAATTTCAGGTTCAAAAACAGAATCATCCGGAACTTTCAGCCATAGCAGTTGTCGTTATTCGTGTAAAAGAGAGATTAAAGAATGCTACAACGTTTGGATCATGTTCAATGAATCCTGTTGCGAAACCAGTTAACGCTCCAGAAGAATCTGGGTCAAACTTTTTTATTCCAATGATAGTAATGGGTGCCATTGCGGCTGTTGCCTCAGCTGGGCTAATTTTAATGTTCATATTTTTCAAACGAAAACAAAACGACGCCGTTGTGTCTCCAATACTAATGAAGCCAGGTTTGCCCAATGGAGCTCTTAGAAGTCATGGTTTAGGTGGTACAGAGTACAATAATAGAGCTGTGATAAATGCTTTACCAGTGTTTGACAAGAAACAACCTTTAAGTACTCTAAAGTAAAATGAATGTTCCAAGTGAAATGAGACTTCATAAATGATTTTGGTTCTTTGTGCTTTGTCTACCAACGATCGTAAAAATTTATATAAATTATTATACACTTTCTATGTGTTTTAATAGTATATCACTTGAAAGGTTATCTTTTTCAAATATTTGATCGGAAGTGATAACTTCGACGTTTATATTATTATTTATTTCTGTTTATTTGTTTGTTCATACAATCATTTGATTGACTTTCAAAATATGTGTGTGGCTATCATTATAGAGAAGTTTATCGTTTTTTGTTCATCAGAGTTTTGGCATGGAATTAATTTGTCGTTCAAATTTGTATGTGATAAGGATAACTTTGTTTACACTAGTATTATTATGAAGTGCCGCACCTAAATCCTTTTATCTGAACATTTATTTAGTCAGTGCTTTTATTATAATCATGTGTTGCATATTATCAATTTGCACCGAATGTCTAAGCTTTATCTCTCTTTTCACTCTAATGTATAACATGTATTTTATTTTATCGTGTCATGTGTGAAACATCGACATACGTCAGTCTTGAGATTTGTGTTTCAATTCATTCGGCTGTTTTGTTTTTCATAAGTTGTACAACTTTCGCTATATCGAAGTTCAATTCTTACAGTGCAGTGCAGTTCAAGTATTACACACTGACATTGCGTCTATAAACAAATGAATGTCCGATCGAGATTTGTATATCTATAGGCAGTTTGCGATAATGCTGGACCCCTATTAACCGTAAATATTTGGATAATCAATCAGTATGTGCTGTACAGTGTTGGGTGTCTCATAATTAGCTATTACTTTGTATCACTGTTAAACGATTGTTCTGATAATGGCTCGTACTCATTTGACGAATCCGTCAGCTTGGCTCCAAACTTTGCATTACATGCCATTGGAAAATATGCTATGTAATTGTAGGCAAATTCTGAATTTTTGGATTTGACAAGGAAAATGCTAGTTCTTATCACTTACACATATTTAGTTAATTACGTTTAATAGCTATTGAGGTATTTCACGATTTTAAGGGGCCCAGGTTCAACGGAAACTATCTATACTTTGAAGCTAGTAGCATAAATAACAAATAATAGTCGCACGATTGAATGATGTTTGAACTTCTGTTACCGTCATGTAATTATAATTTCATCACTCTTCTTAAGATATGTATACATATCAACTTACAAAATAATATGAAATATCATTGTGAACATCGATGTTCTTTGTCATTTTTGATATCATTTACAATACTACATTATTTAAGCCAATGCTGTTTGTCAACCATATATTACATCAACTGGTCCTAACAATTCTTACCTAAGAGACATGCAGCTTCTCTCGAATAGCGGGAGACGAATTGTATATTCGTTTTTTAAGACGGTTATGACAGGATACAATCTAGAATCGAACCCTGATTACTGTATTAACAGCATACTAAAAACGAATAGATTCGCAAATTTGAACCTTATGAAAAGAAAGATCCCTTCAGCGTTTTCCACATGACAGACATTCCAACGTATTGCACTTCCTTCTTTACTTACAATGTCGCAAACACATTTCTGAAAAACATTTTAAATCAATACAAAGTAATTCCGCAACATGCAATAGTTTATTCAAGTTCATTTTAGCTAGATTGTGATATTAGTTCTTACAGCTTAGATTAATCGATTTCTAGTACGCTTCCTGGTCCCCCAGTACTGAGCTAGTAATATAAAAAATTCCGCTCAAGAAAACAACAGGGAAGGTTTTTGGATGGGATTCGAACTGGTCAACGCGGAGATGGCTATAAAATGATAACCAGTCCAAAAGCGTAACCGCTCGGCCACCACCGCTTCACTATATCTCAATATGCAATAACTAAATCTTTGCTTACGGCAACACAGAACCGTTACACAAAACTAAAACATGTGTAGCGCCGTTAAACGTCGCAACGCCGCTAAACGTCGCAACTGACGTTAAACGTCGCAACACTAACGCTAAACGTCGCAACCGCCGCTAAACGTCGCAATCGCCCTGCCGTTAAACGTCGCAACGCTGACGGTAAACGTCGCAAAAAATCGACATACCCAACTTTAAGACCCATCAAGATTTTCGCTTTATGATACAGCCATATAGCTCTGATTGTATATACGTCTGTTTTGCGATGATATAATCTACAAGCCGTGACCCCATGTTGTGATCGATGAGATAAGATAAGGATCATAGGTCACGATTTCAAGTCATATCAGGGGATTAATTAAATTCGTTGTAAACAAATGTTTTATATTGTCCATTATGCAACAAGTGTAAATTAACAGATAAATGTTTCACAACTTTTAAAGTGACATTTTGTATACAACACAGTCAGATAAAACAAGAATGATGATTGAAATGATTTTTAATGGTCAAATTATGTTAGAAATGAAAATTATGTACTCATCTACCATTTTAATTTGTAATTGCCCATCCATTAATTAAGACATGCCTCATATTTATTGTTGTAAAAGTTTTAAATTTAAATGAATGATTTTGAAACAATTACTATTCAAACCTCATCGCTATCGTTAACCCGCCAATAACCATTCTTTTGTTTCGTCTGCCGCTTTATTTTACTTGGACTTAAATGTCCATGCATTAATTTGTATAACTGTTTTATTTATTCTAATATTTCACCTTTTTAATACAATCGTTCTACAATTATTTGTAAACTAGTAAATAAAAGTTTTCAATGTGTTAATGTTTTAATTAAATAATTGTAGAGGTAAACTAAAAACAATTGATGTCTTTCATCCTTATACCACAGGAATAAAGTAATATGTTTATGATACTGTTTTCAGTAATACGTATATTCGAGTAAATCTTCCCGAACAATAATTCTTTGAATAAATAGATAAATTACATGTATGTATTTTCTAACCTGCCTAGAATCTTAACTCTTTCATTATAATTATTTCAGAACCTTTATTACAACATCATTTGACAGACTACATGTATATATACAAAAAGTTATCAATAAAAGAGACAGGAAGGTGATCCTGTCATAAAAGTGTACCCGCTGTGACTTGCTATGCACAGTGTATTATACAATCACACCAGGGGTCCAAAAATCCGATAGCACACACTATAAATTTAAGAAAAAAATACATAAAAAATGCTAAACTTTAGGAAAAAAGTGCAAATGGTACCAAAACTTCATTAAGATATTTAAAATTTAAAAAGTGCTCCGAAAACTAGAAACATACGGCATTTTCATGTCATTTGCACAAATTTGAAAGCCTTTATTTTTCAACTTATATTAGCCTGGGTATTTATTTTCCTTCTTTGTTTATAGTAACGTGAGTAATCAAATAAAACCTTAAAAGGGACCAAAACTTTACAATTTTACAAAAAATTAAAAACAATCAAATGAAAGAAGACAGTTAAAACTTTTTTGCATCATTTGCACAAAATTGATATCTTTAATAATAAAAGAGTAATCACCGTTTAAAGAATTTTCCCCTATACTTTTCTATTGAAAATCTAATATCGACTTGGGATTATGTATGGGCCTAAAAGCTGGACATGATGCCGTTAAACGTCGCAACCTTGCCGCTAAACGTCGCATTTAGTAGGAAGGTATAGTGTCGAGCCTAATCAACACACAAATATTACATAGGACAAATATGACTTCAAATCAGCCACTCTTAGACTCATAGCAACCAT
This sequence comes from Mactra quadrangularis, assembly GCA_025267735.1. Classification (NCBI taxonomy): domain Eukaryota; kingdom Metazoa; phylum Mollusca; class Bivalvia; order Venerida; family Mactridae; genus Mactra; species Mactra quadrangularis. The sequence goes on from CM046303.1 coordinate 28,416,716, forward strand.
CAACATATCCTTAGCAACCACCTCTTGGTCCATAGCAACCACTCTTACACCTTATGCCATTCGCCTTAAGGCCAAAAGTATCCACTATACTGTCCATAGCAACCGATTTGAGTTCCATAGCAACCGTAATTGCACCTTTAATATCCATTTTAATATCAAATGGAATAACTCTCGCTGCCATAAACTTTATCTCAGCGTCTATTTTGATCATGTTCAACTTTCAAACTGGGTCATTTTTTGTTTGTAAAAAGCAGGGGCCATAAATCGTGTGTCAAATACTGTAGACCAAAAATTCTGAATTTTTCTTTATTAGCTCACCTGAGCTAGCTCAGGGTGATCTTTTAGGATCGTTGGACGTCCGGCGTCCATCGTTTGTCGCCCGTCTGACTACTGTTTGCGAACATTCTAGTGGATACATTTTTACCTCAATAATCATCAAACTTTGTGAGGATGATTGTCTACGTATTTGATCGGATGAGTTCGAACATGGGTCATCTGCGTAGAAAAACTAGGTCACCGGAGCTTAAAATAGAAACATATTGTTAACAGTTTTGTGGCTATATTTTATACAAATACCATGGAAATTGGTTGGAAATTTTTATTTACTCTGATTATGTATAATTATTTCAGTGGTACCCCGGTTAGCGATAAAGGGCCATAACGACCCTCTTGTTTAATTTATGCTTGGCTTTCCTTAGCTACTTGAAATGATTCTGTTGTAAGAGAGTGGTAACTATTAAGTAATGACTATTCATAATCGACTGACTTTAATTGGAATGCTATTTGATTTTAGTCATTAGCCGATCAAATCTCACCAACGTGTTTATAGAAATCTCAGAAATGAAAATATAGTAGACTTTGAAAGTATTTTATATATATACACGATGTAGGGCTGCTAAACGTCGCAACGCTACTAAACGTCTTAACCTTGACACTAAACGTCGCAACCTTGACACTAAACGTCGCAGCCTTTACACTAAACGTCGCAACCTTGACACTAAACGTCGCAACGCTACTAAACGTCTTAACCTTGACACTAAACGTCGCAACCTTGACACTAAACGTCGCAGCCTTTACACTAAACGTCGCAACCTTGACACTAAACGTCGCAACGCTACTAAACGTCGCAACATTGACACTAAACGTCGCGTTTAGTAGTAAGGTGTAAGCCACGGAAGTCAAGATATAATAGCTATACAACAGTTATAAGGCACGATTATAAGGCTAATGAAAATAGCTGGGCAAAATCCGAGTAGTCCACCTAATCGGACCTACTTATTTGCATTCGGAACACCTCGACTTTTCATGAATAAATAATCTAGGAATGATTGTTTGGGGTCTATCCTGGCGACAAGGGTTTTTACTACCTTCGCGAGGAGAAGCATGTAACGACCAAGAAAAAAGTTCTTATAGTATACACACAGATCTTAGTCAAAACATTTTCTATGTTATATATTTAACTAAATATTGTTTATTCGTGGATTTGTTTACTTCAACTCCGGTCAAAGCATTTTGTTTGGGAATGTGACGAAAAGGTAGTTCCAACATGGCGTCTCAATATGTCCGATGTTATTCGTATCGAATGGCCGAGGAGTTCCGGATGACTTATTTGAAGAGTATGCAAGGGGAAATATCTGACTAATGTCACTTACAATACACTCAGGGTCTACAGTCACGTGATCTATAAAAACAACTATTAAAGAACACAAATTTGTTTTCACCGATTTCTCTTTCCAGACAAAAAAAATGAAATCACGAAGCACATAAAATAACTGCATGTTAAACTGTTCCTTCTCGAAAAATCACAATCGGTCCTGTACGGTTTGATCGTTAGTGAGATATAAATTGCACAAATATTGAATCGAGCGATAAACTAGTCATGCGCAAATATATTGAGCCGTGAAATTAGAGAAAACAAATACAACTGTCATTCTAATACTTGTATAGGCAGTTTGGAACTATGGAACATTGTAATTATTTATATGCACTTAATTATCTTTCTTATCTTGATTTCTTTATCTTGACGAATTCAAAAGCTTGTTTAAATGCTCACAATTACGTGATTATATGCCCTGGTACAATATACATGCGCCTTATTTCTTTGGCAAGGTTTTTATTAGAAATAAGACCATTTAATATTCCTTTACGCTACATTCTGCTTCATTACGCCACATTTACTATGGGACGCCGATGTTGTGCGTTAAACATAAGTCACTTGGTACTTCTAGCATCACGTGATCTATGTGATGGCAATGTAGTCTCGACATTATTTATTGTAAGTACTCAATCATAACATGCTCATAACATTGAAATAGGAAATCAAAATGATAAAAGGACCAAATGTTATAATACTTGATCGAGAGCTCCCTACTCAAAGAACAATTCAGTTCCTAATAAGTAAGCATCTTAGAAACCCGAATAGATATGTATTGCATTATTTAATTATATCAATCACATCATAGAGACATGCATGAGTACTCTACACATGTAACAAAAAATTGAGCTCTTGAGCATGGAGTCCATTGTCAAGTTTATAGCATTTAACCCGGATCAAGTGGATTCCGACTTCGCGGTATGTTCATAATTAGGGACTTTAGTCAGTTATCTTTCCCTGATAAAACCTGAAGGAATCCAATTGGTAAGTATGTCCAATCATTTGGAATCTTTGGTTTTTATCATTGAAGTCCTATGTAAGGATAATAAAATATTTCATCTAAAATCTTTCTTGTTAATGAAGATATTAACAGAAGTGATGAATTCAGATAGTTCTTTACCTTGAAAATACTTAGCTTGAATTTCAAACAAAAATGATTTCCAAAAAGTTATTAAAGACTAAGTTTGGTAAATTTGCATTGAACAGTAAGGATAAAATCCGAGTAATCCAACTAATTGGACCTACCTATTTGAAAAGTATACAAGGGGAAATATATGACTAAAGTCCCTTATTCATCCATCCATTCCTGTATTAAATGTTGATATTTACCTGGTATATATCTTCAATGTTTTTTCAAGCAAATCTGTAGTGTGGTCAAGTGGTTACATATAATTGCCAGAGAAGAACTAAAATAATTTGTTTGAAAGCAATATGCCCAAGAGTTGATGCAAATTAATCCACTAAAAAAAGATTAATCAACATGATGGCTGTGCAGACATATAGATTAGATAGTTAGCCCAACAACATAATTATGTAGATCTGTACCAGGCCAATATCAACAATTATTGTTCGTAAAATTAACATTACGTGTTTGTGTAAACATTAAAATAAACTAATCCATTCCAAAGGTAGAAAATAATTGAAAACAAAAGTTGTATAGATCATTTTAACAAAATTAGTGTGGTTGATAAACCACCACTCAATAATGCTTGTCATGGACGAAATCTTTTCCATTACACCTACAAAACACTCGTTAAATATATTAAATTCAATACTAAATAATATTTTATTGTCATGCTGATCACCCCATGTCGTGGATTAGTTCATTGTATTGTTTATATAAACATTGTTATGTTTTTAGTACGAACTGTATACTAGTAGGGTTATTGATAGATATTTACTGTAACATCTTCATGTTAATGTACAAGGCGAAAGACATAGCTCTTTTTGCGCTTTTTTTCATCGGATTTGACAATATTTCAAACGATTTGTCGTACACACTAGATAAAGCTTATAGCATGAACAAATTATAACTTTTCACATCGGTTACTTCCCTCATTTTTCATCCTTTAAAAAAGGGGGAGGGGCGACCGCTGAGATATTTTAAGTAAAGGTATAGGTACGCTGAGTAAAATTATATTGTTAAGTTTCATTCAACTGTCAGTAGGGCATACATTAACCTCCCTGATTTAAATAGATGAGCAAAGAAGAACTGTACTGAGTATTTAAAGTCATAGGGAAAAACATGCGCCACTGGCAGTTGAATTAATTTTTACAATTACATCTACTAAATGTTGGAATCTACCTTTGAATATTATTTTTAGAGTTCCCAGTCTTATGATAATATTTAGGGAAACAAATCCTCGCTTAGTACAATAAGCTGAACATGATACAGTAAAATATCTACCTAGGTAGAAAAAAAACAAACACTTTGAAAGCACACCTTGTCATAGAGCATTTCATGCCCTGGTGTGCTAAAAGACCATGCAGTTGTAGTTTAATAGATATAAAATACATAAATATCATTCTGATCTTGTAGTCGTATGTATATGTTCATAAATAATGTCTGTGACTGTTGTTTTGTTCCTTCATTTGAATACATACACTGACATTTTCTATCAATCTTGCTTCACTACGAAGATATTACTGTTAATAGATCTGCAGAAAAATAAGAAATATACATTAACTACCATTAGGTTTAAGCACAATGTACTCGTATAAAGGAAGAATTCCCATAACGTGGATTTCAACTAGAAACTATACTAAAACCAAGAAACCCGTATTATTTGAAAAAAGGAAACATAATTTAACATCGAATTCACTATACTCACAATATATTTTTGTTTTATTCAACATGAAAGCATATCGCCAGTACGGATGGGAGGTCACCGATTTACAATTGTGCTCATATGGAACATATAAAGAATTCAAATTCATTTTATCTATCAGTTATACATTGTAAGAGATAATATTTCATTATACCAGTTATTCGTTATGAAAGTGAATTTCGTTTCAGCATCACATGAACTAAATTAGGGTTGAATGTCAAAGTTTTGAATCAAGTAGTTAAATGTTCTAGCAACTGTTTTTTTTCTTCTTTTTTTAACGTCGCATTTAACACATATATAGGTTAAATACACGACGGCCAACTCTTCCTACCATAGGTTTCCTGGACACTTTTTTCTCTCACCAGTACTAACTTACCCTACCACGAGGCCGACAACTCATGTATAGGGTATGACCTGCCGCGACCGGGTTTCGAACCCGCGATCTCCGGATTCGAAGTCAGACATGCTAACCACTACGCCACGGCCGCGGCTAACTGTGATTCAATACGTCATGTATTATCAAAAGTAATGATAAAATTGGTGTTCAATTTAAAAGATAATACTAATTTCAATGTACATGTTTACAAAGTTATGAATTTCTTTCCATTATAGCACCGATGTAATGATACCGTAATTGCTTATATTAGAAAATGAAATTTGGAAGTCGTGATTCAAAATCTGTATTTTCATATGTGGTAATAAAATGTGTCCATTCCTTTAAAAGCTTGTAAAAGTTATATAGCTAATGAATTGGTTGATATGCTTAAACTTATGTTGAACAAAAGAAGAGTAAATTACATGTTATATGATACATTTAATATCCAAATTTCTTGGTAATCAATACTTTATTTGGTCATTTACTACTGTTATAATGTCACCTGATATGCTTATTATTTAAATACAGCACAATGAAACGACAACCTCTATATATGGTAAAACATCACGATCATGGAAAGATATAACCTGTCGCATAGCCTGATTCGACAAAAATAGCTATATGCTTTCATAAAATTGTTTTCTTTTTAGATATTGTTTGTTGTATTCAATTGTCTATGCATAAATAGTAGTCATACATCAAGACATTTCATTTCTTAGTAGGCATACCACTTCTGCATGGCGAATTTCCCGATTTTTTTATCGAAGAACTAAACAGCTATTATTACACTTTAGTTCGAGTTTCACTATAATGAAAAACTTCAATTTAAGGTACAAATATTACAAGATTAAATATTTACCTTATCAAGATCCTGATCATCTGAAGTTGATTCGTGTTGAATAAATTGTGCGATGATTACTACATTCTGTAATTTAAACATTCTACAAAAACATAAAACAAAAGTTTAGTTTAAATAAATAAGTAAGACAATTTGATAAGTTGCTTTGAAAGTTTACATTATCTGACTTTATCAATCAGAAAGTTTGTGTTGAGCATTAAAACCTCAGAGATCATTTTCAAAAAAAATTTAATGAAAAATATTTTAAGTCAATTTCAAAATTTACATTCAAAGCCTAAAAGATATAATATCATATAATGATATGTTTTTCAGAAAGTGTTCATTATCCTACAAAATTGAAGAATATCATAAATTGGTTTGACAACGCATGAAGGTATAATGAATGTTTCCTGCTTTTAACTTGATGATTTTTATCTTAAGCTATTTTTTGTGTGAAAATAACCACTATTTTTATTTGCTAAATCCTCTCACTGATAAATGATGAAGCATTAGTAACCCAACATGTTATCCTATAGGAACGATAGATTAATAGGTAAACTATCCTGCTCACATGTTCCTGACCAATGGGTGTCTCTAGCATCCTATATCTTATTGTACGCGTCTCTAGCAACCTAGATTGTATTGTAGACATGTAAGTAACAGCTGTAGGTATTGATTCCGGTCTGATATGACAAATCCAAATTTAGGTTCTTCAAGAACTCATTTTTCTAATTTATGATAGTGCATAAACTCACACGCTTCAAAATATTAATGCTTTCTTATTTTTGCATAGGGCGTAAATTTACGCACTTTTGATATGTTTTTATTCGGTAAATGCAGACGTCTCTTCAGAAGAGCTGGTAAAGTGACGAATAGACAACTGTCGCTGTATGTAAACATCGAGTTTGAGCTAAAGTGGGAACGTGCTTTTAATGATTTGGGTATATCAGCAGTTCCTGAATTTTGTTAAAATCAGTACAAATTCTAATCATCTAATAAGCAAATTAGCCAAACACACGTGACACTAGGAAAATTTGCAGAATATATTTTATCAAATCAACAAGTGATTATGCTTCCTTGAAATTCTGACTATAACATTATACTATCAAAATAATTGAGGAATAATTCCAATAAACTTACCGCTAGCACGTATATCCAAAGGTCAGTTTTCCATTTAGTCGTAGAATTAACTCAACATAGAACAAATTCAGTCACCTTTAACCCATCTTCATCCAAAGAAACCAGTACATACCTAGAATATATAACAAACAAGGACCAGAGTTGCGTGACATGTGACCAAAATAATTCAAAATGGCAGATTTTCCCCTCGTTTTTATGAAGCAATAAAAGGAAAGTATACGCTATTTTAATAATAAATGCTGTTTGAATTTAGTAGTAGTAATACATCGTTAACATTTTACGAAGATTTCCTGCTGTTGGTTTACGTTATTTTTAGTCGTAAGACTTTATAAATGAAGCCCGTTGCTAAATATGTGTCCATCTTGTAAAACTTTTTTGTCTTGTCCAATGCTATTGTTCCATAGACATCACTCACAACCTGAAATAGACAAAACAAGAAAAGAGAAACCCGAAAAAAATATATGTAACAAAACATGTATAGTATATTGAAGATAAATTATAAAAAGATAACAAAAAAAACGCTGAAAAAGAACTGGCATAAGAAGGAGATACGGAGCACGGACAAGCATGCATGAGGTACAAGGAGGGGCAGGGCAGGGATTTTTACTCCATGGGGGTATGTGGTCCGTTTAGGGCGGTCATTTCCGCTACCATTCCCACCTATTCACCAGGGCTATAGGAAGTCTCTGATCACCATTATTACAAGTTGGCTGGCTGGCTTACATGAAAATTAGTTGTATCTAGTTTAGACAAACTTATGAATACACGTACTTCCAAACCGACCTGTATCATGAAACATCCCCTTCCAGTCATCATTACATTCTTAGCCCCTAATAAAAATACAACAAACACTAAATCTAGACAGGCATTTTACCTATATATAAACTCTCCAGAACTTTTATATTCCCTTTCAAACTTACTCTATGGATCAAATTACCCTTACCAAAAATATCCACCTTAACTAAGTAAAAGAGTACCGCATGCAGGTTGTTCCATGATCACCACACTTGTAATCAACGCCTTGTGAAATTTATAAGCAATACCACGAGACTAAACCATATGTATTCATTATAGTTTCAACATTATTAAAAAGTTGTTTTATTGGTAATACACGAGAGTTTTGTTATATTTATTTATTTATTTGAGGTAACGCCGTATCAACATAATTTAGGTCATTTCACGGCGTCCAGCGCACCTAACCCAGCTTTACTCGACCATTGTCTATAACCAGTACTCACCTACCCTTCCAAAAGGCCGGAAACTTCTCCATATTATCTAATCAATGGAGGAAAATCAACATATTTGTCAAATTTTCATGGAAGGGTATAACCTCCCCGGGTTGGATTTCAACCCGCACCCCCTCGGGCACGAGTATCCAAATCCCGGCGCGCTACCAACTGCGCTATCGACCCGGGTTTTGTTAAATTTAATTACATGTATACATATTCTCGTACAAGTATTTATATTATCAAAAACCTAGGCTGAATGAGGCTGACCTGCGTTAGTTTTTAATGTATGAAATTCTCAATCACTTACAAAATGATTTTAAAATATCAATTACGACATAATGTCATGTCATCTACCACAAATATATACCTTTCATAAGTTGCTTATTGTTGATATGTTGAATCTTAAAAACAGTTAAGATAACAAGCAAACAGTAATTAAAAACGGCAAGATATAAGACTATGTCCGTACGAACATTTAGAGGGGGTATATGGCCTCAAATTATTTTGTAAGTATTGCAACTTAAAATGAACCAGATGAAGATGTTCTTTTTGCGATAGCGATCAATTGATTTGCTATAGATGATTGGGAGAAAGGTTAGATTGTTTGTATTTTTTTTCTGTTTGATTTTTTTCTAAATCGGTCAAAAAATAAGAGCACAGAAACCTGTTAAATGAGAAAGATGTGTTCGTGTTTTGTGAGGTTATGAGTTATATAACTTTACTGTATTTGTGTGTATATAGTAAACATATTTTGGGGTGTGGTATATAAAATAAGTTTGAAAGGGGACTTTTTCATGCCGATAGCTTGGGGACTAGAGAACTGTCTGCATTCATGGATTGTTATTTGTAATTACTCTGGCTGAGATGGAACCATTTGTCTCCAAATGAATGTGACTGTCATTAAACCATTATGCAAAGAGTAAGTATGGGTTTTACTGATTGATACAGGGTTTGCAACAATGTTTATGTACATTGGATTTGTATATGTTCAGGTGGGCAACAACCTGGCGGAACGAAGAATTTGAATGGTGAACAGATCAAGAATTATACAAATGCTGTATTATGTGCGATAGGGACAACTATTAAGTAAGGAAATTAGTTTTTAATATCTTGTGCGTAAGGTGACAGCAAAATCATAGTAAAGACAAATTTAAATAAAGTTTTTGATCGATTACATTGTTTTGTAAGATCTTTTAAAATGGATAATAGTCCCCCCTTTTTTGCATGAAAACAAAATGATTTTAAAACATTAATTACAACATAATGACATATTATACCATAAATACATAGCTTTCATAATCCAAATCCGTCAAGAAATAAGAGCACAAAAGCCTGTTGAATGAGATAAATGTGTTCGTGTTTTGTGAGGTTATGAGTTATATAACTTTACTGTATTTGTGTGTATATAGTAAACATATTTTAGGGTGTGGTATAAATAATAATTTTGAAAGGGGACTTTTTAATGCCAAAAGCTTGGGGACTAGAGAACTGTCTGCATTCAATTATTGTTATTTGTAATTAGTCTGACTAGAATAGAATCATTTGTCTCCAAATGAATGTGAATGTTATCGCACCATTTTGCGAGAAAATATGTGTTTTATTGACAGATACGGGTTTACAACAATGTATTTGTAAATCGGATTTGTATATGTTCAAGAGGGCACAAATCGGGCGAAACTTAAATGGTGAAGAAAACAATTATTATACAAATGCTATATCATGTACTCATACTGTTCAGTGTGTAAGGACGACAGTGACCATTCTTTAGTAAGGGAATTAGTTCTGTCAATGTTGTATGTGTGACTTTCAGTGCAGAACTTCATTTATGCCAAGAAAGCAAGTTTAGTTAATGTTTGTTTCTGGACAGTATTATTATCAGTATAGTCTTGTTTCTTTGACAAGATGAGATAAATTGAGGTTTGACGAATATTCAAGAAAGGGTATACAATTTGAAAATCTATTGTAGCTGAGATTGAACTCAGATTATAAGGGTATCTGCAATAGAATCTATAACTATTCACAACCATCTCGTAATAATAGTTCGTTTGTTTGAAACAGAATATTAACTGATTAGTATGTTCATATCTCGTTATTGAACAACGTAAAATAATATGCGAGTAAAACATTAATTGATAGCAGTGTTTGCAATTTAGACTATTATAAATAATGTAGCTGAACAAAGTTCGATAAAAAGAAAACATTGGAGTAATCAAACAAACGGTTCTATATTGTACTCTAATGAAACTATTCGCTGTACAGAAAAAAAACCACGAGATATTGGAAACAATTTACAATGCACATTTATAAGTCCTCAGAATGATAAAATATATCATTACTAATGAAGTGTTACATATACACTACACTTTATTTACGTTATTTTCAAAAACGGGTTGAAAAAATATGTTTATCAAAATAATTACTTTTAGTAGTAATGAGTCACAATTATCTGTTCATATAAACCGATTCTATGCATAGTTTATTACATTCTTTCAAAAACAAAAATATCATTACATTTACATTCTGAACGATAATATAGCAACAATATCGTAATAGTATTAAAAATATAAAGTCATGTTCTATTAAAACAACAACCAAACCATGTAACATGTAGATTTGTACCAATTGACAACCTCTGTCTACAGTAAAAACTATAACACAATATTGGGTTTTATAATCAAATCCCAATTAGCAAGTTTAGTATTTTATAAAAAGGACATTAATAATCAAAATAACACGTGTAAATGAAATGTACAAAGTACCTTCCACATCCATGTACATAACAACACAGTTCATCAAACAGTCATTATTCATACAATCATTCCATTAGCCAAAAATGTTTCAAAAATCCATTTGAAGTTTTCTTTTCCAAATTTGATTTAAACGTATACATGTAAATAGCTCCTTAGTTTGACTTAGCTCTATTTTCTCCATGTCCAATATTTTGCATGTCGTAACATGCCTTTTAGGTATATGGTACTTTAGACCTTTTAAGACCTTCAGCGAATGGTTCTTCTTAATTGTTTTGTTAATTAATTAATGATTCTGATCTAGCCATCCTCCCATAAAACGGACCCTTCACCAGATTGCTCAGAATCATATTGAAGTGCATTGAATAATTCCGATCTAGCTATCCTCCCATAAAACGGGCCCTTCACTAGATTACTCAGAATTATATTAAAGTACATTGAATAATTCCGATCTAGCTATCCTCCCATAAGTGGGCCCTTCACTAGATTGCTCAGAATTATTACCGATCTAGATATCCTCCCATAAAATGGGCCCTTCTCTAGATTGCTCGGATTTATGTATTGTTTCAATGTATAATTCCGATCTAGCTATCCTCCCATAAATGGGTCCTTCACTAGATTTCTCAGAATTATACTTCAATGCAAGGAATACTTCCGATCTAGTTATCCTCCCATAAAATGGGCCCTTCACTAGATTGCTCAGAAGTATTAATATGTTCCTTATTTTGTTACTTAAAATAAATATATTCTCGGCATGTACAGAATTCTCGTATTTTTAGAACATCATTATCAAACATCATTAGAGCTAATTACATGTATTTAAAAATACCATCAAATTATTTATTAAAAATTTTGACAATGTATAATGACCATGTTATTAGATAAATAAATGTGTAGGTATGAGTATAAATCATTTGTGTAAGTTCAATCATTATTGCACCATATATTAATTATTTTACATAGCTTGTTATAAGTTTTAATATGACAGAGAGTTGATTCAATTGGTATGACATATAAGTCAATCGCTTAAAAGGTAGGAATTTTTCAACAAGACTAAACTTAATATGTTTGAAACTGAATATAACAATTAAAGCAAACTTGTAAATAAAAATACCAAAAAAATTACAAAATAATGAATTTCTTTACTTATCTCGAAAATAATTATCCATTGAATTAGCATATTCACTTTAGCAGAACAACGTTTGTTTTTAATTTTGTCCAATGTTTTTTATGCATTGATAAGCATGATTAATTAGTAAAACACTCGTTTATTATCATTATTTGTACTTTTTTCAAAATATCAGTGAACATTCTGTTATAAACTCTTATTATATAAAAACTTCATCAGAGGAAGAAAATACATGAAGACAAAGTTACCCAATAATGTAGTTGGGCAGTCGCAATTGAAAGCAAACGCCTTTGTATATATGAGAATCAATAGACATGTTGTTAAGTAAGCAAAGACAGAAACCTTCATGCGAATAATGGAGGAAAGACATTCGATAGTGTGTGTATGTTATCTTGAGTAGAGATAGAAACCAGCACGACGATTTGGATAGAATGTCAGGTCATATTCTAAGTCTGTGTTTTAAGACCGAAACTTACATGATGATAATAATAGAATGCAGAAATTGAAGAAAGATACTTACCTCAACAAAATGACAGAATGTCAGGGGATATGGTGCTTGGATTATCTTTATTGAAGATAGAATCATACAGGAGAATTACGATAGAATAGTTAGTAATTGTGTTTATGTGTATTCTTATGGGAGACAAATACTTACCTGAATTAGATGATAGAATGGCATGCGATATTGTGTGTGTTATCTTAATTGAAGACAGAAACCTACATGAGAATAATGATAGAATGATATGCTATGGTGTGTGTATACATGTTGTCTTAATTAAAGAAAGATACGTACATGAATTAAATGAAAGAATGACATACGTTAAGGTGCTAGTTATCCTCATTGAAGAGAGAAACCTACAGGAGAATGATGATAGAAAAGTATGCCATGGTATTGTGTATTATTATTGGAGACAAATACCTACATGAGTTAAATGACAGAATGACATGAGATATTGTGTGAGTTATCTTAATTGACGTCATAAAACCTACATGGGAATACCGATAGAAAGGCAAGCCGTATTGTAAGTATGTTTTTATTGAGGAAAGATACTTAGCTGAGAAAACATGAGATTAGCATGCCGTATTGTGTGTGTTACCTTAATTCAAGATAGAAACCTAGAGGAGATTATTGATAAAAAGACATGTCATATTGTGTGTATGTATTTTTGATTGAAGATAGATACTTACCTCAATTAAATGATGGAATGGCATGCCATATTGCGTGTGCAATCTTAATTGAGGACAAGAACCTACTGGAGAAAAATGATAGAAATGGATGCCATATTATGTGTGTGATCTTATGTGAGGATAAGCTAGAAACCTATATTAGAATAATGGTAGAAAGGCATGATATATAGTTTGCATGTTATCTTAATAAGAGATAGAGACTTGTTGGACAATTTAGATAGAATGACATGCCACATTTTGAGTCTAAAAATTTGTTTAAAGAATGAAATCTACTTAATCATTATGATAGAATAACATTACATGTAATGTTTGCATGTTTTCTTGATTAAAGAAAGATACTTACCTGAAACAAAATGATAGAATGGCATGCAATATGATGTGTATTATCTTAATTGAAGACAGAAACCTACAAGGAAATATTGAAAGTACGACATGCCATAGTATGTGTGTTATCATATTTGAGGATAGAATCCTGCATGTGAATAATGGTATTTAGGCTTGCGATGTAGTGTGTATGTTAGCTTCTTGGAGAGATATCAGCACGACAATTCGGAAAGAATGCCATGCTATAATTTGGAAATGATTTCATTCTTAAAGACTAAAACCTATATGACAGTAATGATAGAATAAAATGCCAGGTAATGTTTGTATGTTTCTGTAATTGAAGAGATATACTTACCCGAATTAAATGATAGAATGGCATGAGTAATGGTGTGTGTTATCATTAAGTTAATTGAAGACAGAAACCTACAGAAGAGTAATGAGAGAATGATATGTCATAGCGTTTGTGAGTATGTGTACATTTTAAATTGAAGACACATAGTTACCTGAATTAAATGATAGAATGGCATGAGATATGGTGCTTGTTATCTTAATTGAAGACAGAAACCTACAGGAGAATAATGATAGGATGGCATGACATAGTGTTTGTATGTTTTGTTTCATTGAAGAAAGATACTTACCTGGATTAAATTCTAGAAATACATGAGTTGTAGTGTGTGTTATCTTAATTTAAGACAGAAGTCTACATGACAATAATGATAGAATAGCATACTAATGCGTGGCTGTTATATTAATTGAAACTTAAACCTATACGGGATTATTGATAGAAAAGCAAGCCGTATAGTGTGTATGGTTTTTTAACTGACTTAAGATACTTACTTGGGAAAAATGATAGAATGGCATGTCATATTGTGTGTGTTACCTTATTTTAAGACAAAACCTACAGGAGAATAATGATGGAATGGATTGTCATTTTGTGTTTGTGTGTGATGTCTTATTTGAAGAAATATATCTGAATTGGAATGTTGATAGAAAGGAAAGCCGTATTTTGTGTATTTTTCCAAATTGAAGACAGTTACTTACATTAGAATAATGATAAAATGATATGCAATTTTTGAGGGTAATCTGAATTGAAGAAAGAAACCTACAGGAGAAAAAAGATATATAATGCATAGTATTTGTATGTTTTTCTCAATTGAAAACAAATACTTACCTGAGTAAATGATAAAATTGCATGCGGTATGGTGTGTATTATGTTAATTGAAGACAGAAAACTACAATGGAGTATTAACAGATTTGCATGCCATATTGTGTGTGTAACCTCAGTTGAAGACATAAAACTACAATGGAATTTTAACAGAATGGCATGCCATTATGTGTGTGTGTTTATTATCTAAATTAAAGACATAAAGCTACAATGGAATTTGGCATGCCGTATTGTGTGTCTTACATAAATTGAGAAGTAACCTGCAGGAGAAAAATGAAGAATGGCATGTCAATGTATGTTTGTTGTCTAAAGTGTAGACATAAACCTACATAGGACTATTGATAGAAAGGCATGCCGTATTGTTGGTATGATTTATACTGACGTAAGATACTTACCTGCCATATTGTATTTGTAATCTGAATTTAAGATAGAAGCCTACAGGATAAAGGTGAGATAGAATAGTATGCCATATTGTGTTTGTTATCTTATTTGAAGATATATATAATAGGGGATATTGATAGGAGGGCATGTCATATTGTTTGCGTGTTTTCTTACTTGAATCAGAAACTTAACCGAGAAAAATAGAAGCAAGGTATGCGATATTGTAGGTGTTATCTCATTTGTAGATAGGTACTTAAATGGAAATTTTGATAGAAAACATGCCAAATTGTGTGTATGTGTTCTTAATTGAAAAAAGATACCTAAAAAATGAGTAAATTGCATGTTTTCTTACAGAAGAAAGATACTTACCTTAAAATAATAATAGAATTGAATGCCATACTGTGTGTGTTATCTTTATTGAAGACAGAATCCTACAGGAGAATAATGATAGAATGGCATATCAATGTATGTTTTGTTATATTTATTTAAAACATACACCTTGATGGAATATTGATAGAAAGGCAACCCTTATTGCGTGTATGTTTTTAACTAAGGAAAGATATTTACCTGAGCAAAAATGATAAAATGGCATGCCATACTTTGTGTGAAATCTGAATTTAAGATAGAAGCCTACAGGAGAAAAACCATAGAATGGGACGCGATACAGTGTGTTTGATCTTAATTAAAGACAGAAAACTACATAAATATAATGGCATGACATTGTGCACATCTCTTACTTTTTGCACATAAAACATAATGAGGCAGTGTTGGTGACACCTCCAATTTTACATTGTAACTGGCACTAGCCAGTATTTAAAATGATTTGACTTCCAATGCAAAATAGTATTAAAATTCTCCTACATATATGTATGTCTCCCTTTAATTGGTTTGTTTAAATGTTTATGTTTAAACGCCTAACTTTTAGGTTAATTATTTGTTACTATTTCGAACAAAACATGAATTCAAAAATATTCAGTGATTATAAACCTTAAACATTCAATAAAAGCTGTGATAAGAAATAAAAATCAAACACAAGTTAAGGTCAAAGACAAATGTAGTACAAGGTACGTTATACAAGATCAATTACATTTCATCCATATTTTACAACACGGCGTATTTCAGTATGTTTTATTGAATACTATCTGCTTAATAGTAATTTTGATATCACGATTAATAATTAAGAAGTTTCATTAATATATTTATTATTTAAAAGAAAAAACTGATTTTCACAAACACTTTCTGGTGAAACCCTACCAGCGTTCCTATGTTTAGTAGTTATTTTCACTATTCTCTACTTATGCCAGATTCAGCCTAAAAAACCAAAGTAAGACTTAATAATCATCCTTATCTCCTTGAATTAGCTTCAAACATCTTCTGTCGTTCCTAAGTAGATTTTGTTTCAATAAACCTCAACCTTTTACTCTAATTTCCATAGAAAAATGCATCAAGCCTAGAAAAATGCACTTACTGTTTCGATTCTGAAATTAAACTCTATACAACCCATTATTGCCATAAGTAAAACCCCAAATCATATTCCAATTACCCTAATCAAATCCCACGGAACATCTCCCATTGCTCTAAACATATATGCCTTCACTAGATAAAACTAATATCAAACACTATAAGCCAGCAAGAATACTAATAATAGTGACCAAAGCGTTCCGAACCCTGGTGCTGGGGGTTATGAAGCCAACGACTCTTAAAAACCCCAACAGACCGAACCCTCACCATGTGGGTTGGGACAGATGGAATGGGACATGCATGCAGGGACCTGAGATATCGGTGCAAATCTCAGGCCAGACACAGATAACCTAAATACCAAAAACAAAACATACAGAAAAAACAATCAAAATATGAAATACAATAAATCAAACAATAACACAATGTACGATGAAAATGAAATAAAAATACCATTTGTTAAAAACAAAATATATGTTAGCTGTACATGTACATACATTGGATAATAATTAAGTCAGTTAATGCACAAAGATCAATCTCTATAAACAGATATCTTATAGACCGCGAGTAGGCGAGCGGAGACTTTTTGATCAAATTTTTAATCAGATTGCTCAGACACCAAATGAGATTGAATTTTTTAATAGCTACGGAGCCCCTAAAGTGACATTGTTTTATTATAACAACTATTTCGAAAAAAAATGTAATGATTTTTCGAAAAAACGACAACGAAATAATATTACGTTTAAACAAAATAGTTGTGATAATAAAAAAAGTATTTCAAAATGTCACTTTAGGTGGTCCGTAAATAGCCAATGTATGTGCTATGTATAGTAAACATGTACTTCAGTATATAAACAAATGACATATCTAGAATATAGAATTAACTTAAACTTACCAACTATTTAGTGTCACTGTCAAAATGTCTTTCACCATGTTGAATCATAACCAATGCGTTTATAATAAACGCTTCATCTTAAGGAATTCATGTAAATGATAGATCTTTAATATCTAAGCTTTAATATATACTTAACTTAATAAAACATCAACGCCTCAACTACCTTTATCTGAAAAGGAAAAAGAAACAGTTGGTCAGAAAATAATGTAGTATTTATTTATTAAAATCTAGTCTATGTACAATTACATTAAACACACACATTATAAAAACATGATGTCTGTACAATAGTACAATATATTGTAAGTACCTAAGTTTTCAAGTAAAAACAAGAAAAAAATCCCTAACTTAATTTTAAAGTAGATTTTTTCTAATACAAAACTATATATATGGCCACAGAACATTTCTAAAAAAAAACTAGTATCTAATTAATTAAACATCGTATTTCTAATGTAGTCGATATTTCAATTTTTAAAATGATATTGAATATTATTAAACCACTTTGAATTTTATTTTGTATCCATGGACAAGATCAATAAATTTTGCCTTAAATAAGTATGGGCTATTATCTCCCTTTGATAATGTTCATATCAAAGGGAAATAATAACTCACGTCCATTAAAGACTTTCATTTATAATTTTGCAACAACGTATTGTATTATAAATTTATACCATATATCGTATTAACATAATTGACATAATGTTATATTTCTCCACAAAAAAAATGAGAACTATACTCAATAAGCGAATTGAACTTATCCAGCCAAATATCAATTACAGGAAGTAACCCAAGGCTAGAGCGTTTTTATTGTAAGATATCGGGTTCGAATCCCACAAAGGACACAAGTAAGTTTTCTTGAGCAAAAACAAACGGCGAGTGATTCATTTAATTCAGATGTAAACTAGTATTCTAAAGGTCATTAACACAATGGTGAGGGGGTTGTCTTACAGGATCATTAAATCGACTAAATGTGTATAAATATTTAAAGGCAGATTTAATCTAAAATACTATTTATATATTTAAACGTAATATTGTTTGAAAATATACTTCCTTGATCAAAGTAGTCTATCATTGTCATCAAACCAGTTTGTACACAAACAGTAAATTATATCACAGCTATACGTCTATAACGTTGATCCACTCCATGAATTCAAACAATCTGAAAACAAGATGTGGTCAATATAATTTAAAAATACATGAAAACTGGGACAGTAATGCAGGAAAGTTCCTCTATAAAGCAATCATTGTAGATGCAATATCATATAATTGTGGACAAGTTTTAATTACCAAATACTTAGAGAAGAAAATGTCCTTTTTTATTATGACTATTTCGCTATTCAGACCATATACTTTGATGTTTTTATATTGTAATTTTACAGTACAATGGTGAGGGGAAATATAAAATAAATATAAAAAACCCAAAAGTTTAGAGATCGAGTGGTCTCTGGTTTGAATACCCACCGGAGGCACTTGTTCCAAAATAAGAAAATTTACGTGATTGTTTCATTTAATACAGTGGTAAAAATAACCTATAAATATAGCACAGTTTCAGCATTGTTCTATTATGTCAGATAAATTATTTTATAAAACAACGAGGCATACATTTACCCCGCTAATTCAAATATTTGAAACGTGTTCCATAATCCTTGTACAAAATACATAAATACTTTCATCGATCCTGAGAAAATAAGACCTGTAGTGAGTATTTAAATCAGCGGGGTTAATGTGTGCGCCACTGATAAATGAATAAAATTTAACAATATAAATAGTTGAGCAAATTGAACTGAGACATACGGTACCCACCAAAAGTTTGGAGACATTTTCACTTAGTAGGCCTGCTGAATAGACTTAATCTAAAATTTGATAACTGTTTAATTAGAAACTCTTCAAAGTTTTGCTTTAATTTTTTGTTATTATTATAATTACAACTGAGACTACAAAAAAGCATATAAGCTATGTTATGGAAAATTGTCCTAGTACAATGAATGTACTATAATACAGTATTATTTATATTCTCTGTTTTACTGTTTTAATCATTCTTGTGCTATGTATGTTATTTCATTTATTGAATAAACTCTATCTATCTATCTAATTGTTACAATAATTGCTTATTAGCATGGTTTTGGAGGCTTTAGGATGTCAGATGCTGAATCTTATAAATGTGTTGCATTCATGAAAACGGTTTTTCATTTTATCACCAACCATACTTAAATATATTCAACTTTATGATTCAACAAAAATAATCATCAAAATTTAGAATTATGGTATTTTTTGTCTCCATACTTTTGATGGGTATTGTACATGTAAGAATTCATTTCACACCGTGGTCACTACACAACAGCTTACTACTACAATGTATGTAAATACAGGCTAATGAGGAATATTAGTCAGTTATCCTTCCTTGGCAAAGTCTGAAGCCATCCAATTGGCAAGTAGGTCTTATCATTGAAGTCCTGTGTAAGGATAGTAAAATATTTCATCAAATATCTTTCTTGTTAATTAAACACTCCTTTGCTTAATTTTCAAACAAATTAAATGATTTACAAAAAGGGTATTTAAAATTGATTGTGTCAAATTGTCATTGAAATAAGGGTAAAATCCGAGTAATCCAACTAATTGGACCCAATTATTTTAAGAGTATGTAAAGGAGAATAACTGACTTAGTCCCTTATTGAAGTCTCAGGTAATTTTTCGCAAGCCAATATGTTAATAAAAACTTACGTTGCGTCCAGAGTAATCACAAATATGTACCAGTACTGACTTCAGAATGTGTGTTTGGTAAACTGTAAAAGGCAAGGCATAAGAAGAATATAGAACATAATTAAAAGTAAATTTTAAAAAATAGAACAGAAAAAGGGGTGGCTTACCACAACGACCGGAAGTAAGGTTCGATGAAATTTGCATGAAGACCCTAGCCCTGAGTAAATTTTAACAATTACGAAAACGACTAATCACATGTATAATGAACAGTTTACAACTGTAAGTCCGATTTTAACTAAGACATGAAACAAAACAATAAATGCATGATTACTCGAAAACAAAATTTATCATTTTTATTTCACATATTTTTGTTGTTACAAGCGAAGCTATTTTTGGGGTACCTTCCCTTACCGGACTGCCCGTCAGTCCGGTAATTTACCGGACTATACCGGACTGGCCTAAATATTTCAATGTTTTGATAAAGATTAACAATAAAATTACATGTATTGACTTTTTTATTATTTTAAAAGGCCATATCTTGATAATCGATTAATTTCAAACAGTGAAAATAGCGTTTTAAACCGACTTAGAGCCAAAGAAATGAATATGTAAGATTATTCTCACTTTTTACAACCGGACTGGCATAATTTATACTTATAAAATCGTAAACCTACCGGACTGGCGATATTTTCATGATGGAATAGCTACATAAATAGTTAAGAATAAATAATTAAATGTTTTAAAAACATTTATGCAATATAAGAAGAAGAAAAAATATGTTATTTGCCACCGGACTGGCATTTCTAAATTGTGTAAGATTACTCTCCCTTTTCACTACCGGACTGGCCTTAATTTATACTTATAAAATCGTAACACTACCGGACTGGCGATATTTTTATGATGGAATAGCTACATAAGTAGTAAAGAATGAATAATCAAATGTTTTAAAAACATTTTATGCAATATAAGAAGAAAAAAATATGTTATTTGCTACCGGACTAGCATTTCTAAATTTTGTAAGATTATTCTTCCTTTTTACAACCGGACTGGCCTTAATTTATACTTATAAAATCGTAAACCTACCGGACTGGCGATATTTTCATGATGGATTTATTTTATTTATTTATTGGAGTTAACGCCGTATCAACACAATTTAGGTCATTTCACGGCGTCCAGCGCACCTAACCTAGCTTTCCTTGACCATTGTCTATAACCAGTACTCATCTACCCTTCCACAAGGCCGGAAACTTCTCCATATTATCTAATCAATGGAGGAAAATCGACATTATTGTCAAATTTTCATGGAAGGGTATAACCTCCCCGGGTGGGATTCGAACCCGCACCCCTCGGGCACGAGTATCAAAATCCCGGCGCGCTACCAGCTGCGCTATCGACCAGGGTTCTTCATGATGGAATAGCTACATAAATAGTTAAGAATAAATAATTAAATGTTTTAAAAACATTTTATGCAATATAAGAAGAAGAAAATATGTTATTTGCTACCGGACTGGCATTTCTAAATTCTGTAAGATTACTCTCCCTTTTCACTACCGGACTGGCCTTAATATCTACTTATAAAATCGTAATACTACCGGACTGGCGATATTTTCATAATGGAATACCTACATAAATAGTTAAGAATAAATAATTTAATGATGTAAAGGTCGTTTGCGTTAAAGCTGGACCCTTAAAATCATGAAATATCTCAATAACTATCGGATGGAATTAACTCAAATTTTTTATGTGATCATAACTAGCATTTTCCTTCTCAAATCCAAAAATTCAGAATTTTTCTTTAATTACATAACATACTTCCCATAGACATGCAATGCAAATTTTGAAGCCAAAAAGCGACTTTTGTTAAATGGGTATGTGCCATAATCAGAACAGCCACATATCGGTAGATACAAAATAATAGCTAAATATGAGGCCCGGTTAGAAATTTTATTATACAATACAATTTGATAACAAAGTATAACAGTATATCAAAATCTATACAATTTCAACGCGTACGATTTTAAAGACGGGCCTCTGCTTTACAATTCAGTAGACCGTCGAGTGTTTATTTAAGCGACAAATTTACAGTAAACGCACGGGACTTTGTATAAATACACTGGAAGTATGACAATGTTATAATCGGAACAGCTTATTTTACCTCCCGCCGGATTTTTGATAAAAAATTCCAAATATTTTGCATTGTACCCTATGGAAAACTTTTTTATTTATCAATTAAAAATCCTGAAAATTTATATCCTAGAAGGAAAAATTGAATAAAGATTGTATTAAAATGTTTTAGCAAAATCGCTGTTATAGTTTGAAAGATATTTACGGCAAATAGGGGTCCAGCATTAACGCAAACGACCTATAAAAACATTTTATGCAACATAAGGAGAAATAAATAATGTTATTTGCTACCGGACTGGCATTTGTAAATTTTGTAAGATTATTCTCCCTTTTCACTACCGGACTGGCCTTAGTATCTACTTATAAAATCGTAACACTACCGGACTGGCGACATTTTCATTTTCATATGAATGAAATAACTAGATTATCCGTAAAGAATACATAATATTATGTGGAAAAAACATTTTAAACTAATATACAAATAAATATAGGCTTCACAATGATACCGGACTGGCATGTATGAGTTGTGCAAGAATACTTTCCCTTTTCACTACCGGACTGGCCGAAGTTAGCATAATAAAATATCATAACTTTAATATAATTTTGTCGTGCTTTGCGACATTCAAATAATCAAATATTACATAGAATATCACAAAAAATTGTATCATTTTGTTTGCTCCATTAAATTAGATTAGTACATCATCAAAAAGGTGCGAGTTACAAATGTATACATTAATCGCCGCAATAATTGTGACACGTGTGAAAACACGCGTTAACATTTAGCAAGGCGATAATGCAACCAGTTTGACTGAAAATTAATTACATCAGATAAAAAATATAAAGGGATTAACACTATAATGTAAATATTGCCGACGGGCGTACGTATATTATATAGATTCTACAATACGCATGCGCAACATGGCGGGCGGTTTTTTCAACCCGCTGAAAAAAATGATAAAATAATAAAAATAACGTTAATAGCATTGGATTAAATTAAAATTTCTTTGGACGTTTTTACTCCACAATTTACTCTACGTGTTTTGAGTGCATCAAAATAAAGGATTATTGTTTAAAAGGACATTTTTATACGTTCCTTTGTTTGAAATGACCATACAGTGTTTGTGTTTTCAAATTCAGTTCATTGACTAGGTTTTGTGTATTGGTTTATTGATGAATGGATTAATTTTGACCTATAAGTGTTGAACCTGGTGGAATACAGTTTTAATTATTTGATAAATGGCTGGCAAGAAAAAATCAAAGAGGAAAGCTAGTGACAGTTCATTACAAGGTGACAATGATAATAAGTCTGGTCGATACACTAAAACACCAGAAAACATATCTGTAAGTAGTATATTGAGTCAAACAAACACTGTATTATATGATGACAATTTTCCATTAAACTTGAATTCTTTATTTGACTTGGAATCTGATAATAATAATTCCAATATGGCTACCGGAAGTAGTAGTAGTACATGCAATACGTCTAATGCAAAAAGTGGAGATGATACACCTACTAATGCTGATCTACTGAAATATCTTATTAAAATAGACTCAAGGATAAATGACGTTGAGATCAAGCTTAGTGCATTAAATAGCTTGGAACAAAAAGTTGATAAATTTGAAAATGATCTATCTAAACTGTGGACCCTGATACATGATCATACAACAAAATCTGGTGATAGATTAAACATAGTTGAAAAAAAAATTGAGAGTACTGACTTTAACCTTGGTTTGATGACATCTAAAGTCCATGAACTTGAAACAAAGAATCAACAAATGAAGGATGACCTAGTTTACATCCAGTCGCAATCAATGCGTAACAATCTCGTATTTGGGAATATTGCCGAGGCCCGTACAGGTGAACAAGAGAACACTGAAGATGTTATCCGTGATTTTTTAATTTCGAAAATGAAGTTCGCCCGTGATTTAGTGAACGAATTGAAATTTGAAAGAGTCCATAGGATGGGTGAGAGAAGGCAGGGTAAAGATAGACCTATAGTGGCTAAATTAAATTTATTCAAAGAGCGTGAAATGGTGAGAAAATCTGGTGAAAATTTTAAAACACTGATCATGACACTACTATGATGTTATGAGAAACTAGCCTTAAAGTTGCCCTTTTCCAATCGACAGATGAATTTTTAACTTTTCATAATGATTGTGTCAGATAAATTGAATCATTGTTTATCGTCATAATGTTCTATTCAGTATGGGATTTTATATAATCAAAGATTAATTTTAAAACAAAAAAACAAGAAAAAAATATGTTATTTGCTACCGGACTAGCATTTCTAAATTTTGTAAGATTATTCTTCCTTTTTACAACCGGACTGGCCTTAATTTATACTTATAAAATCGTAAACCTACCGGACTGGCGATATTTTCATGATGGATTTATTTTATTTATTTATTGGAGTTAACGCCGTATCAACACAATTTAGGTCATTTCACGGCGTCCAGCGCACCTAACCTAGCTTTCCTTGACCATTGTCTATAACCAGTACTCATCTACCCTTCCACAAGGCCGGAAACTTCTCCATATTATCTAATCAATGGAGGAAAATCGACATTATTGTCAAATTTTCATGGAAGGGTATAACCTCCCCGGGTGGGATTCGAACCCGCACCCCTCGGGCACGAGTATCAAAATCCCGGCGCGCTACCAGCTGCGCTATCGACCAGGGTTCTTCATGATGGAATAGCTACATAAATAGTTAAGAATAAATAATTAAATGTTTTAAAAACATTTTATGCAATATAAGAAGAAGAAAATA
This sequence comes from Mactra quadrangularis, assembly GCA_025267735.1. NCBI lineage: Eukaryota > Metazoa > Mollusca > Bivalvia > Venerida > Mactridae > Mactra > Mactra quadrangularis. The sequence continues at coordinate 28,441,660 of CM046303.1, forward strand.
TGTTATTTGCTACCGGACTGGCATTTCTAAATTCTGTAAGATTACTCTCCCTTTTCACTACCGGACTGGCCTTAATATCTACTTATAAAATCGTAATACTACCGGACTGGCGATATTTTCATAATGGAATACCTACATAAATAGTTAAGAATAAATAATTTAATGATGTAAAGGTCGTTTGCGTTAAAGCTGGACCCTTAAAATCATGAAATATCTCAATAACTATCGGATGGAATTAACTCAAATTTTTTATGTGATCATAACTAGCATTTTCCTTCTCAAATCCAAAAATTCAGAATTTTTCTTTAATTACATAACATACTTCCCATAGACATGCAATGCAAATTTTGAAGCCAAAAAGCGACTTTTGTTAAATGGGTATGTGCCATAATCAGAACAGCCACATATCGGTAGATACAAAATAATAGCTAAATATGAGGCCCGGTTAGAAATTTTATTATACAATACAATTTGATAACAAAGTATAACAGTATATCAAAATCTATACAATTTCAACGCGTACGATTTTAAAGACGGGCCTCTGCTTTACAATTCAGTAGACCGTCGAGTGTTTATTTAAGCGACAAATTTACAGTAAACGCACGGGACTTTGTATAAATACACTGGAAGTATGACAATGTTATAATCGGAACAGCTTATTTTACCTCCCGCCGGATTTTTGATAAAAAATTCCAAATATTTTGCATTGTACCCTATGGAAAACTTTTTTATTTATCAATTAAAAATCCTGAAAATTTATATCCTAGAAGGAAAAATTGAATAAAGATTGTATTAAAATGTTTTAGCAAAATCGCTGTTATAGTTTGAAAGATATTTACGGCAAATAGGGGTCCAGCATTAACGCAAACGACCTATAAAAACATTTTATGCAACATAAGGAGAAATAAATAATGTTATTTGCTACCGGACTGGCATTTGTAAATTTTGTAAGATTATTCTCCCTTTTCACTACCGGACTGGCCTTAGTATCTACTTATAAAATCGTAACACTACCGGACTGGCGACATTTTCATTTTCATATGAATGAAATAACTAGATTATCCGTAAAGAATACATAATATTATGTGGAAAAAACATTTTAAACTAATATACAAATAAATATAGGCTTCACAATGATACCGGACTGGCATGTATGAGTTGTGCAAGAATACTTTCCCTTTTCACTACCGGACTGGCCGAAGTTAGCATAATAAAATATCATAACTTTAATATAATTTTGTCGTGCTTTGCGACATTCAAATAATCAAATATTACATAGAATATCACAAAAAATTGTATCATTTTGTTTGCTCCATTAAATTAGATTAGTACATCATCAAAAAGGTGCGAGTTACAAATGTATACATTAATCGCCGCAATAATTGTGACACGTGTGAAAACACGCGTTAACATTTAGCAAGGCGATAATGCAACCAGTTTGACTGAAAATTAATTACATCAGATAAAAAATATAAAGGGATTAACACTATAATGTAAATATTGCCGACGGGCGTACGTATATTATATAGATTCTACAATACGCATGCGCAACATGGCGGGCGGTTTTTTCAACCCGCTGAAAAAAATGATAAAATAATAAAAATAACGTTAATAGCATTGGATTAAATTAAAATTTCTTTGGACGTTTTTACTCCACAATTTACTCTACGTGTTTTGAGTGCATCAAAATAAAGGATTATTGTTTAAAAGGACATTTTTATACGTTCCTTTGTTTGAAATGACCATACAGTGTTTGTGTTTTCAAATTCAGTTCATTGACTAGGTTTTGTGTATTGGTTTATTGATGAATGGATTAATTTTGACCTATAAGTGTTGAACCTGGTGGAATACAGTTTTAATTATTTGATAAATGGCTGGCAAGAAAAAATCAAAGAGGAAAGCTAGTGACAGTTCATTACAAGGTGACAATGATAATAAGTCTGGTCGATACACTAAAACACCAGAAAACATATCTGTAAGTAGTATATTGAGTCAAACAAACACTGTATTATATGATGACAATTTTCCATTAAACTTGAATTCTTTATTTGACTTGGAATCTGATAATAATAATTCCAATATGGCTACCGGAAGTAGTAGTAGTACATGCAATACGTCTAATGCAAAAAGTGGAGATGATACACCTACTAATGCTGATCTACTGAAATATCTTATTAAAATAGACTCAAGGATAAATGACGTTGAGATCAAGCTTAGTGCATTAAATAGCTTGGAACAAAAAGTTGATAAATTTGAAAATGATCTATCTAAACTGTGGACCCTGATACATGATCATACAACAAAATCTGGTGATAGATTAAACATAGTTGAAAAAAAAATTGAGAGTACTGACTTTAACCTTGGTTTGATGACATCTAAAGTCCATGAACTTGAAACAAAGAATCAACAAATGAAGGATGACCTAGTTTACATCCAGTCGCAATCAATGCGTAACAATCTCGTATTTGGGAATATTGCCGAGGCCCGTACAGGTGAACAAGAGAACACTGAAGATGTTATCCGTGATTTTTTAATTTCGAAAATGAAGTTCGCCCGTGATTTAGTGAACGAATTGAAATTTGAAAGAGTCCATAGGATGGGTGAGAGAAGGCAGGGTAAAGATAGACCTATAGTGGCTAAATTAAATTTATTCAAAGAGCGTGAAATGGTGAGAAAATCTGGTGAAAATTTTAAAACACTGATCATGACACTACTATGATGTTATGAGAAACTAGCCTTAAAGTTGCCCTTTTCCAATCGACAGATGAATTTTTAACTTTTCATAATGATTGTGTCAGATAAATTGAATCATTGTTTATCGTCATAATGTTCTATTCAGTATGGGATTTTATATAATCAAAGATTAATTTTAAAACAAAAAACAAGAAAAAAATATGTTATTTGCTACCGGACTAGCATTTCTAAATTTTGTAAGATTATTCTTCCTTTTTACAACCGGACTGGCCTTAATTTATACTTATAAAATCGTAAACCTACCGGACTGGCGATATTTTCATGATGGATTTATTTTATTTATTTATTGGAGTTAACGCCGTATCAACACAATTTAGGTCATTTCACGGCGTCCAGCGCACCTAACCTAGCTTTCCTTGACCATTGTCTATAACCAGTACTCATCTACCCTTCCACAAGGCCGGAAACTTCTCCATATTATCTAATCAATGGAGGAAAATCGACATTATTGTCAAATTTTCATGGAAGGGTATAACCTCCCCGGGTGGGATTCGAACCCGCACCCCCTCGGGCACGAGTATCAAAATCCCGGCGCGCTACCAGCTGCGCTATCGACCAGGGTTCTTCATGATGGAATAGCTACATAAATAGTTAAGAATAAATAATTAAATGTTTTAAAAACATTTTATGCAATATAAGAAGAAGAAAATATGTTATTTGCTACCGGACTGGCATTTCTAAATTCTGTAAGATTACTCTCCCTTTTCACTACCGGACTGGCCTTAATATCTACTTATAAAATCGTAATACTACCGGACTGGCGATATTTTCATAATGGAATACCTACATAAATAGTTAAGAATAAATAATTTAATGATGTAAAGGTCGTTTGCGTTAAAGCTGGACCCTTAAAATCATGAAATATCTCAATAACTATCGGATGGAATTAACTCAAATTTTTTATGTGATCATAACTAGCATTTTCCTTCTCAAATCCAAAAATTCAGAATTTTTCTTTAATTACATAACATACTTCCCATAGACATGCAATGCAAATTTTGAAGCCAAAAAGCGACTTTTGTTAAATGGGTATGTGCCATAATCAGAACAGCCACATATCGGTAGATACAAAATAATAGCTAAATATGAGGCCCGGTTAGAAATTTTATTATACAATACAATTTGATAACAAAGTATAACAGTATATCAAAATCTATACAATTTCAACGCGTACGATTTTAAAGACGGGCCTCTGCTTTACAATTCAGTAGACCGTCGAGTGTTTATTTAAGCGACAAATTTACAGTAAACGCACGGGACTTTGTATAAATACACTGGAAGTATGACAATGTTATAATCGGAACAGCTTATTTTACCTCCCGCCGGATTTTTGATAAAAAATTCCAAATATTTTGCATTGTACCCTATGGAAAACTTTTTTATTTATCAATTAAAAATCCTGAAAATTTATATCCTAGAAGGAAAAATTGAATAAAGATTGTATTAAAATGTTTTAGCAAAATCGCTGTTATAGTTTGAAAGATATTTACGGCAAATAGGGGTCCAGCATTAACGCAAACGACCTATAAAAACATTTTATGCAACATAAGGAGAAATAAATAATGTTATTTGCTACCGGACTGGCATTTGTAAATTTTGTAAGATTATTCTCCCTTTTCACTACCGGACTGGCCTTAGTATCTACTTATAAAATCGTAACACTACCGGACTGGCGACATTTTCATTTTCATATGAATGAAATAACTAGATTATCCGTAAAGAATACATAATATTATGTGGAAAAAACATTTTAAACTAATATACAAATAAATATAGGCTTCACAATGATACCGGACTGGCATGTATGAGTTGTGCAAGAATACTTTCCCTTTTCACTACCGGACTGGCCGAAGTTAGCATAATAAAATATCATAACTTTAATATAATTTTGTCGTGCTTTGCGACATTCAAATAATCAAATATTACATAGAATATCACAAAAAATTGTATCATTTTGTTTGCTCCATTAAATTAGATTAGCACATCATCAAAAAGGTGCGAGTTACAAATGTATACATTAATCGCCGCGATAATTGTGACACGTGTGAAAACACGCGTTAACATGTAGCAAGGCGATAATGCAACCAGTTTGACTGAAAATTAATTACATCAGATAAAAAATATAAAGGGATTAACACTATAATGTAAATATTGCCGACGGGCGTACGTATATTATATTGTAACAGGAATTTGACTTCTGTACAGCATTGATTAAAAATTGACAAACATTATTATGATAAAATATAAAATAGTGCAAATTTTCTTGTATATCAATAATGCTGTTTAGCACATCAGTTAAATGTAAAATAAAATAAATTTATTTCATATCATTGACTGTTCACTTCTTATTACATGTTTATAATTTTGTACCCCATACTGTAATTGTTTGCGTGGGTGAAATAAATATATGTTCTGTTCTGTATTAAATTTTTCATTTAAATAAATTTATTTTCAATCAAATATAACATAAAAATATTTGTATCATTTTGTTTGCTCCATTAATTAGATTAGCACATCATCAAAAATGTGCGAATTACAAAGGTATACGTTAATCGTCGCGATAATTGTGACACGTGTGAAAACACGCGTCTACATTTATCAAGGCGATAATACAACCAGTTTGACTGAAAATTAATTACATCAGATATAAACAAGATAAAGGGATTAACTCTAAATGTATAATGAACATATATTATATTTACAATTATATGCAGGAATTTGACTTCCGTACAGCATTGATAAAAATTTGACAAACATTCTTATGATAAAAGATGAAATAGTAGATAAATGGATTTAATGTATATTAAATTTATTAGATCTATTTTTCTTTCGATGTGAAGAAACTTATTTGAAATGTCATTTTTGCATGTTAAACATTCACTTAACATACGCGTTGGTCATTCAAATTGTTTAACGAAATAATATAACAATCTAAATTTGCTTAGTTATCCCGGTACAAAATAATGTCATTTTTATTAAATAGTTAAATCAAAGCACTGAAAGTACTGATGGGGCGGGGCTCTTGAAAATTTTAAAACACTGATCATGACACTACTATGATGTTATGAGAAACTAGCCTTAAAGTTGCCCTTTTCCAATCGACAGATGAATTTTTAACTTTTCATAATGATTGTGTCAGATAAATTGAATCATTGTTTATCGTCATAATGTTCTATTCAGTATGGGATTTTATATAATCAAAGATTAATTTTAAAACAAAAAACGAAAGAGTTGTGAATAGTAGCCTATAGTGTCTGACTATATTGCTGTTACAAACTTCCCTCCTTTATGGTCATAGAATAAATCTTTATCCTTTTTACAAGGACCAGTCTTGTAACTTTTAATTTGTTGCATAGACCTTTGTCCCTACAAAGCTGAAAACAATCCCTGTATCAGACTTATATTTCTGCCGACTCATCCACTCCACCACTAACAAACAAGGAGTATGCACTTGAGATACCGATATTAATGAATTCAGGAAACAACTTCATGCTCTTTTACCCAGTGTTCTTCGTTGATATACAGTGCCTACCAAAAGTTTGGAGACAACAGAAATTTATTATATCTTGATTCCAGTAATTGATTTTTTAATACAATCATTTTTAATACATCACAGATTATCTATGATGAAATTAAAGCACATTTCATGAATGCACCACAGTTAATAGGTTTAACATCTGATATTCCAAAGCCTCAAAAATTAAGAGCAATGTAATTATTTTCTATCACATATTTTTAAGTAGAACTAAAATTAAAAAAATTAAGCAAAACTGACAAGTATTTAAAAGCAGTTTTGAAATATTTTATAACAGCAATTCAATAGGCCTACAAAGTGAAAATGTCTCCAAACTTTTGGTGGATACTGTATGTCGGCTGGCCATATTTGAGGCCAGATGCATTTGTTAGCAGTGTTTGATGATACTCGGATGCAATGGCAAGTTTTGAGCACTAAGTCTGATCTCAAGTTACATGAAGTTTAACACGGTTTTAGTGGGTTAGGCATAACCTTGACAAGCAATGTATGCTTAAGTAGATTGACAGTACAGATTTGTTTGTATATCATTTATTACTATTAATTACTACACTTCAGTATGAAATGTACAATATATACAAACATTTTGAATGAACAATTTCAAGTTTTCAGCTGATACAAATGTAATACCAGGTAATAAGAGTAAATAGACAAATAGTTAACACTGTAGGGTGACAATTCTCGATCTTCTCAGTACAATGTACACTTATTTTTAAATGATGACTTGTACACTTCCATGGAATAGGTATTTCAGCTGTGACATTAAAAAATAACATTAAGTGCCTAAATATAACCAGTTCTTCCTTAAATTCTGATAGGTGTGATAGAATCTGAAGTTAATAATGATGCTCACTGTACATTTTACTAATAGAAAAGGCTGTTTCTAAATTAGTTCAATTACTATAATATCTAACCATTTACAATCCATCAGGGTTATGGAGAAACTTCTCATAGAATATTAAAAAGAATCCATGGTGTACTATAGATTGTTACACATCATGTACATATATTAATGCAGTTCAAAATACATTTAAATGTTTATTTACACAAATATGTGAAGTAAAATATCTCAATGATACAATATTTTGCAACAGATTAAACAATAGCTTACTTAACATATTTCATGTTTTATATATAGTTATATACAGCAAATCAAGGATGACTTCAATGCTAATTGTTTTTGAGATACAGATGTTTGAAGTTAGTACGTATTGCACTATTATTGAAGTAAGAAATTGGTCACTTTTGAGCCATCTTTGAGGGCAACAATTTTAAAGAAAGAGAGTTCTCAGAGTCCCTTTATTCCATATATGTACTCACATTTAGGTAAATATTTGAATTCAATAATCATTTAGATTCTTATTTTTTCCTTTTTTGAGAAATGTTGATCGGAAATTGGCCCCGCGGCCAATTTGCGCAAAAAGTTAATACAGAGCTGTAAGTCTTGATTTATAAATTGCTGTATTTTCTTTATTTTTCAAGATAATACTTATAGTCTGTCATTGGCATTATTAAAGCTGGACCACATTCCAGGTAATTTCTTCATCTGAGATTTGTCCAGGCTAAGCAGCAGGAGACATACATAATTGTGCTTTCTAACAAAAAAGTCATTAATAGTTATAGGTGTTTCAATGTTTCTAATTTGAACTTTTTATTTAAATGTATTGCACATTTACACATTCTGGTCACACCAGTCAATCTCCATTTCATAAAGAATGTTTCTTTAAAAAATCACCATGCCATTGTGTTTTACAGAAGACAGAAGGATTGACATCTCTTGGTCTTGAACTATGTCCACTTTGTTCTATGTGATCTGGTCTGTATGAATTTCCTGAAACAATAATTGTACAACAATTAAGAAATAAGCCAGGTTTGAATACTGGTTATTGTAATATACGCGCATGTAATTTGTATGATATCTGATTATCTTAGATATTTGAAAGAATATATTCAATATTTTCAACACTAACACAAGCATTTTGATAAAAGCTGAAAACCAAAATTAACTACATGTATGCAGCTAGAACACACCATACTAAGATAAGTTCCCATCAATGAGTATTAAATGTGTCTATAGATGTTATTAGTTTTGCCCAAGTTTGCCAGAAGCAAGGGTTCAGTTCTTTGAATCTTATACAAATAAATAGATTACAGATGAGCCATGGTTAGCCTTGGCTGTATATAGGATATGTTAACTGTTAAGATGAATAGTATGTGATATTCATCAGCTCAATGATCTCTAATGGGGAAGCAACTACACAAGAAGTAGCATATTCCATACTAATGTCTGGTACTTTTCTGCATCCTTTTAGGATGTTTGGTTCAGTTCTTGTTTATGCAAAGTTTATGTAACCCGATAAAAATCCACGTTCCAAAATAAGATTAAAACCAACGACCTGACGAGTTGTAAGTGGACACTGTACCACATCCCAATAAAAGCTAGCTTGAATGCAAGGGAGTACCAATGTCGTTTTATACCTCTGCTACACACATATCCCCTCATTAACAGAATTTGTCCGCGAATTCTTGGAGTTTCATTGTCTCTTTAGTCTATCTAACAGTGCAATCATACAATTCCTAGTGGATTATTTATGTTGGACGCAAAATGCAAGCAGATACAAATCCATGTTGCAAACTAAGATTCGAACCCACAGCCTATTGAGTTCTTAGAGGACATTGTACAACATTGCCATAAAAGCTAGCTTGAATGCAAGGAGTACAAGCAACATATTATACCTCTGCTACATTTACTTTATAAGCATTTAATGCAGTGAATAGTACTAACCTTCATGTTTGTTATATGAATTCCATTTTCAAAGAATTCTATTATATGTACTGGTTTTGCTGTGTCATACCCCATGTTGAGAGATCGTAATGAGTACATCAATGTTGGTTCCCATCACAAAATATGTGCAGCACAGCATACTGTAGAATTTTTGATTGGAGACCAAAGCTTGTTTCCACATACTCTTCCAACAACTTGCTTCCATTTGTCCCTTTGCTTCAGGATTGTAAGTGGCTGGAAATCGAATCAATCTGAAAAATAAATTAAAATCAATAAGCTGATACAGTTCTCCTCTTAATTATATGGTGCTTTCACCACTTTAAAAGTTTCAGACATATTACAAGTACAGCAAAATTGAAAAAATCAACTACTAGCAATCACTAGAAAGGCTCAGTTTTGTAAACTTTACAATTTAACATGAATACACATAATTGTTCACTGGTGATTGTCATTTGCCCTAGTTAATCTACTGAAAGCTAGGGTGTGAAGGCCATAGAAAGCAGATAATTACCCCGTTTCACCCATGATAAAAGGTCATATGCAGCTGTGATATTGAATTCCTGTGCCTGCCCTGTAAAACTTGTATATTTATGTCAGTTAACAAGAAAATATTTCCATCAAGTGTCAACACATTAGTTTATGGACAAGTGATATTCTATCAAATTCAACAGTGTACTATTTTATTGTAATTTATCATTATCCACAGCATGTTTTTAATTCATAGTTTTCTAAGTACTTTTGAACTTCTTAGTGCATTTCGAATCCAAGCAAGTAGTTCCTAGACCAATGCATATACTCAAATATCTATTACCTAAAAGGATTTTGACAGAAAACTGCGGCAAATGAAAAACGAAAGTGAAAGTACAAACAGGGTCGCGAAAACCCATCACTCTTGCATCTGTCAAATGCTGTTGAATTGCGGTAGACTTAGGTTCATACTACATGAAATACAGTCGATCTTAGTGACGAGTTGAGTTAAATTGTTGTTTTGAAAATGTGTGTATTGTTACACCGGCAGTTTTTGCGATGAAAACTTCTCACGATTTCCACAAATGATCAAATATCTAAGCTGCTATTTCTACATTTTTGGTCTGTCCACTGACGCATAATTTTTGTACACTTAGCAATATTATAAATTAGTTCAGATGAAGCCATGGACATGCAATCATATTGTAAAAATAATAACATTTATAGAGACTCGCGTTTATAACGACAAATACAAAAACATTCATGTACTTACTGTATCGAAAAATGCATGTGGTTCCGACCACAGGTGACAGACTCAATTTTTCCTTATTATAGTATATATAGAGAAAAGGTCTCTAACGCCTGATCAACGGTTGTAGTTTTCAACTCGTCACCAAGCTCACAAAAACGACTCGATCGTCAAATCGTTTTCACTATCAGCTCTAGAAAGGATTATTTTGCACAAAAAAACTTTTTATTTGAAGAAAAACGATCAAAAATTGATGAAATGGTCCCAATATATCCCCAAAAAGCCTTAAAAATCGTTTTATGTCAAACAAGTCGTCCATATGAAACGTATAGTGAAACGGACTCTTTCGTCCGCTATGAGCAAATAAAACAAAAACTACAATAAAATCTACATATTTTCAATAAATAAATCCATTTTCTATCGACTCACGGCGTAAAAACTGTCAAACAGGCCTCTAGGAACACTTAAACCCACGAATATTGTTCCACATGCCTACTATTTTGACAGATAACCTCCATTTTGTTACATTTCCAATTGACGCGTTTTGATTGGTCGAAAATCACGTTGACCAATCAAAACGCGTCTAGGATTCACTGTGGAAATCTAACAAAATGGAGGTCATCTTGTCAAAACAGTAGGCATGTAGAACAATATTCTTGGGTTTAAGTGTTTCTAGAGGCCTGTTTGAAAGTTTTTACGCCGTGGATCGATAGAAAATGGATTAATTTATTGAAAGTTTGTAGATTTCATGGCAGTTTTTGTTTTATTAGCTCAAAGCGGACGAAATAGTCCGTTTCACTATACGTTCTATATGGACGACTTGTTTGACATAGAACGATTTTTAAGGCTTTTGGGGGATATATTGGACCATTTCATTAATTGTTGATCAATTTTCTTCAAATAAAAAGTATTTTTGTGCATAATAATCCTTTCTAGAGCTGATAGTGAAAAAGATTTGACGATCGGGCCGTTTTTGTTAGCTTGGTGACGAGTTGAAAACTACAACCGTTGAACAAGCGTTAGAGACCTTTTCTCTATATATACTATAATAAGAAAAATTGAGTCTGTCACCTGTGGTTCCGACATGTTGAATGTTTTGACTGATGCCTCACATGAGTCACGTGATAAATAACGTCCGCCCACTAATGGAGAAATCACTGGCTATAAATAGATCAGGCTGATACTATTCTCCCAACTAATTAGAACGAAAATGCGGTTATTGCAAGCGTTTATGGCATGATTCGGGTTATTTCTTTACTAAGGATTGTTATTTACGTCAAATAGCATCATTTAAAAAAATGATACAGAAATTAAAAGTCCTGTTCTCGCAATCCATTATGCGAAACTGTAATTAACCGAATTAGGTCGACTTGCCAATTCTCCTTTGCGTGTTTTTGTCGTCATTTGTTGCTCTATTGCCGGATGAAAAATCTAATCTATGGAAATAAGTCGCAGGCGATTATCATGATAACATACTAACCCGAAATATCCGAATCAATTTTTGCAGTAATGATATGCGGAGTGGATCGGGTTTTTTGCTTAAATTCAATGCTCGGAGCTGAAATTACGGTTTGTTAACTCTGGACGTGGCTAAAGCCCCGCCCAAAAAGAATCCTTGTTAGATGATTTATCAAAATGTTATAAATGCATAAATATCTTAAAACATATCAAACATTTACAGCTATTTGTCAAACTACAATATCGCCAGTGTAAAGACTTTATTTTATTTCGCCAATCCGATAGTGTTATAATTTTAGGTAGGAAATAACATATTTTTTTCTTCTTATATTGCATAAAATGTTTTTAAAACAGTTGATTATTCATTCTTATCTATTTATGTAGCTATTCCATCATAAAAATATCGCCAGTCCGGTATAGTGTTACGATTTTTTAAGTATAAATTAAGGCCAGTCCGGTAGTGAAAAGAGAGAGTAATCTTACAAAATTTAGAAATGCCAACCCGGTAGGAAATAACATATTTTTTTCTTCTTATATTGCATAAAATATTTTTAAAACATTTGATTATTCATTTACTGTATTGTTTATTACTTATTGTACCAACAAAAATAAACAATATATATTTAAGAAAAAGAATGTCTTTAGTTGGATTTAACGCCATGTCAAAACAAATTAAGGTCATTTTACAACGGCTAGTTCACATAACTTCGGATTCCTTGACCCTAATACCGATAACTTATCTATATAACTCTATACCTCTATATAGTATGGCACATTCTTTGGATTCGAGAGGTCCTGGGTTCAAACCCGTCGTAGACACTGGGTCAACCTTGAAAAATATCTCCGATTGGTTCGCTTTACCCATGTTAATAATTAGATGGGTGTGTATAAGTGAAATTTTAGTCGGCAGTACAATGTATTTCTTACAAAATATATCAAAATTATCCGGAATTTATGGATTTTTTAATGTATTTAGTTACCCTACCCACTTGATGGATGTTTTTCAATTTCAACAACTGATAGATTTTCAAGATAACTTTAGGAAACTTATCCAAACTGTGTCTAAAGGTATACGGAACAAAATAAAACATGAATTACCTTCAACAATACAATAAAATCTTTTATATATTCCATTTTTCCAATACTAACACTATCATTGCACTTTTCAAATTTGAAGATGGCGGTTAGATGTTTTGGCGATGTTTGATTGGATATAAATTGGTGTTGATTTGAATAAGAATAGCCAAGGGTTAAAGTTCATAGTTGAGGTACGGTACAATCGGAACACCTCGGATGATTCCGTTAGCTGACGATCAACTATCGCCTAGGCGTTCAGTAATGGATCAATAGAATGATTAAACTGAGCTTATTATTCACCACCTAAACGATCCCCTTTGGTCAAATAAACCTTAGAAATGTGAACTTTATTATACCTAAGTTAATCCAAGGAGCTTGATACTCCGCTTCATAGTTTGAAATAAAACATCCCTCCTTCTTATCACAATTTGAAAACGGCATACCTTCCCGTACGTCTTATAAGAAGAAGGGAGTTTGCTCCTGTGAGTTTTCGAGCCAATCTAATCTCATGCAAACTTTGTGGAATTAAATTGTCCATTCGACAGCGACAAAAATGTCATATGTGTCCCAATATGGGTCACTAATAGGTCATATGCTAGCACATCCAAATTGAATAACAAAATATGCAACAATGAAAAATTGTAAACACTCAGGTATGTGAAGTTTGCGTGTAGATTGTACATTGTAATTCAACTCGTAGTTCGCGAATTACTAGCTAGCTTGTAGATGGGTATTCAACTTGTAGTTCGCGAATTACGAGCTGGCTAGTAGTTGGGTATTCAACTTGTAGTTCGACCCAGACACAGCAGCATAGGTATCTTTTGAATTACTAGCTAGTAGATGGGTATTCAAGTTGTAGTTCACATAAAATACATAAAATTACGTTATACTTGAATTACTAGCTAGTAATTGGGTATACAACTTGTAGTTCGGCCCGGACACACCAGCATATGTATTTTTTGAACTACTAGCTAGTAGATGGGTATTCAACTTGTAGTTTGACATAGACACACCAGCAAATGTATCTTTTGAATTACTAGCTAGTAGTTGGGTATTCAACTTGTAGTTCGACCCAGGCACATTACTATACATAACATTTGAATTACTAGCTAGTAGTTGGGTATTCAAGTTGTAGTTCGACACAGGTACTCTAGGATAGAAATTGATTGAACTACAAGCTAGTAGTTGGGTATTCAACTTGTAGTTCGACCCAGATACATTACTATACATAACATTTGAAATACTAGCTAGTAGCTGGGTATTCAAGTTGTAGTTCGACCCAGATACTCTAGCATAGGAATTGTTTGAACTACTAGCTAGTAGTTGGGTATTTAACTTGTAGTTCGATCCAGACTCACCAGCATAGGTATTTTTTGAATTACTAGCTAGTAGTTGGGTATTCAAGTTGTAGTTCGGCCAGGACACACCAAATACGTATTTTTTGAATTACTAGCTAGTAGTTGGGTATTCAAGTTGTAGTTCGGCCAGGACACACCAGCATAAGTTTTTTTTGAATTACTAGCTAGCAGATGGGTATTCAAGTTGTAGTTCGACCAGGACACACCAGCATAGGTATCGTTTGAATTACTAGCTAGTAGTTGGGTATGCAAGTTGTAGTTCGACCCGGACTCACCAGCATAGGTGTCGTTTGAATTACTAGCTAGTAATTGGGCATTCAAGTTGTAGTTCGGCCAGGACACACCAGCAGAGGTATTTTTTGAATTACTAGCTAGTAGATGGGTATTCAAGTTGTAGTTCGACCCGGACTCACCAGCATAGGTATTTTTTGAATTACTAGCTAGTAGTTGGGTATTCAAGTTGTAGTTCGACCCGGACACACCAGCATAGGTATCGTTTGAATTACTAGCTAGTAGTTTGGTATTCAAGTTGTAGTTCGACCCGGACTCACCAGCATAGGTGTCGTTTGAATTACTAGCTAGTAATTGGGCATTCAAGCTGTAGTTCGGCCAGGACACACCAGCAGAGGTATTTTTTGAATTACTAGCTAGTAGTTGGGTATTCAAGTTGTAGTTCGACCCAGACTCACCAGCATAGGTATTTGTTTGAATTACTAGCTAGTTGTTGGGTATTCAAGTTGTAGTTCGGCCTGGACACACCAGCATAGGTAATTTTTGAATTACTAGCTAGGAGATGGGTATTCAAGTTGTAGTTCGACCCGGACTCACCAGCATAGGTATTTATTTGAATTACTAGCTAGTAGTTGGGTATTCAAGTTGTAGTTCGGCCTGGACACACCAGCATAGGTAATTTTTGAATTACTAGCTAGTAGATGGGTATTCAACTTGTAGTTCGGCCCGGACTCAACCAGCATAGGTATTTTTTTGAATTACTAGCTAGTAGTTTGGTATTCAAGTTGTAGTTCGACCCGGACTCACCAGCATAGGTATCGTTTCAATTACTAGCTAGTAATTGGGTATTCAAGTTGTAGTTCGACCCGGGCACACCAGCAAATGTATTATTTGAACTACTAGCTAGTAGTTGGGTATTCAAGTTGTAGTTCGACCCGGACTCACCAGCAAAGGTATTGTTTAAATAACTAGCTAGTAATTGGGTATTCAAGTTGTAGTTCGACCCGGGCACACCAGCAAATGTATTATTTGAACTACTAGCTAGTAGTTGGGTATACAACTTGTAGTTCGGCCCGGACACACCAGCATATGTATTTTTTGAACTACTAGCTAGTAGATGGGTATTCAACTTATAGTTCGACATAAATACACCAGCAAATGTATCTTTTGAATTACTAGCTAGTAGTTGGATATTCAAATTGTAAATCGGCCTAGGTACTCTAGCGTAGGAATTGTTTGAATTACTAGCTAGTAGTTGGGTATTCAAGTTGTAGTTCGACCCGGACTCACCAGCATAGGTATCGTTTCAATTACTAGCTAGTAGTTGGGTATTCAACTTGTAGTTCGGCCAGGACATACCAGCATAGGTATTTTTTTAACTACTAGCTAGTAGATGGGTATTCAAGTTGTAGTTCGACCCGAACACACCAGCATATGTATCTTTTGAACTACTAGCTAGTAGTTGGGTGTTCAACTTGTAGTTCACATAAAATACATCAACATACCTTATACTTGAATTACTAGCTAAAAATTGGGTATACAACTTGTAGTTCGGCCCGGACACACCAGCATATGTATTTTTTGAACTACTAGCTAGTAGATAGGTATTCAACTTGTAGTTCGACATAAATACACCAGCAAATGTATCTTTTGAATAACTAGCTAGTAGTTGGATATTCAAATTGTAAATCGGCCTAGGTACTCTAGCGTAGGAATTGTTTAAACTACTAGCTAGTAGTTGGGTATTCGACTTGTAGTTCGACCCAGATACATGACTATACATAACATTTGAATTACTATCAAGTAATTAGGTATTCAAGTTGTAGTTCGACCAGGTACTCTAGCATAGGAATTGTTTGAACTACTAGCTAGTAGTTGGGTATTTAACCTGTAGTTCGACCCAGACACATTACTATACATAACATTTGAATTACTAGCTAGTAATTGGGTATTCAAGTTGTAGTTCGGCCCGGTAACACCAGCATAGGTATTTTTTGAATTACTAGCTAGTAGTTGGGTATTCAAGTTGTAGTTCGACCCGGACACACCAGCATATGTATTTTTTGAATTACTAGCTAGTAGTTGGTTATTGAAGTTGTAATTCGACCCGGACTCACCATCATAGGTACCGTTTGAATTACTAGCTAGTAGTTGGGTACTCTACTTGTAGTTCGGCCAGGACACACCAGCATAGGTATTTTTTGAATTACAAGCTAGTAGTTGGGTACTCTACTTGTAGTTCGGCCAGGACACACCAGCATAGGTATTTTTTGAATTACTAGCTAGTAGTTGGGTACTCTACTTGTAGTTCGGCCAGGACACACCAGCATAGGTATTTTTTGAATTACAAGCTAGTAGATGGGTATTTAAGTTGCAGTTCGACCCGGACTCACAAGCATAGGTATCATTTGAATTACTAGCCAGTAGTTGGGTACTCTACTTGTAGTTCGGCCAGGACACACCAGCATAGGTATTTTTTTGAATTACTAGCTAGTTGATGGGTATTCAAGTTGTAGTTCGACCCGGACACACCAGTATATGTATCTTTTGAACTACTAGCTAGTAGTTGGGTGTTCAACTTGTAGTTGACTTAATAAACATCAACATACGTTATACTTTAATTACTAGCTAGTAATTAGGTAAACAACTTGTAGTTCAGCCCGGACACACCAGCATACGTATTTTTGAACTACTAGCTAGTAGATGGGTATTCAACTTGTAGTTCGACACAGATACACCAGCAAATGTATCTTTAGAATTACTAACTAGTAGTTAGGTATTCAAATTGAAGTTCGGCCCAGGTACTCTTGCGTAGGAATTGTTTGAACTACTAGCTAGTAGTTGGGAATTCAAGTTGTAGTTCGACCCGGACTCACCAGCAAAGGAATTTTTGAATTACTAGCTAGAAGTTGGATATTCAAGTTGTAGTTTGACCCGGACACACCAGCATATGTATCTTTTGAACTACTAGCTAGTAGTTGGGTGTTCAACTTGTAGTTCGACCCGGACACACCAGCAAAAGTATTATTTGAACTACTAGCTAGTAGTTGAGTATTCAACTTGTAGTTCACATAAAATACATCAACATACGTTATACTTGAATTGCTAGCTAGTAATTGTGTATACAACTTGTAGTTCGGCCCGGACACACCAACATATGTATTTTTTGAACTACTTGCTAGTAGATGGGTATTCAACTCGTTGTTCGACACAGATACACCAGCAAAAGTATCTTTTGAATTACAAGCTAGTAGTTAGGTATTCAAATTGAAATTCGGCCCAGGTACTCTAGCGTAAGAATTGTTTGAACTACTATAGCTAGTAGTTGAGTATTCAAGTTGTAGTTTGACCCGAACTCACCAGCATAGGTATCGTTTGAATTACTAGCTAGTAGTTGGGTATACAAGTTGTAGTTCGACCCGGACTCACCAGCATAGGTATTTTTTGAATTAGTAGCTAGAAGTTGGGAATTCAAGTTGTAGTTCGACCCGGAATCACCAGCATAGGTATCGTTTGAATTACTAGCTAGTAGTTGGGTATTCAAGTTGTAGTTCGACCGGGGCTCACCAGTGTAGGTATCGTTTGAATTACTAGCTAGTAGTTTGGTATTCAAGTTGTAGTTCGACTCAGACACACAAGCATAGGTGCCATTTGAATTACTTCATTGCTGAAAATTTTTTTTGCTGAATTATTTTGCGGAATTTTTTTTTTCCTGAACATTTTTTAAGCTATTTTTTATGGTGGCTAAATTACGCCATGTCGTATTGTCGTCCCGCGGGGCGCCACATGAAAACACGAGAGAACGACAAAATATCTTCGTCCCACGGTGCGCCATGCAATAACACCAATCATGCGACAATTCAATTATTTTGTCGTGCTTTTGCCTGTTAATACAAAACTTACAAACGTACGATACCTTTTCATGTCGTATTTTTGCTTACTTTTGTCGCATGATTGTGTTATTTCATGGCGTCCCGCGGGACCTAGATACGACGATAATACTATTTTGTCGTACATTCGTGTTTTCATGCGACGTGGCGTAGGGTGACAATGCGACCTGGCGTAATTCAGCCTTCATATGGAATTGATTAGAGCACATTACGAAGTCGCTTAAGACGCTGGCAGTGGCTCAATTGGGCACTCGGAACTCCTGAGCGATTTATATGCAAATATACCTTGGACAACATACGGAGAAAAAGATGTTCTAATATGGATTCCGTAATAAAAGTAAAGTTCATGAATATGTATTTTGTGGAAATATTACAAACTGCACAGAAACACGATGTGTAGTTGCACTTTGATGCACCACGTTCAAGTTCAACTGCGATTATGCATGTACATAATACATTATCACTGCGGAAAACGGCAGCCGGTCACGATTAAAAGATTTTTACAGTCGTTAAATGAAGTGGGAGAGCCACCTTTAAATTTTGTAATTTGCTAGATAGCAGAACAGCGGTCAAATTGCAGATATTAACTTAGTACTGCTTGCAAACGAGTTCATTCTCTTACCATAAAGTTATCAAGATTTTCGATCTGATAGCCTCTTGGAACGAGAATGACGAGTTATATACCGGAAGTGCGTTCAACAATACAAGCGCTCGGGGCGACATCGAGCGCTATCGTTCTGAATGCGAGTGCTCGCAGTTCAGCTCGAGGGGTGTTTCGCTTAGATATCAAAGATGGCGGCTGGAAAAATTAATTTTTATCTCAAAGAATTATCCCTGAAGAGTGGGACGCAAACTTGTGTGTTACTTGTTCCTTAAAACATATCCACGCAATGCAAATAATGTATTAATTTATTTGGTACAGTAAATTGTATCATAATGATTCATGATAAAAATGTGAAAGATCTCATGTATCGGCAGAAATAATTGTTCCCCCACACGCCATTTTCAATATTTGCCGTTTGACGCAATCTTGGATTTTACAGCGATCGCTTGCATACGTTCAATAGCCTAACAATTCGCGAAGCAAGCGCTGCCTCGAGCGCTCGCATTGTTGAACACACCTCGGGCCTTATACCTTGTTTTATTGCTATCAATTTTGATGTCCAAGGCATATCTGTGCAGAAGATCTCCGATGAGTTCCGATTTTAACGCTCTTCACAACAATTGAATCACGCACTGTTTCTTTCAACACGGTCATCATATTAATCACGTGACGATAGTAGTACCACGTGACTTATATTTACAAACCGATTGCCGTAAGCACGTTCAGCAAGTACCCCGATTTCAATGTTGGAAGTTTTTATTTTTCAAGATTTAAGTCCAATCGTAAATGGAAAGTTGTATAGGACCATAATTATTGTCGTCTGCTTCCAAGGTTTTTATACTTTTTATTGGTTTTGTGGTACATGAGCTGAAAAGCGGGAATGGGCTCGCGCTTCTTATCCGAAAATCCCACGTGGTCAGTTTTGGAGTAAATCGTTGATATGCACAAAAAAGTCAAGAAATGGCTCGAATGTCGCTCCAAGATTCAGAAATTGCCATAGGTCTTTAGCAAAGCGATGCAGGATAAGATTACTTATTGCTTTTTTTTCTGTTAAATCAAAGCAATTAGAAACCTTCCCATATCAGCGTATGCACGACAAACCGTTTTGCAACGATTAAGTAACATAAAACCATGCAAGCAGACAAGAGTATTGTGCTATATACAAGAGTTTTGTGCTATATACATATTTCCGTTATCGATCGGACTCAAATGTTGAAAAATTTCCTACGATATTGAAATCGGGGTACTTAGGAGTTTCGTAAAGTATAGTAAGTAGTCTAATAGGTGGTAACTTTACATATCTTATCAAAGAAAAAAGGTGTTTTGAATAAAAATGTATCTTTTGTATCAGCATTGTTAAATCCATAAGCAAATTATATTAAAAAGTGCGCAAGGTTAGGAATTGGCAATGGCTACGTCATTCACCTAATACGCCTATGATACCATTTAGTATGATGATTTTGACAAAAAATCTTGTGTATTCATAAAGAATTATTATAGAATATGATACTTAAGATTATGACAAGAGTATTTTTAATGATATAAACATAATTGTCGATTTTAGATTTACTTTGCGCTACATTATGCTATTCACGCTACTTTACTTGATTTAGGTAACAGATGTAAACGTCAAAATTAATCTTGTTTTCTTCCACAAATTCTCGATGCATGATGTTTATAGTTAAACATTATAGACTTGTTATTTACAAAAAGAAGACTAAATTCAGAGAATTATATATTTAAATGTAAAAGAAAACATATTCGCCTCTTTGAAGGAACATTTTTTTCTTTAAGGGAAATAACCACTGAAGGGGAAGTAAACACCAAACAGCAGTTACTTCCCTTCATTGTAAGAATACCAACTGTCTCACAAGTAAATTAGTCGTCAGAGAGCTGAATACATTTTTCTTCTTTTTACATTTAAATATTTCCGTTAAATGTATTTTCTTCCTATTTATAAACAATTGTAAATAGCACGATTAATCTTGACTTTTACGACGGTAACCTAAAATATGTAAATTATAGTGTAACGTAAAATTGCGTAAAATGAACTTTAAAGGTTTTGTTTGTTGTTTGTGTTTGTTGGGTTTTGTTTGTTGGGTTTACCGCCGTAGCAACACATTGCATAGGTCATATAACGACGGTCAAGTCAACCTACTCACTGTTCCTGGAAAGGCTTAATCTCTAAATTTAGCTGTCAACCAACTACTAAGCACATACTTTCGTCAGTGACTGACAACTGCCCTACATAAATAAGAAACAATGGTAGGAGAGAGGATGGCCGTAGAAATAATTTCATAACCAAACTCTACGAAAGTATGTCCAAAAATAGTTTGTATATGGTTAATTTGTCCTTAAATTCTATGGATGGTACGTGAAGTGTCGTATGATATATATTCTAAGGTCATACCAAAAAGAGTTTTTTGCTTGGCGTTCAGTCGACTTAGACAAATATAAAGACAACAGTTTTAGTTCGATGTATCGGTTATATAAGGTTGATCATTTTGCAATAACTTTTCAATTACTTAATAGATCGGTTTCGGACTGCAGTATAAACAATTTATTGTCAATTTTGGTTCAAATTGCAACTAATACGTTCACGTACATGATGTAGTAAAAACAGATTTCAAAACACAAGGTCCGCATGCGGAGACTAACATTTTGTCTTTTTGGTATGGCCTATGAATACTTAAAATTTATCCTAAATTCAAGAGAAGAATGCATCTTATCTCTAACCTTGCACACTTTCTAGTATAATTTGTTTATGAACGTTCCAATATGACCAACATTTCTGACCATTTCAAATTATTTTGCGCCACATTACGCACTTTAGACACACCGGTGAATACATGTGGCACCATTCAGAACACCCCGGCGATCATCCACGAAGAAAATTGCCGAAGAGTTCCGAATGCATTGTCACATGATACAACTATCGTTACGTGGTTTGTGCTGACAGGATGTAACTCCCCGATGTGAGAATAATGGGTTTTAGGGACTTTTTAAAAATGCAATGATTTCGAGTACTCGATCAAAACACATTAATAATGTCGAGAGTGACTCAAAATGATTACAGGGCCAAAGATTGTAACACTTGAGTAGGAACTCAAAATAAAATTTAAATGAAGTTATAATATGAAACAATGACCCTACATAAATATATAAGGTACTTGACTGAAAGCAACTTACAAAACCAAGTCAGTCTGTAAGCAGTGTTTAATAGCACTTCAGTTTTACAATGATTTTGTTCAAGGGTATTACGTCATTTAAATTATAACCCGAGACAAAATGAATTTCTGAGCAAGGAGTTCATTCTCAAATGTCACAACCTCCGTCCCAGATCAAGTGGATTCTTATCCCATAAGGTAGTCATATGTCTGCATCCAACAGCTGTGTTATGAATGGACCGACATTGGTTTGTTATATCCAGGCGTTTCTGTATTTAACGTTAATATTAACTTGAGGCGAATTTTCTAAACATAGTTAGCTAGCGCGTTGCCCCCTGGTACCCTTAATTTGATATCAAATGTGTAAGAAGGGTACCAGAGGACAAAGCGCTAGCTAGCGAAATGCTTAGAACACTTGTCCAATCATACAGTTCTGAACTAATACAACTTTCTTCGTGCCAGACTGTCGAGTGGTCGAGTGGTTAACTGTACCAGGTCAATATCAACGTTATAATACCAGCAATATGGAAATATTTAACTGTAACAAGTTCGACTTGCTTCAAAGTCAATTGCACAAAACCTAACTAAAATCTCGGTTTATTCCATTGTTTCTATTTGCTTAAAATTTATTTTCACGTGAAATTGGTACAATTTCTATGAACCATGTTACATGTACACGCCAAATAAATTATGATTAGCACAATTAAGCACAAGGCAAAATAAAATAGAAATTTTGAAAGGGGTAACCCATTGAAGCATTATTACACATACCAAATGATGATATGTACCTCCAAATACCATGTTATCTTTAGGGGTTTCTTATCCTAGTTTTTTGTACTGGCTATCATGGCAGTTGGTAACGTACTCTCGTTTTTACAAAAAAACAAGTTGAACAAGTTACAGTTAATTATTTCCCAAAGAGAAAAAAAGACAAACAACCAGAAAGCACACCTAGTCGTAGAGCATTATATGCTCAGGTATGCTTCAAGACCATGCAGTTACAGTTTAATAAATATAAAATACATGTAAATTCTGGTCTTGTAGTTTTGTCTGTAAATGTTGTCCCGTTTCTTTATGTCTTAAAGACTTATACACATCTGTATCAAATCTGGTAACGATGATTTAATTGTATACAGTCCTGCAAAAATATAATACAACAATATTTAATAACATTACAATTAGAGCTGCAACGATTCACCGGAAAGTCGATTTGATGCGATTCGATATTTTTTCTTTCGATTCGATTTTTTTCGATTCGATTCATTTATTAGTATAATTTTCTCCAAATATGCATTTATACATTTATTTGAGTTTAAAACTATTTATTATTGATAAAATAAACGTGTTTTTCAAATTAAATTCACATGAGACCCGAAAATCTGCTAAATTTAGATTGATTCTTTAAGTACGAAATGGACTGGGTACGAATTATATATATATAGGTCATGAATATCAACTAAAACGTATCTATGTATACAACATGAAACATAAATTGTATCAGAATATGCAGCTCTTAATATACGCCTTGCTACTTGATTTAATAAAGGAAAATAACCGGTGCGGGGAGTTAGTGTCTTTTAGGTGCGCCTTTGCTTTTATGCTTATAACTTATGTAGATACGCTTAAAGGTCAGTATCGAATCGAAATTCGTGGGACCCAAATCGAAATCGAATCGGCGCCCTCGCAGTCGAGTTTCGATGTATCGAATCGAATCGTTGCAGCCCTAATTACAATACAACACAATACAATATAATTTATTACATACAAAAATTACTATGTTTATAGCAATGAACAAGAATCAATATTTAATGCAATAACATGCATAAATCAGCAGCTAAATGTGAGTTACAATAAGATTAACAGGAGCAAGTGAGTTTTACATCATTTAATAATTTTGGCTTCTAAGGTTATTTGTGAGATACGTGTACTTGGGTCAAATTTTACATTATTTACAACTACACTGTGGTAAGTGACAATTTCCTTAATATCAGTTTCAATTATTTACTTACAGAGTATAACATGCTTATTTTTGGAATTTTCGTCCATTGAATCTTGTTATTTATATTGTATAAATTCGAATAATAAAAGTAATATACCATTGCAAGATTAGTGTAAGAAAACTTTACAAGAGCACGTTATTGTTATTACCTCCCTTTGACCAGCCAATATTGTGGTAACAGTGACCACTAAAAGTTTGCAGACATTGTCACTTTGTAAGCCTACTGAATAGCTGTTATTGAAAGTTTGATAACCCTTTATTTTGAAATGCTTTTTTAGTTTTGCTTATATTTTGTTAAGCCACTATTTATGGTTAAGACTACAAAAATAGCTTAAAAACTTTAGTATGAAAAAGAATTACCTTGGATATGGTTTTTGAGGCTTTGGATGTCATATACTGAATCTCATATATGTGATGCATTCATGAAATTTGTTTTCATTTTATCATCTACAATAACAAATATATTAAAAATAATGGTTCTACAAAAAAATAATATTTGAATTTAAGAATTTTCGTTAATTTTATGGTCTCCAAACTTCCGGTAGGCAATATTTGCATCGAATTAAAAAATCTTGGTAATTAGAAATGTTTGAAATAGATAAATGTCTGTTTTCTTTGCAGTCCAAAAAAAACAGCGTTACTTTTGATAATGGGGTTTTAAGGAAATGACAAGTAATTTTGCTGGAACCTCTCACTAATACAGTGGCATCAAAATTACCTTTATATTCGTACTTGTAAAAAACAGTTTTTTTATTCATTGTGTCCTAAGTACCGGTAAGAAAACTATGAAGGAAGTTAGGTGAGTTGGCCACTATACATGGCATAGTTGCTGATATTTTCGTAAAATCTAATTAACAGAAAACTACTGAATACGTACATTTTTTATGTACATGACTGTGCTCTGCTCCCCAAACATGGTATCGTTGTAATTCTAGTATATATTCTAACACTGATAAAGTTGATAGCATCTGACCAATCTGTTAAAAAACATTTAGATATAAGATTCAAGATTCATAATCATCATGATACAAGTATTTGTATGGTTATTTAAATTACTGCACAAATTAAAGGTATACAATCTCTCATGCCACTCGCAATTAAAACTGATTTTGACAATTATTGTCTATGCTAACAAAATAGGATACATGTATTTTCATTCAATACACTATGTTCATCATTATGTTAATCTTTGCATAAGTTAGATAAAAGATATCATCAATCAATGTGGAACCAAGTATTGCTTAAAAATCTAAAAAAACGTCATTAGACAAACTCAAATACGCAAGAACCGAACAAAAAGTTCTCGGAGAGCCTGAGGCCAAGTTTGCTTTTCTACAGTTTCCGTCTCAAATATGAAAATTCTGCACTTTTGCCTTCAGAGCTGTCTACCCCCTCATCAGGTTTTGGGCTCTTAGATCAACCTAAGATGCTGGGGGAAACTTACATTCTCATTCTCAACACCTGGGACATTTTTAGGCCAAAATTGGAGAAAAAAGTAATGAAATTTTAACCTTTTCGACAGGTTCACGTATGCAGAAAATGTCAGTTTTGAGCAATTTTTTACCTAAAAATGGAATAAATTTTCTGATAGAGAAATTCATTTTTCTTACCTCTGGAACTTCTTTTATAAACTTGATGTTTTTATTCTCTCTTAAACAATCTCAAAGTGAAACACATTTTGCTATGATAGATTGCCATCAGTCGCAACCTAAAATATATAACATACGAGAAAGCAAACCAAACATAAAATATTTCTTCATATGTTAAACTAAAAAATATATTAGAAACTTTTGTATGTTTAAGCTTTCGTACAAACCAATCAAATAGAATGCGTTAACTAGTTAGATCAATTATAAAATTTTGAAGACAAATATGTCGGGAAAAAATGTTTAGAGTAATATATTACTGTGGTCACATTTACTAATTGTGGTCAAGTGGCCAAAGTCATATGTTTAACCTGAGGTCTTTTCCATCAAAACGCAGGTGTCATATTAAAAATGTCTTACAACAAAAATATCTTAAGCCAAATTATGAGAATTGAAAAATAATGTTTTTTTGTTTTTGTTTTTTTAATTGGCTTTAACGTAGTATTCAACACATATTTAGGTCATATATACGAAGGCCAGCTCTTCCTACTATAGGTGTCCTGGACACTTTTCTATCACCAGTACTAACTTACCCAACCACGAGGCCGACAACTCATGTATAGGGTATGACCTACCACGACTAGGCTCGAACCCGCAATCTCCGGATTCGAAGTCAGACATGCTAACCACAACGCCACGGCCGCGGCTATAAATATTGTTTTCAATAATAGGTTGATAAATAGAATTGTGTGATGTTATATTCAGAAGGTATACATTATATGATATATACGATACTTCTTAAGAATTGATACAGATAAAAAAATTGATCACTTTATAAAAATATTTTTTTGCATTTAGTTTACAACAAATTTTGTTGTAAGATCTTTTTTGTAATATGACATTGCCGAATATATGAATCTTGAAATTTTTTGGTCTTTTCTACTTTTCTTGATCCACAGACACCCGTCACAACCTGAAATAGACAAAAACACGAGAAGAGAAACCCGACAGAAATATTTGTTTTGTAAAATTACACAAGCATTGTACTAAATCAAATAGAAAAGGATGAAAAAGAAACAAATTAGAATGGACATGGGAAAGGCAAGGGTAGGAAAGCATGCATGGGGACAGGGAGGGGCACGGGCAGGGATTTTTACACCATGAGGGGTTTTATGGTCCGTTTAGGGCGGTCATTTCCGCTACCATTCCCACCTATTCACCAGGGCTATAGGAGGTCTCTGATCACCATTATTCCAAGATAGCTGACTTGCGTAAAAAATTTGTTTTACCTAGTTAAGAAAATCTTATTTAATACCCCTAAAATCCATTCCCCCCATTCAGTTACCCCTAAGTAATCACTCCTTTCTTAGTATTAACCCCAACCCTCCACCTAAAACTGTTAAATCTTCAACGCCTCTGACACAAAATGCACCAAACCCATCTCTAGATTAGCAGTATACTCTTGTTAAAACTAATCAGAACTTAAATCACATAACAATTTCTCCCATATTGAAAAATAAACTGACCCTCATGTAGGTTGTTTAAAACGCTAAGGTCAATATGTGTTTGTTGACTATCAGTTAATATTGTTTAAACTAAAAGAAAGACAATTGTTTGTCCCCCTTGATGTACGAAAGTAAAATCAATTAATTCGTGTATTTAACATCTTTGTGTCATGTGATCTACAATATGTTTTTGTCATACATTTGTAGTAAGTATATCGAATATTGTACATAAAGCTTTGATTGAGGTGATTTTGAGAGTTGGTTGACAGTATAAATGTGTATGTTTGAATGTTTGTAGATACTTAGAATTATATATACATGTGCATTTGTAACAAAATGGATTATATGTACACAGCACACTGAATCATATTTTAGATTTAAAACATGATGATTTTAAGGGGAAAAATCAGGGACTGCGTAAAATCCCTAGAAAATTTCAATGTTTACCTGAATTCCCTGACAAAATTTCACGTAGCTGGGGATTACATGAAATCCCAAAATTTTAAGGGATTACGTGAAATCCTTACATATACATAACTAAATAGAGAGTCTGTACTGTTTTGTTTTTATGAAAATCAAACACTATTTTAAGAGTAGTTTTAGTAGTTTTTATTGCAAAAATGTTTGTGAAACTGTACTCAATCTTTATAGCAGTTTTCAGTTGAGTTTCGTCTTTAATTAAAATAGTATTACTATACTGAAAATCAGCACAAAGTGCTTGTTGTTTGTGATTAACTTAACTGGAAAGGAATCACTATTTTCTATTACAGCAAAGGAGAATAAATGAATAGTTGAATTTTAAAGTTAACTCACTTAAAGAACTTTTTGAGTCTGTACCATCATATGCGATACTTAACTTTTTGAAGGAAATAAATGTATATAATAAGATATAGAGCTTCACATCATTAATATCGTTTGAATTAATAGTATCATTGATTGTTTTCGGCGCGATATGACCTTTTTGTGTTGGTGCGCCGTAAAACCCAAACAAACAAAACAAACAAACAGAATAGTTGAAATTCTCCATCCCAGGGCCAACATCGGGCTGATTAGTCATATGATTGTTGACATTGGGAACAAAGAATCCAGGGGTTGGGGCAACAACTCCTCTACTCAACCCTGGAGCAGGCACACCACGCCCAACAGCCCCAGGGTTCTGTCTTACCCATCTACCTCTTCTAGTAAGCAAAGTAAAAAGGAGTGTAGTGTGTTAACATATTGATAAGGCTTTATTGTAAGTGCTCAGACGATCATTTAATGGGCGAAATAAGCAGTAAGTGAACAGTGAATACACAAACGTTCATTCATGAATGCTAATACGTACACTTGCTATTCTAAGTATTACAGAGAAATGGACAATTATGTAAGGATTTTGATCGTGTTCATGATTTACATCACTTGCAATACTTAGAGGCATTAAAAACAGCAACAGTAAAACAACACAGATCTTTCAAACAGACACAAAGCATAAAAGAGAAAGTTGTTTATGTTTTTAATTTTTGTTATGAAAAAGACGCTACAATCAAAAAGCGGAACAAGAAGCTAAAGGTTTTCCACATTAAAAAGAATAGTGGTAAAAACATCTTTGGATGTTTAAAGCAGATGTACCAACCTACAGGTAGTGTAAAAGACCATGCATGTTTTTGTACTTTAAACAATGGACTTGCCCGCTCAAAAGGTGAATACTCGTATACTGATGCTTGTACGTCATTTTTACTGATTTTAATATACCACTTTGACGTTCAAATCTATAACAAATAGTTCTTTACTGACACTAACCAAAAACGGTAAGAAAACATTGGAAAAATCAAAACGCTTTTCCTCTTAAACATGTTCGTAAACTATTTAGAATAGGACAACTATTATTTCTTACAATATATAAAAAATCTAAAAATTAGTTCGTATTATAAATAATCATTACATTATAGATAAAAAAATATCTTACACTGTATATTTCATAAACAATTTATTTACACTTACAAGTTGAAATAATATTGTTATTAAATAATTACAAGAAAAACATTTAAACTGATTGTATACACAATTTAATTACCTCTTTCGAAAATGAAAATAAGGAAAAAAACTTACAATAATCCTGTATGCATTATCTTATAGTTAAACAATATCATACAAGTAAGTATCATGTAGTAAAAATCATTAACTATTATCATAAAAAGCATTTAGCTTTATATCAAAAGACAACTTTTATATACCGAACTTATTATTGCAAAATGCTTAAGTTTACAAAAATGATGTTTCAGTAATTTAGAATAATTAAACTTATCATTTAATTTATTTTCATAAAATAAAAATGAACTATGTCAAATACCTTTCACATCCATGTATACAGCAACACAATTCATTATACATTATTTGTTCTTACGAATACTCCGCGAGGCAAATAGAAAGTATAACAAGGACATATGGTGCTTTTGGAATTACAAATTGTTCTTTCTCTAAATTATCTTTAAACATATACATGTAATTAGCTCCCTAGCCAGACTTAGTACTATCGTCTTTGTGTCCGTTATTCCATGTATCATAAATAGCACCTTATAAATTTGGTGCATCATTATTATATTGTGAATAGATAGTGAATTCCGATCTAGCTATCCTCCCATAAAGGGCCCTTCACTAGATTACTCAAAATTATGTGTTAAAAATATTAGAATAATTTCGATCTAGCTATCCTCCCATAAAAGGGCCCCTCACTAAATTGCTCAGAATTATGTCTTAAACTCTAAGAATAATTCCGATCTAGCTATCCTCCCATAAAGGGGCCTTCACTAGATTGCTCAGAATTATGTGTTAAACTCTAAGAATAATTCCGATCTAGCTATCCTCCCATAAAGGGCCCTTCACTAGATTGCTCAGAATTATGTGTTTAAACTCTTAGAATAATTCCGATCTAGCTATCCTCCCATAAAGGGTCCTTCACTAGATTGCTCAGAATTATGTGTTTAAACTCTTAGAATAATTCCGATCTAGCTATCCTCCCATAAAGGGCCCTTCACTAGATTGCTCAGAATTATGTGTTTAAACTCTTAGAATAATTCCGATCTAGCTATCCTCCCATGAAAGGGTCCTTCACTAGATTGCTCAGAATTATGTGTTAAACTCTTAGAATAATTCCGATCTAGCTATCCTCCCAAAGAGGGTCCTTCACTAGATTGCTCAGAATTATTGATATCTTTTAATATTTCAATGAGGAAATGTTTAGGTCTTACTTCTTACTAACAAATACAATAATTATAGACATAGTACATCATTATCAAGCATCATCAGGTCTAATAACATGTATATGAAAAGTACATTTTTGAAAGTTTAGTTAGAAAAAAACCCACATTTTTTCATGTGTATTTAAAACAAAAAAAAAAACGTTACAAAATAATAAATACAATGAATATGTTTGTATATACATAGAAGTGTAGGTATAAGTATAAATCATTGATTTTGTGTATGAAGTAGGTGATTTAAATGTCAAAATTCTATTGAATATAACAAATGCAAAACAAAATTGAAATGATAGCCTAACAATAATTAAAACATTCATTTCTACTAGAATGTATTGACATTAAAAAATACATTGCATGAGTATATTTTTATTGGAGAGAAAAATGTTTTGAAAAGTTTCCAATGTTTTCTTGATATATCAATCAGTATGTAATAACATAATTTCTGCTAACAATATTTGTATGTAGGAGAAATGGTTAACAGTATATCATATACATGTAACTCCTTAATTGAAACAAACAACAGGTAATGACATTTTATTTCGAGATAGAAATCTCAATGAGAATAACATGTCATGGGTTGACATGTTATACTTTATCGATATTTTTAACTTAGTGGGTCAATTTAACAAAATATGAGCTCAAAAACAGGGGAAATGAATATATTAACCCTATTACTATGTAAGTAATATCTACGCACTTATCCACTGGGCCAAACGTACTGAACAGATACATTTGCTTTCATAAGAACGAAAAATACTTTAAAACTATACCACAATATCCCGTACTAACGTGTTCCTCCATAAATTGGATGAGTCCAAAATAAAAAGTACAAATCATGCTATGTTTACATAATTGATTTATATATCTGTTATCTTTAAACAGAGATCTAAATGAGAAAAGGGCAGCATTTTTAACATAACATAGAGCGTGTATGTTAACTTAATTAAAGAATAAAACCCTACATGAGAGAAATGATAGAATGACAAGTCATTGAGTGTGTATGATATCTTGAATTAAGGCAGAGACTTGCCTAAGCATTTTGTAAGAATGACAAGTCATTTTGTGCATGTTATCTGAATTTAAGGCAGAAACTTGCCTAAGCATTATTTAAGAATGCCAAGTCATTATGTGAGTCTGTTATCTAAATTGAGGAGAGAAAACTACATGAGAGAAATGATAGAATGACATGTCATATTGTAAGTCTGTTATCTAAAATGAGAATATTTATTTATTTTATTTATTTATTGGAGTTAACGCCGTATCAACACAATTTAGGTCATTTCACGGCGTCCAGCGCACCTAACCTAGCTTTCCTGGACCATTGTCTATAACCAGTACTCACCTACCCTTCCACAAGGCCGGAAACTTCTCCATATTATCTAATCAATGGAGGAAAATCGACATTATTGTCAAATTTTCATGGAAGGGTATAACCTCCCCGGGTGGGATTCGAACCCGCACCCCCTCGGGCACGAGTATCCAAATCCCGGCGCGCTACCAACTGCGCTATCGACCCGGGTAAAAATGAGAATAGAAAACTACATGAGAGAAATGATAAAATGACATGCCATAGTGTGTGTATGTTATCTTAATGAAAGATAAAAAAAACCTACATAAGAGAAATGATTGAATGACATGTCAAATAGAGTGTACGTTATCTTAATTGCGGATAAAAAAATACATGAGAAAAATGATAGAACGACATGACATTTTGTGTGTATGTTATCTTTATTAAAGATACAAAATCCTACATGAGAGAAATGATAGAATGGCATGCCATATTGTGTGTATTTTATCTTAATTAAAGATGGAAACCTACAAGAGAGAAATGATAGAATGGCATGTAATATTGTCTGTATGTTATCTTAATTGAAGACAGATACTTACCTTTGAGAATTGATAGAATGTGATAGAATGACATGTCAAATTGTGTGTATGTTATCTTAATTGAAGACAGATACATGTACTTACCTTAGAGAATTGATAGAATGACATGTCAAATTGTGTGTATGTTATCTTAATTGAAAATAGAAACCTGTATAGAAGAAATGATAGAATGACATGTCAAATTGTGTGCATGTTATCTTAATTGAAAATAGAAACCTGCATAGAAGAAATGATAGAATGACATTTCACATTGTGTGTATGTTATTTTAATTGAAGATAAAAACCTACATGAAAGAAATAATATAATGACATGTCATATTATGAGTTTATTATCTTAATTAAAGACAGATTCTTACCTTAGAGAATTAATAAAATGACTTGTCATATTATGTGTATGTTATCTAAACTGAGGATAAAAAGTCCACGAGAGAAATGATAGAACAACATGTCATTTTGTGTGTGTATGTTATCTCAATATAAGATACAAAAACCTACATGAGAGAAATGATAGAATGACATGTCATATTGTGTGTAAGTTATTTTAATCGAAGATAGAAACCTACATGGAAGAAATGATAGAATGACATGTCATATTGTGTGTATGTTATATTAATTGAAGATAGAAACCTACATGAGAGAAATGATAGAATGGCATGTCAAATGGTCTGTTTTTTTTTTAGTTGAAGACAGATACTTACCTGAGAGTTATGATAGAATGACATGTCATATTGTGTGTATGTTATTTAAATTGAAGAAGGAAACCTACATGGAAGAAATGATAGAATGACATGTCATATTGTGTGAATTTATCTTATATGAAGAAAGAAACCTACAAGGGAGAAATGATAGAATGACATGTGATATTGTGTGTAAGTTATCTTAATCGAAGATAGAAACCTATATGGGAGTGTGACAGAATGACATGTGATATTGTGTGTAAGTTATCTTAATTAAAGATAGAAACCTACTTGAGAGAAATGATAGAATGGCATGTCAAATTGTCTATATGTTTTCTTCAGTTGAAGACAGATACTAACCTGAGAGTAATGATAGAATGGCATGTCATATTGTGTGTATATTATTTGAATTGAAGATAGAAACCTACAAGGGAGAAATGATAGAATGACATGTCATATTGTGTGTATATTATTTAAATTGAAGATAGAAACCTACATGGAAGAAATGATAGAATGGCATGTCAAAGTGTGTGTATGTTATTTAAATTGAAGAAAGAAACCTACAGGGGAGAAATGATAGAATGACATGTGATATTGTGTGTATGTTATCCTTATACACAAAATGCAAAAAATGGCATATCATAAGAGTATAATTTATCTTATTTGAAGACAGAAACCTTAATGTACATGAGAGTTATGATAGAATGACATGCCATATTGAGTGTACATGTTATCTAAATGAAAGACAGATACGTAAATGGGACTAAGGGTTTTTTACATACGACCCCTCGATCAGTAGACAAGCATGCTACCAACTGAGAGAGCCGGGTGGCTTATTCACAGAGATTGCTCAATGTACTTGGTCTCATATCATATTGACTAGAACAGAAAGTAAAGTTTGTTTAATTTTGTCTGTGTTATTTAATACACAGACTAGTATAATGTGAAAATAAAATACTGCTAGACACCAACTTATGTTATATAAATTGTATAATTTTGTATGTAAAATGAAATAAAGTTTGTTAGTTTGTTTGTTGGATTAAACGCCGTAGCCACACGTTGTATAGGTCATATAACGGCGATCAGTCAACCTACTCATTGCTCCCGGAAAGGCTAAATCTCCAGATTTATCTGTTAACCACCTATTAAGCGCATACTTTCGTCAGGGACTGACAACTGCCTTACTGTCCGAATCGAACCCACGACCCCACGATCAGTAGACTTGCGTGCTACCAACTGAGCTTACCGGGCGGCTCTATAAATGGTGTAATGTTGTATGTATTATAAATGAAATAAAGTATGAAACATGTCCATACTTTGTGTTAAGTTAAATATGATTACACTAAGTGTATGGAAACAATTTGTCTTGATATATGTTATTTGAAATAAGTCTAGTCATATAACATTTAAATATGTTGTCAACATGTAAATAGCAATTAAAATTTGAATGTGTAATGTTCAACTAAAAATATTAAAGTATGCACTAAATTATTACAAGCAATACTACATCGCAATTTACATTCCCTAAATAATAGGTGTAGCTTCAACCAACCGTCTTTTTTTCTTAGTAAGTAACGCATGTCCTCCCTCATTTTATAAGTATAACCACGAACAAAGTCTCTCATTTCTTAACTAATCCCCATCATATATCGTTCATGATTAACGTATAACCACATGAATCAATTTTAAAGTTAAATACAAACAATCATATTATTTCCCCTTCCCTCAAAGAAAAAAACCACCAACCACTCTCCCAATTACCAAAACCTACCCCCCCCCACCGACAATCCCATAATTTTCCCCCAAAACATTAATTTTATTTCTTAACTAGATAAAACTAATATTCAAGGCCACAAGCCAGCATGGATACAAATAATAATGACCAAAGCGTTCCGAACCTCTGGTGCTGGGGGATATGAAGCCAATGACTCTTAAAAACCCCAACAGACCGAACCCACTTCATGGCGGGGATGGGGCAAATAGAATGGGATATGCATGCGGGACCTGAGATATCAGTGCAAATCTCAGATCAGACACGGACAGACCAAAGACAAAAAAACATGTAAAAGCATAATGGCAAAAAGTATAATCAATTAGACTACAATAAGATTAAACAGATAAAAAACTAGAAATGTCATTTGTTAATAAACAAAGTATGCACAAGTCAAACGAATATATTTATTTGATAATGAGTAATAAAAATATTAGTACACACAACTTAATCAATATCCCCCATACACAGGCTCACATACCCAGTGCTCGTGCGCAACCCGATCTCCACTCAGAGCCAGTGCCAATGCGTAGCCCATCACCATACACTCACTCAGTGCTCGTATGACCCTATTAAAAACACGAACTAAGTGCTCATGCGCACCCTATTTTCACACTCACACCCCACAACCCACACTCAGTGCTCGTATGACCCTATTAAAACACGAACTAAGTGCTCATGCGCACCCTATTTCCACACTCACACCCCACACTCACTCAGTGCTCGTATGACCCTATTAAAAACACGTACTAAGTGCTCATGCGCACCCTTTTTCCACTGTCACACCCCACACTCACACTCAGTATGGCACTTATCCCAAAACTCGTACTTAGTGCTCATGCGCACACCCATTACCGCATTCACGTCCCACATTTACACCCCGTGCTCATACGCTTCCCCACCACACTTACACTCAGAGCTCACATGCACCCTCACACTCATACTTGGTGCTTATACGGCCCCTACCCCAAAACTTATACTCAGTGCTCAAATGCACTCCCATCCGCACATCAACACCCCGCACTCACACTCCATGCTCATACGCACCAATCCCACACTCTCACACAGCAATATATTAACGTTTTTGATAGCTAATTGATGTGCTTCACGTATTAGTAAACAATATTGAACTTGCCCTTGATTAACTTTCATATAGGTTATCAGATAATTCGCCAAACAAACGAAATTTATTACATACTTATTTGGTTTAAATTTTTAACTTATCGGATGGTTACGAAGTTAGCCGAGCGTGAGCGTAGCATACGATTGCATCAAGGGCAATTTCAACCTTGTTTATTAATAACAAATACTTTAGTTTATTAACAAATGACATTTCTAGAAAATAAATGATAAATAAATAAACACTTACCAAGTCTTCGCTGTAACTGTCGTAAAGTCTTCCAGCATGTTGAACAATAACCAAAGCGTTTTATTATATACCTCTAAAACTATAGGGAAACCATTTAGTCACACGTTTTTAATTGTGCAGATTTGATAAATACTTAACTTGAAATAACAGCCACTTAAATACCATTAGCTGAAATAAAAAGAAAAAAGGCAGATAAGCAGTAAGGCTAAAATCTAAGTTTTTTAGAAACTTAAATTTCATGTAAAGATGTGGTTAACGCCTAAGCTACACATTGTTTAAGGTCATGTCACAGCGGTCAGACAACCTACTTACCGTTCCTGTTTTAACCATTTACTAGGCATATACTTCCGTCAGTGACTGACACATACCCTACATTATTAATGATCAGTGGTAGAAATCATTCAATGACCAAACTCCACGAAAGTATACTCCGCCCGGGTATCGAACCCACGACCTATCAATCAGTAGATTTGCGTGCAAACAAATGAGCTAGACGGGCGGCTCTAAGCATTAAATTAATTCGGAAATTTCAATGTAAAATGTACTTAAAAGTTAATATACAGTATTTTGACTAGTGTCAATTGTCAAACTGGCGGGACAAATACGGAGCTACCGGCACATAATTTTGTAACTAAGAGCACAGCTTCGTAAGTGACTGCCAACTGTCGTACAGCAGTAAAAATCAGAATTGCTGTAAAAATAATTCACTGTAAATGTCTAAGAAAGTTTGTTGGTTAATCCCATTAACCATGGATTCGTGAGGAGAAGATTTACGCAAAATTATATATAATAAAATTTCACAACCCTTATATATAATTTGGTATGCAGAAAACAGTCTATGGTGTCATAACCAAATATTTATCATCTCTATAACATTCCATGAGTAATAATAACCAACAACATTTTACCAAGAAGCAGAAGTCTTATACGTGAGCTTTGGGATTAGAGATCATGGGTTCGAATCTCTCAAGGGGTATAGCTTTTGACGCTATTAAAATTCTGAATGTGTCACTTTTGCCAGGTGTACATCAGTAAATGGTGTCCTAAATGATGGTAAGTTCAATTATCAGGGGTTATCGTACATTAATGGTTGATCGATTTATTATGTATATAGGAAAGCAGAAAATTAAAAACGGAGTTGGACTCAAAATGAATTTTACGTATTAAAAATTGAAGTTTTAAATTTAGTATTAAAAATATACTTCCTTTATTATATAAGTGAAGACATTGATCATTATCATCAAACTAATCTATACATAAATAGCTAATTATATCACAGCAGTACTTTCATAACACTTCGTAAATCCATAGAATCTGAAAGCATAAGAATATATAAGGAGTTTGACGTGGAGTATAACAAGCATCTAACCGATTTTACACATATTAGCTGAAAACACGATGCCAAAATAAATATAACAGGATTGTAATGGCACAAAATCGATTTTACAAATATTTGTTGAAAAACACGATGATTTCATCCTTATATTATTCAAATCCTAATTCATGGGCTGTTTATACTTACAAGTATGAACAAAACCAACATATTTGTAATCATGAGTAAGATTATAGTAATGATTGTGTTCTTGATAAGTAACAAGGGAAGTAAATCTTCTAAAGTTAGTGTTTATTTTCTGTACGAGTTATTTCCCTTGCCTATATTTACATAGATACGAACCTACTGCCAATAACTGACCAGTGTGCAAAGGCATTGAGCACAGATTAAGAAAACAATGAGTGACAGATTTAGGATGGACTAATGTAGTAAGTGAAAAGAAAGAAATTGGAAAAAAAATGATTGACAAGTTTCCCGCCCTTTGACCAGACCTCTGGCTACCGGCTAAGTCATTGGTACCTGTGCCATGTTACATATAAAATGTAGTTTGCAATTCAGTAAAAGTTGTAATGGTGAACTTATAACAGTGTTTAGTCCTGAAATATGTGGAAAAAATCAGAATCGGATAATTCTATATCTGTTAAATTTACTGTCAGCAATGTTCAATTAAAAGATTTCAATTATAATGAAACCAAGTTTATAATTGATTAAATTTAAAATGAAATAAAAAAATGGTGGTAGCCTGACTAATATGGCAATATTAGAATACTCGAGCAGTGTTCCAGTGCTATGATACATGCAAACAATTCGAGAGATCCTAGGTTCGAACCCCCAGCAGAGGCCATTTTGCAAGAACGATAACTCCGATAGCTTCAATGTATCTATGTATAAATTGGTATTTGCGATCAGTTGTACATTCAAGGTTTTGTAAAATACTCCGTGTAAAGATTTATAGGAAGATATCAGAAGTCCGACGATCAGGGCAAAAATATTATTTTATTGACACATCATTGTATAAAATTCACAATACACATTTTCACTATTTATAATAAACATTAAATGCCAAAGTGGTCTGCTTAAATCAGTAAAATGTTGAGCGTGCGACACATCTTTCAACTTTTAAGTGGGCAAGTCTGTTGTTCAAAGTACAAAAACACGCATGACCTATAAAACAATCTGTAGGTGAAAAGTCACAACAAAAACACAAGTCTTGAATTTAACAATGATATAAGGCTATAAAAATTAAAGATATAGGGTAGTAAGATATGTGGCACAAAATGAAATATAAATAACCTTGAAAAATGAAATCAAATAATGTAAATCCAATTCAAAAAAATATTCCAAAATTTAAGAAATTTCAAATTAAAAAATGGCTGCGGTTTAGTCGTGTTTGATTGGATATCAGGGGCGAGTTTCCTGCGCATTATCGCTAGCTAGTGTTTTGTGCCCTGGTACCCTTCTTACATAAAAAGTAATAGACATTCGATATCAAATTAAAGGTACCAGGGGACTAAACGCTAGCTAGCAATATGCGTAGGAAACTCGCCCCAGATTAATGTTGATTTGAATAAGAATGACCAGAGGCTAAAGTTTCAAAGGTGACAACTTGATAGGTCAGCACATGACTAATCTATCTACGAGTAATAAAATGATGATATAGACTATTATTGCGCTGACACATCGAAATATAGACCGGTCAAATTGAATGATCTACGAAATACATAGCATTTAGCAGCAAGTTAATTGACCTGATATTGAATCGAACCAAGGCGCCTTGCCTATGTCGAGGACCTGCATGAGTGTATCTTTATAGGATCCATACCTAAGTGCAAAGTCTACCACGTAACTATGATAGAAAGATTGAAGGCAATTGAATACAGTGGTCGTATTATACCTTATGTACAGCAAGATCTCTGTATATTTATATAGGGTACATGGCTACAGGTTTGAGCATTAAAATTACAAAACTTTTCAACTTAATACCCAGGTAACCGGTATCAGGTAAAACAATGAAAATACCATAGAAATACACAACGGTACTTACTCGTCACTCTCTGACATTCACATTTTAACTTTTAAATTCCAAGCAAATCACAGAATTTGTAGTCCAAATATATATATACATTTTGTATATACATTTTAGGACGAATATTTTACACTATGACTGGCTTTACAATAAAAGGAATGCTTACTTGTTCATGTAATTCAAACAAAACTAGGATTATGTCCCTTACCAATTAGCAACGTTCTCAACACAAAGAGAGAGCACGTCAAAAATTCACTAATAGTGGCATAGCAAACAGTTTTCGATTGGCGAGCTTAATATTTCACAGATTTGTCTAGTGGGAAATAAATACGCTATTTCCCACTAGACAAATCTGGTTTCGTGTAAATCGCATAATATTTATTAAATAACATGTCGGGGGCTAACCCTTCTAGTCCCCATTTTCCTACGGGTCTGACTAAAACATATAGAGAATATTTAGATAGCCTAATATTTCATTCACTGAATTCAATACACGTTATAAAAACACAGGCGTGGCTAGACATTAATCCGTAAAAACAGCTAGCGCTCTATTTCAACACTGCTTGCTGTGTAATTTCTGAGTTTTCGTATTGACAGAAACATGATGATTACCTCCTCTTGAAGACATCTTTAATTTACATTTAATATTTGATTATCAGTTACTACTTACGTTAATATTTAGAGTCCTTATTCGTTAACTTGTTCCTATGAATATATGTAGCTTGTACTAAATACGTTACTTACTAGCAATATTGAACATTTACCAAACTATAATGAGCCGCGACGGCTAGCTCAGTTGGTAGCACGCAAGTCTACTGATCGAGGGGTCGTGGGTTCGATTCCCGGACGGGCATACTTTCGTGGAGCTTGGTCATGAAATTATTTCTACGACCATTCTCCCTCCTACCTATGATTTTAATCATGTAGGGCAGTTGTCAATCACTTATGAAAGTATGCGCTTAGTAGTTGGTTTACAGCTAAATCGAGAGATTTAGCCTTTCCAGGAGGAGTGAGTAGGTTGACTGACCGGCGTTTTATGACCTATACAATGTGTTGATACAGCGTTAAACCCAACAAAAACAAACAAAACAAACCAAACTATATCAACTACAGTAGATATCTTAAAGATAACCGTAACAAGCCTGACCATCATCAACACTGTTTTCTTCGGGTTTTTTGTTGGGTTTAACGCCGTAGCAACACATTGTATAGGTCATATCACGGCGGTCAGTCAACCTACTTATCGTTCCTAGAAAGGCTTAATGTCTAAATATTGCTGATAACCAGTTACTAGGCACATACATCCGTCATTGACTAACAACTGCCCAAAACGATTAAGAATCAGTGGTAGGTGGGAGAATATCCGTAGAAATCATTTCATGAACAAACTCCTCGAAATTTCCCGCCAGGAAATCAAACCCACGACCCCTTGATCAGTGGACCTGTGTGCTACTAAATGAGTTACATGTAGCATGTCGGCTTTAACTCATTTATTAACAATGTTTCCACAGACGATCGTGCATAGGTCAATTGATAAAGGCCATGAGTATGTACGCAATTTAAGTGATGAGTTTGTCTACTCATTAGGCGAATAGGCCTAAGGTGATGCACAATAATATCATTTTACTAGTTTAAACAAATCACTTTGAGTTTTACACATCGGTTTTCTAACCTAAACGATATTTTTCTGAGAAATGTCAAATAGGAACTTGGAA
This sequence comes from Mactra quadrangularis, assembly GCA_025267735.1. Classification (NCBI taxonomy): domain Eukaryota; kingdom Metazoa; phylum Mollusca; class Bivalvia; order Venerida; family Mactridae; genus Mactra; species Mactra quadrangularis. The sequence goes on from CM046303.1 coordinate 28,482,836, forward strand.
TCAGGGTCCGTATTTTCTTACAACCGATTACATGTATTAATTAGCGTCCAAATGTTATACTTTAAGTCATCTATACAAAGAAAATAATGAAAATGATACATTATAATGGGTTAATGCAACAAAACAGACCTCGGGACAAATTCTACAATATCACGACAAGCATTTGACTCCTGGCAACCAGAAGTTTAAGGGATCGTTCTTAGTACCATTTACTGGCATTTAGTTATCGTGTTTAAAGTTACCATTCATGCAAATTTGTTCTACTTTACATGCTGGTCTAAAAAAGTGAACAAAATAACACTAGTTGGATGCCATAAAGTCACTAACTTTGATACGGGTTTTACTGTCCGGGCATTCCGGTATTTACCCCGAACCCAATACGGACGAATCTGTCGAATCATTTTATATTTGACTTCCTTATACGAAGGGACAGGCGCACCATGTTATCCGATTGAAATGGCGAATATTAAATTAATTTATGGAAGAAAACCCTACCTATAGATGGCATTTAAGTTTATGTCCCACACTGATCTAGGACTGCAACGATTCACTGGAAAGTCGATTCGATGCAATTGGATTTTTTCTTTCGATACATTTTAAAGAATAACTTATTCCAAATATACAGAAATACATTCATTAAAACTTTTGAGCTTAAAACTAACTTAGAATGAGTGTTTCTTGAATTAATAACATTTTCTTTTTGATCAATTTGGAAGATCAATAAAGCAAATGAGTTTTCATACAGATTTATTTATCGCTAGTTTATCATTGTAACTAAAATAGATAAGTTTAAAGGCTGTGTTCCAAATCGAAATCAAACCGGAGCCCTCACAATCGACTATCGATGAACCGAATAGAATCGTTGCAGCCCTGAACTGATCACAAAATGTAACGTGGTAAAGGTACCGTGATAAACTTACTTTTTAAAGTAAAGATGTGAAATGACAACCAGCTTCACAATGTTAATGTTACTTTTTTAGTTTTCTAATGTGACATCGAGCACGTGATCATCACAGGGACATAATATGCCCCTTAACTGGCCCCGATAAAGACCGATACCCATATAAAGAAAAGGTCACAAAGTCGGCAATATTACCGAGAACGGTTCGGTAGCGCAGTTGGTAGCGCGTCTAGATTTCGAATCTAGTGTTCTTAGAGGTACGGGTTCGAAGCCCAACCGGGGAGGTTATACCTTCTCATGAAAATTTGACAATAATGTCAATTTTCCTCTATCAATGAAGTACATGGAGACAGTTTCGGCCTTGTGGAAGGGTATGCGAGTACTGGCTATAGACAAGGGTCCAGGAAAGCTATGTTAGGTGCGCTGGACGCCGTAAGATAACCTAATTACCTTACCATGTTGGCACGGCTTTAAACCCACTATAAAAATAGCTCGTTTGTGATAACTTGAGACAAATCTAAATATATTCTATGCAACTAAACGAACTATAACACGTGGTCAACTTTCCTTGCAAGACACGCCTGGTTTATGATTATTATGCTTGCTCATTATAGTGCAATCAATATTATATGATATATACATGTGCATTTCCTTTAAATATAGGCAATAAAAAATAAATACATGCATTAATAATTAAAGAATATTTTATAAATAAATAGGCTTACCTCTCCATGCGGTCGTTTCTTTTCCCAACTACACCTATAGGCTATACACAAACTACAACTAGTAAGCACGGAAAGTCCGTGATTCACGTTCCACGCTTCACTGTACATTAGACAGTCAATGAATTTAGATGTGTACAATAAAGTAAACACTCTCGTTCCAACCAAGTGACCACACTATACTTCATAATCAAAACAAAAGCACAAAATTAACCTGTTCGTTTTATGTTATTTACTTTTTTTGAAACCCCACATTATTTTAAACATTAAGAATAACTTTTCTGTATGTTAATTTTGCTTTAGTTGTATTATTGCTGATTTAATTCCATGAGTTCTGGTCCCTATAAGGTCATTAAATACTAGGTCTTTACCTTCAGTCGGCAATGCTACGTTTGTATTAATTTTCTTTTATGAGTTTATGTGAATTTGCTAGTCTGGATTACCTGCCCCTTACCACTATCGTCATCGGGTCAGCCGTGATCATGGCGGCCTCCTCAGTAATTATTCAAGAAATACTTTGTATTACGTTTTCTTAATCTTGCATGATCATTTGCTGACGATAGTAACTTTAGTAGCAGTTCGGTACTATATAGGTCATTCGATTTCGGACGTGGATTTATTTATTTATTTATTGGAGTTAACGCCGTGTCAACACAATTGTAGGTCCTTTTACGGCTACCAGCGCACCTAACCTAGCTTTCCTCGACCATGTCTATAACCAGTACTCACCTACCCTTCCACAAGGCCGGAAACTTCTCCATATTATCTAATCAATGGAGGAAAATCGACATTTTGTCAAATTTTCATGGAAGGGTATAACCTCCCCTCAGGCACGAGTATCCAAATCCCGGCGCGCTATCAACTGCGCTATCGACCCGGGTTTTCGGACGTGGATTAGTCTTGTTAGAATTTCGGATACTTTATTTAGCATAGATGTAACCGAACAACTAAAAAAAGTATCCACTGTAATTCTTGTACAATGATCCTTTGATTTAAGCCTGTGTAGAGAGAATTTATCATTTGAAAACATAATTATCCAATACCTAATTCATTACATCGGGCGCGGCCATGATCATGGTTTGCCTGACGTACTTTTACCTGTCAAAGTACGACTGGGAACCAGACAATGTTTTATCAGATGAAGGCTAGATTGAAGTTCTTTCGCTAAAAATGTGTTATTGTTTGTTCCTGTTAGAGATAAGTGTGAGGTGTCTTTACCCTAGAACCTGGTTTAAAGTTTAAACCTCCAGTAGCTTTTAGTTTGTCACTGTTCGTTCCAAGGCGGAAACGGGTTTCTCTTCTAAAACTGTATGACCTAGAAATTTCATATTTGGCGCATGGTATAACCTTAGATTCCTCTGCGAAGAGTGCTCAAATTATGTCCCTTAAGTAAAAAAGACCCCGTTCCAGAAATAACAAACTTTACTTGGAGATTTATCCGCAAATGTTAAAATTCTCGTTAACTGTGAGGTCTAGTTCTAGGTGTGTGAAGTTGGCGTGTAGATTGTACATTGTAATTCAACTCGTAGTTCGCGAATTACTAGCTAGCAAGTAGATGGGTATTCAACTTGTAGTTCGCGAATTACGAGCTGGCTAGTAGTTGGGTATTCAAGTTGTAGTTCGACCTGGACTCACCAGCATAGGTATCGTTTGAATTACTAGCTAGTAGTTGGGTGTTCAACTTGTATTTCGACCCGGACATACTAGCAAATGTTATTTTTTGAATTACTAGCTAGTAGTTGGGTATTTAACTTGTAGTTCGACCCGGACACATTACTATACATAACATTTGAATTACTAGCTAGTAATTGGGTATTCAAGTTAAAGTTCGACCCGGACTCACCAGCATAGGTATTTTTTGAATTACTAGCTAGTAGTTGGGTATTAAAGTTGTAGTTCGACCCGGACTCACCAGCATAGGTATTTTTTTAATTACTAGCTAGTAGTTGGGTATTTAAGTTGTAGTTCGACCCGGACTCACCAGCATAGGTATCGTTTGAATTACTAGCTAATAGTTGGGGGTTCAACTTGTAGTTCGACCCGGACACACTAGCAAATGTATTACTTGAACTACTAGCTAGTAGTTGGGTATTCAACTTGTAGTTCGGCCCGGACACACCAGCATAAGTATTTTTTGAATTACTAGCTAGTAGTTGGGTATTCAAGTTGTAGTTCGACCCGGACTTACAGCATATGTATTTTTTGAATTACTAGCTAGTAGATGGGTATTCAAGTTGTAGTTCGACCCGGACTCACCAGCATAGGTATCGTTTGAATTACTAGCTAGTAGTTGGGTATTCAACTTGTAGTTCGGCCAGGCACACCAGCATAGGTTTTTTTTATAACTAGCCAGTAGATGGGTATTCAACTTGTAGTTTGACCCGGACACACCAGCATATGTATCTTTTGAACTACTAGCTAGTAGTTGGGTGTTCAACTTGTAGTTCGACCCGGACACACCAGCAAATGAGGTATGTGAAGTTGGCGACACGAATACCCAACTACTAGCTAGTAATTCAAATGTTATTTATAGTAATGTGTCTGTGTCGAACTACAAGTTGAATACCCTATTACTAGCTAGTAATTCGAATGTTATGTATAGTAATGTGTCTGGGTCGAACTACAAGTTGAATACCCAACTACTAGCAAGCGCGTAATTCGCGAACTACAAGTTGAATACCCATCTACTAGCTATCTAGTAATTCGCGAACTACGAGTTGAATTACAATGTACTCTACACGCCAACTTCACATACCTCATTTGCTGGTGTGTCCGGGTCGAACTACAAGTTGAATACCCAACTACTAGCTAGTAATTCAAAAAATACCTATGCTGGTGAGTCCGGGTCGAATAACAACCTGAATACCCAACTACTAGCTAGTAATTCAAACGATACCTATGCTGGTGAGTCCTGGCCGAACTACAAGTTGAATACCCATCTACTAGCTAGTAATTCAAAAAATACCTATGCTGGTGTGTCCTGGCCGAACTACAACTTGAATACCCAATTACTAGCTAGTAATTCAAACGATACCTATGCTGGTGAGTCCGGGTCGAACTACAACTTGAATACCCAACTACTAGCTAGTAATTCAAAAAATATTTATGCTGGTGAGTCCGGGTCGAACTACAAGTTAAATATCCATCTACTAGGTAGTAATTCAAAACATACCTATGCTGGTGTGTCCTGGCCGAACTACAACTTGAATACCCAATTACTAGCTAGTAATTCAAAAATTACCTATGCTGGAGAGTCCGGGTCGAACTACAACTTGAATACCCAACTACTAGCTAGTAATTCAAAAATTACCTATGCTGGTGAGTCCGGGTCGAACAACAAGTTGAATACCCATCTACTAGCCATTAATTGAAAAAATACCTATGCTGGTGTGTCCAGGCCGAACTACAACTTGAATACCCAATTATTAGCTCGTAATTCAAACGATACTAATGCTGGTGTGTCCATGTCGAAGTACAACTTGAATACCCAACTACTAGCTAGTAATTAAAAAAATACCTATGCTGGTGAGTCCTGGCCGAACTACAAGTTGAATACCCATCTACTAGCTAGTAATTCAAAAAATACCTATGCTGGTGTGTCCTGGCCGAACTACAACTTGAATATCCATCTACTACCTAGTAATTCAAATGATACCTTTGCTGCTGTGTCCGTAGTCCTAAATATAAGACCCTACGTATGTTTTTTTATCATTTGGACATTTCTCTGTTACGTAGGGTCATAACGGATAGCTTCAAAAACGCATAGCAAAAATTTTAGCGTACAGACATCGATTCAGGTCTGAACGTTCTATTCATTTTAATTCGAAAAATTTGCAATAAAACGATACACCAATGGAAAGATAAACGAAAAATACACATGATAAAAGTGAAATTATTTCAAATTCTAACCTTAGATAGTCAAATAATCCATTTAAACCCCTTAATTGACGAGCACTTTCAGTTTGTCACAATAACCATGCAATAATAGCCAAGGCAATCCGAATTCAAATTGGATCACGTGATTTGTAAGAATTGATTTTGAACGAATTTATAAGGTATGCTATTGAGGGCAAGAACGACAACTCTGGTAAAAAATTTCGTTTAACCGAAGCGACACTTTATTTACCGGCAAGAATTCAGTTCAAAATGGCGGCGAACGGCGACAACCCTGGATAGCAGTGAAAGTAATTAGTGTTTCTGTAAGCGAAAACCCTGATTATTATCTTTTGATTTATGGAAAGAATTAAAGTAAACTTTTATCTATCGTTTGGTGCTAATTTGACCCACATTCATTCACTATTTGAAAAAAATATTTTGCTATGCGTTTTTGAAGCAATCCGTTAAGACCCTACATAACATAATAACGTCCGTATAATAAAATAGTTATGTAGGGTCTTATATTTAGGACTACTGTGTCCGGGTCGAACTACGAGTTGAATACCCAACTACTAGCCAGCTCGTAATTCGCGAACTACAAGTTGAATACCCATTTACTAGCTAGCTAGTAATTCGCGAACTACGAGTTGAATTACAATGTACAATCTACACGCCAACTTCACATACCTTAAACACTCACCGCTCCTTGGTATTCACATTTTAATTCCACGTGTCCATAGTAGGAAAATTATCAACCGGTCCACACGCGTACTTGTACTTTAAACACTATTTAAAATTGGCATCTTCTTTAATTAAATCAACTATCAATTAGCAACACAACGGAATAAGATTGTTAAATCAATTAAAACTCTCTAGAAGCAAAGAAAACTTCTTATAACCCAAAAAGAGTAGTCCAAAAAATCTATTTCCCCCTTCACTTAATTTAAAACACATTTTTAAAAATAACACGGCATGGTAGAGATGTAATCCCTATCATCGAGTTCATGATTTTGAAACCGGTTTAGACTCACACCGAACTCGTGCATTTCATGCTTTGGCGTGTTTATTAAAAAGTTGTATGTTTATGACCGATATCTCTTCCATTTGGATCAACACAAATTATGTATTACAGGTCGTCCACGTAAATATTGCGTATATAAACATAGCCAGTTTCATTACACACCAATATTTAGGGATGAATAATTTTTACAATTTTACAGTTTAGTTAGTTTAAATTTATATAAACCAAACATATCATGATATGAATTTACAATTTGCTTATGCGTTATTTAAAATGAATATTAAATGTCAAAATGGTATGTTTAAATCAGCTAAACGTCAAAATCGCCCTGCCGTTAAACGTCGCAACGCTGACGGTAAACGTCGCAAAAAAATCGAATGCCGTTAAACGTCACAACCTTGCCACTAAAAGTCGCACTTAGTAGGAAGGTATAGTATCGAGCCTAATCAACACACAAATATTACATAGGACAAAAATGACTTCAAAGCAGCCACTTTAAGACTCATAGCAACCATCAACATATCCTTAGCAACCACCCCTTGGTCCATAGCAAACACTCTTACACCTTATGCTAATCGCCTTAAGGCCAAAGTATCCACTATACTGTCCATAGCAACCGATTTGAGTTCCATAGCAACCGTAATTGCACCTTTAATATCCATTTAAATATCAAATGGAATAACTCTCGCGGCCATAAACTTTATCTCAGTGTCTATTTTGATCAGGGCCTGTCCTCTGACTCTGAAGTTATTTTTAGAGACTTTGTTGACGGCTGACTTTGTCAAATGCCTTACTAAAATCTAAAAGGAAAATGGCAACTTGTTTTTTTTGTGTGTGTGCATTGATATAACTAGGTGATGGACAAGCATTAAAAGTTGTGCTACACAGGATCTTTATTTTCTCGGAATCCATATATAGTAAAAAGTCGTGTTATAGATACTGTAGTTAATAAATCTCGCATAATTAACAAAAACATTGTCTTTCTTCTAATCAACTCATGATAAACGAATTACAGTATAAGCAGTTTAAGCAGTGGTCCTGTGGTACGAATCCTCGGAGGCGCTGCTAATTTGCTTGAGCAGGAAATGTAACAGAATTGAAATAGTTTACAAAGTAACAGCGATAGTCAGTAGCGTGTTCAGTTATCGCGAACGTTACAGAACGTTACATAACGATACATTCAGAAATCCTCGGCCATTCGCTGCGAATAATCTAATCTAATACACAAATATGCGATTGTTAAGGCAATGAGTGATGTTTCAAAAATTACGGACTAAAAACGAAACATCACTCAATGCCTACACGATCATAGTATTAGTTTACTTCAACACCGGTAGTTTCAAAATAGCGTCTAAATATGTCCGAGATTATTCGCAGCGATTGGCCAAGGAGTTCCGAATGTATTGTTATGTAACGTTCTGTAACGTTCGCGGTAACTGAACACGCTACAGTTGTATTAGAAAGTCACTACCTTAGACTTTGAAATAGCATTGCTTTGATTTAGCCAAGTACCATGCAACAGTGTTGATTCAAAATAGCGAAACCAAAATTGTGGCAAATCAATTGACTAAATACTGTAGCAAACTGTTGCATAAGAAATCACATCGTAGGCATAACTTAATGCAACTAGGCTTAGTATTATTAAACGTCTTACAATAATTTAGCAATACAATGCAGTGCAGTTTACGATGAAAATAGGCTTTAAGAGCATTGGTCCAGTGGAAGCACGTGCGCTTAGGGATCGTGAGGACCCAGGTTCGATCTCCCCTAGGGGCACTGATAATTTCCATGAGCAAGAAATTAACCTACAATTGTTCCACTCCACCCAGGTGTAAATGGGTACCATGAAGGATCGCCTGTCTGAAGGGTGATTTCAGTGATCAGGAGTTATCGTACAAGATTATTACGTCGGTTTAACATGTATATGGAAGAAGACTTTAAACCGCACTTTAACTTTTAACTTTTAGATCATTGATAATACCCCCCTGACTCCTTACAAATGATGTTATCAAATGGTCTTCAATGTTTTACAGATATTACCTTCTAATCTAATGAATGCAGTATATCAACAAATGTTTGTAAATTGCTAAGAAAAATCATTTTAAAAACTAGATAACGTGTACATGTACGGTACAAATTACATGTCAGTACCTTGTTTTCCAAATGTAAGAGAATCCGGATCGGCAGCGCAGTTCCTAGCACACCGGAAGTTTGAATCTTGTGTTCAGAGGGGGTACGGGTTCGAATATGACTTGGGGAGGGTTTTCCCTTCCATGAAAATTTGACAGTTATGTCAATTTTCCTCCATTAATAAGATATATGGAAAAGTTTCCCGCCGGAAGGGTAGGTGAGTATTGGCTATTGATAAGTGTCCAGGAAAGCTAGGTTAGGTGCGCTGGGCGCTGTAAAATAACCAAAACGTGTTGACACGGCGTTAACCCCCCCCCCCCAAAGAAATATACCAAATGTAAGAAATACTCACAAAAATGCAAGATTACTCTCCCTTGGATAGATATGTTTACGCGTACATATATATATTACCTTATAAGTATAAAAAGTATAAACGAAAGCAATTCAAAGACAGCGTACTAGACTTTTCGAGCGTTTTGTTCATAACAAGGCTTATCTTTAAAAAAAAGTGCTTTCAAGATAGGACTTAGTTTTTTCAAAATAATAAATCAGTCAAACACTAATTTTCAATTCATATGAATATAAAAGTGGCATAACTCCTAATACATTCATTCATAGTAACGCCCAGGAACTTTATAGCTGAGTAGACGTAGTATCAATGAAAAAGCATACCTACTTTCATTTAGACATCTTTATAAAGTACTAAAAATATTTGAATTTGAACAAAATTTAAATTAAAGTTAATAGATATAATTAAAAAAATAATTCATCAAGAGTTATGTCCCTTTACAGTTGCGTAGATGTAGCAACAATGAATATATGCATTATATCCTTTCATTTGAATATCTTGATGAGTATTGGAAATATTTCACTGCAAAGTAATTAACCTTAATTAAAAAGTTGAAAAGGGGCACACCTCCAAAAACAATTATCAAGAGTTATGCCCCATTTGTAGTCATATAGATTTAGTACTGATAAAAAAGCATACCAAGTTTCAATCAATTATTTTTATTAGCATGTCTAAATAAATTCAGTTTGAACAAACTTTAACCTTAGATATCAAGTACAAAGGAACATAACTCCTAAGCAATTCATCCAGAGTTATGTCCTTTTTAAAGTCTGATAGATGCAGAACTGATAAATAAGCATACCAACTTTCATTGAAATATATTTGTAAGTACTTACTATATCCCAGTTGAACAAATTTTAATTTAAAATGTTAAAGTGTAAAGGGGCATATCTCTAAAAATAATTAATCCTCGGTTACGTCCCTTTATATCCATGTAGATATAATAACGACAAATAATACACAAACTTTAAGTCAAATATCTCGATTAGATTTGAAGATAATTCATAAAGGAAAACGTTTACCTCATAGTTTTGAATAAATGGGCAATTACTCCAAAAATAATTCATCTAGAGTATTAGAGTTATGTTCTTTCACAGGACGGTTGATATAGTCCTACTAGTCTGGATTACCTGCCCCTTACCACTATCGTTTTACTTGACAAAGTACGACTGGGAACCAGACAAATAGTCTCACTTTATAAGAAACAAATCTATCTAAAAAGGTTCATGGTTAAGATAGTACAGTTATATAAAATGTATTATATAGAAAAATAATATTGTGATTTAAGGGCTCCGGAAAATTATAGATTCTTCTAATGTAGAGTTGTTTTACCTTTTATTTAATATACATTGCCAATCAAAATTACCTTTACAGTTCTAAAAATCTATCGTACAGATGTATTTTTATGCATTATGATAGTTATAATAGACTGTAACATTTAATGGAAAGTAATGATATTGTATACAATTGTTATTGATATACATGTACATGTGTATCTAAAACGTGATTTTGAAGCATTGGTAAAAAAAATAAAAGCAAATCGCACATAAATACTTTACTTCAAATTCGCTCATTTGTAAAGCTTAAGTTTACGGCCTATCTGTGTACGTACAAACATACACACATGTTTAAAGTTTCAATTTATTTCTTTTTGAGTTTATCGGAGTGAACTGCCAATGTCAACTTGTTTATCAAACACTATTTGATAATTCTTCATATTACACTGTTTTATCGAAGGGTCTTATCCATTGGCATGGATTTTATCAACAACAGGAAACCTAGCTTCTATTGAATGATAAAAACAGGATTTATTTAAAGACCGACATGTTGAAACAAATATATGAAGTTACGGAGAAAGTAAAGTTTTACATGTTGACAATTTTTTTCTTTTTCTCAGTTTTCATATTTTAACATATTTTAATGCTTAAAAGGATGTAGAATCGTACAGGTAAGAAGAAATTATCACAATGTTTGTATATTTTTGTATGTAAATGAAATCTACGGAAATCTATGGAAATATATTAAATACATAATCAAACGTGTTACCATGGATTCAAACCTTAGTTGTAAAAACTTGTATGTTCATTTTGTGATTGTACACATTTGTCAGACACACATAAGAGAATGTTGAAGTAATACCAGTTATAGGCCAACGTAGAATGTGCCTGATTTTATATTTGTGTCACAATATGGGTTCTACTCCTATTAACAGCCCGCCTGGCTAGCTCAGTCTGTAGCACGCAAGTCTACTGATCGAGGGGTCGTAGGTTTGATTCCCGGGCGGGCCATACTTTCGTGGAGTTTGGTCATGAAATAATTTTCTACGACAATTTTTCTTCCTACCTCTGATTCAAAATCATGTAGACAATAGTCAGTTATTGACGAAAGTAGGCGCTTAGTAGTTGGTTAGTAGCTAAACCCAGAGATTTAGCCTTCCCAAAAGGAACAGTGAGTAGGTGGACTGACACGGTCGTGATATAACCTATACAATGTGTTGCTACGGCGTTAAGCCCCTAAATAACAACATATTGTTTATTATAATCTACAACATTAATATATTGTCTTTCCATTTGTGTGTTAAAGGTTAAAAATAATTCAAATATAGATCAAAATCAATGTTACTAACCATGAGAACAAGTTGTCGATTTTTTTGGCTGAACATGTGTACATGTATGAACTTAAGTGCCACGTTCAAGAATGGATAATTGCTTGGAACTTGAGATTTAGTAGTAAATGTTGTTGATCTGGTGTTAGTTTAGCTTTATGTAGGTATCATTTGTTGTGATCCTCTAGAAAGTAGGGTGACGTACAGGTATTTCTTTTGATTGAAGAATAAACTGTTAACTCTAGAAAAGAAACCATCTTAATACGATGTTTTTATGGTCACCAAAGTAGCCAGATCATAGTTTAATGTCGGCTCTAATATCAATATTTGATAAATATATTAACATGGAAATACGGTGAATGTTCTGTTTGAAATGAACATTTTCATGAATATTTCATGGTATTATATGTAAAGTCCTCCATAGTTTTTTTTAAACCTTTACAAATTAAACGATATCATTTTTAAAGTACACTGTGTTGATATGTCAAATCAAGCATATTTGTTTAAGATTTAATGCTGTCTTTTAACACTCTTACTTTGACATTTACGACTCCCGACTCACCAAATTTTACTTTGTTAGTACTCGACAACACTTCCAAAAACCGACTACTTTTCAAAACACAGAGGAAAACATAAATCAGTTTTTTTATGGAGGCTATGACCTTCTGCCTTCGGGTTCTAACCCGCATCGCCATACTGAAGACAAGCTTGTTATCACAGCACCTCGGTGCTAAACTGTCAAACTATAAAGAGCTGATAAAGTAATTTTAATCTTGACTAAGTATAACAAAATACAGTGTACGTTTCTGAAATATTGTCACGTACAAGAATATTCAAGTTATTGATCAGTGAGTCATTTAAAGAATCACAATGTTATCAGTTATAACCAAACCCTTCTACTTTATGGATTATATACAAAGGTTGAGATAATCTGTTACAAAATAACATTAAATCAATAACGTAATGATATGTGGCCATCAGTATATAATTGAAATACAATATATTCCTAATGCCGTTTTTAAAGGTATTTTTTAAAAAAATGTTGTGAATTTAAAAGCCAGACCGACCTTATATGTCGCAAGGCTGCTACGAAATGTTGCAGCCAACACAAAAGTCGCCCGGTCAGATCAGCTGGTGACTGAAAGCATGACTGAAATAGACTATAGCCCGCCCGGCTAGCTCAGTCAATAGCACACAAGTCTACTAATCGAGGGGTCGTGGGTTCGATTCCCAGGCTGGGCATACTTTCGTGGAGCTTGGTCATGAAATTAATTCTACGGCCACTCTCCCTCCTAACAATGGTTCTTAATTATGTAGAGCATTTGTCAGTCACTGAGGAAAGTATGCGCTTAGTAGGTGGTTAACAGCTGAATCCAGAGATTTGGCCTTTCCAGGAACAGTGAATAGGATGACTGACCGCCGTTATATGAGGGTTAAACCCTACTATAACAAACAGCTAACACAAAGTGTCAAACTTTCTGACGCTAAATGTCGCCACGTCAATGCGTTATGTCCTGTAGATTATTAATTTTGCTTTTCTTTGTTTTAAGAAATTGACACTAAATGTATGAAGTCGTTTACCAAGTCAATGTGGATTCTTATACTAATTTATTTAGCTCGAATGTGAAACAAGTTCTTAAAATTTATTCTCTTTCTAGTTAATGTCCTGGTTCCCTAGTTCTAAGCTTAGCCTAGAAGGATAAATATCTTGCTCAAAGAAACAACGGGGTAGGTTTGTATGGGATTCGAAACAACGCGGACCAGGCTATCCAATGATTTGATTAGTATTGATTCCCAGCCCAACGTCGTAACCGCTCGGCCACGCCCGCACCTTATTTGTAGATTCTATTTGACTATGTAAATTATATGTCTGCTATTTTGTGGCTGATGCAGCAGTTTTAAGACAAAATGTGTACTAAAGATAGCTGTTGTATAATCGGTTCAACAGTTCCCAAGGGCTCCAATCTGAAATAAATTTGAATTCTAGAGAGTCTAAAAATGGTTATGAAGAGTTTTTTTATCATCATTTTACATATCTACATATCTACATATGTAGAATTTGGCCAAATGCCTAATATAAATAGAAAGAATTAAGAGCCCTCGAACATGTTTGCGTATATCCCAAAATGAACACTTATCTAAAACAAGGCTTGCTATAAAAATTTAAACTGCGTATCAATAGTTTTATTGTAACATACTGTTTACATTTCGTTTGTATATCAACCGTTTGTACAGACAACACGTTTTATTGTCTAAATACAACATTTAATGAAAGGTTATTCATCGAAGTATTGTTAATCACATTAAATTATTTAGTAGGTACGCTCCCGCTGAGCTACCCGATGACCTGTTCGTATTTGGGAAGGTGTAAAAATTACCATTTCATTTAGCGAGTCACGTTCTTCAGCTTTAAATTCATCATCATATTCATCCGAAGTTCGATGGGAAGCTCAGAATCGATCGGGAAACTGTAAATCAGTACATAGATGTTAAAATTTCGGAAGTCAGAATGCATGACCGGGGTATTAGCATTTCTGAAAGGTTGACACTTATGCTAGTGAGTCGTGACGTTATGTCACTGCGTAGAGAGGTTTTTTGACGTTTTGAGTAAACGAGCACTGATAGAGAAATTAGTTCAGAAAAAAAACCGATTGAGTTCCGATTAATATTCACACTAACAAACTAACGAAAATAATTGCATCAATCGGTAAGACGATAGTGTTATATTTAGGATAGTCTGATAACTGAAGTAGTTGTGAAATGGAATACTGGAAACATTGATGACCATAGAACTATTTATGGTCTCAGTATATCCGAGGATTTTCCTCTACCCTTTGAATTAGATAGAGTGAATATACCGAAGAATGGTTTCATATTTGCTTTGGATTATCCTTCAACTGAATAATACTCACATATTTTGAATAAACAAATTCGACTATTTCACACTTGGTATTTACTGATATAATGTGTTATATTAGTATTACCTACCGTAAAAGTATTCATAGTTGAATTTTGGCCTAATTTTAAGAAATTTAAAGTTTATTTTAAAACTGGACTTCCATCTTGGATATCAAGTACGTCATAAAAAACTCGGGATACAGACTGTAAGCGAACTTGTCTAACCTTCATCACATAGATAAATGAATACTTCAGCATAACAATTCATAAAATAATCAAATTGAATTAAAACAAAAAAAAATGTTTGAATTGCAAAAACTATACGTGATGTCAATTTATCATAATGCCAGGGCACTGAAAACAAATATAACTAAACTACGACCTTAAATGTTGTTGAACTGATAAGGGCTTATCATTAATAGTACTCAGTATATTGATTTTAGAGGATATTTCAGTGATTGTATGTATTGTACAAATGTTTACATACCTTATTCAGTTTGTTATAAATTGATAGTTTTAGCGTATGCTATATTGTCCTAGTGCTTTATTATCAATAAGGAGAACTATTTCCTTTTTGTACCTATATTTATAAACCAAAGCACTATCATACACACGAGCTTGACATTCTGTGTCGTAGTTTAAAAAATTCCTCCTTTTTATAATAAACCCTAGAAGGAATTTTTCAAATTTTTCATGCTCAACAGAATGTCAAACTCCTGTGATCATATACACGGTGGCAATACCACGTGACTATGACATCACAAAAGCTACGGTTTGAAAAAAAGACAGAGAAAAATCAGCATTGACTCAAAGTTTTAAAGCATAGACATATTATGATAGACCGGTTACGCGGTTGGTTTTCTGCTGTCGTTACGTCGAACATTTGTCCGCCATCTTGGAAGTTGTTCTCTAGCTGGTTTTTACAATGCCGGATGAAGAAGGCGCGTAGTAAAAGAAAATAAGTTCCTGTACTTATGATATTAAGCTAACTACTAGTGTGTTGCTACGGGACTTGTGATTTTACTGCACATATTCACAATATGACGTGTTTAATTATAATGTGATAAACACATTACAGGTGAATGAAGTCAATTAGGCAATGTCTACGAATTTATTTGTCGACCCTCGAAATATCACTCTGCCGGTTAAATTGGTCAGGCCTTTTCGTCGATGATTTTCGATTTGTGGTATAACTTAAGTCTTTCTGGTGAAAATCGCCTGAAGTCCAAAAATACTCAATTCCTCTTATAATGAGCATGCGAAATTTCCAACGTTTTAATTTTTTGGTACATATTATCTTCAGATAGTTAAAGCCACTATATGAAGATATTTATTTATTTACAGTATACTTTAAAACTATTTTACAACCATCAAAACATAACATGCACTAGAAACACAATAAACAGTTCAAACCTTTCTGCTTTCAAATTTAAGTTTGACAAAGTGTCCATTTCTTAAAATTGCTGGATATTTTCATAAGATAGCGCGCTATATTCATTTAAACGTTATTATTTAATATTCCTGATCCAAAATAGTTTTAGAGCTTAATTATGTAATTCAGAGTAACCCTTTTCTATCATAAGACTTATATTAACCATACTGTGATCAAAACTATTGTTTCAAGTATTGACAACTAAATTATACGTTCGGCTTTGATCTACTTTCATTTTGAAATGCATTTAGATAACGTAAACACATTTAAGCAATAATTGCATTTATTTTAAAAATCTTGTTTCTGTTTGAAAAAGGTAAATATCTACTTTCTTTGCAGCCCAAAACAAACAGTGTTTCTATTGATAATGGGGCTTTAAAGAGAGAAAAATACACGACATAGGCTTTAGGAAAGAGATAATTGTCCCACTTGTCTATGAAGGTATAGTAAGATTTCTTTCTCCTTACGAAGGTCAAAGTGCATTGAATATTCATGAAGAAGATCCCAATGCGGTGAACAGGTGTGCAATACAATACTAGCAAGCTTTAATTACATTTACTTTGACGCATCTCAATAACTGATATCCTTAGCCCAGTGGTAACGCGTCGGCCGTCAGACCTAAAGGTTTAAGGTTCAAATCCCAGTAGCATAATATTTTTTCAGACTAAAACCTTGCTACGGTTTTTATCATCTTACTCATAATATGGTGTCAGTATTATATAAATTATCCAAATTTTTCTCCCTCGTGAATCTCGTGCACACAAAGAGTGTATATAACGACCAATATGTCTTTGAAGTGTTAGTTAGGTCATCAAGTCTGAAACGTGTAAGCACGCGAAAAATTGTCAAAAATGTAAAGAAATTATTTATAATGTTGTTAATTCTTTTAAATCGGGTGTATCAACCTCTTTTATAATGGTTTAGCCCATATTTACAAAGGTAAGCGCCGTGACCTTCGTAAGGTGAAAGAAATCTTACTATAGCTACTGATGTTGTTGTCTAAAGGTTTGTAACAACATAGCACACCATGGAATGGTTATTGAAAAAGGTCGTTATACAAATGTAAATAGAAATGAAAGATTGTGTCCTTATTGTATCTCCTTTATTGAAACTGAATATCACTTCCTACTTATATGTCCTCTCTATACAGATCTTAGAAATAAATACATAGGCCACAACAAATTGATCATATGTTCTATGGATTAGCTCGCTCCTTAATTTTGACGGTTTTTACAAAAAAAATTATTTCCTCGCACTTAAAAAAAAATACCGCTATATAAAGCAAGTGAATAAAGACTTTTTTATGTTTTTTTCTTCGCTCGCTCGCCCAATTTTTTTCTCAGAAAAATCCGTAGAACATATGATCAACTTGTTGTGGCCATACCTAGAAAATTTACCTTTGAACCAAATTTACGTAAGTTTAACATTGTATTATCACGTAGACAGGAATCCATAGTAAAAAACGTAGCAACATATTTGTATTATGCTTTTGATAAAAGGAATACTATATTGTAATGTAAGTGTAATTGTTGTAATTTGTATTACATCGTACTTGTATATATATGTGCAAGTACCAGTAACCAAATAGCATAAATAAATTGTTGGAGTTTGAGAGTTTTAATGAAAATTCGAAGATAACTATAATATGCTTTTAATAAATATAATAAGGCCAATTCTCTTTCTATTCCAGAGCCTAGTCTTCAGTAATGAAAGTTTTTGCAAGTATATTATTGGTACTTTATGTATCCATTAGTTTAGGTAAGTAATGATAATATGTGATTCTTTTTAGCCGCCCGGCAAGCTTATAGATGGTAACACACAAGTCTACTGATCGATTGGTCGTGGGTTCGATACCCAGGTGGGGCATACTTTCGTAAGTTTTGGTCATGAACTCATTTCTACTGATTCTAAATTATGTAGGGCAGTTTTCAGTGAATACCGGAAGGATGTGTCGTGCCTAGTAACTGGTTAACACTTAAAGCCAGAGATTAAACCTTTGCAGGAACGCTGAGTAGTTTGACTGACCGCCATGATATGACCTATACAATGTATTGCTACGGCGTTAAACCCAATAAAAAGTGTTTGTCCATATCGTTTTATGTCTTTTAAAACAACTTACAAATCATTGGGACATATAGTACCTGCTTAGTAGATCAGTGGGCGTGCGTTTGTTTTTAAACAATATAACATAGTTTCCATTCCCGGGCATGACGACATAGATTGATCATGGAATACTTTTCGGCCACTATCTCTGCTACTACTGTAGAGTATACCCTCTTTTGAACAACACCAACAGGGATGTACTTAAGTGTGTTGCAGTCTAGAGGTTGTTGCTATACAGAAGTTAAATTCAATTAAAATTATGCCAAAGGGAAATATCAAAAGTTGTTGTTGTGAAGAGGATTTGTTCTGCAGAGGGTCGCTCTGCAGAGGTTATTTTATCAAGTTTGGCAATTGTCAGTCCCTTGTTAAGTAAACAACTTTGACCGACTAAAGTCTAGAGATATCCTCGATATCGACTGTCTGCATTTTATACACATGTTCTTTTTTTTTCATGCTTGTATACCATTTAACTGGTCTGTTCCATCAGTTTCTTAGTTTGTGTATTATGAAAGTCATTGGCAGCAACAATATTATCTTTTTTGCAGTTAATAGTAGCTGTGTACTTCCGTCTCACAATGGTCCTTTCTTCATTAAAGAAACTGATCTGCCTGGTAAGTACTGTTCAGTTTCGTTTAAATGTTCGAAAGTCACGACATAAATTTCTTATTTGATTGTTGTGAATTCTTTTAACAGTCTGAGTCTTATGAGATAGACAGATGAGCCCCTCGTTTCCTTGAGCAAGAAACTTTATTCTACTACGAGTAGGTCAGTATTAGGGGAGCAGGAAGAAAGTGATAAATCTAAGTTGTAAGAACTTGTTTCACAATCGAGCTTAAATTAATAAGTATAAAATGAGCTCCATATATACTTAACAACTTTTCTAACTCCACATTTTTAAATATCTACTAATTTTTACGTTTATTGGTAATATATTTAATCTTATAACTCTTTCAATTTACTTTAACCTACACTGAAATTGTGTGTAAAATTGATTGTAAAACACGTAACTTGGTGGTTCAATGAAGCACGTGCATTTCACAGTTTTGTTTTTACTGGAAATTGCTACCAATGAGTAGAAAACATACAAAACTACACATGCGTAGTCTGTTAGTATAGATACGTTAGAAAAGCTCATTGCTTTAAAACCCGAAGCTACAGTTATGACAAAGGTGTGAGTAGAAGATAAAAAAAAGTGCTGTTGGTACAAAGTGGACACTCACGCTATTAAAATAAGAAGTTGCAGACATTATGCCATATCATGAAATATGTTACAAAAATGCATAAAATACATTCTTATAGATTTACAATTGTTGTCAACTAATTAAATAAATCAGGCAAAATATAAAAATGGACATTTTAAATCTTCAATGCATCATAGAAGTATTACCTGAAAATTAAGTGTGGAGTTAGAAAAGTTGTTAAGAATAATTATATACCAGTACTAGTTACCAGACAAAAAACTGAACACTTCCCTTTTTAAGTTACTGCCTGTCTATATGTCACATAAACAGCTATGGTCGTTAGCTGGGCATAGTCGCACGGCTCCAGAGCTAACTCAAACGTGTGTATTTCAAACTAGACTTGATGTAAATAATTGGAAAATTTAAGTCCTAAATTGTTGTTTAACTAACTTAATCACATAATATTGTATAAATAAATATCTGATGATTGATGATTTGACAACATATTTATTAATATATTGATGATGACCACAGGTCGACCGCACGCTCCTGAATAACAAGAGCTGTCACAGGAGACAGCATGCTCGACTTAGTAAGTGTTTGTCACAGGAGATGTGGTTGATGATAAGGAACATACATATTTTAAAATTTGAAAATATAACCTTAACAAATTCAAAGAAAAAAAAAGAAAAAACTATAAGTTCAAGGGGGATAACTCTGAAAAAATGTTTAAGGAGTTATGAATGTTGTCACATGAGATGTGGTTGATAATAAGGAACATATATCTAAAGTTTGAAGTCAATACCTGAAGAAATAAAACAGTTGCAGTAAAAACAAACATTTTTTAAAGAAAACTCAAATTTGAAGGGGAGATAATTCTGAAAAAATATATTTGGAGTTATGAACCTTGTCACATGAGATGTGGTTGATAATAAGGAACATATATTTAAAGTTTGAAATCAATACCTAAAGAAATAAAACAGTTGCAGTAAAAACAAACATTTTTTTAAGAAAACTCTAAGTTCAAGGGGAGATAATTCTGAAAAAATATATTTGGAGTTATGAACCTTGTCACATGAGATGTGGTTGATAATAAGGAACATATATTTAAAGTTTGAAATCAATACCTAAAGAAATAAAACAGTTGCAGTAAAAACAAACATTTTTTTAAGAAAACTCTAAGTTCAAGGGGAGATAATTCTGAAAAAATATATTTGGAGTTATGAACCTTGTCACATGAGATGTGGTTGATAATAAGGAACATATATTTAAAGTTTGAAATCAATACCTAAAGAAATAAAACAGTTGCAGTAAAAACAAACATTTTTTTAAGAAAACTCTAAGTTCAAGGGGAGATAATTCTGAAAAAATATATTTGGAGTTATGAACCTTGTCACATGAGATGTGGTTGATAATAAGGAACATATATTTAAAGTTTGAAATCAATACCTAAAGAAATAAAACAGTTGCAGTAAAAACAAACATTTTTTTAAGAAAACTCTAAGTTCAAGGGGAGATAATTCTGAAAAAAATGCATTCAGAGTTATGGACCATGTCACATGAGATGTGGTTGATAGAAAGGAACATATATTTAAAGTTTGAAGTTAATATCTTAAGAAATAACAAAGATACAGAAGAAAGTATTTTACTGCACAAAAACTTTAATCTGTGCACGAAAACTTCAATCAGTTCAAGGGGAGATAATTCTTTAAAAAATGTATTTGGAGTTATGGACCTTGTCACATGAGATGTGGTTGATAGTAAGGAACATATATTTAAAGTTTGAAGTTAATATCTTCAGAAATAACAAAGATATAGAAGAAAGTATTTTACTGCACAAAAACTTTAATCAGAAATGTGGACGCGGACGCGGACGCCGACGCCGACGCTGGGGCGAGTAGGAGAGCTCTACATTACTTCGTAAAGTCGAGCTAAAAAACTATATATATAGAGAGGGTTTTTGATTCAGGACCGTACAACCCCCAACTTTTAAGAGAAACATTTTAAACGTTTGTTGCATAGATCTACTTTATAGCATCATATACTTCACTAATTTTTAATTGGTCAATGTTTTATATTTTACACTATCAAATTTGGCTATGAAATACATAGACAGATTTTTACATACATTCTGTGTTATGCTATACTCATAAGAATGTGATATTAATGAACATATAAAATGCCCTTTTTTCTTTGGAAACAGGAACCAAGTTATTTGATGGAAAGAAGGGATCAGGTGATAGAGTCAGTTTTATAGTTGAGGGTCCACAAGATTTGGGTGCACATTTGTTAGGTCTATTACAACGATCATTTAGGATCAGATTCAATGAAACAGACTATGTGTTTGAAAACAACAAGACTCTAGATTTAGAAGAGTTCCATGTGGATGTAAGTTTGTAGATTTCTCTGTATGTGTAGTTGGTATTTTGTAAGAAATATCAAGTTAAAGATCTAAATGTTTTGAATAAAAATACGTTTTATACTGGAGTATATTTATATAGCTTACAAGAATGAATGACCTTAGTCAGTTATTTCCCCTTGTATACTCTTCAAATAGGTAGGTCCAATTAGTTGGATTACTCGGATTTTACCCATACTTTTCAAGGTCAATTTGCCAAATTTAGTCTTAAATAACTTTTTTTGTATATCACTTAATATGTTTGAAATTCAAGCTAAGTGTTTCCAGGTAAAGAACTATCTGAATTTCATTACTTCTGTAAATATCTTCATTAACAAGAAAGATATTAGATGAAATATTTTGTTACCCTTACATAAAACTTCAAAGATAAAATCCGAGGTTTCCAACTGTAAGGACCTACTTACCAGTTGGATTGCTTCAGACTTTATCAGGGAAAGATAACTGACTAAAGTCCCAAATTGAAACAAAAAAACCTACCGTTGTATCAATTGTGACAGTTGAATATATCAGCAAACACAGTAGGCGCTAAAACATACAGAAACTATTAAGTTTTTCTTATCCCTTGTGTGTAACGTTTGGTTTTCTCGGCGTAGCTTTTTAAGTTGATTTGGGATACCCATGTCTATTGGTAAAATCTTATTATATTGCACAAATGCAAAATGACGTATTGGAATATAGGGGAAAACCTCTTTTAATTGGAAAGAATGCTACAATAACTTAAAACAGCGTTTCTCCACGTTTGTCAAGTTTGGAATTTTTAAGAAATCAATGTTTCTCCGTATGCATTATAAAACTTTATAAATATACGTTTATTTTTCAAACATTAAATATTTCATGGATAAAGTTAATAGAATGTGTAGCTAGTAAAAGTAAAAAATAGTTCGCGCTACGTAAGAACTCTATGACTGGGCTTTCGGAATTTTTGGGTTTACACAATTGTTTTCAGAATTTCAGTTCCACATATATTTATAGGGGCCGCCATTGAACATTTCTATCAAAATGGTTAATGTTCGCTCGAAGGCAAATCGTTTTGGTTATTGTAAAAAGAGTGGGTTTCAATATAGACAAGCTGTTTAGCTAGATGTTTCCAATTTTACACCATTTCTCTCGTCTAAGACATTTCTTGTTTAAAATAGATTTAAACTAGGCCATTTGCAAATGATCTCGGCACGATGTGAATCTTTCTAAGTTAGTGTCCTAAAAACCTTAACAAACAAACATCACTGGTGTCACATATTGACATAACCGACGACATTTACAATTACAAGTGTTAAGTATGTTTCATTCAGCCTACTCACATCCGACATTTATCAAAGGGCTTGCAAGGTTGGAAATATTCGGTTATTTATCAGACTTGCACAGCAATTTTGTGTTCAAAGTTATATTAATGAGTATTCGTGTCTTCTTTATGCATGCGCTGTACTTGATTATTAATGCATTTTTGATACTGTGAAATTTTCTTAACATGTTTGTGTTATTTTTCCAGTACGACAAGGTAGTTTCTGAAAACCCAATACAGATAAGATTTACATGTGGTCTTGATACATTTGTAAGTATAATCTATCATAAATATTCTAATCATAATTATAATATACCGAATGCCAAATTGTCAATATGATAAAAATTAGTTCATATTTTTGTCGTTCCATCAATTAATTAAAGTTTTGTGAGTTAAATGTAAATATTAAGGAATAGATTAATATATATACTATCTATATATACATGTATTGTCATGTTTTGGCATGTCCTGTATTACATTCGTCGAGTTTGGTCACGATACTCTCTGTGGGGATATTCTCTCCGTCAGATGTATCAGAACTTTAGTCAACCACTAGCGAATTTATATTTTAGTACTTTTTGAAAAATCAAACACAATAAAGACAGTAATAAGTCGGTGGACTAAAATAGAAAGACGGTTTTGCTTTTTAACTGTACAAATGAGATTTTTATACCTTCACTCATTCTAGATCTTATTGAGGTCAGTAAAGGCCTGGACTAAGTAACAAGCTCAATTAAAGCAACCTAGATTTGATTCGCTTATTTCAATGCCGACTTTTATAAACAGAGTCCGATAAATTTACACGTCAGGGTAAAACATATAGCGCTTAGATTGAGTTCACTGCACAAAAGTCCCAATTTTAATGTATAATACTTATATTGTATTAAAATACTTTTAGGGCTTCAACAAAAAAGTCTTCTTAAAATATATATATTTCAGAATCCCTCAATTGCGGTATCACCAGTGAACAATTTTAAACCAACATTCAACAAAGCACCTTACAATATATCTATACCTGAGGTAAGACGTTAAAAAATTAATATATGAATATTTATGAACAAATGCACTAATGTACAATGTACCATTTTTCCATCAGTACTTATATCGACGATATTAGAAGTAATATTATTGTACGGAATGTTAACTTAAAGTTAGAATCACGAACTTACGATCATATTTTAGTTTATGCTTATTTATTTTAGCTTGATTGAGAAACGATTTCTTACAACTTTGATCAATCACTCTTGAGTCCACTTTCTGGTCCCAGTACTTATCTAGTAGGATAAAGTTTCTTTCTCAAGGAAACAATGGGATATGTTTTGGATGAGATTCAAACTAACGCGGAGCTGGCTAACCAGTGATTACCAGTCCAACGTCGTAACCACTTCCATATGCCCTCTCCTTATACAAATTATGACCAAATACGTGTAATCTGGAGTGGACCTGGCTAAGCGGTAACTGGTACATATTTAACAGCCAGCTTCGCGGTGTATTGATTCACATCCAAAGTCATTGTATTATTTCCTCCTTTAACAATTAACTTTATCTTACTTGCTCATTTTCTTCTGACCAGGCAGGGAACTTGACAATAATTTGTTTGGCTTTGTGTTTATCATTGTAGCGACACATTTTGTTGTTAATTTAAGATATCTGTTCATTATTTATAAGACTTTATAAGGTTTTGAACTTTTATCCTCACCAAATTTCTTATATATACAATTTTGCCTCAAAATTAATGCTGCTACTTGATTTTGTGAAGAGCATAATTTTAAACACTTATAAATCACCAGACCGTTAACACTATGGTAAAAACAACACGCAGTCAGAATGCTCATGTTCCAAATGGAAAATGTACTCTTACAACAACATTGTTTTGTGTTAATGTTTAGTTATTCAATCACACTTATGCACATTGTTCATATCTTTGTTTGTATTTCCAGTCATTAACAGTTGGTGCATCTGTGTTTTCATTGAAAGAAAAAGTTTCTGATCAAGATGTTGGCATGACAACCAATTTTGTTTTCAAAATTGAAGCTTACAATACAGCAGAGGTATTTACATACACTTTTCTTTCATTATCTTTTGTTGTTGTTGTTGTTGTTATAACCCGGGTTGATAGCGCAGTTGGTAGTGCGCCGGGATTTGGAATCTCGTGCCTCGAAGGTGGGTCCGGGTTCGAATCCCACCCAGGAAGGTTATACCCTTCCATGAAATTTTGACAATTTTTCTCTGCTATAAAGGTATATGGAGAAGTTTCCGGCCATGTGGAAGGGTAGGTGAGTACTGGTTATAGACAAGGGTCCAGGAAAGCTGGGTCTGGTGCGCTCGACCCCGTTATATGACCTATACAATGTGTTGCTACGGCGTTAACCCCAACAAAATAAATAAATAAATGTATTTACATAATAAATTATTACTGACTCCTTTTTTAATATTAAGACTTTTTCTGCTACAGGTGAAACATCTCGGGATATGATCAACAAAATCTTTATGAAAGACAATTTGCTTAGAATTGGGAAAACCTCGCTAAAAAGCTAACCCAAGACTAAACATGATAATATATCAAAGTATACCGTATCTTCTGCATAGTTGCAAAATGGCTAATTATCAACAGCGTCTCACAAGGGCGGATCCAGAATTTTTTCTAGGGGGGGGGGCGGTCCGAACCTTTCTAGGGGGTCCGAACTTTTCTAGGGGGGGGTCCGAACCTCGAACCACGACCACATTATACACATTTTGAAGAAAAAATGCAACATATTGATAATGAAAACTACATAACATGTTAAGCACCGAGAAAAATAGCCTCATACTACTTAGAAATGACATGTCCGGACCCCCTGACCCCCCCCGCTGGATCGCCCATGAGTCTCCATAAGATTTTAGCCAAATGTGATTTTGAGAAAATGATCATGCGTATTGCAAGTAGCTTTACAGTACATGTAACTATAATTTTATCCTTAGTTTGAATAATATGTTGATAATAAAAAAATATTGCTAACTACAGAATTTGATAATATGCGTTTGCGTTGTTGTTGATTCACTGGTGAAAAACTGAAAAACTCTGTGTTTATTGTTTAAAATGCCTACGTATTGTTTAAAGTAAATGCTATTGTTATTTTACAGATAGATGGTAGACACAAGTTTTCTATTCCCACAGCAACATCTGGCATAGTTAATTTAACTAAACTATTAGACTATGATAAGGATCCAAGAATAGCTTATAAACTAAATATAAGTGTTGCTGTAAGTTTTATCTCCTGTTGTCTTGTTATTATTTAAAAATTGGTAATTTTATTAGATTTTATATTTTCAATGTAGGGTTGTAAACGTGTGACATCAAATGCTGTTGATTAACCATACTGATCATATGTTCATTTTACGTTCCAGTACATTTCTGCTGAAGTAGAATAGATATGCGTTTGTGCAAATTAGCGATACGTGCCTGACCATATATATGACACTAATGTATCATTCAACGAGCCAATTCTAAACATCGTTGCTTTTAACCCTACCACTTATTCTAAACCATTATGGACAGTTGTCAGTTACTGACGGAAGTATACATATGTACCTATAGTAACGATTTAGCCTTTCCATGAACAGTGAGTAGGTTGGCTGACCGCCGTTATTTAACCTTTACAATATGTCACTACGGTGTTAAACCCAACAAAATAATGATGATATAATACCAGAGGACAAATATTTTACTTCTAATATTACAGGATGGTACTGGTGCTGGTAGTCTTACATCTTATACAACATTAGATATACATGTTACCGATGTAGACGATCAAGTTCCTTATTTTACTTTTCCTGGATGTAGTACACCTTGTGTAGCACCGCCATTTGTATCTACTACGAGGCTCACATATACGGTAAGGCTTCATTAATATGCAAAATTTTATTACGCTTAGAACAACTCAACTCTGCATACGTTGTTTTCCACTTGTCTGGTGTTTTTTACGAACAATTTCTATCACTGGAAATGATTTTCAGTGCGGCAGTTTTCAAGGGAAATAATAAAAATCATTCATATTATTAATGATCCGGGCGTTAGCAAAAAGTATTAAACTGGCGTTGGAGATGTAATGCGCAGCAAATCGTATACACTATTCTGCTTAACATCGAGTTAGGTATTATGGAAATCTGACAAGAATTAAAATTCTTACAGCTCTTTAAAACTTTGAGTCTATGCGGATCTTTACTGTCGTAGCATTTGTGATGTCATAACCATTTAGCTGCTTAATGCAGTTGGCGTTTTGTGATAACTACAGTATTGGTCATATTATGAGTCAATGACATTAAATTCTTATGTGGAAAGAACCTATGATACAACTGAAGTAGCTAAAAGCTGTTCATACTTAGTTCTGATTACTTATATCCACAAAAAAATTAAGTACTTTTTCATAAACCCACATGCATGGTGTTGAAATTGCCTTGTTGCACATGCTGTATGTTTGTAGTATTTATCTAGCTTTATTAAATTAAAGGGACCACTGACAATTACACCGTTAAAGTTACAAGGTGTAGATAATGACACACTTGGTGCTGTTCTCAGATACAGAATTGCTACAGGTAAGTTGAATTTTAAGCAGGTCTAAGATTACCTTAGTCAAAATTGATTTTTCTTTAGAAGTATATAAATAGATGATCAGTTAAAAAACATGTGCTATTCAGTTTGACTCGCCCAAAGTATGCTCCTGTCCTGAATGCTCATACATAGTTGATTTAACAGAGCATGCATGGAATCATTTAATCACTTCCGCATATTGACTTGGAACCATTTATAAATAACTGCCATCTGGGCATATAACAATTTTGTTCACCAAGAAATAATACTGGTGACAATACTCTTACAATTAATAATTGAAATTAGAAATATTAATTTTTAACGCCATTTTGGCCATTAGTTTTAAATCTTCAGTCGCAAATTATATGGTTCGTACGAAACAACAAAACGTGTTTGTGTAAACATTAAAAATGATACAATCCATTTCTGAAGTATGCAGTTTTGAATAATGAAAGTTGTTTAATCCATTTTATAAAAATTATTGTGGCGCATAAATCATGCTTGTTACCACTTACAATAGATGCTGGCCTCAGTATTCAGTAAGCAGGTCACATCAAATTATTAAAGATAATTAATATGCATGTTTCGTGTTATTCTTTTTTTCTGGTTTGAAGGTAATGGTGCTGGTTTGTTTAGAATAAATGAAGAAACTGCTGGTGTTACACAGATTAGATCAGTAGAGAACGCTCAACTACCTGATGCACAGTTCAGATTGGTCATTGAGGTAGATCTTTCATTACTAAATGTGCTGCGCTGTAAAGTATAAAAATATACTATACTAATAATATTATAGATTTTAAATGATTAAGTAGGAGTTGTTTTAATTTTAATCTAAATACATTGAAATGTAGAATCCCGACCCTTTTATATTTTAACGTAATTTTATTAACTTTAAATGATAACTTCTTCGTTACCGATTACATCTTCTAACAATCTAGAACCTCCTGTAACATAAGTGTATTAATATGATGTAACCTGTCTGTAAATATTGACTATTGGTCTCTCAATTATGCAGACAGGTGACATGTGATCATGTAATGACTAGCCATCTGGTACGAGCTAACAATGTATCAGATTGCTGTACAGTCAGTATAGTCTTACCAGCCAGACAGGAAGGTGGTCCCCCTAAACACTCAGCAGTGTGTAACACTGAGTGGGGAAAATACCTGGCTGGGTGTTGGGTGCTGTAACCTATATGTTTAGTAGAAGGAATAAACTTAGTAGATAATATATGGACTATGTTATATGATTATGCTACATCTCCCAGTTGTGATATATATATATACACTACAGCCTCTCTTAAGCAACATCCACTGGGAGGGACTAAAGTGTGTTCCTGTTTAAAGGTTGTTGCTCAGCAGAGGTAAAATACCTTTGCAATTACGCCAAAGGGAAATATCAAAAGCTGTTGCAGTGTAGAGGTTTTCTCTGATGAGGGCCGCTCTGAAGAGGTTCTACTGTGTATGTATTCTCGGTGGTGTGTCTTTTTACTTTTGCTTAAGTGCTACTCTAACCCGTGCAATACTCAACTAATAGTTTGGACAACTCAATCCGTTAGTAGGAGTTGTCTATGGATTGAGTTGTTCCGACACTTCCGTTCCGGAACGTTTTGTAACGTTCAAGGTAACTGAACACGCTATAGGTACAAATAAAACCCACCTTTGCGATTCAGATAAATACTTAATATGATTTCATGTATCCCATGTAATGTTAGCTAACTAGCCGTTAACTTTCAGCTGAGAAACTTTGTTTACTTAAGTGGACTAACTGAGTTATAACTTATTTCTTCCTCATTGTTATCTATAGGTTTACAAAAGAGACTACCCAAGCTTAAACTCCATAGCTATTCTGACAGTTCATGTATTCGAACGATCATCAAATGATACAGGATTACCTGGTCCTCCAGTAGGAACTTCAACATCGGACACATCAGGTGGTACAAATATTATACCACTGGTTGTGCTTGCTATACTTTTAGTATTAGCTATTGCTGCCGCGATTGGTATATTTATAATGTATCGGAAGAATGTGAGAGATATGGCTGTACGACCAAGTGATGATAAATCTGAACCACAGACAGAAGAAGAAGAACTGGACGGTGATGACTATAATTCTAAAGGCTTTTCTAATGAGAAGCTAGTGTTTGGTAATAAGACAACGCTAGGAATCATGACGGACGAGTTCCCACCGATTCCGACAGGAAAGGCCAATACACTGCCGCCATTACCTTTGAAAGATACAGCCACGGAGACAATGGAAACATCGAAGAAGAAACGGTCTAGAAGAAGAAATAAAAACAAGGAGCCGGAGATATTTGATGGAACTAGAGAATACAATATGGGAATGGATCCTGAGTTCTTTGAAGCAACTGATAAGTCGAGAATCAAAAGATCTCAGCGTAGTAAGAAAGTTGACAACTCCCAACAGATCAATATTACCAATGATCAAGGAGATGTGGACTCTGGATATTTTTAATACAATGTGCCAAGTATGGATTTGATCCAGTTATAAAAACCTAGTAGTGTTTGCTGTGTCTTCAACCTGATTTTTATAACAGTAGATACAAAATAATAGCTAAATATGAGGCCCCGACACACTGAATTTATTGATTATAAAATTGACTTCACACATGTTCTATAACTAGTATAATTCAAAAGAAGGACCTCTGCTTTACAATTAAGCAGACCGTCGAAAATTTATTTAAGCGATATATTTACTGTAAGCGCGTGGGACTTTGTACAAAAACATTGTAAGTACGTCAGTGCTATTATCCGAAGGGCCTATTATCAATGCAGTCGGATTTTTTATAAAAAAATGCTAATATTTTGCATAACATTCTATGGACAAAAATTATATTCATTATTTAAATTCAAAAAATCATAATCCTAGAAGAAAACTTGAAATAAGATTGTGTTTAAAATCTAAGCAAAATCAATGCTGAAGTTATAGAAATTTACGGTTTAAAGGGGTCCAACCTCAACGCAGACTGCATATAGTTGTCATAAATGTACATATATTGAAGTGTTTATAGACGCAAGCTCATTAGAATCAGATCTTTATACTCGCTACTACTCACTCGATCTAATGGTCTGGCATTGACTTTCGTGGCAACGTAAATTTTACTCGTCAGGATAACAGAGACAGTCGTATCTAATGACTGATGGATTCCATTTTGGAATTCAATTTATATTAGGGTATTCATGCGTTGCGTCGCTGCGTGCGAATGACGTTTCAACTGGACATGACCCGGAAACAAAATACTAGTACACCATATTGACTGAAGTAGAAATGTACTCGAAACTATTCACAGTGTTAAAGGTTCTCATTCATAGATTTCAACTTAAATATCAACTTTTTCTGAAACTATCTAAATTGTATGGAAACATTTTGAGAAGCAGGAAAGTAGTGTTCTGATAATGACAATTTAGTGAAAATTGACATACAATTACAAATGATAGTATTACAAGTAGTAAATATCTACCCCTTATGTCACGGTATTGACAATTTTAGTGCATTTTTGTGACTTTTATTGTATATTTCTTGCAACCTATAGGTAAGTTTTGTCTTTAAATATTAACATTTTTTACACAATTACAGACACTGAATAGTTTTTTTTAATGTAGAAAAAACTTAACCAAATCTGTGAACTAGTACCTTTAAGCAGTCTGATTTTAATTGGATAAGTGTATGTATATAGTTTATTTATTTTTAATATTAAGAGTGTGATATGGCTCATATAATTATGCTGCCAGAAACGTTACTGATTTGATATTGTTTTGTGTATGTTGAAATGCACTTAATGTTTTTCGTTCTTTATGCATTTATTAAAAGTGTTACGGTCCATATTTAAATGATAGTAAGACTCATTAAGAAACGAGAAATACCGTGTCAAAGACAAAATTGTCCTTTAATTGTCAAAAGCTTGATATTCCGCATTACTTAAGACATTTGGTTATTACTATTTTGTAAGATGGTCCACTATTATGCATGTTAAATGACTTCTTTCAAGATGTAATCAATAAGGGACCTTAGTCAGTTATTTCCCATTGTTTACTCTTCAAATAGACGAATTACTCGGAATTTTACCCTTCCTTTTCAATGTCGATTTGTCATAATTAATCTTAAAACATTTTTTGTAAATCATTTTATTTGTTTGAAATTCAAGCTAAGCTTTTATAGGGTAAAGATGTATGTAAATTTCATAATTTTAGGAAATATCTTAATTAACAAGAAAGATAATAGACGAACTATTTTTTTTAACTTTAATGATAAAATCCGAGGATTCCATCTGTAAGGACCTACTTACCAATTGGATTGCTTCAGATTTTATCAGTGAAAAATAACTGACCAAAGTCCCTAATTCAATGTGAATCATATTTCAATCTTATCATTTGCAATCGAGTTTGCTTATGTAATGATTTGTACAGTTTCAGTATGCTTAGAACTCCATTGTTAACAGACAAGCAGCCCTTGTCTGAATTTGGCAATTGAGACATATCTTAATTTGAGAAGCTGTTTAATCCAGCTCTGGATTGACACTCTGACAGCAAATAGTAAATGTTGCTAAGTTTCTCTGTGATATTTTATTATTTTTAACACCAGTGCCTTCATTAACATACATGTATGGTTGAAACAAACGTGATATTGAAGTGCTACCATTGTGACATAGATTTATCCTTTATTTATAGATATATTTTTACAGTAAGGCCACAATAAGTTGATCATGTGTTCTACGGATTTTTCTGGATAAAATGGGGCTAACGAGCGAAGAAAAACAATCTCAATTCATTTGTTTTATATAGCTGTTTGACCAATTTTTTATGAGCGAGCGAGGAAATAAAAACAATGTTTTTGTAAAAACCGTCAAAATTAAGGTGCGAGCAAATCCATAGAGGACATGATCAACTTGTTGTTGCCTAATATATATTTATTTTTCAATACATAGATGTGTGACATGTTAATGCTAGTCATATTTTTATAATATATAGAATTGAGATAAAAAATCAATATTAAAAATCAAAATCTTGGTTAGAAATTTTGTGATTATTATTATATATAGTCTTGTGACAATTGTTTTTGTACAAAGTCACGTTTGACCGTTGTCCATCACTGATGAAAATATGTGCATAGTTCTGGTGAAGCGATCCAGACTAGCTTTGTCGGTAGCACACAAGCTTACTGAAGTGATCCTGGGTTTGATTTCCATACGAGGCATACTTTCTTTAAGTTAGGTCATAAAATACTTTCTCCGGCTATTATCCCTCCTACCACTAAGTCTTAATTATGTATGACAGTTGTCAGTTACTGGCGGAAGTATGCACCTAGTAATTGGTCGATAGGTTTCAAGAGATTCAGCTTTTCAAGAAACGGAAAGTAGGTTGACTGACCATCGTGGTATAACTTATAAAAGGTGTTGCTACGGCATTAACCCAACAACAGAAAAGTTTACGAACATAAAAGACACTATATGTATACACATACTAAACAACTTTTTTAACTCCACACTTATTTTTCGGATAACATTTCTATGATGCTCTGATGATTAAAAATGTCCATTTTTATATTATTGCTTGATTTATCTAATTAGTAGACAAACATTGTAAATCTATTAGAATGTATTTCATGCATTTGTAACATATTTCATATCATGGGACAATCTCCGTAAACAGATATCCTGTAGAGCATTGTCGTACAGGATCTCTACTTTCTCCGTGGAAGGTCACGTCGAGATGAACTTTGTTCCGATCAACCAATGCGTAACTTTCATCTAAACGAAAACACTATGAATCACATTTTGATTTCGTCATTTCTATTTTAAGACCAAGTTTTGCATGCTAAATTAACAGCGGTATTATTCACAGTCTGCGATTGGGCGGCTCATTTCAAATTGCGTGACGTAGACGATGTAAACATACCGTAACAATTTCGTCATGAATATTATGATGAGAAAAGGTCGCCTGAACGTGACATTCGTTTGAAAAAGGCCAGATCTCAATTAGCGAGTATGCGAGCGGAAAATTTTAGATCGGGTTTTAATCAGATTGATCATGGCATGATGTCTGCAACTTGGAATTTTAACAGTGTGCCTACAGCACACTTTCTATCTTCAGCTGACACTATTATCATAACTAGAGATATGTGTAGTTTTGTATGTTTTCTACTCGCTGGTAGCAATTTCTAGGCAAAAAAAACATGAAATTCACGTACTTCATGGAACTAGCAATCTACTTGTTTTACATTCAATTTTACATACAATTTCTACGTAGGAATGTCATTTTAAAATGTGTTCAAATTTTAACTATATTACTACTAAACGTAAATGAATAGTAGGTATTTAAAAATGTGGAGATAGAAAAGTTGTTAAGTGTATATAATTATGTAAAAATAGTGAGATTGGATCGTGCCTATAGTCTTTTCTACAAGCCATATGATCGAAATTGTGAGGGTTTTTACATCAAACGTTACATGATCTAGGATCAAATGAAGTCATTACTCAAATGAGGGACTTTTGTCAGTTATCTTTCCTTGATAAAATCTGAAGCAATCCACTTGGTAAGTAAGTAGGTCGTTTCAGTTGGAATCCTCGGATTTTATCATTGAAGTCATATCTAAGGATAATAAAATATTAAATCAAAATATTTTTTGTTAATCAAGATATTAACTGGAATGGTGAAATTTAGACAGTTTTTTACCCTAACAATACTTACTAATAGCTTGATTTGCAAACAAATTAAATGATTTACAAAAAAGTTATTTTAGCTTAATTGTGGCATATCGACAAAATGAATGAAAAGTAGGGGTAAAATCAGAGTAATACAACTGATTGGAGGCTACATATTTGAAGTGTATACAAGGGGAAATAACCGACTAAGGTCCCCTATTATAAGAAAAAATTTACAATTTAATTCAAAACACCAACACATCCTCAGTAATAACAAACTTATCATTGGTTATTATATAGAAATATATTTCAATAATATATAACAAAGCCAAGTTATAGTTTTACATTATTGTAAAGCTCAACATGAGAATATATTTATCTCAAATATCATAAATTTACAAATATATTGTGTTTATGTAATGAACAGAACAGAACAGAATAGAACATATATTTCTTCACAAAAACTACACAGTTTCTCAACTGTAAGAATACAATGAACACATCACAATCAATGTAATGTCATATACAGTTGAACTTACATCTAAAGCAAACACAACTTAAACGTAAAATCTTACAATATAACAGAGTTATTCTTCACTTATTTAATCGAAATCGAAATAAACATTATAAGTCAAGACATTTTGCTATGAACACTTCAAATGTATAAAAAGACATGTATTACAAAACTGTTACAGTACATTTATAATAAGAGCCAAATGTTTTAAATTTTACTGTAGAAATGGAAAAGACACAAGAAAGATTTGGCCTACAGACAAACACAGATTTGTATTGTATACATTCATACATTAACATAGGTATATGGTCCTTAAACAGTTGAGACAAGAGACGCAACATGGGCAAAACAACCACGATGAACTCATTTATAGACACGTACATTATAATACAAACGTATAAAATAGTCCCTTAAATAATGTCCAAATAAATGTACGTAATATATAAAGCTAGACATATAATTTCACAGAAGGTTCCGAATAATGATGATAGCAATGAATGCTAAGAAAATAAAACATTTAGTTTTTACATGGTTGCGTCAACAATTATAAGGTGTCGTTATATATAACTTATGAGATTCAATTGATGCATAATTTATGAGTATTATCCCGCCAGATTATCAATCTTTCTTAGATGACTTGTTGCTGCTACTGCTGCTGCTACTGGAGCTTGATCTAGATCGAGTAGGCGAGGGAACGCTGTGATGATCTAACACATCATCAAGATCATTTAGAGCAGACGAATCACCTTGTGGAGCACGTGGCGTTGACGTACTTAACATCGTCACACTAGCCGTTGTTCCCTCGCCGGAAGGTCCTGGCTCAGCAAAATCAACGTAGCCATTCTTCTGGGGCGTTTTCCCATCTTCGATAAAATCAACAATCGTATAATCATCATCAACTGTTTTAGTTTGCTCAATGCCGTTGTAGACTCTTGCCTCTTTACCGAAACTGTGTCTGTAAGATGAATCTCGCTTTATGAAGACGTCATCGGAAAGATAACTCACAACTCGACCCTGAAAAAATATATAATTAAAGTGTATTTATTTTATTTCATAATCGGTCACAGGAGAATGTTTACTAAACTGGCGCTTTTTTATTTAAACTATCACATCAGTTTTGTAAGAAGTATTAGTATTATTAAAGCTGAATGTCGTTATGCGTGCTTTTAATCTAAGTTTGAACGAAATGAAAATCCTTAATAATACTGCAACGCGTGCGAATTCTACACAATGAATTTAATTAGTAATAAATCGTAAACGGAAAGGGGTTTGTTTAAATCTAACCTTAAATTAAAATATAAAGTAAATTTCAACAGCTTAAGTGGGAAAAGAGAAAACTATTCCTGAAAAAGTTGATTACACAGCGAAATGACGATACGCCACACGTATGTTGATCAATTTGATACAAACATGAATTAACAACCTTTGGCTAGATATTGTCCCAGATGTACTTACATTTATTGGAACTGAATTTCCTGACCTGAAATGAAAGCAGAAAATTGTGTGTCTTTCATACCATCAAAATTATTATTAACCGTCTGTTTCAATTGTTGCAATACACTATTGAATGTAGTTTAAGGGTAGACAACTAGTGCATATAATCGTGTGTCAAATCATAGTTAGTTCCCTTGGTATGAAAGATTGTAACCCGTTAATAATTACAATATCTATAGTAAGCGAGATTTTGACTAAATCGAATGACATAATTATTTCTATAGGTTGGACATTTTTTTTCTTTTGTTATTTAAAGAAGAAAGGTGTGTTAATAAGTTAAAAGTAATAAAGTAAAGAAAAATGTTGAAATGCAAATTGAAATCTTGTAAAGCCCCACACCTAAAGCTAAACGCCAAAAAAAAAATTGCGCTATTTAAAGGTACTCATTCACAGATTACAACTTAAATATCAACTTTTTCTCAAACTATCAAAATTGTATGTAAACATTTTTGGGAGCAGTAAAGTAGTTTTCTAATAATGACAAGTTTAGTGCAAATTGACATACAACTACAAATGATGGTGTTTCATGTAATAAAATCTACCCCGTATGTCAGGGCAGAGATAATTTCAGTGCATTTTTGTAACTATTATTGTATATTTCTTGCAACCTAAAGGTCAGTTTGTCTTAAAATATTCAGAATTAATTCTTGACTCAATAACAGACACTGAATGGTATTTTGAAAATATGGGAAAAATTGACCGAATCAGTGAACAAGTACCTTTAAAAACAACCCAGACTAAAAAACTTGTTATATAATATATTTATCAGAATTGCCCTTCACAAGAACATAATTGAATGCTTTTTTTCTAAATTTTACATACGTTTAAAGAAAAACCAATGAATACTCAGTCTCGTATTAATATAACGAATGAAACGAAGAAATGGTCAGAAAAACACCCTAGCAAAATCATCATGAAAAGAATTATCAACCATAGTGCAAATATAATATACATGCAGAAAAACAGTGTGTGTGTATAAATAGTTTAAAAATAGGAAAAAATCAACTTGATTTTATCAAATACTAATCAGCCTGCTATTATACTCTCCTGTGCATTGGTCGAAAGTTTCACTCGTTCACTTTTCTACCCTCTGCTAAAAGTCTAAGTGCAAATCGATATTCCACAATATGTTAGTGGACTGACTGAGAAAACAATAGCATAAACTTTGTTCACACGGTGCCGGAATGTTTTTGCTCCGTAAAAAATTCAACGTGAGTTATTGTCCGTTTTTTCTCAACTGTCAAAGCTTGAATAATTTCACGGTGACTGAATGCATTGTTTTTTTGTACTGGCGGCCTAATTGTTATCAAAAATATCTTGACTAAAACATATCATACGGCATAAGCAGCTTTACTCGATCATAATACACATTTCGGAAACTCATGGATGTATTACGACAATAATTTGAACAAACGCATTCACCGTGAAATTATTCATATTTTGACAGTTGAGAAAAAACGAACACTACACGCCACTTAACAGGCTATATCGACTGGATATGACATCAGAGGGCAACTATCACCTTATATAACGACCCGCTATTTTTTATATACGTAAAGATGAAGCAATTATATATAAGATATAATATTATTGAATAGTTTATTCATTGTAATACTGTCTTATATATAAAATAATGTAGGTATAAACTTAAATATTTTAAAATATGAACAAAATACCAATACTGATGTTATTATATATTTATTATGAAAATACATAATATCAAAGTTAATTTGTACGATCTGTACAGTAGAATTCAAAAGTTCTTCCCCAAACGAAATTTGAGAAAAAAAATCACTGTGAATGCCTAAGAATTTACAAAATGTATCATGAAATATAGTTTGTATCATATGTTGATAACCAAATAAATGCTGGTTTTGGAATTGCACAGAGGGCGTTTTCATTCGTAAAAGTAAGTTGGTTCATCGCAAAAAAATACTAAAAACAGGTTTTTGTCGAAGAACTTTTAAAGGACATTGTACATACTACATGTAACTACGTTTCTTTTTCTAAATGATACACACGTATATAAACTTCCCCAATTTCTTCAGCATACAATATACATGTATATAATAAATTATGTAATACTAATAATAATTATCTAAAAATTAAATAGCCTGTGATAGGTTTTGCCCACTTTTAAACCCGTACTTGTGGGGTCTACATCAGAATTTTACACGGCATTTCATTTTGGGTTAATATATACAGAAAGGTTTCGCTAATATGACCATCTGGCGTTCTGACAGAATGTGGGCTTAATAGCGAATTCCTAAAATATATAGACAAATGCATATATACATGTGTATGTATAATAACTCTTTCTAAATCCTGCAACTAAATAGAATGAACTTATATACATATGTATAAGTTCATGACAATTAGTTGCGGGATTTGAAAAGGTTATCATACATACATATGTATGTATACATGCATTCATTTGTATCAATGATTCAATATTGTACAGGTCGTATTCTATGTCATGCGTGTTTTTGTACTTTAAACAATAGACTTGTCCACTATATAGATGAATAGGCTAATGCATGAATAGCATTTTACTGATTTAACCATATCACTTTGATATTTTACATTTATTTTAATAAGTGTATGTGCACATTATAAATTTTATACAATAATGTGTTTATTAAATAAGAGTAAACTAACTGAACTATAAATTTAAAAAAAATGAATCGCCCCTAAATATCAATGTGTAATGAAACCGTCAATGTTTGTATACGCAATGTTTACGTGGACGACCTGTACCAATATTTTAGATACATTATATATTTGAAACATTCAATAATAAAATAATAATAAAACGCATTAGTATCTAGTCCCTTCGAATATACATGTATAATTATGTTACAGCCAATTTGTAAAATTACATAATTTTTAAACGCCTAAAATTCTTTCTTTTTTTTCAAAATGCTCCATATTACTTATTGCTCGTTACTTAAATACATAAATCTACTTAGATAGAAAGTTTGGACAAAATTACAATACCAAAGCCTATCCGTCGTATCACAATAAGTATCATTGCCCTTTGACTAAATATTTTCGTCAAATATCAAAATTAAACCATTTCAACCCGATTGAGTAATAATTGTCTTTGGTGCATTCTACCAAGCTAGACCTAGCAACTTCCAAAGTTTAGAGCTTAACGTTAAACAGGACATAGCAACCGTTTGTCAAAAACCTTAAATATCTATAAAATAAAAATGGACAGACATACATGGACAAATCAAGAATTTAAATACAGAAGGACTTTCGTGCACATTGAAGCCTAACAAATCCATAATGATTACTCTTTACACATTAGGTTCAAGTACAAATCATGAAGGGCAAAAAATGCGGGCGAAGTGTTTATTCTACCCTGTATTACTGGCAAATATTACTGCTTAGTGTATTAACGAGATTTGACTCCGCAAATCAATATGTATGTAAACACAAGTCAATGATCACTGAAACAAATACGCATCAGTTGATTGACGGAACTAGTTTTATCTCCTAGAAATTAACTGCGTAGTAAATCAGAGACACATGTATCACTCCCCATGTTAAACTGGTCAGGCATTTTCAGCGTCGATAGTTTTCGTTTTGTGATATAAATTAAGCCTCTCGGCAAAATCGCCGAAAGTCTAAAAATGGTAGATAATTATGCATTCGGAACACCCTCGACCTTTCATGAATGAATAATCTCGGAAGGATTCGTGGGGGGCTTCACTGGATTTTTTGTGATTTTACTACCTACGCGAGGCGAAGCACGTAACGGTTACACAAAATAGTTCTTGTAGTATACACACAGATCTTTGTCTAAACATATTTATTTGTTTTGAATTAAGCCAAATATTGTTCATCGGTATCATTGAAATGTGTAATTTCAAATTTACGGACAAAAATCGAAACTTCAGTCATCGCCTTAACGATTGTTTATTTGTTTACTTCAACACCGGTTTTTCCAAAGTAGCGTCTAAATATGTCCGAGGTTATTCGTAGGGAATGGCCGAGGAGTTCCGAATGATAAATATGGTGAAAATAATGATGAATAATGATGATTTTGGTAATACATCAATTCTAATACTGGCGTAAATTATGATAATAGTTATTTTATCTATAAGACAATTTAAATAAAAAGTGCTCATGCTTATACCCTGATAGGTTATACTAGTATTCTTATAATTTATTTAACTAGGTTCTGGAGATATTTTGCACTAGTTCGATACATCAAGGTATATAAGAGGTAGATTCAGATATAGATACCAAAGTATGAGCACAAGACAATGTAGCCATATAATTTACAGAAATAATTCCATCGACAACAAGATACAGACATAGACAACACCACGAATACAATGGTCTACAAGCATGTTAAAGGCGTGAATATGTTAGCATACTTAGTTGTTTTATAGTGATAGCAAATAGCTGTTCACTCTTTCCATGGATGGATGATAAGCTATAATATAGTTTTATATAATACAATATGAATATTCATCACTTGTGAAAGCCTATAACAAGTTGAAACACAATGGAATAAAATCCAAACAAAACCATATTGTCCCTCTGTCATTTGAAGTCAACCAATTTTTAAGTTTTGATCGACTCGATTAAGAGCCAAAATGTTGCAATGGCCCTAAAGGCATTATATTTGTCATCTGACATTAACGAATCACTTAATTTCTTATGAATTTAACCCAAATAAAAATATTTGCGACTTTTGTAATAAAAAGAAACATAAATTAATTGATGGTAATTTGTAAGTATCCGTTTATAGCCAGTACAATTTGAAACTGACGTCATCGGATTACACGTATTTTTTTCAAAATCGACTAATTCTATTTCTGTAAATCATTAAAATGCCCATCGTCGGCAACCACAGTACTTTCTTCCATTACACTCCATACGTACCGTGCGCAATTTGACTGGCAAAATCTCGTTTTCATGAATATGCATGAAGCATGGAGTCTTCTTCCAATGAAATCGCGTGTTACAATTAAATACTCTTCAGTAACAACGATTTCATACTGGGCTTTTCCTACTTAAAAAAGATACCAAACGCACATGTTTATTTTCAAACAATGGTTGCGTAGTTTCATTGTCTAGTTTTCCGCAGTGGTTTCCTTGTGGAACCAATGAAACTGCCTCATTAATTATTTATGATTACGAGATTTTCCTCGCCAAATGGCCCACGGTACATAACGCAGCATAGCGGAGTAATATACTGTCCGTTTTTTCTCAACTGTCAAAGCTTGAATAATTTCACGGTGACTGAATGCATCATTGTTTTTGTACTGGCGGCCTAATTGTTATTAAAAATATATTGACTAAAACATATCATACGGCATAAGAAGCTTAACTCGATCATAATACACACTTTCGGAAACTCATGGATGTATTACGACAATAATTTTAACAAACGCATTCACCGTAAAATTATTCATGTTTTGACAGTTGAGAAAAAACGAAGAATATTGTGGGTTAACCGACGATGTACAGTATCTAAAAACCTTTACTTTTTTATCTTTATCGATGTTTATCAGATTGTTATTGTCTTGACAGAGAGACAATATTGGATGAACGCAAACTTGATAAAATCAATGCAAAATGTTATAATAAAATATAAAATCTTCGCACAAATATCAATCCTTACCAAACTTGATCTCTGTTGACACCTGAAAATCATAATATACTAGTACCAGTCTAAAGATTTATTTTATTGTTTGGTCACTAATTATAGGTTATCATACATTTACTGTACAATACGGAAATATATTTGGACGAGTACACAGCTTGAAAAGTCATATTGGTTAGACGAGTCCAATATGACTTTTCAAGCTGTGTTTGAGTCCAAATATATTCCGTATTGTATAGTAAAATGTTTAGTAAACTTTTTATTATATATAGTTCGTTTTCTTTGAAATAATTATCATCATCTAATCGTTAAAGATTTAAATCGGAAACCAGACTAGCATCGTTTAGAGTACATGTACCCAACTGTCCAGTACGAAAATGATATATATTATTTGGATCCAATACGGGAATATATTGAACGGTCACGTGGTACAAATGCAGATAGTCAATTGGTTAGATTTATTAGATATATAAATGTAATAATTAAGTATATTGAGCTAAAATTAAATCTACCAGTAAAGATATGTACGTTATGAATGTATCATCAAAATGCTTTTTACTGTTAGAAACAACACAATATTGGTCAGTAAATGTAAAACAGCGAATAGGTTGGATTGAAAAAAAACTAGCTCAGTGAATGATAATAATTTTTTGTTGAGATTCGAGTAAAAAAATCCTTTTTTGAAGATTAAATTCTTATAAATATTTAACGTATAAAGAGTTACTGAGGATTTAAAAAAGATATTTTCGTCTCACTTTATTTGTATTTTGTAAAATGATACTCAAAAAGACTCAAAATATGACGACTCGTTTATGTGTATTATCATGAAAATGAATCAAAATGCGTAGAACTCATGCCACATGTCAGATTGCATATACATGCAACTTTGCTAACTTTATCACATGGATTTGCATTCACTGACATGAGATAAAAATTAGCAAACATAAGACAATCGTGATGATTATTGTGTCATGTAGTATACGTATAGTCTCCAAACATGATCAAAGAAACATTTTACATCACCATTTCTTCACTATGTGTACCGGTATTTGTAAAAAATGGCTTAAACTAGTGTAAAGACATTTTTTAAGGAACTACTCCAGTATCATAATACATGTATAATTTTTGTATAAACGCAAGTTTCTAAACTTAAAGCCATTAAAATACCACTACCAATTTTATATCTTTTTTAATGGGTAACTCAAGTAATTACTAAAACTTATACAAAACTAGATTTATATCTACACGCCTGACGTAATACAAGTATTCTGTTGTTAAATTTTACATCATCATTATTATATTTGTAATATAAAAAGTGTCAAATAGGAAACCATCAACCATATAATATTGCCTAAAACATCATCAGAAGTACTTTATATTACGTTGCTAGGTAACTAATATAATCATGTTTGCATCGTCATCATTAAATGTGCATTTATTACACAATTGGTTATATATTTTTGCTTCACAAAATTGGATTTATGCATTTTTACCTGCACAATTTGTAATAACTTAAAATGTTTATTTTACCTGTTTATAATTTTTATAGTGAGAAATGATTTAAAAGTAAGTTTTGCGATTCAAGTTATTGCGAAAGCAGTGCAGGTAAGTTAGTTTTCCATTTTAGGTAAATTGAATACAAAATAAAACTAGTTTGATCTTCTGAAGCAAATTTACTTTAAACAGCAGCATTTATGAATTCGGATCGTACTATTTGAATATCACATTAAAATGTGCTATAAATGACACTCGTGAACTCAGAAAATGTCATTTTCACTCGTGGATATGCCACTCGTGAAAATATGATTTCTGAGCTCACTCGGTGAAATGAAAAAGATCTTATACCGAAGTTGAGAAATAGTCTTTGTATAGTCTATACATTAAAAAGTAATATAATAATAACATCAGCCATTATAAAAAAAACATTTGATACAAAATATTCTTTACAGTTTAAATAATGAATCAATTATAAATTTGTTTTATGTGATATATACTTATACACATATTATTCCCCATTTGAAAAAGAAATTAAATACACAGTTCACTCAGACGCTTATTTGATTGGCTACATGTATTAGCCATGTTTGGAAAAACAAGCTTGAAACAAGCAATCGTCCACATTTTTATCAAAAAACTTATAGTAATTCGTAATTTCGAGATAATTAAAAGGATTAGAAACAACTTAAAATGAACATTTAGAGAGTACAGATGGATTCGAAATAAATAAAAATATTTATTAGTGAAAACACAGGGAAATGTCATATTACCTCCCTTTGATTTTTCAAGCATACCGTTTATATTACATAATATGCATGCAAGGGGTTCAACTAGGTTTAGTAGACCACTTCATGTCGATTTATTTTTATGTAACACACAAAATATACAGACTCCCTGATGGCACTTTAATCACACCATTAAATAGATTAAATATACATGTAACTCTTAAATCTACGAAGGTAAATAGTTTCAAAGCGCAGACCATAGATATGATTTAACTGTCAAAAATATCAAATACGGTACAAAAATCTCAACTAGGACAAGTTTGTATACCGTGAAAATCGACGGATCTAGAGGAAAATCATTACAATTTTATACTTTGAATTAGCCTATCAACCCCAATCAAAGAAAACATGTCAGTTAAAGAATTTAATTAATGTGATAACTAACCCTCCACCTTGACAGGAACACTTGCGAGCCAGAAAAAGCGTAAAAAACACATAAAAATAAATCGACATGAAGTGGTCTACTAAACCTAGTTGTACCCCTTGTATATATGTATATATACACGGTATGTTTGAAAGAAAAAAGGGAGGTAACATGACAATTCCCTGTGAGTGAAAGTGTATAAAGCTATGGCTGAACGATTACGTCATCGGCATTTATATAAATAAACGTGAAAGCAAATATTAGTCTTAAATTCTATATACAACTGGGCAAAGTTTGTATA
Source organism: Mactra quadrangularis (assembly GCA_025267735.1). Classification (NCBI taxonomy): domain Eukaryota; kingdom Metazoa; phylum Mollusca; class Bivalvia; order Venerida; family Mactridae; genus Mactra; species Mactra quadrangularis. Next base: position 28,527,561 of record CM046303.1, read on the forward strand.
TGACATCGAATGAATTATGTTCAAAACAAACGTGCATTTGTAAAGAATGACAAATATATATGGTCCAACAGAATTAACCTGAGCTTGACCTTTATGCAAGAATATATTAAAGTCAGTATTTACAGTCTATTTTTGTCTTCGTTTGTAAATCGCACTTTATCGGAATCTTTCGGCAAAATACACATACTGAACAATTAATGTTGTTTTCATAAGAATAAATACTTTGAAACTGTGCCATAATATTACTGACTTACTTGTTTCCCCCAAAATAATGTGTTCAAAATTAAACGTACAATATCATGCCACTTTTAATAAATTGATTTATAGTCACATCGGCTGTTATAAACACGTGTATAACCGTATACACGCATACGGAAACTCACGATTTAATGTAAGTGAAGTGTGTAATTATTATAATTAGGTAGTTCAAGCTCAGGTTAATTCTGTTGGACTATACTATGCGTTTAAAATATTAGAGTGATACAGTCAGAGAACACGATGTGTTTGTTTTAAGAATTCTAGGGACTTCCATACCATTCTCATACACAGAGTTTATCAAGATTTCCGATCTAAACGTTACATCAATAATCTTGATATCCACTTGGTACGACAATCCATTTATAAGTGATTCTTTTGGTCTAGTCTTGGCTATAAGTATTGTAAATACCAAAGGCATATGCAATACCGTTTTACTTAATAAGTTTGTTCGTACGTATTGAAACACCACTCACGATATTGGGATGGCGCCAATATTCATCTATAGAATAATATATTTCTATATACAAGTATGAATCGATCCATCAGAATAGAAAGGTTGTAACTACAAAAATGTGTTTTTGAGAAACAAGAAAAAAACTATGTTCAATTTTCAAATGACTTTTTTTCTGCAAAAACCTGACATGTTTTCAATAATTTGGTTCTTACTCATTCAATTAAACATTTCACGAGTAACTTATTATGTATCAATTATTATTGTGTAAATGTACAAAATCTACTAAAAACTTAAAACTACCTTTTAAGACTGGCGTTTTTGTACTCGTTTTGTATGGCTAAAAGGTCGTAACTGTATGCCTGAAAGGTCGTAACTGTCACTGTTTGATAAACAAATATTGCAAGGTAGCTCCACACTTTACCAATTAATTTTCTACTTTTCTTCGATCTTGCTCAAATTAAGTATACATGTCAATTGAAGATCCGTCTATTCGAATTTGGTGTTCAAAATGATAAAAAACGTTGCCTTGGTGACGTCGTGCCGCGAATTGGCGCGTGATGTATTTTGCACTGATTCTTGAGTTTCAGTGTTCATAAAATGGACAATTGTTGACGGAAATTCATCAAACAAACTTGTATATATTTCACATACACTTGACAAAACGATGCAAAGGCCGATGTTTACGAATTACATTTTATATTGTGTTCTCATAGCTTTAAACGTCGTGAGACGGTGATTTTGTAGGCTCATATAAATGGAGGTATTTCAAATTAAAGCGCATTTATTGTCTATTTTATGAACGCTGAAACGCAAAAATCACTGCAAAATACGTCACGCACCAATTCGCGACACGACGTCACCAAGGGAACGTTTTAATCATTTTGAACACCAAAACCGAAAAGACGAGACTTTAATTGACATGTGTATTTAATTTGAGCAAGATCGAAGGAAAGTCGAAAATTAATTGGTTAAGTGTGGGGCTACCTTAAACTAAATGATGCCCAATAATCATCAGTAATAGCTTTATACTCTTTAAGATAAATGCTAACGTTTATTGTAAGATGTGTGTAGAACACATACCTGATTGTTGTACTGTACTATACATCTGTGGATCAGCTCTGATTACTTTAGTCCTCATCTGTACAGGCTCTTCATAGCTTTTATAGGTTTGGTGATATGTGTTACCATGGGATTGACCATAGGATTGACCATAGGGTTGAGCATATGAATTACCATATGTATATGTTGAATGCTGTGGTTCAGTGTATGTCCTTACATTTGATGTAACTGTTCGGCTGTAATCATCTACAATAAGAAAAATATAGATATTTTATGTATTGTCCAAATATACATGAAGAAAACAGACTGGGTTGAACTTGTATGGGATATGGTATAACACATCACAGTTATAGAGTATTTGAAATGGGCATTTATTTTAATGCCATAACATGAGATCTATTTATATTTTATAACAAAAAATGTGTAATAAGTGTAGATCCTTTGTGAAACAGTTTAAGAATGACCCAATATACGTGCAATTTGTAATGGGAATTGATTAAAAGTTACTGATCTCGAGCCTACTTCCAAGTCAAAACCACAAGACAGACAAATTTAGAAAGCATTGTTTGCTTGTAAAATAAAGCTTCAACTTTGCTTGTTGACTACATTGTATAGTATTTCTAAACAAAATCATAAAAATGTCAATTTACAATGTAATCGCATGTTGAATTTTGTACATGTGTGTATAAAAATCAGAAGATCATTAAAGATCTACCGCCCAGATATTTAAATATTTTCTGAATTATTAAATTACCGAACTAAGTATTTCTTGTAACAGTCTGACATATACTCAAGTTAATTTCAATAGTTAAAAGCACAATAAAAGTTTAAATACGGCGCCATGAGACACCCTCTTCGGAATTTGCACGGTCATTTGATACAAAAACGCACATTAGTGATTCATTATTACATTGTTGGGTAGAAAGGTCAACGTCATAGGTAGTATAGGATTCAAAATTTAACAAATGTAGTCCCTTTTCACATGCACATTAATCAAATTGACAATTTTTATGTAAAAATTGTAGGAGCAAAAATCAAAGTGCTGACAGTACTGATAGGGCGGTGCTACTGAAATTGTAAAACACTGATCATGGCGTCAATAGGATGTCATTTAGAAATTCGTCATGATTAAATTATATTTAAGGTCACATTGTTGTCTACATATTGTGCTGATATTTTGAATGTACGGTAAAGGTAATACAAAATGCCCATAAACAACTGGTCAATTTCAATTTTAACTTGAACCAAGCTTTGTATTAGTTGTTTCGTAGTGTTAACAAAAATGCTTATTTTGCTGACACCACTAGACCTAACATAGCATTCCTGGCACATATGTCGATTTAGACTATTGGCATTATTCACAAACAGTACACTAGGATTTCAACTTTACATATACCTAATTATTGGAGTAAATCAACATTAAATTCAAATTTATTGGAAGGCCATTCTATGAATACCTAACCACAGATCTCCTAAATTAGAATCAGGAATGATTAACCCACCAAGTAAGTCTGAATATACAAGAATGGTACCATTCAATATTTGCACCCACCCAGTAAATCCTAAACTCCTGTTATGGCACCATGCAATACTCGAACCCATCTGGAAAGTTCTAAACTAATATTAAATTTGACACGCAAAACACACCAATCACAGGCAAGTCTTAACAAACTGGTTTGGTACCATGCAATTCTTGGACTCAGCCTGTAAGTCCTTATACTTAGTGTAATGGTACCATACAATACTTAAATCCAAACGGCAAGTCTAAACATACTGGTGTGGTACTATGTAATACTTGAACCTATGTGGTAATTCTTCTCATACTAGTTTGATACCATGCAATAATTGGATCCATTTAAAAAACAATCTTGATTGGTATCATTAAATATCTTAACCCATTCAGTAAGTCCCAGCAAAGTGTACTGGTATCATGGAATACTTGAACCCACCCGGTTTAGGTCTTACATAATGTATGATACCATGCAAAACATAAACCCAGATAGTTATTGAGATATTTCATTTTTTAAGAGTCCAGGCTTAACACAAACTACCTACACACATAGGCCTACAGAGCTACATACAAAGTACATGCATCTGGTAAAACATTTAGTGAACTCATTGATGCAAGAGTTATTATGTAAACATGCTTGATCCTTAAAAGGTTGTAATAATTAATATGTAAGCGTTATCAATGTTATTCACATTTATGCAAATTTGAAACTATTCAAGTTTTATTAAGATTATGACTATTGTAAGTTAATGTGGTGTATGACATTTTCTCTGTCTATTTATATAAAATAAAAGTTATAAATTATATTTGATACAGGAATCAAACATTTATTACCATTTATGGGTATGTAATAGAAACGACAAACACAATTCTGACAACAACGTACATTTCCAAAAAGAGCTAAAAAGTCGTAATTTACGGGGTTTTGGTTTTTACTTTACAAACACAATTTAAGTTTTATATACACCAAAACAACCATATAAAGACATATGCAACTGAATTAATATGTTCGCATGAATAAGTATCTATTACCGACGTGTCAGGAAAATATTTTCCACTAAATGTTGAAAAAGTATTTCTTAAAAGTCGTATACAAACACGCAACAATAACAATAAAGAGATAATTTATGCAACAGACAATTGCTGCGTTCTACAATAATTCATTGCAGCTCACGCATTCTCGTTCCAAGAGACTACAAGAAAAGATTAATGCAAAGCATTAAATACCGCCGGATAGTGATAACATTATGTGTACAGACACAAAAGAGAAACAAAGATGTATAAGGAACAACTCAACCCAAAGACAACTCAACCCGAGCCATCTCAATCTCCTAACGGGTTGAGTTGTCCCAACTTTGAGTTGAGTTATGCACGGGTTGAGTTGTCTTCGGGTTGAGTTGTCCTGTATCCATTACGTTCGCTAACAGTCGTTACTGAACACGCTGCAGGGTTTAGAAGAGAAGATAATTAGTAATTTCTTGGAAAAACTCCTTTTAAACATGATATATAAATGCTTTACAGAATAAATAAAATGTATACAAAAACACACCAGATTTAACAATTCAGTAATCTAATACTTCTTGTCCTGTCGTTTTTGGAACATATTTTGATTTAATGGTGACCTCAATGAGAAAGTGAGTTAGACAGTTATTATACAGTAACAGCTGAAAAGTTCAGCATGCAGAGACAGTATCAAACTTACTACAGACAGTACAAAGTTAATAATTAACTTTTTCATCATGAATTTAGCGCTTCGTATACGATTAACGCGAGTCTGTAACAAATCTGTTCCCGGAGACGTGCGTGAAATACGTACGGTGTGTGTTGTTTTAGCCTGAACCTCAATATAGGGGAGCAGATATTTTACAATGTCTTAAAATATAAATTAAGGACAAAATGTTTTTTAAAATGGCCCCCCCCCAGCACAAAATTTCATTGCAGTAGTACAAAACTGAAAATTAATATAATTTAGCACTGTCAACATTAGTAAATAAAAAAGGAGGACGCCAGTAAAAGAAATCATGAACTGCTCCCACCATGGTCATCAGATTCTGACGACTCCAATATACCACCGGCCTTCAGGCCGGCGGTAAATCAATAGTGTGAACCAAACGCTAGTATCAAGAATGTCGATTGCTTCTGGGTACAAGAATGCAGCTCACGATAAGCAAGAAGAACATCATTCTGTACACAAAAGGTCTAACTGACCTTTGTACGGAGACGCTGAGCATCATGGGTAAAACTGTTTATTTACATGAAAACACGTGGTAATGTCTACGTTCTAATAAACCCGCAATCTCCGGATTCGAAGTCATACATGCTAACAACTACGCCACGACCGCGGTTATGGGTATTATTTCTGTCATTGCGTTGTATGCGAAGTTGGGGCGACCATGAATGCAGTGTCTATGGTAAATACTAATGCATTTACAAAACATAAACAAACCGACGAACAAACTGTAAATAATGCAAGATAAAATACTCACTTATTTCATTGAAGTTATTAGTTTTATGAACAATTTGGTTTGGTCCAGGTTGATATTGCACATGATATACATTGGATTGCACCACTTCTTTTTTAGGTGGTGGTGGTGGTGGTAGTGATTGTGGCACGTGATGTCGAACCACTTCAACTTGACGTGGAGGCTCAGCTACTCTCATTGGTCTCTCGGTATAATAAGTCCTGGTTGGTGGCAGCAAGAATTTCTTGGAGAATGGTTGTTTTATAGCCAGGAAATGAGACTTGGTATACAAATATTGCTTGTTAGGAGCAGAGCGTACATATTCTCGACTAACTGGACGCTCGTATGCTGGTGCTGATTTTGATCGTTTCTACAATAAATATTTGATACATGTCTATGATACAAGCATAATGTACTGTATAACATGTCAGACATATAGTGCCTCTCCAAAGTTTCATGGATAAAATCATGTTTTTGGGATAAACCAATTCATAGTAACCCATGAAAAAGGGAATTAAGAGTCACTCGAACAAACTCCAAAGTCAACATCATTTTATTTAACCAATAATTAAGGAAGTCCTGGAGGGACATTTTATGTTACTTGTTATGACTTATCTGTTATTCTTCATTAATTTTGTTATTCCTTATTTGTTATTTCTTATGTTCAGATTTTTGTAATTAATCACTCATAACAAATAAGGAATAACAAATAAGGAATAAAAAATAAGGAATAAGTATTAGCTAACGAGTATAATTTGACTAATGGGCACTACACTCTCAACGAATGGAAATAAAATAACTGCTAGAATGGACACAAATAAAACGATTTTTGCCATCTTTACTTTGCAATGTACAAAATGGCCGAACGATCAGTCTACGTTTGACTTGAAAATAAATCATAACAAATAAGTGATAACAAATAAGTCATAACAAATAAATCATAACAAATAAGTCATAACAATTAAGTCGTAACAAATAAGTCATAACAAGTAACATTAAATGTCCCTCCAGGGCTTCCGTAAATAATACATAAATAATAGTTTAATAGTTGAAGTTAAATTACTTGAGATAGCGTGGTCGGGTTTTTCCACAAAAACTTTTTTGTCCAGGAACATTTGGAGGGCACAGTGTAGTGTAGAAAGTGTCGTTACAAACTATACCTTTAAGATTTACTTCAAGTTATTAAAATTGTCAAACAGAACACCTTTATTGCACGCGATTACTTCATCAATTATCTCCATTAATTCATTATTGGTGGACGCTTTAGTCTTACGTACTAAAATTTCAATACTTAATATAGTAATGGTGTAAATAAGCTATGACCGTGGCTTTAACAATAGAATGTATTAAATATGGATAAAGCTGGGGGGGGTTCGACTTGACTACGAACTAATATTGGACAAGCTCTTGCAAGGTTGCAGAATACAGAGACAACTGTCATAATGAACTATAGTCAAGATCCACTATCAGTAACCCATTGTAATTGCAAATCCATGCCATTTCTGACGATTTAAGGTAAAATAAATGCATAGTTTGAGAAGTGTATAGATATTTAAACAATTCCGCTAACAAATGAGTCCAATTAGTATGACCATAAGTTGGAAGTAATTATGTAACATAAACATACATGAAATATTGAATTAAAGCCGACCGGCAATTAGAATAATGCTTCACCATACGCATTGAACCCAGAAAATAAAAACATACCAAAACTGGTTATATATACTTCATTAGTGTGTGTGTTCATTCAAATTAATTATAACGTATATAAATACATGTACAATATAACCTTTGCAGAACGAACCTCTACAGAACAAATCATCTTTACAACAACAGCTTTTTTATATTTCTCTGTGGCATTTTTTTAATTGAATTTAACCTCTGTAGAGCAACAACCTCTAGATTGCAACACACTTAAGTCCCTCCCTGTAGGTGTTGTTCAAAAGAGGCTGTACTGAACATTAGGACAGTCACGATACGCCAGAAGCGTATCGCGATATATTGCAATACGCTGGCATCGTATCGTGATACGTACCACGATACATGCTTCCACTGTATTTTACAGAAACAATGCAACTTACATGCAGCTACTGATAGAATCTAGCTTTTTAAGTATTTACGTTCATTTAGGACTGTGAGGCGTCCCAATCGGTTAAATTCTTGTAACTTAAGGTTAGATGGAATGAACAATGGAAAAACTGATGTTTCGCTACTTTTATTTCGCGCAGGGAAGAATTTTTTAATGAAATAAAAATATGGCAACATACCGGTATGTTAAAATCGTACCGCGATACGTATTGCTGCAGTTGCGTATTGCAGAATACCGGTATATCGTGACAGCCCTACTGTACATGTATAATTATTTAAACCCTTGTACTGTAATTTGACATACAAAGTCTGAAATAATCAACTGGAGAGTTTTTACCTTTACAACTAATGTATTATACGCTGGTTGATTTGTATAAACAAGTGTTCTCTGGCGAGAACGTCCGCGTTCAAATCCTGGTGATCTTGGAGCTGACCTGGTAGGTGAGGCTGATCTGTTAGTCCTGATAACATATCCAGTGTCATTATGTGTTGCCCATTTCTGGTTGACAACCTGGGACATACCAATACTAGGATTTGGTTGATGTTGTCTCCAATCTACAGAAGAAAACATTATATCATTGTGATGAACAGAACAGAACAGTACAGTACGGAACAGATGTTTTATTAAAGATTTGTACGACAGAGGCACGGCATCTTACAAAACATTTAAATTCAAATATAATACAGGTCAATGATTAGACAAATGAAAAATAAAAAGTGCATACATGTGCATATATACATGTATATAGGAAACATGCGTACAGAATTGAGTGTTGTAAAATACACTACAATATTTATGAGAGTGGTATTTAGTTTATGAGACAATATTATATTTCTAGTACAATGTACACACAGCAGATTTAATGAATTTTGATTAAAGCAAAATCGTTTCATCTGAAGAAGTAGCAATAGTGTAGGTCATTACAAGACTTGCTGGTTTGTTAAACATATTTAATTGACACGAAACACGATGTACAATATACATATATGTACTGTACATGAAATACAGAATGTCATTGAGCAGTAAATTATTTGTCTTCAAACTATAGTAAAAAGTTACATCGTTCACAAGTTAAATCATCACATTTTTCAATCTTTTGATCGTAAATCTAGGTAGGTAGATATAAGAAAATTTGGTAATTAGTCAGCAGTTCCAACCACAGACGACCAGCATGGTCCCGAATCAAAAACACTATATATACATGTATTTATATTCATATACATGTGCTTTTGTTTAGGGACCGTGCCGGCCGCCTATGATTACCAACTTACAGTACCCAGTTTGACTATCAACAGTTAATTCTTGGTTAAAAGCGGGAAGTTGAATTAGAAACTGGCAATCAGTTTTAAGTTTGACAGTTACAACCTAAGTGTATTTTTGTACTAAAAAACTGATTTTATGCAACGTTTGTTGCTAGTGTTCATATTCTGATGAAACTAAAACTGGACAGTTTCACACACATTAAAGGAACATAAACTTGGAATGATATTAGAACGTTATATATCCTCAATATTGGTCCTCGAGTCTGTATAAAAACACTGAATATATTTTCAAACAAGTATTGTTATAACAATTGTGATGATTAAAGATTTTTTAAGTTAAAGGACGTTCATTAGTATAGTAAATTTCAACCATCAAAATCAATGAGCTTTATGGCAAAATGAACCTTACATCGGGACACAATAAGTCTTCTCGAATCAAGAGTTTTGGACTTTACTTTAAAAATCTTCAAAAAGCGAATGATTTTCCAGTAACTAATGTGTTATTTATAGCGGAACTATACTGTATGTATTGCTCATAAATGAACTTTAAGTAGAAAGTGGAGTGCACCTTATGAGCCTAATATGCAATTTATATTCAAATCACGTAACGTATGGAAATTCTTTTGATTTCATGCCAGACGTACTGTATTATGTGATATTAATAAAGATACGTTTCAATCACATTACCTGTGGGTGGTCGATAAATTAGAACCAAAATAAAATTCAGAAATTGATCAATTTGTAATTAAGTGTGTTCTGGGCGTCACTCGGACATCTCCATGTATTTATCAGTTTATGACTCATTCAGAATTTGCATTTTTATATCCATTTATTTCAACAATTATCGCGATTGAAATTCGTCATAATTTTGAGTAAGCTCAATATATATGCGTCTTATTAACTAAACTTTTAAATTCTTTTGCATGAGACTTGCATAGTTCACAATAGATGTTTATACGTATTGTATAATATTACATATATACCTCATTTGCACATGGCCTTGTGTATTTAATATGATCGGCTATTAAGCGATTTGCTTACTCATATTTCATTTATACTGTTTGTGAAATTCTTCAATTCCGTTTTTTTTAATTTGATTAACACAAATCGAATACGAAATACGAAAAGGAGATCACGATTGTTTGCATCGCTTGAAAATAAAAATCCGACTAGGAATACTATATAGGTTTTTAACAATTAGTAGCTCTTATTTATATGGGCAGGTGATAACGTAATCATGGGCCAAGTGCCGCACTTTAATATTGTACCAGATGATTACTGCTCACCGAGCATGTAAATGCATACTCTAGGCACACCAAATTGCCATATTTAGATACTGGCATTTGATCACATGACCCATTGCCGTTGTAGCTGTATAGGCTCTATATAATACAAACTTCCCTATTGTGCAGGGCCAGAGTTCACTCCATCACTGTGGACAAACACAAGTTGACCAGAATTGCATGTACAATAAATATTTAATAGTTAAGTTAACAAGGATAAGGTTATATTGTAGCAGTCACAAGAAGCTAAACTACATAGACGACTGACGTACCAGCTCAACCGCACGGCTAGCTCAGTTGGTAGCACGCAAGTCTACTGATCGAAGGGTCGTGAGTTCGATTCCCGAGCAGGGCATACTTTTGTGGAGCTCTGTCATGAAATTTTTTCTAAGGCTATTCTCCCTCCTACCAATGAATTTTAATTATCTATGACAGATGACAGTTGTCAGTCACTGACGAAAGTATTTGCTTAGTAGTTGGTTAACAGCTAAATCCAGAGATTTAACCTTTCCAGGAACAGTGAGTAGGTTAACTGACCGCCGTCATATGACTTATACAATGTGTTGCTACGGCGTTAAACCAAACAAAACAAAACTAGATGCTAAAATACATGGACGACTGTCGTACCAGCTGTATATTAAGATGTTATGTACATCTAAGATCCTACCTTTATATTTTAGTGAAGAAACCATGGTGTCAGTACTGAGAGGAGTTTTAGTCTCGCTATAATGTTCCTCAATTATCTTCTTCACTTCGGTTAATTTTTGAGATCTTTTTCTGTTCTCTTGATATCGTCTTTTTCTGAAAACATACAAACATTAAATAAAGTAATGTTTATAATACACACGCTTAAACTTTATAGTTCGAACAAAAAAAACCCACTGTTTATAATAACAATACAATGAACTAACCCACGACGAGGGATGCCCAGGGTGACTTTAAAATAAACAATTGTGATATGTTTTACTTATGTCTTAGTTGTTGGTGTAATGGAAAGCATTCTACTATAACAAGCATGATTTACCAAGTGGTGGTGGTTTATCAACCATGCTAATTTTGTTACAATGAATTACACAAATTTTATTTTCAATACTGCCTACCTCTGAAATGAAATGTCTCATTTTTAATGTTTACCAAAACACGTTTTGTTTTTTTGTACGCACTACACAACCATGCATCACGTGTTTGTCATTATACATAGACCTTTCTGTTGACATAAGTTTAGCAAAGAGGATATCATTAAAATATCCTTATACATTTGAAATCATAATTGATATAACATAAATTTGATTGAAAGGACAAACCATCAATGACATTACGTTGTATACAGGGTCAGTTTCTGTAAAAAATAAATCGAATTATGTAAGTATTGATATTTTATACTTAATAACCAGACTCGCGGATTTCGCAAGTCATAGATATTAAAACAAATGCTATTAAGACTAGTTTTTGCTTCAGGTGTGATAAAAACATCATTACAAAAATTCAACAATAATTAGTCTAGAAAATGATAGACATTTCAAGTAGAGTAGGTAGTCATACATACATTAAAGTAATTTATCGTTTAAGTAAATAACATCCCCTGGTTTTGTTATGAAAAGAACCATCAAACCATATAAATATATACTAACTCTAAATGAAAACAGTGTACGTAATTTATGTTATAGGTCAATGGAGTTTTATTTTGATATTTTTGCTGATGTTGTAAAACATTACGTTCTAAAATACAGTTAAATATGAAAGCTATGCAAGGCCATCCATATAACAGATGGTTTAAACTTTATGAGAAACGATATTGGTTTAACATGGAAAATTTCTGTATGTTTCAAGGATCATTGACAACACGTATGAGACGGTATGACAGTATACTAATGAAGTCCTGTTAACAATTAAAATAGAGTACGAGTACGTATGGTATTTTCTGTAAAACGAAATAAAATATCTAAAAAAATATTGTTACAAGGAATGTAACACTCATTTTAAAAATAATCCCATTTCATAAGTAAAAGGACATTAAAACGTTCCTATGATGTAAACAAATACTTGTTTCATATAAATAAAACTAATTATATAGTCGAAACGGACACTATACATGCAATATGTTTATCTTGAGAGTTTTGATTGATCCGACCACACACATTTCTATATTTAGGGTCCTTGGTAAAACTGACCATATGAAAACAGAAGGTTTATCTATATCTTTAGTGTTAGTGGATTCTTCAGTGATTCCCTTCATTGTGCAAGCTGTCAGTGTCTGACTTAGTGTTTTAGGCCATACCAAATATGATCGATATTTATTATTAGACTCGCCCGACTGCGGCTGCGTTCAAATATTGATAATTGTATTTTCCGGTAATACAAACAGGTAACCCGACAAAAACATGGCGGAGACGAGTCCATTCAGGTACCCCTTGTTTCACTTTTTGACGTTCATTTTCTTATCATGCATGTGATCTAAAATGAGTCGTTTTAATTGGCATAAGGCAGCAACCGGTGTCGACTACAAAATGGCCAAATCTTGATGATCGTAATAATATTCCAATAATCTTGGACCATCCATATTGTGTTTTGAAACCACAATGGCGCAGTGGTCAACTTGGAATTCAACAATTTCGTATCAATGCCCGCAGGAGGTCATGCACGTCTACGAAAAAGTCGATTACCTAACGTAGTTGATAAAATGAATAGTATTACAGTGAAAATAAATCCTTGGTGTACTGTCTTATTATTGAGATTAATAAAATAAGCGTTCATGAATGTATCTTTTGACCTACTCCGACCATTCATAGCAAAAAAAACTCAATCAATCAACTAAGAGCAACAGCAAAGACTACCTGATTTCTGAAACTTGAAATATCAATGTATGCTAACTGAACTTAAATTGTCATTGGCACTTACAACTATAGTACCCACCAAAAGTTTGGAAACAAACTGAGATGTAGTAATTTTAGATAAAAGCTATTCAATAGTAAAATGTCTCCAAACTTTTGGAGGTGCTGTATGTATTACAGAATTAAATAATCTGGATCAGAGGGTTGTACTACAAGACAAGATGATCAATTCAAATGACCGCATATGTGCTCGAGAAGAAGCACGAAAACTTGCAAGTCAGCATTAAATTTTGTTGTAACAGCACTAACAGAAATGATCTGTTGTAACATTCAGCATGATTCAATAAACCAAGTTACTGAAATAAATGCTGTATAATTTCTCAAATGAAAACCCTAAAACTAAAATAAATGTAACATCAAAACAAGAAATTACCAACACAAATATACATTACAGTAAATAAATGCTTAGCACATTATATTAGTCTACAGTAATTCATTTTGTTTACGCTTTGATCTATTGTTGTGATAAACACGATAATCGATTTACTCGCCAATACGACATCGATTATTCATTCAAGTCGTAAATGTTTTATCTAATACGGTGTCATAACCAAAGCTTCCTATTGAAAACAGTCCTATATTGAAACGCAAGTTCAGCCTTTCAATTATTCAGAGATGAGATTCAACCCATTAGCAATACATTGATTTATATAGATTGGAAATATCAGCATTTCTGTTTAAATGACCAATCAAGCGATAACAATAACTTCATTGCTCGGGCAACCATTATTTAAAATCATCTCATAGAAGATTACTTTCTAATAAATAAGTTATCTAAGAGTATTTATCGTAGGGTATTGCATTACTCTTTGTAAGTACTACTAGCAGACCATTTGGAACACCTCGACCTTAAATGAATGAATAATTTGCAGCGAATGGCCGAGGCGTTCCGAATGCTAGCAGGCGTGCAAGTCAGCACACGAGCAAAATGCGTACTGACTACATAATGAAAAGGCAAGGCGCAGTTAAATGTTAACAGTTAAGAAGACTATTAATTTAAAACTGATGCAACTAGTCGTAAATGATTCTGTAAACAAACTTCAGCTTATGATAAGTGTTCTATCTATCACACACCAATTTTACCTAATCAAGTTGGATATTCGACGACATAACTGTAAATCAAATAGTAAGACTATAGTGTTCGAACACTATATCATACCATATACAAGTCACTCATGGCATTTTGTATTCAAACATTTTACAGATAGAGGAGTTTAGGGTGTTCGTTTGTTGTACACAGTGTTAATACATGTTATAAGTGCGGTTTAAAGTCTGCTTCCATCTACACGTTAAGCCTACAAGTTGTCATGGAAAGACAGTAGCAAATCAAAGATACATTTATTACAAAGCTGTACATGTCTTTGAACAACCTTAAAATTAACAGACATTGTCCCCCACTTTCACTAGACTAATGTCCCAGTCCCATTGAAAATCGTGGCCTGTTGCGGACCCGTACGTGCAGACAGCCGTAGGCCGTTGGAAGCCTTGCGTATTAAGGTGACGGTACGCACATGACACAAAGCAACACACCCAAACGGAGCCGTAGCTGGAAGATATGCAAGTTTAATACATACTCGGCCACGATTTTGTTCACGATTTGACTTTTAAACGTATACGTGTAACCACGGCTCATCTCACTGACCCTGTTAAAAACGTAACAGTCCGTACGGGTACGCAATAGTTCGTTCGGGTCCTTGAAGAGCTTGATCGCACGGCGCCTGTATGGTGCCTTCACGGCTATTTTTATGTTTATGGGACTGTAGCTTAAGAAATAACATCACCTTTTCACATGGTTAATTATATCAGAAAGTCTTTCGAACGTAACACAGTGTCACCATTCAACCAAAATGTACAAATAATAAAATATATTATACTTTATCACCAAATAAACTAAATGGCGTTAAGGCTACGCTCTAATTAAATCGTAACATATTGTATTATATTTACTATGAATTAGAATTAAGTAAATTGCTTTCAGTTCATACAAGAAAACAAGTGTTGTTCTGTATTTACAAGTCTTCTCAAAGTACAAATGATATATAGATCTAGAGCTTGTGTTATAAAACCATATCAGTCATTGCTTTACTGGAACATCAACAAATATTTCATAAGCAGTTTGACTGTAGATCTTCGACCAAGCACCTACCTGTGAGTTAGTACTAAGAAATCCAATCGTAGCAAATCATTCAAATCCCATAAAAATATAAACGGTACATTGAGCTAGCATAAAAATTATGAACAAATGCTAAGATCTCAAGTCATTATAAAAAACTCGTAAATTTATAGCGACATTAAATAATAATGGGTATAAACGTTTTTCTGTACGACCAAATGTAATCAACCTGAAAATCATGTTTTGTCATTTCGCAACTGAAATGCTTCATAAAACCCAACATGTTTAGAAGAAGAAGAGAACAAAACATACATACGTGTTAGGGCTGTTGTGAGTATCCGAGTAAATGATTAATGACAATGGAAATTAAGGGCTTGCACTTTTTGTGCTATCCCTGGTGTTGGTGTGCTTGTCATAGTTAATTACTGCATGCTGTGATTTATGTTTTTGTAATTATGCTATGTGTACACTATGCCAAATAAATATTATGAAAATATATGCTATGATCGTTGTCTTAACCATTTAACTATCGATTGGGTCTAGAGACGCATACACTTTTGATGAAATTTGAGCCTACAATCGCGTTCAAGCTTTCCTATTAGTAAGTCATATTTAACAACCGATGGAGGCCGACGAATACATTTTTATGGCTTAATATTCTAATTATGTAATGTTACCTACATAATTAAACCATTTTGAAATTGCAAAGATAAAAGTAGGTATGAAAAACATGATACCAGTACTAAATATATAAATACGCGTGTATGATTATAAATATAATCACCGTATGCTCACTATGTGTTGTAAGAACGTTGCAGACGAGTTCACATACATTTTTATCATTATAAACAAAAATAAATTCGAAACATTCGACTTACCTTAAACAATAACAGATTGTTGAACTAACTATTAGCAGGAACACAAATCCAAATATCACTACAAGAGCAACTATAGAACTTTCTGATAAAATTGTGTCGTCTGCCAGCACGACTCCTGAAAGTTTAAAGTTAAAACGTGTTAAACTATATAAGCATTTAATTAAAATGCATTATAGTCAATATGCATCGGAGCGTTCATAAACGCTTTAATGATTTCACTTTCAAATGTTTGTTTACGTTCTTTAAAGCCACTCTGTTTGACGTTCAATTAACAACATTTCTAACTAATAACTAGCGTAGGCAAGCCGGTTTTATCGAGTGATCACAAAACCATCCATGACGGATTGAACTGAATGTGTTTACGATGATAACCGATTATACGTTGCGTTGACGGTCGACATGATTCGGTAATATACGGCGAATTACGGCAAAATCACTGAACCGTGCATTTTATCGATAAAAACCACACCTTTCGATTTAAAGTATATTTTATAAAGTAATATAGCGACGTTTATGATAATACCGACTAATAAATGCTTGTTACTTTCTTAATCCCCGATTATGACCGAATTGTTAGGGTTGCCGAGGGCTTGTGTTATGTAATAGTTGATACAATTGGACTAACAAATACAAATATTTAGATAAAATCGATATTGTTAAGTTTTTTTTCCATTTTGACCCAAATATATACATAACAGAAATTCTGTTTAACCAGAGCGTTCCATATGTCAGTTGTTAATTTCTCTGCAAACTTACCCTCTAAGTCACAAGCGGGTCATATTATGAATTATTGATCATACAATGTAGCACTTAGAGAAAAGAAAGCTGTAAATGTGCAAAAGAATACAAATGTACTTTAAAAAAGTGATTCATATTGTATAATATATAAAAATAAGATAAAATTTATCACAATCTTTAACTTCTTCAAATTAGGATTTCATTATCAAACTGATATTCAATTCATGGAGCTTATTTCGCCGATTTCGACATTTTCTCAGTCACATTGCATAGGTCAATCGTCCAGAAGAAGTGGTTTATATTTTTAGACATTGAAGCTTTTAACCAAAACGAAGCACTCAATTTCGTCAGTGGGTGACTATATACGTTCCTGCTTCTATAGCAGTAAGGAGAATGGCCGTAGAAAGTGTTCCATGACTCCACAGAATTATGAAGGTCTTGTCCAGAAATCGCATCCAAAAAACTTAAGCACGCAATCCAACGCTTATCCTGGCAAGCTAATTTCAATTTCTAAATAACCCGTATAACTCAGAGTAAAGTAGCTATCAAATCGTAAACTTTGATATATTTTGTTTACCAAAATGTTTGAATTGAAACAGCGAAGTACGCACCCTTGATCAAAGTTGTAACTTCAAACACCACTCTGACTATTTTCATCGTATGTTGACTCTGACAAAAACGCCTTTGTTGGTTGTAACTTATATTCTATTTTTTGATATACCCTAAGGGTCATATTCTCTAGGTAGCGAACAACCCATGTGATTAATTCGTGGATATATTACTTTTAACATCTTTCAATAGCAACTAATGTCAGAGATAATATCTCAAAACTCTAGTAACTCAATTTTATATTCAGGACAAAACGTTTACACTGGTCGTATTACAATAATACTACATGTAGTATAAAGGTTAATGATGAGTTGACATTTTTAAAGACCACACCAAAGTAGCAATGTTTTTCCCAACGAAAGCGTGATGGAATATCGACGAATGTCTTGTGCAGATAAATTAATAGCGTCCAAGAAGAAAGTTAACATAGTGGATTTTGAATTCGAGTTCAAATCTCTCGTTTTGAAACACCCTTCTACTTTAATTATCATTCCAGAAGGCTTGAACGGTTTTATTAGAGCTCACTAGGAACCATTTTCTTCATGTATTAGTACTTTCTTTAATTTCGGCTCTTGTTATGCTCTTCCAGGCTAATATTTTATATGGATTTATATCATTTGCATGTTAACACATGATACAAATTTCCTATTTGGCAGCCAATGTGTTTTCCTATCAAGCCTGATACTAGTAAATAAACAACCTACTTCTAGTATTTAACTCAAATATAGAGGTTAATTCTAATGAACCGATTTCACAAAGAACAAACTAAGTCTCAAACACCACGTCATGCATTGTTTAGCATTAAGGATAAATTCGGTTATTATTTCACTAAGATTTCATTTGATTTAAAATATTTGTGTAATTTTTCCTCATATCAATTTTATCAACCATTCATGATTAAGAATTAAAATACATTAAATATATATCTCAATTACATTTGTAATTCATTCTGTATAAGAAAAATGCGAACCTCGCCTTTTTCAAAACCATTATTTATGTGCGGATGAATGAAATAAACAGTGGACTTGTGTTGCTGATAGGGGCAATGATAAACAATGTTATTATTATAAATTGTTTCTTTTGATTGTATTACATCGTATGTAAGATAGCGATCTCAACAAATATTTATTTGGTGATGCGTGTACGCCATACATTACCAGTTATAACTACTTGAATCTAGTTAATACGGTGTTTCAATGGACGTTCGCTGAAATTGTTATATATTAAAGTAATCAATATGGACAAGATGGCCCTATATCGCTCACCTGGGAATCATTGCACTGAGACATCAGAAAAAAGAAATTACAGCCTCTGTTGCATAAACAATGGTTTTTAGATGTGCCTCGTGACCAAGTTTTGGACCCATCGATGACCGTGACGTAGTTTTGGACCCCAGATGAACCATATACAATCCCGACCTAGATTTCATTAAGGAAATATTCTGTCCAAATATTAGGAAAATCCGATGAAAAATACAGCCTCTATCGCATACACGAGATTTGACTCCGTGACCTAGTTTTTCCCCAGATGACCCATATACAATCCCAACCTAGATTTCATCAAGACAAACATTCTGGCAAAGTTTCATAAAGATCCAAAGAAAAATACAGCCTCTAACGCATACACAAGACTAAATGTGAACAGACGACAGACGCCGGACATCAAGCGATCACAATAACTCACTTTGAGCATTCGCTCAAATGAGCTAAAATCATATCCTAAAATGGCTACTGAAATGCGATCTGATGATCTTGCTTTGACTCTCGTGACAACTTAGTTCCTCGTCGAATCAGCTGATCGCTTTCATTCGACAGTAAGAGAGGCCAAAACACGTTACATATAATGTCATTTTAAGAACAAATTCCCAATCAAAGTGCTTAAAGCACTGTCGGACAAGGTTTTGGTGGAATATTTAAACAAAGAAGCAATACAAGGGAAATTTCCTTTACATTTACCGATCACAAGAATACTAAACCAGAATACATGTTCGTCAGTTGCACAAACTGTGTGTCAAAGCGAAACTACGGACTACTTTAATTGCAGTAGTAATACCTATTTAATTGCACATACGTGGGCTAATGTGGTCGTCCGGGGCGGGTTGAAATGAGGATTTGCTGCATACCGCTACTAAAAATAGGAAAACTCTATGTTATAGTGAATTATTCACAATCTCGATTAAAGCATCTTCTGTCGTCATAATTTTTATAAAAATAATTTAATGTGACACGACAGCGTGGAAATGAAATTTCCCTTGCAAATGGCCCGAGAAAGAAAATGGTGATATCCACATTAGTGGGAAAATAGTGAAACCTTAATTGATTGGGTGATCTAATGATTTACGTCTTTGAAGTATAAAAGATATTAAGTAAGCAATACATGTGTTAAATTTGGATGATTATAAATCCAAATTCAAATATCGATTCAATATCCTTATACGATATATGTATAAGTTATATATAGATGGTGCATGACGATTGTATTAAATTACAGTGAGATCAGCAAATATATTACAGAAAATTAAATCTAGTTTTCACCAGTTTCGACCATGGATTAAAATTCTCTGTATTATACAGGTATGGGCGTTGTGAACACACCTGTTCATTAGCGGAGTGAAATATGAACATCGCTTGTAATGGCCGATAAAGTTCCAACAATTCCATCTGCTGCTTTCCATCCATTTCAAGGATTTCCCTAAAATTTGAATAAACCTTGATTTTTAAGGTACTAAAGTTTAATGGTTTTAGAGAACTACACATTTTTGTGAGATCTAATGTTGTTGTTGTTTTGGAAGCATACAATCTTTCTATGAAGTACTGTATGTTTCATGGCATAATATAAAGAAATAAAAAGACAGACTGTTTATTTTAATGTCACTTAAGACAATTCGTTTATCATGAGACTATGAGGGCTTGTAACATTTGTTGACGAGTTATGTACGTCCTGTATAAGTAGGCCTACTCTTATTGTGGTATTCAGTAAAGTAGACCATACTCTTTGACGTATCAATGATATTTAGAAATATTTTAAACGATTAATTCAAGCATTTCTCTATTGGAAGATCATAACTCTTTTAAATAAGGATAAGCTTAACTTTGCACCTGTTACGTACAACTCGAGTATAATTATGACGAAACAACTTTTATATGAAGACTATATGAGAATTATCGTGTATTGAGTCTCGAATTAGACAATGTCACAAGCATGTGTATGGGTTGAAACTAGTTGAACAATTTCTAGAAAAAAAAAACACTTTATTTTTTTCCACAAAAACAAGGAAACATCTACATGTATCCTATAAGAAGTTTTAATAAATCGGAATATCCTAGGTCATTATGTAATCATCAAATGGTTTAGAATTTCCAAACGATCTACAAAGCAGCGTCCTTTTCTAGATCATAAAATTTGTTTGCTTCTAAGTTTCTCACAACATTTCGCTTTTTTCACCAATTATAGTTAATGATTCATACGCTAATCCATTCAGAGATGGTAATACAATACGTGTCTTATACAAAAGCTTTCATCATACTGTGCTTGCTTTTCAAAACTGTTGAAGAGCAAAAATACATTTTATAATACATTTATATTAATAGAAATGATGCCCCAGGGAGTCTGGACAGAACGGTTTAAATTCTTCACCACGGCGATAATTCGAAAACATCATATGAATGGTTTTAGCCGTTCAATATTAAATGTATGGAGACCACTCTCTTAAATAATGCATTTGGTAGTTGGCAATTTTCTTCTTTAATCGGTCGGCCACCCCTATTCAAATTGTGGTCGCTCTAAAATTATCACTATTGAATAATATGTAACACAACAGTCCAAACGGTTAAGCAAGCATACAAAACTACTGACCAACAAAATACTAATATAATTGGTAAACATAATGATGCTTTTAAAACGAACCCAAATATTAAGTTAAAATGTACACACAAGTATTTACCCGGTCGGTCTGAAATTACATTGATAATGTAAACTATAATTTGAGCATATCAACGTTAGACAGATTGTTTTCAATAAAATACCTTTAAATTTAGTATTTACATTTAGACACAATTTGAAGATAAGGTCAGGGCAAGTTTAAAGTCATACAGGTTTTGTTGTTCTTTCTAATATGTGAAGTATTATGCACACAACTTTATATTAAAGCATGGGAAAATATTCATACATTGTCAAAATAAGTTTGAACGGAAAACAACGATTTACAGGCAGTGAAATTAGTTTAATAAGAAACACATTTAAATTTTAGGCCGAGAATGTACAAATGTGTACCTTTAGTAAGAGACAATTGCAGCATACTAGCTAGAAGATCATTCTTTTATACCAGGTACGAATCTACGACGGAAACTGTCTTAAGAGCGTTGATAATAAGGGTATTGTCTTTGGTAAGCGAGGAAAGCACAGGCTCGACAGTGTCCATGATAAAGTGTGGTTCCGAGTGTTGATAGGTACAAATAATACAATCCTCTTAGAATACTTTTAACATCCTACTTGCTGTCAAACAACCTACTCAAATCTCGAGAATATGCAATGTTGTACATCAACAGGGAACCAGTGTGCTTTATTTGTAGTTTGAGTCAATACAACCATAAAAATTATTTAATTTGTAATACAAGAGAAGTTAATATGATATAAAGAGAATTATACAAAAATGTTAATTATTTACAGACGAAATATACCTCGCCCATAAAAAAATCTAAGTAATAACTATTTACATAAGAAAGACTCAAGGTGTTATCTAAACAGTTTGTATCACTTTCGTAGGCTTAAAATGTAAATTGACACTAAAAGTGCTTTGAATAGAAATCTTAGATATCATAACAGAAAATACGTCAAGATTATGCATCAAGAATGTATTTTACTTTATAATATACTTATTAAATCACATTTGTAATTCAGTCATCTATATACCATATAGTCTGTTCGCGCCTATATAAAAATGTTATTTACATCCATTTTTTGATGACAGACTCTTCAGCTTATAAATAAATTTCAAAGAAGATTAATATTACACATCTATCTCTTTAAACGTTCAAGGACTTGTTCATTAAATGAGACATAATAAAACCGTACAATTGTTAAGGCGATGTTGTTACCATGTGGAATCATTTACACTTGTACTCTAAAGTGGTTCAAATTATGCTATCTTTACTTCTAGCGAAAGCCAATTACAATATACAACTAAGTTACATCACTGGCCAGTTTCCAACCCTGGTCGATAGCGCAGTTGGTAGCACGCCGGGATTCAGAATCTCGTGTCCCGAAGGGGTACGGGTTCGAATCCCACCCGGGGAAGTTATACCATTCCATGGAAATTTGACAATAATGTCAATTTTCCTTCATTGATTAGATAATATGGAGAAGTTTCCGGCCTTGTGGAAGGGAAGATGAGTACTGGTTATAGACAAGGGTCCAGGAAAGCTAGGTTAGGTGTGCTGGACGCCATAAATGACCTAAAATGTGTTGATACGGCGTTAAATCCAATTTAAAAAATGGTCAGTTTCCTAAGCGAATTGCTAGCTAGCGCTTTGTTCTCTGGCACCCTCGATTTGATATCACATACTTAAAACTGATGGTGTAAGAAGGTTATCAGAGGACAAAGCGCTAGCTAGCGATATGCTAAGGAAACTGGCCTCACGTCATGTAATAATAGTTTGCTAGATAAACAAGCTTCAAGACAGAGACATTCACAAATATAAATTCTTGTACAACAGAGATTATTATGGTTCTTGATCGTCCATCGAAATTGGTTTGTTTTAAGTCACATTTTAACAGCCACACTCATTTAAAGCGGGTGATCACAAAGCTATCGTTTCTGGGATGCACTAGTACCAGGCTCTCACCCTAGACCCTCATCATTGACACCGACTTTCTCTTGATTAACATTATAAACACCCTAAGTCGATAACTCTACGGAAGAAAGGTAGATTTAGAGTAAATGATAATTCCCATTTAAAGTTTCATAACTAGTTTTAACACTAATAAGTATGTACTGTGCATGCGCAGTAATATATATATTGTTGTCTTTGAAACATTTTAACATTCCAGCTTATGTTTATGTGAATCATTTTCAATTAAGATTTGTTACCCAAGGGTATCAAAATGAATAGTATTTATTTCTTTAATGGACTGTAAAACTCACCAGACTGTATGGGCGATGTGTCAAATGGGTGGTTATTATATGAACTATTTTGTGGTTTGGGTGTAAAACTACTCCCACGTAAAATGTCATTAAATGCTATATCACTAATGACTTTTACAATAAGCCTTCGTATAACCAGTCATTAGTCAGTAGTAGAATACCATGACGTCGCACCATGTAGCCACCCGACTAGCTCAGTTGGTAGCACACAAGTCTACTGATCAAGGGGTCATGGGTTCGATTCCCGGGCGGGGCATACTTTCGTGGAGCTTGGTCATGAAATTATTTTCACGACCATTCTCTCTCCTACAAGGAGTCTTAACCATGTAGGACAGTTGTCAGTCACTGACGAAAGTATGCGCCGAGTAGTTGGTTAACAGCTAAACCAAGAGATGTAGCCTTTCCAGGAACAGCGAGTAGGTAGACTGACCACCGTTATATGACCTATACAATGTGTTGCTTCGACGTTACAACAACAACAACAACAACATGCGCCATGTCCAGTTTGTTCACTCCTCATGCAAATTGGTAACTTCGGAGCATCTACCAACTGATACTACATGCTCCTTTCTTTTGCCTCAATGTCCATTTCTCAGTTTATAGAATAGTCAAAAGGTGAAAATACTTCCGAACTATGACTGTACTAAATGGGCGTGTGATAGTTATTACACATTTCACATTAAAGCCCTGAAGTTATATATGAGTAATAATCAATGCTTGAATATAATTTGTAAACAAATTATGATGATGTTAGATCATAATGTAAACGACTAAGTTCTGTCATACTTTAACAATTGTTGATACCCCACGATTACCAGTGGCGCTTTTCACAAAAAATCTTACGATAAAAATCATCGTAAGTGCAAGGCAAGAAACATTAAAAAAATATGGTGATTTCTTTGACCAATCAGTTTTAAAAGTTATCAAATTATGTAGAATGTTATATACCTTTTGAATATCATACCATACTTATGTTTGTTATACTTCTGACTTTGAACTGCTAAATTTATGAAATTTACTAACAATAAAAATTTTTCGTTAGACTTTTTGTGAAATGGTGGACAGGACATTAACACAACACACACCTGGCTGAACATATCGGGTCGAGGGTGTTTCTTATGACAAGTAGGCATGTGACAATAAACTTAGCCATAGTAATAATATACTCAAAACGATTGAAAGGCAGCCACTGGCCGATAGGGAATCTTGTCAGATAACGTGGAAAAATCAATGATTGTCTGGTGCAAATTTGGATTCTGGTCAAAGGATCCCGCCAGAAACATCCACCAGCGTCAGCGCCTCCGCATCACACCAACCATTATTATCGTAAAATGGCGAGATAAAGTATAAATGATAATGATAATGATTAGATGATCGATAGAAAGGCAGCAACCGGCCAATGGGGAATCCGGCTAGATGCCTTGGAAAAATCCATGATTGCAAGGTCACAATTGGATGCTTACACCCACTACATTTCCGCTACAACAGTAAAACATAAAACCTATCCTTAACAAGATTGGCGAGTTTGAGGACCCTATACTTCAATAAAAGTTCTTTAAAAAATATCCATACTGTGTAAAATGTTTGATTTTCGACACACGTAATTTTACGAGGACCGTAAAATATTTTTATAACATTTAATGCGTTAAGGACCTGCGATTCTCTAATAAAACTAACATTTTATTGAATCACAAACATTAATGATTCTCACATACGCAATCAAATTTCGGAAATAAGTTACCATATTAAAGTTTTACCTTTCAGAAATAACCTATCGACGAACACAGTAATAGTAAAGAAAGAATCACAAATGCATCTAGAAAACCAAATCTTCGATATATGGTATACATTTGTTCAGTAGCAGCTGTTCTCTAAATCTTTATATACCCATATATGAACTCATTTAAAATGTATTAAAAACTATGCAGCATAATAACAATACCAGAAAAATAGAACACAAGAAAACACAACATGATATACTTGCTTTTAAAGGTTACTCCATTGTCGAACACGAACAAAATGAAAATTTCACTGAAGCAGCGACCCGACGACTGCAATATTTTTGTAAATTCTGACGTTAAAGAAGCGATAATCTTCTCGTCAAGGTTCAGAGAGCATGTTTAATCATCCAGAGTTTAAAACTCCTGTATGTTTGAACTGAAGTAAATAAATATGCAGTAGGACGGCTGTAGTCTTATTACGAAGTGGATATGATATTCGATTTTATTGACCCGTAAGAAGTTTAATGTAAAACTACGATCATAATAGTTTTAAAAGTAAGCATTGAACGATTTCAGATACTCATCTAGTATTGTGATATTTAAAGAAATCTACATCGCCATCTAAAGGCTGATTTGGTACTTATAAATCAACCGTTTGTTTGACAGTTTGACCATTTAATATGACAGAATAAATGAATAGTAAAACGTTTAAATCGAATCTTTATTGGCTATTGATAAGTCCAACCGCCCGGCTAACTCAGTTGGTAACACAAGACTACTGATCGAGGGGTCGTTGGTTCGGTCAAACTAGAGCCAGCTGTATTCGTCGTAACATAAAGTAAACATTATTCTCCCATCTTTTCTACTGTGTGCAAGTCGATGTGCATTTTCAACTTCCCCTAATTTAGTCATACAGATGTTTTCATTTCATCCATTACTATTTATCTCTCGTTCAATTATCTCAGTCGACAGTGTCCACAGATCGTCAGTTGGATTCCCAGGCAGGGCCTACGTACTTGTTTAAAATTATCAATTTTGTACGACCATTCTTTCAACTACTCTAATGCTCGTAAAATGTAAGGACAGTTTTCAGACAGTGACAGGGTATTTGTATATCTCTAGGTTTAAAAGACATGCAGCGTAAACCACCACTCATTTCATAACAATACTTTTTACTAGGAACCGCTGACCAAACATTGACCAGCCCAAAGTATATGAACTTAGTATGACACAGATGTGTACATTTTTGTACCCTTTTGTTTGTTGACTATATAAAATAAAACATACCAGATCAAACGAGTGAAGTATTAATCAATTTTGTAAACATGGCATGTTTTTGTACTTTTAATTTTAAACTCTACCGTTTATGGGGGAAACACATAAGTCCGAAAAGTATGGTACAGTTTCAAAGCGCTTAATGCTTATTAAAACAAATTTATGGTTGGGTTCAATTCATCGCTACATGTGTCATGCTATATAGCATATAATTTATGAAAAATTGTTTTTTAATTATGATAATAGAAAATGTCCGAAAATATTCATTCGTCCCTATTTTTACAATTACACTCTTCTTTTGTTAAAATGACGCACCAAGTTAAAAAACTCACTTGTGCACTATTATTCACCGAATCACCCCTACATGTACTGAGTTATTAATTTTGTTTTCATAAGAATAAATACTTTGGAACAACTACACAAAATTGTGGACTTATTTGTTTCACCCATAAACCGATCAGTCCAAAATTAAAAGTTCAATAACATTCCATGATTACAAAATTTATTTATACCAGTTCAAACTAGTATAAAATACTGGTTTAGGTGTTTATAATTTTCATCAGTAATGTTTTCTTTTCAATGATCTTACTGTACGTTTGTAATGATCGACAAAAATAGAACATTAAATTTGTCGATGTTAGATAGAACTTATAAGTGTATAGTTCGTTTTTTCTCAACTGTCAAAACATGAATGATTTCACGTTGAATGCGTTTGTTAAAATTATTGTCATAATACATCCAGGAGTTTCCGAATATGTGTATTATGATCGAGTAAAGCTGCTTATGCTGTATGATATGTTTTAGTCAAGATATTAATAATAACAATTATTCCGCCAGTACAAAAACAATGCATTCAGTCACCGTGAAATTATTTAAGTTTTGACAGTTGAGAAAAAACTAATAATAGATCTATACATTTATTTTATAACAAGATTACAGCAGCAATTAAATCGTGTTTTTATCAGAATCATACAAGCGCGACGAATGTATACATAACTTAAAAAAAATGAAATATTTCGAAACCACTCACCTGCGTAAGAACAGAGAATGACGAATATAAAGTTTGTTGACAACATTTCGGGTTTCTTCTCCTCTCGTCTTCTATTGTCGCTAATGACCAGGCTCTGGCTATCTCATTATGCATGAAGTGACACAACAAAAGTAACCTAGAAGTAATGGTCGCTAATTTAAGATCTGAAACTGTCCATGTAGATTTGTATTCAAGTTCATTTAGTATTCAATGATCAAATACGATTGTTTATTTTGTAAAAATATCAATCGAGTAAGCTTAAAATATCCTATAAAAGAAGTAGTAAAAATTGTATAGCTTTCAAATTTAGATTATACGATTAAGTACACAGTTGCACTACATAGAAGAAAAAACTTCCTCAGTTCATTTTATGTAAGAAGTCAGCCGTTGAAAATATTGTACAATTGGGGTAAAATCGGCTTTAGTTTAAATATTTATTCATAGTTTTGTTCAAACGTTTCATATGCCCCTGTGGCTGATATATAAAGCGAGACTAAACTTATGATTATCTCAACTTGATATCAACAATACGCCTTGTTTAAAGCGCATTATACGACATATTTTCTTCGGCTAACTCGTAGCTTGGCAGGTTGAAACAAATTATTATGTACATGTGTAGAAAAATACCGTGTGGAATTCAAATAAAACTATAATTACATGTAGCTACGTTTGGAACAAAATTTATGGTACATAAATTCTGAATTTTGTTTAAAATTTCATTCATTTTGCTCTGTACATAAGTTTAATCAAGCGAATTATGTGCACACAATTTCATGCTGAACAACAATTCGACGTGTACATAGATTTTAGAGGTATAAAAAATAGAATATATATACTAAGCAAAAAAGAAACCTACGGAGCCCCTAAAGGGACATTTTGAAATATTTTTTTTTATTTTCACAACTTTCCGTTTAAACGTAATATATACATGTTTATTTGGCATAAAATGCCATTGACATAATGACTTTGTCGAATTACAACATTTATGGCAAAAACCACACGTTCGTGACAAATATACATAACAAATACAATAAATATATAACAGTTAAATCAAGATTGTAATAAAACCACAGGCGACCGGCACGGTTCCGAAGCAAAAACACTATCATTATAAAAATAGTGATTTTGCTTCTGGACCGCGCCGACCGCCTGTGAACAAAACAATTCATAGTATATGAAACAGTTATTAAATAATTAGACAACGTTTTCTGATGGATATAGATTTTTTTATAAATTTGGCGATATTAATGATGTTCTTTTATACTTAGATTTCATAAAATAAAGGAATTTATCAATTTTGAGTGGTTATAATGTTGTAATAACGTGTAGATGTAGATAGGTTTTGATCATTTCATTTATGATTTAAAACTATAGGTCGTTTGCGGTAAAGCTGGACCCATAAAATCATTAATTATCTCAATAACTATCGGATGGAATTAACTCAAATTTTGTATGAGATCATAACTAGCATTTTCCTTCTCAAATCCAAAAAATCAGAATTTTTCTTTAATTACATAACATACTTCCCATAGACATGCAATGCAAATTTTGAAGCCAAAAATCGACTTTTGTTAAATGGGTATGTGCCATAATCAGAACAGCCACATATAACAGTAGATACAAAATAATAGCTAAATATGAGGCCCGGTTAGAAATTTTATTTGATGAAGTATAACAGTATATATACAAACTCAAATATCATCATCACTGTCGTCTGCATCGTCAAAATCTATACAAATTCTACACGTACGATTTTAAAGACGGGCCTCTGCTTTACAATTCAGTAGACCGTCGAGTGTTTACTTAAGCGACAAATTTACAGTAAACGCACGGGACTTCGTATAAATACACTGGAAGTATGACAATGTTATACTCAGAACAGCTTATTTTACCACCCGCCGGATTTTTGATAAAAAATTCCAAATATTTTGCATTGTACCTTATGGAAAACTTTTTTATTTATCTTTTAAAAATTCTGAAAATTTTAATCCTAGAAGGAAAAATTGAAATAAGATTGTATTAAAATTTTTAGCAAAATCGCTGTTATAGTTTAAAAGATATTTACGGCAAATAGGGGTCCAGCATTAACGCAAACGACCTATACATGCATATTTTTATTTAATATCGGTTGTGGCCATCTCCATTCTCGTTCCCTGAGCCTAGTAAGATTCTCGATACTAGATATTAGTACGAGAACCTTGATAACCTCAGGGTACGAGAATGGGACATCTCGAAGTAATGCGTTTACGCGTCGAAGCATAAAATTGACTGAGGTTGATAGGGGTTAATTAGAAGACTGGTCCATTCCATCATCAATGCACTTGTCAGCTCAAGGGTTATGCAGTTGAGATGAACAAGTTGTTTTAAAAAAGGATAGCATGGGAAGAATGGCTATCATTGTTAGAAAAGAACCTGTTAATGTATACAAATGCTAACATTTAAATTGCAACAAAAAATAATGTAGGCAAAGAAATGATACTAATTGTAACAAGCAATATGACACTGCGTTAAAAATGTTTGATAGTCGAATGACAATGAAGGGACACAACTCTAACTGTACGGTTTGAGATTAATATGTAGTAGCGTGTATTTATCTCCCTTATACCTCTGATAGATGGAATATAACATTTTTGAAATGGATATTAAATACGCAATATTAATAAGTGTTAAAATTTCTCTGAAGAATTTAAAGATATTGTATAATTTGATCAAATGATTCATATATTGATAAGAATCAATTCAAAGTCTTACAAGTTGAGACAAACACAATAAAATGCAAACTGTATTCCCTTAACTTACTACAGGTCGTATTCTAGATCATGCGTGTTTTTGTAGTTTAAACAATGGACTTGCCCACTAAATAGGTGAATAAGCTGATGCATGAACAGCATTTCACTAATTTAAACATATGTTTTTGACATTTAAAATTCGTTTTAAGTAACGTATAAGCACATTGTAAAATCATATTATGATATATTTGTTTTAAATAAGTGTTAACTAACAAAACTGTAAAATTGTAAAAATAATTCATCCCTAAATATTGGTGTGTAATGAAACGGGCTATGTTAATATACGCAATGTTTACGTGGACGACCTGTACACAAACGTTGTAAATAAAAACGATGTAAATGATTAGTTTGTGCCCTAGAATATTGTATTTATGGTGAGTAGAAGTTGATGTACAGGCTGTGTCCAAGAACATGGAAAATAGCCGCAGTGATTAAAAAAACAACAACAGACATAACTATTGTTAGTAGCTTCTTTATTTCATTATACACATACAATTTATAAATATATAAAGCAATTTAATACGAACTCTATCTCATACAATGTCATCTATAAAGCTTTAAACAAAACGATCATAAACATGGAATTGATAAAATCATTTTTATGTCACTTCATACAATTCATACTGCATCCATAGAACAAGTAATCAATATGTTATGTAAAATGATAGGGTTAGGAGTCTCTATATCAGACAATAGTTTTTACTGCAGCTTTTCTATAGTTATAAAAAACTTATTAAGTACATGTATCTACCGTGATTTGAATCTCAAAAAAGTTAATTAACGGTTCAACTTTTGCAAGTATGTTTTATTGATTCATACGTAATCCCCCATCACGAAAATTAACATATACAGTGAATCTTGCGTAAGCGACCACGTCTCCTAAGCGACCATTTGCACTAAGCGACCACCCTGAGTTCCCACCATGCCTAATTAAGTATGCAACTATACTGTGAATCACTTCATGTTAAACATACTAAATTCGATGGAGGTTGAAGGTGCCCACCCGGCTAGCTCAGTCGGTACTTCTGATCGAGGGGTCGTTGGTTTAATTCACCAGGCTTCTCGTGGCGCTTGGTCATGAAATAATTTTCTACAGTCATTCTCCTTTCTACTACTGATTCTAAATCATGTCGGGCAGTAGTCATTCACTGGCGGAAGTATGTGCCTAGTAGTTGGTCAACGGCTAAATCCAGAGATCTAGCCTTTCTGAGAAAAGTGAGTAGGAGGACTGACCGCCGAGATATAACCTATACAATGTGTTTCTACGGCGTTAAACCCAACAATAAAAAAGGAAGGTAAAAGCTAATGAACAGAAAACATAAATGTTCAACAATCAAACAACACATCGACTATTTCATTAACGTCGTAATTGTTTCATGTAATATTCATACAGCTTCGCATTACGTGTTTGCTTAGGTTATCAATATTTTAACAAACATCAAAGTAAATGCCGACTTCGCTTTTAGATTTTACAAATTAGCAATAAAAAGTGAAATAATATTAAATAATTAACTTTTTGAAAAACAAGAAAACATTAACATAACAAAATGGAAGGTTAATCTCTATAGTAACAACTAAACAACAACAACAACAACTTTCATACCATTTTCAAAGTAAATGCATCAACAATAACAACAAAGCTATAGCACTAACACATTAGTAGATAATTATAAATCTCTTTATGAAAAACAACAGTACATGATAAGCAGCTTTTAATGGCCCTATCAAGTAAAAGTCAACTATATGTTTACAAGTTACACATGGGTTGCCATTCTCGTACCCCGAGGTAATCAAGATTCTCGATCTAGTATCGAGAATCCTACTAGACTCTGGGTACGAAAATGAAAGGTTGCGTAAACATATACGAGTGACGAATCCTCACCTTTATCAGCTAGTTAATGTTATACTAATCTAATTTACAACAATCTTGCGTACCAAGGCAACACATTATCAAAAGTCTTACGATACAATGTAGAAGGATTTACGACTAAAATCGGTCGTAAGTCGTTTGATAATACGGGCCCTGGTAAGAGCTTTGTGCGTTGGAACATTTCTAAAAAAGATCAAAGCATTGCCAAAAAACTGTTTATAAAGTTCATATATGTTTTTAAAAAAACCGGTTCGAAATAGACATTAAATTATCTGTACGAACATAAGTTGTACGTTTAAACCTTTATGTAACTATAAATATCTTATGATAATTTGTTCAAAAAAGGTCCGCATGAATGTCACGGACATACACGGACAATACCGTGATATTTAGATTTTGTCCGAACACATTACTGATAAAGGAAAATATCTACATACGCATTTATGGTGGCATCTTTCTGCCATCAGATAACCACATAACTAACTAGTTAACTAAGAGGTTAACTAGTTACGGTAACTAGTTAATTACTTAACTTAATTTAAGTCATTAACAAGTTACCGTAACTAGTTAACCTCTTAATTAACTAGTTAGTGATGTGGTTATTTGATGGCAGAAATATGCCACCATACGTATTTATATCATTTTGTCTTGTCTTCTCTAGTACCCACGTCTCTTTATCATCGCGTAATGTGTAAGGTTCATCCCCTTCTCACTCTTTTTATTCCCTCTTTCCAGGGTACCAGTAACACAATATCCAAGCTGAAAATCAGCATTACTAACATTCGATGTGAGATGCATTCTGAAGTCAGTGTTTGTTTTGTCCTTAATTTTCCCGGCAAGCACAACAGTTCCATCTTTGGTGTAATGAATTTTACCTTTAACGTCATATTTCTGGGAACCAGTGACGGCTGTAATCTTTACACGTGACCTACTCCACCAATATGTTTTCAGTAACCAATACGATGACAGTGCGGGTTGAGCCCATCCTACAAATTTAAAGAAATTGGTTAAATAATACATGTCATCACAATAATTAAGATGAAGAAACGCCAAGTAGATTTCCGGCTTATGCAGAATTGGACTTCACAAAGTGACTAAGTCATGGACAAGCTCGGAAATTCAAAAGCGGCCGGAATGGTGCCGAGTTTAAACACTTTACAATGTAAATTGTTTTTGACTCGAAACTGTACGGAAAACAGTCAAGGATTTAGATCCGGTGTTCGTGTACTGTACAGGTGGTGTTATTTTTCTTGGGTTGGAAACGCCGTGTCAACAGAAATTAAAGTCGTTTTACGGCGGTCAACTCACCTAACTTAGCTTTCATGGACCCATGTTCATACCAGGCCTCACCCTTCCTTCTCATAGCCAAACAACTTCTCCACATATCTTATTAGTGGAGGCAAATCCACATCATTGTGAAATATTAATGGAAAGATACAATCGCCCCGGTGGAATCCGTACCAGGAAACCCATAAGGACACTAGACTAAAAAAGCTTTGCGTAGTCTTACCGTGCCAAGGACCTAATGGGCATCTATGCTAAATAGCTAATTATCAACTTAAACCTTAGAAAGCACCAATATCAACCAAAACATATTGTTTTATATGATTACCCAACGTTTCACTGTAGTCAACCATATACATTGTATAACAATAGATTGTGGATGATAATGAGAAATGCAATACAAAAGCATAAAACAGATTCAATACGTGCGTTTCATATTTGAGATATTTGATTGCAGATAAGGCATTCCATTTACTAAAATAATGACATTTTGCGATGAGCAGGTTAAAATTTCAAGCGTTTACAAGTATAGTGTTAAAATTGGTTAACTTCATCATGAATTTGGAATTAAGTAAAGCGTATGTCTTTAAAATACTTTTAAGAACTTTATTCCCCATGTTGATCATTGTCTCAGTTGGTAGCACGCAAGTCTACTGATCGAGGGTTCGTGAGTTCGATTCCTTGGCGGGCATACTTTCGTTGAGCTAGGTCATGAAATTGTTTCTACGACTATTCTCTCTTCTACCAATGATTCTTTGTTATGTAGGACAGTTGTCAGTCACTGACGTAAGTATGTGCTTAGTAGTTGGTTAACAGTAAAAAAATACAGAGATTTGGCCTTTCCAGGAACAGTGAGTAGGTTAACTGACTGCCGTTTTATGACCTATACAATGTGTTGCTACGATGTAAAACCCAACAAACAAACAAACAATGTTGGTCATTGCATTCATAGTTATATTTTTCTGTTTTGTTAACCAATATAAATTGTGTATGTTTATTCCAATACAAGCAGTAACGTGATTAAATAACAGTCCACGTATCACGTTAGAACTTGTGTTTCCGCTAGAAAATGGGCATGGTCAATTAACCAAGTCATAAAACAAACTGTAATGCTTTACTGAGATAATAAATACGACAGTATGATCGTTGTTTGCCATTATATAGACAGTAAAAATGTTGCTTTAAGTAGCCGGAGACCAACTCAAAATATCAAATGTATTTCTTTTCGATTTTATGAAAACAGCAGGAAAGGATAAAGCCACCTGTCCTCATTTAGTCAGTAATTACCAAGATGTTGGATGAAATAAAATAACTAGAAAGTTGGACAATATCTTTTTTACATTTCCTGGGGTCGATTAGACATAATGCCAAAAACACATAGATCTAGCACTGGTTATTGACAAGGGTCTGGGAAAGTTAGGTTATGTGCGCTGAACGCCGTAAATAAGCTTAAAAATGTGTTGACACGGCGTTTGACCTAGTATAAATTTACGTATTTAGCATAATAAAATTGGACTACAAAACACATCCATTTATGTTTTATTTTTCTCGCAGATGGCCTTACTTTATTCTTACTTAGCAAAACTTAAGAAACTTTTAGTTCAGTGGTAGGACGCAAGCTTAGGAATCGAGAGGTCCTGGGTTCGAATACCACAAGGGGCACTGCTAATTTCCTTACGCAAGAAATTTATTTGCGATTGCTTCACTTCACCCAGGTGTACATTGGTACCTGTTAGGATCATTCACTGTATGCTGTGGCTGCAATCTGCGCCGTATGTTAACAGTTGTTGTATGATTCATAGATCGGGGAAGTTAATGTCAAGAGTCGACTGAATAGTGATATTACTTGAAGACGACTTCAAAAACTTTGCTTTTACTTTATATAGATATACACGTAAAAGTGAGAAGTTGCTTGTCCTTAACTTCTAGACAATACAGACATTTCGCTGCTCCTATGTCTGTGTTTGACACTATTGAATATAAAAAGGTGAGTCTGTTACATTTTAGTAACATGTACAAATCATTTTATGAACATTCAATTGGATTTCCCTGTTCTTCTCTAATGTTATTATTCATGTGCTGCTATAGGAGCATGTATTTTAATTAACTTCTCCATTGGTTTTCATAATTGGACATCTTGGGATATCTTTTTCTGATATGCCAATGAAAATTGAATTTTCATGTACAGTTTATAAGTACAAATGACACCGCTTTAAAGATACATTTCATACAACGATTGCTCTGCAGTCTATGTCTGAAGTAACGAAATCACATTTAACAAAGTATCTTTCAATTTTAAGTCCAACAAGATATCAGAGCACAACTTTTTTCTATGTCAAACAACTACAGTGTTTTCAGTGCTTTGATTCTAAATTGTAAAGAAAAACTCCTGTTAATAGATGAACTAGTATTGGTGAAGTTGATATAACTTTGAATGTAAGTACATGTACAGCAAAAACAAAGCACTGGGATGCTGGAGGAACGATGACGTGAACTTACTCATAATTTTGTTTCATTTCATTCAAAAGTTAGAGATAATAGTTGATCATATCATGAATTTGTTTGTATTTGTTAAATAATTATTGTTTTATCATTTTGCACTACTTTTAAGTGCAAGTGTAAGATCGTTTGGGTGCATGTTATATTCAAACGACATTTGTGGAATATCCCAACGCACCAAACTGTTTAACTGACTTACACAACGGTTACATTGCGCTTATTACTTGAACATCGGTGCAATTATAACAATGCATTATTTTATGACTCATCATAATTGTTACACTATACTAAAAACAATATTATTTCCCATGTAACCGAAAACGTACAGTTTTGTTTGTTCATCTATGAAATAGAAATGAAATACAGCAAACAATTTGTCTGCGATATTAGACGATGTTGTCCCCTGTGGTACAATAAACAAATATTATCTAGAAATAAGACAAGATGCTCACTGTGCCACTGTGTTATATTTAATCGTCTTTATTTCAAATCAATTACCGACAGTTTATGATCCTTTGGGGCTAGAATTGATATCGACCTGTGGCGGAATTTAAAACAAGAGCAGTCGGAAGACAGCGCGCTCGACTGATCGGTGTGTTCGTGTAAACAACAGCTACAACCGGACAAAATTCATGCTAGAGTTATGCAACTTGGTTTTTGACCTTTAGTGATAACCCCGTAGACATGTGTGAAGTTTCAAGTGGATCCCTTCAGTGGTTTAAAAGATAAATTGTTTCACCAAAACCTTTAACCAAGAAATTTCTACGTATAAAAGGGCCCAAATCTAGCCAAAAGTCACGTTAGAATTATGCAACTTGGTATTTGACCCGCAACTGTAACACTGTAGACATTTGTGAAGTTTCAAGTGAATCCCTTCAGGCGTTTCAAAGATATAAACATTTTGCACCTAAAACTTTAAGCTAGAAGTGTTTCGCCGAAGCCAACACCACTGCCGACGTCGACGCACAACTGAGTAGGATAGCCCCACTATTCGCCGAATAGTCGAGCTAATAACATATTCTCTTCTTTATAATATGTCTGTTAAGTCGAGTATTTCACTTTATAACTAACGATATTATCTTATCTCCAAGACACTTAGCTCTTCTTGCGTCAATATATGCTGCGATATTGGCTAATATCTAGGTTGGAATTTTTTAAAGTTGTTACAAAGTTAAATGATTTTAAGAATACAAATGACAAACTATACCTCTAGAGTCTTAAATGATATTTACAATAAGTTCTATAGAAGATCAAACTGTTTTATAGGCATTTCAATCCAACCTTACAGGTACAAAATACCCCTTTTATGAATATGTAGATTTTTACATGAAATTACATAAATTCAGTATAACCTTGTATAATGTAGACCCTAACCATCTCATTCCAATCAGAAATTTGAGCTTTCGTATCCCCCAGTCCCGCACCCAGTAGCATATAAATTCATACTTCCCAAAAACTATTAGACTTTGGAGAAGTCGCCCATACCAGATCAAGTCCAGCTTCAGCCTTGAAACTTTCAAGAAAAGGCTGGTAACTGTCAGGTTTTAGTCCTTTATCAGTACGCTTGCACTTTTTATTTATTTTTTAACCTGTTTACTCTATTCCTTTTCTTATCTATATAACTTTGCACTTTTTATTTTTTTTAATTTTAACTCAGTTTTCCTGACAAGCGCCTTCCAGTTATAGTCATTGTTGACTGATCAAGAGTATCTAGTAGATTTAGATGTAGATGAAATTGTCAATTGAAGATATAACTTAATTTTCTTTGTATTGTATGCAATACGAGAAAACAATTATTTACTTTAAGCGCAATTCAGAAGATTTGCATTTATTAAATTTGTACGTGCATAGTATTGAAATAAAAGTCTACAATGTTAAATTATAATTAACTATGCAACAAACAAATATAAAGTTCAGTTTCATGTTTTTTGTAACGTCAGTATTGAATTAAACTGTCAATGATTAAACAAACTACGACTGAAGGAATTTGTCTATGTGACTTTTTAGAAGAACATTTGAACACCCTACACCTCAAAATATCGCAATATGATAATAAGACAGCACGTGTTCAGCCTCAGCCTCTAATGCACTAAGCACTGTCAATTTGGGAAAAGTAAAAAGCAAAACCATGGTTAAAAATGGCCTTTGCTAAAAGTCAAACGCTAGGAACCAGTTAGGGTAAGTTGCATGCCGATCACTCCATTAGTGATGAAAGAGACCATCTTGGAATGGCCCTTCCGTGACAATTTGAAAAAAAGCCATTTCTAAAGAATTTTCAAAACCATGTTTAGACACAAAAATGTTTAAGACTTTTCCAATTGGTGTAAATGTATCCAGTTATATTCACTAAAATTTGCCAATTCAAAACAATTTACCTATATACATATAGTTCCTTTTTTATGCCGTTTAACAAGGAGTCGACAACTTCTTAGTCACTTCAGGAAAATTGATCTTACTTAAAAATCATCAAGGAGTAACCATTAACGACGCTAATAGAAATGATGGATAATAAAAAGAAACATAATACAAATATTTAGTAATATGTGATCAACTATGCATCATGCTTCCACGTCGATTGACTTTGAAGTTTATCCAAAGATTGCAATCTAGAACTACGATTCTTTAATATTAATGAAATGCCAAATCAGTCAGCATGGAAAGTAAATTGTTCAACTGGAATAAATTGACATTACTGTGTTTAATAATCTATAGAAATACATGTATACGTAATTTATCACGATGTCATTGCGCATGCGTAATGTAATTTTTTTAATTTTATTTTAACGATAAGTCAATATTTTATGAGAGGTATCTAATTGAATGTATGTTTTAAAGAAAGTTTTCTACATTTGTTTAATTAACGTTGAGACCAATCACACACAAGCGGCCGTAAAATATGAATCCATGAAATAAATCTAACAAACTGAGTATTTGTTTTGTTGATGTGAGCTCTATTAATAATTCTAGAATGGATTTCATTGATTCTCTATTGTTTAATACTGGTCACGTTGATTGCATCAGATACTTTCTGATCTTTTTTAAACGTATAAAACCTGCTGATTGAGTATTATGTAATTGACGCTCAAGGGTTCAGTAAATACGTCAACTCTACAGCTTACGGGTATTAATTCTCAACATTTTATCTAATTACATTCAAACGTGCAAAATTTGTAGCATGCACCAGGGGCGGAAATTCACGTATGCTAGATGCTAAAGACAGGCATATGAAACATACAAAAACATACAAATGGAATTTGCATGTTGGGAGAACACTTTTTATTTTATGGTCATTTCCTAATGAAATCTTTATTAACGCACGACAAGAAGTTGTTTTTATTTTATCATTCAAGGTCGGACACCTTGGCATTATATCTTGTTCTTTGTTTGCAACGAAGCTGAAAACAATTACACGGAAAAAGACAAATTCAGTCATTAAAATGAAGAAAATAAATCAGGTCAGAAACATTAACAAATTTGGGAGAGCCTGTCCGCTTGATCTTTGTTAGATCTGCCAATGCAAATGGTTTTGTACACAAACGATCTCAAAATATCTCTAATTTTTTTAATGGAATGAAACAAAATGATAAATAAGTTCAGGTCATCGTTCCTCCAGCACTCCAGTGCTTTGATTTTAAGTAGCGCATCTACTAGGGGAAACCGATGAGCATTTAGATGGAATAGATGCGTACTAGTCTATGGGTTTAATTAGAACGGTGGTTACATGTATGCTTTGTACGGTATTTTTCTTCCCATATGCTATATCAAAGTAGTGAAATACAGAAAGACTTTCGTACACATTGAAAGCTAACAAATTCATACTAATGCTGCTTAGTGTATTAACGAGATT
This sequence comes from Mactra quadrangularis, assembly GCA_025267735.1. Classification (NCBI taxonomy): domain Eukaryota; kingdom Metazoa; phylum Mollusca; class Bivalvia; order Venerida; family Mactridae; genus Mactra; species Mactra quadrangularis. The sequence continues at coordinate 28,567,624 of CM046303.1, forward strand.
TAACTACGCCCCTTCCACACGCTTATCAATATAAATAAACACCTGTCAGCGAGATGAAGGTACTACTTTTATCGGAAATTGACTGCGTTGTAAATCAGAGACACATGTATCACTCAGCATTTTCGTCAATAGTTTTCGATTTGTGGTATAACTTTTAAAAGCATTTCGGCGAAATCGCCGAAAGTCTAATAATGTAGGACAATGTTTAGAGACTGCCCAAGGTATATGTATATATATTCTAGCTTCTATTCCAAGTTTATTGTGCACTTATGACCATAAAATCGTCATCAACATTAATTCGGGATACTGAATTAAACTCGTCGAATGAACGACACAATCAATATAAACTTAAAACTACTCAAACAAAGATATAAAATAATAATACCATTTTACGTCTAATCTATATTTTCGACATAAACTAACTTAATTCTATTTCGTGGTTTTCGCGAAAGATAAGAAACCTGTCTAAAACTCATCAATTTTCAACATGATGCAGGACTTCTCTATCCCATTATATTGTGCTATCGCCCGTCTACAAAATTATATTTTATCACGTTGATATTAAAACCTTGTCTTATTATCCGGTCTCATATCTTATATGTCGTCTAGTCAATGTAATCATCATATTAGACGGTGGACATCCATTGTTCTTAGCCTTATGATCATCAGCTTATATTCGGATTGATTCGGTTCTAGGAATGATAATGATGAACTGTGTTATTTTCCCCAGAGAAGCGATTGTTTATTAATATTACGGTCGTAAATTTTCTTGTAAATGTAATGAAAAACAAAAAATGACAGGACGTCTGATAATGTGTCCGTGAGAATAACTATCTGTGATCACAATGTATTAGAACAAAATTATTCACTAAATCATAGTATAATAGCTGCGTAGAACTGCTTTTAACATGAATAGACTTAAAGGGTTATGTACTGGACATTGTTTTTAGGTGGATATAAAAATGTATCGAATTTTATGTAAGCAATTTGTACCTTTTTGGATATGTTTTATTATCTCTGGGCGGGGTAGAATATATTGTACTATAATCGACGTTAAATGATTGCAGTTAAATCAACATTGTGTTTGAAATACGGGGACAACAGGACGGAGCTTATTTGCACCTTCCCCCCCCCCCCCCCTTAATTTTGTTTCATTGTGTAAAAAACAAGTTTTGCAAAATATGAGCACAGTTTAAGAATATTTAGAGGTAGCTCATCGACTTTGAAATTTCTGAAATTCTTGTTCAGCAGCCGAAATTCCGGATATTTATGTGGGGTTCGATCTTTAGTAGAGCATAATTATAATGTTAATTTTAGGGATTGTTTGCAGCATTGACATTTCCAAAAATATATAAAACACATTTTTTTATAATTCTGGTACATTGATAAAAGATGAAAACCAGAGAGAACGCGCGAGGTAAAATCAAAGCGCTGATACGCACTCAAACTAGACTACATTTGGGACACCTTGACCATCTATTGGATAAATTATCTCGGTAGGATTCGTGGGGGTCCACCAAAAATACTGAGGTTTTATTACATACGCAAGGCAAAGCGCGTAACGGTTATGCAAAATGGTTCTTCTAGAATACATACAAGGCTTTGTTAAAACATTTGTATGTAATATATTTGACTAAATATTGTTACGCGATTTCATTTTATTGTGTTATTTCAATTTTATAGTCTAAAAACATTAATCATCGCCTAAAAATCGTAGATTTGTTTACTTCATCTCCGGTCAAAGCATTTTGTTAGGTCATATGTCGCAAAGGTAGTTCCAAAATGGCGTCTAAATATGTCCGAGGTTATTTGTAGTGAATGGCCGAGGAGCTCCATGTGACTAGACTAGAGTGGTTCTAACAATTAATATTTGTCTATTGGTTAGATCTTAATGTTTTTCCTCTTTTCTACCTAGACTCTCAGTTACAGACGAGATTTATCATATTTAACTGTGTTCAAAGTTCTAGAACTTTTACAAACATTAATTGTAGAAGTATCGGTTTGAACATTCGTGGTTTCAATTGACATTGAGACATAAACATAGGTTTGCGTCGGGTCGTGAAACTGGAAGGTCTAAAAAGTCACAGGAAAGCAAAATGATTTATATTAATGTTTGTAGTATAAGAGGAATAAAATCAGTAACTAAGCTTTAAGAATAACCGTTTTTGGTAGTATGGTTGATGACAAAATAAATCATCTTATCAGAATTGTGACGATATATCTTCATTTCTACTAACCTTGTTGCGCATATTGGCAAGTGCCATTTTTGAACATTGTGTCGGCAGGTCTTCAATACAATGATTATATGTTACCACCATTAGCTATTTAAGAATTAGTACACACCACTGAGGGCCTTCTGGTCTTATAGTGACCGACCAGTCAACCCTATAATATAAAGTGGACCGAGGCCGAAGGAGATTTTTGAAAAAAACTAACATTTTAAGCGCCACCCTAGGGGACAGCTAATATATTTCTATGGAAACGTGACCCCTGTCTCTAAGTCTTTGATCAGCAAACAAACATGTGTAACATATAAATCATTCAAGCACTCGGCTGTCTATTTGAATTAATTACATGGGCGAGATATCATGTTTCATTATATGTCCTATGAGATTGCATCCTTAGACATATAAATAGACAGACCGGTTACACTATCGAATTTTATCGCACATGTAGAATTGACCGCCATATTGGAAGGTGCATAGTGGAGTGCGTCTATGACTATTCTTGACTATATGGTTGTAGAGTACATTTGTAAAAATGGTACATTTGTATAATTAGAAGGCGCGCGCGTTCAATATTTTTTTATAACTTTAAAATAATACTTCTTGTTCAAAAGTTATCAATTATCAGCTCACTTAAAAACTCCGTTATTCTATCCTAGTTGCTAGTTTTGCAGTACTTTAATTATACCCTTCACTGACATTTATACACGGTTTTAGTTGTCTTAAATATGAGATTAAACAATGTAAAAGTTAAGATGCATGTATTTGGCACCCAGACTGAATAGTTAAGCATAGTTTGTGACTTATAGATTACTTTTTATACAATTTAAAGTTCTAGAGATCACATTCCATCTTCTCCATTTCTAATACTTACCTTCATAAGGGAATAGATGTATTTTTGTAGGTACTCCCTCGTGATTGAAGAACTTCCGACAGCATTTTCCACGAGTCTCGTAATAAAATAACTGAACCATAATGATAGAAACTTAACTTGGCACACGACTCTGGTGTTACACACTCATCTGGTGATGATATCCCTGCAACAAGAAATTCAAATAAGTTTAATAGCTATGTAAGTTGTAACTTAAGATAATAAGAATACTTCTATGTCAACAGTATAAAGTTGCCATAAGTAATATGTGAATTTTCGTAATAAGAAACGAGAAGCAAGAAATGTAAAAAAGACAAACGACGTAAATGGAAAAATACCACTATTTTTTAAAACCAAATATGTCTGCAGAAAACAGTTTTTTTCTAAGTCTTGTTTTAAAAAATGGTTAATCATTAGTCTAGAGTCGGCGTTATCAGAATTTACTTATTTATCCCAACGATATGACTGGTTTTTTTTTGTTTATTTGTTTTTATTATGTTAAAATAAGGAAATTACAAAACTATACAGACGCTAGATTTTACTGTTAAAACTCGTTAAGACGATTTTATTCTGAAAATAGTAAAGCAATGTTCTTGAATAATTTACACAAATAATCCCAACACCCTTCAAATCCCAATTAGACATACATTAAATTGTAGGTATATGTAATACCATTTGTTGTGAAGTATATTTCATGGCCTACCTTAAATCCGTAAAAACCAGTTATAAAATTATTGCGTAATGTGAAAAAATATTGGCTATACATTGTATACCCATCAAATAACTAAAGTAAGAAAATGTAACCGCGGCGGTGCATTACTTCATTTATAACGCTTACAAAGTTACTATGTACCACCGATTGTACTTAATTTTCAAAAATCGACAAACACTGAGAAACGCTTATTTCAAATGTTGTGGTCTATTTTTCTTTTTCTTCAATCGACAGAAGGGGAGTTTTCTTCTACTTGCTAGTACGTCGTTTTGCAAATGTTCAATAGTTTGACATTTTAGATGATAGACAAAGGCGTCCCGAAAGACAGCTACGATCGAATTTATACAAACGATTTCGCGAGTGGAACACATCTTTTGATTTACATTCGTTGTGACTATCCTAAACCCTTTTCGAATATCACTGATATCTTTATTTGAAAGTCGAATATTTTCATAAGTCCCATATTTTTCTGATATGAAATCATCCATGTCAGAGATATCAACTTTTCAATCTTAAAGATTGTTACTCTTGGCAACCAATATCAAGCAAAAAAAACGAAGCTGATTTTTTTGTAAAACGCAATTAAAGTTGAAATTGCGTCTGTCGCATATGGAAGATTGTAAATCACACCCAGGGGAAATCAAAATAACTGGACAGACTCAGAAAACGGTATTCAAAATGACATTGAACCAACAAGCTAGTAAACTCCCAATTATCTTGTGTAACGATATTTCTGAGACTTTTCGAAGGGTCGATGTTGAATATTTCAACGTTTCTTTCAAGTGTTGTCAAATTAAATCGCCAGAAGAGCAAAACGGAGACTATTTACCTAATTTCTATAAAACTAAACACTCAAACTGCTATATTGGTTTGGTTTTGAAAACAAAATTAGATCAATGGAAATAATTTGACATCCACTTCCATAAGGTGGTCCTTAAAATGATATAAATGAATAAATCAAAGTAGTTCAGAATTGTGGGACCGAGTTACAAACTTAAACTTGCGGTTAAAACAAGAAAACATTATTTTATTTCCAGAAAAAGTTATTTGTCTGATATGGTTCCCCTAAGATTATATAATGCGGTAATTTTCTCTCCGTATGTTCATTTTATATGACTTTTATCTGATTTTTCATGTTGATATCAGGAAAAAGATTTTATTTTATTATTGAACATAATAATGGAATAGTCTCCCTAGTCGGCAATTACTTTGCCCTTCTCCGCTAAAAACTTAGGTTTATTTGTAAGGTATTCTGCAGGCTTTCGAACGCTTTTGATTCGAGTCATGATTCGAAGTAAAATAATCTTCCTTTTATGTTTGCCTAGCTTGAAACCCAATTCAGAAAAACAAACTAAATTACATAAAAGTAGAAGTTAAAGTGTGGTTTAAAGTCTGCTGCTTCCATATACATGTTCAACCGACTTTACAATCTTGTACGATTACTCCTGATCACTGAAATCACCATCAGGCAGGCGATCCCTTACAGTACCCATTTACACCTGGGTGGAGTGGAACAATTGTAGGTTAATATCTTGCTCAAGGAAATTAGCAGTGCCCTTAGTGGGGATCTAACCTGGGACCTCTCGATCCCTAAGCGCGCGTTCTACCACTTTTACCAACTACTATTCATTCGTTTTAAAAAGAAAATGCATGTACATATTCATACGATAATAGAAATAATTGCTTTATGTTTTAAAGTTTTCGCGATGAATGGTCTCATGAAAGAACTAACAACATGTAAATAATTAAAATTTCTCTTTCACAAATAAATGTTTTCCACGTCAAATGTATTTCCGTTAACAAACAAAGTAATTTCACTTTAAACATCCCAAGTGTGATAAAACTGTCGAAATTTAGAAAATAACAATTCACTGCAAGCTTTAAAATATGTCTTGAATTGCATTACTAATGATCATTGGTAATAACATATTGTTTATAGTCAGAAAACGATATAAATAATTCAACCAGTTGTTAACTTCATTCTTTCAGACGATATCTTATGCATTGATAATGAAGCACTGCTATCACATGAAACGAATAATTAACCAAAGGAACCAACGAGAAAATTGCGATACTCTCAAACAAAGACAATGAAAAGGTTGTAGCTATCCTTAGGCATGTTAATATTGATACAATTTATGTTGTAACAGTATATGGAGCCATATAGATATATTCTTTATTTAGCTCCATCAAAGAAAGCTATCATACGTATAACTTATATACATTTACAAAAATGAACATGAAAAAAGTATATACACGATATGCAAACAAAACATACAACGCTAATTGTCGCCGTTCCTGGACGGCGACATATACAATAATCAAGATTTGAGTATTTTGTAGTCGACACCGGTTTCTTTAAGCCAATCAAAACGATTCATTTTCGGTCACATGATAAGAAAATTGTCGTCAACAAGGGGTGCGTGAATGTACTAGCCTCCACCATAATTTTATCTGGTTACATGTACCTGCATTTTTTTTTCATAATTTTAGCAATTAATCAAAGCCTGTTTTAATGTAAGATATGAGCAACATTTCATTAGCAACAGTTGGAAAAGAAATGTTCATGTCATACATACATATACCATAGCTACACTTTTCCAGTTCATGTTTAAGACAATAAATATATAAAAGGTAAAGTTAGGGAGAACTCCGACTACCTTGGCGAGTTCCTTTGTCTCACACTTTACAACTCAAACATAAAACGATTTATTCCGTTCGCGGCTCTCCATAGATTCATATCTCCGTTTTGAATGCTTTAAAGCAATATAATTTTTTTTATATCAATGTCTATTTGCAAAGTAAGCCGTTGTGCCAAACCATGTTGAACGCTTTCCTAGCATATAGAAAACAGACATACACTTTACTGGTATTCTTTTTTTAATTGGGTTTTACGCCGTATTCAACAAATATTTAGGTTATATATACCACGACCAGCTTTTCCTACTATTGGTTTCCTAGACACTTTTCTATCACCAGTACTTACTTACCCTACCACGAGGCCGACAACTCATGTATAGGATATGACCTACCGCCACCGGGATCAAACCCGCGATATCCGGAATACTGGTATTCTCTTTACCATAAAGTATGCACTCAATACATGTAGTAAGGAAGATGACAAGTACCTAATAAAGTTCACATACAGAACATAGAACCTTCCATTAATGATACAAATATGATTATAATAGAGGGTATTCGTCAAATTCTGTAATATCAATTATTTTTCACCAAATGAGCAAAGAAAACATTCTTTCAAGAGAGGCGAAACCACAAGGGAGAATATCATTTTCTTCGCTAAAGAGTTTAAATAAATCAATATTATTTCACAAGGGCACAACAAATTGATCATATGTTCTACGCACTTTGGTCCCCAAGAAATAATCAAGCGAAAAAAGAATAAAAATATTTTTCTGCATTTTGAGAAGCGAGCGAAAAAAATGTTCCTTTTTCATGAACATTTATTTATCAAAAGTAAAAATGCATGCAGAATATGAACAGAAAACAGAATAAATGTGTAAAATGCAGAAAAAGCATCATAAATTACTTTATTGTGCTTATAATTCACAATGGTCACTTATATTATATTAATGTGGTATAGTTATGCAAATCTAAATATAAAATATGGATTTATGTTGAAGTACATTTTTCTTACATAAAACTATTTGCAAAAAAAAACACTATTTATACATTTTCCTCTCAGTTACAGCCTCAAATATGGAAGTCTTTCTACCTTGGGTTATATTATAGTGGTCTTTGTGTACGGGGAATTTCAGTATAGCTCTGATTATCTTTCAGTGTGGCGTAAGAAAGAAACCTTGTTGTTTGTCAATATTCATAGATGCTTTGAATATAGTACATGTATCAAAAATGACGGTATTTTGTTCAAATTGCAAATGTCGTATATACTCAGTTATAAGACGCATTTTTGTCCCTCAAGATTTCATTAAAAAGTATAGGATGCGTCTTACAAGCGGGTTCTACTCAAAGGTTACTGAAGAAAGACAGTAACTGTGTCAAATTCAATCTCCGTAAACAGATATCCTGTAGACCACTGTTGTACAGGATCTCTAAGTACAGTGTAGTTGTCTCCGTGGAAGGTCATGTCGAGATGAACTTCGTGTCGACCAATCAATGCGTAGCTTTCATATAGACGAAACACTATTAATAACATTTTGATTTCATAATTTCTATTTTTTAGACCAAGGTTTGCTAGCTAATTTAACAGCGGTATTATTCACAGTCTGCGATTGGACGGCTCATCTTTTAAAATTGCGTGACGTAGGCGATGTAAACAAGTTACGTATCATAACAATTTCGTCATTAATATTATGATGAGAAAAGATCACCTGAACGTGACCCTCAATTGAAAAAGGCCAGATATAAATTAGCGAGTTGTCGAGCGGAAAATTTTCGATCGGGTTTTAATCAGAGAGTGTCAAATGATGTCCCCCATAATGACGTTCTGTTGAACGCTATCGGCAGCCATTACGGTGCATAGTAAAAGGCGGACCCCGTTTTAAAACTGTACCTTACAATATTATCATACTGAAAAGCTAACACATGTACCGATTACAATAATTCATTTACTATTCGACGAATATCACGTTTTAAGTTTTTTATGTATTTATGTTTTATGCCATTTTTTTACTTAGTTGTACCTTCTACATGACTATTTCTCATTTATTCGCCTGTATTTTACCGTTTTCTATATCATAGTTGCCAAGTTTTGAAATCAATTAATCTAATTAAAGGAATATTCCTATCTATAACATTATGTTAAATTTCTTATTACAATACTAGTAATAGTGTACAATTATTTTATATGTGATTTTGAAACAGTCAAACTGTTGGTCCGATGTGGAGGGGATAGTGTTTTTGACTGTTTCTCAAGGCTGAAGGCCGAGGCGAACAGTTCAAAACACTATTCCCGACACCGAGGGACAGCTGTTTGACTGTTCCAAAATCACATATGAAATAACTGTTTTATTATCTGATAAATTACTGGTTAAAAAGTACTTGCAGAAAAAAAAGAAAACAGTTTTGCAGATATACTAGTTAGTAGTAATAGTTTAACTTATTCAATTTAACGACTGTTAAACTACGTCACACTGTAAACATATTAGTTGTTTACATGTTTACGTCTAGTTCATGATGAAGATCAATGGATGCTTGATGTATTCGAAAGGGCCTGGTAAAGCTCAAACTCCCCGCAGCAGCAACTTTTCTATATATCAATTGGCTACAGTATCAGTTCAAGTTACATAGCGTGACGTCAGAGCTCGCGCAGGAAACAGTTATAACTATTGACCGGTCAACAGTTCGCAACGTGGAATTTCAGGAAACAGAAATATCAAATTGCATTTATATACAGAATCAGGTAATAATATCTTTTCTTGAACATTAACTTTGGAATACTTCCAACAAAACAATACCAGTACATGAAGCCGCCAAGAATCAAATATCATGATAAACATTTTTTTCTGTCGCCTTTATTAATAAATTACTAACCTTATATTGTTTTCAGTATGAGTATAATGATTTCGGAAACATGATCTTTACATGTTATCAATAAAACCGTCTTTATATTAAAGCCACTATGTGTAAATATATTCATTTACAGTAGACATGAAAACTGTTTTACAACCATTAACTTATCATAATACAAAAACTGTATAACCTGTATTAGAGAAACAATAAACATTTCAAACCATTCTGCTTTCTGAATTTAAGTTTGACCAAGTGTTCATTTCTTTAAAAAGTGAGAAACTTATATAAGAGCACACATTTTATTCATTTATACGCTAATGTTCAATATACATAATCCACAATAGTGTAAGAGCTTAATTACGTAATTTGTAGTAAGTTTTAATTAAATATTACATCATCCTAATTTCCTAAACATACTGTGAACAGAACAATGTATTGACAATCAAATTCTACTTTCGGTTTCGATCTACTTTCACTTTGAAATACAATAAATAACATATTAAACATATTAAAGCAATATTTACATTTAAGTAAAAGATATATTTTCATTAGAGGTGTTTGAAATGGATACATGTCTTTATTCTTTGCAGTTCAAAAACATTGTGTTTTTTTTTATAATGGGGCTATAACAGTTGAAACAAAACCTTGTTGAAATTAGAAATTGTTTTTGTTAACTTGTTAAAATCTGTAAAACTGGTTTAATTGTGTTACAAATGGTTAAAGGGTATAAAAGTTCATACGCTGGTGAATGCCTTTGACATAAGAGTAAATGGTAAAATCATGAGCTAAGGTGGTGTAACGTATGATGTGTTTATGCATTATTAGAATATTACTAAGTGAATCATCCAGTATTATGTATCATTATGCACAGTATATGCTGTATATAAATGTCCCAGTGCGACAGAATATAAGATACTAATATGCAGAAATAGGTATAATGCAAAAAGAATGATTAAAATATATCAAATTAATCGATATGCATGCTGTAACATCAAAGCGATAACATAATTTATACTCAAAATGTTAATATTAGGTAAAAAGGCTTAGATCATAAAAATGAAATAGCTATAACAAGAGCTGTCAGTAGAGACAGCATGCTCTACTAAGTATTTGTCACATGAGATAAGGTTGATGATAAGGAACATACATATAATAAAATTCTAAAATGATACCTTAACAAATTCAAAGTAAAAAAAAAATATTTTTTAAGGAAACTTTTACGTTCACTGGAGACAGTTGTAACCAAAAATGTATTTGGAATTATGAACCTTGTCACATGAGATGTGGTTAATGATAAGAAACATATATTTAAAGTTTGAAGTCGATACCTAAAGAAATTAAACAGTTGCGGTAAAAACAATTATTTTTTAAAGAAAACTCAAAGTTCAAGGGGGATAATTTAAAAAATGTATTTGAAGTTATGAAGCTTGTCACATAAGATGTGGTTGATAATAAGGAATATATATTTAAAGTTTGAAGTTGATACCTTAAGAAATAAAAAAGTAAAAAATATTTTACTGCACAAAAACTTTAATCAAAAATGTGGACGCGGACGACGACTCTAGGGCGAGTAGGAGAGCTCTCCATTTACTTCGTAAAGTCGAGCTAAAACGACAACTTCAGTTCGCAGAACAAAACATTTCTACAACATTTACATATTCATTAACAGCTATTTTCTCATGGTCTGGAACATTAATGAAAGTCGCTAAAACTACGTTTGATGCTCAAATATGTATACAATATGCATGCATTTTTTCACACTGTGTGAAAACGCGTTATGTGAAAACTGAGGTTCAACATGCTATCCGGTAACCATAACATCTTCATAGCCAGGCAAAACGTTTCAGGTACTTTAGTGTCAATACCCTGAATAAGAATAGGAACGTAACAAAATATTCATAATCTTCGTTGAAACTAAAATAAAACACAGTTGTTTTTATCCAGTATAAAAATGCAACAACTAAACCAATTTTATTTTTCAAATGCACAACGTGTGACACTCCACTACGCCTAGAGGAATATCAACGAAAATTATTTCACCATACACTCGCTTCAGACATTCAAATCTGACAGCACAATATCTTAATATCTTCACATCCCCATTCTCTCAATTTGATTTTAGCTGGGGAATAATTTATCATGGACAGATAAATTCGCTATCTCTGTTGCTTTTTCAGGGAATTATAAGTAAATTTCTTGAATCAGCGACTGCGGCTTTCTTTTATACTAGTCCCTAGAGGATTTAAACAAGTTCAGTTTTATTTCATATCCACTATTGCGGTGCAACCGTCTTAGAAATGTTATTATAATATTAGATTACAGGGATTGTCGCCATATCATTGATTATGTTAGATTTAAAACCAGTTTTTCTACAACCAATACGACCCTTACATCTTTATTAAGTTATTAATTCTCTAGGAAAATCAGACATTTTAAGAATTTAATAGAACTTCAGTAGGTAATTCAAGTGATTAGGGCGCACTATCAAGACATGGGTAATTTTGGCAAAACATTCTATTGTACTTGTTGAAGTCAAAGTTCAGATAAGTTCGAGAAAACACACATTCTCGTACCCAGAGTCTAGTAGGATTCTCAATACAATGTACTAGTATTGAGAATCCTACTAGACTCTGGGTACGAGAATGGAAAACAAATAACTTCATATAGTATGAATGTATTTAGACTGAAAGTGATTTGGAAAATATCCCATTAGACACTCTAAGTAATTGAACAGAAGTGAATAACAGGAGACGTTAACCAGAACAGGTGAACTCAGTACAGCAGCTGTAAATGGAATTGTTGAATAGATAATTCTTCCTTTACTTATACAGTTAAAACATAGCACTAATTTAGTAAGAAAATGTTGTTTATTGCTTGAAAATTGTCCACATAAGCTTAAAATATCGAGGAAACTCCATTAAAGAAACATGTTGTCAATCAAACTGCAAGACAAAAGACGATTTAGACAACTTTATGAAATGCAGCTAGTCGTATATATAAAAACAAATACAGATAATACGAATTTTTATACATTATTGTTGTGTTTAGGGACAAAATGATAGACATACTGAAATGGTTAAAAAGGATTTTAAAATCAGAATTAAAATGTACTAAATCATGTTCAACCACGATTGTTCAATTGCATATGTAACTAAATAATTGCACCTGTGAGTTGTTAAATTTTGTTAAACTGAGTTAGTACAAAAAAGTGTAAAAATATAAGATCATGAACAAATTTCGATGCGTCATATATAATAGTATAAGAAAATTTGTTTGTTTCAAGTCAACTTAATTGTACATAAAATGAAATAACTATAACCGACTCACTTTTAAATTGATTCAAACAATGACTTTAAAAATATATTTGCTTAACACAAAATTTCGCCATAAAATTCAGTTATGCTTAAAATACGCACCGACCTCTAGAATATAAAGCTAGCTTATAGTTATTATTTTCTCACAAGAAGTTACTTAATACAAACCAGTCTCTCATTTTTGCATAAATATCAATAATATTAATTAACACAATTTGTCACATTTTGTCAGCTTCAGAATTCCCTAAAGTAATATAATACACAGAAAACAACATGTAATTCTATATTATCCTAACTAAAATTTCATCATTAATTATTAAACACAATTTTCCATAAAAACGTCATAATGACTTTACATAAAACCATTTACATGCCTGTTGAAAGTATAATTCATATATCCGTTTATTATGCCATCCGTAATTTGATCTTATACGGGAACACCCTGTTATGTCGATTTAATTCCTTATATAGCGCTAGTCACACTCATGTTTCCAATTTTCAATACGCGCGCGTGCATTTAATTCAACAGATCAACTGTTGCAGTCAGTATCACAATGATCTTACCGCCAATTGAAGATAATTCCAATTCCTCTTTTCAGCGTTCCTACATTCCAGTGTGATGTCCAATAAACTCTGATACAAGGCGTCAGGAAAAACCTTCGATAGGGATTCCTTCACATCAGCCAGTCGTTCTAAGCTTCTGTCGATCAATAGAATTACACTTTAAGCGACACAAAACATAATAAGTTATATATCTTGAAAAGCTCGCCTTCACACAATTTTCCTGATCGATTGCTTGCTGCCACGTCAGATTAGGAATTTTTACGAAGTGTCTCTTCAATCAAATTCAATCCGTATAGAACTTTCTCAGCGGTCGGATGAAATGCGATTAATTTAAGTAATTCGTATTTATATGGATTGGATGGAATCAGCCAGCTTTAATTTATATAAGTATGTGGTTGTTTTTTCCAGAACAACGTAGGTCAAAATAACAAGACCGGCGTACAACAGAAATGTAACATTTGGTCGATGCCCATCTCATTGCTGCTTTTAAATTGTTAGCATATTGTAATATGTGTATTTTGCTTGTAAATTTTGAAAATACCAAACTTCATTTATCGGGTATTTGTTTATCACAATGCTATTAAACTTGCCATACATACAACCGAACAATTACTTAACAAAAGTTGGTAATATTAATGTTTATCATAATCATAGTCCTCTAGCAACACACACACGCATAAGTACCGCATGTCAAACTTATGCCATTTTCAAATTGATGAAATATCTTTATCAGATTAGATTTTGCTAAGTTGTATTACCCTGAAAAGTAGTACATATGGTAAAGCTGAGTCGTTGAACTACATTATACGGTTTTGAAATATGTAGAGTTGGACTTTGTTTCATAGCAATTCGCGCATTTTCATCGAGTCTCGAACAAATGTGTGTACAAGTTCCTTGCAACTGATATTTTTTTTCCAGAATTAGATTGTTTTTTCGCTCTTTTGTCTTCCAATTGCGCATGCGCACTAAAGTATAGATCGACAGCATGGCACAGGCACATGTGAATGGCAAGGCGTTGAAATACTCCATTTTTCATAATTTATTCTAGTCTTCTGCACATGTGCAAGCGGAAAAAGAAAGAGCGAAAACACAATTATGCGACAAAATGTAAATATGTCGCAAAATTGTGTTTTTACTCTTTCGCGTCTTCGTCCCTCTAGGCGCCACAAGAAAACACAAAAATGTGACAAAATTAAAGCGAACACACGACATGAAAAGGTGTCGTACTTTAGTAAAAGTTTTGGCGTATAAACATGTTTTCGTGTTACACTTCCTCATACAAAACGCGACAAATGATTAAATTGTCATATAGTTGTGTTTTCGCATGGCACCTCGCGGGACGGAAATACGACAAAAGACCATTTTGTCGAACTTTCGTGTTCTCGTGTGTCGCCCCGCGGGATGACAATGCGGCGTAATTCAGACAAAAAAAAATAACACGTTTGAACATGTTTCTGTAACAATTGTTTTGTGACGAGCATGGGTAAAAAAGGTATGTTTTTTAACACTAGTCATTATGACGTCATTTCATTTTGGTCTTGGTTGATTGATGCTTTATAACCACTCAGAACACCTCGGCCATTCACTGGAAATTACCTCGAATATATTTAGAAGCCTTTTTGGAACTACCTTTGCGTCACATGCCCGAACAAAATAGTATGTAGTAAAAACCCTGGGTTATTGGTGGACCCCACGAATTCTTCCTAGATTATTTATTCATTGAATGGTCGAGGAGTTCTGAATAGCGTTATTACGTCTTAGTTGTAAGACGCTTATTGAATATGGTTGGACCGATGAGTATAAAAGGAGAAAAAGATGTAGACAACTGTTAGTCTGCAGAAGGCAGCAGACTTGGAAGTCCGACATTCTGAACTCCAGAATTAATTTATTAATTCATTTATTAATTTTCGGTTATATCAAACTGACTTTGCTGGTCATCACGATAGGGACAAGATATGATTATGTATTTTTTAAGCCATCCTAGTAACCTGCACAGAGCATTGCGTTTTTTTGTAGATGTGAAACTACTTTATTTCAGAAACTTGATGCCAGTTTCTCGTATAATAAAACTAGGGGTGGGAACGAATATAAATTTTGATGTTCGAATATTCGTTTTTGATATTCGAATATATTCGAATATTCGTTTTTATGAAGCTTTAAAAGATTCCAATTATGTCCGTGCCTCATATTGCGAGTATCATGTCTAATTTTGTTTATCTGAATACTAGGACACATCGGTTCATATAGAATTAACAATATCTGGAGTTTCAATAAATCTTGAAAGGATCCTACATGATCTCTCTATAACCAAGGTTTTGTACAGTTGATTGGAAATCATAACAATTACTTAATTGACACGTGTTAAACAAATTGCCAACTATAAACATACTTCTAAAACTACGATTTTTATTGCAACTTGGTGTGGCAAAAATTGAAAAAGACCATTTTTATGCTGAGAATTTCGGATTTTCGTTTTCGTTTTGTGATAAATAAGGACGAATATGTCACACCATGTGACATATACGTTTTGTGACATATACCGGCTTACACATCTGAACTCGAAAGAGCGTGTTAATAAGCAGTACACTAACTTGAAGTTCGTATCCACTCTCTGCACCACTGATGTCAAATTTAGTTTTTCAGGTTCTAAAACATGTTTAAGACAAAATTCAGTGACAAGTTAATTGATTGCATTTCTGCAAAAAATTTGTAAATTAACCAAGTGTGTGAGAAGGTACTTAATGCCACTAGTGGCTTTTCCCTTTTTCTCAACGCAATTATTGAACACAGAACATGACTCACTGAGAGAACTTCTATAAATAGAAATGTTTAGCTGTCAGCGAAGTCTAGAATGTTTTCTGTGGAATTCTTGGATTCTTTTAGATACCTATTTACTAAGAAATAAATATATAGATTGTAAAACATTTATCAGATTTCAATGCTAGGCTTACAGACGACACGAGATTGCTGACTAAATGAAATGAGGAGAAAGAAAAGATAAATAAATCTCTAGTTGTTAGATAGACTTGAAGCCGCTGGCAAATATCACTGGAAGGAAAGTAATATGCGATTTTTTTCCAGAAGTAAGATCAATGTGTCTAGATTTTGAATAATCAATTATTATTTGAAGAAGAGAAATCTTGCTGACGGTGCAGAGTACATGCGGCATGTACATATTGCTACAATATTTCAACGTTTGTTTACATTCGTTTTTGTATAGACAGACAATCGGCTTAAGGGAAACCTAATATAATTGAATATCGTAAATGAAGGATGGTGATTACCATAGAACAGAAAGCAGTCTACTATATAAATTGGCAATAAAGGATATTGCTCTTACTTCTTATTTACATACATTTCAACAGTTTCTTTGTTCACTAGTAAAATTAGCATAAGTTCGCTCATCGTTAAGTAAAAGTCATCTGTTTGTTGGGTTTTTCGTGAATCAACATTAAATGTCATATATCATGCTAAATGCAATGTAAGGCAACATACAGTACCCACCAAAAGTTTGAAGACATTTTTACTTTGTAGGCCAACAGTTACTGAATAGCCTTTATCTAAAATTTGATCACTGTTTATTTTGAAATAAAGTTCTGTTTTATTTTTTGTTATCATTAGTTGTTTATTTGAGAGTACAAAACAGCATAGAAGCTATCTTGTGGAAAATAATTACAAAAAACATGGTTTTGGAGGCATGAGGAAGTCGATGCTGAATCTTATAAATATGTTGCATTCATGAAATATGTTTCCATTTTGTCACATATCATACTTAAATGTATTAAAAATGATAATTCTACATAAAAAATCATACAAATTCAAAAGTTGTAGTTAACTTAAGATAAAGTACAACTGAATATGAAAAAGATATATAGAGATAACAATGTTTAGTTAAAATAAATGATTTCTTTTAAATAATTGATAGTTTGACAAGCCGAAGTTTTGTGGAAAAGTTCTGAAAATGTTGAGGCGTTGTAATGCTTGTCGCGTACATGCTTGATGTCTTGGCAGTCGATGAGAAAATGTCTTACATTATTATATCAAATGTTATAAGTACAATGACCTTTTCTATGACGCGTTAGTAAACGGAGCAGTAGTCCGCGCGCTTATAGATCGAGAGGTCCTGGGTCAGAATTCCGATATCATCATCATCATTTTTCTTAGTAAATTGCAACAGTTTTCAATATGCTTAACACAACTTCTAAGTATCCCATGTTTCTATATTGAAAATTTTAGTTTACGTTTATATCTCGATTACAAACTTAAATGTATTTCTTTTATTTGGCAAACTTATATTATCAAATGTATAAAGTTCTTTTCTTAGACCTAAATCTAAATTGCAGAATAAATAGTAATTGTCTTTTAAAGCATTAAATGATGCAATTAAAATACTAGGACAACAATAGTTGAGAAATTAAGTTTTAATAGAATATGACCCAAATATGATTGGTTCACAATAATCTCCTGCAACTCGTCAATGTCTGTCATAATTGTATATAATCTCAATACTAGAAAGTTCTGGGACCCATTTTATCAAACGTCGTACGACCGATTTTAGTCGTATATCATTCTATATTGTATTGTGAAATTGTCGTAAGATGTTTGATAATATGTTGCCCTGGTGAATAACAATTGTGGTTATGTATTCAAATATATTGTCAATAGTTTCTGCTGGAATAAATAATCAAAACAATGTGTGTTTTTCTTGGTGTCATAATGTCCCATGAATATTTATTAGATGTTTGCCCATTCAGATAAACAGAGCTGATGTGCCACGTCAAGAAAACTTACAGTTTCTGATTAATATGGAGATACAAGACGGGAAATGACAGAAACCATTATTTGTCCAATCCATATTACTTTTCAGTATAGGAAATGTTAGCAGTAAGATGTCATTGTATAAAGCTCACAAAATACACGACTGTGGTATCAAAAATCGATTCTTGTAGCTTCAGTACTGTATGTTACTTATTGCTACACAGTGATGAGAGCTTTACACTGAATTAAATGTTGTCTTCTATATTAAGTAAAATTTTGATCTGGAAGTTGCTTAATAGTGAGTTATTATTTGCTCCATCAGCAATTATTGTCAATGGTATAAGTCGCCGGTTTATACTTTAACCCAAGAAACTATAAAAATCAGTTTGTTGGTTGAAACCATAAGGAGAAATTGATAAGAAACAACATAGTTCATATCGACTGAATATATGAATTTGAAATATTAAACTTATAAAAAGAAACACCCATCTAACAAATATTTTATGTACACGTACATTCCTCAATATTGATATCTTAATGTGGACAATTCGTATTTCTTCATATTGATATTTTAATGTGTACATTCCTCAATATTGATATATTAATGTGTATATTTCTCAATATTGATATTTTAATGTGTACATTCCTCAATATTGATATTTTAATGACTACATTTCTCAATATTGATATTTTAATGTGTACATTTCTAAATATTGATATTTTAATGTGTACATTTCTAAATATTGATATTTTTATGTGTACATTTCTCAATATTGATTTTTTAATGTGTACATTCCTCAATATTGATATCTTAATGTGGACAATTCGTATTTCTTCATATTGATATTTTAATGTGTACATTCCTCAATATTGATATATTAATGTGTATATTTCTCAATATTGATATTTTAATGTGTACATTCCTCAATATTGATATTTTAATGACTACATTTGTCAATATTGATATTTTAATGTGTACATTTCTAAATATTGATATTGTTATGTGTACATTTCTAAATATTGATATTTTAATGTGTACATTTCTAAATATTGATATTTTTATGTGTACATTTCTCAATATTGATTTTTTAATGTATACATTTCTCAATATTGATATCTTAATGTGGACAATTCATATTTCCTCATATTGATATTTTAATGTGTACATTCCTCAATATTGATATTTTAATGTGTACATTTCTCAATATTGATATTTTAATGTGTACATTTCTCAATATTGATATTTTAATGTGTACATTCCTCAATATTGATATTTTAATGTGTACATTTCTCAATATTGATATTTTAATGTGTACATTTCTCAATATTGATATTTTAATGTGTACATTTCTCAATATTGATATTTTAATGTGTACATTCCTCAATATTGATATTTTAATGTGTACATTTCTCAATATTGATATTTTAATGTGTACATTTCTCAATATTGATATTTTAATGTGTACATTTCTCAATATTGATATTTTAATGTGTACATTTCTCAACATTGATATTTTAATGTGAACATTCCTCAATATTGATATTTTAATGTGTACATTCCTCAATATTGATATTTTGATGTGTACATCCCTCAATATTGATGTTTTGATGTGCACATTTCTCAATATTGATATTTTAATGTGTACATTCCTCAATATTGATATTTTGATGCGTACATCCCTCAATATTGGTATTTTAATGTGTACGTTCCTCAATATTGATATTTTGATGTGTACATCCCTCAATATTGATATTTTAATGTGTACATTCCTCAATATTGATATTTTGATGTGTACATTCCTCAATATTGATATTTTGATGTGTACATCCCTCAATATTGGTATTTTAATGTGTACGTTCCTCAATATTGATATTTTAATGTGTACATTCCTCAATATTGATATTTTGATGTGTACATCCCTCAATATTGATGTTTTGATGTGCACATCCCTCATTAGACAATATTGATATTTTAATGCGTACATTTCTCAATATTAATATTTAAATGTGTACATTTTTCAATATTTATATTTTAACGTGTTCATTGCTTTATATTGATATTTTAATGTGTACATTCCTCAATATTTTTTAAGAAATATATATTAATGATTTAGATTGCAAGAACTGTCTGAAATGTCCGCAGAATCAACAAAATTGAATTGAAGACCATTTGTCATTGTAAGTCAATGTCCATATACTGTGAAATTATTCACCGTCTCTAGGGAAACAGAGCGTTGATGAATGTTTACGATTAGAAACTTGTCATGTCCCGCTGGTCAGAAAGATAAATATTATGGCTGTCTTCCTCAAGATCTAGAAAATTGGAAATATTGAACGAACGGATTCGTATTTTCTTTTACTTTGCTTATAGCGCTAGGAATATTTTCATGTGAACATTGTCGTATTTCTAGAGTTCGGTAAGGTACACTTATTGAATGCAATATTTAAAGCTCTAATATCAAAAGTAATTATGTGCATGGACTGCTAAGAAAATATACATTTACATATTCCAAACACCACTTTTGAAAAAAAACCTCTTCATAAAAAGAAATACATGTGTCGCCGAAATATGTTTAGTTTTTCTGCATTTTGAAATCAAGGTTGATCGGAACCGAAAGTGGAAATGATGGTAGATCAAAACCGAAAGTAGAAATGAAGGTAGATCGGAACTGAAGTAGAAAAAGGTTGTCAATACTTAAAACAAAAGTTTTGATCACCGTATATTCAAAATCAAGTCTTGTGATAGAAAGCAATCCTCCAGTTTACATAAATAAGCTCTAAAACGGCTTGGATTATATAAAGTGAACTTTAACAAAACATTAGTACAGAGTGTTCTTTTGTAAGGAATCCTCTTTTTAAAGAAATGTGCATTTTGTCAAATTAAAACATATTTGTGTATCTAATGCGTGTTACATTTCGATAATTGCATGGTAGTTAGACAGTTTTCGCGTCTGTTGCGAATAAATATATCTTCACATAGTGCTTCTAAACATCTTAACATTACATACACTTATGTGTCCGTTTATCTCAGTCGTAAACACGTCTACGAATGTATAGGACGAGGGTTCAATTTCCGATTGATAACTAGTCTTTTTCAAGAAGGGTGGCAGCTGTCAGTCACTGGCAAGATGAAACTTTGGTTCAGAGATCCCGTATTGGCGATGGACAGCAAGACGTCTGACCGCCGATATATAACAGAACATTATTAAGTTTTAAATGCCACGTATAACACCATGCGTTATATCAAAGTTATAACTCCCTTGATCGACCTCTCTCAAAATGCCAATACTTTTCCTACAAAACTATTTTAATGGTTTTATATGGTTTTCATATTTTTAAATATGAGAGGCAATTCATTAAACTGACGTGACCCGGGTGCGTAGAAATTCATTTTATGTATTTTTAAATATGTGTTTGTTTATCATAATATTTTCGAATATATGTTTGTTTATCATAATACTGCATTTTTACCATGGCACTCTTCCTGTCTTCGATTATAGGAGGTTGAATTTAAAACATGCTGAATTTTTCGAACGGGTAATAAGTTCAGAAATATATGAAATGGACATAGCAAAGGGCTAGGTTCACCAAGGCCAAAAAAGTGCCCTTTCTCAGAAATTATCCAAATTTTCAGAATATGTACATGTTTGGGTGCTTAAACGAAAAACATATTTTTTTTTGTATTTTTTATCATTTGTTTGGTTACCATAGTAACCAAATGGTCTTTAACCATTTTTTATAGTTTAAACCATGTTGGACACTATTTGATAAAATTTTCACAATATGTACATATTTTAAGGCTTGAACAAAAAACATAACACAAATGGTAATTATTTCATTTATTTGGTTACCATAGCAACCATATGATTATGTAACATTTTTGTAGTTTAGAGCATATATAAACATTAATTAATCAAATATAAAAAGTACAGTACATTATATGTAATGGTAAATTAATCAAGGAGTAGAATAGTAATGTTATTTTCGATACCATTAATTAACAAAAGTACTTTTAATACATAACTTCAGTATATATGTATCCATTCTACATTATCTATGGAACTAGGAGTAACTAATATTGCTATACATGCGGCCATATCTGCATAAGGAGTTATTCTATATTTTACATAAGAAAAGTAGACAAGTGACAGATAAATAAGAAAGGAGATCTGTGACAGTCAATGAATGATATATGTACACTGAGTTTGACAATATAGTAGATAACAATATAGTACTCATAGATTACGTCAGAAATGACCCATGGACATAGCAAAACAAATCATAAATATGTAAAGAGATCAATGATAGATTCAGTACATAAACTATTACCATATTATCATAGTATATACTATATTTTATTTACATTCTATTTATCAACAAACTGAGTTAACTGGTATATTTAAAACATATAATGGTGCAAAATTGCATGTAACTGTTAACATATGAGAAAAGTTGAAATATCACAGTCAATGGATGATATATGTAAAAATATACATAATGAATTTGGCTACAATGTTACAACCTATTCTTCAATAGTACTCCCCTCAGAGTCTGATGCATCTATTGTCTCTGGAAGAGTAGTTGCTGCATCTTCCAGAAACACACCCCAGTCTTGTACTCCTAAAGCGATGTCCTCTGTGTGGACAGCCGTGCCCAGGTACCATATGACAGCTGCCACATGGGAACAGGTACCCACTGTCCTGGCACCAGCACGGCATTTGCAGTAGTATGCTATTACATGGACAGAGTCATATTTTATCCATAACATGTATGATTTAGAAGAAACATGTCTACTCTGCAGCCTTACTCTGAGGATACCTGCTAATTCCTTATGAATAAGGATGTCACAGTCCCCAGATAGGTATTCTTGTACATAACTCTTACTGAGTTTGAGTTGATATGTTCCAATAGTAAGCACTCGAAGTAGTGTGTCTGACATTCTGGGAAAATCCTGTACATCCGTGACAATGTCCCACTTGGATACACTTCTTCTGCTGAACGTACATCCACAACACCAACTTGACGTTACGTAATTAAGTATCACAAGAAGTACTTATAGTTAAATTCAATTGTCGAGATTGTTATCTGCACCTTAAACTTACTAGAAAATACGATTTTTGTAGGTTAAATACTGCAAAAACGTTTTTAAAATGTACAAGACATGTTTACTAAACATACTTCTGCATATCTAAGGTCTATCTTTCTTATAAACAAAGCTGACAGATAGACGTCTGCTGTTGAGCGTCATTAGTAACAATGGGAAAATACCAAGAAATTAAACGCAAAGCAATTTATGAAACCGTATAAATCCAGATAATTTTAATAAAATGTTTATATTAATCTTACCTTAAACTAGTTGCACCTATATGTTCTTAAATCATCAAGAAACCCCAGATATGTCATCGACTTGCGTTGACAATTAACGCACACTCGGATACGGTAGACGATTCGCACTCAATGCAATTCGAAAAAATGTGATGCGGTTGAATTAATTCAGTACACATTGTTTGGATGTAGTAAGCTTGAAGATATTTTCTAGCTTGCAGATTTTATAGTAATAAAACACAGAAAACATGCAATTGAATGTTTCTTTTTGATTAAAGTTACTAATGTGTTTCTGCACAAACAAGGAGCGCGTACATTGCACACGCTACGATTTCGGACATACTAATTTCGGATATTTCATGTTTAATACGAATCGTTTGAGTTTATTGAGCGTTCAATACTCTGTTAATAAGGTTTATTAGTAAATTTATTTATTCTTGCAATCTGAAGAATACCTTCTTTAAAACCATATAATTTTTATCCCATACACATTGAAATTGCAATTTTTCTCTAACAACAAGTATATTTTTTTTGAACAACGATCATGAAAAAGGCTTTTCGTAAACCATGAAGAACCAAAAGAGACACTGCCATATTCTGTTATCATCTTTATTTTGTCCATATAATCATTCCCTTAAAAGGACTTTGTGTCTCTTTGGGCTCTTCATATTAAATTTTAAGCAATAACGTCGTGAAATAAGCAAAAAATGTGCTATTTTGACATCAGTGCATATAAAAAAGTCAAGTATTTTTTTATACAGGTGCTTTTTAGAGTTGCAAAATTCTATTAATTTATAGCAAACAAGTCATTCTTTGTAACCATTGGAAAACTTTGATGCTATTTATAAATTAGATTTTTCAAAAATCGCAGAGCAGAAATTGGCAGTTGGTGAACCTAGCCCTTTACCAATTAATCCATTTTAAAGTATACATGTATGCATTAATATTGTTTTCAAATTTCTCTCAAGATGAAAGAAATATTAAATCAATTACAATGTAGTTATTCAATTAAATATAGGGAGGCAAGACAGGATAGCGCGCCATGATCGTGTGACCACATACACGACTCATGCAGGTTGTTTCGTCATCGTAAGATGACGAGCGCAGAAAACAAAGCGTTAGACCAAGTCGTAGCAAAACATCAACTCTGGTTATCATGCCATATTTCCCTTCTCTAAAAAAGGAATGACTTGGTGTTTGGGAACGACCAGAGCCAGTAAAATGCTTCGCCAGTAAAAGGCCAACGTTTGACAAAGTGAACAGACACAGATTGTCTGTTTGTTACAAGAAAGTCTATGGATCTATATATAAAAATATTAATTACAAGGTATTTAGTTTAATCATACCGCTGTATATAATTTATTAGAATGTCAAAAAAATCGTACATGGAATTTTTTTACTTGAAATTTCGTAACCAGCATTATTACGTTTTTTACAAATCATAATTTAATTGCTTTTTTAATTTGATAGTGCAGTTTATTTGTATTTGATAACAACTCACAATAATTATTTGGGATTCATCTTCCAAAATTGTCTTTCCCATATTTAATGTCCTTTTTACAGTATTAAACTATTGTTACATGCTCTGTCCTTTAGGACCCAAATAATGCAGTGGGCTAAGGGGAAGGAAGGGAAATGAACATATGAAAAGTTCTAGAGGTCGCTGGTTCGAAACCTAGCAAATGCCTATTATTACGTATTAAGAGGTAACATTGACATATTCAGATATATAATCTTTAATATTTTAAAATGAATAGTGTTATGTTTACGTTTTATTATGGTTACTTTAAGCTGTACATGTATTAGACTTATACAATTACACAATCATGTATCATTATTTGAATTATTGAAATATAAAATAAATATTCCAAAATGCATTTGTTTTTATTCATTTTTTTAAATAGATAATTTATAATATTAGTCCAGTACCATGATATGTGTGTCTTAGTGTCGTCATTACATCAGATGTATTCCAAAACAATGCTTTACCGTAATTACGCTGTTAGACAATTGTAAATTATAACGTTTCAAACTAACGTCGACGTTAGAAAAAATTCAATAACTTGATTTTCAACTTAAAATTTCGACAATTTGTTTACGATCGACCCCCTGATTTTTTACATATACACATTGGTACATACATACAAAATATATTTTTCAAATAAAAAATATATGTCACCGGCTGAATTTTTTCGATAAGCTAAAAAATTTGACGGCGTGTAGACATATAACGACGTTAAATTTTACGACGATTTTTTATTGTTTTCTAAACGTTACGTCGTCGTTAAGTAGCTCTCTAGCAAACCTGTAGCGTGTTCAGTTACCGCGAACGTTACAGAACGTTACATAACGATACATTCGGAACTCCTCGGCCATTCGCTGCGAATAATCTAATCTAATACACAAATATGCGATCGTTAAGGCAATGAGTGATGTTTCAAAATTTACGGACTAAAAACGAAACATCACTCAATGCCTACACGATCATATATTTGTTTACGTTTTCTACACGTGTTTTATACGTGTGACGATTACACGTCGTTGCCATAGTGACGTCGCGATAAAAAATGAAAATAATTGTCATATTTATAAAATACAATTGTGGCTCTACATGTACACCGACTTTCGTGAAGTTTGACTGACTTTTGATTTTTATGAAACATTGTATTCTACTGCCTTAACAAACTTCACTCAAAAACATTTTTTGCAATTGTATATCAATGAATAACATAAAAACTAGGCTAATCAAAATACAGTATAAAATCGTATTCTTCTATCAGAATTGTAAAGGCTTTACAAAAATTTCCATCTCTGAGCATCAATATTTCAATATTTCATGTATATAAAAAACAAGTTCTTCTAGCTATTTGGAGCCCAGTATATTTTTTCCAATATTGATACTCAAACATGTAAATTTGCATAATCCCTCACTCTAAAGTAGCCATGAATCTCAATGTTTCCTCTAGAGAAATACATTTCGAACAAATATTGATGGGATATGCAAATTTTAGTGAATTTATTAACTTATATTTCATAAATTTGATAACCTCACATCAGTAGAAAATAGTTATTGTCGTATAATGTTATACGTAGGAAATAAAGAAAATATTTAGCACAGACAGTCAACTTTATACATCGTAAATATATAATTCCAGAAAATGAATTTATTCAATGATCATAATACGTACGTAACCAAAAAAAACGTATTCAAATAATTCCTAAAAAATACTTGGTGATCTGTTAAGAAGTGCTTTACACGCTAGTAATTATTTCTTAATTGTCTAAAGGGAAACAAAGAATATCACATTTTATATTGATACAAGAATTTGTTAGACTGGCTTAGCTTGTTATTGACTTCATTCATAAATGCTAATGAACGGAGTATTTAGAAAATCTTTAGTGAAAAGGGTAATAAAATATTCACGATAAAATCCCTGCTGGAAAATAAGCTACAACTACACTCAACAAAAATATTTAAGGGGCAGTATATAACGGTGCTAAATCGCATTATGTACTTCCATTAAGCACTCGCGCTTACAGCGAGCGTTTCATTTTTGCATTATTGATATTTGGATAATCGGAACAAAATGTTTGTATGCAACAACATTTCAGAAACATTTTGGTATAATTATCTTTGTCCTCGGACATACAATACTTTAAATATATGGGTTTAATGTACTTTTTTAGCCTGTTTTTAGCGCGAACCATTGTGAAGTCCGTGACGTCGTGAAAAAACGACAACGTCGCTAAGGTTACCAGAAAAACAAACAAGAAGCATAAAGGTATCTGCCTGCCAACTTTTATCATAATCGGTGAACATAATATTTTTTTCGTTTTTTTTTCCTCCGAGTAAGGTACCGACCCACCTTAATAAACAATCATATGCACAAGTAACTGAAAGTAAACCCATTGGAACTACAAGCTCAAGCAGAACTTTCATGTTCTAAATTTTTGCGAATTGTATATTTAATATATATCACTTCCTCTGATTGAAAAGTAATATTGCCAAACTTTTAAGGAGAACAAATTACTGCCCTTAAAGATAGTTATAAATTATAAATTCTTGTAGCACACAAGTCTACTGATCGAGAGGTCGTGGGTTAGATTCCCGGACAGGGCATAGATTCGTGGAGTTTAGTCATGAAGGTATTTCTACGGCAATTCTCCCTCCTGATTCTTAATTATGTAGGGCAGTTGTCAGTCACTGACGTAAGTATGTGCTTGGTAGTTGTTTAACAGCTAAACCCAGAGATTTAGCATTTTCAGGAGCAGTGAGCACTGAGTAGGTTATAAAATGTGTTACTACGGCGTAAAACCCAACAATAAAAAGTTTTAAAATGTGTATTTTCTTCAAATGTTGAACTGGCCTCTGCAACTGTCTGGGTAAAGTAAAAAATATTTATTAAAGTAAAAACTGGTAACAAGTTCTCACATAATAAATAACATTCCACGGGAGAGATATTTATTGTATTTATTGACACGAGATGAGTTCCATGTAACGAATTACTTCATTATATTGAAAAAGGTGACACGAACTTGAAGTTTTCTCTAAGCAGGAAATTCAATAGTAACTCTCGAGAATCACAGAGCGTTTATGATTAAGTTATAAATCAAATCAGAAAAATACACAAATTCTTTGAAGAAATGATAAAGCCTTTAACATAGAGAAGATTGAATTATTGATCTCTAACAAACATTTTTTATGCTTGCGTGGATGTTGATGTAACTTAGCACAGAACAAATTTAAATGCAAATAATTGAAATACGTTATAGCCATGTACATTGGGGTTATTCTGTTGTGCTAGCAGTGGCGTAACATGAAATTTTTGTCGTTTGAAATGTTGAATTAGACGGAAATTACTTTCCCTTGGTTGAAAACTCCGATAGGTGGCGTAAGCGTACATGTAGCACAAGTTTTTGCGCTAAATCGATGAAGAGGTTTGGTCATTCAGCCTAGGGACATTGAACTTTAAACATCTGTATTATTTATTTATTTATTTTTATTGTTTTATGTTATAATGCATTATATAGTAAAAACTAAGCAAATAATTTCACTCTTATGTTTATGTACGAGTAATATGTATAAGTGACATATCAATACACTTTGTAAGGTACTAGTTCACAGATTTGGTTTATTTTTTCTATAACTTCAAAAAAAACTTCATTCTGTGTCTGTAATTCTGTCAAAAACTAATTCTTACTACTTTAAGACAAACTGACCTATATGTTGCAAGAAATACAATAAAAGTCATAAAAATGCACTAAAATGCTTTATACTGTGACATACGGGTTGGATATCTACTACATGAAACACCATCATTTGTAGTTGTATGTCAATTTGCACTAAAATTGTCATTATCAGAACACTAATTTTCTGATTTAAGATGTTTGCAAACAATTTTGATAGTTTTAGAAAAAGTTGATACATGTATTTAAATTTAAATCTGTGAATGAGTACCTTTAATACACGTCAGCAGGTCGTTGGTCCCCGAGGGCTTGTAAGCAGGTCTTTGGACCAGAAGGCTTGTAACTAACAAAATATATATTTTTGTTTGTTGTTTATTATGGAAGTAATGACCTATAGGAGGTGATGGTTATTAAGAAATGTGCAAGTGGTTTCCTTGGTCATTTTTTAGAAAGACAATTCCATAAGTATTATATCAAGTGTAAACTTTCGTTTTCGTGTAATAAATTTAGCAGCCTGCATTTCAGAACAATTACCCTACTAAAACTGATGAGTTATAATGACATGTAATGACAAAAAATGTAGACAATAGTGTCAAGGCAATTCAAGGAAAGTAGAAAAAATACTTCTCATCAAATTGCCTTCTATCAAGCTAATGTAATTACATTTACTGACAATTTCTAGAATTTCACCGTTATTACAACACTGGGGTGTGCCTTGTTTTATATTACATCAATGACTACGCATTCACAATTGTTTCTATTGTTGATATTTTGACATTTAAATGCTCTGACGAAAACGACATTTAATACCCTCTATGGAACACGTGTTATTGGGACGAGACTGTTTATATTATCTATGGATCAAATCATTATTAAATTTTGTTTCTACCAAGTTGTTTCTTAATTTCAGATTTAAGATACGATAATGAAGCTCTTTACAAAATTACATTTCTCTCATGTGGAGAATATATGGTACAAAACAGAAGTTCACTCCCCCTTGTAGGGAGTCAAAATTTGTGATTGGGTTTGTTCCCTTTACGCCAGATTTTAGAGATTAAAGGTAATTGATAAATCGAGTGTGCAGTGCCATAGAAAACATCATTAAGTTGTTGTGGCCTAAGTGGCTTCCACGGACAGTTTTTTTCTTACATCCAACAAAACGTGTCTAAAGTTGGGTTGTTAAGCATATAAATGTATCACTTTTATTTCTTCTATTTAATGACAGCCTTTCAAAGACATTTCGTTGAAGTCTGTCAAAGTAATGAAATAAAGTGCTGAATGAAACGGAAGTATTTATTGAATTTGTAGAAGATAAAGATGTTAACCTGTCTCGTGTTTTTCTGTTTTATGTTTTCCTAAAAGGGTCGTATAAATTTATGTCAATTACGACATGATATTTCCGTATCGTTAACGTCTATATAGCCATTTATTTAACAATGTCTTTGTTCTGATTTGTCTTTTGTTGCTTGGTTTAACGCCATGTCAACACATTTAGGTCATTTTAAGGCGTCCAGCGCACCAAACCTCTCTTTCCTGGACCATTGTCTATAACCAGTACTTACCTACCCTCCTACAAGGCCGAAAACTTCTCCATAAACCATATTCATGGAAGGGTATAACCTCCCCGGATGGGATTCGAACCCGTACCCCCTTCGGGATTCGAGATTCCAAATCCCGACCCGCTACCAACTGCGCTATCGACCTAGGCTTTCTGATTCCATACAACTCTGTTCGAGCAACAGTTCTTCCTTGCTATTAACACAGAATCATGGCAAAGCAACAAGAGCTTTAGTCACGTGATCTACAACAACAAATAAAAAGGTAAGCAACAATGTTTTCGCCTATTCCTCTATCCAGAAGAACAGTTGCATATGACCATAAACATAACTACTACTATTTTTTCCCAGAAAAATTTAATTGATCATGTGAAGTTTGTTCGTTAATTCTTCTAACAAAAATGGAATCTAGAGGTAATCTAGGAAAGTTTGCAAACATATTTTGATTCAGAATAAATATTAAGAGTGGTTACCAACAAGATCAAAATAAAATATCAATAGCAGACATAATCATCAGATGATCATCCGATTTCCTTTGTCTGAAATACAGACCACAGCCTTACAATAGATATCTAGTATACATTGTAACAATATTTATCTGTTTTCTGACTCTTTAATTAAAAATGTTTCCTAACAAAACATATTGTGGATAATAATCTCTGTAACGTGTGGTTCTTTTGTTATACATGTACTAGTCGATATACATTGTAGTATTACAAAATGTATATGGTTTCTTGCATTCTTATCCACGCAACTGGAAGAATAATGACAGAATCACTGGTTGAATTGTTTTTTAAAATATCAATTGTTGTTTTTCTTTAAATTTTAGAATTAACATAAATGCAAATTACAATCTTACTGCTTAAGATTAACTGTGCAGCAGTTAGTAGTTTATAGACATAATGGTTTGGGACGAGTGTCATTAAAATTAGCAATCGAGATAGTTTTTTAATGAAGTTTGGATTGACAAAAATGGGATACAATCTTATTGCTAACTGTTTTACTGTGAATACAAATACGTGATGCTTTTCCATGGTATGTTCTATAGGGATAAATGAAGTTTCACATGATTTGTATTTAAAACTATAAATTAATGAAGTTTTATGTAGCCTATATTTTACGTTTTAGTTGTGATACCTTCGCTTACTTCATTATAAAATCTTAACAAGATAAATTATTTTGCAACCTGTTTGGGTTGTAACTGTATAGTAAGGTTTTATTGATGAACTTTGCAAATGGACCCGTTTTGTTTAATGTGTTTACTTATAAACTTGTCATGAGATACTTGTTTTCTGGGTTTTATCAAGTATTGTGTACCGTGTCTTTAACTAAAACAGTGTTTAGTAAAACAATATTACATTTTTAGACTTGTCTAGACCTCTATATGCTAGAATACTCCTACAATAACGTCCAACAAAATAATGCCCAGGCCATATTATTTACATGGGTTACTGTAGGCAACTGTGTTCATTTTCTTGTAAAACGTGATGTTTTGAATGTCAATAAGGATTGTGATACTTGGAGTATCTGACAAAAAATGGACATCTTATGCCAAGAGACGTGTCTATGCCAGAAATGTAGTGTGTACGTTTCCATCGCAACATTTGCCGCAAGTTGATCAGTCCAGGAAATTACTATTGACAATTTTGCCGTCAGTTTTAGCTGTGTGTCATATTTTATACAGTAAATCTGATCCACTATGATATGGTGATCTCAGAGTTCTACAGCTCATGAAAAGTATTATAAATAATCACTTATGGTTCAGAAAAACATAAACAAGTATAGTGCTATACAGTATTTGGTACCAACTACAAGTTAATAAATAAAAAAATGAAATTGCATTTTATTGTCTAAGTTACATGATAATGCATGTACACTGAAGCTACAGTAACTATCATCGGGCTACTGGTATCTATCAATAAATCACTCGGAGAATGTTTTTATTCCGCTTAGTGCAGCCGATTTATAGCTGCAACGGAATAACACCACCTTCACATGTACCCTGGGTGGAGGTAAATGGTAATTTCTTGCTTTAGCAGTGACCATGGTGTGGTTCAAAACGGAGACCTGTTCATCTTTTATCGCGTGTCCTACCACTGTGCTTCTGCTTCTAGTTAATGTTAGTAAGGTTATTGTACATTACGTACTGAAGTTTTCCACCTTAAACGACTTACTAGTTGTGGGCGGCTAAACATTATTGGAGCAAATTTCAATGCAACCGCTCGCATCTGTAGCGTCGCTCAACGTTGCAATACACACGAACGTCCTAACCACTTAGTAGAAAGGTACCGGGTATAGTATCGAACCTAAACAACACACAAATATTACATAGGGCAATAGGGCTTCAAAGTAACCACAATGTACTCTCAAACCAATAGCAACCATCAACATATCTTCAGCAACCACTCTTAGATCCATAGCAGTCGCTTGACCTTATGCTAACCGTAATAAAATAATCTAAATTACCAATGACGGAACAAACACTGCATCTTATGTAAGACATTTACTTTTGGTCTATGAATAATGCCGATTTGCGCTTAAGTTTTACATGCTCTTAAAAATTGAATAGTTGATCAAGAAACGCGCATTAAGTAACTAATTCTTCTACTTCTGATTTTATGTCCAGATACGTCAATTTCTTTGGTACTACATATTTTGTAAATTGGTAGCGATTGCCAACACAATGTAAAATAGAGTCCCAGCATATGTGAGGATGAGCCGAGGGTCCGAACAATTACTTTTTTAACACTACACGTACAAAATGATATTAACGCTCACTCTATCGCTACGTGGGTTGAATTCACGAATCCAACTATCCCAATGCTGAATTAAAGACACTATATGGCTTACTCAAAGCTTCAATCAAAATAACATGTTCAACTGTTTCGAAAGCAGCACTATGATCTAATATGGTAAAATTTTGCCATCTTCATGCCAATTTGGTCACTATAATTTTATTAGCACAGCGGAGTATTCGATTTAAGAACATGTTCAGCACAAATTACGGACACCCAATTGAACGCTCGTCGATATTTATTATTACACTCGCCCGAAAATAGGGAAAATAAGTCTGGATTTTTTTGTAATAAATTGCTTTAAAAAGAAAATATAAGTACTCTTACCAAGGAAACATACCCATAAATAAATGACATGTAACAATTAGTATTGTATTTTCGGTCTAATATTGCAACTTTCTTGAAACTGGTAAAGCGTTCATATATTGATAATGGTAGTGCCTCGTTCTTGAAAAGTTTGATTTTAAAGGCAATATGGCTTACATTAGACTGCAATACTAACCTGTCATTTTCCGTTTATTGTCTTTAAAATATGGGCTGTTGTCAGTATTATTGCTTTAGTAAAGCCTTTATTAATGGTTATTAATTTACTTTAGGTTTAAGAAAAGTCAGGCAGATTTTCTGAACAAAATATATGCTTTTATTAGTTTTATATATTGCAGTGATAATATTATGTTCTCCTCTAAGGGTATGAAAACCCTGCATTGCCCAATACTAACCAAACTAAATGCTGACAACGATTATTGATGATCACATGTTATTCCTAGCGTGAGCTTTGTCGATGGATAAAATACAAAAACCTCCAAGCTATCAATCATTTCTAATAAATTTACAAGCATGACAGAAGCATCACATTTGTTACGATCTTTGAAGTCTTGTTACGTTTTATCGACTATATTTCTCAGCGAAAGAACAGAAAACTTACTTACGGTCTGTGAAGAACGTAAATTATTGGCAATTAATCAAATCACCATTCGTTTGTAGAATATTGATGTCATTACATTTCCCCTATAAAGCTTGCTGTGAATTTCAATGTGTGAGTTGTTGCTGTGCTTTCAGGTCATCGACAAAAACTTTTTCTACCATTTAACACAATCCCTACGCGTATACATGTAATTCGGCCAACGAAATTGAAGCATGTTATTTTTTTATTTATCTTAAAGGTACTAGCTCACAGACTTGGTTAAGACTTTTCAATATTTAAAAAAAACATTCAGTGTCATAAACGGAAGATTTCAATAGGAGTAAACAATTCTGAACTTACTTAACCCTTAAATATTTTTTTTAAAACCTCGTCAATATTGTGTGCAACAATATCCGTAAAAACATTATCTATAAATGGGAGAACTTTGTTTGCATCATATTGTGGTTTAACGGTTTCCAAGGTGACGAACAATGAATACTGCATTAGCAACATCAATATTCTAATGAACCGTTGTTATATGAGATTTATTTTTCTATATTGAATTACTTGTGTTCTTATTTATGGGACTGTTGATTCTGCTATGTTAACAAAATCAAGACAACTACATTAAATTGTGGAGAGAACATTGATATGTTTTGTATTTTGTCTGTAAATACTTGTAAGTTGATATAAGGTTTAATTACATAATGTGAGTGATGTTTATTACATAACAATTTGTTCCATTCTACGTACAATGTAAACGGACTAACAATAAATATGCTTAATGTTAATTCTGTTGGGGAAAAAATCTTTAAATAAAACATTATATAACACAATGTAGCAATGTTGGTTGCGACATGTAACGTCAGGTGCAACGCTGAACGTCGGGTGCGACATGTAACGTTCGGGTGCGACATGTAACGTTCGGGTGCGACATGTAACGCCAGGTGCAACGCTGAACGTCGGGTGCGACATGTAACGCCAGGTGCAACGCTGAACGTCGGATGCGACATGTAACGTTCGGGTGCGACATGTAACGTTCGGGTGCGACATGTAACGCCAGGTGCAACGCTGAACGTCGGGTGTGACATGTAACGCCAGGTGCAACGCTAAACGTCGGGTGCGACATGTAACGTCAGGTGCAATGCTGAACGTCGGGTGTGACATGTAACGCCAGGTGCAACGCTGAACGTCGGGTGCGACATGTAACGCCAGGTGCAACGCTGAACGTCGGGTGCGACATGTAACGTCAGGTGCAACGCTGAACGTCGGGTGCGACATGTAACGCCAGGTGCAACGCTGAACGTCGGGTGCGACATGTAACGTCTGGTGCAATGCTGAACGTCGGGTGCGACATGTAACGTTCGGGTGCGACATGTAACGTTCGGGTGCGACATGTAACGCCAGGTGCAACGCTGAACGTCGGGTGCGACATGTAACGCCAGGTGCAACGCTGAACGTCGGGTGCGACATGTAACGTCAGGTGCAATGCTGAACGTCGGGTGCGACATGTAACGTCAGGTGCAATGCTGAACGTCGGGTGCGACATGTAACGTCTGGTGCAACATTGAACGTCGGGTACGACATGTAACGTCAGGTGCAACACTGAACGTCGGGTACGACATGTAACGTCGGGTGCGACATGTAATGTTCGGGTGCGACATGTAACGTCAGGTGCAACATTGAACGTCGGGTACGACATGTAACGCCAGGTGCAACACTGAACGTCGGGTACGAAAATATTGTATCGTTGCTACACTTTAAATTATTATAGATAATGCAGTCATATTGCTGCGGTTAGTCAATCCATTCAGTATGACTGACCCTATTATATAGTGTCTTAGATATCTATAAAAAGTACTTGGCAAATATCTTAGACGAAAAGTATAGTATCTTTATAATCAAGTTTGTCGTAAGTTTCATCAATACAATGTCAGTAGGCATAGGCTGATCCAGCGAGGGGTCAGGGGGGTCCGGACCCCTCCTAGAATTTCCGAATTGTACCTGGTCATTGGTGTATTTCTTGACTTTAAGTCATTTTTAAGGCAGGTGGATACAATGTTTCATAAAAATCAAAAGTCAGTCAAACTTCACGAAAGTCGCTGTACATGTAGAGTCATAACTGTATTTCATAAATATGATAATTATTTTCATTTTTATCACGACGTCACCATGGCAACGACGTTTAATCGTCACACGTATAAAACACGTGTTGAAAACGTCGCGCTAGTTAAAACGACGTTTTAATATGGTAACAAGCTCGAAACCTCTTTTAAAAAATACATCATTGTATTCACAGAGAATTTTGCTTACAATTGATATCAGGTTTGCTAGAGAGCTACTTAACGACGACGTCACGTTTAGAAAATCATAAAAAATCGTCGTAAAATTAAACGTCGTTTTATGTCTACATGCCGTCATATTTTTAGCTTATCGTGAAAATTAAGCCGGTGACATATATTTTTTATTTGAAAAATATATTTTATATGTATGTATCAATGTGTATATGTAAAAAAAATCAGGGGGTAAATCGTGAACAAATTGTCGAAATTCTAAGTTGAAAATCAAGTTATTGATTTTTTTCTTACGTCGGCGTATAATGACATTACGATTCTTTATTCGCTCCCGGGCTTATATCTTGGCAACAAATGATTTCTATATGGAATATCCGAGTTGTTATGAATTTAACAAAAGTATTTTCCTTGTTATACATTACATAAATCTAAAAATTGTCGTTATTTATAGAAATAGCACTTTTGATATTTAGTTGCTTATATATTTAAAGATCTATACAAAGCGATATTTTGAACGTATAAAAGATAGAATAATAATCACAATTATGTTGTAACGCGCGCTAATGGCGCTTATTACTTTTATTATTGTAAAAAATGAAGTCATTGAGGTCTACTTCAAAACATTGGCCACATCTAGAGTATCATTCGGAACTACCTGGGCGATCATCTACGAGGATAAACCTCGGAAATCAGACGTAGTAGAAATACAACCAGGTTATAAGGTCCGGCGATTAACTCCCTGGCAAGTAGTACTATTATTGTTTAAACATCGACGTGTAAAATCAATATTATCTAAAAAATTGTATGCTAGTTTACTAATTAGCTAAACAAACAACATTCAGAAGTCATAGAAAATGGCCCTGGACTGTCTCTATATACATTGAAACATGTTCACTTGTCATTTTCATGTCAACATTTAATAATAACCTTGTGGTTACATCAGAACAATGTCTCACACGTCGTATTTCTGTGCAGTTCAGACTACATTACTACAGAAACTAAATTCGTAGATATACTTTTTCACATTATGATATCCGAGATTTATCTGCGTAGAAGATCGCCGAGGTAGTTCCGATGGTAAAGTTAAAACTCCCTTGATCGACCTCTCTCAAAATGCCAATACTTTTTCTACATAACTAGTTTAATGGTTTCATATGGTTTGCATGTTTTTAAATATGAGAGGCAATTCATTAAACCCGGGTGCGTAGAAATTCATTGTATGTATTTTTGAATATATGTTTGTTTATCATAATACTGCATTTTGATCATGGCACTCTTCCTGTCTCCGAATATAGGAGGTTGGATTTAAAACATTATGAATTTTTCGAACGGGTAATAAGTTCAGAAATATATATGGACATAGCAAATTTACCAATTAATCCATTTTAAAGTTTACATGTATTCATTAATATTGTTTTCAAATTTCTCTCAAGAAGAAATAAATATTAAATCAATTTCAACATAGTTTTTTAATTTAATATAGGGAGGTAAGACAGAAGAGAGCGCCATGATCGTGTGACCACATACACGACTCATGCAGGTTGTTTCGTCATCTCAAGATGACGAACGCAGAAAACATATCGTTTGACCAAGTCCTAGCGAAACATCAACAGCTCTGGTAACCATGTCATATTTCCCTTCTCTAAGAAAAAGGAATGACTTGGTGTTTGGGAACGACCAGAGCCAGTAAACTGCTTCGCCAGAAAAAGGCAAACGCTTGACAAAATGAACAGTCACAGCTTGTCTGAGTTAAACAAGAAAGTCTATAGATCTATATACAAAATATTAATTACAAGGTTTTTAGTTTAATCATACCGCTGTACATAATTTATTAGTATGTCAAAAAATCGTACATGGGATTATTTTACTTGAAATTTCATAACTAGCATTAATACGTTTTTTTTAAATCATAATTGAATTGCTTTTTTAATTTGAAAGTGCAGTTTATTTGTATTTGATAACAACTCACAATATTTAGGATTCATCTTCCATAATTATCTTCCCCATATTTAATGTCCTTTTTACAGTATTTAACTATTGTTACATGCTCTGTCCTTTAGGACCCAAATAGCGCAGTCGGCTAAAGGGAAGGAAGGGAAATGAAAATTTCAATAGGTTGATGTACAAGAGGTTGCTGGTTCGAAACCTAGCGAATGCCTAAATTTTTTTTTATATTTTATTTTTATTATATATCTATATTTTATATTATATATATTTACGTATTAAGAGGTAACATTGACATATTGAGATATATAATCTTATGAATATTTTAAAATTAATAGTGTTATATTTCAAAATGCATTTGTTTTATTCACTTTTTAAATAGATAATTTATAATATTAGTCCAATACCATGATATGTGTGTCTTAGTGTCATCATTACATCAGATGTATTCCAAAACAATGCTTTACCATAATGATTACGCTGTTAGACATTGTAAATTATAACGTTTCAAACTGACGTCGACGTAAGAAGAAAATCAATTTTAAAAAAATGAAAATAAAAATTGAAAAGGAGTGGGCAGCGGACATGAGAAAAACATATTATTTACATATGAAAATCAAATTAAGAAAGCATCTGAAAGGTTTGTTTAGTCTGACAGCCCTTTTTTAAATTTTACCATTGTGCCAGTTAATTGCTCATTACAAAACCCTCGAATATCAACTTCCGTACGAAATATGAAAAGTTAATAAATCACTTTCGCCACACATTTTTTGCATTGCTAAGGCATCCATACTTTTAATTACACAATAAATCAAAGATAGTTGTAATTTGTTTCTTAAATGATACAAGTATTGTTACGTTTCAACATAATTTATTAATTAACAATCAAAAAGATGTGTCATATTCTAACATAGGCCTATTGGCTACTTTTTAGTGACAAAATATTGCCTGTTGGTACATACGTCATTCGAAACAAACTTGAGGCGCTTAAATAAAAATTGTCCTCATAGTTACTTGGTAAAACCGGTTTTTGCGTAGAATTAAAGCATTTACATTGTCTTAATTGGATCAACATTACACACAAATGTGCATTTTCAAATGATCACCCATCCAAATTTTTGAAAGACTTGTGTAAATTGAACTATCGTATGTTAGAAAAGTGCATACTTAGAAGCCGTCAGAATTTGTAATGCAATATCAACCGGTATATCGGTTATCCGTTACGCCCCTAATAGTTACTATTTGGTATTTTTCAGCTCCGGATATAATGCTAAAAAGAGGATTGCTTTCCAAGACAATATTGAAAAAAATTTGTCTTGGAAGACGGAATACAGTACAGTCAGGATATTTCTTAGTATACATTGCTATTTTATATTCCTGGAAGACCATTTTTCTTATAAATTCAATTTCGTTGAGATTTACTGCTGGCGACAAAATATCACAATCGTTTTACATTTGGCTCTACGTAAATCGTTGTCTTAGATATTAGCGTTTTATACTCATTGGTACAAAATACATCCAATACATTGTGATTGTCTGACATTTCATTATTATTCAATTGTCAATATTAATAAGTGACGGTTTTTTAAAGCAACCAATGTCTTAGTTACGCTCCCCTCGCAGATCGAGTGAATCTTTCGAACCGATGAATTGGAGAGTATTCGAACCGGAGAGTATGTCTTAGTAAGCGGGAATTTATAAAATGTATCCATTTTTTGCGGTCGATTACATTCGGAATCAAAGCGCCGATAGCGCTGTCAGGCTGTCAGACATGGGGTTTTGGTAGAGTATATGGCTGTATACAACTCAATGAAGCGATTTAAGGGACCTTTAGTTTGCATAAACCAGATAAGATATACACGTGCTTCTTATCGTCTGCTTGTTAACGCGTAATGCGGACTATATTAATTGCAGTGGTAATTATCCCTTTATTTGCGCGCGCACAACCGAATCTAATCGTCCGCGAAAAATTTTGATGAGGATTTGCCACAGTCCACTACTAAACATGGGGAACCCCATGTAAAAAATAGTTCGCAGTTTAGAATGCACTGATATTCAATTTCGTCGCGAAAAAACGGGCAATCAGTAACATTATTATGAACAAATTTTTGTAGTTTTAAATTAATTTGATGATATTTGAAACAATATAAGATATTTTTTCTTCTCCAATCTAACTTCGGATATGCTTTAGCGTTCGATCAGATTTCTGAATTGACTAAGTGAATGTCGCGTTGGTTCCATGTGTCACGTTTCTTGAAGACACTTGTATTTTAGAAGAATATCAATACATGTCCTATTACTGGAGACATAGGAGTTATACAGCAGAAAATAAGTGAAAAATTGCCGGTTTACTAGGGTTATATTTAACGTTCAACTGTTCCGTATCATTAATATGAAGTTGTCGTACGTTGACATAAATTAAATTAAAACAGCTCCTACGGGAGTGTTTGTTAGTTCAATCTCCGGACACGTTCCATCGTCTTATTATATGGTATCAAAATACTAATGATAGGAATGACTAATGACACAGAAAGTGAAGCCTGTTGATCATTATATGATAATCAGTATGTAAACAGCAAAAAAGCACAATATACTAAGTACACAATCGGATTAAAACCTGATCTTCAATTTTACCGCTCGCATACTCGCTAATTTAGATCTGGCCTTTTCCAAACGAAGGTCACGTTCAAGTGACCTTTTCTCATCATAATATTCATGACGAAATTATTATGATACGTAACTTGTTTACATCGTCTACGTCACGCAATTTGAAATGAGCCACCCAATCGCAGACTGTGGATAATACCGATGTTAAATTTGCAGGCAACCCTAGGTCTAAAAATAGATATTACGAAATCAAAATGTGATTAATAGTGTTTTCGTCAAGATGAAAGCTACGCATTGATTGGTCGACAGAAAGTTCATCTCGACGTGACCTTGCATTGACTAAGTAGAGATCCAGTACGACAACGCGAGTAGAACAGGATCTCTGTTTACGGAGATTGCTAAGTACATAAACCACTATCTTATGCAAATAACCACAGTACAATCTGGTTGCCTTAAATTTTTGTTCGAGTCCAAGCATAACTTTTACCTACCCAAAAAAACCTGTATCTTAGACATGATTGCGCCACTCGGCTAGCTTTGTCTTTAGCACAAAAGTCTACTGTTAAGCGTTGTAGGTTCGATTCCTTGGCAAGGATTACTTTAGTGGAGATTGGTCATGAATTATTTTTACGGTCATTCTCTCTCCTACCACTAATTCTAAATCATGTAGAACCGACCGTTGTCTGTGACTGGTTAATGTAAGTGCTTAGTAACTGGTTAAAACCTAAACCCAGAGATGTAGCCTTTCCAGAAACGCATCGTCGGTTATCCCACGATACACTACTCCACTATGCTGCGTTATGTACCATGGTCCATTTGGTTAGGACAATCTCGTAATCATGAATAACTAATGAGGCAGTTTTATTTGTTCCGCAAGGAAATCACTGCGGAAAACAAGTCAATGAAATTACCATTTATATCTTAGGTTTGGTTTACCATTCAAAATGAGAAAAAAACTGTGCATTGGTTTCTTTTTAAGTAAGAACATCCAAGTATGACGTCATTGTTATCGGAAAGTATTTGATTGTAACATGCGATTTCATTGGAAGAAGATTGATCTCCCCATCCTCATGCATATTCATAAAAACGAGATTTTGCTAGTCAAATTGCACATGATACGTATGGAGCGAAGAAAGTACTGTGGTAGCCTACGATGCCAGAAATGGTAAGTATGTTGACTGTCCGCCGTGACAGTGGCCTATACAATGTACAATATGTTGCTACGGCGTTAAACCCAACTGAAAAATGAACATAATTGTAAGTTAAGTCAATTCATATAATTTGTTTCTTTAAAGTAGCTGAAGGTTGCCATTTTCCAATGTTTACAATATGCGCATTCTCTTGGTGTTACTATGAAATAAAATATATTTTGGCTTCTAGTAATGTAAAAAAGACAAAGAATGTCAATAGCTTCCTTTTACATTTATTATTTCACAAAGCATGTCTCAGAAGAAATAAAAGTTTAATTCATATCGTTATTCAAGAGTGAAAATGTCGATTCAGTTATCCTTGTAATAAAATTACCAAATAATTTCAAAGAAGCAGTGGCACTTTTTACAAAAATCTTACGATAAAAATAATCGTAAGTTAAAAGCAAGAAACATTAATAGTAACGTCACATTTTGCCAATCAATTCCAAAAATCATTAAATTATGAAGAATAGTGTATACTTCAATAATATCATATCAAAGTTCATTGTCCTTTTGACTTTTAACAGCAAAATTATGAATTTGACTTACGATAACTTCTTTCGTAAGAATTTTTGTGAAAAGGTACTCAGATCTTGTGTTATGC
The DNA here is from genome assembly GCA_025267735.1 of Mactra quadrangularis. Taxonomy (NCBI): domain Eukaryota; kingdom Metazoa; phylum Mollusca; class Bivalvia; order Venerida; family Mactridae; genus Mactra; species Mactra quadrangularis. The sequence goes on from CM046303.1 coordinate 28,609,964, forward strand.
TTACGCAAAATCTGTTGCAGACACAAGTTAGATTGTTAAGAATCATGGTTCTTTGTAAACTAATCCAAATGCTAACGATTTGTCCCATCGATTTGGAACTATCGATATTTGTGTCTTTATTTTGTAGACTTTTATACTATGTATTATCATTGAACAATTCATAAATTTAGCTCAAAGCGTATGACACGTTATCTGGTGACATATTACTTGACAAAAAATATTCTTATTATATTAAGACTTAAATTTTTAAATCCAAACATCTATGAACAAAAACACGTAGATAATATAAGCGTAGACGGTCAAAGGGCGTTATTGATTAGTAAAGTTTCCATTTTCATTCAGAACACCTCGACCATTAAACCATTAATTAAATAAATAATCTCGGAAGGATTCGCTAATGATATTGGGGTTTTATTACATACGCGAGGCGAAGCGCGTAACGGTTATGCAAAAACAGTTCTTGCTGTAAACACATAAAGCCATGCCAAATTGGAATTCTGGAAGCGTCAACTCAAATTTGACAAACCTAGATACCTATTCACAAAAACACACAATCCAAAAACGAAAACACAAATATTTTTACGGCAAAAACAATGCATTACGAGTATATATATTTTATGAAACAATGGTCTGAATTTAATATAAAATGACCAGTGATTTTTTTTCACGTGAAATATAATTTATATTGTATTAATGACGCGTTTTTGATAAATTGCTTACGATGAATAACGTCGTTGCCGAACACAATTTTCCCTGAATTAAATTGTCGTATCGAATCCCGGAACATCGGAATAATTTAAGAAAATTTTACCAACAAAATGAATGTTGTTTTGTTATTTTGATTGAGTACTCTAAAACCTGCGCGGACGCTTAACACAATTTCGAAATAGCATGGCCTAAGGCTAAGTAAATATAATTATTATATATCTAATAAATCTAACCAATCGACATTCTGGTTTGTACCACGTGACCGTCCAATATATTCCCGTATTGGATCCAAAAAATATGTATTATTTTCATATTGGACGGTTGGGTACATGTGCACTACACGATGTGATAAGAATGGCTGTGATTGCCTAATTGGGGATAATAGCGGTGATGATTATTTCAAAATAAACGAAAGATATGTAATAAAAAGGTTATTATACATTTTTCTGTACAATACGGCATATATTTGGACTCGTACACAGCTTGAAAAGTCATATTGGACTCGCCTGTTGGCTATAATTATTTCTCTTGATATGTATTGTTCAGCGGATATCATTGAATCGTGCATTTCATATTACATTGTAATGGACAAAAGCAAGACATTTGTCATCGCCTAAACGATCGTAGATATAGTTATTTAGGTAGTTCCAAAATGGTGTCTAAAATGTCAGGAATATTCCTAGTAAATGGCCGAGGAGTTCCGAATGGTTTCATTTTATTCAATAATATTTCTGAGAAATACATTTTGAAATCATATTATATTTTTATATCATTATTTGTGAAACTAATTGCACTGGCATACTTAAACAAATTCTGTAAAAACGTGAGATCGTTAATGTTATACATTCGCTAATAAGGGACTTTAGTCAGTTATTTCCCCTTGTATACTCTTCAAATAACTAGGTCCAATTAGTTGGATTACTCGGATTTTACCCTTACTTTTCAATGTCAATTTGCCATAATTAATCTTAAATAACTTTTTTTGTAAATCATTTAATTTATTTGAAATTCAAGCTAAGTATTGTTAGGGTAAAGAACTATCTAAATTTCATCACTTCTGTAAATATCTTCATTAACAAGAAAGATATTAGATTAAATATTTTGTTATCCTTACATAGGACTTCAATGATAAAATCTGAGGTATCCAACTGTAAGGAATACTTACCAATCGGATTGCTTCAGATTGTATCAGGGAAAGATAACTGACTAAAGTCCCTGATTAATGTGGCATAGTATGTCAGTTATAGTTTTATACATTTTTACAAATGATGACTTATTAAAAATTCATGAAGAATTTAATACACTCCAACGTTACTAGAATAGTTACTGATTCAATAGCCCGCCGGCTAGCTCAGTCAGAAGTGCACAATCTACTAATGGAGGGGTCGTAGGTTCGATTCCCGGGCGGGGCATTCCTTTGTGGAGCTTGGTCATGAGATAATTTTCTACGGCCATTCTCCCTCCTTCACTGATTCTTTATCATGTAAGGCTATAGTCAGTCACTGACGGAAGTATACGCCTAGTCGTTGGTTAATAGCTAAATCCAGAGATTTAGCCTTTCCAGGAACAGTTAGTTGGTTGACTGCCCGCCGTGATATAACCATTAAAATGTGTTGCTACGGCGTTAAACACAAAAAAGAAAGAAAACTTATTCAATAACAACAAAGACACATCGGTCATCTACAGCCACACTCTGATACGACCATTTGTCCATATTTATACTTGTAGGTGACTACTCCTTTGTCTATATAGAGCAGCGATATATGATCAAGCTTTGTAGGAACACAACAACTTTTTACTGCACGTCGTGGATGATTAACATGCATCAAACTTTGTATGAGGGCGTGTTTTGTTGGCGTAAGATGCATTCCCAATGGAAAAGAACATCGTCCTGCGCATTGGTATGCCTGCAAAGACAAAAATATTATAATAATCAATATTTCGATTCGGTGTCAGTAATTAATCTCTCAATAGTAAAATTAACATTTGCATCAACATAATAAAATACTTATTTTTAAAAAAAGCTCATTGTGTGGTTACGTAAATAAAAATAAATAAAAAATAAACATCAACAATTCTTAATATAGGTTTGTGACAGACGCTTTGACATCAGCAATAATTCATAAAACATTTTATTTACAATGACATTTAAAACTAATACTAAAACTAAATTATTAATAATAGTTTTTATATATAAACACAAATAACAAGTATGATGATAATAATAACTATAATAATAACTATATTAATAACTCTATATTAATAACTATATTAATAACTATATTAATAACTATAATAATAACTATAATAATAACTATAATAATAATAATAATAATAATAATAATAATAATAATAATATTTATGAAAATGATAATGATTATGATGATGATGATGATGATGATGATGATGATGATGATGATGATGATGATGATGATGATGATGATGATGATGATGATGATGATGATAATAATAATAATAATAATAATAATAATAATAATAATAATAATAATAATAATAATAATAATAATAATTATAATAATAAGGATAATAATAAGGATAATAAGGATAATAATAATAATGATAATGATAATGATAATTATAATGGCAATCATAATGACAATAATAATGACAATAATAATAATGGAAACCTAAATATCTGGCATATTCATTCTACATGTAATCACTTCATGTTATAAAATTCATTTTCGGAACACTTGAGTGCAAGTCTGTCCGCCCTAGTTAAACAGTTATCATAAATTGTATTTTTTCTGTAAGAATTTGTCTCTTCATCATTTAACTTTTTATTTTCGTTGTTTTATAGTAATATTCATAACCGGTGGAAGAACTCGATTGCTGAAACAAGAGCAACTCTCATAATTCATGGCGCCGATCCAATTTTAATGAATATGTTTTTTGTCTATAAATCCTGTTCAAATGAAGCAGAAAATTACACATGAAGCCTCGCACGCGCCATTTATCTGTAGATAGTTAGGAACGCCTGATATGGGTTATTTCTGGTGATTTATAATGTCAAGGTGTATTTTATGTTATCATCGTTTGATGTAAAAATCTAGAACTATTACCAAAGAAACATTTAAAAATACTTTATATTCCGTTTTACAGAATATACAAATATATTGTAGTACAAGACTATAATGCAGGCGTCACACTGTCCCGAAATTGAAAGCAGATGGATACACGAATATGGTATTTTGAATTTCGCGCAAAGATGGTTCCGTAATTGGTCGACAACCAATCAACTTACGAAGCAAGTACATGTACGATTCCTTCAGAAGTTTACGCGATTGCATCCGATCCACGCCCGATTCCTACTGATGTTCACGCAATCATATCCGATTCACACATGAAGCCACACATTTGTACCAAGTAGTAACCCGCAGGACATGCAAATGGCACGCAATGGGTATACGGCGTCGTATTGAAATTATAACTGTGATGCGTTCGAACGTAGTCACGAAGCGTCACGTGACCTCTGGGTAGTATAAAACCGGCAATACGTGACAAAATTCAGTAGCTATATTATAATAGTATTTGGAGCACAATTACATTTAAACACTATTTTGGATTTGATTTATCTTTATCATGCCACTAAATGTAGGGGGAGGCAAGGGTTGAGTGGGCTTGCAAAAAATCTGAGTTGCGCGACTCTGATTCTTCAATGTACAGAAAATATTATTTTAAACAATCGGCTCAATCTTTTCTTATCGACTGCCTGCCATTGACCATCTTTGTTTTCGTCACGCAGCATAAAATCATCATGATCAGCATCATTAAATATGTTTTACTGGACCAGAGACACAGTAACCAGGGCCACCCAAGGACTAGCCGGAGTGATGAAAATGTTGCAGAGGTGAAACAGGTGATAAGTGAAACATTACACAAGACAGTTGGAGGGGTTCTTTCTGATATTACAAATCCCACTAGTGTGACAAGTGTGTACAGGACTCTAAGATTTTATCTCAAACTATCAGTGGCTTAGAAAAATATTTGACAAACGATTCGTGAAGACGGAATGCACTTGGCCACCCCACAGTGCCACTCTCGGAGCTCAGTCCATTGTATATCTTTTCTTTTAGACTATGTCAAAGACAGAGTCTACAACGTCCAGCCATAAACAACAGACGAGCTTCAAGTGTCCATATGATGTGAAATAAGAAAGATAACTAGCCACATGTGAAATAATGCCATGGTAAACTTCATGAAACGTGTGTATATGGTGCGACGCCATTAAGGACGTCATTTTGAGTACATGCTGTAAACGGACCCTGTTTTCAAACATTGCTGAAATATTTTGTTGGTAGCTTGAATTGGAATGAGCTACACTTTTCCCTTTATGGAAATATGGTATATTTTTCACTACTGCGGACAATCTTACATAAACGAGACATTGAAGAGGTTGGTTTGAAAGGGTCGACGAAGAAGTGTATATTTATTTATATATGTCGATTATAGCCTTCGAATTAAAACATATTTTTGCATGAATAATGAATTTGTCTATTTATATATTATTAAGCATGATTTTATACTAGTTAACATACAATATCGCGCAATTTACATTTGTATTATTATTTATGTATATTTTGTTATAAAAATGGTATGTCTTTATTCTCAGTTTCGTATTCAATAATTATTCAAGAACGTGTCATTTGTAAATCTTAAAAACTCTTTTCTTGTTCATTATTTCATATTAAAGTTTTTAATTCAATTGCAGAGACATTTTTTACAAAATGATAATAATGTGGTCAATGGATTGTGAGACCAATAAAGTTTTAGGCCGGTATTCCATCAATACGGGAACATGTAACGTAAACGTGAAGCGCAAACGTGAAAAATCAATCAATCGATTTTCTATTGTATGTATTCCTTATCGGCGTTAGCGCGACGTGAGCGTGAAACGCAAATTTATGACATGTGACCGTGTAACGCGAGCGTGAAACCGATCGCTACATGTAGTGATTTTTCATGTTCACGCACGCCATTCGCAGACGTGAAGCTTCCCTGAAAGGTCCTATGCCTATGGCAGATGCAACAGAAAAACTTATTGAAACAATTAGAAAGAGTCCTAATCTGTACAACCAGTCCCAAAAGGAGTGCAGGGACACAGACACCAAAGACCGGGTGTGGCAGACAATTGCTGACTCCTACACTCCTGGCTTGAAATGGATTGTTTCAATTTAATGTTTACACAGACACGCTTTGTTATTTTGTACAAACTATAAGTTACCTGGTATCCCTCGGGTGCAATAATCCACGTGTCCCAATTCAAGTCAGCAAAATTAACATATAGAGGTCGACGTTTACAAAATTTGTGTCCATTACTCCTCCGGCTACGAGAGTGGATAACTTCTTGACTATTATAATCATATATATTGTCTACGTGGTCACGTGGTGTTGAGATAAAGGCACCAGTGTCAGTGCTTAACTCATGTAATAAAAGGTCATATCTGTCGACATTTTCTTCGTGTGTTTTTGAATTATCGTTGGAATACACTACTAATAAAGGTTGTTTCACAACATTTGGTGTGGCGGTGATGTCCATATCTGATTGAGGTGAATCAATCAACAAACTTTCAATTCGCACTTGAAGTTTTTCATGTCTTAGTCCTTGCTGAATAGAATGTTTCAAGGCTTTCGTTACGTCAAAACTTTCCCATGCGTTTTCCATTGTATGGACAAACTTTGAGGTCAAAAAATTATATTTCACCGATTGTGATCCTGTTCCTCCAATGTTAATTAGTTGGTATATAGACACTCGCCTACTTACTCCTGAGTATGACCTCTGGTCACGTTTAATTAATGTATAAAGTCTTAATTCTGCTGAATTTATATTTTCTCCTTGATCCAACGCGGAAATATCAAATCCAAGGGAATGTACTCTGTAGGTCTTTGAAGTATGTAAATCATGGGTTGTATTTCCTGCTGTAAATAGAATTAGAAAAAACAAGTAAAACGTCGTGTTCAAATTTTGTTGGCATTGAAAAGATCTTAGTCTATTAATCTTATTATTATAGATCGATCTTACTAGTATAGGTTCGATACAAGAATAAAAAAAGTTTTATTAATTTTTATCCTGTTTTTACGAAGCCCCTAAAGTGACAATATGAAATACTTTTTTTATTTTCACAACTATTTCGTTTAAACGTAATATTATTTCGAATTTACGACATATTATTTCGATTAAACGAAATAATATTACGTTTAAACGAAATAATTATTTCGTTTAAACGAAATAATATTATTTTGTTTTTTCGAAATAATAATTTCGTTTTAACCTAATATTATTTCGTTTTATCGAAATGATATTTCGAAAAAACGAAATAATATTTCGTAAATACGAAATAACCATTTCGAAAAAACGAAATAAATATTTCGAAAAAAACGAAATAATATTATTTCGTTTAATCAAAATAATATTTTGTATAAACGAAATAATATTTCGTTTAATCGAAATAATATTTCGTAAAAACGAAATAGTATTACGTTTGAACGTAAAAAATGTGAAAATAACAAAAGAAATTAAAAATGCCACTTTAGGGGCTCCGTATGTTTCAGTAAGCGGTGTGTAGTATTTAAATTCGCTTACATTTAAATTGAAATTACGGCGTTTCGTGTGCCGCTTCTTCGACCATTTTACAAAGTCGCATTACAATGGCCGGTGACCCACCTACTGACCCTCTTAGGTAGGTTTAGGTCTCTGGACCTTAACTTTTAATCAAAACATTATTTAGCCTGTAGCTAAAAACCGCCTATAAGGTATGGTACTACGAATGAAGATTGTCGTAGAAAATATTTCTTAGCCAAAGGTTACTCTCCCGTGCATCGGCCGAAAGTTTATCTCTCGTTTATTTCTGCAAAGAGAACGTAGGCCAAGGGTATATGTAAGTTTCCGGATATGCAGTGGAACGCGCGGTCGTCAAGGTTAACCACACGTAGTTCTGGCTGTCAAAACTTTATAAGCAGCTTTTTTATATTCTGATTTTCATCAGATGCGACATCAAAGCCTCGGTGAACATTCTAATCTATCACCCTCTGTAGGTAAAGGGACGTGACTTTGCTTACGGTCAAACTTTTCAACCAATCGGACATGAACGTGAAAAAAACTTATTTATATATTACAAAATAACTATACTTATAGACAAAAGAAACTGGACACTTACATTTTGATTAATATTTTTATAATTAGAAAACCTTTTGAAACGAAATTTATACACGAGTTAGATATCTTGTATCACTAAAATTACCCACGATTTTGCGATTAACACTCAACCGATTACAATCTATAACGTTTTTGTTGAAAAACACGTTTTCCTCGAGCACGTCGAGAGAATAAACATGTCATTGTAATGACGTCGATTTTCGATAAGACTTTCAACACGACTATCGAAAAATCAAAATAATTTCATAACTTAATCCGCATGAAATATGCAAAAGTTAAATGAAACTGATTGTATCCGATGGTACGACAATGTCTTAATAATAATGCTAGACCCATACGTCATATGCGTTCATACTTTGGACAGAAGCTTCATCGGCGACATAAGATGGTGCGAATATTGTTTTCGAGACGTCATTTGCGTTATAAATAGCAATCTTGACGCACACGAATATGTTGACCAAATTTTACAACCTGTTCTAGAGCCATTTAATGCACGAAATGGATCGGTTGTGCTCATGCATTGCGTTGTTGTAGGAATAGGAACTGCTTCCAAATGCCGATGTTTTTTAAAAAGTACGTGCGGTCAATGCGTCAACGTGTGGCCACTTTAAGACATCAGCGAGATGGTCACGTTCGTTTTTAGACACAAAGAATGGCAATTTGGCTTTATACTACTCAGGAAGATTGAACAGAATTTACCTTTTCAATCAAAATCATCCATTGCGATTGATTTGCAGCTTTCAAAAAAGAATTTCTTGTGTTTAATAGGCGTTTACGTTATACAATGAACGTATTTTCAAATTATATTGTTATAAATGTAAAGTTTAAAACGTTCCCTTTAATTTGATACCACATTCATATGGAGTTTTCTCTTCTTAAACATAAAAGTTCAGGTTTATACAGATGTCTAGTTTCTTTTGACTATTAGTATATGAAAATTAAGAGCATACAGGAAAACGTTAAGGATAATTTATACTTGAGGGTCAATATTCTAATTAATAATGTATATCGCTTCAACTACATGTTTGTAATGAAAGTGTTTTCTCCAATAAAATAGCACTTATTTTTGTAAATTCTAAAACACAGATATATCAGCTATATATACATGTACATTATCAAAATTGTAATATCAATATATATTTTCTTTTGGAAATATATAATATACTGGATCTTAAAGACATAGCGTCTGTACCACCAAAAGTTTACTATTCCAGTTAGAAAATCATATTACCATTTTCCAGAATTTCATTAAAGTAAAATGCTAGCTAGCATAAAAGTCCAATATGCCTAGCCGGCTAGCTCAGTTGGTAACACACAAGTTTCCTGATGGAGATCGTGGGTTCAATTTCCGAGCAGGGCATACTTTTGTGGAACTTTGTCATGAAATAATGTATACGGCTATTCTCCATCTTACCAATGATTCTAAATCATGAAGGACATGCAGTCGTCAGTCACTGACGGAATTATGCACCTAGTAACTGGTTAACAGCTAAATTCATGTATTTAGACTTTCCAGGAACGGTGAGTAGTTTGACTGACCGCCGTGATATGACCTATTTAATTTGTTGCTACGGTGTTACATTTTCTAAACACGACCAAAACAAGAAAGACAATAGACAATACCGATTGTAACAGAGGGGTTGCAACGTTAGACAGGCAATGTTTTGGTAAATATACATGTTGCTCAGACCAAAGATTATCCTTACCCTCTACATGTGTCGACAGTTAATGAGTTGTCAATAAGAAGAGAAAATAAAGAAAATAAAGATAATTCAGCTATTTTTCTATTTTAGTCAATAGGCGATTATTTTAGTTTTAATAAGGGACCTTAGTCTGTTATTTCCCCTAGTATACTCTTCAAATAGGTAGGTCCAATTAGTTGGATTACTCGGATTTTACCCTTACTTTTCAATGTCAGTTTGCTGAAATTAGTATTAAAAAATTTTTTTTTAGTAAATCATTTAATTTGTTTGAAAATCAAGCTACGTATTATTAGGGTAAAGAACTATCTAAATTTCATCACTTCTGTTAATATCTTAATTAACAAGAAAGATATTAGATGAAATATTTTGTTATCCTTATATAGGACTTAAGTGATAAAATCCGAGGATTCCAACTGTAAGTACCTACCTACCAATTGGATAGCTTCAGATTTTATTAAGGAAAGATAACTGACAAAAGTCCTTTTTTGAAGCATTTAGTCAAGTAGAAAGTCCAAGTCTACATAAATAACAATTCTAAATATCATTGCATTGTTTGTATCGTTTACAATGATTTATTAACGGCATAAAAATTTAGTAAAACTTAAAATTTGATTAACATGATTTATCGCTATGAAAATCTAATCGACAAGTTTCTAATTCAAGATACAAACTTCATAGAGATAAAAACATCTGAATGGATATCAACAACTTACCTATATCCGGATTGTTCTTAAAACTTCTCACAATATTTGAATTATGTAAACTTCCAGTAGAGGTTGACAAGTTTTTATAAAGCTCTAACATATATTCAGGTGTCATTGACAAATTAGCAACTAGTGAATTTCTAACAGACTTTCGTTGAAAACTGTCGTTCTCGTTTTCTTTAATAAAAGTAGAAGTTTCTGTATATTGTGCATTAAAAGTCATACCACCGTGTACATTTAACATTTGCTGAATATCATAGTCGTCACCAGCTTCCAACGTAAATCCTTCACTATTATGTAACATAATTGGACGAGCTGAGCACCAACGAAACAAAATTACGAGGTATATTCCACAATACAATAATTGTAGATGCATAGCCAAGTTAAGTGATGCGAAGATATTTGAAACATTTCAACCGTTTGAACATAATCGTAGTTTTGTTCAATTTCCATAAAGTACTAGCATTTAAAATCCACGAAACCAATTTCCAGTTAAGAACGCACGTGCGCACAAAATATTTATATCATAGCATTCCTTTAATTGAACAATTCAAAATATTATCTCACCTAAATTTTTCCGCCCATCAATTTTTGATAATTTATGTTATTCAATATCTAAAAACACTTCTTACGACACGTTTCTAAAATCCGTTCGTTAAAAATCTTCCAATCCCATAGTTTGAAACAAAAATTGTTTAGAATTTTGGACACTTGTTAGATTTTGAAGCATTTCATAGTTTAACTACAAAAGAATAACATTCGTATCTGCGTCTCTTTTACACTGTGTTTCATGAACTGCGAACATTCTAAATAAAAAATATTTATCGCAAAACGTAAAGAATGTGAAATAGGTCTGTTTTAACATCATATAATCGCCAGATGGTGTCCTGATGAATAAAAACAAAAGATATCCAAAGATAAGTTAATCAAGAAGCGCACGAGTTGTAAGAAAAAAAATCTGGAAAAAAAAACGCTCGATTATCATAGCGGAACTGTTCGAATTCCCAAATGGTGAAAACAAATAGAGAAAAATAGACCAGTATGTTTTCTTTATCAAAATAATGTTTTTCCACTAAATCATTACACGAATTTATTTGAATGTACTATCTAACAATGAAGGATTTGCAGGTGGGTAAATAAAGGTACTCGATTCATTATCAATTTTAGGAAAATTCGGAAATATATCGGTACCGATCGTCAGATAATCATTGATTTCCATCATCACTGAAGTTCTAGTTATATACATTGTAAGTAAACACACAGAATGTATAGTTCGACAACGAAGTGTGATTTTTCAAAGATCGCTCATACCATTGTTGAGGAGTATCAGCTTATTTTACGAATCATGTTTTGTTTATTTTGTTTAATTATAGCACAAGTTTACTAAACCCCTATAACCAAGACGTTAAGTGTTCGGGACAGTGATAACTTCTCTTTTGTTGCCTGTGGGTTCGAATCTCACCACATTTACCACTTCTTAATATTTTATTTTAATATTTAGATTTTTTTCTTTTAATAAGTTTAATTTCTTTTTCCTTTGTTTTTTTTAAATTTCCTTAAAGAGATCTGAATTACCCCCTTTTCCTTACCAAAGTGTATGAACATTAATTAATTTATTAATTACGTCTTCACTTTACCACACCGCCATGGTGACTATATAATTGATAAAATATTTTGTTCCAAAGTGATTTTTTTTTCGAGGAACTCGCGCGACCATTTTTGTGAAACAAATATTTTCAACTTATAATAAAATAATAGAAATAAAAACTATGAAAAGATTCAAACCTACAACCTATTGTATCATAAGCATTCACTGCACCACAGATTGAATTGAAATGTTTCGTATTTCAATCAAAACCCGGGTCGATAGCGCAGTTGGTAGCGCGCCGGGATTTGGAATCTCGTGCCTGAGGGGGTACGGGTTCGAATCCCACCCGGGGAGGTTATACCTTTCCATGAAAATTTGACAATAATGTCGATTTTTCTCCAATGATTAGATAATATGGAGAAGTTTCCGACCTTGTGGAAGGGTAGGTGAGTACTGGTTATAGACAATGGTCCAGGAAAGCTAGGTTAGGTGCGCTGGACGCCGTAAAATGACCTAAATTTTGTTGACACGGCGTTAACTCCAATAAATAAACAATAAATAAAGCTATAGCAGACACAATTATTTATTTATATAGCTCGTTTAGGATAACTTGAGACAAAATACAACGATACCATTTTTATACTCAGGTGGATTTAAGTTTAGAATACATAATTATCGGCTATTATCAGTGTGTTTTTGATGTATTAAATTTAGTACGAGAACACACGTTCCACGCATTATGACATGTTTAAGACTTTCATTACACAAATCAGCTGACCTCCCTGTTTTATGTAATACTTGAGTCCCAAATATGTAAACAAACTGACTCGTTTGTCTCAAATTATCCTAAACGAGCTATAGTAACTGTAAATATCCCCTCTAAATGGATTATACTAAATCTAAAAGTGCAAACACGCTTCTATGTTTCATGTCTTGTTACGAATGATAGCAAAGTTTGCCGACTTCTCTGTACCTCATTATAGTTGCCATAATTTAACATGTAAATTTGATTGCACTCATTTTGTTGAACCCTAAATTCCTTAAATTATAACTTTAAATTGGTTAAATTATACGGATTAATTGTCTTTAAAATGCGCATATCGTGATGTTTAAATTAATTTATTACAAGCGATTGTATGATACCACAAGTGTTCTGAACACAAATAACACTGTTGAGACTTTCTTATACAATTTTACCAACATTCTGGGTCTTCGGGATTCTAAAAATATCAAATATATGACAAAATCTATTATAAGGACGACGGGGGGTTTGGTCGAAATTTTCTCAAGAAATTATAAATGATTCATTCAACATCTAAAACTGCACGTAGCTTTTAACGCCTATTAAAATATTTGCTGAAGGTTTTGCATAAAACAAAGTCCCATACAACCAAATCATCCGTTACGAAACAAAATTATTTCGTTACTTAAAAAGCCCTTATTCAAGGGTCGTGTGTCTCTACCATTGATCGCACATACTTCACGTTTCAAAGTGCTTGCAATCACGGACCTGTAATAGATAGATTGTTTGCAAGATCACGAAACTAGTTATATCCATTACAAATGGTTTATAATTGCACAAGAAAGCGTTTTATGCCAGCTTAACGCGATTTCTCGATTTTATTCTCGTTTCGAATCGGATATTTCGAAAGAGTTGGTGATTTCGACCACTTCACTCTATCATTAAAATTGATTAATGAATAAGAAATCACTAATAATTGTCGGTGTTTTATCGTACAATACAATAAACGCACAAACTTTGATGCGCATATGAATTAAATCATTAGTTCACAAGTTCAGTAGGGTAGTACATGTAGGTCATGGGCGGATCCAGCGGGGGGGTCATGGGGGTCCGGACCCCCCCCCCTAGAATTTTTGAAAATGAACATGTCCATTAGTGTATTTCTTGCTTGTACAAGTCATTTTTAAGTAACATGAAGCAATTTTTCTCGATGCTTAACATAGATTTAATGGTTATGTAGTTTTTATTATCAATATGTTGCATTTTTTTTCTGCAAAATGTGTATAATGTGTTTGTGGTTCGAGGTTCGGACCCCCTAGAAAAGTTCGGCCCCCCAGAAAAGTTCGGACCCTCCCCCCTAGAAAAAATCCTGGATCCGCCCCTGTAGGTTATATACTATTCAAAAGTTGCACATGATCACCCCTCTATACAGTGCCTTATTTTTCATGTAGTTGTAATATATAGGAAAATAGATTAAAAGAAATTAAATATATTTGGGTAGGAATTTAATTTAAAGAAAAAATGACCATGGAAGCGTTCATTGACCTGTGCCTGTTGTGGAAAGTGTATGATAGTCGAAAAAGAACATTTAAAAATAACATCATAAAATTTAAAAAAAAACCTGGAAAATCACGAAATGGTTGGTGTAGGGTGTTTAAAACCGTAAATGGTGTCCGTGGACATTATATACGGCCTGATACTGCCTCCACATGTTGTTGATAAACTTGCGGATGAATAAGCAGTGTCCATTTCTCAATGAGTGCATGTCCTGCACTGTTGGTAGTTGGACTAAACATGAAGTAATGGCTTTCTGCAGCATGTCCCATGCATGCTTAATTGGATTTAAAGCCAGGGACATTGCTGGCAAACCCATGCGTACTATAGTTGCTTCCTCAAGATAGTAGTTAGGCCATGTCAAATTGGAATTTTGTTAAGCGTCAACTCAAGTTTGACAAACATATGTACCTATTCACAAAAACACACAAACCGAAAACGAAGACACATGTCCATTCTAGCTAGTATTTACACAAATACGTGGTAGTACATGAATGTTTATAACATTAATTTGAAATTAAAGTAATTCTATATTAATGTATATACAGCATACACGTGTACATTTTCATTTCTCCAATACACGGAAACAAGGAACTATCAATATTTCCTGAGAAAAATCAGTTATCGAATCGCGGAACAACAGAATTACTGAAGTAATTTTACCAACAATTTTGTTTTTATTTTGATTGAGGACTCAAAAGCCTGCGTGCTTGCGGACGCTTAACAAAATTCCGATATGGCATGGCCTTAGTTATGTGTGCATGGGCATTATCATCCATCAGAATGAAATTAGGACCGTCAGTGCCTGTGTATGTGCGTATATGAACGTCTAAGATCTCTTTTGACATTTCTTACTGCCATCAGTGTACAGTTCTCTATGTTGTTTAGTTTTGTTTAACCCTGAGCGCTTATACCCGCTCACACAATAACTAAACCCCATGCCAAAACAGCCATGTTCTGAAATGCATACTGAAGCCCACACAAAACTAGGACTCAACAATGAAGAGGACAGGAGTTCAGACGTTAATTATTTTTGTCCATGTGTCATGAGTCTGCACCCATTGCAAACATTCTTGAATATGATGTGTCAATGGGATGAGATTTGCTTGTCGTCGTGACCTCATCTTATCATCATGACTCCGGATTGTTTGTGTGCATATACGCTGTACCGCCGTTAAACGTCGCAACACAAACGCTTAATACCGCAACCGCCGATAAATGTCGCAATCGCCTTGCCGGTAAAGGTCGCAACGCTATTGCTAAACGTCGCAAAACAATCGACTAACGTTAAACGTCGCTCTTAGTAGGAAGGTATGGTTTCGAGCCTTATCCACACGCAAATAACAAATATGACTTCAGAGCAACTATTTTTAGACTCGAAGCAACCATCAACATATCCTCAGCAACCACCTTTTGGTCCATAGCAACCACTCATACAACCTATGTCAATTGCCTTAAGGTGCAAAGAATCAACTATACTGTCCATAGCAACCAATGCGACGTTTAACGGCACTACATACGCACAATAGAAAAACTGTTGCATTCTGGAAGTCGTGGCGTTGGGTCGTAGCGTTACAGAACCGTTGGCGCATCGCATGAAAAAAGTTTTTAGTCATTGAAAGTTTCCGACGTCCGGCGTGTCCGTTACTCTTAGTAGGAAGGTATGGTTTCGAGCCTTATCCACACGCAAATAACAAATATGACTTCAGAGCAACTATTTTTAGACTCGAAGCAACCATCAACATATCCTCAGCAACCACCTTTTGGTCCATAGCAACCACTCATACAACCTATGTCAATTGCCTTAAGGTGCAAAGAATCAACTATACTGTCCATAGCAACCAATGCGACGTTTAACGGCACTACATACGCACAATAGAAAAACTGTTGCATTCTGGAAGTCGTGGCGTTGGGTCGTAGCGTTACAGAACCGTTGGCGCATCGCATGAAAAAAGTTTTTAGTCATTGAAAGTTTCCGACGTCCGGCGTGTCCGTGTTAGACATTTCTAGTCGTGTGGAGTCTATTGCACATTCTGGAGACAAAGCTCTGGGATATTCTAAGGACATGCGCTACATGCCTTTGTAAACTCTCAGACTCAAATATTTCAATACCCAATGACATCCCATCTTCACAAGATGACCTATGAACTGTCGATTTGCCATAGTTTTGTTAATTTTAAACAAGGTTTTACAGTAACACCAGATAAGTCTTGCTACAAGAACACATTCAATTGAAAGCTCTTGGTCATAAACCATCAAACTTCCATGAGTATGCTTTTCTAAATTACCACGTGCTTATTTCAAGAAGGTGTACACGATAAATCGATGAATTGACTAAACAATCATGATGTTCTCGTACAGGTACTTAATAAGTGGAAATATGATTTTACTATGGCGATGATATAACTGAAATAATTATGTGATGTCAAAAAATGACACTAAGCAAATTTTTTAGTAGTATACATTTCATATGATTTAAACTATATTTTTTAAATTGCAGGCTGTCAAAAGTTACTCTATTCCTATATTTTTTCTACATTTTGTTCCTATAGCATTTTTAATCCCATCGAAAACCTCTGTTTCTTTGAGCTAAAAACTTTATCTTGATAGCTCAGAACTGGGGAAACCGTGAGGAAGCAGACTCGAATATGATCAATCTAAGTTGTTCGAGGGTAGATCAACAAACGCGCAACTTGCTATGAAACTAAATGCAACTCGACATATTTGAAAACCTTATAATGTAGTTCAATAACTCAGCTTTAACGCAGGTACAACTTTTCAGGATAATACAACTAAGCTAATGCATTTGATCTGATATTTTATCAATTTAAAAATGGCAAAAAATTAATATGCGGTACAAATGCGCATGCGTGTGTGTTGCTATGAGACTATGATTATGATAAACATATAATAAACACAATTTGGTTCAGTAATTGTTCAATTGTATGAATGACAAGTTAAATAGCATTGTAATGAACAAATAGCAGAAAATGAAGATAGGTACAGCAAATGTCTAAGAATCAACCCTTATATATTACTCCTACGGTTTAACTCGTCAGGCATGGAATATACCTAGGGGCATTTATCTGCTTGAAGGTTCGAAAAAAGCGTAACAATGAATTTGTACTTTAAAATTTTGCAGTTTCAATATCTTACTAAATGTCAACATCCGAAAAAAATAGTTTTATTCAGCCTTCAACTGGGGAACCTGAAAATGTATCTGTATCAGAGCTCTCCGAATGTGCAAGTAAACTGTGCATAACATCATACAATTCATTTATTAATTAACAAATCTATCAATAAGATAGTGGATTTTATACAGAAAATACTATTAAAGTTATAAAGTCATTTTATCTTGGTATACTACCCTTTGTTTTTTTCCGCTTGCCTTTTCAAGACAATCATAGAAAGAAAGTCAGTCGCACATAAATAACAATATTTTTATTTCAATAATGTCTACATTTGCATATACATTGTATTCGATAATTACACTGTTAATCGATCGATTCAATTTATTATACAAAATAATCAAAGTTCAAGCACGAAATTCTCATGATTACGTGGAATTTTTCGGTGCAATGAAAAAAAATCCAATTATAGTTTATCTTACCTGAAGACTAACTATTACAAGATTACAAAGCTCAAGGTCTGTTATCTCGCGGATAGATAGTCTTAGACTAGCTAAAACAAAATTAAACTTGAATTATGAAACTGAAGGATAAACTCGAAGCTAGTGAGTCACGGACTAAGACTTAAACTGGACTAAATAAAACTTGAATTATGCAATCGGCCCTATATATATATAGGGCACGTTCCGCAAGGATATCGCTAGATAGCGCTTCGTCCTCTGGTACCTTTCTTGCACCACAAGTATTTACTATGTGACACGAAATCGAGGGTACCAGGGGACGAAGCGCTAGCTAGCGATCGCCTTGCGGAACGTGCCTATAGTGCGTATAAAAAAACAAAACGTGTTTTGGTAAACATTAAAATTGAGACAATTCATTTCAGGGGTAGGCAGTATTGAAAATAAAATTTGTGTAATTCATTTTAACAAAATTAGCATGGTCTGATGGTTGATAAACCACCACCACTGTAAATCATGCTTGTTATGGTAGAACGCTTTCCATTACACCAACAACTAAGACACAAGTAAAACATATCACAGTTGTTTATTTTTAAGTCATCCTGGGCATCCCTCGTCAAGGGTTAGTTCACTGTATTGTTATTATAAACAGCGTTTTGTTTTTTTTTTGTACGCACTATAGTACAATAAGTATTATACTATTATTGCATAGCCTATCGGCTAGCTCAGTTGGTAGTACGCAAGTCTACTAAACGAGGGGTCGTGGGTTTGATTCCTGCGCGATGCATACTTTCGTGGAGCTTGGTCATGAAAGTTTTTCTGGTCTATGACATGTTTCCTGGTAAAGATTTTAAAATAATAATATATCAGTAACTAAAAATTATACCAATTCCCTAATTAATTGTTCGACCGAATATTTTACACGCGTGATATATTCGTTCTGTATGGTGGCTGATTTATGCCATGTCGCATGGTTGTCCCGCAGGGCACCACACGAAAACACGAAAGTAAGACAAAATGGTCTTTTTGTCGTATCATCGTCCCGCGAGGCGCCATGCAAAAACACAATCATACGACATTTATATATAAATTTGTCGTATCTTAGTGTTTTTCGTCTCACAACCCGCGGGACGATGATACGACAAACAGACATTTGTCGTATGATTGTGTTTTCGTGTGGCGCCTCGCGGGACAAAGATACGACAGATTCATCTTTCGCATGATTGTATTTTCGCTCTTTCACCTTCCGCTCACACATGCGCAGAAGACTATTGAAGATGTACGCATGTGTAAGCGGAAGGCGAAAGAGCGAAAATACAATTATACGACAAAGTAGATCGTCGTATCTTTGTCCCGCGAGGCGCCACACGAAAACACAATCATACGACACATGTCTGTTTGTCGTATCATCGTACCGCGGGTTATGAGACGAAAACACAAAGATGCGACAAAATTATGGCAAAAACACGACACGAAAATGTGTCGTACCTTTGTAAAATGTAAAAAGTTTTGTCGTAAAAATACATTGTTGCATTGTGCTTCCTCAGGCGAAAACACGAAAACAAGTGATTAAAATGTCGTATGATTTTGTTTTTGCCTAGCGCGGGACGATGATACGACAAAAAGACCATTTTGTCTTACTTTCGTGTTTTCGTGTGGCGCCCCGCGGGACAACAATGCGACATGGCATAAATCAGCCACCATAGTTCTGTGTCATATACGGTATAACATGGCATAATGCACGTACACAAAGTAATCAAGTACATCAATCCCGGATATGGTGTGAACGCGTGCTGTGCTTTTTATGCACGATGAAACATTGACAAGATTTGTAAAATAAATCATATATCATACAAGGATGTACTTAGAAAGAATTATGAGCCATGAAAACGGAAATAAAAACTCAACAAATACTAGCTAAGGGTATATTTATTTTTTCTATTATATATTATTTATTTTCATGTGGGGCGGTCACAGAAACAAGTTATAACTGTTATATTTCGATTTTTCACTTTCGTATATAAAGACTTTTGAAACATTTTTACGAAAAGGTAACATAGCTTTTTAACCAACCAACTAGTTGCTGTCTTAATTATACTTATACTACATCGATATAATTGACTCAGTGGTCGTGGCGGTAAGACACTTGGATTGAGATATCCCGGGTTCGAATTCTGATTGGTGTCGTTTATTTTTTTAATATTACATGTATATTTAACTTCATAGAAACGTACAAAACAATTATGGATTTTCCAGAGCATCTAGCCAGTCCCCCTCCCCCCATTGGCTGGGGGTTGCTTTTCCACCGATTATATACTCATTACCTTTAAGATTAATACCTTATCTAACCAATCAGGCACTGACGCTGATGGATGTTCCAGAGGGATCCTTGGATTAGAATCCGACTTTGCACCTTGCAATCATGGATTTTTCAAGGCATCTGGCTGGATTCCCTATTGATCGGTGGCTGCCTTTTCTCATAATCTAATCATAACTTTTATCACTTTTACTTTATCACTATACAATGTATAATGCATGGTTGTGGGACGCGCGGGCACTGATGCTGATGGATGTTTGGGCAGGAGCCTTGAATTAGAATCCAACTTTGCACCTTGCAATCATGGATTTTCGGGGCGTTTGGCCTGATTCCCCATCGACCATTCCCCAACAATCCATTACCTCTCATTCACTATTTTTTACAGTTGAAACTCCAAATATTGGAATGCTATGGAAGCACTGGAGGGCCATTTGACTTCGGAGATATGACTTTTGACTTGGGAGTTATGACTTTTAACTCCTGAATTATTACTTCTTATGTGTAGATAAATTAAATTAAATCACACTTTAGGAGCGTAAGCGAAGTCGGCTGTGTTGTGCCAAAATATGATATTCGTTTTTGCGTGTTGTTTTCTGCTGGAGACAACAGCTGCTGGTGTGGTGCCAGCTCTGCCTTTGTCGCCTCCGAATGTTGAACAAAATACCATGCTTTCATTATGACTGACAACTGCCCTACATAATTAAAATCATTGGTAGGAGGGAGAATGGCCGTAGAAATAATGTCATGACCAAGCTCCACGAAAGTATGCCCAGCCCGAGAATCGAACCCACGACCCCTCGATCAGTAGACTTGTGTGCTACCAACTGAGCTAGCCGGGCGGCTTGTTTTTCAGATTTAAAGACTTAATTTGTCAGTACGCGAGTAAATACATGTTTTGTTTTATTTTTGTGTAACATGTGTTCCTTTTTTCTTTTTAAGTCATAGAATTGTTCTGTGAGAAAACAAACGACCAACACGATCCATCATCATCATTATCTACATCATCATGATTTTCATCTAGTTTAAGTTACAACCGTTTCGCAATAAGCTCTCAAAATGGATTCAACAACTAGAATTTTTCAAACCCTAGTATAAACGCCCGTGTAGGGCAAAGTGATGCACAAAACCCATGAATTTGTCCTTATTTCACTAGTCCCATTTTAAGCCAGGAGATGCTACATGGCGGATAGCGATTTATCAGATATAGTTTGCTTGAATATTCTTCTTAAGTTATTGTATTGTCGCCCTCTGGATTATACGTACAACCACGATGGCCCTAACGTTATTCCGTACAGTATTACGGAGAACAAAGTTTTTTAATTGATTTGATTTCTGACAAGGTCTAGCTGATCAACTAGCAAGCTGGGATTTTGAGCCACTTATGGCCACCCGGATCTGGCTTTGAAATATAATATGCCGTTTTTTTCATCTGAGGAGGTGTTTCTTCCCGTACAGTACGTGTTTAACCAACCAGGATTTAATAATAAATCTAACCCGGATGTAATGATAAATCTAATCCTTATATACATGGAGAGGACCAGATGAATAACCTTGATGAATAACATTGGTGTATATGTAATTGCATTTTACGCATAATCAGCCATTTAAAGAAGAGTGTTTCTTTTTTTTAGTATTGTGAATGGTATTAATACACTAAACGAAACCGATCATTCCGACAACCTTTTCTATACGTATATATAGTGATCAGAATGATGATGTATATTTATATAGTGTATAGAATAATCAGGGACTTTTGTCTGACTTTCCCTGATAAAATCTGAAGTAATTCAATTGGAAAGTAGGTCCTTACAGTTGGAATCCTCAGATTTTATCATTGAAGTCTTATTTCAGGATAACAAAATATTTCATCTAATATATTTCTTGTTAATGAAGATATTAACAGAAGTATTAAAACTATAGATAGTTCTTTACCCTAAAATACTTAGCCTGATTTTCAAGCAAATTAAATGATTTACAAAAATGTTATTTAAGATTAATTTTGGCAAATTGACATTTAAAAGTAAGGCTAAAACCCGAGTAATCCAACTAATTGGACCTACCTTTTTGAAGAGTATACAAGGGGAAATAACTTAGGCCCTACTAAGGTCCCTTATTACAACGATTCTTGTATAAACACTTATCAAGTAATCATAGTATCATCATTTTATATCAGTAAATGCATTTCGTAACAATTCAATCTTAACAAGAAGCCAATAACTGATTTGGCATATATTTTGAAAACTCGAGCTTATCTGCAAGTTAAAATCTTAGTACTTATAAGTTTCATTATGTATGGATAATTTAATTGATGGATGTTAGACTCGGTTCCTCCGTGAGGCTTAAAAGGAATCACTTTTCTCACATTGAAGGAGAGTGTTATTTTCTTATGGTAAACGCGTCGATATCTCAGTGAACAAAATACACCGACCATCCAAATTGTATTGTCCAATAAGTGATGGATATGTATAACATCGTTAAATTACATTATTTAAGAAGAATATTAAAGCAAACTATAAACTTCCATCATCTGACAAATCGCTGTCCGCGATGTCGCATCTCCTGGCTTAAAATGAGCGACAATGCATCATCACAACTTACAAGTCACAACTTACAAGTCACAACTTACAAGTCACAACTTACAAGTCACAACTTACAAGTCACAACTTACAAGTCACAACTTACAAGTCACAACTTACAAGTCACAACTTACTAGTTACAACTTAAAAGTCACAATTAAAAGTCACAACTTACAAGTCACAACTTACAAGTCACAACTTACGAGTCACAACATACAAGTCACAACTTACAAGTCACAACCTACAAGTCACAACTTAAAAGTCACAAGTCATACCTCCCAAGTCAATAGTCAAAAGTCCATAGTCAAAAGGGCCCTCCAGTGCTTCCATAAATGGTTTATTACATGTATGTGGATTGACAACTAAACTTTTCCAATGGTCGCATATCTTCCAAGTTTGGTGTGTTTGTCTAGACCTGCATTTAGATTTTCAAGGTAATACAACTAAATAAATGAATTTAAATAGAGATTTTGTCGATTTCATATTTTGACCTGTAATATTCATGCGTATATGCGTGCTGCCATGGGAACAAATGATTTTAGATAGGTTAAAAATTATTATCGCATAGAAACAAAATTTTGATTGTTAAGATGTCTGTATGATATGTTTACAAGCATTGTAATGAACAAATTAAGCTGAATGAAGTCAAGTATAGCAAATGTCTTTGTTTTTATTTATCAACGCTGATAGTATCGCCGCCTGGCTAGCTCAGTTGGTAGCACGCAAGTCTACTGATCGAGGGGGTCGTGGGTTCGATTCCTGGGCGGGGCATACTTTCGTGGAGCTTGGTCATGAAGTTATTTCTACGGCCATTCTCCTTCCTACCAATGATTTATATAGGGCAGTTATCAGTCACTAAGGAAAGTATGTGCTTAGTAGTTGGTTAACAGCTAAATCCAGAGTTTAAGCTTTTCCAGGAACAGTGATCAGGTGGACTGGCCGCCGTTATATGACCTATACAATGTGTCACTTCGGCGTTAAACCCAACAAAAACAAACTGATAGTATCACTCCAAGCACTGGTTACACTGTCGGGCCTTTTGGTCGATGTTAGGTTTAAACCAAAACTTTCGCGCCTAAGTCTAATGACTGGAAAACGACGGAAATTGCAGAATATCTAGAGGTAGAGGTAGAAGTTTCCCTATAAAAAGCGTACGTTTCTCCCTAAGAGTAATCCTTCGAATTCGTGATAGATAATAAAATGTCGGTTACGTTTAGTCACTAAAATAGACATCTAGATACATAAAAATGTTTAAAAAAATCATATTTCTCTCTAATCACATAAACAAGTGCAAAATACACTGTCAGCACTCTGAACAAAATCAGACTAGTCTGGTTTAATCTGACAAATTGTGCATTACGATGCAAGAAAAAGGTGCACATTACATATACTTCTATCGATGTTCTCGTAACAAAACGATAGTTTTTTTTATTGAGTCCGTTTTGCAACCATCCTTTATACAGTGGTAATGTATTTATTTACAGACGAAATAAGATTTCTTTCAAGATGGAATACGTTTGTTTTATGTTTTACTTTAAATCTGGTCAGATAAACGAGACTGGTGTTAAATGATTTTATAAATATTTATCGAATGAGAATTAAAATAGAATTGAGATATCAAGATACACATTTTAAATGTACTTAGATAACTCATTGAGGTTACATCATTACACAAATTATGATGAATGTGTATATTATTAATAAATTAATGATTTTTTTCGTTTCTGATGATGAAATAATCAGAATATTGGACGTAAAACGTAGTAAGTGTATTGTGCGTAAAGTTTGACCCCAACCTGACCTTAATGCAAGAATATTCATCACATTGAATACGAATGTAGTATTAATATTCGATTACACCGTGTCCGTGAGGGTTTTAAGCTAAAATTTAACACACAAACATACTTTTATAATTTTACAATCGCTGCCTAAGTGTAGAATAGGCGTGGTACTGGTTTTCGTCGGGATATGTAGATAATTATGAGATGCAAATGTAAAAGGTCAGACCGGGGTCAATATTTACGCACTATAATACATTCGATAATAGCACACAAAATATCACTTGCAATAATATTTTGTACGGACAAATGATATAACACTAGTAACTATTACTTGAAAAGTCAAAGTAATTCAGTGCTTTGGTGAAAATTCTTAATCTTTTTAATCCATTGCCATTTGGTATAAGGTTGATTATTTAATTCGTAACTTGAGTTCTGCAATTGTTGCTATAGTCAAAGATAAGGACATGTACTTGCGGGTTTTAAAGACGGCGAAAATCGTCACATTTTTTGTTGGGTCTGCCAATGATTTTTTGTTATATCTAAATAAATATCCGTGTAAAGTTGTTATATTTGCATTTATTGAAGTATTTTGATTTTTTTAAAACTACATTTTTAAAAGGACTTAAACATTGAATTGATTTTTATATTTTGATAGACATATACCCCTTCAAATTCATGGAGTGATTCTTAATTTCTTACACTTAATCCATTTTCAATTAAATGTTATAAAAAATAATTTGTGGATACTAAGTTAAAATATTTTGCCTGTAAATCTGGATTGTAATTCTGACGTAAAAATAGTGACCAAAAGCTATTTTTATACGTTTTTACAGCAATTCTAGCTTAAACTATTCCTATACAAACGAATCGTTTAAATCATTTAAACCTAGAGCTGAGTTCGTTTAATTTTTAATTTCAGGGCATGTTCTGGTTTTGATATACATGTATGTTGTTCTGCATTATATGTAGTTTTTGGAATGAGGCATTAAAATTGCCGTATCGTGGCAAGGCTATGTGAAATTCAAGATGGCGTCCAAGATGGCCGCAAAATATCTGGAAAAGCTACTCTGTGAAGTGTTTGGGTCTAAATTATTTTTTTTTTATGTAGACATCCTAAAATTGTCTCATTTTATAAGCATATGAATGGCAATGAACTAAAAGTCGCAAATGTATCACAAATTCGTGGCTTTATTGAAATATCTACATATGAGACAGCTCTTTTATCATCATAAATGAAATATAATGTCATAGGAATAATAGTCATTTGACGAAACATACTGTGACTATTGATTTTAATAAGAGTATGATCTTTGTTTGAAAAGCGTTTGCCGATTAACAAAAATTGAATGAAAACTTTTCCAAGTCAGCGCTTCACTTTCAAAACCGTATCATAAAAAGAAAGAATAGACAAAAATCAAGCAGTTCATTTATCAATTTACATCAAACGAAACTTGTAAATACAGCAGTAATTATTTCATGTTGCCAATCTTTGTGCTTGTTTTGTGAATATATTTATCAGGACTAAATATACGAGACGTTTATGTTTTGTTAACGATGTCTACAGACGTACTCTCCGAAGCTGAATTATCAGCTAGACCGTAAGAGAAGAGCATTTCTAGCAGAATAGGTTTTTGTTTTTGTAGGGTTTAACGCCGTAGCAACACATTGTATAGGTCATATAACTGCGGTCAGTCAACCTACTCACTGTTCCTGCAAAGGCTAAATATCCTAATTTAGCTGTTAACCAACAACTAAGCGCATACTTTCGTCAGTGACATACAACTGCCCTACATAATTAAGAATCATTGGTAGGAGAAAAATTGGCAGTAATTAATATGCCCTGCCCGGGAATCAAACCCACGATCAGTAGACTTGCGTGCTGCCAACTGAGCTAAGCGGGCGGCTTTCTAGCAGAATAGGAATAATTTAACTATACGTGTAGCTGATAATTTATATCAACAACGAATTCATATAAATTATTCTACACATTTGAAATTGCAATCGAACCCCTCTGTTCTAGTTGTAAGTCGGTTACAATATCATGTTTGTTCATATCAGTAAAAATTACCCCACCCACTGAATTACGGTTATAAGACTGTGATTCAGATGACTTTTAACACATAGTCTGATAACTTATGATAGTTAAGGAATTTCAGCAATACATCATGAAAATTTATGTATTTTTACAAGATTTCAAAATACATTTATTTTACTCGAATAAAACATCGCATTTTCTTCTCGTTTATTTTAATTCAACGATGCTAGGATATGTATTCTAAAATACACATAAACCTCTGATCTGTAGCCTGTTCAATTACTCTAATGTTCCAAAACGTTCCGTAACGATACATTCGAAACTTCTCGGCCATTCGCTGCGAATAATCTAATATAATAAACAAATATACGATCGTTAAGGCAATGAGTGATGTTTCAAAATTTATGGACTAAAAACGAAACATCACTCATTGCCTAAACGATCGTATATTTGTTTACTTCAAAACTTGTAGATTCTAAACAGCGTCTAAATATGCCCGAGATTTTTCGCAGCGAATGGCCGCGGAGTTCCGAATGTATCGTTACGGAACGTTTTGGAACGTTTAGGGTAATTGAACAGGCTACTGTGTCGCACATAACTACTCTAAATATCTTAAATTAACTTGATATGAAGACAGGCATTGACAATCACTTTATTCGCAATTTGATTAAAACCCGATCTGAAGTTTTCTGCTCGCCTACTCGCTAATTTAGATCTGGCTGTTTTCTTACGAGGGTCACGTCTGGGTGACCTTTTCTCATTATGATATTCATGACGAAAGCGTTACTAAACAGTTTAGCTACGCATTGATTTGTCGACATAAAGATCACCTAGACGCGACCATCCATTCGAACCTTAGAGATCCTGTACGACAACGCTCTACAGGAGATCTGTTTACGGAGATTGTTATATTCCTGTCCTGTTTTGTCAAATTCACGGTGCGAGAAACCATGTCTTGTCATTTACAATAAGTATTCAAAGCGCTGAAAGCACTGAAGTTATAATTAGGTTGGACAGGTCAAATGGGGATTTTAGTGCTTAAACAATAATTGTTCACAAAGGACAGTTATGTGACTCTTGCTTGTTGGGTATGGATTAGGGATGTATACCGTACCTGGTACCGGTAACAGTATCGGTATCGTTTCAAATTGTCCTGTAAATACCGTTTCGTTTTGGTACCAGTACTTAAATCAAAGCGCTGAAAGCACTAAATTTGTTTGGCTTTGAAAAGTCAAAGTAGATTTAAATAGTGCTTGAACAACGTTCTTATACAACGGATATGCTCACATTCTTACATAAAAATACTGATTAAAACTTACACCGAGATACGAGTATTATGAGTATTTTTTGTTATTTGTATTTAAACATTGCAATTTGTACTAAAAATAAATGTACATATTGGTAGGAGTATCGTTTAAAATACCGTATCGTTTCATTGGTACCGATATCGTTTTGTACAATACAAAGTCCGGCCTTTCTTTATCAACAAGCTAAGGAAAACAGCCAATTTGTCTGCTTAAGCGGGATGGCCACTTAAGAGGGGCTTGGATCTTGAGGTAAAATATTGATGACATGGTGTGTTTTAATGAAACTTTATGCTTGTTCAGATTGGTTATCTTTTATCATCTTGTTAGGTGTCTTTCTATATCATCATTAACAAATCAGCATCATCATTGCCAGCGTTAGCTTTATTTCTAAGCTACCACATCACTTAATGGTGTAGTCCTCACTCCTGTAGTATATGAGGTGAACCGTGCACTTGCGTCCTCACAAAGTTTTTTGCAGTTTCTATATCTTTGAACGGTGCTGAATAAGAATCCAAGTGGTAACACCCTGACATCCTTGAGCAATTTGCATAATATGCAAATTATGACCGCCATTATCGAAATTCCGTGTTTCGCAAATAACTTAATAACCAACTGTGATAAAATTTAAATATGTATCTATACTCATGTTTTTCAGTGTCTATCTATCATATGATACTAATTCCAGCTTGATCAGATCATTTGAATATGCAAAATTATGCAAATTAGGTATTTACGTAATACAATATTCAGGTTTTCTATACAAATCAAAGTCCTCGATTTTAACATTGATATTTTTGGTAAAATATAATTATGTTAATATATGCTATTCTTGTATCAAACTCCCCGCAGCGGTTATTTCCCTTTATCAAATTAATAACCACTGCCGTCACAAGTAAATTCGTCCCTCAGAGAGCCGAAAAACTTTTTTCATTTTTTTCCTTTACATTTCAATATTTTCAATAAATTCAGTATTATCTTAGTAAAATATGATGATCAAAGTACATAAAGGGAAAAAATAAATTGTATGAATAAATAATTTGTAAATAAAAACAATATTAATTTTACCGGTTACCTAAAGTGAGTAAAAATGCATGAATAACAAAATGCTACGCAAAGTTACTATTAAATGGATAATTGTACTTATTTTAGTAATTTAATATAT
This sequence comes from Mactra quadrangularis, assembly GCA_025267735.1. NCBI lineage: Eukaryota > Metazoa > Mollusca > Bivalvia > Venerida > Mactridae > Mactra > Mactra quadrangularis. Next base: position 28,638,904 of record CM046303.1, read on the forward strand.
AAGTGTTATATTATTCAGTATCATATACATATAATTTTATCATAAATACTTTAGATTTCTCACCAAAACATCATATAAGTAGCGTGATGTGGACAAGGAGCCCTATTGGGTGGACAACGCAGCTCATTCCCGGCATTGCTCACTTTCCGGTGTAATTTATTCATGAATTAAACAATTTTGGTACATAATGATATATTTCTATTTAATTTACCTTTTTTCTTTTGGCATTACTTGTAAATTAACCACATTTTTTATCATTTAATGTTATTTTTCGCTACATTACGCCTAACGCATTTTAGGCGTACTGTTATTGCTTGTTTAAATTTAAACATTAGTCATATGGTACTACTTGCGTCACGTGATTCATATGAAGGCAGTGGTTAAAGGAGCAACGCGTGACGTAACCACTGAAAGGAGTTTGATCTTGTAAATATACTGAATAAAAATATATCAAATGATAGCATTAAATCAGTAAGTGATAATTCAAAGATAAGCAAATATTCAAATTACTTTATCAGTTGTAGGATTTTGCCTGCAAACATTACACGATGTCACGTATATCTATGCCATTTTCTAGCATTCTGTTGAGGTATACATAATTTTAATTCAGCTTTGTATCTTTGATAAAGCTGATTAAGAAACTTAGCCAATTAAATTATCGCGGCGTATAATCTGTTATACTTAAGTCGTTTTGAAACGTTTCGAAATAGTTCGTTTCTTGAAGTGATCACATAATTTTTAAACCGTATAAATTGTTAGACAATCGTAGAGTATAGTTTCAACAAACAACTGTTCAGCAAAAAACGTTTGGAAACGTAAAGCTACGTCTTGAAACGGTTTTGGCTTGTTGAACGCTAGAATGCGCAATCAATAAATCAAACAATCTAAAATTGTAACGATACCAACACAAAATAAACTTCAAAGAATTACAATGAAATGTTGCCGCCTACTTATTTATCATGTTTTCATTCTTGCATTTTCATATACATGTTATATAATTTGAAATATATCATATTAACTGATTAGATAAATATATCTAGACATATTGAATTTCTCTTCAAATATTTGGAATTTTTTAAGGTGTGTTTGTTGTGTTCAATTATGATATTGTTTCGTTAAATGTGCATGCAATTATTATTATAAAACGCGGTAAAAATTTTCCCGTATAGTGAAGTACTAAGAACAACCACAGTTCAGTTTCTACGACTTTTATTGCAGTAAAATAAGTCTAACTTTCAGTCTGCTGTCCTCTACTGTACACTCTCTCTCTCTCACACACATTTCCTAAGTCTTATATAGTATCGAGGCTTATGTAAGTATTGAAATTGGTTTATCTAACTGTCTAGACCTATTAATACCACTAGTAAATATTACATGGAAAATTATGTATAATATTAACAACATTGAAGAACATGAATAACATAAGTAATTAAGAACAGATGTTTATTGAAAGGTACCCCAATAATATGACAAAATCGTCTATCAACTGTGACACATGAATGAATTAATAGCTAATGACCAATGTAATACATGTATTATGTAAATAGTCTTATGAAATGTTTCAATCTTTGACAAATATTTGACACTACACGACAAAATGTTGGCTTACTAAAGACATCTGTATAACCTCGAATACCGTTCAATGTGTACGGATATGAGATTATTCCATCAAACCAAAATGTATACAGCTATAACTGTCTGATTATACCATATTTATATCACAATGTATAAAACATTATTTTGTCTCACATTCTAATGGCCTTAAATTGTGTACTAAACATCTCCCAAGTGCTTTAATACACTCGTTTGGACATGCCATCAAACTAATGAAAGCGCTCATGAATTAGAATTGAAACTGGTCGCTATGGTAATCAAAGAATAGAACGTCATCTTCGTACTTGCCTTTTGTGTAATTCTAATCACATCGAAGACGACTATCATTTTGGTTTTATTATTTGCCCGCTTTATATAAATACTCGTAAACAATTCTTAAAACTGTTTTTTTTGTTCGTCCAAGCGTCTGTAAGTTCACTCAACTTATGCAATCTAATAATAAGGCAGAAATAATAAATTTAGCGAAATATACTTACCATGCTTTTTCCTTACGTAATCGATCAATTGCCATAGAAACATGAGATTCATATTATAAAATTAGCCTCATTAATTTAGAATTAGTACCCTTTAAGTTCCACATGTCACATAATACATCTTAATAATAGTAATTAATTTCATTCTGTATTGTGGTTTTTTTTCTTTTTTGTTTATTTACATCATATTTAGACTGACTTATATTATGTAAATTGTTCTTACTCATAACATTTCATGTATATTATATAACTTTATAAAGAAGTGTTAATACGAGTATATGTAAATGTATATACTACATAATTATGTACATCTGATTGAGTGTGTGTGTATGAACTGGATGAGTTTGAACTTAGTGTGAGTGACAGAGTGAATGTGTGAGTGGATGGGTGTGAATGAGTGTGCGAATGTCATTGGTGTTATGTGACAAATTACTTTATATACTTTGATTTATGTGTAATAAGATACATTATATGTATACGTTACAAAATAAAATAATATACGTTCTGTTCTGTTCTGTTCTGCTTATGGTACTGAATTTGTTTGGGTTTAAAAAGTCAAAGAAGACTTAGTGCTCAAACAACGTTTGTATAACAGTTCAGTGATACTTGTTCGTTAGGTGGTTAAACATAATGCAGATTGATAAAGTACAGCTCGTTTAGGATAATTGAGACAAACGACTCAGTTAGTTTACCTATTTTGTGTTTTTGGGTTACCTATTTTACATGAAATAGGACAGTCAGTTGATTATATAAATTTATATACTATGTACATTTAACTGTAGTTAAGTATCGTTACGTAAATAGCTCAGATAGTAGAGCTGACAGTTCATAAATAGGTATTTTTGTTACAAGTCCGAATTCGGTTGATAAAAAATAAAAATAATTTTATTAACCCTAAAAACTACAAATTGCTGAAAAAGTCTGAAAAAACGGTGTGTACCGAATTAAATTTGTTTAAATTTAATTTTAAATTTTAGTTTAAATCTCTAAATAAGAATCTTAATATATACGTATATTTTATTGGGGGGGGGGGGTTAACGCATTAGCAATCCATTGTATAGGTTATATCACGGCTGTCAGTCCACCTACTCACTGTTCCTAGAAAGGCTTAATCTCTTGATTTAGCTGTTAACCAACTACTAGAAACATACTTCCGTCAGTGACTGCCTACTGCCTTACATGATTTAGAATCAATGGTAGGAGGGAGGATGACCGTATAAAATTATTTCATGACCAAGCTACACGAAAGTATGCCTCACTCGGGAATCTAACCCACAACCCATTGATCAGTAAACTTGTGCGCTACCGACTGAGCTAGCCGGGCGGTCTACGACCATTTTGTAAAGTAATATAACTTAAGACATAATCTTATGCTGATCAGAGAAAGCAAATTACTAATGTTCTGTATCAGGTAATATTTTGTCTCCCTCATTCACGTCTACTTAGATGGCTAGAGCAGTTCACAATGAATTGTGGTAACCAACAGCAAATAAAGCACCTGTTATTGATTAGTTTTAAATAAACGTTAAACTGGTTAACGAATTGTATACTTCATATTTTTACAAGACTTATATCATACTTATCATGAGTACTTAAAATATTAAACATGTTTTAAATCCCAGTCTTAATTTCTATCAGTTATGATAGACATGAAATACATTATTGTATGTCACTAAATAATTCTCATAATATATTAATACACGGGGCTTATCAGCTTTATAGAAGTTTTGCCAATATACCGTCTTGTAATAATGATATTATCTGTGCACGTGAATTATAATAGTATCATAAAATTCTTGTAAATCGAGACTCAAACATGATTTATATTCGTCTTATCACTCAATCAAAATTCCATCTCCGCGGAATTATTCAAAGCTAACAGCATTTAATTTTAAGTGTCACACACGATTTCAGCTCTTGAATTTTCTGGTTGTAAGTTTAAATTGATCATTGAAAGCTTTTAACTTACAAGAAAAAGTACAAAACATAATCAAACTTAGATAGGCAAAGTACGCGCTTACCATGGAATGCCGGTGCATTTTCGTACTTCATAGGTATTTAGAGTATCATTATTTCAACCGATATTTGCACAACCTCTCTATTTGACGTTAAAACCCTTTATATACATGTATAATGATGATTAACCGGACAAAATGTCCATAGCTCGTAAAATACACAATGCATAGTTTTATACTTAAGTGTTTTAACGCATAATAAAATAAAAGCACAATTTTTGATGCGCGTAGGAATTAAATTACGAATGCTTTAGCATATCAAACAAGTGCCTATATTATAGTTTACAACAGAACATCGACAACTGTAAGTTATTTCGATTCTAACATCCCAAAATATATCTTTATAGAATGTGTATTTTATATGGTGGCTGAGATTAACACTATGTCACATTTTCGTCATGCAATGCGCCACATAGAACACGAAGATACGACAATATGGTCTTTTTGTCGTACATTTGTCCCATTTGTCCTAGGATGTAAATCATGGCTTTTGTGGATGTGTAATCGGACGGCGAAAGAGTGAAACACAAATAACTGTTATTTCTTTGGCCTCATTGTACATTGTGCTAAAGGTATTTGGTCTAATTGCTATTGTTCATTTTGGCCTCTAAAGTAAAGTTCGGTGCGTCTGAATGGCATCTATACGTCGGGAGATTTGAAGAAAAAAATATCCTGAAATATCCGGCGATTTTTTTTAATATACAGTTATTGTTTTAATAAACTTCAAACAGAAAAAATAAATTCTGTACGTATATGACTTATCTTCAATACCTCACAACTTGCTAATTGAAACAAGAATGCGTTCCCACCGATGGGAAAGGTTAAAATGACTATTTCTGGTGGCGTTATCTTTAATTGCAAAATATCAAGTTCTCTTTTAAAACTTAATTCTCACATAAACCAATTATGCATCTTAAGAGTGAGAACATTAAACAGTTAAATCACAGTCTGCAGTAATCTCAATCGGCAGTAATCATTGTCGGTGGTAATCTTAACCGGCTGTAATTTATTTTAAGTGTTTACGTGCATAGTTTAGGTTTTACACGCATGCTCTTAAATTCATGAAAACCGGACCAACATTTGCCTCTAACTAACATGTCTGTTGAAGTAGGTATTTTCCTTTAGGCTGGTATTTCATCTAAACGGGAACGTGTAGCGTGAACGTGAAGCGCGAACGTGAAAAATCAAACAAACGATTTTCTATTGTATGTATTCCATATTGGCGTGAGCGCGACGTGAGCGTGAAACACCTAATAAACATAAATTAATTTCAGTTGCAAAACAATATCAATTTAAGTGTGTGTAGCTTTGCAAGCATGCTTGTGACAATTCTGTTGCAATTACAAAATTCAACTATTAAATTATTATGCCATTACATGTCCAACAAAAATTGACGAAACAATTGTTTTCACGCTAACTGGATAAATGGAATAGTGTGAGCGTGAAAACTCACGCCTCACGTTCAAGTTTCACGCTCACGCTAAACGTTCACGTCGCGTTCCCGTATGAATAGAATACCGGCCTTATTCTGCTAAAACTCTTTTTGATATGATCATAGCGTTAAAATTGATATTTTTGCTTTCTTGTCTCGTTCATGTCCATTTTAGAGTATGAGCTAAATGACAACCCGCTTTCCAAAGAGCATACATCTTGCACTCGAATGTTGCAAAACAAATCAATGTAATTCACCAAGACAATTGCTATTATAGAAGGTACTTTCCTAAACTTTAAAGTCTGAAACTAGGCTGTTGGTGAGGAAACCAGTTACTCAAGAGCAAATACATTTTCCAAGAGGTATATGATCGCATTAAAGGGATTAGCAGGCAAAATGTTCAGTTCCAACATTCCTGGTTTTTCATTTTATTACTGATTATAATTGTGGTTGCAACAGACACACTGATACATTGCTTTTCAAAATAGTTCAATAATTTCTTTTAATATTTGGGGTGTTTACTAATTTGACCATCGCGGGTCAGGTCAGCTAAGAATAAATTAGTGTTAAAATAAGCATTTTCTGATAATAAAAATACCTTTTCGCTTAACTTTTGAATAAGAAAGTGAAGCACCGTATAAACTATTTAGCAAAATAATAGATAAGTTCAGACCATCGTTCGCGCAGCACTCCAGTGCTTTGATCACTCTTCATTGACAGCTGCTTCAAATTCTATTGTATAATGCGTTCATTAAATGATAAGAGAAAAATTACAAATATTCACTCTGAGTATAACAGAAAATTGCTATGAAATAATAAGAAATCTAAACAATTTTTCTCTGGCAGCAGTTCTAAGATATACAATCGCTACAGTGGTAACTTTATGAGTGTAAAAATGCATGTTAAGATAACTCTGCTAGTTAACCCGTTTTGTATGACAAGTTACGCATAGCCCGCCTCAACGATAAAACTCGTTTTTGTCTACATAAATTAGATAAAAATGGTGTAATGTTAATGCACTAGATAATATGGCGCGTGCGGTAACACGTGCTTGTTTTATGATATCAGAGCATCAGCAAGCGTAGAAATCTGTTAACAGACAAAATATGTATTATTTCAAGTAATTAATTGATTGAAACTTACAACAGATAGAAATATCAAAGCATTGAAATGCATAAAGACTTCGTGAACATTGAAACCTAACGAATCCATACTAATGGTTACTCCTTACACATTAGAATCAAGTACGAACCGAGCTGGACAAAATGCGGGTGAATTGTATATTTTATCCTGTATAACAGGCAAATACTACAGCTTAGTGCATTAACGAGATTTGACTCCGTCCATTCACACGCTTATCAATATAACTCGTAAGCACATGTCACTGTCACTAAAACAAAGACGCGTCAGTTGATTGGCGGAACTACTTTTATCTTTTAGAAAAAAACTGCGTAGTAAATCAGAGACACGTGTATCATTCCGCAGGTTAAACTGGTCAGGCATTTGAATTGTCGATAGTTTTTGACTTGTGGTATAACTTAAGCCTTTTGGCGAAATTGCCGAAAGTCTAAAATCTTGTTGTGTAAAGCCATAACTGACAAGTAATATCACATACATGTTAAAATATAAATCAGTATTGGTCTCAAGTTCTGAATCTGCAGTTCAAGCACGTGGTGTTATATTATTTGAAAATCAAATACTGCTAAAAAATAGGTCCCTTGTATCGCTTCTGTTTGTTGTATAGGTCGTATATTTCACTGAAAACCCATGTCTGACAGCGCTATTAGCGCTTTGATTATTTTTCAGATAAATATCATTTTTACCGTCTCCGTACAAAGGTCAGTAAGACCATTTGTGTACAAAACGAAAAATAGCGGTGACAACATTCAGGTAAGACATTACATAAGGTTAAATGATGCAAATACATGTAATGAAATCGCCACGGTTTAGACCGGAAAATAGTTGCGTCTATTTTCCCCTTGACGATTTATCTAGTTAAAGCGTTAACATTGTTAACGACGAATTGTTCATTCCTTCCAATTGCGTAGTTTTCCTAAACAATTGGCGATGAGCGTTCTACTGCATTATATGATTTTCATTTAATTCATTGTCGCCTTACATGCAATTGTTTTGATACATAATAAAATCAGCAACGTGTTCAATTACCCTGAACGTTCTGAAACGTTCCGTAACGTTAGAATCGGGACAACTCAACCCAAAGACAACTCAACCCGAGAAAACTCAATGCCTCACAAACGGTTTGAGTTGTCCCACATTTGGGTTGAGTTATCAATGGGTTGAGTTGTCTACGGGTTGAGTTGTCCCGTATCCGTAACGTTCGCTAAAAGTCGTTACTGAACACTCTGCAGAATATGTTCAACAAAGTCAAAGAATTAAAACATTTATTACAAAAATCTGATACGAACAAAACATTCTGACATCAGTAATATGTGTACAAAATAAAATGGAACAATAAACATATATGGTCAAAGAATACTTATAAAACACTAACTGCTAACACAAAAGTACATCTAACAAACATGTTTTACAATCAGAGACGCCAGGTCAAGCAATCTTATAAAAATCAGATCTCAGGTACACTACCGCTATGTGATCTGACCTGTTTACACTGTCATGGCGAATTTTACATTTCCAATTAGTGTGTCAATTTATCAACGTTCCTGGTATAATGACGTACCAGTAGTGAGTATGGCTGCAACGATTCTACAGAAAGTCGATTCGATGCGACTTGATTTTTTTATTCGATTCATTGAATAGAATAATTTATTCCTAATGTACATCATTACAATTATTTTAGCTTAACACTTATTGATATTAATAGAACAAAATAAATTGTTAGCGGCAGAGTTTGAAAAAACATTACTTAAAATTATTACGGAAACTTTACAAAGTATAACACAGTCCCACTGTCAACACACATTGTCTATTCGGTGCATTTTTGTTTTTATCCTTTTAAGATTTATAAACACGTTTAAAGCCTGGTATCGCATCGAAAAATGCGGGTCCGGATTTGAAATCGAATTGCGCCCTCGCAATCGATTTTCGATGTATCGAATCGAATCGTTGCAGCCCTAGTATGAAGTCAATGATGCCGTAGTCACAAAGATAGTTGACCGAAACAGCAGACAACTTATCAAAATAGTCAGGATGAAAATGATCTATAAAATATTAGGCTGATAATAACAGCGAGTACGAGTACATGTATGATAATTCTAGGAAGACACACAAAACACTTAACAAAAAAATATATATAATTCAGAAGCTAATAAACAAAACATTCTGCACCTCGGTTTTATATTTATAAGAGTATTTTTTTCAATCAGAGACTCTAAGAGAAATGCACACATATAGGCAACATAAGTACACAGCTGAATTACGATTGTACGGACCGGGAAAAAAATTCTAAAAATCTTGAAGAGACATATTTCGAGACAATTCTGTATGTCAAGTGATATCCACACGTTTTGCAATACATTTTAAGACACTTTCCAGAGTGTATTTAAGTATAAAATAGTTAGTATATTGGTGTCCTATTAAACACGTGTCCGGACACTACATAACTGGAGTCCGCATATTAATCCTTAATGAAAAGCAAATAAAAAATTAATAGACTAAAACTCCTTGTTCAATGGAACAATTAATTGGCTTTGAATATGATTTAACCCAATGAGACTATGGCTCTGGCCTTAGATTTCCAGCTAAGCGTCAAAACCGCTCAAATACACACGCTCCTTATTCTGATGTGATTCACAGCCCCATGAATGCGCACATACATGTCGTACATAAAGTAGCAAAGTAAAAAACAAGTGAAAACAAGTTCTTACAATTTAGAGTAATCACTTCCGAGTCCGCTTCCTGGTTCACCAGTACTGAGCTAGTTTCACTCAAGGAAAAAACGGGATATGTTTTGGATAGGAGCTGGCTTACCAATGATTACACGCCCAACGTCGGTCACGCCCGCTACTTATGTTAAGGTTCATCTACTGGAAATGCTTAAACATCACTTAAATCTAACACGATTGATAAGATTCAATCAATCACAACGGACAAAACAATGTTAAAATCACGTGACATTGGCAAAATGTCGACCATTTGCATGACCTTAAAAAGTATTTACAATAGCAAGTGTTTGTTTGATTATTATTTTAAGACTCTTTATGTTTGATTTTGGTTTTTATGATATTGTGCGCCTTATTTCTATTCGTTTTCAGTCATATTTTAAGGGAAGACTTAGAACCCCCAAGAATAAGTGTTTATCTGTACTAAGCACATTCATTCGACTGAAGCTGAGAATTGTTCTAATTACACAGCATAAGGGAGAGAATGGTCGTAAAGAATTCTATTACTAAAACATGAAGGTATGTAGGCCTATTCTGGTAATGGAATCTGTGACCCATCAATTGACCCCCATATTAACAACATAGGAGGGCGAAATGAACAGGAAAGACGATACATTTAAACTAAGTTCAAACAAGGATATTGCTGAAAACCGTTTCTGTCCAGACCAATGTAGCAAAAACGGCTGTCCAGAACGGTTGACATATATTTTAGACATATACAATATATGAGAAGATTGACTTGGAAGCGCTTAGAATGGGTTTTATTTAATATAATTTAGGTGTTCTTTCAATTGACCTTACGCCAGAATACCTATGCTCCGCCCAACGATACACGTGGTACATTGTCCGACATTATCAGGGATTAATCTATGTCCCTAACCATTATCTATGTTTTGAAAGTAACAGGTTCAAATGCATGCTATTTACTTACTTGTCATCCGATTTCGATAAACTTAATATTTTTGAAAAGGGCATTGTCTCATCTATCAAATGATACATTATTTATGAATATCCATTCATTAATATTCAAATTAAATGTGAGTCCATTTGATCCAACAAAAAATATACGCACAAAGAATGAGCAAGTTGAAAGAATACACTTAAATTTGAACGCTGGTAATAGTCGTTTAGATGTACGAATTTTAAGCAGTAAAACATGCAAAAAATATTACATTACGTTAGCTATCAAATGATGTAGAGTTAATTAAAATATGTCGAGAAATAAAAAAGTTAAGGGGTGGGTATTAGGGGCTATCTAGACGGAGTTGTGTTCAAATACATGCATATCATTTACGAGATATCATATTTCCTTAAGATTAATTTGTCTGAAAATGGCATTGTCATAATTTTCAAATGATTCCCTTTTTATAATATCAAGTGATATATATTAAAAATAAAGATAGGTTCATTTGCTCCAACAAAAAACAGTATATGCCCAAAAAGTATCAAAGAACGCATCTCACATTGAACGTTTGTAGAAATCCTTTATAAATCAGAAAACTGTTGGATACACACGAAAACAACTTTATACATATACATGTAATCCTTAAAATGGTGTATAGGTGATAAGATATGCTGAGAAATAAATAGTTGAGGGTGGGTCCATAGATCTTTGTGTTACATTTCGGGAGTAAAAGTGACATGCATGAAAAATGTAATTTTCAACCTGATTTATTACATACTTGTATTTATTGTCGTCAGATTATTACGTAGTTTATACTTTTATCACAGTATTTATAGACCCTATGCGTACATATTTTGACCTTTCTAATTTGTTTTAGTGAGTTTATTTTGTAACTTTCACTGAGAACCCTATATAACTGTACACAGCGTCCATGCTAACACATAAGAAATTCGATGTCCGTCAATACCAGATGTCGGACAAAATGGCGGCCGATAAGCCGCTTATCTTAGATAAGCATCAGGGTATCAAATGCCGGACGCTGATTGGCTAATAGGAGCTGTCAATCAAATTCTGGCGTAAGGTCAATTCCGAGGGACAAATTTTCGGATCTTCATTGTGCTTCATTCCATGGATATACCAATGATAACATAGTCACAGTGTTATGCTACATGTACTTTTTTCTACTCGTCCATCGCGAGGCTTACATTGTATATCATTAAAATGAAATAAGCAATAAGAAAAAGCTGCACTAAGAAAATGTTCAAATTATTGATGGATCAAACAAGTGCTGTGTCAGATTTAATGGCAGTGGTATAGGAGACATTAGTCAGTTATTTCCCTTTGTATACTCTTCAAATAGGTAGGTCCTATTAGTTAGATTACTCGGATTTTACCCTTACTTTTCAATGTCAATTTGCCAAAATTAATTTTAAAATAACTTTTTTGTTAATAATGTAATTTGTTTGAAATTCAATCTAAGTATTTTTAGGGTAAAGAACTATCTATATATCATCACTTCCTTTAATATCTTCATTAACAAGAAAGATATAAGATGAAATATTGTGTTATCCTTACATAGGACTTCATTGATAAAATCCGAGGATTCCTACTGTAGGGACCTACTTACCAATTGGATTGCTTCAGATTTTATCAGAGAAAGATAACTGACGAAAGTCCCTAATTATCACTGAAATGTCCACCATAATCAAAGATTGTCTTTAGATCTTCGTGGTGGTGATTCTCTTCTGTCTTGGTATTTATGACTTCATTATGAACAGTGTTGTTTGAACAAAATGTTGAGCTACAAACAATCACACGCATCATCATCATTATCAGTATCAAGTTGATTGGGAACTACGTGAAAAACTATCAAAAAATCTTTGAATGGCTCCTCCTTCTGACTCTAGTAAATAAAATAAAATTAAAGGATGTCATTAAAATAAGTTTTCATTCTAAAAACACAAATAAAAATGTCGTAATAAACATAATCAACATCTTCGAAAACAAAATAACACGAAGGTGTTTTGATAAAAATAAGTTATCATTAATGGTTTCTCTTAACAATTGAAAGAAACCCCTTCTCATTCTCTGTTTATTTTTAAAAACACATGTCGACGTGATTAGTTTTAACAAATAGTAAAAAAATTAAAATGCAATAGCAGCAGATTATGACATCAAAATATGTGAATGTAATAATAATAAAGTTATTATCATGTTCAATCAGGATATTCGAAAAAAAAACGACATAGGAACGTCCTAGCTTAGACTAACGTTGAGGATGTAAACGCCTGCAGCGTGCTCAGTAACGTCTGTTAACGAACGTTACGGGTACGGGGCAACTCAACGCGAAGACAACCCAACCCGTGCATAACTCAACTCAAAGTTGGGACAACTCACTCCGTTAGTACGGGATTGAGTTGTCTAGGGTTGAGTTGTCTTTGGGTTGAGTTGTTTCGACCCTAACGTACGGAACTTTTTGGAAAGTTCGGGGTAATTGAACAGGCTGCTGCTGTGATTAATCTAACTAGGACTACAATAAGACATTAATGTATACAGTCATACATGTGTGTAGTGCAAATAGAACACGAACAAGGACAGGTGTCTCATCTCTACACAAAGTTTTCATTTTTTTAATTGAGTTTTAATTGCGGTACACTCATGTCCAACCCAAACGTCACTCAAAGCCACAACGTCATTCCAGAGCGACGGTTTTGCTATGACCAAATCCCCATTTGGAAAAGACCATTTAACATATTTACTCTGTAGGTCCAATAAGACTTAAATTCTAGCCAAGTATTTTCAAACTTGATATGCCATAAGTTGATCCCACCCAAAGTTCCAGCATTCAACGACGTAATAAAAGAATTCTGTGCCTGCGACGTCATTTTAAACCAGATAAAAACAATTCTCGGATTGGATAGCTGAAAATCGCACTGACGTGAGAGTCATTGCAATACAATCAGATCGTATTCGGGTAGCGTACATAATATCTGATTTAAATGAGGTTGAAAACGGATTAAAAGTTTCAATACCAAAATTTCACTTATGTAAACAAAAAACAATAAGGTTTGGTAGATAGTATATTTATCCATTCAGTCAGATCACGTGACGAAAGCATGAAGGGAGGTAATAGGTTTGTAATGTACTCTAAGTTACATATAAACTTATATATATATACACATGTATATATATTAGGGTTTTGGTACATAACCAAACAGTACAGAACAATAAGCATACAAGTGCATGTAGTAGTCATACCACGAGCCCATGACGTAAATTATTAAGTCTAAAGACTAAAAATATATGATGGGAAAAACTATGTTTGCTTAAATAGCTCTAGCGCCAATTTAATGACCTTTAGCTTTCTGAAATGGGTCACATGCAATAAACACGCATTTATGTCATAATTAAAGTCACATGACACAGGCAAGTAGTATGGCTACATTGACGTTTGTCCATAGATACAGCGCGTACAAAAAAACTTGTGTGTACCAACATTAAAAATGAACTAATCCATTCCAGAGGTAGGCAGTATTGAAAATAAAAGTTGCATAATTTTTTAACAAAATAAGCATGGTGGATAAACTACCACCCCTAGGTCAATCATGCTTGTAACGGTAGAACGCCTTACCATTAGACCAACAAAACACTCCTAAAATATATATAAAAATTATATATGTTATTGTCATCCTTGGCATCCTCTGTCGTGGATAAGTTCATTCTTTTGTTTTATAAACTGTATTTTGTTTTTGTACGCACTATACATCACATACATTGCACAACAAAACATTAAATATTATTACCTAATGCTCTATATAAATGTCAATTTGCTATTTTGTACTGTTTTTCAACTATTCTGAGTGAAACCGGATTAAACCTGATATGTTTTACTGCGCAACGCCACTGCGCATGAAACAGTTTTGACTGTTGCCCTCGCGTGCGAACTGTTGCCCTCACGTGCGAACTGTTTCATAGAGTGCAGTGCAAAGGGAAGTAACCGCATTAATAAACTCCAAGCGTCCAATGAGCGAGATCATTGCAAGCGTCTTTAGAGTTACCAAACGAAAAGTAGAAAAAAGTAAATTCTGTTGAAAATATCTACGATATGTCGCGGTTTGAAGACATTGAAGAGAGGGATCTCGAACTTTTGCTGAGAATCGGGACTCGCTAAGCACACGTAATGTCATCCGCTTCTGGAACTATCTTTATTGTGTTATATCTGTACTTGCATTAGGTAATAAAACACTTATTGCATGGGCGTTTGAAGAACAGTCAAAACTATTATCCCTCGGTATCAGGAACAACATTAAGAACTGTTGCCCGAGGCCTAACGGCCTCGGGCAACAGATCTTAAGTTGTCACTGATACCTCGGGAAAATAGTTTTGACTGTTCCCCAAACACCCATGAAATAAGTGTATACTGAGAGTGTTTGCATGGTATTATAAATATATTTACGGAAGCGGAAGGATGGTTTTACCTATGTAACACTACGTTGGCTCCAAATCTAGTAAGAAATGACATATTGCGTACATGATAAAACATAAAAAATGTAGACCAACAAAACAAAATTAGAGCTACATATTAAGTGTGTTTTGTTCCAACATTTCCAGCTACCTTGTCAAGAACCTTGTTTAATAACATACGTATTTTGGGGTTTTTATATTAAATAAGAACTATCTTTGAAAAAGATACTCGGCGCTTTGCAGTGTTAATTTTGTTTGAAGTACATGTATTAATGTTGGACAGCGAATATGACTTCAAACTATAAAATCTCTATTTCACAAAAAAATCAAATTTCAAACAAAAAATGTTATGATTGACATTATGAAATATTAATTCAATAATACATCTCATAAACTAAGCGAAACTTGCTTAAAATGTTCATATTTGTTCATATCGCCGTGCCAAGATATGATAACATGTTTTAATTCTACTTGAATTATAATTAATAGATCTATACATAGTTGACCTAAACCACAACTTTGTGAGTCAATTTTGAGAATAGTCGTATTGCTCCATTGAATCATTTGCTCGTCGTGTTGATATTATATCATATATATTATTTAAGTTAATGTAGCTCTCGGCGTTCATCACAAATTCATATTTGCTCCACCTTCCCATAGCATGTATTAAGCGCGTGTTGGGTTCGTGTTATCGCCAACACAGGGTTTGTGAACAGCTTATCCTTGTGTGAAAGACCGCCCCTAACTCCTTAACTCCGCCCCCATTTACATTGGACATTTAATTTGTTGTGTGATGGACCAAATCCATTTCTTGAAATAAATGTTGTTTTACGTCCGGGTTTCATGTAATTTTGACAAGAAAAGTCAAGCCACGAGAAACCTAATAATGCCGAGACTGTTTTCACAATATTATGTTTTTTTACTTTTTCTCACTGCTTTCTCATAAACATTTTTCCAGACATAATGCCTCACGTGATTTATGACGTCATTAAAGGAAATGCTACAATAAAAGGTTATCTTATCTACTAAGTTAAATGAAGTAACCAAGCCTGACTTCCTGGCTGAAGTTTAGCTGATATACAATTAATGTATTAAACCAATGAGTCAAAACCCACGGTGGCATAGAGTTGACATGGAGATATATTTATTTTTTACGTGCGCACGCAATACAGTTTACGAGGCCACGTAAAAGCTTTACGTGGCCACACAGTAGCTATTACGTGCGCACGCAATAACGTTTACGTGGCCACGTAATAGCTTTACGTTGCCACGCAATAGCTTTACGTGCGCACGTTGTAATTGACCAATGAGAGTTGTCGAAATTGGCGGCCATTTTCGACAACTCTTATTGGTCAATTATTACGTGCGCACGTAAAGCTATTGCGTGGCCACGTAAAGCTATTACGTGGCCACGTAAAAAAATACATATATCTCCATGTCACCTCTATGCCACCGTAAAAACCAAAGCTAACATCTCAAAATGTAATTACGAAAATATCATCAACATGCTAACTGTTTCATACTTATTAACAAACATTTGACAAATAAAACATGGTCTTTATGGCAATATTGAAGTATTATATGGGCTGGTTGGTCAGACTGAGGAAGGTATATGGCCCGAAGCGCAGCTGACCCTACCTTCCGGTCTGTATGCGATTTATGGACTGGTTGATGTCATATTAAAAAAGGGCGTATGCAAATGAGGTATAATAGTACCTTTCATAAGAACAATGCATTATTTTTCTTTTATTTCAAATTGTTATTCAACCTGTTTAAATCGATTACGTATGACAATTGGACATAAGTGTCATGGTTTAATGAAAGGGTGTGACCTGCTGAGACCAGGCATCGAACCCTGAGCACTGGATTCTGTTTAGTGTGCTATCTCTACTACCTGCTTCTAGATCAACTAATGAAATTATATACTTTATTATTCCAAATAATGGAGTTTTCATGAAATACTATATTTTTCATATTTTTTTATTTCACTAGCATTTCAAAGTGCACTAGGGCACGGTGTATATACATTCTATGGACAAAAAATCCTACGTCATGAATTTTAATCGAAAAAAAATGCAATATCCAACAATAAAAATCTACTCCTGATTGAAATTACAAAGTTTACTTTATCTTAGTTTATTACGAAAGTCAAGTGTTTCAAGATAAAAGTCAATAAATTACAAAAATTAAATACAATTTACGTCGCAAAAGATCGTGGTTCAAAGACATTTTTCAACTATTTGCGCAATCTTTGCGCAAGTACCGCGATAAAGTGTTTAATTGAAGAAAAGAGTATATCTAACATTAAGTGCAGAAAAAGCTGTTCGCAGGTTTACCAGTTGAAACCCATTGTCTTAGATAACGCTTGTACATTATTCAACGTTTCAAACTAAGCTGAAATGTTACATTACCTGAAGTGTTTTGTGATCTTTGAACTGTTGAACCATTTCTATTTGAAGTTTGGTTCTGAGCAGAGCTGTCATCAACTTGCATTGTTGCCATAACTACAAAAAGATAAAACATTATTTACATACTTGACATAATATGAAGAAAACAAAATTTCGGCTAAATGCGAAGTTGCGCTAACTAATCATGTTTCTGCATCTTTTGAATCATTCCTTGATACATATTCAAAAAAGCCAATATTTTAAATTTTAGGTGACCAAATGAAATATAGTTGTTGTTTTAATGTATCATATATCAGTTTCAGGTCTGAAACGATTTTTAGAGAATGGGTTAGAGCAGTTTTGTATTAACCTGTCCTGATATTACATGTCTGCAGGCCTTTCCGAAAATCTTAACTAATACAACATCGTAAGTAAAAAAACATCGTTAGTCAACCAATATTGTTTCCGACTTGTTTCAAAATATATTCGAAGCCGCGGCCGTGGCGTAGTGGTTAGCATGTCTGACTTCGAATCTGCTGATCGCGGGTTCGAAACCCGATCCGGCAGGTCATACCCTATACTTGAGTTGTCGGCCTCGTGGTAGGGTAAGTTAGTACTGGTGATAGAAAAAGTGTCCAGGAAACCTATAGTAGGAAGAGCTGGCCGTCGTGTATATGACCTATATATGTGTTGAATGCGACGTTAAAAAAATGTTCGAATAAGACACAAATAGTATATGAGCTATTTTCTCATTCATAATTGAATGTTGTCAATTATATTACATGCATTATAAATGGTTTTTTTACTAGATTTAACGCCGGGTCAACACAATTTAGGTCATTTTACGGCGTCCAGCGCATCTAACCTAGCTTTCCTGGACCATTGTCTATAACCAGTACACGCCTACCCTTCCACAAGGCCGGAAACTTCTCCATATTATCTAATCAATGGATGAAAATCGACATTATTGTCAAATTTTTATGGAAGGGTATAACCTCCCCGGATGAAATTCGAACCCGCACCCCCATGGGCACGAGATTCCAAATCCCGGCGCGTTACCAACTGCGCTATCGACCCGGGTTGCATTATTAATGTAAATGCGTCAATTCACATCTATTTTTTAACAATACGAAAGTCCAACCTATAGTCCATATTATGGAATCAAAGTCTCAAGTTACTAGTATCCTAAACGAGTTGTAGTGCTACTCCTAGACGATAATTACAAAACCATCTATATTTGGTATGACAAATCTTACTTTAAACTAAACAGTACTTTCACGTTCTTAATTTTTGCACTGATGCTTTGGATTATTTTTTCTTGTTCCCCATAAGCTAGAGTGGGAAAGACCAGGCAAGCAGTTGAGTTTATGCACGTGCAAGGATTCAAAAGCCAGCAAATTTAATGTAATAAAGTAATGTATTAATATCAATAATATTAACAAATACTACATCATGACGAAAATTGTAAGCCGCATCTCATACAAACAAAAAAATTAATTTAATTTACATGTTTTTAAAACGTTAATTTTTACAAATTAAAACATTTATGTGTTCACACCAATCGTACAAAAAACAGGCTATATAATGTAATCGCTATTTTTATCAGTAAATAAGATTAAGATAAAACATTGTTCATTGGTTGCCAAGTAATTATTATCAGACAGGGTGTTTCCTTTATTTTATCACCATGGACATACGTGATCTAATTATGATACGTTAGATCATATTTTCCTCTGATCTAGTCTTGAAATATATGTATACTTAAAGAAAGATTTGCTCTTAAACTTAACCGGCAAAAATCGTGTGTTGTTGGAACTTTCATATACATGTAAAACAATTTAGCAAATGATTCAGTGAATGTTTCCTTAGCTTGATGAATAAGGGACTTTAGTCAGTTATTTCCCTTTGTATACTCTTCAAATGGGTAGGTCCAATCAGTTGGATTACTCGGATTTTACCCTTACTTTTCAATGTCAATTTGCCTCAATTATTCTATAATAACTTTTTTGTAAATCATTTAATTTGTTTGAAAATCAAGCTAAGTAATGTTAGGGTAAAAAACTATCTAAGTTTCACCACTCCTGTTAATACCATAATTAACAAGGAAGATATTAGATGAAATATTTTGTTATCCTTACATAGAACTTCAATGATAGAATCCGAGGATTCCACCTGATATGACGTACTTACCAATTGGAATGCTTCAGAATTTATCAAGGAAAGATAACGGACAAAAGTTCCTCATTGGGGTTGTTTCGTTTGGAATTAGCCAGAATAGTTAGTGGAAACAGGTAAGTTGAACCACAAATATATAGAGACGTTGTGGTGGTCATTTAGGCCACCACAAGTTGATCATGTGTTCTACGAATTTTTCTGGGGGAAAATGGGGCGAGCGAGCGAAAAAAAAAATAAGTAAAATCTTAATTCAGTTGCTTTATATAGCGGTTTGACCAAATTTTTATGAGCGAGCGAGGAAATAAAAGTATTTTTTGTAAAAACCGTCAAAATTAGGGTGCGAGCGAATCCATAGAACATATAATCAACTTGTTGAGGCCTTAGAGGAGTAATTTATTCTGTAATATTATTATATGCGCTACCACCGTACAATATGAAGGTTCTGCATTTCGTACCAGCGAACATTTTACCGGTTCAATCAGCGAGTCTATTCATCTGGCACATATTATCAAAAATCTTACGACAATTCAACATATTAACAATACAGAAAGATTTACGACTACAATCGGTCGTAAGATGCTTGATAATCCTGGGACCTGGTCGTAAGTGCCGTCAGAAGCATCGAAGTTGTTTATATCAAGCAACTAAAATGTGTCGATCTACATAAACTTATAATATGTGCGTCATTAGTGTGAGTGTTGATCTGCTATAGGACTCTATGTGTATCATCATTGTATGAGAATAAAACTTTAACTGAACATAGTCTATACAATGATACCATAAGATCCATACAAAAAAATCAAATGTCAACAAAAAGCGCTACAACTGTTTTCCGAAAATTCTCAGTTGAGCACATAAGTTTTGATCATTGGTTTCCAATCCTCCGCACAAAAATGAATCGAGCAGTAAACTAGGTCATGAGCAAAAACATTTTGTACAGAGTATATACAGAGAAAACAATCACAATTCACAGGCAAATGTAAGCATTTTCAAGCAGACCATTGTAAAAGTTTTTTTATACACTATTTAAATCTTTCCTATACTTTTTGGCTGCTGCAAGAATTTGACAAACAACAAAGGTTTGTTTACATTCTGAAGAGAACCCGGGTCGATAGCGCAGATGGTAGCGCGCCGGGATTTGGAATCTCGTGCCCGAGGGGGTGCGGGTTCGAATCCCATCCGGGGAGGTTATACCCTTCCATGAAAATTTGTCAATAATGTCGATTTTCCTCCATTGATTAGATAATATGGAGAAGTTTCCGGCCTTGTGGAAGGGTAGGTGAGTACTGGTTATAGACAATGGTCCAGGAAAGCTAGGTTAGGTGCGCTGGACTCCGTAAAATGACCTGAATTGTGTTGACACGGCGTTAAATTCATTAAAAAACACATTCTGGAGATTTCGTGGCTATATTTACCCAGAAAATGTAAGCAGTTTTTAGAGCTAGGACAAAATTATCGGACGCAAGAGTTGACATTTAGAAGAAAATAATATTTTTATATAGATTTCCTTCGGGGAAACAATCTCCGGTAAAGGATATTGGAACGTCTGTACAATATCTGTTTGTGGCTGTTTGTTACTATTTGTTAGTGTCAATGGATAAACAGAAAAACACAGAATCATTTTAGCATGGAGAAATAATAATAATTTTATTTCGGCATCAATGACATGACACATAGCATACAAAAAGTGAGTAACACAGAATGTATAATGCCATATGCCATGCACATCAATACCGGGGATGACACAAAAAAGAGATAAATCTCTTAACACTTCTGTTAATCAGGTCGTCAAATAAATACTGGATTATGTATCTAAAATTTGGCTCTAGTTTTCCGCTAATTCTCCCGAATGGAAACATTTATCCTATTACAATCAAAGGGCTGTAAGTACAGAAATTTGAGCCACTTGAAGTAATTGCATAATTGATATTTGAGAGGACAAAAGAAGAAAGAAAAAAGATTCCTCTCAAAGATTCATCCATAAAACGAGGACAGAATGCCGTAAGATTAAAATCATCACCACCAGTAAATCACAAATCACAATACTTGCCTAAATGTTTTACTAGAAATAGACGACGGTAATAAGGGACTTTAGTCAGTTATTTCCCCTTGTATACTCTTCAAACAGGTAGGTCCAATTAGTTGGATTACTCAAATTTTACCCTTACTTTTCAATGTAAATTTGCCAAAATTAATCTTTTATAACTTTTTTGTAAATCGTTTAATTTGTTTGAAATTTAAGCCAAGTATTTTTAAGGTAAAGAACTATCTAAATTTCATCACTTATGTTAATATCTTCATTATCAAGAAAGATATTAGATGAAATATTTTATTATCCTTACATAGAACTTCAATGATAAAATCCAAGGATTCCAACTGATAGGACCTACTTACCAATTGGATTGCTTTAGATTTTATCAGGGAAAGATAACTGACTAAAGTCCCTAATTCTTGATATAATCGATGCGACCTTTGATGTCTGTAAAGACGTATTACTCGTATAAATACATGTATAACAGATTATCATCGTTTTTTTATTAGAAAACCCAAAACAATATAGTTTGATAGACGTTTCTTGATATTTTCATTATAAAACTACATTTTTCTTCCAATATCACTTATTGATTGACCCCGTTACATCAACGAATTTACCAGTTATTCTTGTCTAATATAATTGAATATGTACTAACCCCCCCCCCCTTCCCGAATTTGTATTTTATTTTAACGGTTCCACAACAAATTACAGATATTTTGTATACCAAAATGTTTTACATAATAATGAGGCTAAAAATTATCGTAATTATTTAAAAAATACTTACCGGACAATGCAGACATCAAAATTTGACCATCATCTTTAACTGTTTCCTGTACTACTTTAGCTATCTGTGAAAAGGTAACATTTTATATTTAAAAAAAAACAAGAAATGTAATGTGGAAACCACATTTAAGCCGGATTTAAAAACTAACAAAGGGAAATAATCCATAATAAAGGCAGGTAGAGTGGTGGTTACTTTCTTATTCTGTTCATCACATGGTATGTTATCATTGTATGAAGTTTCATAAAGATCTGACAATAAATGGCAGAAATATATGGTAAAGAAAAAAAATTACGCAATTGTTAACGACACCGGGCGCCCGCCCAATCGCCCGCTCGACCGACCGCCCGCCGGACCTTGTTTCGCCAAACTATTAGCCGAATTATTTCGATGGAAATCCGGCTAATAAAACGAGTGTGATTAGAATCTAGCAATAAGATTGTTACGCCGTTTAACTGATAACTATTTTCAAAAAAAAACCAAACGAAGCGGGTTGAAACCAACAAAGGTAATAACAAGTATTAGCATTTTAAAAAATGCTTGAAATCGTCGTTCAGTCGTGTATGACGTCTTCACTTTTGATGTATATATTTTGTGATTGACGGTTGACATTCATTCGGTGGAGGAGGTTACAAATAGAAAATAAATATAGCTTTCCGGTAAACAAGTCTATGCATAAGTAATTAGCTATTTTGTTCATTTTTACTTTTTTCCGATCGAAAATAGTGGCGTGAAATATTGGCCGATCGAAAATAGTGGCGTGAAATATTGTCCGCTGAAATATATAGTGGTGTGCCTTATCGTCTGCTGCATGCCCGCTACTTACTGTGCGCCAGATTGATTTCAGTCAATGATTTGTAAAACCGTATATGATCGTTATTATTTTATTATTAGACTCGCCCAAACATGAGTTAGTATTTTTTTCAATAAAGTGCGAGTTTTAAAAAGAAAACATAAATACTCTTATTAAGGGAACATTCTCTGAAATAAATGACATGAAACAATTAGTTTTGCAATTTCCTGTGCTAATATTGCAAGTACTGTCACTGCATTGATAATAATATTTTTCAGTAATACTAACAGGTAACCCGGCAAAAACATGGCGGACGACGAGGCCATTCACGCACCCCTTATTTCAATTTTTGACGTCCATTTTCTTATCATGTGATCTAAAATGAATCGTTTTGATTGGTTTAAGGTGACCGATGTCGACTACAAAATGATCAAATGGTCAAATCTTGATGATTGTATACGTCGCCGTACGTCGTTCTGGATTAAAATGTCTAACATTTGCTACTAGTGAGTGCATCATTACATTTCTATATAGTAAATCATCGAACGTACAAAGTAAGACTGAAACTATATAAATCTCACCTATTTGTTTCGTTGACCAAGAAGCTTTCCCCATGTTTGCTTTATCATTGAATTCAGAAAATGGACCAAAAACGATGCATTTATTATATTCAATTTGTAAGATAAAGATTTTTTACCCGATGAAAACTGAACATACTATTCCCCTATCAATATTATGAAATATTACAATCTAACACTGTACGATATAAACTAATGATGAGACGATATGGTCATCACACGATACGATACGTATCGATTCGAAAAGAGACGATATTATTTACGATACGATACCATACCATACCATACCATACGGATAGTCATTGTAAAATTACAAACATTTGCATAATTTTAATTGTGACTACGGGTTGTCCAAGGATTGAGTTGTCCAAACTTTGGACATAGACGTCCACAGGTTTAGTTGTCCACGGGTTGAGTTGTACCGGGTCCGTTTTACAAACAGCCACAGAAATTATATTTCTTGAACAAATACGGTAAACCTGTCGAATACTGAAAATACAGTGCCTTCCCCTGATTACGAATGTCAGGATTGTATCGCGATATAAAGCGCTGGTACACGATACGTATCGTGGCCCGAGGTATCAATATTGTATCAATATTTCGACATATCGTCTCATACCTAATATAAACTAGTCACATGACTTACTTGTGCTTCTAAATGTCTTCTATAAACTTTTATATACAAAGATGTAAGAAACTGACACACTCTAGCAGCACCACCGTGAAATTTGACCTTTATATGACCTACTGTGCACGTGACATTCTGTGGTTGTTGTTGTTGGTGGTGACGTGAGCCTTGATGATGTCTTGGTCTTGATTGTGAATTTTCTGAAATCATAATGGTAATCTCTATTACTACCTTCGGCAAACTTAGTCAAATTTCGTTCATTCAAGCAACACGCCAACTAGCACCAAATATGTCTCAGTCCCATAAAATCGTGGCTTGTTACGGACCCGTACGTGCAGACAGTCGTAGGCCGTGTGAAGCCTTGCGAATCAAGGTGACGGTATGCACATGGTACAAAACAACACACTCGTACGGAGCCGTAGCTGGAAGAAATGCATGTTTAAAATCCATACTCTGCTACGATTTTGTTCACGATTTGACTCTGAAACTGAAACGTGTATCCTGGGCTCAACTAACGGACCCTTGTAAAATAGTAACAGTCAGCACGGATACGCAAGAGTTTGTAGGGGTCCTTGCGGAGGGCGCCCGTACGGTAATGAAATGCCATGTTCATATGTACATGTATAGATCTGTGTTTGTAGAGAAATATAGTTAATCGGTCAAATACACAATGCTTTAGGTGAATTTTTTAACTTGGTGTGTAGATCTAACATAAGGCGAGTCTAGTTGTCAAAAAAAGGGATTAATTAATGTATTCGGAAGTTTTCAAATAGTATCTTTATAAAAAGTGAGTAAAATCTACATTTTTATCTAATGAGCCAAAATACTGAACAATTAATTGTATTTTCTTAAGAATAAATACTTAAAAACTGCACCACAACATCGCCGACTTACGTGTACTGCGCTAGTAAGATAAAATTTCTTGCTCAAGGAAACAACGGTAGGTTTTGGATGGGTTTCGAACCAACCCGGTGCTGGCTATCCAATAAATACCAGTCCAACGTCGTAACCGCTCGGCCACGTCTGTTCCTTTTGTCTATACTCATATACATAGACTAAAAACATTGATGATAATGTTGTCTATTGTGTGAATGCAAACTCAATTACAGTCTTAATCCTAAAACGTTCGTTATCAAAAAATGATGTGTTTAGTTTGCATAGAAAGTGAAATAGGAAACTGGAGACTTGTTACTAACTTCAAGTGCATTAAATAAAAGGCGTAAAACAAAAATCACGCCAAGCAGCAAACATGTAGATGACTTAATAAACTACCTGATGAGTTGTCTCTGATTGATAGACATATGGCACCTAAATCAAATATAAATTCTCCTGTTTTATTATAACCAAGTCTGAAATTCATAAAATAACATTTATGATTGAAAGAAATATTTGACAACAAATGAAATTCATAATAAACAACAAATATAACAGTTTATTAAGTTTTCTCTGACACAGCCGACTTTATTTGGGGGGAAGCCGTAGCAACACATTGTATAGGTTATATCACGGCGGTCAGTCCACCTACTCACTGTTCCTGGAAAGACTAATTCTCTAATTTGAGCTGTTAACCAACTACTAGGCACATACTTCCGTCAGTGACTGACTACTGCCCTACATGATTTCGAATTAGAGGTAGAAGGGATAAAAATATTTCATAACCAAGCTCCAGAAAGTATGCCCCGCTAGGGAATCAAACCTACGATCCCTCGATCAGTAGACATGTGCGCTACCGACTGAACTAGCCGGGTGGGCGGACTTTCTTGATAATACTGAACGATAAAAGTGACAAAACAAAATCAACCGCACAGTCTCTTTTAAGTAAATATATCTCCGATATGTTTCTTACGTGTACCAGATAGTGTTCAAATAATAAAAGTGTCAACTTATTTTTGTAGATAATTATAATTCAATGTAAAGTTATATTTGGATAGAAATAACTCCCAAAATATCAACCTATCATATATATCATTTGAAAACAAAATATGACATTCTGATACTGTAAACAACCGTAAACATAAGCTATCACTTCACAGTAAATCATATCATATACACCAAATCATTTTGAGTGGCCCTTTGAGTGTTGACAATGTCTGATATTGATCAAGTCTTGTTTTATGATTAATAAAATTTGTCTGGTAAGTACGTGCCTTGCTTAATCAAGTACATAGAAACACTTTTTATGTTAGGTCTGTGAAGTTAGCTATCTATTGTCTATTCTCTATTCAAAAGTCTATTCGCACAATAGACAGCTATGTATTGAGAAATCTATTCATTCAGAAATCTATTCGCATTTACTGTATACATAGATATAGGTAAGTTCAAATATCTGTACAAATATCTGTTCACAAACAGCCGAAAAGACAGCTATCTATTCGGAAGTCTATTCAGAAGTCTATTCGAAAAAAGTCAGTATTGCAATCAAACAGATTTAGAAGTCTTTTCGTGGAATACTTAAAGAGACAAATGTCCATTCAAAAGACTTTTCAGAAGTTTATTCGCAAATACATAGTAATGCAATCTGAATGAGCAAGGTTTCTATTCCAAGAATGCAAGCGACAAATGTTCATTCAAAAGTCTTTTCAAATCTCTATTCGCAAAATCATATATATGCTTTAAGAATGTGTCTGTAGTCTATTATAAAGTTTTGAATGGAGAGCTGTCCATTCAAATGTCTATTCAGAAGTCTATTCGCAAAATCATGTATATGCATTCAGAATGAGTCAGAAGTCTTTTATAGAGTTTCGAATAGAGAGCTGTCCATTCAAAAGTCTATTCAGAAATCTATTCGCAAAATCATATATATACATTAAGAATGGGTCAAAGTCTACCATAAAGTTGCGAATAGACAGATGTCCATTCAAATGTCTATTCAGAAGTCTATTCGCAAAATCATGTATATGCCTTCAGAATGAGTTTGAAAAATTTATAGAAATCGAATAGAGATCTATCCATTCAAAAGTCTATTCAGAAGTCTATTCGCAAAATCTGGTAAATGCGTTAAGAATGAGTTAGAAGTCTATGATACAGTAGCGCATACACAGCTGTCCATTCAAATGTCTATTCAGAAGTTTATTTGCAAAATCATATATATGTATTTAGAATGTGTCAGATGTTTATTATAAAATTGCGAATAGAGAGATGTCCATTCAAATGTCTGTTTAGAAGTCTATTCCAAAAAAGTTAGTAATGCAATCAAACAGATTTAAAAGTCTTTTCGTGGAATACGTAAAAAGACAAATGTCCATTCAAAAGTCTTTTCAGAAATTTATTTGCAAATATATAGTAATGCAATCTGAATAAGCAAGGTTTCTATTCCAAGAATGCAAGCGACAAATGTCCATTCAAAAGTCTTTTCGGATCTCTATTCGCAAAATCATATATATGCTTTAAGAATGTGTCTGTAGTCTATCATAAAGTTTTGAATAGAGAGCTGTCCATTCAAATGTCTATTCAGAAGTCTATTCGCAAAATCATGTATATGCATTCAGAATGAGTCAGAAGTCTTTTATAGAGTTTCGAATAGAGAGCCGTCCATTCAAAAGTCTATTCAGAAATCTATTCGCAAAATCATATAAATGCATTAAGAATGGGTCAGAAGTCTTTTATAGAGTTTCGAATAGAGAGCTATCCATTCAAAAGTCTATTCAGAAATCTATTTGCAAAATCATATATATGCATTAAGAATGGGTCAAAGTCTACCATAAAGTTGCAAATAGACAGATGTTCATTCAAATGTCTATTCAGAAGTCTATTCGCAAAATCATGTATATGCATTCAAAATGTGTCAGAAGTCTCTTATAGAGTTTCAAATAGAGAGCTGCCAATTCAAATGTCTATTCAGAAGTCTATTCGCAAAATCATGTTTATGCATTCAGAATGAGTCAGAAGTCTTTTATAGAGTTTCGAATAGAGAGCTGTCCATTCAAAAGTCTATTCAGAAATCTATTCGCAAAATCACATATATGCATTAAGAATGGGTCAAAGTCTACCATAAAGTTGCGAATAGACAGATGTCCATTCAAATGTCTATTCAGAAGTCTATTTGCAAAATCATGTATATGCATTCAGAATGAGTTTGAAAAATTTATAGAAATCGAATAGAGAGCTATCCATTCAAAAGTCTATTCAGAAGTCTATTCGCAAAATCTGGTAAATGCGTTCAGAATGAGTTAGAAGTCTATAATACAGTAGCGCATACACAGCTGTCCATTCAAATGTCTATTCAGAAGTCTATTTGCAAAATCATATATATGTATTTAGAATGTGTCAGATGTTTATTATAAAGTTGCGAATAGAGAGATGTCCATTCAAATGTCTATTTAGAAGTCTATTCCAAAAAAGTCAGTAATGCAATCAAACAGATTTAAAAGTCTTTTCGTGGAATACGTAAAAAGACAAATGTCCATTCGAAGTCTATTCAGAAGTCTATTCGCAAAATCATATATATGCATTAAAATGTGTCTAAAGTGTACTATAAATTTGCTAATAGACAGATGTCCACTCAAATGCCTATACAGAAGTCCATTCGCAAAATCATGTATATGAATTCAGAGTAAGTCAGTAGTCTTTCATAGAGTTTCGAATAGAGAGATGTCCATTCAAAAGTCTATTCAGAAGTCTATTGGCGAAATCTGGTAAATGTGTTCAGAATGAGTCAGAAGTCTATTATACATTTGCGAATGCACAGCTGTCCATTCAAAAGTCTATTCAGAAGTCTATTCGCAAAGTCATATATATACATTAAGAATGTCTGAAGTTAATTATTAAGTAGCGAATAGACAGATGTCCATTCAAATGTATATTCAGAAGTCTATTCGAAAATTACGTATATGCATTCAGAATGAGTTAGAAGTCTTTACAAAGTAGCAAAAAGGCAGCTGTCCATTCAAAAGTCTATTCAGAAGTCTATTCGCCAAATCATATATATGCAGTTAAAATGTGCCAGAAGTCTATTTAAAGATTAGCGAATAGACAATTATTCTTGCAAATGTCTTTTCAGAAGTATATTCGCAAAATCATACATTTGCATTTAAAATGTGTCAAAAGTCTATTCAAAGAGTAGCGAATAGACAGCTGTCTATTCAAATGTCTATTCAGAAGTCTATTTGCAAAATCATGTATATGCATTCAGAATGTGTCAGAAGTGTTTTTCAATGTCGCAAATAGATTGTTGTCCATTTAAATGTCTATTCAGAAGTGTATTCGCAAAAACTTTTGTATACATATAGAATGTATCACAAGTCTATTATAGAGTTGTGAATAGACAGATGTCCATTCAAATGTTTAATCAGATATTTATTCGCAAAATCATGTATATGCATTCACAATGAGTCAGAAGTGTATTATAGACTTTCGAATAGACAGCTGTCCATTCAAAAGTCTTTTCAGAAGTTTATTCGCAAAACCTGGTAAATGCGTTCAGAATGAGTCAGAAGTCTATTATAAAGTTGCAAATAGACAGATGTCCATTCAAATGTCTATTCAGAAGTCCATTCGCAAAATCTGGTAAATGCGATCTGAATGAGTCAGAAGTCTATTACACAGTCGAGAATACACAGATGTCCATTCAAATGTCTACTCAGAAGTCTATTGGCAAAATCATTTATATGCATTCAGAATGAGTCAGAAGTCTTTTATAGAGTTTTGAATAGACAGATGTCCATTCAAATGTCTATTCAGAAGTCTATTCCAAAAGAGTCAGTAATGCAATCAAACATATTGAAAGTCTTTTCGTGGAATATGAAAAGAGGCAAATGTCCATTCAAAAGTCTATTCAGAAGTCTATTTGCAAATTATATATATGCATTAAAAATGTGTCCTAAGTCTATTATAAAGTTGCGAATAGACACCTGCCCATTTAAATGTCTTTTCAGAAGTCTATTTGGAATTTATGTTAATCGATTCAGAATGTGTCAGGTGTTATTGTGATAGACCTGCCATGTTTATTGAAGTTTGCGTGCTTTGCCTGAATTAAGTAAGTTTCTTAATTCTCGTAAACATAAATGAATCTCCCGAATATTTCGGCAATTGTAGGTGAAGGTCGATTTGCCTTTCCATATCGTCGTAATTTTGCCGATTCTGTAAACCAAATCGAGCCGGTAAATCTGGTTCAAACAAGGTCACTGGTACCGTAGATTACACAAGTGCAAATGCAAATTCGGTAACCAGTGCTGGTTTTATTCGAGGAAGCGCCATTGCTTGAGACATGCTAATATTTCGAAGTTTGTAGGTAGAAACATTTGAATTTCATATTAAATCGTAAACAAAGTGTTATTATCCACAAGAAAAATAAGCGCCAAAGTAACTACTTTAAATTTACATTTAAGTGATTGAGCCTGTAAAAATGTTATTTTTGTTTTATAAGAAACACAATTTTACGCCATTTTGTTAAGTTCTTTTGACAGTTCTACAGCGTGACGTAAATCGTGGTGTTTTCTCACAGGTCCGTGCTTGTTGTATATATATATATATATATATAATGTCATTCGGAACTACCTCGGCGATTTTCCACGCAAATACACTTCGGATATCACGAGGAGCTAAAGTAGTTCCAACATAGAATCTAGCCTCGTTCCCGACGTTTACTCAATAGAACACAGGCGCACACCATAAATGACGGACGATTATGGGCAGTTTAAAGCTCTTCAATGCCTGTAACTGATATCCACTCACATCGCACACAGATCTGCCATGTTGATTGTTTACATCGGCACTACTTAACCTGTGAGGTTAATCGCCTGATCTCATTACTTTGTTGATTTCTACCACGATTGATATCCGAGGTGTATCTTCGTAGATGATCGCCGAGGTCGTTCCGAATGATATAATGTTTTCATCTTGTAACCGAAATGAAAAGGGTAGACAAAAATCAATTAGAAGTATTAATCTCATGCAAATAGTTGTTTTTAAAAGTCCGTAAGACCTGATTACAAAAAAGAAGTAATTCAGCTGCCGAGAGAAGACTTACTACCAGGAGAAAAATAGAAATCTTGCTTTGAATAGAAAAAAGTAGACCTTCTTCAAAGAGCATGTCTATTCACAAACCCAGCAAATTATTCTGACACATTAAAATGCATATGAATGATTTTGCAAAGGACTTCTAACAAATAATTTGAATATGTCTATTTATCACTTTTCAAAAAGAAACTTCTGCTACATTCTGAATGCGAACTACTGTTTGCAAATAGGACAGCAGTCTATTCCTAAACCTATAATTGACTAGTGACACATTCTTTATGCATATAAAGATTTTGCAAATGGACTTCGGAATAGACATTTGAACGGACGACAATCTATTCACAACTTTTTTATAAACTTCAGACTCATTCTGGCATATTCTAACTGCATATATATGATTTTGCTAATAAACTTCCGAATAGACATTTGTATGGACAGCTCTCTATTCGCAACTTTATAATAGACTTCAGAATCATTCTGAATGCATATACATGATTTTGCGAATAGACTTCTGAATAGACATTTGAATGGACATCTGTCTATTCACACAACTTTATAATAGACTTCTGACACATTCTTTATGCATATATATAATTTTGCGAATAGACTTCTGAATAGACATTTGAATGCATAGCTCTCTATTCGAAACTCTATTAAAGACTTCAGTCACATTCTTAATGCATATATATGATTTTGCGAATAGACTTCTGAATAGACATTTGAATGGACAGCTCTCTATTTGGAACTCTATAAGAGACGTCTGACTCATTTTGAATGCATATACATGATTTTGCGAATAGACTTCTGAATAGACATTTGAATGGACATCTGTCTATTCACGCACCTTTATAATAGACTTCAGTCACATTCTTAATGCATATATATGATTTTGCGAATAGACTTCTGAATAGACATTTGAATGGACAGCTCTCTATTTGGAACTCTATAAGAGACTTCTGACTCATTTTGAATGCATATACATGATTTTGCGAATAGACTTCTGAATAGACATTTGAATGGACATCTGTCTATTCACGCACGTTTATAATAGACTTCAGTCACATTCTTTATGCATATATATGATTTTGCGAATAGACTTCTGAATAGACTTTTAAATTGACAGATCTCTATTCGCATTTATATAATAGACTTCAGACTCATTCTAAATGCATATACATGATTTTGCGAATAGACTTTTGAATAGACATTTGAATGGACATCTGTCTATTCGCAACTTTATAATAGACTTTAGTCACATTCTTAGTGCAAATATATGATTTTGCAAATAGACTTCTGAATAGAATTTCGAATGGACAGCTCTCTATTGGCAACTTTATAATAGACTTTAGTCACATTCTTAATGCATGTATATGATTTTGCGAATAGACTTCTTAATAGACTTTTGAATGGACAGCTCTCTATTCGAAACTCTATCAAAGACTTCTGACTCATTCTGAACGCATTTACCAGGTTTTGCGAATAGACTTCTGAATAGACTTTTGAATGGACATCCGTCTATTCGAAACTCTATAATAGACTTCAGACACATTCTAAATGCATATATATGATTTTTCGAATAGACTTCTGAATAGACATTTGAAAGGACATCTATCTATTTGAAACTATATAAAAGGCTTCTGACTCATTTTGAATGCATATATATGATTTAGCGAATCGACTTCTGAATAGACATTTGAATAGACAGCTCTCTATTCGCAACTTTATAATAGACTTCTGACTCATTTTGAATGCATATACATGATTTTGCGAATAGACTTCTGAATAGACATTTGAATGGACATCTGTCTATTCGCAACTTTATAATAGATTTAGTCACATCCTTAATGCATATATATAATTTTGCGAATAGACTTCTGAATAGACATTAGAATGGACAGCTCTCTATTCGCAAATTAATAATAGACTTCAGTCACATTCTTAATGCATGTATATGATTTTGCAAATAGACTTCTGAATAGACATTTGAATGGACAGCTCTCTTTTCGCAACTTAATAATAGACTTCAGTCACATTCTTAATGCATGTATATGATTTTGCGAATAGTTTTCTGAATAGACTTTTGAATGGACAGCTCTCTATTCGAAACTCAATAATAGACTTCAGTCACATTCTGAATGCATATAGATGATTTTGCGAATAGACTTCTGAATAGACATTTGAATGGACATCTGTCTATTTGCAACTTTATAATAGACTTCTGACTAATTTTGAATGCATATATATGATTTTGCGAATAGTCTTCTGAATATACTTTTGAATGGACAGCTCTCTATTCGAAACTCTATAATAGGCATAAGAATCATTCTGAAGGTATATACATGATTTTGCGAATAGTCTACTGAATAGACATTTGAATAGACATCTGTCTATTCGCAACTTTATCATAGACTTCAGTCACATTCTTAATGCATAGATATGATTTTGCGAATAGACTTCTGAATAGACATTTGAATGGACAGCTCTCTATTCGCAACTTTATAATAGACTTCAGTCACATGCTTAATGCATATATATAATTTTGCTAATAGACTTCTGAATAGACTTTTGAATGGACAGCTCTCTATTCGTAACTCTATAAAAGACTTCTGACTCATTCTGAACGCATTTACCAGGTTTTGCGAATAGACTTCTGAATAGACATTTGAATGGGCAGCTTTCTATTCGAAACTCTATAAAAGACTTCTGACTCAATCTGAATGCATATACATAATTTTGCGAATAGACTTCTGAATGGACATTTGAATGGACATCTTTTTATTTGCAACTTCATGATAGACTTCAGACACATTCTCAATGCAAATATATTATTTTTCGAATAGACTTCTGAATAGACATTTGAATGGACAGCTCTCTATTCGAAACTCTATAAAAGACTTTTGACTAATTCTGAATGCATATACATGATTTTGCGAATAGACTTCTGAATAGACTTTTGAATAGACATTTGAATGGACATTTGTCTATTCGCAACTTTATAATACACTTCAGACACATTCTTAATAATTTTGCGAATAGACTTCTAAATAGACTTTTGAATGGACAGCTCTCTATTCGAAACTCTATAAACGATATCAGACTCATTCTGCAGGCATATACATGATTTTGCGAATAGACTTCTGAATAGACATTTGAATGGACATCTGTCTATTTGCAACTTTACAATAGACTACAGACACATTCTTAATGCATATATATGATTTTGCGAATAAACTTCTGAATAGACTTTTGAATGGACATCTCTCTATTCGAAACTCTATAATAGACTTCTGCCTCATTCTGAACGCATTTTCGATTTTTTCGAATAGACTTTTGAATAGACTTTGAATGGACATCTTTCTATTCGCTACTTTAAAATAGACGTCAGACACATTCTAAATGCGTATTTGCATATGATGTTGCGAATAGACTTCTGAATAGACATTTGAATGACAGCTGTGTATTTGCTACTGTTTGTTAGTTCTGACTCATTCTGAACGCATTCACCAAATTTTGCGAATAGATTTCTGAATAGACTTTTGAATGGACAGCTCTCTATTCGAACTCTATAATAGACTTCTGACCCATTCTGGACGCATTCACCAGATTTTGCGAATAGACTTCTGAATAGACATTTAAATGGACATCTGTCTATTTGCAACTTTAAAATAGACTACAGACAAATTCTTTATGCATATATATGATTTTGCGAATAGTCTTCTGAATAGACTTTTGAATGGACAGCTGTCTATTTGAAAATCTATAATAGAATTCTGACTCATTCCGAATGCATTCACCAGATATTTTAAATAGTCTTTTGAATAGACATTTGAATGGATATCTATCAATTCCCAACTTAATAATAGACTTCAGACACAGTCTTAAGGCACATATATGATTTTGCGAATAGATATCCGAAAAGACATTTGAATGGACATTTGTCCCTGGATTTTTGGGAATAGACATCTTGATCATTAAGATTTCATTACTATGTTTTTGCGAATAAACTTCTGAATAGACTTTTGAAAGGACATTTGTCTCTTTGCGTATTGCACGAAAAGACTTTTAAATCTGTTTGATTGCATTACTGTTTTTTTTCGAATAGACTTCGGAATAGACTTTTGAATGGACATTTGTCTATTTATGTATTCTATGAAAAGACTTTTAAATATGTTTTATTGAACTAGTGCTTTTTTTCGAATAGACTTCTGAATAGATTTCCGAATAGACAGCTGTCTTTTCGGCATTTTGTGTACAGATTTTTGTACAGATATTTGAACTTTCCTATATCAATGTATACAGTAAATGCGAATAGATTTCTGCATGAATAGATTTCTCAATACATAGCTGTCCATTGAGCGAATAGACTTTTGAATAGAGAATAGACAATAGATCGCTAACTTCACAGACCTTTTTATGTTGAAGTATGACAGTACAAAAAAGAAGGCTCATTTAAACAAACAAATTACAGAGAATTGCAATTCAGCAGTTAAATAGTCTGATCCATTATTTATGTGCTCTTGTTTTTTACTTTACCCTGAAAAGTTAACAGTAAGGTATAATTAATTAAAACGAGGTCAATTTTATTTTCATTAAACGTGACCACAAGCACAACATTTTCCAAATGGAGATTCTAGGTTCGCATAAAAATTCGATATTCAAAATTAATTATCCTCCTGGAGAAGGGTTGTCATCTCATATGTTTAATACTGGTATAGACAAGTGCTCAAGAAAGCTGGATAGTTTCAGAGCGGTCAGTATCATTACTAGGGATGAATACATTCTATAAATAGACGGTGAAGATATCACCTCTATACTAACACGCATAACGATCTCCAATCATCCGCAATTTACTTCCGCGTCAAGTAGTTCCGCGTATGAATACAAATATCAAAGAAAATCGTTGTTGTGAATTACTTTGTTGGCATTTTTTCGCCAAATATAACTACTAAAATGTAAAATAATGACCGCCTATAGCTACAGGAATATTAATCTATATATACTAAGTACTTTTAAACCTCTGTAGGTATAGGTACATAGTTAAACCGTGTACTCTACTTTCGAATTCAAATTAATGTGTAAAGAATGACAGATGTAAACACGTTATGATGAAGGTTTAACTTCCAGTTAAAAAGTTTAATTTGATGAGGATAGTTGGATGGATAGTCAAATTTTATTGAGTAAACACAAAATTCATACTCTATTTGTTCAGATTACTTGAAGGGGGAAATTGTTAGAATGTAAACATTACCACGTGCTTTCAGGTAAATAAACAGTTTACCCGTGATGCGCGGCGTCTCCGTACAGAGGTCAGTCAGACCGTTTGTGTACAGAATGGGGATGAATACCGTAAGAATCGAAACAATACCGGTACCAATGAAACGATACGGTATTTTAAACGATACCAATATGTAACTACAGTACAAATTACGATGTTTAAATACAAATACATTGTAATAAAATATACTCATAATACTTGTATCTCGATGTAAGTTTTAATCAGTATTTTTATGTAAGAATGAGAGCATATCCGTTGTATAAGAACGTTGTTGAAACACTATTTAAATCTACTTAGACTTTTCAAACCAGAACAAATTCAGTGCTTTCAGCGCTTTGATTTAAATACCGGTACCAAAACGAAACGGTATTTACAGGACAAATTTGAAGCGATACCGATACTGGTACCGGTACCAGGTACTGGTTTATATCCCTGTACTGCACATTACCTAATAACAAGTGTTTACAAACGGCGTAAAATCTATTGAATTTGATTAAATACAATACATTGTATTTCCAATTTCATTAAAATCAGACGTTATTTTCGCTGCAAAAGAAATTAACCCATACACGTAAACCGTTAGATTAATATTAGCTGAAATGTAGCGGAGCGTTGAGTAGTCTTGATTCTAATAATTTTGGTACCTTTCTCAAAATGGAGTATCAATGAAAACAAGACATAACTAAGTCTTGTAGTAATAACCACTAAAGCAGACTTTATAAAAGCATTGGACAGAGAGTCTGATACAACATACTTTGTATCAGTCTAATAAAGTATCATGTATGATTCAACTGTCTAACGAATAGTAAATACCATTTTCTTTTCATTTAACTAAGTTTGTAAGCGTGTAAGAATATAATGGCTGGTACATAGTTTTCAACAGGGCCTACATACTGCAAAAAATGACACGCCAACTTTTCTAAAAACCAATTAATGCAGCAATTTAAATTAAAAGCACAAGTCAAAAGTACACCCACTTACACGAACAATGATAGCAACTCAAGGGCTGATCCAGCGGGGGCTCAGGGGGGTCCGGACCCCACGCTAGAATTTGGAAAATGTACATGTCCATTAGTGTGTTTCTTGCTTGTAAGTCATTTTTAAGTACATGTAGTATGAATCAATTTTTCTCGGTGCTTAATAAAGATTTAATGGTTATATAGCTTTTATTATCAATATGTTGCATTTTTTCTGCAAAATGTGTATAATGTGGTTGTGGTTCGAGGTTCGGACCCCCCCCCCCCCCCCCAGAAAAAAATCCTCAATCCGCCCCTGCAACTACATCTGACAGAAAGAAACCATTATACAGTCTCCAATTTTCTTGTAACATATTTTACCAGTTATATGTAATGAATCAAAAACTAATGAACAATGCTGTCACCACACCTACACTATTTCCTAAAACTTTACCCATCGTCGTTTTAAGTTTAGTTTACTTTTGTTTAAATCAATATTTTATTAAGATCATAGACAATGATAAACCGTACAATGACGTTATTTTAAGTTTCACACAATAACTGAGAATTTCAATACTGTAAGGAACAGCTGCCAATGTCATATATATAATAAAGACTATATTTATTTCACCAAATGTCGAGTCTAACATACATTAACCTTAGACACTCCCTCATTAGCCAACACCTATGGGAAATTCATACTTTATGGAGAACAAGTATGGCAAGATGCCTTTACGTAAAATGATATAAAAACATGAATTGTTGCACGTTTGTCTGGTGTATGCAGTGAAACTAATATTATGCGAACAAATATTTCATTTAATTTATAAGTAATGACTAACTGCATGCGCTTATCCAGTGTTAAATCAAAGTACTGGCGCGTTCGAGAAACGATGACTTGAACTTATTTATTATTTTGTTAAATACGGTGCATCACTTTCCCATTCAAAAGTAAAGCAAAACGGGGATACATTTTCAATCATTTCTCGAATCTCACGTGATTTTCCAGCCATGCAATTTTGGGTACTGTAAAATCGCGAACATAACTTGTCTTATGCAAATTTGAGCTGAATATTATAATAACTGTCCATTTGGCCGTGGAAAAGATCAATTCTGTCAAGTTTAGGGTCACTAACCAGAATGTAGCTTATTACACGTAACGTGCCTATTATTTGATATTTCATACGTGTATTCTGTATTACTACCTTCTGAATTATATGTTTGGGTCATTTAAATCAGTTTTGAATTTTACAAGTATTATTCATTATCATAGGAAAATATTATTTTCAGTATATGTTTACATCATATTGGATAATACAGTGTTATACTTAAAATGAACTTACACTCCTGGTCTATGTAATAAATATTTTCCTATAAGCCTGAGAGCTCCATTATTTGCCACAAATAAACCATCGACATTTGATACTTTAGGCCAATGTACATGTACTACCTTCATTCTGTAAAACACAAAATGACATAACAAATACGTATACAATAAGGTATAGTGCGTACAAAAAAAAACAAAACGTGTTTTGGTAAACATTAAAAAAGAGACAATTCATTTCAATGGTAGGCTAAACCACCACCACTTGGTAAATCATGCTTGTAATGGTAGACCGCTTTACCATACAACAACAAGACACTCATAAAACATATCACAATTGTTTATGTTATTTTCATCCTGAGCATCCCTCTTCGTGGATTAGTTCATTGTATTGCTATCATAAACAGTGGTTTTTTGGGGGGTTTTTTTTCGAATTATATAATTTGTACAAAAAACAATACACTATTTATATAAACAAAACAATGAACTAACCCTGAACGACAGTTAAGATTCATACAAAACAAGCAGTTCACCAGCAGCGTGTTCAGTAACGACTGTTAGCAAACGTTACGGATACGGGACAACTCAACCCGTATACAACTCAACACATGGATAACTCAACACACAGTTGGGACAACTCAAACCGTTAGTGATGTATTGAGTTTTCTCGGGTTGAGTTGTCTTCGGGTTGAGTTGTCCCGAACCTAACGTTACGGAACAATTCGGAACGTCTGGGGTAATTGAACACGCTGCTAAATTCCTTATTCCTTATGTACTAGACTCTCATACTCTGTATAACAATAGTTATGAGTTTAAATTTACTTCAAATCCTCTACACACAAAAATTTGCACATTACCTCGTTTGTCGCTCGATTTATTTTTTGTGCAAAGGATTTGGATTGACGATCATCTCACAGTATAAATTGTGATCACTTGCCAATGGCATAGAAATTTAGTAGTTATTTTTTCGCTAATTAATGCCAATCTATTATTTTTCTGGAA
Source organism: Mactra quadrangularis (assembly GCA_025267735.1). NCBI lineage: Eukaryota > Metazoa > Mollusca > Bivalvia > Venerida > Mactridae > Mactra > Mactra quadrangularis. The sequence goes on from CM046303.1 coordinate 28,678,557, forward strand.
AAAAATATTTTTATTTATGTGTACCTGTTTATTGGTTATTGTATATCAGGTGATTATAGACCCAGTACACACAACTCCCACTTCTCAAAAAAGAGCAAACATATCATTATTGTTGACATGTAACAATGGACACATTCCACAAGGCGAGCGCTTTGTATCGCTACATAGCGATTTCCTACATGTATGGAACGGTCTGCTACGATCTCGAGAGCAAATTGAATCGTTAGCTAGCAATACGTAGCAAGTTTTTCTTACTAGCCGTATCATTCGAAACACTTCTGCTTATTTCAAAATGGCTGCCCCCTGTGGGAACGTGTTTCTTTTTTAAGAGTACTGATATATATTTTATTCAACCCATATATTCGTCAGAGTGGTAAAATAGAATAATAATGGTGATAATCGATTTAAATATTTCTCATTTGTTACAATTCTGAACTTTTTGTTTGAGAAAGTCGCCATCTTGGATTTGAGACTGAGCTTGAAGCAAACCGTTCCATAGACGTCTTATGCTACAAAAAAATGCTTCCAAAAAGCGCTAGCTAGCAATCGCCTTGTGGAACTTACCCAATTTTACAGTGAGGGGTCAGCTTACTGGAAAGTAATTTCTAAACGACACCACACAACGACGTATATTTATGAAATAGAAATTCTTACTCTGTAAAACTATAAGTAACTTTTCCAACTTGTCCTGTTTGGTCAGGAACATTATGCTCCAATAACATATCTTGTAAATTCTCCATGAGTTAAGACTGTTTGATATCTGGTTACACATGTAGAGAAATATGTAGACAGTTCTGAAATATATATAATTATTTATTGGAGTTTACGCCGTGTCAACACAATTTAGGTCATTTTACGGCGTCCAGCGCACCTAACCTAGCTTTCCTGGACCATTGTCTATAACCAGTACTCACCTACCCTTCCACAAGGCCGGAAAATTCTCCATATTATCTAATCAATGGAGGAAAATCGACATTATTGTCAATTTTCATGGAAGGGTATAGCCTCCCCGGGTTGGATTCGAACCCGCACCCCCTCGGGCACGAGATTCCAAATCCCGGCGCACTACCAACTGCGCTATCGATCCGGGTTATATACAAGTAACAGGTCGTACTCTAATACTTAGATTTGATTAATGATCAATTTATTTTATCCATTGTCAAATGGTCCAGAAACTTCATTTAGAATTCTCAAGAGTCTTTATTAAATTATTATTATATTGTTAATGGCCGACCTCGTTAGGGTTTGAGTTTTTTCGAGTTGAAATTTTTGTACCGTGTTTCATACTTTATATAAATAGATAATATTCATGGTCTGCGCTTTGAAACTATGAACCTATACGATTGAAGAGTTATATTTAATATATTTAAAGGTGCAGTTAAAGTGCCATCAGGGTGCTAGTAGTTTTGATTGTCACACAGTAATAAATCTACATTAAGTGGTCTACTAAACGCGGTTGTACCCCTAATATATATGTGTAAGGCAAAGATTTAAATCGTAAAAATGGTCGGTGGGAACTCAGAGTGGTCGCTTATTGCAAATGGTCGCTTTGAAGACGTGTCGCTTGAGCAAGATTTACTGTATACGTTACGTTTGAAAATCAAAGGAATCACTTGACATATCCCTGTCCATTTTACTTATCACAAGATGACATTATAGAAGCAACTAAATCATGTATCTGATGTCACCCTGTACATGTTATAAAACTACTTTTGGTAAGCAACAAAACCCTTATAAAATACTTTACAATGTACACGTCTTATTCTCTTCCATTTTTTAAAAAATCCAAAGAAATAAATACATACAAACTATGTGTCATAGCAATCTTCTATTACTGGTAAAACAGATCAATAACAAATGAAATGATTGACTGTACAGTATCTATGAATTCAAAACAAAATTGTGTTGATTAAATAATGTGAATTCAAATTCTCTCTAGCTATATAGCTGCACTTTGTATCGGAAAAGTCATTTTACACATTAAAGTATACCAGAATAGGAATCTGTTAGGGACACAACGGAGAACAATTTGTATAAACATTATGCCCTACTAACAGGGTTTTGTCACCCTGGTATCTACCGCCTATAGAAAATAGTATTCAAACTATTTATAATATACATTTTTAATTTAATAGAATCTAAGTATTATCAGCATATCTGGGACGTCCTGAGAGTACGATAGGTTGGATTTTCAATAACTGTGAAATAAGTAAAACGAGAATAGGATACAAATTATGTCAACATTCAAATACATCGCTATCGGTATCTTTCAGCATTATGTACTACTTTGTTTACCATTTAATGTCTCAAGTATTATAACAAATCATCTGTGAACGTTCTATGATGTCAACAGTAATCTGTGATTTAAGCAAGTGATATAGAAGTATCCCATTCATACGAAAAACGCGATTTTTATATTATTTTTTGTCACAACATCGCCACATACCTTCATTTACGTTTCAAATAGTACAAAACCAGCCTAAATCCAATTTTTTGCTATATTTTCCTTTATTATTCATGAAAAACAGAACTAAATGATGTCAATACATATTCGCCGTATGCTTTTCGGATAAATCGATATGATGAAAGATGAATCAAGCAAAGCTTCTCGGTGTTTTCCGATGAATACCGAATGGTATCGATTAATGTGTTTCCGTTATCGTCTGCACAAATAAAATCCCGACTTCTTTTATTTGATCAGTTCACTGTCCTATTAGATTTTCTAGTTATGGGGAGCCGATTTTCATTTCGCTAAAGAATAAATGACGAGTAGTTGTGTTGTAGACAGTCCGGTTATAAAAGGAAGAGTTAATTTATATGTTATTGGTCTTTTGTAGTTCACAGCGGATAAAACGAGTAAATCTCACATCTAGAAATATTTAAAGTTAAAGAGGGTAGATGTAGTTTTTTATTAACTGGAATATCTTTTGTAAAAGCTGTAAATCCATATTTAGTATATTTACTCCACGTCCCACGGCTATGGCAATGGAGGGTGTGCTAAATCTATTTTTTACGTCACTTATCCCCGTAAACAGTCCATAATAATAGAAGATTGGTCAATGTTTTATTTGTTTTGGGATACATATTTAGTTAAATAGGACTGGTGTAGGAATTGTTAATTTGTCTAAAGCCACTTGTACTTTAATCTAGAACTATTCAGAAATAGCACTTTGAACTTTTTGGCCAGAGTCGCGGTACGTTTTCTGCTAGCATATCAGGAGAGAAGTACTCAAACTACTCAGTACAATGTACTCAGACTACTTCTGGATTCGGTAAATTTTTGGAAAAGGGTCTGAAATACGGTAAATATATTTGTTCAGGACTGAAGTCCCGAACAAATAAAAATTAAAACGGTTAAAATGTGAAGGTTGTCTCCTTATATTTTAGTAGCCGTCAAAAAAATGAATGAATTAACAATGCATTTATATCATGTATGGTACCGGTGGCCTTGACCCTTGTTTATTTATAAGACATATTCAGCATTTTTGGGGACTATCAGCCCAAACAAATTAGAATAGCATAATTTCAGCCTCTGTTTTCCTTAGGTACCGAATTCACAAGTTGTAAATTACTCCGCCACTCACTTAAGCAGACGATGAGTTGAAGGTGTTGCTCTTGGGGGAAATTGCTTCCGGGTAGTTGTAGACTACAAAAGTAGATCTGAGAATTTGGTTTAACCGCACTGTTTATATAAACAAAACAATAAACTAATCCACGACAAGGGATGCTCAGGATGACAATAACATATATAATTTTGAATTTTTTTTTGTGTGTCTTGTTGGAGTAATGGTAAATCGGTCTATCATTACAAGCACAATTGACCAAGGGGTAATGGTTTAACCGCCTTGCTATTTTGTTAAATGAATTATGCAACTTTTATTTTCAATACTACCTACCTCTGAAATGCATTGTTTCATTTTTAATGTTTACCAAAACACGTTTTGATATTTTGTACTCACTATACATTTTGTAAATTGTTAAGAATGGCAACTAAGTTAATTCTTTTTTAATTGATTGATTGTGAGTTATACACACTTTAATAACGACAGTTAAGATTCATACAAAACAAGCAGTTCACCAGCAGTATGTTCAGTAACGACTGTTAACGAACGTTACGGATACAAGACAACTCAACCTGTATACAACTCAACCCATGGATAACTCAACATAAAGTTGGGACAACTCAAGCCGTCAAAATAATGAATGAATTAACAATGCATTTATATCATGTATGGTACCGGTGACCTTGACCCTTGTTTATTAATAAGACATATTCAGCATTTTTTGGAAGTATCAGCCCAAACAAATTTGAATAGCATAATTTCAGCCTCTGTTTTCCTTAGGTAACTGTTGATTAAATATTATAAAGATATATAAAAGTGAGTTCTACATATACGCGTACCTGCTTCACAATAAAAAATTTAAAACAGTTAAAATTGTGAAAGTTGTCTCCTTATATTTTAGTAGCTGTCAAAATAATGATTGAATTAACAATGCATTTATATCATGAATGGTACCGGTGGCCTTGACCCTTGTTTATTTATAAGACATATTCGGCATTTTTTTGGACTATCAGCCCAAACGATGAATAGCATAATTTCGGCCACTGTTTTCCTTAGGTACCGAATTCACAAGTTTTAATCATTTACTCCGCCACTCACTTAAGCAGACGATGAGTTGAAGGTGTTGTTCTTGAGGAAAATTGCTTCTGGGTAGTTGTAGACTACGAAAGTATATCTGAGATTTTGGTTTAACCGCATTTGGGAGGTAGTGACTATGTTTGAGCGTGTTAAAATAGTATAAATATTATGTTTTTCCATATTAGTTTTTCTATCCATTTAGAACCATATTCTGACCACTTTGTATTTTCTTTTTAGGACTACTTTTCGCGGTGGAAGATCTAGATTTTAGTGCATTGTGCCCATTTTGACCTTTGATAAATTTTGGTAAAGTCAATACAAATCACTACTTGATCAATCTACATATTGTTTTTTTTCTACCTAACAAACAAGTATTACTGGGCTGTCCTTTGTATACAAACTTTGTTAGAGCACCAAATCTACTTTGACTTTTCAAACCCCCCAAAAATCAGTAGCCTACCTTAATTCAGCGCTTTGATTTGTAACTTAACCTATTTAAACGGAGTAACTATATATTTAATGTTTAAATTATCCAAGATTCTTACAGCATGTATTTACAAACGAACATTTCGTTTTCGTCGTAATGAAAGAAACGAGACAGTGAATAGCCTTTAATTTCATTGTTCTTCTATCAAAGATTTTGGCCTTTTATGGTTATAAATTCGACTTCTCTCGTAGTCTCGTTGTATTATTTTTATGCAGTAAAAACTATAATAATTTACAATAAAAAATTCCCTTTTCCCCTTAGGGATACACATGTACATGTATGATTAATTGTGTACAGATTGCTTTTTCGTAGATTGCCTCCGAAACAGCTTAGATTCGTACTTTTATGGTAAACAACAACAAAAATCTCGCAATGAAAAAAGGCATAAAATAGTATTGTTTAAAATATTTTTATAGTGACAAGAATTTAACACCATTGAAGAGATATAGACAAATGAAAGAGTATGCAAGATTAGTATATTTGCTTTTGGTTTAGTTTTTAGACCAAAATGAACCCTGCACAGAGCCCAATTTATTTTTCTTTAAAAAAATATTTCAGCTAATAATAAACGTTATAAAATATGGGAAAATGAATTAAATATTTATAGAAAGGGTCATTTATAGATAAAGCTCTATTTTGTTCATTCTCGTTCCCCGAGGTTATCAAGATTTTCGATCTAACTAGTATTGAAAATCCTACTAGACTCTTGGTAAGAGAATGTATTTTGTTATGGTATACATGCATTCTGTAAATATCAGTGAAGATATCCGTTACATAGGCGGATCCAGGATTTCTAGTTACGGGGGGAGGGTCAAATTACGGGAGTGGAAATTAAACAAGCTGGCTGGATGGCTAGGGGCCGTATTTGAGGGCCCCTACGGGTCCTGTGAAAAACCCTGACCAGGGGTCCAGGGGCTGCGATCCCAAAGCTCATTTTTAAATGATTCAGACATAGGCCTATTTACAGAACCTAAACTATCCTTTCCCAGGGTATAAAATAATAGCATCTAGATATATATAATATTATTTTCTTACAGCTGTTGGGGTATATTAAACTAATAAATAATTAGAAGGAATTGTCCTTGAGTTATTGTATGTTATGTCATTGTTTAAGTGTACTCCCAGTCTTGTAACTTATTGCACGCATAGCGTGTGAATTATTTTTAGCTATCTTATATATTATCCTATAAATACTATATTATATGATACAAAAAAACTTTGCTCGGGCAATTTTTGGTGGGGGCGTACGCCGGGTCCGACCTCCCCCCCCCCTTGGACCCGCCTAGAGATGCGTTAGACCGTTTGCACGTACAAAATGAAGGTCCTTAAATTGTGATAACTGAAATCAGTGATTTTATATTAGGCCTACATCCCTGATATAATATAGTATTTTGTTAAAATAGTTCATAAAACATAAAGAACTTGTAAGAATCACTAACAGAAGAGAATTCTGATTTTACAAATTATAAAGGAGTAAGAAACTTCGCATTTAATAATCCGTCATCAATTTCCTTCTTGTGTGTGGTTATGACTACCGCACTCGTCGGTGTTTTAGACCGTCACTTAGCTAATTTGCTTTCATTAGATACTCATTTTCACTTTCAATTTTAAAATAGATAAAAATTGCAAATGAAGCGGAACACATTTTATTGCTTCCAATGGAATATTATTGACCATATATGAACTATAACAATATTTCTCACAAAAGGGTTTAGTTACGATCTTACTTGGGTCCGAATAAAACCGGAAGTTCTGTCCTTTTCGGCCTTCCCGCCAATGTTTGAGGACGAAAACAAATGAAAAGTAAAAGTGACAAAAGAGCATTCTCTCTTCTGATAATGACGTTAAACAAACAGTTGGTTACATGGTTGTCTTAATTGGTAAGCTTATACTTTAAATGCAGCGCATAAAAGTTGCGCCACCATCGTTGATCAGTTTTTAACCCCACTCGGCCCGGGCCACAGTCTTGGCTGCCATATCTTAGATTTTATTGTCACTCGCGTAAACTGAACTAGTCAGAGGTGAATTTATATTTATCAGTCTTTGTCAGTGCGGCTAATATTAGAAACTTAGATGGCATATTCACTCATGCCATCTGTCTAAATCATGCCGAATATGACAGATTTCAATTTCTAACAGTAACACACATATTATCATTATATTGCTTCTGTTTTTCCCATTAATTTTGGCCTCAGTGTTTTTCTACTATAACCTATTAGCATTTGGTCCACTTTGCCCTTAGTATGGTCTGCTTCGTCTATTGGTCCACTGTGACCCTAATTCTCTCGGGTCCTGGACAACTCGACCTGTGGGCGACTCGACCCAAAGTCAGGACAAATGTTTAAGTTGACAATTATTTGTTATTAATGCAATAAGGGTTCATCAATTGATGAAATTGGCATGAACTATAAAGTTAGAGCTGTCATTGATTGGGTTCGATGCGTATTGACGATATTGATGTATCGAGAAAAAAATATCAACAATACACTGATATATATCAATTCCTTTACTGTAGTACTGTGCAGACCATGTATGTTGTCATAAACTCCTAAAATATGTATATTAGTCATGAATGTTGTACCTTCTGTGGACAAGAGCTTAGCTTTATTCCTCAATGGTGGTGTCATCATAGTTTTAGACCAGTAGAAGGTTCATATCACAAATTTGTCACTTAAATGTGACTTTATTTAGGCTTTATTTTTTATTGACATTTCAAAATGCATATTGATTATTGATCGAAAATGAATATCGTTGATACAGTGATATCGTTGGAAACCATGACAGCTCTAAGAAAATTTAGAGTATGAATAATTATATTTTTGGGAAACATGCCATTTCCAGTTATAAACTCCTACTCATTTTCAACTGGAAAAGCTACATTTTTCTATCTTAGAACTCATAAGCAACAATTTAATGATCATATTGCAGTGAAAGCAATGTAAAGAAGGACATTACATAATGTTGGAAAGATTTTGACAGACATAATGAATCAAATCAAACATCAATAAATAGTAATTGTCCAAAATTACTTACTGTTGAAATCATGCAACAAATACTAGAAATAGTTCTTCTAACATTCTTTAATCGTTACAAAGCTAACTATTGATGCTAGTTAAATTGATCTATTCTGTCTAATAACAATGAACAACAAATCCTCTGCAGTTTAATAATCATGTTTGTAGATGTTTTTCACTCCTGACAAGAGGGGACCATTTTGTTTGTATCGCGTTAGGTTGAAAGCTTGATCAGTCTTTACCTGGCCATATTCCGAAATGCTAAATTGTTGTATTTTCGATTTCCGAACCATACCAATTGACTGTAATTCGTTGTAGCGGTATGACCGCATTATTGAGTCATGTGCCATTGAATTAATGCACAAAAATATTGAGACCAGGACAAAGTGACAGTATTATATAAATGGCTGCATTATGGAGTTGGCCGTAGAGAGGAACTCTACTGTAACTGTTATTATCCGCATGAAGTTTATTGTTATTTATGATTTTGAGTCACTTAACATTGCATTATGATAAAAAAAACTTGTTTTCTTATTTTAGGTCTGTGCATTGACTATCATGATGGAAAAAGACCAACAAAGCAAGGTATTTATTAAGACTTATTAAACTAAAGGTTGTTCATACTCAGTGTTTGTTTGTCTGTTTAAAAAATAACTTACAGTTGTCTGTTTTACTGTATAATAAAATATATTACTAGAGAAGATGTATTTAATAATTTTGTAGAACTTTTTTCTTTACCTTTTAAAATGCCATGCTGTTGAAATTTACCCCTCCCCAGTGCAAAGGTATAGCTTGGCGTGAATTAAAAAGCCAACCTTTGGTTTTTTTTGTATAATGGCTGGCATGAATGTCGGATAAGGCTCAGAATGAAATAAGACATCAGAACTGGAAAATGCTGAGACTTTGAAAACATCTTGTAATAGGTATTTTTTAATTATGGTAGCAGGGCTCGAATTTAAGCTCGCATACTCGCAAAATGCGAGTAGAATTTGAAAAGTGTGAGTTACTTTTATTTCAACTTGCAAATTTTCGCGAGTTGATATCACCGGAAAAATATTACTGTCTAAGCTAATGAGGCTAAACTCGGCATAGAAATTGCTAGATGGATCGAAAGTACTTTATTTGGCTCTACTACTCATCTGTATCACTACATGTTACAATGAGCGTCTGAAGTATACTTGTTCAATCCCACAATAATGCCTTCTATAGTTAAAAATAGCACTCTGATGTTTTTATATTGCATATGTTAATAGTTACACCACTTAAACTTGGAAAACAATGCGAGTGCTTCTTTCATTTTGCGAGTTGAAGTAAAGTCAACTCGCAAAAATTTGCAAGTCCATTTTTTTTGTTAAATTCGAGGTAGATTAGTTTTAAACTCAATTTGGACCTTTTCCCTCAACTGATGAGACTTGTTATTGTTTTTGTAGTTATAAATGCCACTTTCATTGTTGAAAAATATGACTTATGCAATTATTGGAAAACTAAGTCCAGTCTTGACAGCACTCTTGTTTTGAGATATGGTAACTGTTGCAATTGAAAATTGGAGCTGCTCTTGTTTTCGAAGTATTGATCTATAAATTAACAGATTTGTTGCAAGTGTTAATGAACAGAAAGTCATGAGATATCTTGTTATTTACTTTTAATGTTAGTTAGATTTTATAATACTCCTGAGTGATATTTTTGTCGAGTTTTTTAAGTATAGATACATATTAGATGTTAATTATTTGTATTAAATGAGTATTTCAATTGTGTTCAATGAGCAATTCTAAAAAAAATACATGTAGATTTTTAATTTTTAGTGAAATTTTAGTGCTGAAGTTTGATTATGAATAGTTCACATTATCTGATGACTAGGAATATAATTTCAGTATCATTTAAAGTCATCAAACCAGCCATTGTTTAGGTAGCAAAGGTAAATATGTACAAGCTGTAACAGGCCTGTGATTTCAGTCAACTAATGTAAAAATTCATTGTCTAATAGTAATAACGGATATTAAAATATAAATGTTGTAGGGATTTTTTGCCTCAAAATTATTTTTTTCTACAATGACTACAATTTACAAAGTGGGAAAATTTCACAAAAACTGGCTAGAACTTCTTAATTAGCAAGATTTGAAGAAATACAAAAAAAATCTTATGTAATAGCAATTATTTACTATCTGTTTTCTGTGTGGTATGGTCAACTGTGTTAATTTGTTTCTTGAAGTACATTTTATAAGAGTAAAGTGTTTAAACAACTCTGATTTTAGAAAGTAAGAATTTACAGATATTTAAAAAAATTGGATAATTATCCCATCAATCTTTTTCACAGTTTTGGATAATATTTTGTTTAACTGTTTTATTTCACAATTAGAAAAAAAATTAGAAAAAATAAAGTAAACACTGATCGATGAACTTTAAATTGTATGAACTGTTTAAGTCTAACATTTCAATGTAAATGACCGCTTTATTTTGGTGTGTTTAAAATATATATCTTTTATTGACATAAATTATAAATTCTAATGATATTCTCTATATTTTCAGATTTCAAAAACTAAAACTGATGTGGTTGAAAAACAAGGGAAAAATAAAAAGATATCCGACTTCTTTACTACTCCAGATAAAACTATAGAGAAACAAAAACAGAAAAGTCTTTTATCATTCTTCGCCAAGTCTAGTCCTAATGAACATGTGGTTAATGATCCAGAGAAAACTATAGAGAAAGAAGTTACTGCTCCACAAAGCAATAGTGACAAGGAAAACAATGATAATATAGTAGATATTGAAACAGTTAAGGACAACGAAAGTAATGATCTTGGTAATAAGTCTGTGAAAAAGCCATTATTTCTACAAAATTCTGGATGCACAAAAAAAGAAAAGTCTGATAAATTAAGTAAGAAAAAAGGTTTGAAACAAACTGATCTTGGTAATGGGAAGAAAAATAAATCTAAAAAGAATAATGCTCAGAAAGGTTCTAAGGACTCATTAACAGAATCTGTGATACTACTCTCTGATTCAAATTCTAATAGTTGTGAACCTGTCATTGAAGGTAAAAATAGTGCCAATCTGGAAAGAAAACATAAAAAGATCAAGTCTGAGGATAAGGGTAGTTCTTCTGAGGATTTAAAAATTGATAGGAAGCAAGATGTAGAAGTGATATCAGTTAATGACCAAACTAATGCTGAAATTAACAATATATCTGCTGAGAAACTAGACAGAGAGGTAAAAGAAAACAATAAGAACACTAACCACAAAAGTGAAAAAACTGATAAAAAAATGCCTAATGAAAAATTGAAAGACAATTGTTCGTCTGTTAAACAAAAAGATGGAGAGACACTGAAGTGCAAAAAGACTGCATTGAAAGGTAAAGACATGCTTAATTTATTAAAAGAGATTCAGTCTGAGGAGGAAGTTAGTGTTAAGAAAAAGAAACACAAGAAGAAACACAAACATAAAGATAAATTTGAGGTTAATGTTCATGAAATAACTAATTCTGAATGTGTGACTGAGCAAAATGAAGGCAATGATAATAAAGAAACTGGAGATGATAATGAAGTCATTGATGTTATAAACGATGATGATGAGTTAAAAAAGAATAAAGATAAAAAGAAAACAAAGCTATGTCATAAAGAAAGGGAAAATGTTGAGAAGTCTAAAGAAATTTCTGAAAATAAAAGTTGCTCTGATACTGTGGATAATAAGGAAGTAGTTATTGTTGATGAAGATGAAGGTATTACTATGGAAGTTAATAGTAAGAAAAAGAAACTCAAAAAGAAATATAAACACATGCATAAAGATAAATCTGAGGCTGAAGTTGAAAAAAGTACTGAAACTGAATGCATTACTGAAGACAATGAAATTTCTGGTAGTAAAATAGAAAATAAAGTAGTAAAAGAAAAGGAAACTGTTGGTGATGTAGTTACTGATCACAATAAGTTGACATTGGAAGCACAGAAAGATAAAAAGAAAAGAAAACACGAAGAAAGTAAAACTATAAAAAAGTCTCGATGTGAAACTGAAAATATTAATGACTTGGGTACTGAAATTAATTATGAAAATGATGTTCAAGATGAACATGGAAAAATAAAAAGTAAAAGCCGTAACGATAAGAAGAAAAAGCATCTGAGTCTTACTAAGGAAGATAAAAATGACTTTTTTTCTAAGCAGAAATCTGTAAAAATGGCAAACAATGAGAAAAATGATTCTCTAGACTGTAAAGGTGATGACAAAGGTGAATGTTTATCATATGGTTCCTTCAAAAAGAATTTTAAAAAGGATGAAAATGATTCTGTCAAAACAACTCCAGGTAAAGAAATGTCTTACTCAGATTATCTGAAGCTCATGAATCAGAAAGACATGCCTGCTGATGACCAAGACGCAATGGCTTGTGAGGATGTGGATATCATAGATTGTGAAAATATAACTGTTGATGATATTCCTAACGATGCTATAGATGGAGTAAATCCTGTTTGTGGTGAGGTGGAGAAAAATGTTGATAGTAAGAATGATAGGAAGAAAGACATTAGTAATTTCTTCAAAGTTATGACATCAACACCTGATGGATCTAAGAAGGCAGCAAAAAATATTAAAAATAGTGTAGAAGGTGATTTTGTGGATATTGATGCGAAGAATAAAGTATTTGGAAAGAAATCTGAAAAAAGTTGCTCAACTGGAAAGTCAGGGAAAGAATCAATAAAGTGTGAAGACATTGAAACCATAGAGATTGAAACAATAAATGGTGACAAGAACGAAAAGTTTAAACATTTAAATAGCAAACATAAACAAGCCACTCTTAGTTTTGGTAAAAATGGTTTGACTGTTGTTGCTAAACCTATTGTTACATCAGATGAAAATCCTGTTGGTGTTGCTGAAGAGAAAGACATAGTAAATAATAAAGTCACAAATGACAGTACTGTATCAGTAAAGAAGAAGCGTGGAAGGCCAAGAAAGGTAGTTGTACAACCTGAAGATTTAAACATTACTGATAGCTCAGTGTTTGCTACACCAGACAAGGTTGGTAAAATTGGTGCTAAGAATAAGAAAAGGAAAATGGACACATCATCTAGTATAGATTCTAGTTTAGATTTCTCTGACAAAAATGATCGAAGACGCTCTATGAGAAAGAGGTACAAAGTTGAAGCTTTCCAAATGGATGCCGACAGAAAAACACCTATTAAGATTAAACTGAAAAGGTATGTTTTATTGTATTTATCCTTGCATGTCAATGAGATTTCATCATAGGACTTAAAAGTCAGAAGAAAGGTGCTATTGACTCAACCAATTTAGACCATTAGTCAATTAGGGTCCATTTTAGCTCACCTTGAGCACTTTGCAAAAAAGTTACTCAATTTCAAAATCCACTTGCATTTTTAGCTCGACTTTACGTAGTAATGTAGAGCTCTCCTACTCGCCCCAGCGTCGGCGTCCGCGTCCACCTTTCTGATTAAAGTTTTTGTGCAGTAAAATACTTTCTTCTATATCTTTGTTATTTCTTAAGATATTAACTTCAAACTTTAAATATATGTTCCTTACTATCAACCACATCTCATGTGACAAGGTATATAACTCCAAACACATTTCTTTCAGAATTATCTCCCCTTGAACTGATTAAAGTTTTTGTGCACAGATTAAAGTTTTTGTGCAGTAAAATACTTTCTCCTATATCTTTGTTATTTCTTAAGATATTAACTTCAAACTTTAAATATATGCTTCTTATTATCAACCACATCTCATGTGACAAGGTTCATAACTCTTAATATATTTTTTTCAGAATTATCCCCCCTTGAACTTAGAGTTTTCTTTCAAAAATGTTTGTTTTTACTGCAACTGTTTTATTCCTTTAGGTATTGACTTCAAACTTTAAATGTACATTCCTTATTATCAACCACATCTCATGTGACAAGGTGTATAACTCCAAATATATTTTTTTTAGAATTATCTCCCCTTGAACTTAGAGTTTTCTTTAAAAAGTGTTTGTTTTTACTGCAACTGTTTTATTTCTATAGGTATTGACTTCAAACTTTAAATGTACATTCCTTATTATCAACCACATCTCATGTGACAAGGTGTATAACTCCAAATATATTTTTTCAGAATTATCTCCCCTTGAACTTAGAGTTTTCTTTAAAAAATGTTTGTTTTTACTGCAACTGTTTTATTTCTTAAGGTATTGACTTCAAACTTTAAATATATGTTTCTTATTATCAACCACATCTCATGTGACTAGGTTTATAACTCCTTATACATATTTTTTACTCCTGTGACAAACACTAACTAAGTCGAGCATGCTGTCTCCTCTGACAGCTCTTGTGTGAGTATGTGAGCTTAAATTCAAGCCCTAGAATACCGGTAATTGATCTTTTTATTTTCAATCTTTAAAAAAATGAATCTTTTTTAACAAACTTTCCTAGAGTGATTAAGCAATAGACTTATACTTGATAATTGAACTTCAGTTCTGAGCTTAAACACTTAAAAGAGAATGTTAACAGTACTATTTTACTATGCTTTTATTTTCATATCTAGATGCCCTAAAAGTAGCAGTAGTGGTGATGATGTTGAAAAAGTGATAAAAGTCAGAAAACCAGAGGTGAGAAGTCATACAAAATTTCTTTACAAAAATGTTGTTAAGGTTCAATTATTGAGCACTTCCTCACACCATATATTAGATAATGTGCTTGTAAACAGAAGTACAATGCTTCAACAAAAAGCGCAATGGTGAAGCATGCTTGTTTTGGAATTAGACAATATTGTTGTTTTCCTTTATTAAAGGAGAGCTCTCTTCCCCTTGTGAATGGGTTTGCAAGTAAGTAATGGTATAAGAAACTTGCTCAGGAAATCTGGTTAGGTGAGCAGACTGAAAAATGAAAAAGTGTCTTCTATATTGTAATTTAAAATCTATGATCAATAAGGATGTCATCAATAGAAAGAATGTGAATACATGTATTGATAAACAAATGTTTGTTTGTTGGGTTTAACGCTATAGCAACACATTGTATTGGTCATATAACAGCGGTCAGTCAAACTACTAACTCCTGGAAAGGCTAAATCTCTGGATTTAGCTGTTGACCATTTACTAAGCGCATACTTTCGTCAGTGACTGACAACTGCCCTACATAATTAAAAATCATTGATAGGAAGGAGAATGGTCGTAGAAATAATTTCATGGCCAAGCTCCACCAAAGTATGCCCCGCCTGGGAATCGAACCCACAACCCCTTGATCAGTAGACTTG
Organism: Mactra quadrangularis; assembly: GCA_025267735.1. Taxonomy (NCBI): domain Eukaryota; kingdom Metazoa; phylum Mollusca; class Bivalvia; order Venerida; family Mactridae; genus Mactra; species Mactra quadrangularis. The sequence continues at coordinate 28,693,910 of CM046303.1, forward strand.
CGTGCTACCAACTAAGCTAGCCTGGCCGCTATTGATTAATAAATTATCTAAGATTAGAATAATGTTGACAATGATGACACCTTTTAAATATAAGGGTATTAAAATATTTCTAGGTATTGAGTTTTTTTTAGTATGTGGGGAATGAGCCTGTGGCCTTTTATAAAACAATGGGAACATTTTTATTGATAGGGATTAACTCAAAGGTAACCTCCAAATTAGGGGAAAACTGCAGAATTTAAGAGAAATATTAGTAGAGGAAGGTACCTGTAAACAACCCTTGCTACGCAAGGAAAAAGAACCCTGGTATCTAAACTTGTTTTTATTGTTGTTTTTCTACAGACTAACAGTAAACAAACAGCAGCACAAGCATTGTTAGAAAAAGCTAAGAAAAGAAAAATGAAGAAACACAGTGATATAAAAGACAAATTATTAAATAGTAAAAAGTTACTTAAACATAAAAAGAAAAAGAGTAAAAAGTCTCGTAATGAATCGAACTCGTCTGAGGACTCGGTTACACGTCGTAGTTCACGTCTTGAAGGTAGAGTAATGGCTTCCATGGAAGAGGTTAGTCTTGAAAATATTGTTATATCTTCATCTGATGAGGACAATGTGGATTATAAAGTTAAAAAGAAAAGTAAAAAGAAGAAATCTGTTAAAGTAGAGGATACTGGGGATGCAAATATGAAAGGAACAAAGTTATTAAAGGATGCTGAAGTTTGTACACCTACTAAAGATAAAATGAAGAAAGTCAACTCTCCAATGAAAAATAGTCCAAAGAACTCAAAGAAATCAGGTATATTTATATGTACATTTCAGTTTTCGTCTTTTCCCTTTTAGCCACCGTTTTAGGACCCTGAATACGACCTGAATTTTAAGATTATTAATTTGAAGTTGCTCGATCGTAGCAGACCATTCTATAGGAAATCGCTTCATATTGCTAGCTAGCAATTGCCTTGTAGAGCGTGCCCAAGGTATATCCTTGTAATGGGGGCTTGATTTGCTGTATTAGTATTAATTAGAATTTTAAATTATCTCAGACAAGAAGGAGCATGTTCTGTAGGCCTTTGATTTAGAAATTGCATATTTTCTTCTTTATTAATAATGAATATCTTAATGTATAATTATCATAAATATTCAGCAATATATTGATGATAGAAAATTTAGATTTTCATAGGACTATGATATTACATATCTCAGCAATTAATATTAATTCTCCTAGTTTTATCATGGTATTTTTAAAGTTTAGAGAGCCAAAAATATGAACAAATTTAAACGTTTTTGTTGGGTTTGACGCCGTAGCAACAAATTGTAAAGGTTATATCACAGAAGTCAGTCCACCTACTCACTGTTCCTGGAAAGGCTTAATTTCTGGATTTAGCTGTTAATCAACTACTAGGGGCATACTTCCATCAGTAACTGACTACTGCCCTACATGATTTAGAATCTGTGGTAGGAACTAGAATGGCCATAGAAAATAATTTAATGACCATGCTGCACAAAAGTATGCCCTGCCTGGGAATCAAACCTATGACCTTTGAACAGAACTGTAGACTTGTGCGCTACCAACTGAGCTAGCTGGGTGAGCAAAAAGGACTCAAATTACACTAGTTCCTTTGAGATATATGTAATTCTTATGATAAATGACATAAATGTTGAATATTTACAGGAATGAAACTAGCTCCTATGTTCTTGAAAGGAAAAAGTAAGAATGTTGAGAATTCACCAAAGAAGCCTGTATTAGATCCTGAGCAGGTGAAACAAAGACAACAGTTCTTGATGAGTGGTGTACCTGAAGAATTAAAAAAACAAACTGCTGCTAGAATGGCTTCTCTAGTGGATGCTGATTATCCTCCTTTCCCTAGAGACAATCATATCATACAAGTAAGGCCAGACCTTTTACATTTTTATACCCCCGCTTCGAAGAAGAGGGGGGTATACTGTTTTACCCTTGTCCGTTCGTGCGTACGTCCGTCCGTTACAAAATTTCCGTCGCAGTTTTCTCAGCAACTTTAACATGCAGCAGCCTAATACTTTGCATATTGCTTCATCCCATAGTCCCATGTGGTGTAAAGCGATTTCATGCTCCTTGCTCATCTACTTCCTGTTTGTCGCATATTTTTGGATTTTTGCGGGGGTATCACTAGTGAGCATTAGCTCACAGATTTACTTGTTTGTCTTACAAATATTCCGACAGTAATATATCAGACATTGAAAAAGACTTTATTTTTTTATTGTTGTCTGTACTTACTTATTTGCAAAAAAAAAAGAAAACTATGCGCCGTCCGAGTACTAATTAGCAGCACAAACAGAAGTAATCTGTACATGTACAGTGAAATACACATCAATGCTGTGATGTTTTTCAAAGGTTTTTCTTTTGGGTTTTTCAATTGCGTGGCCATCTAAGTTGTTTTAGGACCCAACGCGCTGAAACAATTGGCTCAGCCATGAACAGAATTCTACTAGACAATGGAGACCACTTATAAATCCATGTCATGTTATGTTATGAAGTCATACAATGCTTTGTGAACTTTACATCATGCAAATTATATATTAAATAATTGAACTTCATAGTTATTTTACTGCGAAAAAAATCTCATTTCTGTAATTCAAATGCATAGTGATTTAACAATTAAGGTCTAAATTAATGATTTTTAAACTATTAATAATATAATTTATTGGTTATGCAAATAGAAAATCCTGTTTACTATGTTTTACTATAGATGCCTATGGATACTACATCTGTTGAACCTGGTTTGTGTAATGTATGGGGATTAAGTCACATTAACCTACCATTGAGATGTCTGAATAATCAACAGATTGTACAACCTAAGTCTAGATTTACTGGTGATCTAATGAATTCTTACCACTCTACCTTCAATGATGCAAAAGAATTCAAGGTAAATCACTTATACTTAAATTTATAACAATTTTATTATAATCAAATCTTATTTTGGATTTTTTGTCGGTAAGTTTGTAGGTTTGTGGCTGTAATACAATAATATGTTGATTTATTTAAGCTTTTAAGGACATGAATATGTGATGTCACTGCATGAAGTGTACATGTCTAATAAAGAGAAACTGTCAGATTTAACAATAACTGTCAGGAAAAGTGTAGTAGATTGTTAAATAGTCTGATCTTAAATTTTGTTGATCATTCATGATTGATTAAAAGTTGTTTTTTTTATCACCGTCATTTGCATTTTGAGGGTTCCCCGCAAGACTGTAGTAACTTGCTCACAAAGACAATGCACTTACTACAGTCTTGCAGGCAACCCTCAATTTATAAAGGACACATTTACTAATATTCAATTTACCTGGCTTTGTTATAGCTCAAGAATTTTTCAATTTCTCTTGATTATAAACCTCTAAAGCTATGGTTCACAGATGTGTACAAATTTGTATAGAATGATAACACAACTTAGGAAATGATTTTACATTTGTTAACTTTTTTCGTGAGTTTCAGGAAGTTGAAGTTGGACAATCTCAGTTTTGAGGACTTGTATCTAATGAAGGCAGGGCTTTTTCAGCCTATATTCTGGGGGCTAAATATGGGCACATTCCCAATGCCAAATAACTACCATTTTTCCCAATTTTAAGAAAAAAATCCCGATCTTGTTAAATAATTCCCTTTGAACAGGATGTCTTTTGCCTTTACAAAAGAAACCACAAGATTTCATGTTAAAATAATAAATACATGAGAATTTGCATTGAATGCCTCACTGAACTGTAAAAACAAACTCTTCAATAGCAGTTCAACACTTTCAAAGACACCAAAACAAGGCATATAAAGGTTTAATGCCAAAAACTTAATGATGAAATTTCCCAATTGGGTTGATTTGTCGATATTTTTTCCCAAATTGGACTATTTACATCATTAAAAATTCCAATTTGGGCTGGGGCCTTTTTCACAACCCCCCCCCCCCCAAAAAAGCCTCGGAAGGTTAAATAAATTTGTATAAACTTAACTTTGTGGAAGGATAATCACAATTGGGATAAATATGTATTTGTATATATTTCAGAGTTTTAGTTGTCACAAAGTGTTAACAAGTACAGATATAGATAAATGTATACAGGAAATACAATCTTATAATACATTATATCCTTCACAAGTTATGTATAAATGTTTACTTGAAATGAAGAGAGAAAGTGATAAACCACCAGTTAAATCAGGTATACAAACTAGCCATTATCATTATATAATATCTGTAGTTATCTTCTTGTATTTTGTCTCGAGTATTAGCCAGCCCAATGTATTATGTTAGTTATGGGAAAAGATTTCAACTTGTCCAACTGCATAAAATAAGTAATGTTACCAAGCCAGAGTCATTTTGCGCTGTCTTGGACTATTTTTTTCTAATAAGCTCCCTGGCAATATCCTTTTATTTTGAGCAATGGAATAGTTAACATCACTTTTAACATCTTTGGTATGACCCAGACATTCCCAAAAGTGTTTTGACATTACTGGACATTCGGTCCAGTGATCTCAGAAGAATCACTGGACCAAAACTGAAGACAAACCTCAAAATTAGTTTAATACATACCAACAAATAAGATAAAAGGGCTGATAGTCGTCCTCATTTTAATTTAGAAAAAGAAATGTAACTGGACATTAGGAATGGCTACGACAGACTATTTCCAGGATCGACTGGAATGTCACTGGTCAGGTCTGTCAGACCGGCACTTTTTGGAATGTCTGGTATAACCTTTCACCTCCTGTGTCTAAAGTGGATGCTCTTTCACTTTGTCATCAGAGCTGTACTATTGTTGTATTAAGTAATGAATATAGTGCGTAAACATTGACCCCAACCTGACCTTTCACATTTGCATTTAATGATTATCTACACATATCCCGACGAATTCCACGCCTATTCTACACTTTGGCAGCGATCGTAAGATTATAGAAGTATGTTTGTGTGTTAAGTTTTAACTCACAACCCTCATGGTCACGGTGTGACGATCATTAATACTACATTCGTATTCAATGTAATGAATATTCTTACATAAAGGTCAGGTCAGGGTCAATATTTACGCACTATAATAACTGTTGTATATTGTAGAATCCATGTTAAAGACAGATATGAAGGGTATTTTATCAGGATGTGAAGATATGGTTGTTATTGATGATGAAGACGATAAGAAAACAGATAAAAAACAAAATGATTTGAAGAAGGAAGAGATTGAGAGTAAAGATAAACTCAAATCAGCAGGTATGGTATAGTAATTTATAATTTACTGGAATTTTTCTTGTACTTATGACTGACTAATGATATACTTGATGAGCTTCAGATCTGCAGTGAAAATGATGATAAAATTCAGATTTGCAGTGAAAATTATGATGAAATTCAGATCTGCAGTGAAAATTATGATGAAATTCAGATTTGCAGTGAAAATTATGATAAAATTCAGATTTGCAGTGAAAATTATGATGAAATTCAGATCTGCAGTGAAAATGATGATAAAATTCAGATCTGCAGTGAAAATTATGATAAAATTCAGATTTGCAGTGAAAATTATGATGAAATTCAGATTTGCAGTGAAAATTATGATAAAATTCAGATCTGCAGTGAAAATGATGATAACATCAAAAATGACTTACCAGAACTGGCAATATTCAGCAGATCAACTGATTCAAGCTGATTTTAGTTTCCCATGATTATACAGCAGATGTATTTAATGTCTGAGAGCATGTAATACAATTTTGCAGTTATAACCAGCAGAGGTTTGTTATGTGAAATGAAATAAAACAACCATGTGACAAAGCATTTTGTAAATTTTGTCTGTATTTGTAAAAATGAATATTATTGACTAGTTTTCAGAAATGATTTGTCCCTTTTATTTGATTTCAAAATTTCAGTTTGGCAGCTCTGACTGAAAACAAAAATCATTCATTATTTGCTGTAATCAGAAAAGAGTTAAATGTGTAGTATTTTACATAATTGCAGAATGACTTGTTTTCCCTTGGTTTGAATCTCTTTAAAAGTTCCTTTAACCATATTGTATATAGTATTTACTGTGTAATATGTTTGATAGAGGCTCACATTGAAGATCGGATTTATCCAAATGTGTAGCCTCTTAAAATGAAGTCTTTATTATTATTATTATATTCTTTATCCAGATAATATGCTATATCCTTAGTATTGGAATACTGGCAATGGGCACACAAATTTTTATTGATGTGAGTTGTCTATCTCTTTAGTAAGAGACTTAAGAGTCACTTTCGAACTGGACTTATGAGAAAGTAAACATTGTTTCTGTCTATTTCAGGATGTAGTATGTTGTGGACAGAGAAATATTGTCCTATAAAATCATCTGATATTCTTGGTAATGCTGCAACAATGAAGAAATTAAAAGTTTGGTTAACAGAATGGAAACATGTACTTGATAGAGAGGCTAGAAAAGCTAGAAAATTGTTGATGAAGAAAAACAAAGGGAAACAACTCACATCTAAAAAAGGTAATTGTTTAAAAAATGTTGCCCAAATGAAGTAACATATTTAAATATATGCTAATACTAGTTACTGTTTTGCCATTGTTATTTAGAATCATGAAATGTGATACAAATACTGAGGTTTTAGTTCTGACATCTGAGTTTAGCTTATGGTGAGATTTTAAGATTGTTGGATGTCCACTGTTGTATAGGATCTCTTACGGTTGAGGGTCACGTCTAGATAACATTTGTGTCGACCAATCAATTGGTAGCTTTCATCTAGATGAAACACTATTAGTTCTAATAGCATTTTGAATATTTTAATGAGAAAAGGTCACCTGAACGTGACCCTCATAACGAAAAAAGCCAGATCTTAAATTAGCGAGTAGTGGTGTGGAGAATTTTAGATTGGGTTTTTATCAGATTGTAGTTTAGTCATTATTGTATTTTGAGCCAGATTTTACAAGATATTTCAAGCAAGCAGTTGGGCGTCCGGTGTCGTTAACAATGGCGAATAAGTTTTTCTTTATCATATATTTCTGCCATTTATAGTCAGATCTTTATGAAACTTCATACAATGATAGCATACCATTTGATGAACAGAATTAGAAAGTAACCACAACTCTACCTGCCTTTATTATGGATTATTTCCCTTGTAATTTTGTGTTAAAGTTATAAAATATGGCTTTAATGTGTTACCACATTAAATTTCTTGTATTGTATAATATGTATATTTTAGATGAGAATGATGATATCTGGGATGATGATAGTGATTTTGATATGGATAGTGATGATAGCGATGATGATGATTCTTTATGTAACACAGTATTACTTACTGGACCACATGGCTGTGGTAAAACTAGTTCTGTCTATGCTTTAGCTCTTGAACTTGGATTTAAGGTTAGTACTAAAGTTTCCAATTTACAGATTTTTTATCAATAATTTATAGTTCAATCGTTTTATGCCCCCTGAAGAAGCTTTGCTTTAAGGGTATACAGAAATCTAACTCCTGACATTCCGAAAAAGTGTTTTGACTTTACTGGACATTCGGTCCAGTGATCTCGGAAGTATCACTAGACCGAACCAGATTTCACTGGACTGGAAAAAATCATCAGCATGTCAATACATCATGACTCAACATTACTGTTTTCTTGTTGCTAATCAGTCATTATTATAACTTTTAACTAAAGACAAACATCCAAATTAGTTCAATACATACGAATAATTAAGATAAAAGGGCTGATATTTGACCTCATTTTAATTTTAAAAAATGAAATTAAACTGGACATTCTGACTGGTTATGACAGACTTTCCTGGACAGACTTGAAGTTCACTGGTCAGGTCTGTCGGACCGGCACTTGTTGGAATGTCTAACTCCATTTCTCTTATTATGGTGTCAAATGACTGTCAATTCATTCAACCATCAACACAATTTTCAGGGGCATGTAGCCTGTTGGCAGGGCTTCTATTACATGATGTTAAATAGTCAGTTTGATGGTAGGTTCAACAACCAGGCTGATCTATCAAATCATATCAAAAAGGCTTTAGCCTTTGCTTTACGTCTAAGGTTCAATTTTGGCAAATTGACATTAAAAAGTAAGGGTAAAATCCGAGTAATCCAACTAGTAAGACCTACCTATTTGAAGAGTATACTAGGGGAAATAACTGACTGAAGTCCCTTATTCACATAAAAACATTGAATGATTCTTTGATTACATTTGTGCAATATGAATGCTACTTAATATTTTTTTCTGACAATCATATATATACCCTGGCTTTATAGTGTATGTGTGTGAATGATGCTTCTACTCAGTGGAGCTCTTGTTTTGATGTGATACAATTACTTATATATATATATGTTTTCTAGGTACATGAAGTAAATGCATCCACATGTCGTAGTGGTAAACAGATTTTATCACAATTACAAGAAGCTACACAATCACATCAAGTGTCATCATTAGGTAGTCTTACACCGAGAAAAAATGTTGGTAAGTTACACTAAATGGTACTGATATCTTTGTAGTGATGGACATATTGGTCTGTTCAATAAGTACACTGTTCTTATAATTAGACACTTGGTGTCCATGGTTACGGACAGAGGTATCACCTCCCATACTGCAGAACCAACACCATGAAGTTCTCCTTTGTACCCACAGCAGCCAGCCTTGAGGACGTCAAGGGAGGTCTTGTCAGGGGGGCAGGGGCTCTAATTTACCAGCGTTCATTGATTTTTATCCTGTTCTTTTAAAATTTGCTTTTTTACGTCGCACAACACTTTTGTACACACACCCTGTATCTTAATGCCCCAGAAAGGGTTATGTACAGTATTGGAAGAAGAAGGAATAGAAAGATAGGGTTGTAGATTAGTGGAGGACACATGTTTTAGGACCCTAAAACTGTTAGTTTACTTCAGCAAGAATTTACCATAGCATGCTTCTTTCTAACCAACCATTAATTGGTACTATGTAGGTAACCTGATTGAAGGGTGTTTTAATAATCAAGGGTCAGACATTTAAACAAACCGTAATAAAAACCATAATGATTATAATGGATCAGGGCTCAACAAATCCACTGGTCCGCTTGTATTTAATAGTAAAAACTGACTCAGGGCGAGTTGTTTTCTGGCTGTGATGGTCCTGCAGCACGAGTGAAATTTCTAGCAGAAAATAATCAAATTTGAAGTTTTAAATACATAGTCTTAATGAAAACGCAACAAATTAAGCATATTTTGTCACTTGTAATCTGAAAACATCTATTAGATTGCTTTTAGTTTGTAGAAATGGTCCTCATATTGTGACCATTCCGTTACTCTGCACCTAATGTGCTAAATTAAATAGTTACTAGTGACTGGGTCATATTACCACAAGTACTATAAATACAGAACTACCAAATACAACAAATGGTATATTTATTACTGCTTCATACAAGTTATCAATTAATTGCATTTTCCTTTAGTGGAGTACAGGATGAGTACATATTGCACCAGGACGAGTGAAAATTTTAAGCTGCTCGTCCTGTGGAACGAGTTGCTTCCAAAACATTTGTCGAGCCCTGGATTTAGAATGAACTGTAATATTGAGTACAATAGATGTAGATGTATTAAATGAATGAATATTGAGGTTATTGAATATTTATATATTGTATGTAAAAACTAGTACTGTTATTTTAGATCAAAGTAAAGCAGAAGGTAGTAAGGTGGCACAATCTTTTACAAACTTATTTAAGAAGGCTGTTGTAAGCACAGAAGATAAAACTGTTGGGAAAGATGGTGGAAAGAAAAGAAAAAGAAACAAATCTGATAAAGGTTGGTACGCATGTATTGATATAATGGTCTTAGCAGGACATGGAGCTAATTTATTATACCCCCGCTTCGAAGAAGAGGGGGGTATACTGTTTTACCCTTGTCCGTCCGTCCGTTACAAAATTTCCGTCGCAGTTTTCTCAGCAACTGTATCATGCTGCAGCCTAATACTTTGGATATTGCTTCATCCCATAGTCCCATGTGGTGTAAAGCGATTTCATGCTCCTTGCTCATCTACTTCCTGTTTGTCGCATATTTTTAGATTTTGGCGGGGGTATCACTAGTGAGCATTAGCTCACAGATTTACTTGTTTAATTTAAAACCCACAGTATAGCAAGGCGCTAAGGAGCCATGGTCACTTTGGCAAGATTTTATTGTAAATTATTGCAATTTTTAGCTGATTTTAGGATTTTTAAAACACACCGAAAATCGATATGCCCAATGTTTGTTTTCATTTGATTACTGTTAAATAAAAGCCCACCAGTTAACATTGTTCCATGAATGAAAATGATGAACCTTATAATATCAAAATGGCCTGATCATAGGAGTTTGTTTGATCCAGCCACCTCCCATCATTAGTTACTTCATGCAAGTCATACTTTATAGTCATGTACTCTAGTTTTATTTCCCATAGGTGATTCACTTTTGCAACACAGTCCAAAATGAAGGTTGGTAATCAACATTTGTCTTAGGAGACAGTTGTCTTAAACAACCACTTTTTGTCTTTACCTCAAGTGGTCTCTTTACACAAGAGTCACTGTATTTTATTGGCCGGATTTTTCAACAAAAAAATTGGCTAATAGTTTCGCAAAATACGGCAGGCATCCGGTGTCATTAACAATTGCATTAAAGTTTTTCTTTTCTTTATATTTCTGCCATTTATTGTCACATTTTTATGAAACTTTATACAATGATAACATACCATGTGATGAACAGAATTAGAAAGTAACCACAACTATAACTGCTTTTATTATGGATTATTTCCCTTTGTAATTTTTGCATTAAAGTTATAAAATTCGGCTTTAATGTGGTTTCCACATTACATTTTTTGTTACATGTTATTTTAGATGATATAAAAAGTAAGAAGAGGAAAAGTGATATAAAACATAACACTATAAAATCATTGATAGAAGACAGTAATTCACAAATGGCTGCTAATTGTATCAAAATATCAAGTACAACTTTGATACTGTTTGATGAGGTATGTTGTTTTATATTAATAATAAACCCTTATTTTATGTATATTGGAATGAATGCTGTTAGTTGATATGTTTTTTATGATACACTTTTTGATAAATTATTTTTGTTGTTGTTGGGTTTAACCCTGTAGCAACACATAGTATAGGTTATATCACGACGGTCAGTCCACCTACTAACTGTTCCTGGAAAGGCTAAATCTCTGGATTTAGCTGTTAATCAACTACTGAGTGCATACTTTCGCCAGTGACTGACTACTGCCCTACATAATTTTAGAATCAGTGGTAGGAGGCTGAATGGCCGAAGAAAATTATTTCATGACCAAGCTCCACGAAAGTAGGCCTCTTGATCAGTAGACTTGTGCGCTACCGACTGAGCTAGCTGGGCAGGCCACAAATTATTATTAGTTAAATGATTACATTTCAAAGGCCTAAATTTAAGTCCTCCAACACACCCATCGTGCATTAAAAGCAAATTCTTAATTACCTGTAGTGTTATTCTAAAGCTGAATTGCAGGGCACTGCACCCTGCCCTTTTTCTGCTCCAGTATTTATATACTATGTAATGCCCTCATGATGTTATGTGTGATGTTAAATGATGTTTCAGACATAAAAACATTTATAACTAACTGTATTTTTTTTTAAATACTTAACAGAAAACATGAAAACTCAGAAATATAAAAAATGATGAATACAACACAGGGATGTTAAGTTAAATGTTACCTTCATTTAGTTTATAGCTTAGGTTTTGAAATGATAGATTGTATTGATATTCCAAATTGTGAATCGATATTGGATTGTCTGTAAAGAAATGGTGATACGTCAATATCGCAATTTCCGATGATGGCTCTAGTTTACCTGGTTAAGAGTACCTTTTTGGTGACAATTTTTCCTTTGTAGGGCCCCTGTGTTGGAAGGACAATTCCTAATTATACCCCCGCTTCGAAGAAGAGGGGGGTATACTGTTTTACCCTTGTCCGTGCGTCCGTCCGTTACAAAATTTCCGTCGCAGTTTTCTCAGCAACTATAACATGCAGCAGCCTAATACTTTGCATATTGCTTCATCCCATAGTCCCATGTGATGAAAAGCGATTTCATGCTCCTTGCTCATCTACTTCCTGTTTGTCGCATATTTTTAGATTTCGTTAAATGAAAGTTACATTATGATAGTCATATTTCTCACTGCGGGGGTATCACTAGTGAGCATTAGCTCACAGATTTACTTGTTGTTTATGATTTATACATGTATGTATTTATTTGTGATAATTTATAGTGGTTAAATAAATATATTATATATTTGTATGTTAAAGGTTGATGTAGTATTTGATGAAGATAAAGGATTTCTATCAGCCATACAAACTTTTATGTCTAAAACGAAGATACCTATCATATTAACTACTGCTGATCCAGGGTTTACTCATATATTTGATGGTAGATATGAAATCATGAACATGAAAAGACCTTCCATGGTTTGTATTATATTTCTGTTTCTCTGACTAGTATGAATACACCTTTTTGTGGTTGTTTCATTTTGGTACTGTTTATGAAAATTGTTTTTAAACCCCCAACTTCATCAGATGTGAGGGCATATTGTGATTGTCTTGACCATTTATCTGTTTGTTTGTTAGTATGAATCCAGGCATTGTCGGTTAACATAAATTCAAACATGAATAGCAACTATAAATGTTGGGTACAAATTGGTCATGGGTCCGAAAATATGAATTTTACTACTTCTCCATTTTGTGTTTTACTACTTGTGTTGTCTTCTGTGTAGCAACATTTTCAAATTCTACTCGATTTAGGTTCTGTATGTGTTTCCGTTGTATCATAGAAAACTGAAAGCAATCATGGAAAAGTCATGGAAAAATCAGGGAAATTTGAATTTCAAAATCTGTATGAACCTTGAAAAAAATCCTGATTACTTTGTTCTATCTTTAACTTGACCCAATAATTAGTTTGATACATGTATTGTTATGTTTTAGGTTAGTGTTTGTAGTCACCTACAAGTGATCTCATTAGTTGAGAATGTTCGTCTTGAACATGAGACATTATTAGAAATGGTTCAACTTTATGGTGGAGATGTTAGAAAATGCCTTACTACTTTACAATTTATACTTCTCTCGGGAGGGGGACATTGTCAAAAACAAAAAGCATTTCAGTTGTTAAATGTCTTAAAACCTGAAGTTGTCAAAGATGCATTAGACATAGAAGCCTCTCAAAGTTCTAATGATACAAACAATGCAATGAAAACAGTGCAAGCTGCTGATGATAGCAACAAAAGTGCTAAAATTGTAAATGACGATGATGATGATGATTTTGTCGTACTTAAACCATTAAAGAAAAGAAGGCGTGTTTTCGATGATGATTCCAATTCTGTGGATTCAATGGCTCAGATTTCATCAGCTAAATCTACTAACACATTGTCAAGCGAGAGAAATACTGTTGATGAAAAATTTGCCATAGATTGCTCAAGTTGTTGTACTATACATAGTGTTGGTTTAGAGACTATATTTAAGAAAGGACATCTGTCAGTAGTTGATACTTTATCTCAGGGACTTAAGGTAAGTTAATATTCTTAATTGGGCTCTTTTCAGTATTTGGGGAAGGGACCTTGGGGCTTTTTACATAGAACATTTGGGGAAATTTAATCACAATTTCATAGCGAGGGGAACAAAAAATCAGAGAAGGCACTGATTCACAGATTTCAACTCAAAGTATCAACTTTTTCGGAAACTTAAAATTGTTTGGAAACATTTTTTGAAGATGGAAATTAGCGATTTGATAATGACTATTCTAGTGCAAATTGACATACAACTACAAATGATGGTGTATCATGTAGTAAAAGCCTACTCCGTATGTCTTAGTATAGACAATTTTAGTGACTTTTTTTGTATATTTCTTGCAATCTATAGTCAGTTTGTCCTAAAATATTAAGAATTGATTTTTTGACACAATTACAAACACTGAATGGTATTTTGAAAATATAGAAAAAATTTAACCAAATCTGTGAACTAGTATCAATCCAATCTATTAAGGCTTGCATGTCAGAAATAAAACTATATCATTTCTATTATAAATATCTACTTCAAATTTTTCAACTCTGCTTATATTTGATATATTTAATATATATATGTGATATTTGATTCCTATTTGAAGACTTCTCAATTATACCATTTATTACAATTCATTGAACACAATGTTTTTTTAAAGGTACTCATTCACGTAATTTATTTCAACTTAAATATCAACTTTTTCTAAAACAATCAAAATTGTATGGAAATATTTTTGGAAGCAGGAAAGTAGTGTTCTGATATTGACAATTTAAGTGCAAATTGACCTACAACTACAAATGATGGTGTTTCGTGTACTAAATAAATTATCTACTCCGTATGTCACGGTATAGACACTTTTAGTGCATTTTTGTGACTTCATGCTCCTTGCTCATCTACTTCCTGTTTGTCGCATATTTTTAGATTTTTGCGGGGGTATCACTAGTGAGCATTAGCTCACAGACTTACTTGTTTGACACAATTAGACACTGAATGGTATTTTGAAATTATAGAAAAAAATAAACCAAATCTGTGAACTAGTACATTTAAAAAAATGTCTTGGTGATTGTTGAGCTGTGTATATGTCAAAACAAAGTTGTATAATATAGGTTGGAAAACACTGCTTGAATGTGATAGAATAAGCTTGATTGGCTTAATGACTACAAACCCAATCTGCCAAGTACTTAATATTTCATAATTATTTGATTAGTACATGTAATTATGACTTGTTATGTGTATAGTGTGACAATATTAACCTGAGCTTGAACTACCTAATAATAGTAAATTACACACTTTACTTACATTAAATCCTTAGTTTCTGTATGCGTGTATACAGTAATACACATGTTTTAATTATGTGACCATAAATCAATTTTTTAAAGTGGCATGTTATTGTACTTAGTATTTATCTTTCTGATAACAAAATTAATTGTTCAGTATTTTGTATTTTGCCGAAAGGTTCCGTTAAAGGGTGAATTACCAACGAAGACAAAAATAGACTGTAAATACTGAGTTCAATATATTCTTACATAAATGTCAAGCTCAGGTTAATATTGTCAGACTGTATGTATTGTTTATTTCAGTCAAGGTCAAGTTTAGATATAAAAGACATGATATGTACAAGTTGTAGAGTACAACGTTCAACAAAAACTGATGTTTATTACAACAATCTACATCATTTCTTACCTTTTAATTATAAAGTAGTAGACTCAGTGTGTAAAGGATCTCAAGTTACATCAGGGAAGAATGATAAAGCTAGGAATAGAATTAAACATTTTGAAGGTTTATATGACAGTGAAGAATCTCATGATTCTACGGATATACCTAAAATAGTTAGTAGTGATGTGGATGATCTCAGTAAAGATGCATCAGATAATTCTACAAATACTAAAGAAGAAAATCAATGTTTGATTAAAAGTTTGTCTAGTTTTAGTAAATTTTATGAAACATTATCTTGCCTGGATGTGATAGAATCTAAGGACAGAATGAAAATGACTGATAGTATACAGTGTTCAAGTGGATTAAATTTTACTGGACATCTAGTCGCAGGAGTTGATAACATGTTACCTCAGTTTGACAGATTTTGTGAAACAAATACAGAAGTTAATGAGATATATTCTAGTGAGATAAAATCTAGAAGTATGTGTCAGTTGTATCAGGAGATGGAAACAGTAAAACAATGTGTTGGGTCGTTGTCGAAGACAAACATTGAGTTTGAAGAGAAGTTTATTCTACCTATTATGAAGCCATCTGATAAGTTCTCTCTTATTGACCAAAGTAGAATAAGGTAATAATTAAAGTTTTATTTATTGAAAGTTACCATAGGTTCTTTAGTATGAATTTGAACTATCTTTCTATGTCTGAACTAGGCCAAAAATACCTTTTTTCGGCGCAGCTGTCTAAGCCAACTTTTGACTTTTGACCTTTGTTTAAACCAATACAATTTGCTCTACCATGTATATTTACCTGTTTTTCCATTGAAATTCTCTTCTGTAATAGAAAAATGGATAAAAATATGGTACCATTGATTATTTGTGATAAACAGTTGCGTAGCATTGACAGTAGTTGCTTACTATTTACTCTGTGTATTATGGGTGACTCACTATGCTTATTTTTTATACATCATATATTTTATATATCATGGTACACTCCTGGCGGTATGACTAAACTGTTAAACAGTGAATATGACTGTAAATTGTTATACTTCAAACAAAATGAACCTGGCAGGGCGCCAAATATCTTTTTAAAGATACTTCTTGTATGTCCTATTGTGGAAAAGGTTATTGAATATACTTCGAAGTTATTTCTGATTGTGCATCAGAAATGGAACTTGGAAAAAGTGTACCCTTGACCAATGTTATGCAGAAATCAAATTTTTATGACCATGGTATCACAGGGGTGGAGCAAAAGGGCAATTTTTTCAGGTTGAGACATGGAATGTTTCAATTGACCTGAACGTATAAAACTTATGGTTTGATATTTTGTAAAAGTTGAAGGCGAAGATTAATGGCATAATAATCTCTGCCAAAGCTGACTGCATATTTGAATACCGGGTACATTATTACATCATGATAGGTGACTGACGTATATTGTTTATATATTTCATTGCAGTATGTCTAGTGATTATAGAAGAGCTTATGAAAACATAAATGATTCCTTACCAACAATAACTCATTCACAACATAGAACTAAACATTTAGACTATCTACCTTGTTTACGGCAAATCTGTAGGACAGAACAATGTAGACAAATAACTAATGCAAAAAGAAGGTAAGTCCTTATTCAGCATATTTTCTATGATGTCTCTTAACTCACCTGAGCATTTAGTGCTCAGAATATGTCATTGTGGCAAGGTAGAACATATACCAGCACCCCAGGGGCATAATTATACCCCCGCTTCGAAGAAGAGGGGGTATACTGTTTTACCCTTGTCCGTCCGTTACAAAATTTCCGTCGCAGTTTTCTCAGCAACTATAACATGCAGCAGCCTAATACTTTGCATATTGCTTCATCCCATAGTCCCATGTGGTGTAAAGCGATTTCATGCTCCTTGCTCATCTACTTCCTGTTTGTCGCATATTTTTAGATTTTGGCGGGGGTTTCACTAGTGAGCATTAGCTCACAGATTTACTTGTTTGAACAGTCTTTGTAGCGGACATTGAAATCATGTCATATAATTAATATTGAAACTGTAGGCCATATGGTTTTAGACAAGAAGATTTCTACAACACATTGCTGCTACAATATGGCTATCAATAGTATGAAAAAGGTTGAGCAATAAATCAGTACAATAGCCAGTCTAGTTTATTGTCTATGGTCCATCATCAGTTGTTGTTTGTCATCAACTTGTCACCGATAACACTCTAGGACTCTCATTTTTGCTCTATTTTTCATCTAACTTGGTCAAAGTTTCATATTGATGAAATCTCTGACAAATTCAATGATAAGGACTTTACATAGGCATTTATGTTGGGCAGTTTCAAATACATTTGCATAAGACATATAACTTTCATATAAATTTGATAAAATAATGAATGCCATCAAAATTCCAATACAATGAAGAGATTGTGGCATTCCATTAAAGGTTAATATTTTCCTGAACCATGCTGGTATGCGATTTTTTACTGTATTATTATTAAATTAATTAAGTCTATTGCACAAGATTATGTTTATATCTGGCCTAGTAAATAGGTTTACTCATTCAGCATCTGTAAGTTATTTATATATTTATTTATATTTCATGACATTGACATGGTACATGTATGGTGAGCAAAATGATGGTACAATATATGCATAAAATATTACTTAATATATATAAAAACAGTCTATAAAATTGCATGTACGGTAAGATGAGAATGGTTAAAACAGGTATTTATTGTTGATAGGCAAATTTTAATTCAGAAATATAAGAAGTATCATTGTACTTGATTGCATGGTTTTAGACCATATCGAATACATTGAAATATAGGGATGGCACAAAAAAGGAATTTAATCTGTATTTCCATTGTGGTCCCTCTGATTAATTAAGTTGATGAAAAAGTTTCTTCAAATATTTTAAAACAAACTCTTGTTACATTATCATTTTTCTTTCTTACAGATTTCATCATTACCTTGATGCTATAACATTTCCATTAAAGGATAGAACAATATCAACTCTAGCAACTACGTTTTCATGAT
Source organism: Mactra quadrangularis (assembly GCA_025267735.1). Lineage (NCBI taxonomy): Eukaryota > Metazoa > Mollusca > Bivalvia > Venerida > Mactridae > Mactra > Mactra quadrangularis. Next base: position 28,712,059 of record CM046303.1, read on the forward strand.
TTGTATCTCTATACAGTGTTGTACATAGGGCTGTCACGATACGCCAGGAGCGTATCGCACTATATTGTGATGCACTAGAACCGAACCGCGATACATACCACGATATACATGTATTGTTTGCAAACTAAAGACACGGCTGCATTATACTTTAGTGTCGTAAAGAACTTATTCAACTGCTCAGTATTTAAATACGTGATAGGATTTTGTAGGAAAAGTACCTGTAGTAGACTGGACTGAAAAAAACTTGGCCAAATTCTTTGAACTGAAGCTTTCATCGAATGAACCGTGGAAAACTGACGTTTCGCATTTTTCATTTGGGGAAATGAAGAATTTTTCTATGAAAATAAAAAACATCGCTAAATACTGGTACATTAAATTCGTACCTGGTACTTATTGCCGCAGCTGCATATTGCAATATACCGGTATATAGTGACAGCCCTAGTTGTAAATATGTTATATGATTTGTATCTAAATCTGTACAGTGTTGTAAATGTGTTATATATTCTTGTGTATCCTGTGATTGTTTTCAGAAAACATAAAAAATACTTTGTTTTAATGCGTGAAGTTTGACCCCGATCTGACCTCTCACATTTGCATCTAATAATTATCTACACATATCCCGACACAATTCTACACCACGCCTATTCTTCGGTACAAAAACGTATTCAAAACAAACAATCAATTTACATGGTATTATCCTCTCGGCCACTTTGTAATAGACACTCATTGTACACTTTAATATATTTAAAGAACTAGTCCTTGTGTAATAATTACATTCGAACATTGACGATATACTCCAATCAGTATCGAGCATTAATACTACATTTGTATTCGAAGTAATGAATATTCTTGCATAAAGGTCAGATTTATCAGGGTCAAACTTAACGCACAATACTTATTAGGGATGTCAACCTAAGCTGATTTCACAGTCTGGATAACTCGATTAGATATCCGAATATCTCTGAATGTTTGGATCATAATTTCAGAATGAGTGTGCTGAATTGATATAAGCTGTTTTCGCAACCATTTACTATTATAGTGTGCTGTTATTCTACTCTTAGATTGATTGTTTCTTATCAATATCATTGTTAGCCCTAACTCCTTAATTTTCATTATAGAATGAAATTGTTTCGAAGTGTATTGTTAATATAAAAAAATGTGGACATAATAACTATTTTGTTAGATGGTTCCGATACTAATTCAGGGAAACAAATAGTTAGAATGACATATGTTCTTGAATGGCTTAACATCTGAAATCTGTACCATGACGTCAAGCTGGGTTGATATTAATGAAAATAACTTTTATTGCAAGATAATGTAGTTTGTTTTTTCTCCACTGTCATACCATTAATAATTTCACAGTGAATAAAAAAATTATTTGTATGTTAAAATTATTGCCGTCTTACTGTCATAATTTTCCGAAAGTATGTATTATCATCATATAGAGCTGCTTATGTCTAATGATAGGTTTTTTAGTTATGATATTTCAGTAACGATGAGGCCACAAGCATGATTATAATTAAATCAGTCACTGGAATTATCTAAGCTTTGACAGTTGAGAAAAAATGGACTCTATATACATTATGTACATTGTATTTATTGAATAATTGCAACTCTTGCTTTTTTATGTGTCTGTGAGCTTGAACAATGAAACTGATGTGTTAAAATGCTTGGGTTTTTATTCTCAGGAGAAATTGCTCATAATTTGTGAAAAAAATAGTTAGATGTTAGTGCAACTTTGAAATGTATAGTGATATTTGCATGCATTAAATAAATTACCCTTAGTAATGTATTTTGTATAAAAATGTAGTAATTATTTAAATTCTTAAATATTTCTTTTAAATTTGTACATGATTATATCATTATAATAATTGTGTGATAATTGTGAAACTAATTTTATTTTCTTATCTTGAGAAGATGCAAATAAAATAAATTTTGAATTTGATTCTTCTTTTTTATACCTGACCCACTGCTAGAAAAAAATCTCCATTGGAGATAAAGGGGTTTCACTAGTCAGCACTGACTGCTATGCTGTATGGCTGAACAGAAAAATGCAAATAGATGACCAGTGAGCGTTGAACTCTTGTTTTCCCCAATTTTGCATTCAAGAAGATTTCGGACAATGAATTGATGTGTGAATATTGTTTAAATAAAAAAGAAAATCTACTTATGTAAAACCTGAACTTAATTAAATGCAGAAGCTCTCAAAGAGCCTGTATTTACCATTCATTATTAAAATCATGCCCCCGATTGAAACAATTCACTAGCATGAAGTCCATATACAAAGATATTTATCATTGTGGAAGTTAGCTTATACAAATGTATAAGAAAAACATCAATTAATTCCTATTAAACACATTAGATAATGCAGAATGAAAAGATGAGTTCCACGATCTTTGGTTAGTAGACATAGACAAACTAGGTTTAGAAAAACTAAGAAAAAATACCTTGTATTATAGTTCGTTTTTTTCTCAACTGTCAAAACATGAATAATTTTGCTGTGACTTCGTGCTCTTTGTCTAACACTCCTGCTATTGAGATAGTGTGTAATTATTCACAATGAAATTATGTTGTTGAGGAAAAAATGGAGTACACTAGACTGAATCAAGGTAACTTCATGTTGATACTAAACTAGGTGGTAATACAGCTGCAAAGGTAATTCATTTGAAGCAAACGTCAAAAAACAGTATTATTAAATGAGGTTGATCTTGCCTTAGAAGCAATATTGTTTACAATGAAGAGCTAATCAAACTCCATTGATATTTTTATTGCCATTGTTGTGAATTGCAACTATCCCGTTTTCCCAGATTCCAGGCCATGGAGTATACTCTCTTCGAATGCCTTAGAAAAGGACCCAGTGGATCCCTTGAGTATAAAAACTCGGCAGCCTGTGGGTACGAGGTTTGACAAATTTTGGTTTAAGACAGTTTTATAATTTAGGAAAATATAATGTGTAATATTAAAATGATTATTTTGAGTGCATTTTTGTGTTGAATTAAATAGAATTAAAAAATAAGTTATTTAAATTGTCAAACAAAATTGCTTCACCAATCGTTGCGAGTTGACCAGGTTGGTGAATGATCTTGGTACGTAATCTTAACTAAAATGTAGATAAACTACGTGTTTGTAAATAAAACAAGACAGTTCTGTGGACCCTGGACAATTCGATTGAGAACTTGATTCTTATAGCTTCTGACACAAAGTATTTAAACACTTATTTAAAGCTGTATGATAACCGTATCATCAAAATGCAAAAGATCCAAAAATGAAAGCTCTAGTCCTTAGTATATATCAACATTTTCTTACATTACTTTGTAAATTACATTGTGAAATATGAGAATCATGCTATAAAATCTTCAATGCTAACAACTTTGCTTGAAAATATGTCTTTAAAACGCTGTTTTAGTGAAACTATTAATAAGAACAGCATGAAAGTAAATTATCGGAAGAAAAAATTGCCAAGTTTGTCTAAAGAGTTAGCTCTCTTGAAAAACTGTCAATGTCAAAAAATCAACGCAATTAACTTTTGCTCTGCTAAATCTTTTTGATTTTAGCATAAAGAGCATAGAAATAATGTGAAAATATGCGCATAGGCCAACTTTAATCTTTGACATGCTCCGTCCTTGACAGTAATTAATTGAAGGTGGAGTTTATGACAGAGTGAGAAGGCGGGTTTTATTGCGCCACCTGGTGTAAGGGAAAGCTAGATAATATATGTACATTTTGTAAATGACTTTAACGACCGAGGTGTTAATGAGTGTCACGCTTGAAATACACCTCTTTGTCTACGTTAAAGCGTGATAAGTGTAATCTTATACTTTCTTGTTACCATTAGAACAATGTTTAGACATCGTTTCAATAATAATCAAAGCGCTGACGGCACTGAATTTGTTCGGGTTTGAACATTGAAACTCAATTTTCGTCTCCAACAAAACATTCGTTCACAAAGAACACTTCAGTGATTTTAGTTTGATAGGTAGACCAGCACTGTTCCGGTTCAAAACACTTTATACAATCGACCTATGAATGCAACAGGTAAACCGGACAGGCGAACAAACTACGGATTTTTTTCACACAATCACCACAAGTCAACTTTAAAGATGATGTAACATCTCTACTGACAACTGGCACAAACGACGGGTCGTGACTGAATAGTTGGTACCATTCTATTACATAATATGTCGTAAAGAGCTCAACTGAGACGCTTTACTCATAAGCTATAATACATGCGCTTTAGTATAAACTGATTAGCAAGTGTATTTCACGAATTATTGCGCCTGTCATAGCAGACAATCATTTTGAATTGTTCTATACTTATATACTGAGGGACTACTTCTGGATTCGGTAAATTTTCAAAGTGGGAAAGGGTCTGAAATACGGTATATATATTTCTTCAAGACTGACGTCCCGAGCTAATAAAAACTACATAACCATTAAATCTATGTTAAGCACCAAGAAAAAATCTCTCAAGCTGCATGAAAATGACATACAGTCAAGAAATACACTAATTGAAATGTGCATTTTGGAAATTCTATAGGGGGGGGGTCCGGTCCCCCCGACCACCCGTTAGATCCGCCTGTGCATGTATGTGAATAACAGAAAGCTATTTCAATTGATCGATTCTTTAACATAGAGTTGTAAGCTGGACATCATTCACTTACAGTAACACTAAGGCCATGCCATATCGGACTTTAGTTCACTCTTTTGATAAAGACAATGTCACTTTGATGACAAATTTATACATGCAAGATTTAATAGGTTATCTTAAATTTTATCTTTGCAATAAGAATCTACATATTTGACCTCATTTAGCAACATGACGATGCAGTTACTGGTAGCATTGTTGTTTATTGTTTTTTCAGGTATTTTGTTACGTTTATAGTCAAAATCAACTTGATTATTGTACGATTATATTGAACTGTCCGATTGCATAAATTAAAATGCCTCATAACACCATTCTATAAATAGACGGTGAAGATTTATTTCTCGGATAACATTGGTAGTTCACGTAGAACGTATTGTAAGCATACAATCGTAAGTTCGAATCCCGATATATATTTCTTTTTTATTTCTGCTTCTTGTTAAAATCGTGGACGAATTGCGTGAAACGCATTACCCTCGTGGATCATGAAAATTGCATCGCTTATGCTTTTTTTGCAAAGGATTCCTTCTAATGAGAACTATGACAGTAGAGCAACCGACACTTCCAGTAAAACTGAATGATTTTGACATTGTTTGTTTTGTAGTGTCTTATTTATATTTCTGAAAGATACTGAATAAATTAAACAAAATATTCAGAAAATAAAAAATACATAATATTTTCAAATGATTCAATACACTAAATTAACCTACACTTTGTTTTTTACAACAAATTCTGTATATAGAACGCGGAGGTAAATATATTCAATGTGCGATAACCGTGTTATTAGGCAATCGGACAGTTCATTTTGAAAACTCTGATTCCTGAGGTAGGTCCTATTTCAAACACAGGGACATAACTAGAACACATTTTGTTGAAGACCTCGTGATGGTCAACATGCCAAATATATAAAATCTTAAAGCCTTACGGTTAGAGAGAAGTCTTCCAAACATTTTCTTATAAATAAATCTTAATATAGAAGTTGTGACCTCTGGGTCGGGGATAATTTGTACCCTGGGCATATTTTGAAGAAAACATGTAGAAGACATTTAGGAATAGTGATTTTTCCCCGCAGACTTCTCAAATTGTGAGGCTTAACGTGTTTACAAATTGAACAATCTTTGTAGATAACGCATATGTTGTTTTACCAACATATGCCATTTCTAGGCTTAGCATTATTTTAGAGTATATTTTTAGAACTTTTCCTTCGGATGCCATAGTACCAGAGTAACTGTTATGCAATGAAATGGAACTTTTTGAACAAGTTTGAAAAATCATGTGCCTATGGTTTATAAGAAGATGGCTTAAAATTGATGTCCACTCTCAATTTATGCAGAACATGTGTCAAACCTGTCTAAATAGGCTTAGGACCTTTGCCAGAGTCTGCCCAAAGAATCGGCACCAATATACATGTAAATCTAAAAAGCGTACGTAACTAACGAAAATAACCATTAACAGAGATTGAACTTAGCCTGTTTTAGTCTAGTGTGTCCGATTAAGCAAATTACCTGGCGTGATGATGCCCCTTATGTTTGTCGTACTTAGAGTAGTTTAGCAATGTCAGTTAGGGTCAACTAGGCTCAATGTTGGTTAAACGATCAATATGATTATGTAAAACGCTCAATATGATTATGTAAAACGCTCAATATGTTTATGTAAAACGCTCAATATGTTTATGTAAAACGCTCAATATGTTTATGTAAAACGCTCAAAATGATTATGTAAAACGATCAATATGATTATGTAAAAACGTTGTTTGACCAATGGAATATCAACCATATCAGACTTGGAATTCCTTAACATTTCAATCAAATTCTCCAATTTAGACAGAACATTGTTTTTTTACAGTCAATGGACAACAAATTTTGCAATGTCGATCATGTAATAGGGCTACAGATCTGTCAGACTGTAATAAACTGGTGACATGTGATGCTACTATTGAGGTAAGCTTACACATTATATTTTTATACAGAACAGAACAAATATCATATTCACGATTTGTACATAGAACATCATCAATACACAAGTACAGTTTTTAATATTACATATAACACTAGTCAAACAATCTAGAGTAGGAATTAAATATAAGTTCACCATAATTAAAATCAGAGCATAATCCAAGAGACAAGAAAAAAGACATGAAATACAAGTATGTGTATGTAAAGGTAAGTATAATTGAAATATGATACATGTACATTCATTTGCTCTATAACTTAAAACAATACAAGTAGATCACCAATTTTCCTTTTAATTTTTTTTTATAATTTAGAGCATTCTAAATAGGTATAAACTCAATCTGATCTGAACTTTGTTTTGTTATATAAACTCAATCATGGTGGGTTGAGTATAGTAAATGTTTCAATATTTCTTTCTAATATCTAAACTATGGTGGCATATTTCTGCCACCAGATAACCACATAACTTACTAGATAATACTCTGGTTAATACTCTAGATAATTATCTAGTTAATTAAGTAGTTAAATAGTTACGTATCTAGTTATTTTTTACAAAAAAGAAAAGATCATAACAGGAAAAAAATGCAAGTTAGTGCTTACAACTGCCATTGTGTATTATTTTACCAATTAAATGTGAAGTGGTTAACTAGTTACGTAACTGGATAACCACTTACAAGTTAGCGATATTTTGTATAACTGGTAAGTGGTTATCTAGTTACGTAACTAGTTAACCAGATAATTAACTAGTTAATCAAGTAGTTAACTAGTTACGTAACTAGTTAACCACTTAATTAACTAGTTAGGTTATGTGGTTATCTGGTGGCAGAAATATGCCACCATACTAAACACACGGACAAATAAGACCGACTTGATAATCATCTTCTAGTGCATTAAAATTATAAAACAAGAAGCGCAGCAATGCGAAGAAACCAGGTTTTCAACGACCAAGTTTTGATGTGACAGGAATGAGAAATGAAAGATGGTAGTGGAGAAAAATGATGCTGTAAAAACAACATGGATACAAAGCATTCATTTGAAAGCAACAAAATCAATACATGCAAAATGAAGCAATTACGTGGAAACTGAATTTCTATTTTAGCAACAGTGACCTTGACCTTAATCACAGACAATTGGGTAGCAATCCCAAGCTGCAAATACACCAAGTTTGGTGTCAATAGGTCAAAGCAAACTAAAGTTATTGAGCGGAAACTGAATTTCTATTTTTAGTGACAGTGACCTTGACCTTGATCACATACACCTGGGTAGCAATCCCAAGCTGCCTCTTGATATAAGCTACCTATACACCAAAAGTTGACGCCCGCCCGCCGACTTTGGCATTACAGTAACCCGGTTTTCGTTGAAAACCTGGTTAAAAATCCGATTATTTAAAGTCTGTAATTTTGTTAGCTCTGTTAGCTGAGAATTTACCAGCATGTATATGTAAAGCACAAAGCGATGGTTACTTGATGTCATTGCTTCACTTAGTTTATAACCGTCAATGCAACAAACGTGTTACCCTAACAAATGGTAACTCGGTTCTTTATTGAATAGAAAATAAGTATATAGATCTCCAGGACTGTGTGCAAAGAGTAGGGGCCTCTATCACTGTTGTGAAGCTGTCATGTAACATTGTACGGCGCAGTCAATAAAACTGGCGGGCACTGGGCAGATCGTTTCGTTTATTAAAGAATAAGATCTTAATTACTGCTGCATAGTCCAATATATAGCTCTATTGTAAAAACTGATTGTCAAACAAAATGTAGGATGCATATACATGTATTTTACTACATTTGATAAACTTTAATTCAGTATTTTTATTTTAATAGGAATGTTATATGGATGAATTAATCACAGAGCAATTAACAGTTGTTTACAATGCTGGTTGTCGAGCTAAAGATGTAAGTATTCAACAAACTGTGACTTTTGTTAGAAATCGTCTTTCATTCTATTCATAGATAAAAGAGCACTTGATTTGTTTGCAATTAGCTGCATATTAATTACTTATGTAGCCAGCAGGTCCTAGTTGAAGAACACCACTTAGCTTCATCATCCTCCGTTACACCAGGTGCCCCATAAGGTATACTGCTTGGTTTCCTTCCTGTTCTTGTTATACATTAACAACCTACCAAGTAAAGTGAGTTCCATCACTCGCCTATTTGCAGACGACAGCTTCCATTACCGTAGGACTAGAACTGCTGAAGATACAACAGCAATACAAAAGGACATTGATGCACTTCAAGATTGGGAGAGAAATCGGTTGAGATCATTCAGCCCATCTAAATGTGAAGTCCTACACATAACCAGGAAGCGTAAGCTAACCAAAACCCAGTATATCATCCATTGACAAACAATAACAGCTGCCAAAGACGGTAGATACCTTGGTGTTACGATCTCAAACCAGCTTTCCGGATGAAACAGCGTCTGCTTCAAAGTACACTACTGCAGTACGTTCTACCTCCGCCGGTCTTTTTTTCTTCGGCTACAAGACTGTGGAACTTGCTGCTAAACCACATAGCAACATCTACCAGTTTTGATGCTTTTAGGCAGGGGCTGGCAGAGATGTAAACTATAAAGACATGTGTACATAGTTTTAAAGGATTTTAACATTTTTGACTTTTTACGCCACACCAGCAGCGTGTTCAGTTACCTTGAACGTTCCAAAACGTTTTGTAACGGAGGTGTCGAAACAACTCAACCCGAGACAACCCAATCTCCTACTAACGGATTGAGTTGTCCCAACTTTGAGTTGAGTTGATATGCAAAGTGTTTTAAATAAAATGAAGTCTTACTTTCATACGAGGGTGTATTCGTCATACAACGTCTTGCTATTCGTCTTCCAACAATGTTCTACGATGAAAAAACACTGTCCTGTGTTTTAATGTTTAACGAGAAAAGTGGGACGATCATCTTAATTTCATCTGGATGATTCGTACACCTTCACGAAAGGTTAGAAGCTTTAGTTTAGAAACCTTTGGTAAAACGCAATATTGACGTAAGTTACGCTTAGGTCGGAGTTACGTCACTTCTTAAGCTACGAAAACGTTGATGAAATGGCACCCAGGGTTTGACTTTTCACCTGTGCAACGATACCCCTTAGAGGGATCTTGCCCAGTTTTTGAAAGAAGAATAATAATCACCTTGCCAAGAATGCTTACAAAGTTTGGTGATAATTGAGACAAAATGTGATCGCTAGAGTGTACACAAACAAATGTAGACGTACGATGGACGCCTGACATTTAACGATAATAAAAGCTCACCCTGAGCTAGCTCAGGTGATCTAGTATTGATAGTAAACACAGTACCCTCTAACATTTCTTTAACAAATGAATTTTTGAGGAAAATTGATGATGCATTGTTCTAGTAATTTTACTGAAATTAAATCTTATTTGTGTGAAATAATTATCGGTAAAATTGACTCGGTTTATGCTCAAGCAGGATTTTTCCATGGTCATTTAGAGGAAACACACTCATATGCATCCCAGCAAACAAATGACGTCGTACGGACGTCAAATAAACGTTGGGTCCCAACGTCGGGTTGACGTCGCCCCATAAGTGAATTTGAAAGTTTTTTAGACGGTAGATTTCTGACGTCGTATTAACGTCTGACCCCGACGTCGTATCAACGTCGCCTCGTTGTTAGATTTTAAAGTTTTTCAGACGGTAGGTTTCCGACGTCGTATTAACGTCTGACTCCGACGTCGTATTAACGTCACCTCACAGTTGGATTTGAAAGTTTTTTAGACGGTAGATTTCCGACGTTGTATTAACATTTGACCCCGACGTCGTATTAACGTCTGACCCCGACGTCGTATTAACGTCGCCTCGTTGTTAGATTTTGAAGTATTTAGACGGTAAATTTCCGACGTCGTATAAACGTCTGACCCCGACGTCGTATTAACGTCACATCATGGTTGGATTTGAAAGTTTTTTAGACGGTAGATTTCCGACGTCGAATTAACGTCTGACCCCGACGTCGTATTAACGTCGCCTCACAGTTGGATTTGAAAGTTTTTTAGACGGTAGATTTCCGTCGTCGTATTAACGTCTGACCCCGACGTCGTATTAATGTTGTTTGTTGGTTGGATTTGACAGTTTTTTAGCTGTTGGATGTCCAACGGATATACAACGTGGTACAATCAATATGTATCAAAGATAAATCCAACCAAAATCAGACCTGAATAAAACAATTGCATGACAAGAATATACACGTAAAAACAACACAAATTAGTTTATTATTGGTAATTTTACTTTTAATTTTGTTTGATGGTAATAGGATAAAAAATAAATCACAATGAATACGACATTAAATATACAATTAAATGTTACAATTATACACATAAATGTTTCGAACTTAACATGCTGATTTTTAAATTAACATTCATAATGTCTAATGAAAAAACACGTTATCAACACTTGTTCTAAGATTCTATATCTGTATTACTGGCCATTAAAATCGTAGCTCAGACAATATACTTATTAAAAATATTGAGTTAAGATTACATGAAATACTGAAATCTAAAATAGTACATCTCTGCTAGATACTTAGTCATATGTGCGTACATGGAAATGAAAAAGTAGACAATATTGCTAAAGAATCTTTAAACCTTCAACCAGTAGATGTCAAGTTAAGTACCGCCTTCAAATGTTCAATCAATACGTTAATTAAGTCAAAATGGCAAACAATGTGGATTAATGCTGTTCGTTTGTTTGTTTGGGTTTCACGGCGCACCAACACAAAAAGGTCATATCGCGCCCAACACAATCAATGATACTATTAATTCAAACGAAATTAATAATGTAATTCTCTATGTCTTATTATAAACATTTATTTCTTTCAAAAAGTTAAGTATCGCATATGATGATACAGATTCAAAAAGTTCTTTAAGGGGGTTCACTCTAAAAAGTTTGTCACGAATGTATTTAAGATCCTGACAGTCAAGGTGAACGTGTTTTACATTGAGATGCTCGTCACATGGAAGACATGTACATTGTAGGTGATGTGTCAATCTGGTTTGACCTCTCCCACATCGCCTAATCACTATTTGATCTCGGCGATTTAAAAATATTGATGACGAAGATGAACCAAAGACGGGCTTTATGTCATGTAACTTATTAAATACAGCATTATTCCACATTGTTTGCCATTTTGACTTAATTATCGAATTTATCGAACATTTTTAAGTCGCTGCGTGGAATAATGCAATATGTAATAAGTTGCATGACATAAAACCCTTGATTCATATTCGTCAATAATATCTGCTTGTTGACGTGTGCCATAAAACCCCAAATAAACAAACAAACAAACCATTGCTTAAAGGAAGTATGTACATATCACATATCACAAAGGGCAATGTGTAAAAGATTTCAAAAGTTAAATATATCATCAGAGTGGAGGATAAAATGTACATTCAATTTTAAAAAATACTTAAGTGTTCTATAATAACAGGGGTGTAATTTCTAAAAAAATGATCCGGACAATCGTTTCTGAATGTTCGTGTAGATCATCTATACACAGTAGTTTCCATTGACATAGACCTTGACTAGTTCTGAAAATATAAGAAAGTGACTTAATTAAAGAAAATGGTTGAGTTTTGGCAGTATCATTTCACTCAAAGTAAGTACTTATTTATATTTTTCAAATGATATCTGCAAATTTCAACCATTAAAGCGGGATATTCTTCTAAAACACAAATAAAACTAACGCATTTAAAAAAATTGCCCTTTAATTTCTTAGCCATTTGACTTTTCTACGTCGAAAAACGCCAGTGCTATTAGCGCTTGGATAATTTTGTTTTCTATGTCCAACAAATCCAGTGCATTCAGCGCTTTGATCATTTATGTTGTCAAACCATACTTCCATGTCTCTTTTTGTCTTACGATAAATAAGAAAATGGGTGGGTGCGCTCAAAGCTTCATGTTGGCATACAGCGTCGTGCCATACATGATCAACTTTTTAATTGCGACAACAAACGTACACAAGGCATAAACTCAACAAACACATAAAACTCGCTTACCTCTTCAATTACAATCCATTGAAGTTCGTTCACGTTGATTCTAAATGAATTTGGCACGCAAGGTCACAGATTGTTTTAAACACCTTCAGGATCTCTTCAATTTTAAGTCAGGGCATTTCTTGAAACGATGCTGTCCAACTCTTTAAAACATCCCAGACACGCCAATTACTTTAAATTCCTTTTGGTATCACTAGAAATGTCTTTACCGTGATGAATAAATTTACCCGCCCGTTAAATATCAACCTTCCAGAAAAAGCGACTACGCTACACAAATGTTCTACACTTATGATTCAGGAAAGTTTAAATGGAATGACGTCATGATAGTGAAAATCAATACAGAGTAAAAGCGCGCGTGTAATCGACGTGGCGTGTTGGTTATTAAGGACTTTTCTCATTTATTCACTTTTCTTCATAAAATACATGAAAATAGTTGTTCATGTTTCGAACAGTTCCAAATAATTTATTTATCAACTAAATTCAAACGTCAACACAACGTCGCTTGTCGACGTTGGATCGACGTCATGATTTAGACGTTAAGTTAACGTTGTCTCGTAGTCGGCGACGTCGCGTATAAAATCCAACGTTATTCTGGCGTTTTATAGCCGTAACGTGTTTGCTGGGAGCATTAAACAATGCAAATGAATTCTGATTACCTTTATTAGCTGATCTATCACATTACATAAAACAAAACATTGTTCAATATTATACAATTAGATCTACAGAAATAACAAATGGAAATATATAAAATCATCAAACCCAACGTCGACACGACGCCGACTCGTGCCGTTGGGAACGACATCGTGTATCAGACGACGATCTGACGTTAGATTGTGGTTTGCGTTGTCATAACGGAAATCCAATGTTTAAATGACGTTGTAGCAACGTCGATTCGTGACGTTGGGACGACATCGTATTTCAGACGTCGGGTTGACGTTGGATTGTGGTAGCCGATGTCGTGACGGAAATCAAACGTTTCAATGACGTTGTAGCGACGTCGATCTCGAGACGTTTGGACAAAATCGTGTTTCAGACGTCGGGTTGGCGTTGGATTGTAGTTGGCGATGTCGTGACGGAAATCGAACGTTTCAATATCGTTGTAGCGACGTCGATCTCGTGACGTTGGGACGACATCGTGTTTCAGACGTCGAGTTGACGTTGGAATGTTGTTTGCGTCGTCCTTACTGAAATCCAACATTTAAATGACGTTGTAGCGACGTCGATTTGTGACGTTGGGACGACATCATATTTCTGACGTCGAGCTGACGTTTAATTGTGGTTTGCGTTGTCGTGACGGAAATCCAATGTTTCAATATCGTTGTAGCGACGTCGATCTCGTGACGTTGGGACGACATCGTGTTTCAGACGTCGAGTTGACGTTGGAATGTTGTTTGCGTCGTCATTACTGAAATCCAACATTTAAATGACGTTGTAGCGACGTCGATCCGTGACGTTGGGACGACATCATATTTCTGACGTCGAGCTGACGTTTAATTGTGGTTTGCGTTGTCGTGACGGAAATCCAATGTTAAGATGACGTTGTATCGACGTCGATCTCGTGACGTTGGGACAACATCGTGTTTCAGGCGTTGGGTTGACGTTGGATTGTAGTTTGCGTCGTCGTGACGGAATTCCAACATCTTAATGACGTTGTAGCGACGTCGATTCGCGACGTTTGGACGACATCGTATTTCAGACGTCGATCTGACGTTGGATTGTGGTTTGCGTTGTCGTGACGGAAATCCGATGTTTAAATGACGTTGTAGCGACGTCGATTCGTGACGTCGGGACGACATCGTGTTTCAGACGTCAGGTTGACGTTGGATTGTAGTTTGCGACGTCGCGACGTAAATCCAACGTCTAAATGACGTCGTTACGACGTCACGTGTTTGCTGGGATGTTTGTGTATTAATATACGTAAACACAGATGGAAAAACATTCCAAAATTACCAAATTAACGCTTTGAAATTTTCCAAAAATCTTGAAATTTAAGTTAAGTTCTAAAAGCTGTCACAAAGGTGTTCATTATTGTGGACTAATTTAAGGTATGTTCAAGAGCTGGTAACTTTGGAAAAAGGAACGATTTAATAGCATGTTCAAGGTAAGACTGTTTATGGTGAACGTTTATTTATTTCTGTTAATTTCCCGGCTAGCTCAGTTGGTAGCACACACGTCTACTGATCGAGGGGTCATGTTTTGATTTCCCGGGTGGGGCATATGGTCATGATATTATTTCTACGGCCATTCTCCCTCCTACCAATGATTCTAAATTATGTAGGTAAGTCACTAACGAAAGTATGCGCTCAGTTGTTGGTTAACAGCTATATCCAGAGATTAAGCCTTTCCAGGAGCAGTGACTTAGTTGATGACCGCCGTTATATGACCTATACAATGTGTTGCTACGGCGTTAAACCAAAAAAGTCAAAGAGCTGAAGGCACTGAAATTGTTCGGGTTTGAAAAGTGGAATTCAATTTCCGGCTCCAACAAAACATTCGTTCACAAAGAACCGTTCTGTGATATAAGTTTGATAGGTAGACCAGCACTGTTCCAGTTCAAAACACACTATACAATCGACCTATAAATACACCAGGTAAACCGGACAGGCGAACACACTACTGATTTTTTCACACAATCACCACAAGTCAAAGGCGTCATTCTTAAAGCAATTCAATAACTGCCGCTTATAAGTTATCATTCATGCACATTTATTCTACTGCATCTGTATGTAAAATAAACGAAGTCCACTATTCAGACATCATTCAAAGTCATTTACTTCGATCTAGAACCATCTTATTACATAAGATGATGTAACATCTCTACTGACAACTGGCACAAACTGACGTCCCGAACAAACAAAAATTACTGAAAAGATGTTTTGTTTCCAATGAACGTTCTTCAATAGTGTTACTCATTACAGTAATTAGTAAGAATATATATTCAAAGTGAACAATATCGATCCTAACAGTTAAACCTCTTTTGAACAACACCCAGCCGTGTAGGGACTTAAGTATTTTGCTGTTCAAAGGTTTTGCTCTGCTAAGGTAAAAACCAATCGGAAGGGGCGCTCTGCAGAGGTTGTACTGTACTAGTCAATAAGTTTGATAGAAGTGAATTTTGCCATGCTTAGACTTAAGAAGCAAAATAGTTTGAAATTTTTATTGTGCCTCTCACTCAATGTCAAAAAAGTGCACAATTAGGATTTGACAATTGATAAAAAATGAAGTAGGAGTTTAACATCTTTTATCATTATAATCTTTAACATTAACCTATTTGGAAGTAGAAAATACGCATCGGAGATTTTATAAAGGACTGTACTGAAAGTTGTCATGACTTAACGAAAGGTAATATAAATGTAAAGTAAGATACGTTAAGATTTTTAAAATAAAATTTCTAGAACCGATAGACAATAACAAATCTAATAATTATTTATCAAAAGGTATTTCATAGTATGACGGTAAACTTTATGACAATTATTTATATATTTCTTATGACATGAAGTTCTATTTGTCCTTGATTTAACAATAAACACAATGATTGTTTTTTTAAATTTGAAGGTGTTTCTAAATCAATTCGTTTTATTCAGGAATTACTCGCGCTAATAAAACAATAAAACCGTAGCACAGAAGTCAATGTAAGAACACACTAAAAACCCAGTTCTAATGCCGCTACTATGTTTCTAGTGTAAGGTTTAATCACTTAATTTGTACAAGGTAAATAATAACGTATCTTACTAAAAAATTATTAACATATATTTAAGGTAAATGTAAGCAATAAGCAAAAATTATGCTAGCATTTGCTTACAAACACTTCAAAACGATAATCTAAAATTAAACTTAGTTTGTTTAGACAACAATCAAATGTTCACATTGGTAAACTTAAAAAGGTAACGTATCTTACTTTTTCAATTCACATAAGTTCCACTGTCGTTTATTTTAAAAGACGTTCTAGTTAAGGCACAATTTATGTTAAAATCAAAACAATGCTAGCTCTTTTGCTTCAAATATGTTTATTTATCAGAAAAAAGACATATCTATTTGATTTTTCTGTAAACATCTATTTTGTATCTGTTAACGTATCTTACTCATTTATCAAAATCAATTCATGACTTAAGAGTTCAAAATATATGGTCCATTTTCATATAACTTTACATATTATCTATTTCTTTAGACAGCTGCTGTCAGCTTTATTGCAACAAAATAGTCGATTTGTTTTTCAACAAGGTAGAGGTTCTACAATTTGTTTTAAAAGTCCAACTATCTAAATATATTTTCAACTTGTCCTTCTTTCTGCTGGTGTACCGTTTTGGACCGTGGCGTTGTTATATGAAATTAAACTTTTTCGATTACATTATTTGCATAAAAAGTGTTTCTTGAGTTTCTGTGGAAATATGTCCGAAACTATACCTGCACCATTGAGTTTTAATTTGGTTTTAGATCCTGGTGTGCTGGACGATGTTTTGTTTCCATTAGTTTTAGTCGTATGGTAATTCCTTACAATCTGAATTCATGTTAAGACTTTTGTATATTTTTCTTTTTTAAGAAAGGTTCATAATTTTGTTTAAGCGCTTTCACCTGATCATTTCAAGACCAACTTCTGTATGCCGCTGACCTTTGTCTTAAATCTACAAGGTGGCCCTTTGTTTTTCTAGGTCACAAATTGGCATTTAAAAAAAAACAATCTTGTTTTGTCTATCTGTCGTGTACATTGGACTGATGTACTTGCTCAAACTATATTCAGAACTTTTTCAATATTGAATTTACCTGAAACATTATTTTTCTTTCTCATTTAAACTTGTAGATTGTGCTGGGTGCGTAAAAGCCTCATTTGTAATGCATTCTTCTGTTGTTGTTTTTTCCTAAATCATTCGGAATGTGTTTTTGCAGATAAATTTTCTTTTGTTGAAATACTCAGACATTTTATTGTTACTTTGTTTGATTAAGCATTTAATTTTGCTCCATATTCAGAAGGTATATTTGACCATTTGTCATTTTTCATTTCTTGTACCCTTGCTGGTATTAAGCTCTAGTCTATTTTTTCCTCCTGTACATTAGTATTTTAAGATACATAAGCTGAAAAGAAAGATACGTTAACCTTTACTACAATGTATAAGTTTTGTCAAATACTCAATGAAAGAAATGCTTTTTTTTAGGTTTTATATCAAAAGTTGTCCATTTTACTTTATAATTCTAATAAGTTAACATTCTATAAGTTTGTATTTGCTTGTTATATCATATCTTTTAAATAATGTAAGATACGTTAACATTGAGTAAGATACGTTGAACAAGTTTGTTCATGTCTGTTGGTATCAATTAGCAAATAAGACATGTACAATGCATACAATTGTTCTGACTTGTCTTTGTTTCACATGAAAAGCAAGTTTAACTGTCTTAAATATAAAAATAACTAGAAGGCTTCAGTTTTCTGGAGTTGTCATAAAATGCTTGATTGTTTTGTCATAATCGCCAGGAATACTTTACAACTTCTGTTTTGAGCGGAAATTTTGGTAATTAGCAATGCCATTGGCTAGAAAGTAAATCCAAAGATGGTTTATTTTCGACAAATATTGAAATATCAGGTACGTGTTAACGTATCTTATGTTAACGTATCTTATTGACATTTACTATTTTTACCATAAAGTAAGCATATCGCACTTTTCGAGAAAGAAATATCTCTGGATTATGCCTGCATGAAGTAGGCATTGTGAAATTAGGTAACTCTGCCTGCTTTCTGAACTAGCTTTTGTGTTGTAACATATGGAAAGTTAACGTATCTTATTAAATCTTAAAGTAACAATTTAATTTTTCATTATTTAAAAAATATGGTTAATCTGTATTAGATCTTAGACGCCAAAAGCCTTTTTTATCTCTTACATTAACCACTTGGGAGTTTATATTGGCATAAATCCGAGTGAATTTGCAAATATTTGGACTTAATGCATGATGTCCATAACTGTTAACGTATCTTACATCCAATTTGGGGACACAGGAAAATAATTTTTAATTTTAGCCAATTTTTTTGTCTGATTTCGGAAGGTTATGTTTTCATTGAATCACCCCAAATGACCACTAGTAAAGGTAACATTTGCAGCAAAACGGTATATTATTTCAAAATTATATTGTGGTCAAAACAAGTACCCTATGCAGGGACAACGCAAAATCAACAGTTTTTGTATTTTTGGATTAAAGTTTTCACCAGAAAGTATGTTCAATGAGGGACAAAACTCTTGTTGGAGGTACATATATGTTGTATTCATCATATAATGAGAAAAAATCTCAGACACCTTCTGTTTTTAAAAAAATGAGGGCGAAGGGACATTGAAAATGTGAAAACGTCCACTTTTTTTGACATTGAGTGCTCTAATGCATGCTATATTTTGAAAACACTTCATCAGTGAATCAGATGTCACTGCCAATATATTAAATTTAGTGCAAAATTAATCCTCCCTTTAGTCATATAAAATTTCATAATTTACAGATGCTGTTCTCTTAGCAATGATTGTAATAAGAGACTATGTGGAATTCCTGACAGTAAGTAGGCATACTTTACATTTGAAATGAAAAAAAATAGCCGAGGTTGACATTACTTGTCTGTCACTTCTGATTGCTCTGAATTGCGATGGTCGCACGAGTAACACTGTCCGGTAGCCAAAGTACCTTGAAACAAAAATACAATGATGAACGGTATTTTTACTTCTTGTAGCAAGCTAGTATGTCTATTTTTTTATTAGATGAGTGAAATGAAAGCATGACAACTCGGTGGCTATACCACGTGACTATTACATCACAAATGCTACGATTTCAAGAAGAAAACTGTAAAACCCGCTTCGACACAGTTTTAAAGAAGAGCTGTAAATATTTTAATCTTTGTCAGTTTTACAGGATAAGATTTAGAGACTGATCAAAAAAGTGTTTACTATTTGCTGGAAATCACATCTCAAACGTCATTTTTATGCTTTTTGGAAACACCTTGGAAACCCTTCCAACGATTTTTGGAATGATGTCTAAACATCGTTCCAGAGTTAACAAACCGTAATTTCAGCTCCAAGCATTGAATCTAAGCAAGAACCCCGATCCACTCCGCATATCATTACTGCAAAATTTGATTCGGATGTTTCCTGTTAGTATATTTTCCTGATAATCGCTTGCGACTTATTTCCATAGATTTGATTTTTCATGCGGCAATACAGCAACATGATACGAATTAAACACGCAATGGGTCTATAAATAGAAGGTGAAGATATCCAGTCAGACCGTTTGTGTACAGAATGCAAATCGACTTATTGGAAAGGGCATTGAGTGGTTTACTGCGGGTTTGACTAAAACACGCAATAGAGAATTTGGGACAGAATGGGCGAAATGGAGCTGTCAGTAGCGAAATGAAGTTTTAATTGTAAAATAAATTTTTGGGCGTTAATATATTATCTGCAATAAAACAACAGGATATTACTTAAACACGCAACGGATAAGTTTGCGCAAATGGACGAAATGAAATATATATGACAGTGGTTTAATAAAAATAAAATCTATGCGCATTTTAAAAAAATGCATGATTTTTTCTGGTGTATTTTACAGGTCAAAATATGCTGGGAGCACAAAAAGAAAGCTGCCATCTTAATACAGACTGTAAATTAACGTCGTGTAATCAGCATTATACTTTGAAATGTTCAAATCACTTTTGTGTCTGCGGTGAGTTGACTTTGAGTTTATATATTGTGCGTAAAGTTTAACCCCGATCTGGCCTTTCACATTTGCATCTAATTATTATCTACAAATATCCTGACGGAAATCTATACCACGCATATTTTACACACGCTTTAATACATTTTGAAAAAAATCCCCGTGTAATAATAACATTCGAGCTTTGACGATATACTTAGATCGGTATTGAGCATTAATACTGCATTCGTATTCAATGTAATGAATATTCTTGTATAAAGGCCAGATCGGGGTCAAACTTTTCGCACAATACATGTGTACAATAAAGTTGCGCTGTAAACATCAGGAAACTCAACAGCTTTTTACTGAACAGTAGGTCATGTGAAGATCAAAATTTTACTGGACCAATGTTAGAATACTTAAAACAATAGTTTTGATCATTGTATGTTTAAAAATATTGTGATAGTAAATACAGCTGTCTACAATAAATTATTAAGCTTTAAAACAATTTTGGAAGATTTAAATTCTATGTCAGCAAAAAATGAATATAGTGTGTTCTTATTAAAGGCCTCCCAAATTTTAAGAAATGGAAAATTGATCAAACTTAATTTTAGAAACAAGATAGTTTGAAATGTTTATTTTGTCTTAAATAGCAGGCAATTTCTTAAAGGTACTCGTTTAGAGATTTCAACTTAAATATCACCTTTATCTGAAACTACCTAAAGTGTATGGAACCATTTTTGATGCAGGAAATAAGTGTTTTGATAATGATAAGTTTAGTGCAAATAGACTTACAACTACAAAAGATAGTGTTTCACGTAGTAAAAATCTACCTCGTATGTAACGGTATAGACGCTTTTAGTGCATTTTTTGTGACTTTCATTGAATATTTTTCGGAATCTATAAGTCAGTTTGTCTTGAAATAATAAGAGCTTTTGTTTTGACACAATTACAGACGCTAAATGATATTTTGAAAATATAAAAAAATCTTAACCAAGTCTGTGAACTAGTATCTTTAATTTGTGTTGTATGTTTTGTTTTTCAAGCCTATGACGCATGCGCGGCCCAACCATGTCCCCAAGATTACTACTGTTTGCCAAATAACTTCGTCAGACTTTGTTATTGCAGCACAACAGCATGTCAGATAACGGGAAAAGTTTCGCAGAGTTTTAGACCAATCTGAACGCATGTTTCAAAACTGTAAATTATACCGAAAGTCAGCAGAGTCTCTCAATCGCTGAAAAGTAAAATTTCTGAAATAACGCTTAATTCTATAAAATTATATAAGGTATGAAGTTGATACTTACCAGTTTTGTAAAAATATGTGTCAGCTTTCAATTACAACCGGTTTTAATGTCCAGTCATTTTCCGGAATGTAAAAAATTCAGTTTGACCGTGGATCACATCCAAAACTGTTCAATACCATATAGATATATACATTATAATAAGCTGTGTCACGATTCAAAGGCGATAATTAAAATAGGACCGTTTTTATGGTGCTTTTTTCAACAATGTTATTTTTAATCATTAGTATGCATATTTTATTGAATGTGAGATCTCCAGTGCCAGTGGGCTCAACCGACCGACTTTCCGATTATAATCGGTTGGATGCCAAAATTTATATAGCTACCTTCTGGTCATTATCTTACATAACCATGCAAAATACACATCTACTTCACTGATTTAAATGCTGTTTATCATTATTTAATATTTAATTGTCTTGCTTCTTAGCCTAATATAAACAATATGGCACCAGTGCACTCATCTGAGTGAATGCAAACAAACTGTATTTACATGTCATTAAGGTTATTTGTGTCAATAGATTGTCGCAGAAGGATGTCATCACGTAGTCTTCGCTTTAGTTGCTTTACAGCACTCGTCCGGTTGGGCTACCAAGTAGCAATTTCCACTTGCTCGATTCAAAGTTCACTAGCCTAAGGCATTTTATGGAGAAATGTCCTTTCTACCTTATTTTACAACTGAGGCATTAAACAATAAAACTAATCTGGGTTTTTTCATATTTCTGGGAAATGTCATTCAAAATAATTCTAGTCTCACATTATCTTCCCTAGCTTTATGCAATTGTGTTCAAAGTAACCGGCAATTTATGATATAATGAAACTGATAGGGCATTAGGCCTACATAATTCACAAATGAGGAAGCTACCAGTATTTCAGGGTCTGAGTCACTTAAGATCCGTTCTGATCAATTTAATCAAATAACATATTTTTTTAATTTTGAACTAAACAATGTTTATAAAAATTCGTTTGAATAGGCTCATTTTCCCGCAATGAAAAAAAAAATATTTGGAAAAATCCATAACGTGCCGAGTACGAAAATTATTGGGGACGAATGTTTTACATTTTCTCTGACGTTTTTAATACTTCAAATTAGTGTTGTAGATCTATAATTTCAACCATAACATTATCATTGAAAAATCATCATGAAATGAACAGCTTTCAATCTCTATGCTTTATGGCAGTTAGTTATATCGAAATGGTAAAATCGCGGTCAGTGAAAATTCGTTAGTGTAATGACCTTGACCAAAGGTTAAACTTTATTATTTAAAAGCGGTAAGACTAAAGACTTTGTTTGTCAACATTTGATTTTTCACCTTTAGTTTGATTGCAAAATGCAACAATGAATGTGTAAAAGAGTAATTACGCAAAACTCTCAGATACTAGTTAACGTAAAAGTGCGTTCGAGTACATCATTTTCGGATACAAACATAATTCGGATACGTAGAAAGGACTCGCCCGATCGGGCTACTGACAAAGATTTTCGCTGGCCCGTCGGCAAAATGACTCTTCTCGAGAGTTGGGCACGTGGGTTACGTCGAAAAGTTGTTCTTGAACACTTTTTACCAAATCCACCATTATAGCGCGCACACGAAAGTGAATTATCTCCCTTGGGTACGGGCTTGTTTTCCGCGACGTCGCCGTCCACAGAAACCGTTATCGATTAATCATCGCTCAAATTTTTCTAACCGATTTCGGCGACATCGGCGATAATTGGAATATCACTATCATTTACCATTGAGGCACTACTTTTGTCACATGTTTGTATCATTGCGCTCAAATTCTGATCATATCGATCGTTTTTTTCCGAGTTGGAACTACTTTCAGTAAGGTGTTTGTATCAATGCGCACAAAAATGTACCATATCATTATTTTGAACTACTTCCTGTATCATGATGATAAAATGCCGAACAATTTTTAACGATTGCTGAAATAGTATTATTCGAAAAAATGAGTAGTTGTTTTGGTTATTTGTTTGAAATAGTGTTAAAAAGGGGTAAAAATTCCAAAATCTTTGCATTCAGAAAAAAATCAATAGGGTGCACAGCGGAGAAAATAAATCTAAAAAAATTGTTTTTGTTTCTCGTAATAAAGATTCCGGATGGTGTATATGGGTCCTTCTAGGGTCCCGAGGGATAGAAGGACCCAAATACACAGTCAACAATCTTTATAACTAGTAATATACACCAGTGATGTACGCATTATTTTATCATCATTAATTATAGTCTCAGGTGCAAGGGGATTTATTTTAATATTTATTTATTTAAGAGTATGATGCCTGTAAAGCAACACCTTGTAGACATGACTATAACTGTCTTACGTCACCAGGAAGTACGACAAGAAGGTGTATCTGTGCAACTAGCACGTGCCATCAGAGTAAATATGTTTTGTTTTTTTTTGTTGTTTTTTTTTTGACGCGGCTGACTAAGCCTACAAGTGACCTATATTCAACCAATTCGTTTGTCTGTCCAATGAAATTCTCTTTGGAATCCGTTAACGAAAAAATGATAAAAGATATGGTACTATTGGTTATTTGTGATAAACAGGTCCGTAGCACGGACACTAGGTGTTGGTTATTTATTCTGTATGGTTGGGGGTACGGGGGCCTCCCCGGAATTTTGGATAAAAAGAAGGTCTAAAATCGTGCATTCTGGTGCATTTTTGGCCACTTTTGTTGCATATTATTACCTTTACTGGCCAATCACGCATTTTTCGAGCCAGGCCCCCACCCTTTAAGATGGTCTCAACGGGCCTTAAAATTGGTATTTTTAACTGGATTTAGTAATTTCACAAAGGAAGGTGATCCAAATAATGAACCCTTTCGCGCGTCTCCCCTGTCTTAAGATGTCTCAGGAGGGTCCCAAAGCGAGATATGTCCCCCCTGTAGTTGGTAGATCTATTTGAATGGGGCAGCGTCCCTCATCTCAAGAAAATCGGGTTCGTTGTCTGAAAGCCGTTCACCTAGGAAATAACTTGGCTACGTTGCATATCTTTCAGTCGATAAGTAATGAAATACGGGCCTCTTGAAATTGCCCTAGTGCGTTATGGTTAAACAATGGTCATTTTCACCCATGTCGCAAGCAGTAAAGGGTTGACAAACAACAGACAACGAAAAGATATAGAGGATATTCGTCAACTTTGGTGCAAGAAAACAGCCCCCTAGAATTTCCAAAATGTACTTGTCCATTAGTGCATCTTTTGACTGTATGTCATTTTTAAGTAACTTGAATCAATTTTTCTTGACATTGATTTAATGTTTATTTACCTTTAATTATTAATATATTGTACTATAATTCGGTTGTGGTTCGAAAGTTTGACCCCCCCCCCCTAGAAAATGTTTGAATCCCCTAGAAAAACATACTGGATTCGCCCCTGATTTATAATTCAACATAATACAATAAATGAGAATAAAAACGCATCAATATTTGATCACTTGTTTCAGGACATGCTTGTGATTATAATCCTTGTCACCATGGCACTTGTCACACTATCCTATATCGACCATATTACACGTGTACATGTAATCACGGTTACATTGGACCAACCTGTAAAGGTAAAATATCATTTTGCCATTTTGACTATTTGACTAATTCTTATCACAAGATTGTAAAGTGATGCCCTTTATCAAATTGTCTCGCCATTTGGGACTACTTTTAAATGCCAGATTGTAAAGTGGTGCCCCCTGTCTAATTGTCTCGTTATTTTCGACTACTTTAAAACATATGACTGTAAAATGGTGCACCCTGTCTAATAATGCCACCACTTGGATTACTTTTTATCACATGATTGTAAAGTGGAGCCCAACCCTGGCTAATAATCTCGCCATTTTGGAATACTTTTTATCACATGACTGTCAAATGATGCACCCTGTCTAATAATGCCACCATTTGGACTACCCCCTGGCTAATTATCTCGCTATTTTGGACTGTAAATGGTGCGCCATGTCTAATAATGCCACCACTTGGACTACTTTTTAACATGACTGTAAAGTGCAGCCCCCCTGGCTAGTAATCTCGCCATTTTGGACTACTTTTTATCACATGACTGTACATGGTGCGCCCTGTCTAATAGTGCCACCACTTGAATTACTTTTAACATGACTGTAAAGTGGAGCCTCCTTGGCTAGTAATCTCGTTATTTTAGACTACTTTTTATCACATGACTGTAAAATCGTGCATCCTGTCTAATAATGCCACCTTTCATATCAATTTAAAAAGTTATTTAAGATTCAATGTGGAAAAAAAAAAAGAATTATATTATTAAATGTTCTTTGTCATGGTGAAAGCCATCTTTATTTTTTTTAGTTACGTCCTCGGATTTAATTGGTTAATGAAGACAAAAGATATACACTGAATGTTTGAGTTTTAAAAATTGATTTGTAATTATAACTTTGTATGAAATAAAGAATGAATAATGTTTATGTATTTCTTGATGACGTCGTATTCGGCCTTGTGGAAGGGTAGTTGAAAACATGTTATAAACAAGGGTATCGGAATGTTATGTTATATGCACTGGCCGCCATAAAAATGATAAAATAAGTGTGTTGACACGGCATTAAACACAGTATGATCAGATGACGGTGTATTTAACTTTTTATAATAAATATTAGTTTCCCCAGCTTCCACCATGCGTACCTCCTGCAAGTATAAATATCACAAATACTATGGATTCAAGAAGGAGAACTATCAATTTACGCCTGGATCCAGAGTTTGAAGTGCTTTATTTTAATTCTTGTCAGATTTACATGATACCTACTTCAAGCTAAGGTAGAAAAGAGTGTACTACATGCATTTGCTGCGCATTTTATATCGAACGCCAGTTATATACTTTTTACAAACACTGGAAAACCTACCTACATTTTTCCTATTCCTTGAAAGGAGAATGACGACTTGGCAACGTAGCACACTGTGAAAGAATAGTATTCCTTGGAGTAAGCAAAGTTTTGCTTGTTTTGTTTGGTTATACGCCATAGCAACACATTGTAAAGGTCATATAAAGGCGATCAGTCAACCTACTCACTCTTCCTGGAAAGGCTAAATCTCTGAATTTAGCTGTTAACCAACTACTAAGTGCATACTTTCGTCAGTAATAGACAACTGCCCTGCATAATTAAAACTCATTGGTAGGAGGGAGAATGGCCGTAGAAATAATTTTATGACCAAGCTCTACGAAAGTATGCCCAGTCGGGAATCGAACCTACAACCCCTCATCATTTTGTGTGTTACCAACTGAGCTAGCCGGGTGGCTTGTTGGCAAATGAGATAAGAAGTCATCTAAGAAAATCCTAAATTCAACATTTATTAGTTTATTAACGTATGATTCAAACTGTGTTACATAAAAACCCTGAATCAGAATAAAATTATTGCTGTATACTCGATAAGTATTTTTCTTAAACTTCCAATTTTCAAAGAATTTTTGAATGTCACTGTATATTACTGCGCTGGCGTCCTTACAGACAAAGTAGTCCCAGTATAAACATAACTCCGATAACCAAATATAAAACATGATAAGATAATTTGTTAGTTCTGTGTCTTGTCCGAGGGGTCTGTTATTCAAGGGAGCAGATTGGCTTGACGGATTTATAACCTGGCCATGTCCTATATGGCTCTGTGTGATTGAGGCCCCTGGTCCATTTGTGCTCCGTACTTGTTTTATAGTTGATCTAGTTGTTGTGGTTTCTCCCCTTAACCCAGAACCATGCTGTTGCGTCGGCATTCCTACATGAACAAAATATTACATGACTGTTATAAATTTAGAGATTGTGCAAGTACGCCTGCACAAACAATATTATACGGCTGTAGCTATTTTTAGAAATTGTTAAAATACGCCTACACCAAAGATGTCATACGCATGTAACCATTTTTCCCATCCGCTTTAAGGATGAGCATAAATCAATCGTAACAATTGTAATTGAACAAGTCCAGTCGTATTAAGTTTGCAAAATAAACACAGAATTTGGAATATTTCGGTCTTTTTCGATTAAATTTTAAAAAATTGCTCCGTGTAATTACAACGGGATTCAATGTTTCTCAACCGATTTTCGTCGATTTCATGCCAACCGATTTTTGATGGTAGTAGTAATACACAAATGAATATAATTAAAATTAAATTTGCTTATTCTATCTTAGAATTGACTTTAATGTAAATGTTAACGTATTGTTAATAAAATATAACTGTTTTCTTAATACCAAATGCTCAAAATCAACACATGTAGACAAAAAGTGTAGGAACTATTTGACATAAAAATCACGCCTATCTAGTTAGAAATGTTTATACCCCGGTTTCAAAGAAAATAATTTGCGGTAATTATTGAAAGAAGCTGGAAATAAAAGTTACTGTTCTTGATATGATTGTCGAAAATCATATTTAAGAATATATTATTACAGGAACATATAAATGTATACACATTCACGCATACAATGTCATAAGCTATGTTAACAAGTCGAAACTAATAACATAATGGAGTTAACTACGATGAAAAGCGGTTAAAGTATATTTATCAGTACCATAAGTTGGGAGAGAAACATTAGCAAATAAAGGATTTCTAGCTGGGGGGGGGAGCTATAATGAACAAGAGACTATATAGTCTTACCTATACGTGAGTAATATTTTTCTATTTTTAGAGATGGATGCCAACTGACTTTTGACGATTTGTAGAAGTTAGATACCAACCGATTTTGGTCGATTTGTAGAGTCCGGTTTCCAGCCATTTTTATGACTATTTGTGGAGTGTGGATGCCAACCGATTTTCGTCCATTTGTAAAATTTGCATGCCAAGTGGTGTGTGACGATTTTAATCAGTTTGAGTCACAACTGATTATGGTCCATTGTAGATTGTTAATGCCAACCGATTTGAAGATAGTAGATTTATAGTATAGATGCCAACCGATTTTCGTTGATTTCTAGTGTCTAGATAAAAACTGGATAAAAACTTTGGATCCAACCGATTATCGTCATCTTGTAGCGTTTAGATGACAACCGATTTTCGTTTATTTGTTCAGTATATCCCGACCAATTTTCGTCGTTTTGTTTAGCTGGGAACCCAACCGAGTTTGTGTTTTGTTGATATTGCATCCCAACCGATTTGGTCGATTTGTGAACTCAGATAGCAACCGATTTTTGTCGTTTTGTGGAGTCAGAATGCCAACCGATTTTGGTAGTTTTGTTTGGCTTTGATCCAAACCGGTTTGATCGATTTAGAGCGGCTAGATGCCAATCGATTTTTGTCTATTTGATCAGTCTAAATGGCAACGATTTTTGTCTATTTGTACCGGTTAGATGCCAACCAAATTTCGTCTATTTATAGCGGCTAGATGCCGACCGATTTTCGTCTATTTGTTAAGCTTGGATCCCAACCGAAAATCGGAAGGCATCTAACCGCTAAAAAACGACAAAAATCGGTTGGCATTCGCACTGAACAAATAGACGAAAATCGGTTGGCATCTTACCGCTAAAAAACGACGAAAATCGGTTAGCATTCAGACTGAAGAAATAGACAAAAATCGGTTGGCATTTAGACGGAACAAATAGACGAAAATCGGTTGGCATCTAGCAGCTACAGAAATACAAGAATCGGTTGGGATCCTAGCTAAACAAAACGACGATAAACGGTTGGCATTTAGACGAGACAAATAGACGAAAATCGGTTGGCATCTAACCGCTAAAAAACGACAAAAATCGGTTGGCATTCACACTGAACAAATAGACGTAAATCGGTTGGCATCTTACCGCTTAAAAACTACGAAAATCGGTTGGCATTCAGACTGAACAAATACACGAAAATCGGTTGGCATCTTGACTTCAAAAATCTACCAAATTCGGTAAGCATTAACACTGATCTAATAGACACAATTTGTTAGGATCTTGACTTCTTTAATCTACCAAAATCGGTTGGCATTTAGACCGAACAAATAGACGAAAAAATGTTGGCATTCAGACTGAACAAATAGACGAAAATCGGTTGGCATTTAGACGGAACAAGTAGACGAAAATCGGTTGGCATCTTACCGCTAAAAACGACGAAAATCGGTTGGCATCTAGCAGATACAAAGCGATGAAAATCGGTTGGCATCTTGACTTCAAAAATCTACCAAATTCGGTTAGCATTAACACTGATCAAATAGACACAATTGGTTAGGATCTTGACTTCTTTTATCTACCAAAATCGGTTGGCATTTAGATCTAACTAATAGACGAAAATCGGTTGGCATTCAGACTGAACAAATAGACAAAAAACGGTTGGCATCTACCCGCTACATTCGTTTGGCATTTATACCCCTACAAAACGACGAAAATTGTTTGGCATTTAGACTGAACAAATAGACGAAAATCGGTTGGAATGCAAACTAAACAAAACGATCGAAATCGGTTTGCACTCAGACTCCACAAAACGACCAAAAACGCTTGGCATTTAGACACTCGTTATCAACCAAAATCGGTTGGCATTTAGGTTCTGCAAATGAAAGCATCTAGACTAAACAAATAGACAAAACGGTTGGCATCTAGAATTCACAAAACGACCAAAAGCAGTTGGGATGCAAGCTTAACAAAACAACCAAAACCGGATGGGATCCAAAGCTAAACAAAACGACGAAAATCTGTGGCCATTTAGACTGAACAAATAAACGAATATCGGTTGGATCTAGCCGTAGCAAATCGACCAAAATCGGCTGGGATGCAAGCTAAACAAAACGACCAAAATCGGTTTGCATTTAGACACTAGCAATAAACCAAAATTGATCTGCATCTAGACTTTACAAATAGACATAAATAGGTTGGCTTCTAGCCGCTTCAAATCGACCAAAATCGGTTGGCATGCAAGCTTAACTAAACGACCAAAATTGGTTGGCATTCCGAATCAACAAAACGACTAAAATCGGTCGGCATTTAGACACAAGTATTCAACCAAAATTGATTTGTACCTAGACTCTACAAATAGACGAAAATCGGTTGGCATTTAGACTGAACAAATGGACCAAAATCGGTTGGGATCTAAGCTAAACAAAACGACCAAAATTGGTTTCGATCTAAACACTAGTAATTGCCCAAAATCGGTCGGCATTAATACTATACAAATCTTTCACACTCGGCATTAGTGGCTCTACAAATCGACGAAAATTGGTTGGCATCCAGATTGCGCAAATTTCTTGGAATCGGTGAATGTCCTTATTCTCCTTATTCTCGAAATATCAAAAAATTCGGTTATCAAGTACACATGTATTTTCTACAATTGGAACGGTTAGCATCCACACTCAACAAATTATTCTTTTATCGGTTCACATCCAGAATCTACAACAATCAACCAAAATCGGTTGGCATCTTGATTCTACTTTGCATCCAGAATCTACAAATGGACCAAAATAAGTTGGAAACCATCTCATCAATACTTAAAAATCCGTTGGCATCCAAGTTATACAAAACGTCATTTCGTTGGTTCATTTTTACTCAAGTTAAGGAAATGAATAAAATTATGCACAAGTTAATGTCAAAGGCATTGTAATTATACTCATATCGGTGAAGAAACAAAACTATTTTATTTATAAAATATGTATAATTCAAAAATCTTAAAAACTACAAAATTGCATGTTGTTATAGTCTAGCGAAGTTCCAATTAATGCTTAGTGTCCCTTATACATTAAAATCTGGTCATATTTTCATAGCATGAAATTAATTATGTAAGTGAACGAGTGTTTTCTAAATGAAATCTTGTTAGACTTGCAGGCCCGTAGGAACCGGGGAGGTTAGGGGGCTTAGGCCTGTCACACTCAATTGATTGACACATTCGTGCTTTTTCAACAAAGTCAAAATTGCACGCTATATATATATATATAAATAACTAAAACTGCCTAGTCAGTCTTAAGCCTGAGAAAAAAGCGAGAGTTTTTATAGGACAAGACTAGATGTATATGAAAATTAAGTTCTGTTTTCTTCTCCTTGAAAAAACCCCTAAATCTGAAAATGCTTCCTACATGTACATGCCTGTCATGTTATACAAAAGACAAATGTGACTGCAGTGCCATATCACCTTACTACCATCTAAATTACACTACAAATGTACTATAAGGCAATCCTTTTAAACAGGAAGGCGGGGCTATGGGCGGTTCTATTATTGGACTACTTTCATCAAAAATCGGTTGGCATGAAATCGACGAAAATCGGTTGAGAAACATTGAATCCCAATTAGAACTAAACGTGGGTTACACGCTACTAAACAAGCGTTTAATGCTATCTACTAGATATGACATCTGAGGGCCACTATCATATCAGCGGGCACTATTATATAAATAACACATGGCAGTGAGGGTGACAGTACAGATTATCAACCCGAGGAAAATAATATCAACCGAGGCGCTTTTATTTTCATAACATCGTTACTTTTTTCTGCCTTACCGCAGCTTAATCGTAAACTAAAATGTATGTCGTGATTTAAAAAGTACAATGATGTTCTAGCATAAAAGTCGAAGCAAAGGGCGAAAGGATTACTGTGAATGATTTTCCCTAAATCCGAGTCTGGACATTCGTACCCTTACCGATTCGTACTCGGCTACCAATCAGAAAATAACCTTGAATCAAGACCGTGCAATGTAAAATTGTTCTATATAATTTACTGAAAGCATGCTAGTTGGAACTTATTATTATATGTATTATTCTATTTACATTTCAGACTGTGATGGAGGATGAAGAAATTGAAATTCAACTTCAAGAATATCATGTATTCGTATGTTGGAAAAACTTGACAAAAAACCATTGAATCATGATTATATCAACATATGTTGCTATTGTTTCCTGGTGGTACCTTGAGATAATTATTGTTTATTCCTGGCAAGCTGTTATATATGAAATAAATTTGTGGTACAGACATGTATGATGCACCAAGTATGTTGATGTACATTAATGTCTAAATATTTACCATTGATAGCATCCTACTTAAGCCATTATTAAAATAACATATAAATCTTTTAATTGTTTCATCATTGTTGTGGTGTTTCAAGCTCAAAACATTCAAAATATTGTTGTTATTGGTATTCTGTATTAAATTATCACTTTGATAAAGAATCTTGAAGACTTTGTTCAGATTAGTATGCTGTTTTTATAAACCAATGCATACAAAAAGCCCTAAGTATCTACTTTTTTCTTTAATTCTATGCTTAAAGATGTTAGTATCCTTTTTCTGAAGCATTAAAACTACTCTTGTTGTATTTTCAGGTGATGCAAAGATGTAGCAAGTTTCAACAATATATGTGGCTGCTGCAAGCATATAGTACAAGAAACATTTTACCATTTGAACCATTATATTTGTTGTAATGTACATGTAGTTTTTATGCTGCAGATTTTATTTGCAATAAAAAATAAATCATTTATAACATTGTTACTTTCACTCTCTATTATAAGTTTAAGGTTTTATTTCTGTGTGAACTCCACCCACAAGACAATTAAGTATGCAAAACTCCTCATATGAATGAGGTTTCAACTGGAAAAATGCATTGGGAAGGAATTTCAATATCATGTAGAAGAGATATTAGATATAGCATAAACAAGGGTAACATGTTATATTAAAGTGTAAACCAAGGAGTATTAAAACCTAAAAAGTGGTAGATTCAGATTGTTTCATGTAGTACCCAGACACTGTTTCATGTAGTACCAAGACACCAACATTATCATTAAAGCAGAAATCCAACAATAGATGATTGAATGCAAGAAACATTGTTTCTTTTATCACAAATCCTTCAATTGGTTGTTGGGAAACATTCTCGTCTAGTAAGATTTTTCAATACAAGCTCGAGTATTTTGATAACCTCGGGGTGCGAGAATGTTGGAAAAAGTAATGTTAGGTTTATTGCTACCTTAAAAAAATGTATATTAAGGAAAGAAGTTTCTGTAATACAACTTACGTTTCCTTAAAATTCAAGATTTTCCTATATATTTATGGGGAAAATAAACCTTATATCCAGTTTTTGTAGTGCACCATTAATATACAGCCAACTGTATTGAAACAAGCACAGCACAAATTCCCAGTCAGTGAGCACTCATGTACTAATGTATCATTGAAACGCAAAAAGGGAAGTACGCTATATTTCTGTATGATGAAGTTTTTATCAGTCATGTATTACATTTAACACGTATTTCGCTTCCTAAGAAATATTCAATGCTTGGTTGAAAATTTTATAACGCCATGTTTCCGTTAAATACATGTAATCCACTAGATCTAAAAATATGTTGTTTTGTTCAGTCTCAGTCGCCTGATATCACAGTATTTTAAAATGCTTTGAAACTTAAATATTTTAATAAACATTCGTTCACAGTAAAGGCCGTACAGCTTTCTAAAGGGTGATAATTTATACTGTTAACATTTTAATCACACGCCTGTCACATAATTAATATTGAATTGAATTTTGAATATATACCTGAAAATCTCGCTTTCTGTGACGTCATACGAGGTTGTATTCGTCACAAGAAGGTCATTTAATCAAGTCGATACTTGAGTGATCGGCGGACGTGATACAACAAGTAGATCAATGTGCGACCAATTCATTTTTCAACTGAAACTTGGGAACTTCATTATGTGTTACATGTAAGGACTAATGCCCTCGCCAAATGTGTACAAAAGGTCAATATCTGCGTCTTCTACGTCTTCTAAATATGTTCTAGGACAAAACATGCTAAAAAATCTCAAGTTTTTATTCAACAAGAATAGCGGGACAATCATTTCTAATTAATCGAGGCGAGTTAAGAATGGTTACAGGCTGTCTTAAATTACGCCAGTATAAATTTACGAAAATCTTAAGATAAAAAAACATTGATGAAACGCATTATTGACGGATAAGTTGGAGTTACGCTACTTCTTAAGTTAAGAAAACGTTGATGAAACGGCACCCAGGTATTCTATAAATAGACATGCGACGGTATAAAACTCTGACACATAATTATATTACTTGAATGCCTTACTAAAGGAGATGTCATACATAGCTAAACGACGATTTCAAGCATTTTTGGAAATGCTAATACTTGTATTAATGTTCTTACGAATTTTTTTTTATATAAAACATACATTGTAATGTATCAGCTTGTTTTATCCGGGTTTAGCGCAAATCGTCTTCAGGCTTCAGCCATTCGCCTAACCTTTGGTTTCTAAGAACGACAAACTGTGAATCATGCAGATTCTCATTCACTTTAAATGTAAAGAACAACTCAATTTCATTTGTTTGTTTTGATCCTTACCTTTCATTATTTATCCTACCCATTTTTTCGGGTACAAAAAATTATACGAAAATATGTAGGGACTAATCGTTCGAAAACATATAATTCTTCCACGAGTAATTTCGTACCAGAATTTTGACCAGTACGAAAACACTTTTCCGGTTACGAAAATATTTCGGGACAATTATTGCTCTGGGACGAATAAAATGTAAACAAAGATTCGTCCCCAAATATTTTCGTAACCGGAAATAAGTTGGGTTCTAAATTGCTCGGGGACGAATCTTTGTTTACATTTTATTCGTCCCCAAATATTTTCGTAACCGGAAATAAGTTGGGTTCGAAATTGCTCGGGGACGAATCTTTGTTTACATTTTATTCGTCCCCAAAAATTTTCGTAACCGGAAATAAGTTGGGTTCGAAATTGCTCGGGGACGAATAAAATGTAAACAAAGATTCGTCCCCAAATACTTTCGTAACCGAAAATAAGTTGAGTTCGAAATTGCTCGGGGACGAATCTTTGTTTACATTTTATTCGTCCCCAAATATTTTCGTTACCGGAAATAAGTTGGGTTCGAAATTGCTCGGGGACGAATAAAATGTAAACAAAGATTCGTCCCCAAATACTTTCGTAACCGAAAATAAGTTGAGTTCGAAATTGCTCGGGGACGAATCTTTGTTTACATTTTATTCGTCCCCAAATATTTTCGTAACCGAAAATAAGTTGGGTTCGAAATTGCTCGGGGACGAATCTTTCTTTACATTTTATTCGTCCCCAAATATTTTCGTAACCGGAAATAAGTTGGGTTCGAAATTGCTCGGGGACGAATCTTTCTTTACATTTTATTCGTCCCCAAATATTTTCGTAACCGGAAATAAGTTGGGTTCGAAATTGCTCGGGGACGAATCTTTGTTTACATTTTATTCGTCCCCAAATATTTTCGTAACCGGAAATAAGTTGGGTTCGAAATTGCTTGGGGACGAATCTTTGTTTACATTTTATTCGTCCCTAAATATTTTCGTAACCGGAAATAAGTTGGGTTCGAAGTGCTTGGGGACGAATAAAATGTAAACAAAGATTCGTCCCCAAATATTTTCGTAACCGGAAATAAGTTGGGTTCGAAATTGCTCGGGGACGAATCTTTCTTTACATTTTATTCGTCCCCAAATATTTTCGTAACCGGAAATAAGTCTGGTTCGAAATTGCTCGGGGACGAATCTTTGTTTACATTTTATTCGTCCTCAAATATTTTCGTAACCGGAAATAAGTTGGGTTCGAAATTGCTCGGGGACGAATAAAATGTAAACAAAGATTCGTCCCCAAATATTTTCGTAACCGGAAATAAGTTGAGTTCGAAATTGCTCGGGGACGAATCTTTGTTTACATTTTATTCGTCCCCAAATATTTTCGTAACCGGAAATAAGTTGGGTTCGAAATTGTTCGGGGACGAATCTTTGTTTACATTTTATTCGTCCCCAAATATTTTCGTAACCGGAAATAAGTTGGGTTCGAAATTGCTCGGGGACGAATGTTTGTTTACATTTTATTCGTCCCCAAATATTTTCGTAACCGGAAATAAGTTGGGTTCGAAATTGCTCGGGGACGAATAAAATGTAAACAAAGATTCGTCCCCAAATACTTTCGTAACCGAAAATAAGTTGAGTTCGAAATTGCTCGGGGACGAATCTTTGTTTACATTTTATTCGTCCCCAAATATTTTCGTAACCGGAAATAAGTTGGGTTCGAAATTGCTCGGGGACGAATCTTTGTGTACATTTTATTCGTCCCTAAATATTTTCGTAACCGGAAATAAGTTGGGTTCGAAATTGCTTGGGGACGAATAAAATGTAAACAAAGATTCGTCCCCAAATATTTTCGTAACCGGAAATAAGTTGGGTTCGAAATTGCTCGGGGACGAATAAAATGTAAACAAAGATTCGTCCCCAAATACTTTCGTAACCGGAAATAAGTTGAGTTCGAAATTGCTCGGGGACGAATAAAATGTAAATAAAGATTCGTCCCCAAATACTTTCGTAACCGGAAATAAGTTGGGTTCGAAATTGCTCGGGGACGAATAAAATGTAAACAAAGATTCGTCCCCAAATACTTTCGTAACCGAAAATAAGTTGAGTTCGAAATTACTTGGGGACGAATAAAATGTAAACAAAGATTCGTCCCCAAATATTTTCGTAACCGGAAATAAGTTGGGTTCGAAATTGCTCGGAGACGAATCTTTGTTTACATTTTATTCGTCCCCAAATATTTTCGTAACCGGAAATAAGTTGGGTTCGAAATTGCTCGGGGACGAATCTTTGTGTACATTTTATTCGTCCCTAAATATTTTCGTAACCGGAAATAAGTTGGGTTCGAAATTGCTTGGGGACGAATAAAATGTAAACAAAGATTCGTCCCCAAATATTTTCGTAACCGGAAATAAGTTGGGTTCGAAATTGCTCGGGGACGAATAAAATGTAAACAAAGATTCGTCCCCAAATATTTTCGTAACCGGAAATAAGTTGGGTTCGAAATTGCTTGGGGACGAATAAAATGTAAACAAAGATTCGTCCCCAAATATTTTCGTAACCGAAAATAAGTTGAGTTCGAAATTGCTCGGGGACGAATAAAATGTAAATAAAGATTCGTCCCCAAATACTTTCGTAACCGGAAATAAGTTGGGTTCGAAATTGCTCGGGGACGAATAAAATGTAAACAAAGATTCGTCCCCAAATACTTTCGTAACCGAAAATAAGTTGAGTTCGAAATTGCTCGGGGACGAATCTTTGTTTACATTTTATTCGTCCTCAAATATTTTCGTAACCGGAAATAAGTTGGGTTCGAAATTGTTCGGGGACGAATCTTTGTTTACATTTTATTCGTCCCCAAATATTTTCGTAACCGGAAATAAGTTGGGTTCGAAATTGCTCGGGGACGAATCTTTGTTTACATTTTATTCGTCCCCAAATATTTTCGTAACCGGAAATAAGTTGGGTTCGAAATTGCTCGGGGACGAATGTTTGTTTACATTTTATTCGTCCCCAAATATTTTCGTAACCGGAAATAAGTTGGATTCGAAATTGCTAGGGGACGAATAAAATGTAAACAAAGATTCGTCCCCAAATACTTTCGTAACCGAAAATAAGTTGAGTTCGAAATTGCTCGGGGACGAATCTTTGTTTACATTTTATTCGTCCCCAAATATTTTCGTAACCGGAAATAAGTTGGGTTCGAAATTGCTCGGGGACGAATAAAATGTAAACAAAGATTCGTCCCCAAATACTTTCGTAACCGGAAATAAGTTGGGTTCGAAATTGCTCGGGGACGAATAAAATGTAAACAAAGATTCGTCCCCAAATACTTTCGTAACCGGAAATAAGTAGGGTTCGAAATTGCTCGGGGACGAATAAAATGTAAATAAAGATTCGTCCCCAAATACTTTCGTAACCGGAAATAAGTTGGGTTCGAAATTGCTCGGAGACGAATAAAATGTAAACAAAGATTCGTCCCCAAATACTTTCGTAACCGGAAATAAGTTGGGTTCGAAATTGCTCGGGGACGAATAAAATGTAAACAAAGATTCGTCCCCAAATACTTTCGTAACCGAAAATAAGTTGAGTTCGAAATTGCTCGGGGACGAATCTTTGTTTACATTTTATTCGTCCTCAAATATTTTCGTAACCGGAAATAAGTTGAGTTCGAAATTGCTCGGGGACGAATCTTTGTTTACATTTTATTCGTCCCCAAATATTTTCGTAACCGGAAATAAGTTGGGTTCGAAATTGCTCGGGGACGAATAAAATGTAAACAAAGATTCGTCCCCAAATACTTTCGTAACCGGAAATAAGTTGGGTTCGAAATTGCTCGGGGACGAATCTTCCTTTACATTTTATTCGTCCCCAAATATTTTCGTAACCGAAAATAAGTTGGGTTCGAAATTGCTCGGGGACGAATCTTTGTTTACATTTTATTCGTCCCCAAATATTTTCGTAACCGGAAATATGTTGGGTTCGAAATTGCTAGGGGACGAATAAAATGTAAACAAAGATTCGTCCCCAAATACTTTCGTAACCGAAAATAAGTTGAGTTCGAAATTGCTCGGGGACGAATCTTTGTTTACATTTTATTCGTCCCCAAATATTTTCGTAACCGGAAATAAGTTGGGTTCGAAATTGCTCGGGGACGAATAAAATGTAAACAAAGATTCGTCCCCAAATACTTTCGTAACCGAAAATAAAGTAAGTTCGAAATTGCTCGGGGACGAATCTTTGTTTACATTTTATTCGTCCTCAAATATTTTCGTAACCGGAAATAAGTTGGGTTCGAAATTGTTCGGGGACGAATCTTTGTTAACATTTTATTCGTCCCCAAATATTTTCGTAACCGGAAATAAGTTGGGTTCGAAATTGCTCGGGGACGAATCTTTGTTTACATTTTATTCGTCCCCAAATATGTTCGTAACCGGAAATAAGTTGGGTTCGAAATTGCTCTGGGAGGAATCTTCGTTTACATTTTATTCGTCCCCAAATATTTTCGTAACCGGAAATAAGTTGGGTTCGAAATTGCTCGGGGACGAATAAAATGTAAACAAAGATTCGTCCCCAAATACTTTCGTAACCGGAAATAAGTTGAGTTCGAAATTGCTCGGGGACGAATAAAATGTAAATAAAGATTCGTCCCCAAATACTTTCGTAACCGGAAATAAGTTGGGTTCGAAATTGCTCGGGGACGAATAAAATGTAAATAAAGATTCGTCCCCAAATACTTTCGTAACCGGAAATAAGTTGGGTTCGAAATTGCTCGGGGACGAATAAAATGTAAACAAAGATTCGTCCCCAAATATTTTCGTAACCGAAAATAAGTTGAGTTCGAAATTGCTCGGGGACGAATCTTTGTTTACATTTTATTCGTCCTCAAATATTTTCGTAACCGGAAATAAGTTGAGTTCGAAATTGCTCGGGGACGAATCTTTGTTTACATTTTATTCGTCCCCAAATATTTTCGTAACCGGAAATAAGTTGGGTTCGAAATTGCTCGGGGACGAATAAAATGTAAACAAAGATTCGTCCCCAAATACTTTCGTATCCGGAAATAAGTTGGGTTCGAAATTGCTCGGGGACGAATCTTCCTTTACATTTTATTCGTCCCCAAATATTTTCGTAACCGAAAATAAGTTGGGTTCGTAATTGCTCGGGGACGAATCCTTGTTTACATTTTATTCGTCCCCAAATATTTTCGTAACCCGAAATAAGTTGGGTTCGAAATTGCTCGGGGACGAATAAAATGTAAACAAAGATTCGTCCCCAAATACTTTCGTAACCGAAAATAAGTTGAGTTCGAAATTGCTCGGGGACGAATCCTTGTTTACATTTTATTCGTCCCCAAATATTTTCGTAACCGGAAATAAGTTGGGTTCGAAATTGCTCGGGGACGAATAAAATGTAAACAAAGATTCGTCCCCAAATACTTTCGTAACCGGAAATAAGTTGGGTTCGAAATTGCTCGGGGACGAATCTTTGTGTACATTTTATTCGTCCCTAAATATTTTCGTAACCGGAAATAAGTTGGGTTCGAAATTGCTTGGGGACGAATAAAATGTAAACAAAGATTCGTCCCCAAATATTTTCGTAACCGGAAATAAGTTGGGTTCGAAATTGCTCGGGGACGAATAAAATGTAAACAAAGATTCGTCCCCAAATACTTTCGTAACCGGAAATAAGTTGAGTTCGAAATTGCTCGGGGACGAATAAAATGTAAATAAAGATTCGTCCCCAAATACTTTCGTAACCGGAAATAAGTTGGGTTCGAAATTGCTCGGGGACGAATAAAATGTAAACAAAGATTCGTCCCCAAATACTTTCGTAACCGAAAATAAGTTGAGTTCGAAATTACTTGGGGACGAATAAAATGTAAACAAAGATTCGTCCCCAAATATTTTCGTAACCGGAAATAAGTTGGGTTCGAAATTGCTCGGAGACGAATCTTTGTTTACATTTTATTCGTCCCCAAATATTTTCGTAACCGGAAATAAGTTGGGTTCGAAATTGCTCGGGGACGAATCTTTGTGTACATTTTATTCGTCCCTAAATATTTTCGTAACCGGAAATAAGTTGGGTTCGAAATTGCTTGGGGACGAATAAAATGTAAACAAAGATTCGTCCCCAAATATTTTCGTAACCGGAAATAAGTTGGGTTCGAAATTGCTCGGGGACGAATAAAATGTAAACAAAGATTCGTCCCCAAATATTTTCGTAACCGGAAATAAGTTGGGTTCGAAATTGCTTGGGGACGAATAAAATGTAAACAAAGATTCGTCCCCAAATATTTTCGTAACCGAAAATAAGTTGAGTTCGAAATTGCTCGGGGACGAATAAAATGTAAATAAAGATTCGTCCCCAAATACTTTCGTAACCGGAAATAAGTTGGGTTCGAAATTGCTCGGGGACGAATAAAATGTAAACAAAGATTCGTCCCCAAATACTTTCGTAACCGAAAATAAGTTGAGTTCGAAATTGCTCGGGGACGAATCTTTGTTTACATTTTATTCGTCCTCAAATATTTTCGTAACCGGAAATAAGTTGGGTTCGAAATTGTTCGGGGACGAATCTTTGTTTACATTTTATTCGTCCCCAAATATTTTCGTAACCGGAAATAAGTTGGGTTCGAAATTGCTCGGGGACGAATCTTTGTTTACATTTTATTCGTCCCCAAATATTTTCGTAACCGGAAATAAGTTGGGTTCGAAATTGCTCGGGGACGAATCTTTGTTTACATTTTATTCGTCCCCAAATATTTTCGTAACCGGAAATAAGTTGGATTCGAAATTGCTAGGGGACGAATAAAATGTAAACAAAGATTCGTCCCCAAATACTTTCGTAACCGAAAATAAGTTGAGTTCGAAATTGCTCGGGGACGAATAAAATGTAAACAAAGATTCGTCCCCAAATACTTTCGTAACCGGAAATAAGTTGGGTTCGAAATTGCTCGGGGACGAATAAAATGTAAATAAAGATTCGTCCCCAAATACTTTCGTAACCGGAAATAAGTTGGGTTCGAAATTGCTCGGGGACGAATAAAATGTAAACAAAGATTCGTCCCCAAATACTTTCGTAACCGAAAATAAGTTGAGTTCGAAATTGGTCGGGGACGAATCTTTGTTTACATTTTATTCGTCCTCAAATATTTTCGTAACCGGAAATAAGTTGAGTTCGAAATTGCTCGGGGACGAATCTTTGTTTACATTTTATTCGTCCCCAAATATTTTCGTAACCGGAAATAAGTTGAGTTCGAAATTGCTCGGGGACGAATAAAATGTAAATAAAGATTCGTCCCCAAATACTTTCGTAACCGGAAATAAGTTGGGTTCGAAATTGCTCGGGGACGAATAAAATGTAAATAAAGATTCGTCCCCAAATACTTTCGTAACCGGAAATAAGTTGGGTTCGAAATTGCTCGGGGACGAATAAAATGTAAACAAAGATTCGTCCCCAAATACTTTCGTAACCGAAAATAAGTTGAGTTCGAAATTGGTCGGGGACGAATCTTTGTTTACATTTTATTCGTCCTCAAATATTTTCGTAACCGGAAATAAGTTGAGTTCGAAATTGCTCGGGGACGAATCTTTGTTTACATTTTATTCGTCCCCAAATATTTTCGTAACCGGAAATAAGTTGGGTTCGAAATTGCTCGGGGACGAATCTTTGTTTACATTTTATTCGTCCCCAAATATTTTCGTAACCGGAAATAAGTTGGGTTCGAAATTGCTAGGGGACGAATAAAATGTAAACAAAGATTCGTCCCCAAATACTTTCGTAACCGAAAATAAGTTGAGTTCGAAATTGCTCGGGGACGAATCTTTGTTTACATTTTATTCGTCCCCAAATATTTTCGTAACCGGAAATAAGTAGGGTTCGAAATTGCTCGGGGACGAATAAAATGTAAACAAAGATTCGTCCCCAAATACTTTCGTAACCGAAAATAAGTTGAGTTCGAAATTGCTCGGGGACGAATCTTTGTTTACATTTTATTCGTCCTCAAATATTTTCGTAACCGGAAATAAGTTGGGTTCGAAATTGTTCGGGGACGAATCTTTGTTTACATTTTATTCGTCCCCAAATATTTTCGTAACCGGAAATAAGTTGGGTTCGAAATTGCTCGGGGACGAATCTTTGTTTACATTTTATTCGTCCCCAAATATTTTCGTAACCGGAAATAAGTTGGGTTCGAAATTGCTCGGGGACGAATCTTTGTTTACATTTTATTCGTCCCCAAATATTTTCGTAACCGGAAATAAGTTGGGTTCGAAATTGCTAGGGGACGAATAAAATGTAAACAAAGATTCGTCCCCAAATACTTTCGTAACCGGAAATAAGTTGGGTTCGAAATTGCTCGGGGACGAATAAAATGTAAACAAAGATTCGTCCCCAAATACTTTCGTAACCGAAAATAAGTTGGGTTCGAAATTGCTCGGGGACGAATCTTTGTTTACATTTTATTCGTCCCCAAATATTTTCGTAACCGGAAATAAGTTGGGTTCGAAATTGTTCGGGGACGAATCTTTGTTTACATTTTATTCGTCCCCAAATATTTTCGTAACCGGAAATAAGTTGGGTTCGAAATTGCTCGGGGACGAATAAAATGTAAACAAAGATTCGTCCCCAAATATTTTCGTAACCGGAAATAAGTTGAGTTCGAAATTGCTCGGGGACGAATAAAATGTAAATAAAGATTCGTCCCCAAATACTTTCGTAACCGGAAATAAGTTGGGTTCGAAATTGCTCGGGGACGAATAAAATGTAAATAAAGATTCGTCCCCAAATACTTTCGTAACCGGAAATAAGTTGGGTTCGAAATTGCTCGGGGACGAATAAAATGTAAACAAAGATTCGTCCCCAAATATTTTCGTAACCGAAAATAAGTTGAGTTCGAAATTGCTCGGGGACGAATCTTTGTTTACATTTTATTCGTCCTCAAATATTTTCGTAACCGGAAATAAGTTGAGTTCGAAATTGCTCGGGGACGAATCTTTGTTTACATTTTATTCGTCCCCAAATATTTTCGTAACCGGAAATAAGTTGGGTTCGAAATTGCTCGGGGACGAATAAAATGTAAACAAAGATTCGTCCCCAAATACTTTCGTAACCGGAAATAAGTTGGGTTCGAAATTGCTCGGGGACGAATCTTCCTTTACATTTTATTCGTCCCCAAATATTTTCGTAACCGAAAATAAGTTGGGTTCGTAATTGCTCGGGGACGAATCCTTGTTTACATTTTATTCGTCCCCAAATATTTTCGTAACCCGAAATAAGTTGGGTTCGAAATTGCTCGGGGACGAATAAAATGTAAACAAAGATTCGTCCCCAAATACTTTCGTAACCGAAAATAAGTTGAGTTCGAAATTGCTCGGGGACGAATCCTTGTTTACATTTTATTCGTCCCCAAATATTTTCGTAACCGGAAATAAGTTGGGTTCGAAATTGCTCGGGGACGAATAAAATGTAAACAAAGATTCGTCCCCAAATACTTTCGTAACCGGAAATAAGTTGGGTTCGAAATTGCTCGGGGACGAATCTTTGTTTACATTTTATTCGTCCCCAAATATTTTCGTAACCGGAAATAAGTTGGGTTCGAAATTGCTCGGGGACGAATCTTTGTTTACATTTTATTCGTCCCCAAATATTTTCGTAACCGGAAATAAGTTGGGTTCGAAATTGCTCGGGGACGAATAAAATGTAAACAAAGATTCGTCCCCAAATACTTTCGTAACCGGAAATAAGTTGAGTTCGAAATTGCTCGGGG
Source organism: Mactra quadrangularis (assembly GCA_025267735.1). Classification (NCBI taxonomy): domain Eukaryota; kingdom Metazoa; phylum Mollusca; class Bivalvia; order Venerida; family Mactridae; genus Mactra; species Mactra quadrangularis. Next base: position 28,756,605 of record CM046303.1, read on the forward strand.
ACGAATAAAATGTAAATAAAGATTCGTCCCCAAATACTTTCGTAACCGGAAATAAGTTGGGTTCGAAATTGCTCGGGGACGAATAAAATGTAAACAAAGATTCGTCCCGAAATACTTTCGTAACCGAAAATAAGTTGGGTTCGAAATTGCTCGGGGACGAATCTTTGTTTACATTTTATTCGTCCCCAAATATTTTCGTAACCGGAAATAAGTTGGGTTCGAAATTGTTCGGGGACGAATCTTTGTTTACATTTTATTCGTCCCCAAATATTTTCGTAACCGGAAATAAGTTGGGTTCGAAATTGCTCGGGGACGAATAAAATGTAAACAAAGATTCGTCCCCAAATATTTTCGTAACCGGAAATAAGTTTAGTTCGAAATTGCTCGGGGACGAATAAAATGTAAATAAAGATTCGTCCCCAAATACTTTCGTAACCGGAAATAAGTTGGGTTCGAAATTGCTCGGGGACGAATAAAATGTAAATAAAGATTCGTCCCCAAATACTTTCGTAACCGGAAATAAGTTGGGTTCGAAATTGCTCGGGGACGAATAAAATGTAAACAAAGATTCGTCCCCAAATACTTTCGTAACCGAAAATAAGTTGAGTTCGAAATTGGTCGGGGACGAATCTTTGTTTACATTTTATTCGTCCTCAAATATTTTCGTAACCGGAAATAAGTTGAGTTCGAAATTGCTCGGGGACGAATCTTTGTTTACATTTTATTCGTCCCCAAATATTTTCGTAACCGGAAATAAGTTGAGTTCGAAATTGCTCGGGGACGAATAAAATGTAAATAAAGATTCGTCCCCAAATACTTTCGTAACCGGAAATAAGTTCGGTTCGAAATTGCTCGGGGACGAATAAAATGTAAATAAAGATTCGTCCCCAAATACTTTCGTAACCGGAAATAAGTTGGGTTCGAAATTGCTCGGGGACGAATAAAATGTAAACAAAGATTCGTCCCCAAATACTTTCGTAACCGAAAATAAGTTGAGTTCGAAATTGGTCGGGGACGAATCTTTGTTTACATTTTATTCGTCCTCAAATATTTTCGTAACCGGAAATAAGTTGAGTTCGAAATTGCTCGGGGACGAATCTTTGTTTACATTTTATTCGTCCCCAAATATTTTCGTAACCGGAAATAAGTTGGGTTCGAAATTGCTCGGGGACGAATCTTTGTTTACATTTTATTCGTCCCCAAATATTTTCGTAACCGGAAATAAGTTGGGTTCGAAATTGCTAGGGGACGAATAAAATGTAAACAAAGATTCGTCCCCAAATACTTTCGTAACCGAAAATAAGTTGAGTTCGAAATTGCTCGGGGACGAATCTTTGTTTACATTTTATTCGTCCCCAAATATTTTCGTAACCGGAAATAAGTAGGGTTCGAAATTGCTCGGGGACGAATAAAATGTAAACAAAGATTCGTCCCCAAATACTTTCGTAACCGAAAATAAGTTGAGTTCGAAATTGCTCGGGGACGAATCTTTGTTTACATTTTATTCGTCCTCAAATATTTTCGTAACCGGAAATAAGTTGGGTTCGAAATTGTTCGGGGACGAATCTTTGTTTACATTTTATTCGTCCCCAAATATTTTCGTAACCGGAAATAAGTTGGGTTCGAAATTGCTCGGGGACGAATCTTTGTTTACATTTTATTCGTCCCCAAATATTTTCGTAACCGGAAATAAGTTGGGTTCGAAATTGCTAGGGGACGAATAAAATGTAAACAAAGATTCGTCCCCAAATACTTTCGTAACCGGAAATAAGTTGGGTTCGAAATTGCTCGGGGACGAATAAAATGTAAACAAAGATTCGTCCCCAAATACTTTCGTAACCGAAAATAAGTTGAGTTCGAAATTGCTCGGGGACGAATCTTTGTTTACATTTTATTCGTCCTCAAATATTTTCGTAACCGGAAATAAGTTGGGTTCGAAATTGTTCGGGGACGAATCTTTGTTTACATTTTATTCGTCCCCAAATATTTTCGTAACCGGAAATAAGTTGGGTTCGAAATTGCTCGGGGACGAATCTTTGTTTACATTTTATTCGTCCCCAAATATTTTCGTAACCGGAAATAAGTTGGGTTCGAAATTGCTCGGGGACGAATCTTTGTTTACATTTTATTCGTCCCCAAATATTTTCGTAACCGGAAATAAGTTGGGTTCGAAATTGCTAGGGGACGAATAAAATGTAAACAAAGATTCGTCCCCAAATACTTTCGTAACCGGAAATAAGTTGGGTTCGAAATTGCTCGGGGACGAATAAAATGTAAACAAAGATTCGTCCCCAAATACTTTCGTAACCGAAAATAAGTTGGGTTCGAAATTGCTCGGGGACGAATCTTTGTTTACATTTTATTCGTCCCCAAATATTTTCGTAACCGGAAATAAGTTGGGTTCGAAATTGTTCGGGGACGAATCTTTGTTTACATTTTATTCGTCCCCAAATATTTTCGTAACCGGAAATAAGTTGGGTTCGAAATTGCTCGGGGACGAATAAAATGTAAACAAAGATTCGTCCCCAAATATTTTCGTAACCGGAAATAAGTTGAGTTCGAAATTGCTCGGGGACGAATAAAATGTAAATAAAGATTCGTCCCCAAATACTTTCGTAACCGGAAATAAGTTGGGTTCGAAATTGCTCGGGGACGAATAAAATGTAAATAAAGATTCGTCCCCAAATACTTTCGTAACCGGAAATAAGTTGGGTTCGAAATTGCTCGGGGACGAATAAAATGTAAACAAAGATTCGTCCCCAAATACTTTCGTAACCGAAAATAAGTTGAGTTCGAAATTGGTCGGGGACGAATCTTTGTTTACATTTTATTCGTCCTCAAATATTTTCGTAACCGGAAATAAGTTGAGTTCGAAATTGCTCGGGGACGAATCTTTGTTTACATTTTATTCGTCCCCAAATATTTTCGTAACCGGAAATAAGTTGGGTTCGAAATTGCTCGGGGACGAATCTTTGTTTACATTTTATCCGTCCCCAAATATTTTCGTAACCGGAAATAAGTTGGGTTCGAAATTGCTAGGGGACGAATAAAATGTAAACAAAGATTCGTCCCCAAATACTTATGTAACCGAAAATAAGTTGAGTTCGAAATTGCTCGGGGACGAATCTTTGTTTACATTTTATTCGTCCCCAAATATTTTCGTAACCGGAAATAAGTTGGGTTCGAAATTGCTCGGGGACGAATAAAATGTAAACAAAGATTCGTCCCCAAATACTTTCGTAACCGGAAATAAGTTGAGTTCGAAATTGCTCGGGGACGAATAAAATGTAAATAAAGATTCGTCCCCAAATACTTTCGTAACCGGAAATAAGTTGGGTTCGAAATTGCTCGGGGACGAATAAAATGTAAACAAAGATTCGTCCCCAAATACTTTCGTAACCGAAAATAAGTTGGGTTCGAAATTGCTCGGGGACGAATCTTTGTTTACATTTTATTCGTCCCCAAATATTTTCGTAACCGGAAATAAGTTGGGTTCGAAATTGTTCGGGGACGAATCTTTGTTTACATTTTATTCGTCCCCAAATATTTTCGTAACCGGAAATAAGTTGGGTTCGAAATTGCTCGGGGACGAATCTTTGTTTACATTTTATTCGTCCCCAAATATTTTCGTAACCGGAAATAAGTTGAGTTCGAAATTGCTCGGGGACGAATCTTTGTTTACATATTATTCGTCCCCAAATATTTTCGTAACCGGAAATAAGTTGGGTTCGAAATTGCTCGGGGACGAATAAAATGTAAACAAAGATTCGTCCCCAAATACTTTCGTAACCGGAAATAAGTTGAGTTCGAAATTGCTCGGGGACGAATCTTTGTTTACATTTTATTCGTCCCCAAATATTTTCGTAACCGGAAATAAGTTGGGTTCGAAATTGTTCGGGGACGAATAAAATGTAAACAAAGATTCGTCCCCAAATATTTTCGTAACCGGAAATAAGTTGAGTTCGAAATTGCTCGGGGACGAATCTTTGTTTACATTTTATTCGTCCCCAAATATTTTCGTAACCGGAAATAAGTTGGGTTCGAAATTGCTCGGGGACGAATAAAATGAAAACAAAGATTCGTCCCCAAATACTTTCGTAACCGGAAATAAGTATAGTTCGAAATTGATCGAGGACGAATCTTTGGTTACGTTTCATTCGTTCCCAAATACTTTCGTAACTGGAAATAAGTTGGGTTCGAATAAACTGTAAACAATCATTCGTTCCCAAACATTTTCGTAACAAATTAATTTAATTGGTACGAAATTTTTGCAACAAATTCTTTGTGTATTTTTACTTTTTGAATTATAAAACAACAACACAATTTATTGTATTTACTTGGACAACAAACATCTCAAGGACATACAATCCGAGATGACTTGTTAAATATCAACAGGCCAAAGTTTATCAAGTACATAAAATTCAACAACAAGCATCTCAAGGACAAAGGATTCCGAAATGACTTGTTCAATTTCAGCAGGACACGCGTAAATGGACAACAAACATCTCAAGGACAAAAGTCCGAGATGACTTGTTCAATTTCAGCAGGACACGCGTATATGGACAACAAACATCTCAAGGACAAAAGTCCGAAATGACTTGTTCAATTTCAGCAGGACACGCGTATATGGACAACAAACATCTCAAGGACAAAGTCTGAGATGACTTGTTTGAAGAAATGGACCTAATGTACATGAAATTCACTGGGTGGATTCTTCTACTGCAGTGATCAATAGTTTTACATTCATCAGCTTGTCATGTTTGATGAGTACTTGTTCATAACAATCTGAAATAAAACAACAAGAAACTTTTACTGAAGTGCGATATTTTGACACACTTATGTACACTTTAAAAATAAAAGCTCAGATTACAGTATCAAAACATTTAACACACTTTCTCTTTAATCAACATTGATTTTGTTTAGTCCAATTAAAAAGTCTTAAAAATGATAAATTACTAAGTCAACTGAAGGTCTAGTCTCAAACTTTCAAATAAATTAAGTATACTATGAAAGCATTCATATTCTATACATCAATTAAAGAGTGTTTTTAACTACCCCTAGCAATAACTGCAAGTTAGTTTAAAGTCAAATGTAAAACCTTTCTTTTAACATTACTATGTTAACTAACAACAACATTTTTCTAATTTATGATTTTTAATTATCTAATGCTTAAACAGATCATATATATAAAGCTTGCAATCCTCAGTGAACATTCAACTATTTTTCTTTGGGTTGAACAAATTCAACGCTGATGTTGGGATTTAAACCATTAGTAAATTCAAATGACTAAGTCATAATCTCAGTCGTAATAATTGCTTCCCTTGCACAAGTCTAACTAGATTTAATCTTGAAAAAATAATTTCATGCTTAATAAAAACTGAGCTTATTAGAATTGTAACTTATCATTACAATTTTATTATTGAAAGTACATAGGTGAAATCAGCAGTAACGTCAGTAGTACAGCAGTAAATCTTTACTGCTACAATTTCATGCATCTTATTTCTCCTTATTTTCCGTCAGTTAAATGTAGACATGTTCTTCATTTTTATGCACAGCATTAAAGCTAGGTGAAGTCGACAGTAACATTATGAACAGTACTTAAAATTTACAAACTGATTATAATGTTTCTTCGAATTTGATGATAATATGTATTCAATATTTCAACTTGACTATCATCATCATAACCATTACCATAATCATTGAAAGTTGGAGCAATAAAACCATTATTTTCAAAAGTTGTACTGAAATTTTTAGCAGAAAAGTTTAACTGCTAAACCACTGACTTTCTAGGAGTAAAGTTACTGAAGTTATTGCTGACTTCACATACTCTTCAAATATTCACCTTGATTACACATGTATAGTTAATCATATTGAAGAAACTAGCAACTAATCGCACTTGGTATAAAACTAGTAATATACTTTGTGAGTACAGTGCCAACCAAAAGTTTGGAGATATGGAAATTTACTGTTAAAATTCTTCAATGTCATTAATTGATTTTGTAGAAACATTATTTTAAGTACATTTTGAAAGGTTGGTGATAAAATGAAAACAATTTTAATAAATGCATCCCATTTATAAAAATCAGCATTTGACATAACAAAGCCTATAAAACTATGTTCAATGTAATACTTTTTCTAATAAACGAAGTTTCATATTACTTTTGCAGACTTATCTATGAGTAGTAGGGGTGTAACGGTTAACCGATATACCGGTTTATATTGCAATACGACTTCTGACGGTTTTTAACCGGTTCGTTTTTCTCTGAACCGGTTTTTCTAGTATGTTCCATACTGATTGTTTATATCAGAGTCCGAAATTTGAGTGTTTGAATAAATGTTTATATGTGTTCGGAAACTTGAAATATTTTTGGTAAATTAGAGAATAATAATCTTTGAAAGTCCATTCAAAATATTTTTTCTAACTTATTCAAACATTTGCATAATACGTGTATATCATGTAAAAATACAAATGTCTACGTACAATGTTGATCAAATTAAGACGATGAACGTGCATTAATTCATGCTATGCATGTATGCGCAAAGAATAATATGTATCACAATATATTGCAATATATTGCAATACGGGTTTCGTGTATTGCAATATATTGCAATACGGTTTTTACCGTATTGTTACACCCCTAATGAGTAGAGCCATAACTAAAAACATTTTTATAAACATTTTCACATTTTCAATTAAAGCGACTACAAAGCCTACAAAGTGAAAATATCTCCAAACATTTGGTTGCCACTGTATAATTATATACTGTCTTTGACTTCAAACCATTCAGGTCACAATTGTACAATACTTGGTCAGGACAACTCATGCCGCCGGTCAGAACAACTCAACCTGAAGACAACACAAACCCAGAACAACACAATCTGTATCATATTTATTATTGATTTGATTGAACAAAAAAATGATAAGTTAAAATTAAAAATGATTTTAAATGTTATAAAATTCAAATAATCATTAAATTTCATTCCTCAATATCTTCCATACACAATAAACTTAGAATTGTGAATAATACAGGATCAGAGTTGACCACAGGTTGAGTGGTCTCACGGGATTGAGTTGTCCCAACTTCAGGTTGAGTTGTCAATGAGTGGAGTTGTCCATATAACATAAATCAAAGAAAAAATACCTAGCTGTTCCTTACAGTTGAAATTTCTTGAGATGAAGGTCTAAAGAGTATAGATTCATTGTTTTATTGTCACCATAACCATTCATAACTTCACTACAAACACTCTAGTTCTGCAATAACAAAGGGAGATAACTATCAATGAAGTGATAAACATAAGTAAGCATAATTTCGTTGTAAATGTCATGACTCATGAGTTTAGGGCAACACGGTCGTAACTCACTCTTTTCTTATACTCAGTTACAACCATTCTGTGCCAAAAACTGCAATGTAATGTTCAATTTCATTTGTCTGTCAGAGGTGCATACATTAACTCCACTGATTTAAATCCATTTTTTTCAATCAAGAGTACAGAAGTACTGTAGTGAATATTCAAATCAATGGGGTTAATTTATGCACCACTGATAGTTGAATAAAATTGCACAATAGTTTGTTAATCTATGTATTTACAGTTCAATTTTCAAAATTGTGGGATAATTTTATAAATACACCCACGGCCTAACTAAAATACCTTGACTAAAAGCTTACTATACAATTATCATTTAACACATGAAATTATTCATGTTTTGAAAAAACAAACAGTAACATTTCAGGTAGAATTGCCATAATGCTATTTTACAACCATTTGTATTTTTCAAAATCACAAAAATTTATTACAAAACATAATATTTTTCTTTCCTTAAATTATGCTAATAATTTAGCATGAATTAGATTCATCAAGCAATAGTCTGTTGCAAAGTTACTGATAAAATGTTTTTAATCTAAGTGAATAATTATCTCCCTTATATGTATATGAAAAATTGTAAATATGTCAGTAATAGATTCTAGTTTACATAATTTAAGAATCTGTACAAGTAAAATATCAGATTTTTACATAGATAAGTATAAGGGGAATTCTACCTTAAGAACATGTTAAACAATTTTATTTTTCTGTTCAGTTTTCATTTAAAAATTACAAATGGAACCATGGTGGTCTAACCTGGTGTATTAATTTATTTACTTCTCACTTCCATTCTCAAACAGTCAAATCTATTTTACACATGAACAGAAAATATATAAGTCAGGCTTGCAGAAAACAGTATATAAAACTACTAGATCCAGTAAAAAATCCTGCACCACCAGGTTAGATGTTGTCAGGGAAGAAGTATTGTGCTACTGGACGACTAGCCCGTATACAGTGCCATCCATAGTAAGGGACTTTAGTCAAATATTTCCCCTTGTATACACTTCAGATAGGTAGGTCCTATTAGTTGGATTACTCGGATTTTACCCTTACTTTTCAATGTCAATTTGCCAAAATTAATCTTTAATAACTTTTTTGTAAATCATTTAATTTGTTTGAAATTCAAGATAAGTATTTTTAAGGTAAAGAACTATCTATACTAGGATGAAAAAGAAACGCCGGGTAACCTATAATGATTGTTTTAAGGGATAAATTGTATTATTGGATTATTATATTTATTTTTGTATGAAATGTCATCTGTATGGAACCAGCTGTTGAAGTTTCAATCGATTTCCGATGCTGATTATGTGAAAAAATACCCCCTTTTAACGATGACCCTTCTTGTTTTGCGAAACACGGCCGGACATATTTTATGTACCCGGCGTTTCTTTTTCGTCCTAGTATACATTTCATCACTTGTGTTAATATCATTATTAACAAGAAAGATATTAGATGAAATATTTTGTTATCCTTACATAGGAATTCAATGATAAAATCCGAGGATTCCAACTGATAGGACCTACTTACCAATTGGAATGCTTCAGATTTTACCAGGGAAAGATAACTGACTAAAGTTCCTAATTACCTTCTTAAAATATACTTAGATACATGTACATGTATAACAAAAACACTTTTATAAAGCATCATTACTTGATCCCCTCTTAAATGTTATAATGCATAATAGCTTAATACAAATAAATGAAATTTTTATAGTAATAATGAAATATAAGCAATTTTTAAGTATAAAGGTACTTTGGAATGGCACTGTATGCATGGTGGCAATACCACAAATGCTATGGTTTCAACAAGAAAAAGTAAAGAATCTACCTTGCCTCAGAGATTTAAAGAGCTGTAAATATTCTATTTTTTGTCACATTTCCATGATACATATGCAAAGCTAAGCAGAGAAGTGTGTACTATTTGCTGTACATCATTGGTGCTTTTCACAAAAATTCTTACGAAAAAAATCTTCGTAAGTCAAGAGCAAGAAACATTAATAATATGCTCATTTTTTGGCATATCAATTTTAAATATTAAACAAATTGTGTAGAATTGTGTATACCTTTTGAATATCATATCATAGTTATGCTTATTATCTGTCTGACTTTGAAATGCTAATTATATGGAACTGACTTACGAAGATTTTTTTCGTAAGAATTTTTGTGAAAAGCACTACTTATCTCCAATGCCTATTGTCAGCTTGCTACTGTTTCAAGTCTTCTCCATCTTTTTTGAATATTTAGTGTTTTGAAAATGTTAGAAGGTTTTCCAGGGTATCATGGAAATATGACAAGAATAAAAAATACTTAAAACTCTTTAAATCTCTCAGTCGGGGGCAGATTCTTGACTTTTTTCTTCTTGTAACCATTTGTGGTTTCACAGTCGAATGGTATTGTCACCATAATATATAATCTTCCTCTGCTTGTCTGCAAGTAATGCTTGGATCTGCAATCATTGAACTTTTTATCTGAGATGAGAAGGATCAGACAAACTCAACCCAAAGACAACTCAGCTCATAGAAGGGACAACTCAACACATTAGTCAGAAACCCAACTTGTGGACAATTAAACCTAGACACTTAACAAGGATCAAACATTATTAGTTATTAAATTTAAAAACCATCTTTTTTACTATTTTTTTTATTAAATGTAAAATAATCATGTTGTTTAGATATTTATTAGGGCTCTATATTATGCCTCAGTCCCATAAAATCGTGGCTTGTTGCGGACCCGTACATGCTGACAGTCGTAGGCCGTGAGAAGCCTTGCATATTAAGGTGACGGTACGCACATGGTACAAAGCAACACACCCATACAGAGTAGTAGCTGGAAGATATGCAAGTTTAATCCATACTCAGCCAGGATTGTGTTCACGACTTGACTTTGAAACTGATATGTGTACCCGTGGCTCATCTCACGGATCCTGGTAAAAACGTAACAGTACATATGGGTATGCAAGATATCGTACGGGTCCTTGTGGAGCTTGATCGCACGGCGCCCGTACGGTGCCCACACAGCTATTATTATGTTTATGGGACTGTAGTATTAGTCAGAATGATTGATGCAATATTCGTATTGGTACAAAATGATCAATATTCAATATATCAAATGATATTTTTCATAATAAAAAGATTTTTTATAAAACAACAAAACAGTGTTGGTTTATTCATTTAATTTAATTGTAGCACTAGCACCATACTACTAAATGCACTGTCTATTATTACTTTAAATGTTAGAGTATTTGCCATTTGCATTTTTTCAGAAATAACATTGCATCCAGTGAGACTGGGTCTAGATTCCACAAAAAGAAAAACATTCTCTTTCAAACTAAAGCTATTAACAATCATATCATGACATTTCGCTTCTGTACAATCAAGTTCTCTTTATATTGGGGATTTGTCCGACCAGTTTGAGTGACTACTGGTTCCCAGAATTAATAAGTATTCTAAATACTAATTGTTGGTTTCCAGACTAATTGAAAACTAAAGTACATTTAAAGGACATTTTGACTGCAACAGTTACTTCCCTTTGAAAAGAACAAACATGGGGCACATTCCACAAGGCGATCGCTAGCTGTCACTTTTTGAAAGCGATTTTTTGTAGCATAAGAGGTCTACGGAACGGTTTGCTTCAAGCTAGCAAAAACAAAATGGCGACTTCCTCAAACAAATAGTTCAAAATTGTAACAAATGAAAAATATTTAAATCAATTATCCCCATGAATATTCTTTTTAACCACTTTGACGAAATATATGCATTAAATGAAATATATATCAGTATTCTTGAAAAAGAAACACGTTCCCACAGGGGGCAGCCATTTTGAAATAAGCAGAAGTGTTCCGAATGATACGGCTAGCAAGAAAAAAACTTGCTACGTTTCGCTAGCTAGCGATTCAATTTGCTCGATCGTAGCAAACCGTTCCGTAGAAAAAATCGCTACAAAGCGCTAGCTAGCGATCGCCTTGCGGAACGTACCCATGATGTAATCAGTGTAAGACTTTAGCGTAAAGGAATGTGATATGAGATTGTTTGCCGACAGATTAGTCCATATAATTATATACTGAACTGGAAGCAGTAGAATGGTTATTAGGCAATACAAAATATCAATTGATTTGCAAGCAATGGATTTCATTTGTATGACAGTGATTGATCGATATTTTGCTCGATACGGAAACGTTTGATCCGATATACTGGTATTCTATATACATGGTATATCGATGTAGAGCCCTAATATTTATGATTTCAAACTCAATTGTTCGGCTAACCCTGGCTAAACACTGTTGATAATGAAGAATTCCCATAATACCAACTTACAGTCCTTAATATACTTGAAAACTATCGTAAATGTTCACAAATCATAATAATTTCAAGTCAATACATTATGTTAATATTATGAATGGATTAGATTCATAAAACAGTACTCAAAAACAAAAAATTTAATGAAAACTTTTGATGAGAAATAATCTCCCTTTGAAATGAAAATAGTGTAAGTTTTTAATTTCTCTACATACAAAATAATAGTTGATAAAATTTAAGTAAATGACAAGGAGAAAACATTAAAAAGTAAAATTTGATACAAATTTTTGTGAAAAATTACAGTAGTCAGAATAATAGTGTTGTATTAGGGAAATTCTACCTTAACTATCACATTTTATTCCAAGTAATCTTTGAAGTTTCTAAATTGATTCAATTAAAATATTAAATAGTTTTTAATGAACAAAATCTTGAATTTTAAATCAACTATATAACTCTATCAATCTGATTAAAACCCGATCTAAAATTTTCCGCTCGCATACTCGCTAATTTATATCTGGCCTTTTTCAAACGAAGGTCACGTTCAGGCGACCTTTTCTCATCATAATATTCATGACGAAATTGTTATGATATGTAACTTGTTTACATCGTCTACGTCACGCAATTTGAAATAAGCCGCCCAATCGCAGACTGTGAATAATGCCGCTAATAAATTAGCATGTAAAACTTGGTCTAAAAATAGAAATTACGAAATCAAAATGTGATTAATAGTGTTTTCGTCTAGATGAAAGCTACACATTGATTGGTCGAAACAAAGTTCATCTCGACGTGACCTTCCACGGAGAAAGTAGAGATCCTGTATGAAAACGCTCCACAGGATATCTGTTTACGGAGATTGTAACTCTATGAACCTTATTGTTGACAATTGTCTTACTTATTATAAATACAAAGTACTAGTAGATTGTTATCTAAAATTATATTGTAACATATTTTCTTTTAAAAAACATTCTACAATGTATTTATAATGTTTTTCTTATTGATAAATTTCCAAAAGAGTAAAATTAGACATAACAATTAAATTAACAATTATCATAAAATGGTTATTAAAATTTATCTTAAAATTAAACTACCGGTATACAGTTTTTTCTGCAAAAGACCAATATCTTTGACACATGTTTATGCTATCATAGTCTTAAATGCAAATAATCATTATTACATTTCATAAATATTTTCAATATTTTCACAACATGATAAACTTATAGGTCTTTGCGTTAATGCTGGACCCCTATTTGCCGTAAATATCTTTTAAACTATATTAGCGATTTTGCTAAAAATTTTAATACAATCTTATTTCAATTTTTCCTTCTAGGATTTAAATTTTCAGAATTTTTCATAGATAAATAAAAAAGTTTTCCATAAGGTATAATGCAAAATATTTGGATTTTTTTTATCAAAAATCCGGCGGGAGGTAAAATAAGCTGTTCTGATTATAACATTGTCATACTTCCAGTGTATTTATACAAAGTCCCGTGCGTTTACTGTAAATTTGTCGCTTAAATTAACACTCGACGGTCTACTGAATTGTAAAGCAGAGGCCCGTCTTTAAAATCGTACGTGTAGAATTTGTATAGATTTTGACGATACAGACGACAGTGATGATGGTATTTGAGTTTGTATATACTGTTATACTTAGTTATCAAATAAAATTTCTAACCGGGCCTCATATTTAGCTATTATTTTGTATCTACTGTTATGTGGCTGTTCTGATTGTGGCACATACCCATTTAACAAAAGTCTCTTTTTGGCTTCAAAATTTGCATTGCATGTCTATGGGAAGTATGTTATGTAATAAAAGAAAAATTCTGAATTTTTGGATTTGAGAAGGAAAATGCTAGTTATGATCACATACAAAATTTGAGATAATTCCATCCAATAGTTATTGAGATATTTCATGATTTTAGGGGTCCAGCTTTAACGCAAACGACCTATACACTTTTGAATCAATTTAGAACAATAAAATGATTTTAATAACTCAAATAACTAATAAAATGTAACAGGGCCAAATTCTGTATAGAAGTTCTGTTTTATAAGGGAGATAACTCTGACTGTCATGTTTAAGTTAGTTTTTATAATACTACAGTTGTCTCCCTTGTAATCATTTATCTTTAAATATCAATTACTGATTAAATTTATCTGGTTTAATTAAATTTGTTGAAACCTAAAGGTAATTGACCCTCCTAAGCATGTCCCTCCTTCAACTTTTCATATAGTTGTCAATGGGTTGAGTTGTCAATGGGTTGAGTTGTAGCCAAACAGATGAGAATCTTTTGTTTCATAATCTATCAGTAAAAATAACTACAATAACCAAAAATACCTTCATATATCTTTCTATCTTGTCACTACATGGCACACACATATGATCCAGGATATTTCAGTTTCAAGAAGGATCATATTCTAAGCTCATTGATATAATATATGCAGCTGACCTCCCAGGATGATTCTGCAAAAAAGACAAACAAACTGGTAAAAAAACCTCAGTGATTCACTTTTCTTCTTTTATACATGTATGTGGACATATATAGTTAAATATTGTTGAACTGCCAGTGGCACATACATTAATCCTGCAAATCGAATGTAAGTACAGTAGTACTGTAGTAAGTATTTAAATACAAGGGGTTAATGTTTGCTTCAGTGACAGTTGAATAAAATTTAACAATACTAAGTTTGTACAAGTTATTCAAATTAGATCTCCCTGTATCTCTTCAAACAGATTTGTATAGTCATTATCATCTAAAATAAAACTCAATTTTTCTCAACGGTCTAAGTTTGAATAATTTCACTGTGATTGAATACATATTATCACAATATCACGAGTGTCAGACAAGAACACAAAGTCACCATGAAATTTTTCATGTTTTGACGGTTGAGAAAAAATAAACAACATATACAACACTGAAACATTAAAGTATTTTTTTGCTGGTTTCTGATTCCAAACAGATAGTTGAATGACAATCAAACAGTGCATGATATACATGCTACTTTTCTTTCCCTGAACAATTCAAATTGATCCTGTGAGTTTTGACCATTAGCTCTAAGTCCCCAAGGCACAAATTAAGTCAAGCAGCAAACTGAATCATGTAGGCAAATAATTTGTGCAGAAGATTCAGAGTAAACAGTTAAATCTCACAGGTTCATTTTCAGACAAGAAATGTGATGTTTAATTCATGTACTATAGTGCGGACACATTGACCCCGACCTGACCTTTATGCAAGAATATTCATTACATTGAATACGAATGTAGTATTAATGCTCGATAACAATCGGATTTTATCGACAAGGCTCGAATTTAATTTAAACACAGGGATTAATTTTAAAGTACATTTAAAGCGTACAACGAGTGTCAATTGCACATAGGCCGGACTAGAGGATTGTACGATGAGGCTAGCTACCAATTCAAAGGTTGTTGGTTTTAGCCCCACAATCACTATCCCCACACCCATTTATTATTAATTTTTATCAAAAATGTAAGAACACGAGTTTCCCGTTTGAATGAATTTTAATCGTAAGTTGTTATACATGCGGGCTGCGTATACCTATACATGTTTAAATTATATTTTAAATACGTAACGAGTCGAAGTATAGAGTAGGCGTGGTATTGATTTTCACCGGGATATGTGTAGGTGATAATTAGATGCAAATGTGAAAGGTGAGGTCGGAGTCAAATTGTACGCACTATACTTGATTCTTTTCTATTATTTAGCCTTTGCATAAACTTGCATGACGAAAAACAATAATCTGTTTACAAACTGAAAACTATATACTGTGAACAAAATTAACGTTGATTGTAGAGGTAAAGTTTGACCCAAAACAGAGAAACAGTATCATAAACAAAGCTTTAGCTAGGCATGCATGCAAACCTGTAGGTTGTGCTAATAGTGAAGAAACTAGCCACTAACAAACATGGGTAAAATTTACCATTATTAAAGTAATATACCTTACATTTTAAATCTATAATGAAGGAACGTCCTTAACTTGGGTAAGAAAACTTACATTTACAAAATAGATAACCATATAGTTTCTTTTGTTTAAGCAGTGAGAGCCACCTTTGGTACAGATAAAAGACTGCAACAATTAATTACTCAAGTTTATGTATGATGGATATTTTACGCCATGTCACATTGTCATCCTGAGGGGCTCCCAGCAATATTTTTAGAAATGAATTCTATGGGTCCGACAGGACTCACATGTTTTAAAACAATGGGTCCATGACGGAAACAATGGGTACCTGCATATACAATCAAACATCAATTTTTATACCACTTTATTTTTATACCACTTTTAGCATAGGTATTAGAGGGCTACATGTCTTTAAGAACTTTCACTTTTAATAACAGTGTAAACTCCATAAATCATGTATCACTTTCAAAACTGCAGGAAAGCAAAACAATAAATTGAAATTAAGATTTCCATGTTTTATTGACTCAGACTCAGTCTGTACCAAAGACTTCAAACTATCAGTTAAACAGGCATATATGGTCAGACTTTCTGTCTACCCAAATAATTAGTTGACAGATGGAATAATTATGTAAAAATTGAAAAGCTGCTGAAATGTTTATATCATACACCAAACAAACTATGTTTATTTTAGGATGCAACCTAAGTCTTGTGATTTTTAAAAAAAAATTTTGGCTAAGAAATCACAAGAACTATCCAACCTGTGTCTCTAACTTAGGCTTCAAAAGTTAATAGTCTAACTCATAGGGCAAACTTTTAAAGAATCAAAAATATTTCTCAAGCAAGAGTCCAAAATGTTGTATAAATAATGGAGGAAATCAGTCCATAATAATAAATATTATTGATAATGCATTTAGTTGATATACATACGGTATTTCAGAACTGTTGAGATGCCTTTTTATAAAACCACCAACAGTCATTTTATTTACCCTGAATGCATCTTTCAGAAATTCTGATGGTTTTTCATTAGAAAACTATGTTATTACAATTATTTGATAACACTATTCACAAAATAAGTAATTTATTCACAGCTTAAGTCTGATTAAATATGTATTCTTATCAATTTTTTTAACCGAATAAACGTTCATTCAGTTGTTATATTTTTCAAGTTAATCAAGTTGATCAAAAATTGTCAAATGTAAAATCTTAAAATCTTTATTTTTTTTAAATGTTCATGACGTATCGAGTGCGAACATTATTGAGGACGAATGTTTCGCAGCGCAGATCGTCATCATGTTAAAAGAACTGATACAGGATGGATCCAACCATCATATAATTGAGAAACCATCAAGAAATGAGCAAGTTAGAGTCAGCTTTTATGCTTATTGACCAAGTTCATTAACAAATCGTAACCGTCGTAATAATTGATAAGGCATAATAAAAGTCAGGACCTTAATTGTCTGAAATAGAGCTTTTACCATTCCTCACTGTGAATGGCAGAGATTTGGTCGTAAGTTTTAAGTCGAAGTGCTCTACTAATGTCCTCTAAGCATAACAATTTGAGAAGAATTATAACTAGCATCTCTAATGTACCAAACACTTGTAATATACAAGAAGAAACTAAATACCAGTATTTAATTAAAAAGCGAGGTCAAGACTCCTACATTACCTCATTGATAAAAGCCTGTTGATATCAACAACTGAGTACAATATAAAAAGGTTTGATTGGTTAGCTGATAACAAAGAACCAATTCAAAACATATGACGTTTAACGGTGTAAAGTTGTTAATTACAGCTATTAATTATGCAAAACTCTGAGCAGAGTTGTCATTTGTGCCAGCCCACCGATTATTATTTTACAAGTCTACTTGCCACTTCCACAGCGTTATGCGTCCAGCTGGACGCACATGTCAAGAAGCAATGGGTTTTTAGCTAAAATTGTGCGTTAGAGATGCGGGACGCAGAGGTAAAAATATCGCTGGGCTCCATACAAAAATACAATCATATCACATTTTAATCATTTGTCAAAACATTTTCATGTCTTCTGCAAATGTATAAACTAAAGAAAGATCGAAAACACGATCACACAACAGAGTAGATTCTGTCGCATCTTCAACCTGCACAAAAACACGAAGATGTGACAAATGTCTTTTTCCTGTATTTTCTTCATGCAGGGTCAGAGACGAAGACACAAAGATGCAACAAAATTAAGGCAAAAACATGACCTGAAAAAGTGTCATACTTTATTAAATTTTTTATCACATTGGGCTTCCTTAAGCAAAAACATGACAAATGATTAAAATGACATATGCTTGTGTTTTTGCATGGCACACCATCAGGGATCAAGACACGACAAGCATTTTGTCGTACTTGCAACTACTGTAACAAGACAAAACTTAAGTTGAAGAATCAGCCATAGACTGTTGACAGCAAGGTTTGTAACACAATCTTGTTAAACTACAATAAACTAAAAAGCATATAGGGTCTAAACTAAACAATACTTTGTTCGCCCTTTACCAACCATCCATTTTTGGTTTGGTTTGGTAGGTAGGAAAAATATTTTATTTTTTTCAAGAATTATCCCTCAATTAGGTAGATCTGGCAAAACAACTTGCTTGTTCATGTATATATTATAGGCAATTTGTAAAATGTAAGGAATTTGTAAAATTGTTAACCCCACCTTGTGCTAGCGCTTCTTGCATGCTTGTAGATCTTTAATATTTGGTGTGTTAATGTAGACAGCTTGATAAACATATGTATTTTGTTGCATTTATTTGGTTGTTAATTTTCATTCATTAATACACAAAAGTACAATGAATTTCGGGTCCGTCGGTAAAGGGTAAACAAAGTTAATTTTAATTTAGGCCTAGACAGATGGCATGCTGTTTCCGAGATAAAAATAGTATATTTATGTAAGGTATATTGCTCAGAAAATGGTACTCTTTTACCAAAGTTCAATTAGTGGCATTTATGTTAGATATTTTAAAAATGTCAACATAGACTTTTAATGGACACATTTATAAAGTATTCTATTTTTTTATGCAAGGGAGAAAATCACTTAGTCCTGTAAAATGATTTTTTAAAATATTTTAGAAATTGCAAGTTATGTAATAAATCCTATCCATGCAAAATTATTAACATATTGTAATAAATGACAAATATCAAGTTTTTGAGCCTAAATAATGTTTTCACAGTGAGTGGCGTAAGGGATTGTACACCTTTACATTGTTTTTCAACTGAAACTAATTTATGTTAGGTGTACCTTAGGAGCCAGGAATATTAAGAGACTAAGAGAGTCAGCATTTGTCTGCAACACCTGGTCTTAGATGTCTGAGTCCCTGTCCTAATGTATCAATAGTTCATTTATATTGTAACTAAAAATGTTAAATTCTTATAACTTTTATAGACAATTAAGTTTTAAGGCTGGTATTGAATCAAAAATGGCAGATCCCATATTGAAATCAAAACGGCACCCTCGCAATTAATTTTCCAGTATTACTGCAACCCTACTGTAGTCTTGTGACCTACAACAGTTTATAATAATTTAAAAGGAGAAAAGCACATGTTTTATGCTGATTTCTCTCACTACTTAAATAACTGAATGACATAATGTAGTGCATAAGCTATTGACCATCTTTATTTCCCCTTACATTCTCAATTGGTCCCTTCAATATTCCTTAGTTTCAATTCCTTTGCACAAATTGACCTTAAGCCAGAATATGATTGACAGCTCCTATTAGCCAATCAATGTCCGGCATTTGATACCCTGATGCTTATCTAAGATAAGCAGTTTATCGGCCGCCATTTTGTCCGACATCTGTACTTGACGGACATTAAATTTCATATGTGGTAGCATGGACCCTATATACAGTTGTATAGGGTTCTTAGTGGTAATTACAAAATAACCTCAATAAAACAAATTAGAATGGTCAAAATATGTGCATATGGGGTCTGTAACATGGACTCACAGTATTCAGATATGATAACGAACAGCAACTAATTTAGAAATAACCGACACTGGCTTCGTCTATGAAAGCCCACAAGAACAGTTCAAGGAGACTTTTTTGTCAGATCATTAAAAATCCAAACGCGAATACGTATGTTTAAGGCAGGGATTTTATATAACATCTCTGTTCAAGGGTACAAGTAGATTTTTACACAGTAAGGTTTAGGTATTTTAGTAATTTAAAACGACCTTTACATTGACCGGACTGTGTATACCGCAGCCCAACCTATTGTTTTAAAAGAATTTGGGGACTGTTTAATGGATCAATCGCTTAACTTTCTTAATGTTTTTTTAAATATATTTTCTAATATATAGGTTCTGTATAAAAACTAAGACAACAAGTAAATCTGTGAGCTAATGCTCACTAGTGATACCCCCGCAAAAATCTAAAAATACGTGACAAACAGGAAGTAGATGAGTAAGGAGCATGAAATCGCTTTACACCACATGGGACTATGGGATGAAGCAATATGCAAAGTATTAGGCTGCTGCATGTTATAGTTGCTGAGAAAACTGCGACGGAAATTTTGTAACGGACGGACGCACACACGGACAAGGGTAAAACAGTATACCCCCCTCTTCTTCGAAGCGGGGGTATAGGAGAGATTTATAACTACGTCTGTTATCTGCTCTGCGTGCTACGTAGTACACATTTTTGAGTAAAGTCCGACAAACACTCGGCTGCTACACTGTGATTTACATAGTAACTGAACAGAAAATAATGTATTTAAATCCCATTTCTGCTTATCATAAATGTCTTAGAAATTAGTTTTACCTGTACTAATGGTGTTTAATGATGAAGGCTAAATTTACAGTTTATGATTAAGAATAAATTGTTTGATAAATTATATTTCTTTTTTTTTCATTTGATTACCTGATTTAACAATGAGGTAAATTTAGTGAATGGGATTATTTTTTGGAAAATTGTTGAAAGAGTTTCATATGCACAAAATATCTAAATCTTGTCAGAAAATAAACAAATGTTATGTTTCAAAGTGTTACACTAAGATTTTACCTAAATACTTTTCGTTCATTTTTACGCAGAACTAGATGCTTTGATGAGAAAAATGTTAAAACATTCCAAACATTTACTTATATTTATGACTTCAACACGTACAAGTAATATTATCAATACATTAATTGATAATATGATAATTATCATTTATATAATTAATATCATGAAGTTGAATGCAGTAATTGTATTTTCTAAAAATGAGTATGTTGTATTTTACAGTTTTTATTCAGGAATTTTTCCTCAAGTTCTTGTCAGATTACATTTTAGTGACATGAAACTTTTCCATCATAAGCCTTTATTCTTAATTATTGAATAGATTTTATAATCCCTTAGCTCTCACAGTGCTTAAAACTTTACCTTCACAGAGAAAAATTCTACATTAAATTTTTTTTTTTTTTGAAGGGGTTTGATACTCCAGTATCCAAGTCAGGGTAAAAAGTAAATGCATTTTTTAGTCTAAGTTTCAACTTACACACGTTCACCGACTTTAAGGCTATTACCCCTCGTCATCGGGCTACTGGTATCTAATTTATCAATCTCCATGGAGAGTCTTTTTACTCCGCTTATTAGTGCAGCTGACAAATTGGCGCAACGGAATTACACCACCCTTGCGGGTACCCATTTACACCTGGGTGGAGTGAAGCAAATTGCAGGTAAATTTCTTGCTCAAGGAAATTAGCAGTGCCCCTGGTGGGATTCGAACCCGGGACCTGTCGCTCTCTTTGCAAGCGTCCTACCACTAGACCACTGCTCCTGGTGCTACTTAATGTATCATATTTGACTCTAATAGTGTGGCTTTTACCAAGGATAGTTCATATTATTTTATTGCACAAAATTTTCAAAAGACCAAAAAAAACCACTTTTCAAAACAGAGTGTTTCCAAATTTACTGACCTGTAAGTACTTAAATCCGATATAGCCATGGATGAATTTTTATTGCAATTATTTTATATATTGTAATACTCATTGACAAAATTTATGTTAATGATTTTATCCTTGTTAAACTTATTTCATCAAAGGAGCTTACATTGATTCTATATACACTGGGGTCCAAAAGTTTCTTTACACGTGTGCTTTTTTTCTCTGACAACTTAAACTTATGTAAAATATCTGAAGTATGCAATAGAGTCAGTTTTGTCATTTAAAACTACATTTTGACAAAAGAAGAGATATTATGAAAGACCCAGTTGAGGTATCTTGTTAAAAAGTATATAATTTGTGAAACTAACAACAACATGTGAAGTATATCTAAGTATATTCTATAACATCAACATTTAACTAGTGTAAAGAAACTTTTGGACCCCAGTGTAGTATGTTTATTTGTAAACAAGTGTCTTAATTTCATTTTAATACCAGTGTTAAAGGATATATGAGTTTTATAATCAGCTTTTAAAAATCTAAGTGTGCGTATTGCAGGTTAAACAAGTAAATCTGTGAGCTAATGCTCACTAGTGATACCCCCGCAAAAATCTAAAAATATGCGACAAACAGGAAGTAGATGAGCAAGGAGCATGAAATCGCTTTACACCACATGGGACTATGGGATAAAGCAATATGCAAAGTATTAGGCTGCTGCATGTTATAGTTGCTGAGAAAACTGCGACGGAAATTTTGTAACGGACGCACGCACGGACACACGCACGGACAAGGGTAAAACAGTATACCCCCCTCTTCTTCGAAGCGGGGGTATAATAATTAATTATAATTCTGAATTTCTAACAATATATTGTTATGCCTTGAACTACGAAATGGAATTTCCTTGTACTATTCTTATTTAAAGTCAGAGGAATTATTTTGACATGCAGCATCAAATAGTTATTGCTTGAACTTCTAGAAATAATATAAATTCAGTCATAAAATCATTAATTAAAAAATGAGGTTGTTTTAACAGATTAAAATTACAACACCAATTGTCTTTGCTCAGAATTCTACAGTAAATAAACAGCAGGTCGTACAAAGCTTGTACTAGTACTACCTAGCAGCAGTAACTAGGGGCAGTTTTACCTGTGAATCTATTTTTAGAATATTTGAGAGTTGTGAATCCCTCCTATAATAAGCTTGATAAAATTATTAACTACATGATAATCTGATGACAATAGATACATGTATAATATTAAATAAGGTTGATAATGACTTTTTTCCTGCATGTTTACCCCAAATGTACCACAAAGATTCATGGACCCATCCCTTAACTTTTTTATTTCTCAGCATATTTTATCGCCTTTACACCATTTTAAGGTTTATATAATGTTGTTTTCGTGTATATTCAACCTTTTTTCTGATTTATAAAGGATTTGTACAAACGTTCAAAGTAATATGCATTCTTTGATAATTTTTGTGCAAATAATTTTTGTTGGAGCAAATAAACCTACCTTTTTTAATATTTATACATGGATATTATTAAACAATAAATCATTCAAAAGTTGTAACAATGCCATTTTCAGACAGGTTAATATGAAGAAAATATGATAGTTCTTAAATGATAGACATGCATTTGACCACAACTCTGTCTAATGCAGGTGAACTAACAATTATAGGTCCCCCAAAAATACCCATCCCTTACCTTTTTATTTCTCAGCATATTTTTATCAACTCAGTACATCATTTGATAGCTTAGGTAATGTAGTATTTTTTGCATGTTTTACTTTTTAAAATCCATACGTCAAAACGACTATTACCTGTGTTTAAATTTAAGTGTGTTCTTTCAACTTGCTCATTCTTTGCACGTATATTTTTTGTTGGGGCAAATGGACCCACTTTTAATTTGAATATTTATGAATTGGTATTCATTAATAATGTATCATTTGAAAGTATTGACAATGTCATTTTCAGAAATATTAAGTTGAATGAAATCGGGTGGCTAGTAAATAATAAGCATGCATTCGAACCTGTTATTTTCAAAACATAGATAATGGTCAGAGATGTAGATAACTCCCTGATAATGTCAAACAATTTATCACGTGCCTCGATGGGCGGAGCATAGGTATTCTGGCGTAAGGTCAATTTGAATCTATTCATTATTAAGGTGATAAGCAAAAATATTTATTTTTATCTCAAAATTATCCAACTGAAAATAATAATGTTTATTTTCAAAATGTCATAACTCGCATTTGACAGACATAAAATTCATTTATTGCAACATTCGTCAAAGATAACTGTTTCCCATGCTTGTAATAAATGCAGTATTTCTGCTTCTTAATTTAATTGCTAGTGTAGATTACTTGTTATCATTAGTGGAACCGAAATGACAAACTATTTTCAATCGTTTTTGACGAAATAAAAAGCCACAAGATGCAAATCATATAAGATAAACATACAAAATTAATGTTAAATGAATGAAGTGGTTGAAATAAAACATATTTTACCTCTTAAAAGAAAAAAATCTAACTGCATGATCATTTTTTATCAACAATGGAGTGTTTTAAGTGTGAGATACGATATTTTGACCGTTGTTCAAAAAACCAAACGGAGTTACGATATTTCATCTCATGACAATATTTCGGGTATTGATTGGCTTACAGGTACGACGTTTTGAGACAAAGCGGGAATCGCTTTGGCGTACTTCGTGCAGTCAAAAAGTCATTTTTGTCAAAAAGCATAGTTACAACCTTTTGGCAGCCGACCGACGTTATGCTAAATCATCTGCTCAAATATTTTATTTTTGCACATGACCTTCTTATACAGCATGATTCAGTTTTTGTGTGGAGGATTTGAAACAACAATAAAAACTACAGGATAAATTGGGAAATTTAAGGATAAAGAAAGTTAGTTGTTAATTTACATATATATCAGCACTATTTTACGTCATTCAATTGAATATAGTAGAACAAATCAGACCAGTACTTAAAAAAAACTAATAGCGATGACTAAATAGACCTAATTTGGAACTCAAATTGGCGGGTTTTACCATCAATGCGCAGACAGTACAAACAAAGCTCATTGCACATTATTGCTGAAAAGCATGGAATATGGATTAAATGTTATTGTTCTTAGTACATATTTTTTCATTGTGACCATGAAAGTTTGTTAAATGTACCACAGGGGCAAACCCAAATATTTGAATTCCAGATGTAGTCTATTGAGAGACTTCAATAAATATAAATATCTACATACCATGATATATCTGTGTTACAGTACTGTCTACAAGTCATTCACTATCATCATATCATATATTATTATCTTCCCCAACAACCATTATAATCAATATACTAGAATAATATCCTGAAAGGTTCAAATAAAACATAATAGTAAATGACAAGATGCTTGACTATCTCCTTAAACAGATAACCTACAGACCCCTGTCATAGGATCACCCAACAGTACACATGGGGTCACATTCAAATGACCTTAGTGATGACCAATCAATGTATATTATACAGTTATTTCATATGTGATTTGGGAACAGTCAAACTGACGCCGTAGGCCGAGGGAAACAGTTAAAAACACTATTCCTCCACCTCGGGTCAACAGTTTGACTATTCCAAAATCACACATGAAATAATTGGGCCAGGCTCTGTGAAAACCGGGCTTAATGACAAAATTTTTGATCTTTACTTTTTTACATTTTCGGAAAGTACAACATCTCCGATGCATGAAACTGAAAACCTTTTCAGAATCTGACCAATATTAACGATTTTACAGCTAAATGAATGTCACGCATAAAATTATGTTTCTTGCAACAACGACGTTGCGATTTATCCAAAATGACGTCTGACGCGTTGTCATCAACGGGAAGAGTTGCATACGTCAACGTTATAATTATGCTTATAATAAAGGGTACAGTAAATTAAATTTGATATCAAACTCATTTTCACACATTTTTTATTTTGTTATACATGCGTATGTACCAATTTGTATAAAAGCATTTTTTATCGTCAAAAAAATACTGTACGCAACGTATACGTCTGTAAATATTTTTGAAAAATTTATAATTATGAGTCTAATAATTTTTAACTTACATTCATGTGAACTGCGTTTAATGACAATGAAGTCAACTATCAATTCAATATTCTCTGAACATATTTTTATGTCGGCATAGTCGTAGTTTACACGCGAAGTGTAATCATGCAATAACATTAACACACATTAAGTCCAGAATCAAAGTGAAAAATATTTAGTTCAACATAAAAGGAGAAAATTACGTAATACGGAACTTGCTACTATTTTCTTTGAAATATCACATAATGCCGACACAACAATGCTTTCGGAAGCCAATATTATCAAAGAAACGAGGAATATTGAAGTTTGGAAATGATAGTCAGCGATCCTTTAATAGTTCAATTAAAGGTGCCCGTCGCATCCAAAAGCCAAAAATTTGTTAAGTAAAAATATAAGGTATCCAACTCAATGAAATCCTTCAGAATTTTACTAGGAAGAGATGTGACAGGTCTACTTTTCAAGACTAAACACTCATTCCCAAACGGTTTAGCGCAAAGTTCTAATAAGGACGTGTTAGATAAATAAAAAATGGATTACTAGCGTCAATATCAAACTTCTCGCTATGTTTCGCAAGACTGTATTTCGATTAGTTTACTCGAATCGCTATTGTTAATCTGCCGTCTCAACCATTTTGTGAATGGTGATGCGCGCATCACGTTTGTAACGAGTCATTTCATTGGACGTCGTCTTTATTCTGTCCAATAAAATGACTCGTAACCAATTTATGGTTCAACGTGAAGCGCGCATCCTCATTCACTAAAATGGTCGACTCGGGAGATAAACAAAACCGATTCAAGTGAAATGATCGGTACAATCGTAGGAAGGGAGCGAGAAGTTTGATATTAATAATGGAAGCCCATTTTTGAATTATCTAACATGTCAGAATTCGATTTTAGCGCTTAACTATTAGAAAAGGGTTGTTTAGTCTAGGAAAGGTGACCTGTCTCATCTCTTCCGAGTAAAATTTAGAACTATTTCATCGAGTTGGATACCTTATAATTTTTTACAAAACAAAATGTTGGCTTTTGGCTGGAACTTTTGTATTTGGTATTTTTATAATAATTGGAGCATGTTTAAGTAAAAATTAACAATTATTTGGAGTTTTTTAATGCGATGGGCACCTGTGAGTTCAATTGGCCCAAGAAATGCACGAGCAGTTATAGTTGTGATACAATTGAGTAAACAGAGCATAGATATGGAAATCCAGCTCTAAATCACAGAAGCTGTATATTCAGTTCAAGTTACATCAAAGTTTGTCGTAATTACAGTGGTTCGACGATGACCTGTGTATAATTTGCATGCTCCATGAAAAAATCAGATATGATAACGCTTTGATACACGCTAATGTGATAAACAGAAAACAACAGACACAAAACGCCATTTACTTCTAAGGCCCATGCCTACTTACGTATAGATCAGGTTTAAACACGAAGTAAGATAAAACATCACCAGAACAAAATGTACTCTCACATTACACTAAATATTGCTACTATTTTGTTTTCAATAAACTGTTGGTAATTTTTCTTAACGACATTTAAAGTATTTACAGTTTTGCATGACGAAAATGATGCGTTCTAACGAACTTATAATTGGTAGGCCTAATTAAGAAAGAAACACATCTTTGTCTTATACAAATTTAGTGTTTATTAACGACGATATATAGGTAGATGGTAACATTATGTTTCTAATACTCTTTTAAAAAATTAAGATGTTATGCCCTTGGAAAACTTATACAGGCAGTCTTATTTGCAACATATTTACATTTAGTCACAAGTGTTATCTTGCTCGGTAATTGAAATAGATTTCTAAGATCCAACATATACATATGGTAATTAGATAGTGGTATAATTTGCTAAAATTATGATATTTTATCAATGATGTTAAGTCTAGTTTTTTAAGTCTAATAATGGAAAAATAACAAATATCTAGCTGGATCAAACCTGACACACGTCACGGCTGGAGCTGCTGTAGAAAGCCTACACACAAATTACCATATTTCAATTTTAATTAATTTTAATCATATGATTATAAAGCAAAGTCATGTCACGGTGTATATTTTTTTGTCTTTGCTTAAGTGATTTTTTTAAAGGTCTAACTCAAAATATGCTAGCAATTTAATGTTTAAAAATCTCAAGGACATTTCAGTTCAGAAAGGGGACGACATTTTTCTTATATTGTGTTACCAATTTTCCCGATCAAACTTAGATTTGTAAATGGACTGAATCAAATTCAAAATGCATTGCACTAGTACGCATATAAGATTATAGCGTGTACTGTATTCACAGGTGTGAACGTGTACTCGTAGTAACCAGTAAACAATTTGATGGCAACGCGTGAAGAAATTGTTATGCGTCGAATTTTTAAACCTATGATACCCAAATTATGCCTGTAATTATCTGGAAAAAACTTATAGCTTATCTACTTAGCAATCCGATTTTTAAGCACAAAAATACAAAATATTTTATGTGGAAAATAACAAGTTAGTCTACTTTAAAAAAGAATCCACACCACACAATGGCTCGGCACGTTGACGAAAGTCAGATGGAAAACAACTCAATACTGTCAATTATCCTTATTTTTATGCTATTTGTTGATGAATTTTTGAAACATTGATACTTATAGTCAGTCAGTCATATAAAAAACATAATTTATATTCACTTTAATTAATGAAAGAGAGCCTATAGTAGTAGTATAAACAATGCAATAATCACACAACTTCAAACAACTTTCGGTTTCTACGTTGCGTAAATGTGTGTACTTTATGACGTCGTTTCGCGACGTCATAATCGATGTCATTAAGCCCGGTTTTCACAGAGCCTGGCTCAATTGTTTTATTACCTGACCAATTACTATTTTAACCATACTTAACATGTCTACGTCTGCTTAATCAAGATCAATGAACCATTCGAAAGCGTATGGTAAAACCTAAAATCATGTAGCAGTTACTTCCCCTTACATCAGTACAGTAACAGTTCGAATAACATTGCGTAACGTCAGAGCATGCGCATGAAACAGTCAAAACTATTGACCTGTAACAGTTCACTCAGAAAACAGTTAAAAATATTGAATTACACTTACATAAGCAATCAGGTAATATCATTATTTAACAAAGGCTGACTAATCTTAACCTCAACTGTAAGCTTGCCAGATTTAAAATAAGTGAGTTATGCAAGCAGAAAGTTTTAAAAAGGTTTTTTTATCAGATTTGCCGCAGAAGAAATCAAAGAGCAGGTTACGCTATTAGAGCTGCAAAGATTTACTTGAATGTCGATTCAATGTGATTCGATTGTTTTTCTTTCAATTTGATTTTTTTTTATTTGATTCATTTCATAGTATATTTCATTCAAAATGTACAGTAAAACATTCATTTAAGCTTAAAACTAACTTAAACTAATAAAAAAAATCGTCACTTAAATTTTGAACATTAATTTTAGAACAAGATCAATAAGGCAAATGAATTTTCAGACTGATTCAAACTGATATTGATAGTTTACCATTGTACCTTAAAGTCTCACATTCTAATGACTTATATAGACATGTTTGAACCTGGGTCGATAGTGCAGTTGGTAGCAAGCCAGGATTTGGAATCTCCTGTCCTGAAGGGGGTACAGTTCGAATCCCACACAGGAAGGTTATACCCTTCCATGAAAATTTGACAATAATGTCAATTTTCCTCCATTGATTAGATAAGATGGAGAAGTTTCCGGCCTTGTGAAAGGGTAGGTGAGTACTGGTTATAGACAATGGTCCAGGAAAGCTAGGTTAAGTGCGCTGGACGCTGGCTGTAAAATGACTTAAATTGTGTTGACTTGGCATTTAAATCAGTAAAAAAATAGACATGTTTAAAGGCCAGTATCAAGTCCAAAATCACAGGTTCCAAATCAAAATTGATAAATCAAATCAAATTATAGTATGACTATATGCTATAACTATATAGGATAATCATCAATTTTGGTGTTAGATCATTTTTATTTCACCAAGAGAGCTCCAAAAAACATATTTTCACAAGTAGCATGACCACAAATGAAAAAGTGATTTTCTGTGTTTACAAGTTTAAATAAAAAAATCTTACATCAAGTTGATAAATATTCGGTTTCTTTCATACTCAGTTCTGTGTTTAAGTAAAGGTATTTTACACAAATTTTAACCTGACGTCATTTCTTCTCCATGATGACATCATTTATCTTTTAAGATGATGTCATTAACAATGAATATATAAGATTATATTGTCACTACAATGAAAACATATATTTTATATATTCATTGTAAATGTTTTACAATAACACTACAATTTAACATAAAGCATGAAAGAAAAATGATCTTCTTCCTACTTTATCGACAATTCTTTCATCATATCTATGGCAGATAGTCATCCAATCTGATTAAAACACGATCTAAAATGTTCCACTCACCTACTCGCTAATTTAGATCAGGCCATTTTCTTACACTTGTACACTTGTTTACAACGTCTACATCATGCATTCGAAATGAGCCATCCAATCGCAGACTGTGAATAATATGGCTGTTAAATTATCTCACACACCTTGGTCTAAAAATAGAAATTATGAAATCAAAATGCTATTAATAGTGTTTTGTCTAGATGAAAGCTACACATTGATTGGTCGACAAAAAGGTCATCTTGATGTGACACTCCATGTGAACATTAGAGATCCTGTACGACAATTGAATAGAATATCTGTTTACGGAGAGTGATAGTCATCCTATTCACAGTTTCTAGACTGGCTGAGATCTTTGGACCCAAGCATTTATCAATAACTATATCTAGCACCTATCTTGATCTAGGAAGCTAACAACTTCATAGCTAAACCAAATTGATACAGACTTAGGAGAGAAAATTAAATGTCTCACAAATTAACCCACTAAAGATATGAAGTTCTGACAGAGAAGACTATACATGTATTAGAAATAAGACACACAACCATTTGAGCTAACTATCACAGAGTCAGTATGTTTTGATCATGAAATACTGTATGACACATCCCTATACACAGTCCCCCCAATACAAGTACACTATCCTATATTGAACTTTTTTTTTAATTAGGTTTAAAGCCATGTCAATACAATTTAGGAGGAAAATTGACATTATTGTCAAATTTTCATGAAAGGGTATAACCTTCCCAGGATTCCCACTTCGGGACACAAGATTCCAAATCCCGGCGCGCTACCAACTGCGCCATCGATCCGGGTGTTGGTATTAAACATTTTGCTACAGTGTCAAATAAAAAAGAAAGGTCATAACTGGTTTTCTTTGATTGGGCTAATAGCTAAAAGAAAATAATGGTCTTGATTCAAAGATTAAACACTTTTCAAACATTCCGCTAAGACACAAGTTTGTGTCTAATACTGTTTTTATAAAATTTCAGTGTCGCTAATTTGCAGCGGTTATCTACACTACTGACTTTCGATTAAATAAGATGTCACATTTAGATGGTCCAAAATTAAGCACACTTAATTGACATTGACAAATAATAGGAAAAGTCTCGTTGATTTTTAAAACAATTCAGATTGCATATCGTGATTTAATAGGAAGTAAGCAGTGTATGTCAATTGCTGCAAAATAATATTAATGAAATTCTGATTAATTTTACAAAAAACTGTATTAAATATAAATTTTTACTATTCAGTTATGTGAAGTAATGTTAATTTTGCAAACGCGAGGCTTTGGTCCTCACAAATCTTAAGGTTTTGCTGTTAAGAGTTGACTTAAGTATTTCTGTTAAACTCATTGAAAACTAAGTTTCTAGCTATGATAAGAATTTGCTTAAAGCCCCTTCACTAAATAGAACGCTGATAATTGTCAAGTATCATGCTTTTGCTTAAAACTCATGCAAACATTCAATGAATATATAAAACGCATCTAAGATACAAAAAACACAAGTATTTGCTCCAGAATTTATACAAATATTATTTTGAAATTAGCGATAAAACCCAACGTAATGACTGTACAGAAAATCACGGAACTCAACGAACTAGATCGGAACATCCCGTCGTGGCTAAAAATAACCACAGCTTTAAATCTTAAATCAACAAATTTTCTGCTTTGATAAATACATGTTTTGTATAGTGAATTTCGTGCGAAAGCCAATTAAAACTCACAAAATCATGTAAATAGTTTCATACATGAACATATATTGACGGGAAAAAGAAACGAACCCATTAAGTCTTACGTTATACAAAAACGTTTGCTGATAGGCCACGTTCAGGTAGAATGAGTGTAATGTCGGTAAGCCAAGACAACTAGATAATTTATATTTACGCCAACGACATTCGCGTGACCGATTTTCATTGCAGTATCTACGTCATGTGTGGTGAAAGATAACCGTGTATGTCAAATAAGTCGACAAACAACGGAAATCTTCTTGTTTGGCGTAAAGAGTTCTTAAGATATGCCACCGTCATCAATGTTTATCTCTCTGCTAGTATCATCGCGGCCGTGGTGTTGAAATAATAAAGAGCTCAGTAAGGATTCGCGTCTTGGCTTATGTAACGCCCTCAGATTTATTTATTTGTTTCAAAACGAGTTTAGGCCACAACTTGTTGTTGGCTAAGGTAATCTCGAGGACACATCACATATACTAGCTTTTATGCTCTGTGAGTGTCTCTATATTCGGGCAACGTTATGACTGTGTCTATCAGCATAGTAACGACATACCTCACGTTGCGCATGTCACCAAGGACTTCTTACTGGGTGACAACATTAATGTTTCCTTATATTATTCTTAATCACGAAAATTATGTACCTAGTTGAAATGAGGCGTTTCTTTTTAGCATCAGTTTAGATGTTTGCATACTCAAAATTTGCACACACTGATTTCTCGAGTAAATCACTGGAAAAACGATATGACATATCCAACACTACAATTTTGTGTAAGTTTTATCAAACACCTTTTAAGCAACTTGATTGGCTGAGAGGATATCTCCGTAATCTAATTTGCATGTTATAAAAGTACCCTACTTTTATAAGAAATTGATATTTTGAATAACTTGACCCCTAAAAGGGAACCCGCTAGAGAGAGTTATTATAATCCAAAGGCAGTTATATTCTATTGTCTTTTTGATGGTTTTACTTGTTTTTAAATAGATGATAAAGATTTTGTCTTCGTTTAGTGGCTTTAAGTATCTTTATGAAAAAAGCCTGCAGGATTAAAACACAAAAGTCCGATATAACCTTTTTGTGTTGATGCCACGTAAAACCCAAACAAACAAACTAAAACACAAAATAATGGTTCATACCTGAATGTTCTAATTAAATTGTCCACAAAATAAACCAGTAGCACATCAACAAAGTTATGTTCCATTGTAACCATACTATACAAGACCTCATAGCAACCATTTATGCTTGTATAATAAATTATGTGAAAACTTGCTGTGTGTTTCACTGTAGTACCTAAAATACAATGATGTACATGTATATAAAACATCTATAGAAGTGATAAATGCCTTAGTTGTCACATTATCTGTGGCTTTAAAATCACAGCAAACCAAGAAACCATTTTCATATGAACAAATACAGAGTATATGGACACGCCAACCACTATTTGAATCTTTCTAATTATTTGGCAGCTGTTAGAATATGAGGAAAAACAAGAGTTTATTTACAATCTGAGGATAACATGACTATATACCATGATATAGCCATACAGTCAAACAGACAATGTGCAAAATTTGAAATGCCTGCATTTTCAATTGTGTCTTCACAATACAGAGGGCTGAACAAAACACTATTGTAAATTCATTTGAAAATTAAGGGAGTTACAATAGTGTCTTATTCAGCCCTCAATACAAAACACAGTCATAATTAGGACTGCCACAATAAATCTTAAGATCAGTGTAAGATTTAATTTTTCAGACCAACTTTCCGAGGGGGCAAGTTAATCCTGCATTTACATGCCCCAGTGCCTTTCATTTGCCCCTACTATTATCATCAGTTTTTGCCTTGTTTGTTACTGAATAACACTTTGACTGTACTTATTAAGTTCAATATTTTATTTTCCTTTTTACAAGTAACCTTTTATTTCTTCATTACAAAACTTAAACTTTGAAAGATTGACTAGATTGAGAAGAACAAAACAAATACAAATGTATACCAATCAGAGAACAACCAAGGAACTTAACTTGAATAATGAATTTTTATGAAAAATTGGGTTTTAAGTCCCAAAATTCTGACTTGCCCAACAGAACAGCTACAATTGTAACCAATTTGCCCTGTCAATTTTCAACTTGGCAGGACAAGTGGGAAAGTGCTTATTTTTAACACTGCTTAAGATGATATGTAGCAATTCAGAAGTCAAGAGTTTGTACATGGATGAAAGACACTTCTAACTATGAAAATTAAATTCCATTAATGTCAGGACAAATCATAGTACAGATCATACATATCTGATAACATTGAGAGGTTAGTGAAAGACAACTGGCATTGTTGGACACAAACACATCTTATTTTCAGTCACTACAATAAAGTGTAGCAAACTAAGACAATTAAGTCTAAAGAGTCTATAGTCATGTGATCTACATCAGTAACTTAAGGTTTATAATCCCATGATTTTCAATGATTACTCTTTTTAGACAAATAATTAAATGACATCATAATTATAGCACATAAGATAACTACTACCCTTCTTTCCCCTATAATTCCCAGTTGGTCCTGTGAGTATTGGTTGTTAGCTAAAGATCTAGGCACAAAAATTGAATCAAAGGGTAAACAAAGTTTTTGCAAAATTAATTAGTTAAAAAGAATTTAAAGTAAATAATTACAATTCATGAGTTAACATGGGCATTCTGGACACCGAAATATAGAAATGTAATACATGTACATGTAATTATTTCATGCACTGTTTGAATTGTCTCTGTTTTTAGCTGCTGCAAGATTTTTATTAAAAACAAATTAATAAATGATAACTATCTGAAGATCACATGACTATTTACCCTGACAAAGCACCCTTGGAATGGGCACATTGACGTGATAATCATGCATCATAATTCACTGCAGTTAATTATTTGCACAAATTGATAAAGTATCTTGGAGTCAAACTTAAAAAAATTTGAGGTTCCAAGCTTAAGTTTCAGCTAAAATATTTTAACCAAATTATTTTAAATAATGCACAAGTTGCTCTCAACTTCTGAATTATCAACAGAAATTTGTCACCCAATGCTCCTTCAATGTGATTCAAATCCAATGGTAAGGTGAGTGATTGTGGTAGCCCTAGTCATGATGAAACAAATACTGTGCCCTTCAACAGTTTGGAGACAAAGAAACTTTACAAAAAAAATTAACGCCAATGATTGATTTTGTAGATACATATTTTTTTAAATAATTTTTGTATGGTTGATAATGAAATGAAAACAAATTTTATGAATTCATCACGTTTATAAGATTCAGCATCTGACATCCCAAAGCCTCCAAAATCATTTGGTGCATTGTAATTCTTTTTTGCTCTTTTTTTCTTACTTGATTCTATCTATAATAGTTGAGACTATCAAAGTAGTTTCAAAGCATGCTACAGGAAAGAATTACAATGAACATAGTTTTGGATGTTTTTGAATGTCAACTACCAAATCTTATAATTGTGATGCATTCAAAATATTTGTTTCCATCACCAATCATACTTAATATATTATAAATAGTGGTCCTACACATACAAGCATTGACAATTTAAGAATTTTAGTAAATTTTCTTTGTCTCCAACCTTTTTGTTGACACTGTATACACCCTTATACTATGCTGTTTGAAGTGGTTAACTAATGAATTGTATGTGGTTTGTAACCTATGGTGGCATATTTCTGCCATCTGATAAATTAATTAAGTAAAGTGTTTAACTAGTTACCATAACTAGTTTACCACTTAAATAATGCGTTAGTTATGAATTAATTTAAGAGGTTAACTAGTTACCATAACTAGTTTACCACTTAAATAACGCGTTAGTTATGTGGTTATCTGTTAGCAGAAATATGTCACCATAGTAACCAATTGAAACCTTTTCTATGTAACACAGCTAGGTATTTATAGTGACAAGATTTACAACAACAACTAATAAGGTAAACACACACATGCTTTTTGCTAATTTCTCCTAGACAACTTATTCAAATACATCAAATATTCCATAAAATAACTTATAATTTTCTCTCCCCAAATATCCAAATTGGTCAGTTGAATTTTGTTCTATAACTCAAAATTTTCTGCACAAAAATTAAGTTGTGCATCAAACTAGGGGGACAGGTGTATTCCATGGACCCACCTATACATTTAATGAATTTGGGAACAATTACATGGACCCACCCCTTAACTTTCTTAATAATGAATATATTTCTAAGATGAAGGTACCGTTGGAAAGATGAGACAATATGCTTTCCGAAAATGTAAACAAAATAAAAATCTGACGGTGATAAAGATATATTTATTTAAGTTGAATATGACTCATTTTTCAGCGATATTTTACCCCAAAAATATCGCAAAGATTCCATGGACCCACCCCTTATTTTTTTTATTTCTCAACATATTTTTAATGTTGTTACATCATTTTAATGCTAAGGTAATGTAGTTTTCAAATATGTTTTACTTTTTAAAATCTGATGATTAAAACGAATTTTACGAGCATTCAAAGTTTGGTGTTATCTTTGTTAATTTTGGCGCGTATAGTTTTGTTGTTGGAGCAAATGGACCCACCTTTAAAACATTTATTTTTGAATGGATATTCTTAATTGATATATCATTTGAAAGCTATGAACATGCCATTTTCAGAAAAGGTAAGATGAACAAAATCGGACGGCAGATTACTGATAAGCATGCATTTGAACACAGCTACGTCCAGCCACGAGTGTATTGGTCGTTATAGGTTTCCATACACATATATTAAACCCCAATAATATCGTAAGGATTCCATGGACCCACCCTTAACTTTTTTGTTACTCAATTTATTTCTTAAAACTTATTAACATTTCAAAGCTTAGATAATGTGGTTTTCGCGTATGTTTTAAATTTTAAAATCAGATTATAAAACAAAAACTTGGCTTGTTTAAATATAGTGTATTATTTCCTATATTTTCGCGCATTTTTTTGTTGTTGGAGTAAATGGACCCATCTTTTATTCTATTACTTATAAATGCATGTTTATAAGTAATATATCATTTAAAAGCTATGAGAAAGAATTTTTCAGAAATTTTATGTTGAACGAAATCGGACTGCTACTCATGGAGTTGTATACATTTCAATACAACTATGTTCAATACAAAAACATGTCAACTATCGCTTATCATCCTGCATCAAACTTATTGAACACATGGGCAAATGTACCCATCTATATAAGCCATTTATTTCAATATCCTATAATAATCTTTTTAAAGCAAGCACTTTATAATGTTGAAACTGGGTTCAATAAACTCACTTAAAAGCATTTGAATAGCACACCTACTGAACAACAATGAAGGCATATAATATTGTCAAGTTGTCGTCAATCACAATCACATGGACTTTTAATGATCTTTACATAAACTTATAGGATGGGGCCAAGTCAAATATGTAACATAAAAATGAAGCTGGGTATTTTATGATACGATCAAATTTTGCATTTAAACATTATATTTGTGATGGAATCAGAGGTTAATTTAATTCAAATACATATTGCTTCAATGAGTAAGGTACAATGCCGTAAGACATTCCGAGCAGGATACATTTTATAAATAATAACATTTTAATAGGTTGCAACATTTGGGTGAATTACGACTTTAAAGTATTTTTGTAGTTGTTCTAAGACAACATTCAAATCCATAAATACATGTCATGTCGATTCTTATCTGAGTATTCTAATTAGAAACAGTAGCATATTTGATGACCTAAGGCTGAATATTTTATGGAATGTTATTTATCTTTGTCGTGTTGTTGTGTCGAGTTGATTAAATCAACGACCTTATAGCCTTGATTTAATCAGTGTATTTTTGCATTGTTTTAAATTAGACAGTTAAATTTGCTATACATTTGATAATAGGATTAAATTACGCGATGATACTAACTACAATTTTAATTGATATGACATCTTGACAGTTGTTAAAGACAATGTATTAGAGTTCTTAACTTGATTCACATACTTTTACAGTAAAATATGTTCTGATTCTTGGTAGACATAGAAATGTCGAATTTCAACATTGCGTCTTTGTTTAAAATGCAATATTAAAGCAAAAGAAAGCGTATACCATGTTCTATTAGCCTGTCCTTTCTATCGTTCGATTCGTAATGATATTTTTTCCAAAATATTCATAAATTTAATAATAATTTAATATATTCGTTTAACATGTGTTGATCATTGTATGTAATTATTTCGATTGTTAAGTGACTTATAGACCCATTGGATCGGTTGTACATGTATAAAATGCATTTGTATATAAGTATCTATCTATTCTAACAAGTAAAGAATATATGAAAAAAAGTGTTTAATGTAAGGCTTTCTTTATATCTTTAGATTCATGGAATCGTAACTTTTTGAAATCTTTCTTTTACATTATATAATCATTTAAAAAAAGGCACTAACCTTTAAATTGTATTTACTTTTAGTATGTCAATGGTCATTTTTTCACAGAATATAGGTATAATTTTTTATTGTTATTATATAATTTTGCCCTTTTTATACGATTATAAACGTTTATATAAACATTACATGTTCAACATTGTTTAACTAATATTATAGATTTTCGAAATCGCGGTATTTTAAAACAAGATAAAAATGGTACTATAATGGAAAATAATAGACGTAGTAAATTATTAATGTGACCTTGGAATGGTCTTTAATTATATAGGTACATTTGTTTTACACCAAACCTCTTTAACTAGTTAAAAATAAAGGCTTTAAATGTTTAATTAAATAATTTCAAGGATTTTTATGAAATGAGATAATAAAATAATTTGTACTGAGCAATGTATTGTATAATATTAAACCACGTGTCAAGTGCGCTATCCTTAATTACATTCTTCAGTGATTACGTTCACAGTTCATTAATCATATGCAGCGTATATGACACTTATCAAAGATTAGTTAAAAAGGGGTCATAATAATGTAATAATCAACATGTGTCGTGTTAAATTCCAGTTTGTGATATTTTGCGTATCGATTGATTAATTATATTAGCTCCTACATTGATATATCGAAACAACTTTTGAAAAATCGTAAATTTTGATATAAATTGGTTTTATTAGTACAATTATAAGATAGCTTTTAGTTCTTAGTACTTCATTATTTTTTGTCAAAAATATTCCTTTTGTTCACAGTGCTACTATAAATATCGTAATCTAGCCATCCTTGTACTTATATTTTTTTCGTAATTTAACAATACAAGTACTCACTTTTTTAATTTCAGACAATTGTCGTCATGACCGGTGCAAATGATATTGGAAGAAAAATATTAACATGCTGTAATGAATGACAAGTTATTCCTGTCATTTTTGATTTATAAGAAAATTTAGTTTCATCATGAAATCACACGATTTATTGAACTGATTTTCTAAAATATCATATAGACATGAATAAATGAGGTACATGTAGATGTAGTAGTGTTTTTGTAATTAACTATTATATGGATGTTTATATAAATATATATTTATAATTTTATGAAGAATACATTTTACAATCAATTATCAGCAGTTTTTGTTATTCTTATCAAATGAAGTGTGACATACCAACTGATCAACAAGACAATAAAATGTACATTCGCACATGGCTGTGATTGGATTAAAAGCTAACTTGATTAGCGAATAATTGGATTAACTGTTAATTGGATTAGCGATTGATTCATTTATTGCTATGAATAAGCATTATTCAATAGTATGAAAACCCTAACTTAGAACGTAGGAATAAATAGTTTTCAAAAAAGTATTTTATAAGTAAAACATGATCGAAAACTACATTACTTGAGTGTTCAAATGTTGTTTGGGATACAAATGGTAGAGAAAAAACAATTCAGGGGTTGGATACATGAAATTGTATAAGACAGTTAGTATGAAATATAATTGCATTATGACATAAGTCTGTTGGTGCATTTTCTGACATGTTCAATGAAAATGCCATATTATTCTGGGGTTGTTCAAATGCATGCTTATCAGTAACCGGCTTTCCGATTTTGTTGAAATTAACATATCTGAAAATGGATTTGTCAGAGCTTTTAAATAATTTATCATCTACAAATATGCATTCTCAAATAATCAATTTAACGGTGGGTCAATTTGCTCCAAAAAATATATTAAGGGTAAAATTTCGATGGGATATCTTACTTAAAATATCTATAGTTGACAGTTCACGTGCACTGAACAGAGTTTTGTTTAAATGCATGCATATATATAACTACATATCCGATTTCATTTATCTTAATCTTTTTGAAAATGGCATTATCATAGCTTTCAACTGATATATTATTTATGAATATCCATTCATAAAAAATAAAATTAAAGGTGGGTCCATTTCCAATAAAAAATATACAAAAAATAAAAAATGCGCAAAAAATCAAAGAAAACATTGAACTTTGAACGTTTACAGAATTAGTTTTAATGAGCTGATTTTAATAAGTAAAAACATTTGCGAAAACTACATGACATTGCCTTTAAAATGATGTCCAGTTTATAAAAATATAATGAGTTAGGAAGTGGGTCCATGCAATCTTTGCGATTTTTTATGGGTAAAATATCGATGGGCTATAATACATATACAATATGTATAGTTGATAGTTCACGCGTGCGGGACAGAGTTGTGTTCAAATGCACGTTAATAAATTACTACTCGTCCGATTTTGTTCATCTTAATCTTTTTGAAAATGGCATTGTCATAGCTTTCAAATGATATATTATTTTTAAATATTGATTCATAAGTAAAAAAGATAAAGGTGGGTCCATTTGCTCTAACAAAAAATTATAAGCGAAAAAATTATCACAAAATACATCTAAGTTTGAACGTTTGTAGAAATCGTTTTAATAATCTGATTTTAAAAAATAAAACATACACGAAAACTACATTACATTGGCTTTAAAATGATGTAAAGTTTTTTAAAATATATTAAAAAATAAAAAAGATAAAGGGTGGGTCCATGGAATCTTTGCGATATTTTTAGGGGTAAATTATCGATGAAAATGAGTCATATTCAACCTAATTTAAAATACATATTTGCCGTCAGATTTTAATTTTGTTTTCATTTTTGGAAAGCGTATTGTCTTAGCTTTCCAACAGTATCTTCATATAAAAATATATTCATTATTAAGAAAGTTAAGGGGTGGGTCCATGTAATCGTTCCATTTTCTATAAAAAACATAGGTGGGTCCGTGGAATACACCTGTCCAAACTAGGGTATTCGCAAAATAATTTGTGCAGAGATTTCTAAGTTAAGAATTGCAATTCACAGGTTACAGTGGGCATTTTCTAACAGCCAAATGTTATGGTTATTCAATGTGCTATTTGAATAATTATTTTTTTTATTTTATGACTGCTGCAAGAATTCAAAGAAAAAAACAAGTGTTTGTTTACATGCCAAATGTCACATGACTACCCTGAAACATGTACTGTAAAATAAATCAAAACTGTCTTTTTTATCAAAGATAAGTAGGCTGCTAAGTACATGTATCATAATTTAGGCCATACCATACTGGAATTTTGTTAAGCGTCCAAAACAAAACACAAAACAAAATTGTTGGTGAAATTTTCTTAAATAATTCTGTTGTTCCGGGATTTACTGATAGTTCCTTGTTTCTGTGTATTTGATAAATGCAAATGTACATGTACGTGTATGTTGTATATAGCCTACTTTTTAATAGAATTACTTTAATCTCACATTAATGTCATAATGATTCATTTACTACCGAGTACTTATTTGTGTGAATACTAGCTTGAAAGACATGTTTTCGTTATCTTTTTGTGTGTTTTTTGTGAATAGGTACCTAGGTTTGTCAAACTTGAGTTGACACTTAATATAATTCCAATTTGGCATGGCCTTATTGTAAAACTACAATAAAAATAATTCTATTTATACAAAGATATAGAGGATACTAATCAACTTTGGTGTAAAATCAATTTTTACTTCACAGAATGAGCTCAGAAAACATATTTTAATGAGTAGCCAAGTCACAAGTGAAAATGATGTATTCTGAGTTTGCAAGTTGAAATAAAAAAGATCTTAAACCTAAGTTGACGATATCTTGTACAAGACATTGGGTGCTGCCATTATTCTGCTTTGTCTGACATACTTTTACCCGTCAAAGTACGATTGGGAACCAGCCAACAATAGTTACTTAGGATAACAGTCAAATTAAATGCATAGGAATAAGAAAATAGATAAATTTCGAATAAAATATAGCAGTTGAGTTTCAATGAGGTATAGCGCAATCCTGATAAAAGATATGACACAAATTTTCTTTTTTCCATGATACATAAATAAGAGTATCATCTAGCTGTTGACCTGTGTCAAAAGGCGGTCACAATGGCTCACCCTGGGTTTTTTAGAGGAATAATAATACACAAAAGTAACACAATATAATAGTTTTATACCTGAAGGAGATTCTACAGACTAAGTTGTCCAATACATTATATTAGTCACATCAACAAAGTATTATTCTATGGTAACCATACTATCCAAGACAATTCAGCAACATACATCCATGTACAATCAGTACAGTCAAAACTTGTTAGTTGATTTCACTGTAGTACCTAAAAAACAAAGTTACACATATACCTTTTCAGATTATAAATGTTAAGGGTTCCAAGGGAAGGCAATGCTGACTTTCTTGAAATCAAAGCGCCGATAGTGCTGTCAGACATGGGGTTTTGGTTGAGTATATGACTGTATACAACTCATTGAAGCGATACAAGAGACCTTTACCTTATAAACTAGATAAGATATACATGTGTTTCTTTTCGTCTGCTTGTTATCACGTAATGCGGACTATATTAATTGCAGTGGTAATTATCCCTTTATTTGCGCGCGCACAACCGAATGTAATCGTCCGCGACAAATTTTGATGTGGATTTGCCACAGTCCACAACTAAACATTGGGAAACCCCATGTAAAAACAAGTACAAGATTTTGGGCTGTAACATCACTCATGTCTGTAAGAGTAGTTTCCCTTGATTGGGTCGTATTATAATTTTAATAAGGCTGCAACGATCCAATTCAATACATTAAAAATTGATTGAGAGGGCACCAATTCTAATTTGATCCCACAAATTTGGATTGGATACCATCCTTTAAACTCATCCATAAAACTTGTAAGGATTTAAGATATACAGTTATGATGTTAATTAACGAGAAAAAAAAAATCTATTAAGTAAATTTAAGTAACAATTTCTTTTTATCAATTTTCTAAGTTTTAAGCTCTAATAAATGGGTAAACATTGTGTAGATTTGCAATAAACTATACTTTTAAAATCTTATGAATCCAATCTAAAAGAACCGAAAGAAAAACAAATCAAATCTCATTGAATCAACTTTCAAGTGAATCGAACCTGGGTCAATAGCACAGTTGGTAGCGCGCCGGGATTTGGATACTCCTGCACGAGGGGGTGCAGGTTCGAATCCCACCCGGGGAGGTTATACCTTTCCATGAAAATTTGACAATAATGTAGATTTTCCTCCATTGATTAGATAATATGGAGAAGTTTCCAGCCTTGTGGAAGGGTAGGTGAGTACTGGTTATAGACAATGGTCCAGAAAGCTAGGTCAGGTGTGCTGGACGCCATAACATGACCTAAATTGTGTTGACACGGTGTTAACTCAAATAAATAATCAAGTGAATTGTTGCAGCCCTTGATTGGAACATTGTTTTTAGGGTTCTAAGTTCTAACAGATAACAGAAAACATCATAATTATAATTAGAGCTCAAATTTAACAAAAAATTGGACTGGCACATTTTTGCGAGTTGATTTTATTCAACCCGCAAAATGAAATAATCACTGGCATTTTTTCTCCAAATTTTAATAGCATACATAGTAACTGTTCATATATGCAATATAAAAACAACATAGTACACTATTTTAACATAGATAGTCTAGACAAAGGGCTTTATTGTGGGATAGACAAAGAATATCAAACATGTCTTTACAGTGAATCTTTAATTGCTAGTAATACTATCTATCTGTCTGGCTGTTTAAATGCTGATTTGAGCCTCATAAGTTCATACAGAAATATGTTTGTGGCGATTTAAACTCGCGAAAATTTGCAAGTTAAAATTAAAGTTACTCGCAATTTTCAAAATCCACTTGCATTTTGCGAGTATGCAAGCTTAAATTCGAGCCCTGATTATTATATTCTAAAAGAAATGTAACTTCATTTGAGCTAAGGTTGATGTACAATAACATTCATACAAAAGGCTGCTTTAAACTCAGAAACAAGGCACACAACAAATTGAGGATTGTGACTAAACAGTGCATAATTATGTGACTTCTTTCGCAAATATGAGATTCTGTGAGGGAATATAACTTTAACTTTTTATAATAATTAAAATATATAATAAATATACTAGTTGTTTCAACAAAATATTATGTTTTCAAACTTTCAAAAAGATATTTTATAAAAAAAACAACATAGGTTTTATCCAAGTCAACATATTTGTTGTTTATTTATTTATTTGAGTTAACGCCGTGTCAACACAAGGTCATTTTACGGCATCCAGCACACATAACCTAGCTTTCCTGGACCATTGTCTATAACCAGTACTCACCTACCCTTCCACAAGGCCGGAAACTTCTCCATATTATCTAATCAATGGAGGAAAATCGACATTATTGTCAACTTTTCATGGAAGGGTATAACCTCCCCAGGTAGGATTCAAACCCACACCCCCTCGGGCACGAGATTCCAAATCCCAGGGCGCTACCAACTGCGCTATCGACCTGGGTTAATATATTTGTTGACAGATATAAATATCTTATCATAATCTATCAATCCTATATGTCTATAAGATATTATCTACGATCAACTAACAGGCATTTCACTATTAAACCATTATTTCCAATAACTCAAAGTGGACTTATTTGAAGATTTTTTTTCAACAAAAAGTCCATTCCATAGGAACGATCAGGCATATAATTATTTATATTAAAGTTAGCAGCATGAAATTTGATATTTAAGTCTATTTCATTCAAAAGAAAAATTTGATGAATTCATTAAACAAAAAATGTATATTAAATGTATTTATAAACTGCATATTATCATTATTTTATTGTATTCATATTAAAGGACATACGTTGACACTAGATTATCTTCTATAATCTATAAATTAAAGTCAAGTTTGTATAGTTACATTTAATTAATT
This sequence comes from Mactra quadrangularis, assembly GCA_025267735.1. NCBI lineage: Eukaryota > Metazoa > Mollusca > Bivalvia > Venerida > Mactridae > Mactra > Mactra quadrangularis. The sequence continues at coordinate 28,801,425 of CM046303.1, forward strand.
AAAAACTGTTACAATGATATTGCTGTACGAGAATGATCTATTATTAGAAACAGTGCCAATATGATATGTACATAACAAATATGACCTCAAATTATGTTAAAATTACGATGTCTTAAAGCCACTATATGAAGATATATTCATTAACAATAGACTTGAAAACTGTTTTAAGAACATGAATTTATCAGAATATACCATGCATTAGAGACACAATAAACATTTCAAAACACTTTGCTTTCTAAATTTGACTTTGACAAAGTGTCAAATTCTTTAAAAAGTGGGGTACTTTTATAAGAGCACACTATATTTATGTATACAGTGATGTTTAATATACCTGATCCAAAATAGTTTAAAAGCTTAATTATGTAATACGAAGTAAGTTTTTTCTCTAATAAGACATTATCTTAGCATTCTGTGATCAAAACTATTGTTTCGAGTATTGACAACCGAGTTCTACTTTCGGTTTCGATCTACTTTCACTTTGAAATACAATAAATAACATGAACATATCTAAGCTCTATTTGTATTATTTAAAATATCTTGTTCATTAGAGGTGTTTGAAATAGATAAATGTCTATATTTTCTTTGCAATCAAAAAAGTGTTACTTTTGATATAGGGGCTTTAAAATGTTCTTATCTTTTGAAGTTTGAGTAATGGAATGTTACGTTTAAAGCAAAAATCAACCCACACAAACATGTATTCATATACGTGCTGATGTAAGCAACATTTTCTAGAGAATATGACTTGAAAACAATAATAAAATCAACATTTTTAACAGTAGGTATAGTCTGTATTTTCTCAATGGTCAAAATTTGAATAATTTTATAGTGACTGATTACAGGCTATCGCAGTATCACAGAAAGTCATTGTCAACTTATTCATGTTTTGACAGTAAAGAATGAACTTTATAGGCATATCAAATTTTTAAGAAGGTAACAAATTTAACATTTGAAATTTACATAAATAAAGATAATCTCAGACATAAATATTAATTTGAAACATTTAAAAAGCCACGAGATCATGGGTTCGAAACCCAGTCGCGGCAGGTCATACCCTATACATGAGTCGTCGGCCTCGTGGTAGGGTAAGTTAGTACTGGTGATAGAAAAGTGTCCAGGAAACCTATAGTAGGAAAAGCTGGCCATCGTATATATGACCTATTTATGTGTTGAATACGACGTTAAAAAAAAAAGAAACATCTAAGTCATATTTGTCAACTGTATCTTATATCTCATATTTGCAAATAGTCATAATCCCTGTTATGACATACTGGCTTAAAACAATATAATAAGGTACTACAAAGGAAAAAAACTGTATGCAAGTCTATGAGCCAAGAAATGTGGAACACAGTTGATTAATAATTTTGAATTTAAAATTCTAACATGCATTTTGCTTAGAGAATATTTCTTAACATGAAGATTGCTTCCACTAATATAAAACTAAACTTAAATACATGCAGAAACATATGTTGATTTTGACATTTTATTCAATATTTTACATCAGCCTCTATAATGGCATTCCATTATGAACGTAAGAAACTTGTCAAAATTTGCGGGCACAGGTTCAGTACAACTTGACCTGTGAACAACTAAACCCATGGACAAACTGCACCAGAAGTTGGGACAACTTAACCTGCAGGTAGAGACAACTCAACCTGTTGACAACACAACCTGCAGGTAGAGACAACTAACCTGTTGACAACTTAACCTACAGGTAGAGACAACTAACCTGTTGACAACTTAACCTACAGGTAGAGACAACTTACCTGTTGACAACTTAACCTACAGGTAGAGACAACTTACCTGTTGACAACTTAACCTGCATGGAGAGACAATTAACCTGTTGACAACTTAACTAACAGGTAGAGACAACTAACATGTTGACAACTTAACTAACAGGTAGAGACAACTAACATGTTGACAACTTAACTAACAGGTAGAGACAACTAACCTGGTGACAACTTAACCTGCATGGAGAGACAATTAACCTGGTGACAACTTAACTAACAGGTAGAGACAACTAACCTGGTGACAACTTAACCTGCATGGAGAGACAATTAACCTGTTGACAACTTAACTAACACGTAGAGACAACTAACCTGGTGACAACTTAAACTGCATGGAGAGACAATTAACCTTTTGACAACACAACCTGCAGGTAGAGACAACTAACCGGTTGACAACTTCCCCTACAGGTAGAGACAACTAACCTGTTGACAACTTAACTAGCAGGTAGAGACAACTAACCTGTTGACAACTTAACCTACAGGTAGAGACAACTAAAATGTTGACAACTCAACCTACAGGTAGAGACAACTCAACCCATATCATTTATAATAAGTAATTTGAGTTTAAACATAAGTTTAACTTATTTGTGAATAAAATACAATTAATGGTTGGTATTAATAGAGGAGCCCCCCCCCCCCCCCCCCCGGCTAGCTCAGTTGGTAGCACGCAAGTCTACTGATTGAGTGGTCGTGGTTTCGATTCTCGAGCAGGGCATACTTTCATAGAGCTTGGTCATGAAATTTTTTTTACGGCCATTCTCCCTCCTACCAATGATTTTTTATTATGTAGGGCAATTGTCAGTCACTGACAAAAGTATGCGCTCAGTAGTTGGTTAACAGCTAAATCCAGAGGTTTAGCCTTTGCAGGAGGAGTGAGTAGGTTGACTGACCGCCGTTATAGGACCTATACAATGTGTTGCTACGGTGTTAAACCCAACAAACAAACAAACAAACATTAATAGAGTTTTTGTAAGAAATGAGAAATAATAAATTAAAAGGAAGAGTGCATATAACTAGCGCCTATTGTGTTGTATGTCTGGCATATTAAATATGTATCATTAATATAATTTAAAATTAGAGTTATGCCTATCATTGGTAATTAATTTTATTGTTAAACTACTTTATAAATATGAGGTATGTATTGTACTGATAGTAGATTGTGATTTGTTTGACAGACTGTTACTTGCTCATTAAAAAGTAGCATTTACTTCGGAGTGATAAATAGTAAGTTTAATTACAATTTACTAGTTTGACCAACTGCAGTCAATTAAAAGTAAATAAAAACATCTAGATTTTCTAGAATTTGTATTATTTTATATTTGAAAGCATAAAATTATCAATACAAGATTTATCAAAAATATAATACATGATTTATCAAAAATGTATAATGAAACATCAATGCATCTCAGAAATGAACCAGATTGGCAAACATAAACATGATCTGCTATCATTAAATGTTTGTCTATTTTATACTGCATATTTCTGCCAATAGATAACCTCTTAATTAACTAGTGAGTTAAGTGGTTAACTAGTTACCATAACAAAACTTACACTTTTTAACTGCATTTTAATTTTACATAGACATTTGCAGATATTATCTACAGTACCCACCAAAAGTTTGGAGACATTTTCAGATTGTAGGCCTATTGAATAGCTTACAGCTAACATTTGATAACTTTGAAATGCTTTGCAGTTAGGCATTATTTTTTTGGTGATCATTATTATTAAAACAGAGACAACAAAAATAGGATAAAAACTTTGTTATGGAAAATTATAACAAAAATCATGGATTTGGAGGCTTTATAATGTCAGATGCTGAACCTTATAAAGTGTTGCATTCAAGTAATTTGTTTTCATTTTATGACAAAACATACTTAAATATATTGAAAATAATGTTTCTACAAAATAATCGTCAAAATTCAAGAATTGTAGTAAATTTCTTTTGTCTCCAAACTTTTGGTGGGTGCTGTATATATTATTACATCAAATCTAAGATCATAAAATACATATACAAGCGTGCAATACGCATTTGCATCAAAACACAAAAATATGACATCAACTAGATAAGGTGATGTCAGGACAAGATTGAGTCTATGTAAATGCACCTCAGTTTCATAATCAGCACAACATGGATGGATATGAATTTAGATTTAATCACATAGACAGACAAAAGGAATCATTAAGTTTACCTTGTGAAAACTACATATGGTAGAGTAGTTATTCATTGTGTAATATATCCACTGAATTTATCGTACCAAAAACTACTGAAACTGTTATTCAAAATAGTTGGATACTTAACCCGTGGACCATTATATCATTGACCATACTAATATTTTGAGTCTGATGTAACAGATTTGTAACAAAAGTAAGACAAAAACAAATTTGTTAAAGTAAATATGAAGTAAATACATTGCCAGTATTTGTCACTGCTCACAACAAGGCGAACTTTGAGAGCTAATAAAAATGATTTCACAGACCTGCTTAATATGACGTTGACTTGCGCTGCATTTTCATACATAGTGTCTTATAAATTGATGCAAAACTTTTATTTTTCAATTAATTGTCTAGAAAAATAGCATACTTACTCACAACACATGCATTTAATGGCAGTTAAAAGTTGGTGCTAAAGTTGCGCATATTTTTTCTGCCATAAACAGAGTTCACGATTTACTGGGACACCCCTCGTATATATACATGAAATACATACATAGACATTGAAGTGATGAGTTTCTCGGATAGAATCTAGTTTAGCGGACCCCGCTATTGCGCATGCTCGGACGTTGCATTGTTTACAAATTTTGGACGCCATTTTGTTTTTACCGATGCAGTTTTTTATTCGTTATATAAATGAATTATTTTTAATAACTTTTTTAAAATGCCTTTTTGTTATCAATTTTTAATATCAGCGGGGATGTGGGGGCGTCAGCCCCCATAATAACAGAAAATTAGCTGCATTTACTTTTGCCCATCTGCTCATAGAAACAGCATGCTGCGCACGCATATTTATATTTACTTCCAGGTCCGCTAAACTAGATGTGTTCCAGTTTCTCTTATTTAAAGTGTATAAAGCTATTATCTACTGATATATCAGTAGACAAAATCAGATCATTTAAGCAATGACAAAATAATTCGAAAGGTCTTTATAACGACAAGACTGTCTATTTCTTCTTTACAACTTATACATTTTAAACATTTGGTACAATTTATGTTACAACATGTATCTGCATACTCAGTAGTTTGTTGAGCTGTACTGTATGATATGATCAACTGTGCGAATTAAATTGGAGACATATCTTCACAAAATTAGAATATGGTCTCAAACAAATGAACCTGATATCCTTGGATTGGAATCTGACTTTGCACCTTGCAATCATGGATTTTTCAAGGCATCTGACTGGATTCCCTATTGGTTGGTGGCTGCCTTTTTCTCATAATCTAATCATAACTTTTATCACTTTTACTTTATCACTATATAATGCATGGTTTTGGGATGCGCGGGCACTGATGCTGATGGATGTTCGGGTGGGAGCCTTGGATAAGAATCCAACTTTGCACCTTGCAATCTTGGATTTTCTGGGCATTTGGCCTGATTCCCCATTGACCATTTGGCTGCCGTTCTACTAACAATCCATTATCTCTCTTTCACTATTTTTACAGTTGAAAATTAACTTGTTTTGTTGTTGTTGTCGTTTTTAAACTACTATGAGCACTTTATTGATCACAAATTCTTAGTTTTATATTATTGTTCAGTTTATGTTTTTATATCTTATCATCTTTTAATCATTTTCATTTTCATTTAAGCTCATTTTTCCTGATTATGCATATGATTGTGAAGCGCTTTTGAACATATATTCAATATGAAAAGAGCGCTATACAAATACGGTATATAATAATAATAATAATATACTGAGGGACCACTTCTGGATTTGGTAAATTTTCAAAGTCAGCAAGGATATAATGGTAAATATTTTTGTCAGAACTGAAGTTTCACACAAATAAAAACTTAAGAAAAAGTTATAAACAATGATCAACGTAACTGTCATTTAAACTTACAATAGTATTTTATCAACCGCATATCCCTTTTGGGGCCTCACACAGAGAGAGAAAGCTGGCTTATCAGCAACAATGGTCAGTGCAGATTTATCATTAACACTGTGAAGTCTAATTTTATGAGTCAGACATACAAACTTTAAACCTTAGTAAATCATTTAAACTTAAAATAGTATTAATGATACATTTTTAATTTGCAATTCATACAACACAATTGACACATTTTTTATGCAATCTTCATGGGACGTGCTATCTCACTTCTTAAAAAAAATCTAAATATCTAACAATAATTGTATTTAATTCAATATCTCTTCGGTATAAACTTACATTTATAATCAATTTTAATAGAAAACAATATTTTTAACTAGAATAATCAATGGACCTTTCCATGACCTTATCTACGGTATTAGCATATTTAACAAAGGTTTACAGTTACATTTTGCCCAACAAGGTGTTAACAAAAGAGCACATGGTTATATTTGTGGGTAAATGTATTGTTATTCAAATAAAAAGGTCGCACACAGAAAGGTCCATTATATCATCATGGACACTTGAAAATGCCAGAACTACAAAAAGCTAAGTTTTCAGGAGACGAAAGAAAAAACGTGAAGAATACAAATGAAAGGAAACTCAGTTTTGCATATTTTTACATCAGATAAATATCTTTAAGTGCAGATATACATTCGTATCGTAACTAATAATATTTACTGAAACAACTGTAGCTTCTTACAAAAAACGAAAAATCGAAATTTTGTAGTTCTGGCATTTTCAAGTGACCATGACGATATAGGATACTAGTTAGAGTTGTCTCTACCTGCAGGTTGAATTGTCCCTACCTATGGGTGAGTGTCCTGTGTTAAGTTGTCTTTAGGATGACTCCATATGCACAGAGTTCATGAACATATATCGATCACGAAGGTATTTATCCAAGCAATTACATAAAATGTGAATAAGGACACGTTTGTTAATGCAGAATGGTGGAAAATGTGTTCCACTGTTTTTGGTAAATAGATACATGCAGCTTTTTACCTTAATGCCCAGTTTCTTTATATTAACCGAGTGTTGTATGATGAATTAACACGAGATATAACACCCAGTGTGTTTCTTTACCCTAAAAATAGTTAAATCCTCAATTATAATCCTGTTATAAAATGATCCGAGTGTATCTGGTTAAGTGCATATCTTTAAAAATTCTCAGATTAACTCCGTGTTATTTGCCCATTGTTCAAATGATCCTGCTAAAAGGGTGGTTTAATTCAAGTGAAGAATTTGTTTGTTATGTTTTATTTGGGTTTAACGCCATAGCAAAACATTGTATAGGTCATATTACGGCGGTCAGTCAACCTACTCACTCCTCCTAGAAAGGCTAAATTCTTGCTTTAGCTGTAAACTAACTACTAAGCGCATACTTTCGTCAGTGACTGACAACTGTCCTTGCAATTAAAATTCATTGGTAGGAGGGAGAATGGCAGTAGAAATAATTTCATGACTAAGCTCCACGAAAGTATGCCCTGCCTGGGAATCGAACCCACGACTCCTCGATCAGTAGACTTGCGAGCTACCAACTGAGCTAGCCGGACGGCTTGTGTTTTAGATTTAAAGACTTTATATGCATTAAGGGAAATTTCACCCTAACCATGTTTTAAAATAATAACTAGAATGATAATTTACTTACATTGAAACATTAGTGTTTTGAAGCTCTTGTGATACTCAGATTACACTTGTCTCATACTGAAAAAATAGAAAAGGTAAATTATTAGTCAAGTACAATCTAACAACAATGTAAACATAGAACATGCTGTCAACAAGAAATACAACAATTTATAAAAAAATATAGTACTCATATTTACAATAGATAGGCACTTTTCGAGAACAGAAAAGAAAAAAACTTTTTTTGGCAGAACACATTAGTGTTTTCCACCATTACAATAATTTGGCCATACACCCATACATGCCCATAGAGAATCAAAGTATTGAAATACAGAAAAACTTTCATGCACATTGAAACCTAACAAATCCATGCTTAAGATTACTCCTTACACATTAGATTCAAGTAGGGATTGAGCAGGGCAAAAAATGTGGGCCAAGTGTTTATTCTACCCTGTATTACGGTTTTCCCCAGTACACTTTGCATACAAATTTCGTTGGTTCATTAGTGTAGTTAAATATGATAAATATAGTACAATACTGTAAAACAACAAAAACTTCAAGTAATACAATGAATGACTGGAGTATCATTACATTAAACAGCTACAGACACAATCAATATATTAATCCTTTTATTGCTCTTAATTCATAAACTTTTAAACATGGAATGTAAACCTTATCAGTTTAAGAAAACACCTGTCACTGATAATTGAAACAAAGACAAGTCAGATGACAGTACTACTTTTAGCACCTAGAAATTGGCTGCATCACAAGTAAATCAGAGACACATGTATCACTCCGAAGGTTTAACTGGTCAGGCATTTTCATCCATAGTTTCCGATTTGAGGTATAACTTAAGCCTTACAGGGAAATCGCCGATAGACTAAAATGAGTAAAAATAAAGGAACTCTAAGTGATATTCTGATGCTTTAAGGCCCAAAATCTATACTAGATTACACTACTTAAGAACCACAAAATAGGTGAAAGAATCCAATTTGAACAATTGTAGTCAAGGGCATATCATTTCAAATGGCAATATGATCGTAACAACTTGTCAAGTTTTTTTGTTATTATTAAATTGCATTTCAAAGTTAAATTATATTGCAATGGAAACAATTCTTAAAATGTTTTTTGATCAAATCATTTAAAATCATTTTTATGACAAAACAACCTTAAAGGTGACATATTTAATCAATTCTCTACTAAATATTTGAATATGCACATTTAGTATTTACAAAAAATGATTATATTTTTTTTTAAATATTGGTTTTAACACCATGTCAACACAATTTAGGTCATTTTACAGAATCCATCCCAATTAAGCTAGGTTTCCTGGACCCTTGTCTATAAACAGTACTTACCTACACTTCCACAAATCCAGAAATTTCTTCATTTATATTATTAATGGAGGAAAATTGACATTATTGTCAAATTTTCAAGGGTATAACCTGCCTGGGTTGGGCTTGGAACCCGAACCCCCTTCAGACAAGATTCCAAATCCTGGCTCGCTACCAATTAACATTACGCCAGCGAGTAGATTGCTCCTCCCACTGAGTCACGTGACCCATTATCTGATAACCTTGGACATCTTATCGATCAATCTTATTAGAAAAGTCAATGCTTAGCTTAGTTTTTACACTGAAAAAGTTAATTTAAATCTATGTATGCTAAAAAGCTTTTGGTTATGACTTTTTTACAATGTCATTTTGGACCATGCTTGCTCTGTCTGGTATTTCAGTATTTCAGAATAGAGTTTTAATTACCTAAAATAAAATCATTAGATTTGTTTTTAACTTAGACTGCAGACAAGTTTACACATCTCTTTCAGATCATTTTTACTGAATTGAATTAGTTATAGTACGTTTTTTCTCAACTGTCTAAACATTAGTAATTTCACAGTGACTTTGTGCTCTTTGTCTAACACTTACGATTTTGTGATAATGTGTATTCAATTAACGTGAAATTATTCAAACTTCTACAGTTGAGAAAAACTGGACTATACCTTTAAAAAAATCACAGTGTTCTAAACAACGTTTTCATGTATTTACTGAAATATCTCCTTATTCATAGTTCATTTTTTCTCAATTGTCAAAACATGAATAATCTCTTAGTGTTCTTCCTCTGTTCTTGCACTAGTGATATTCAATTACCGTGGAATTATTTAAACTTCGACAGTTGAGAAAAAACGTGTTATACATGAACATTTTACTCCAGCCAGTTCAGTTCAAGATCATAATACCACACTTAGTATTTTAGTAAAAAAGGACCCCCCCCCAAAAAAAAACCACCACCAAAACATTATCTTACAAATTTTTAATTCAACTCTGTGTTAATTTAAGTCAGTTATGTTAATGATAACCCAAATTCGATCTATTATAGCCTCTTTTTTTTATTTATTATTGTCTTTTAAATGCCTTAGTCATTGTTTGTCTTGCTAGGACATTTATTTATTCATTTATTTATTTAAGGGAACCATAATGGAAACAATAAGTGATCGGAAAAAAACTTTTTGTGCTATTAATAAATGAAAATAATTCCTAACAGAATGAATGTACTAAACTGTACTGTACTAATACTTCATGTTTTTACAATCTTAAATCATTTGTGCTGTCTTCATGAAAAACTTTGGTCAGCATTGGACATTCGAGCCAGCAAAATGCGATTTTTTACTTGACCGAATGAGAGATCACTGGATCAATTATATCTTAACAAATGGCAAAATATTAAAATATGCTTTCAATATTAATGATTAAGCATGATATAAGATAAAAATATAACTTTTAATAACATTTTTATTGAATATTGAAAATGTGAGCTGTTAAAAATGGTTGTTCGTCTGGCCACTAATATTCTAAAAGTTGCTGGACCTACGGCGATTTCGATGGACTCGGTCCACGGTCCACCGGCTTAACTCGAAAACTGGTGCTATGTACATATTAATTTCATTTATTGAGTAAATTCTATCCATCTAGCGATCTTGTAAGAAGGTCCGGCTCAAACAACAGAACAGACATACAAGTTGTTCATCTTTTACAATTGTCCAAGGTACGCTTTGGCTGTGGAAATGTAATCAAAACGATGTCACCTGTCATATTGTTCAGATATCGATTATATGAATCACATAGACCACACTGACATCTTTTAACCATTTCTTTCTCGCCTTTTTCTCACTTTAATCTGAATTATTCCTCAGTTTTTGATTATACGAAATGTAGTCAGCTTGTCCAAGGAAAATGGCGGCTAAAAACAATGGTATCACGTGACCAAATGGAGTGCGCTGATAAGCTAACGATAAGCATCTTATCCTGTCAATCAAATTTCGGCGTAATGTTAATTGCCCCAGGTTAGAAATGATTATAAGTTGTACTCCTATTTAAGGAACACCCCTTTTTATGAACTAGGGTACACATTTCATTTTTTCTGAAAAACATACCAAAATGATTAGCATTTGATAACACATTGCACCTGGTAACAGATTGACAGCTTAATCCAGGGATTTAACCTTTCCAGGAACAGTGAGTAGGTTGATTGGCCACCATAACGTGACATATTCAATGTGTTGCCACAGAATTAAACCCAACTAAAAAAGCAAAAGGAACAACAGCATGTAGACAAGTGAATGAAAGTAATATCTTTTAATACACTTACCAGAAAATGGTTTAAACATTGAATTGTTTGCTCAAACACCCTATTAGGTGACTATCATGTTGCTTCAAGTATTAAACTCATTGATGGTTGGCAACATCAGGATCCTAGAAATGAATGATCTGAAAAACAACAAATAAGTTAATAGGGGATTAGCATATGAGGAAGACATGCATCTGCTTCTTGGTAAATGGTAGTCAGAACTGATAAGAAGAAAAAGAACTCACTTAAGAGCTTGATATTTGAGTCATCTTAAGTTAATAATCTGAGCTAACAATAAAATCATTAATTAGTGGGGTTTTTTGTTCAATTATGGCCACTAAGCAAGTTTTTATGTGTTTTATAACTATATGGTCAGTGTTAATTTAATCCTTCAAAACGTCTGAAATTGGTCCAGTACATTATAAAGTCTTTGATGGTATATATACAGTATCCACTAAAACTTTGGAGACATTTTTACTATGTAAGGCTTACCGAACAGCTTTTATCTAAAATTTGGTAACTTTTCCTTTAGGAGGCTCTTCAGCTTTGCCATATATTTTGGCTTCCATTATGATAACAAGTAAATCTGTGAGCTAACGCTTTACACCTCATGGGACTATGGGATAAAGCTTTATGCAAAGTATTAGGCTGCTGCATGTTATAGTTGCTGAGAAAACTGCGACAGAATTTTCTAACGGACAGACACACAGACAAGGGTAAAACAGTATAGCCCCCTCTTCTTTGAAGCGGGGGTATAATAAGAAGGAAAAAAATTGTGTCCAGTACCCGCAGTTTGGCATTTAAAATTTAACAAGAAATGTTATGTGGAACCACATTGAAGCCGGATCTAAAAATTTATCGCAAACGAGAATGCTCAGTGACTTCAATATTAACAAGTTTGAGCAGGCCAGTAATGCAAGCAGTAAGATGAAAACTACAGCTGACAGCAATAAGATCGATCTTACTGTTATTGAGATTTTGTCCTAATACTGTTGACTGTTTTTTCAAATTATCTTGTTTCTTCCAAATTGACATTGGTACCTCATACCTCAAGTGACGATTTCAACCTGAAATAAATAAAAAACAGAGACAAGAAACCCGAAAGAACTATTTCTTGTTAAGTGAAATAAAAAAGACTTTGGAACTTAATAAAAGCTTATCTTTTCAAACATCTGTTTGCTAGCTTGTTGGGTTAAACACTGTAACAACACATTATATAGGTCATATAACAGCGGTCAGTCAACCTACTCACTCCTCAAGGAAAGGTTAATTCTCTGCATTTAGCTATTTACCAACTTCTTTGAGCATACTTTTGTTAGTGACCGACAACTGCACTACATAATTAAAAATCGTTGATAGAAGGGAGAATGGCCCTAGAAATAATTTCATGACTAGGGGTGTAACGGTTAACCGATATACCGGTTAATATTGCAATACGAATTCTCACGGTTTTTAACCATTTCAATTTTCCTTGAACCGGTTTTTGGAGTTATGTGTCGTACTGTTTGTTTTTATCATAATCTGAAAGTTAAATGTTAAAAAAATGTTAAAATGGATTGAATTACTTGAAATAACACTACCGTGCTTTAAAAGGTTAAACATTAAGTCAAATGAGAGAAAAATTGTTTTCGAAATTCGTTTAAAAGCAAGCATGTTCTGTAACATATAGATCATTTTACTCTAGTAGTTAAACATTTGAACAAGAGAGCATTTGAAGTACCGATATGCGTGTTATGCTGATCCAATTAATACGAGGTACATGCATTAATTCATGCTTTGCATGTCTAAGCAAAAAACCGGTACGTATTGCAATATATTGCAATACGGGTTTTGCATATTGCAATATATTGCAATACGGTTTTTACCGTATTGTTACACCCCTATTCATGACCAAACTCCATGAAAGTATGCCACGCTCAGGAATCAAATCCACGACCCCTTGATCAGTAGACTTGCATGCTACCAACTGAGCTATCCGGGCAGCATTTCAAACATCTGTAATTAGTTTATTCTTTAACATTAATTGCAGGGAACATTGGCTTAGTAAGGCATTAATACTTGGTAAATTTCGTAATTAGCCATGTTGTTAAACACTATTTGACCATCACCCTTTTCTGTAGCCTGATTCTATTTCCACCATAGCCTGGATTACCTGCCATTTCTAATAGATAGCATTGCATAGAATTTTATACAAGCTAGGAACAAGACTATTTCCGCTCTAATTCAAAACATTATGCTATACTGTTATAATGTTACAGTCAATAGAATTGTATCATAAGTAAGTTCTTTCTACACATTTCAGTCATTTGCACATAATGAAAGTTGCGTTAAGGCAGTACATGAATTATGGACTTGGTAGCATAACTTGACGTGATTGAGGGACTGAATGACATCATATTAAATATAGAAATATGCATTTGTAATTATGTATAGTATACTTTATCCACATAGACATGGTTAGAACAATTATTTTAGTTACTAGACCAGGGTAATATAAAGGTCCAGCCTCGGAATCTTTACCAACAACACTGATATCTAAGACATTCTACCAAGTGAGTTAACAGAGTGGGTCTGTACGTACATCATGTGAAGATTTTGTTTGTTATACTGGCATGTTTTGTACAAGTAAAATGATTTTGTTGAGCCTAAAACTGTTCTATTGTGTTGTTAAAGTGAATACATATGTGTCTTTGCTGTGCAAGTCAAATACTTGCTTGTAAAAAGAAAACTAAGATTGTAAGCTGGTCAGAACAGCTTCTCTTGACATAGGGCAAGGTAGGGCATGGCTTTGTTCATGTATGTGTATGTAAGCAAAGAAGCTATTTATGGCCGAAGGAAAAACTGAAGTTTTATATATTCAGAATAAATCATTTGTATACCAGTCACATGTGTGTAAGTAAATATGTAATATTATATAATTTCATATAAAGATATTTGTATCACTTAGGATAAGAGTTAGTATAAATCAAAATGAATTATTTCTGACATATATTCCATAGACAAAGAAACTGTGACATGTATTGGGTATGTTCATTAATGTATAGTACACTAGATGTTAAAAACAAGAAGGTGGGGCATGGCATACCATCAATTGTCAAGACTATTATCAAGATAAAAAAATTATTTCCACCAAAATGAACATTTTGTGGGGCAAATGATCTGATTTGTTGCTGGCTTTGTTGTATGTGATGACGTAATGCCATAGTAGAACATTTGACAAAAGTGCCTAGATGGCTTGATATTGGTCATCCAAGTTCAAACAATAAATTACGTAAGTGTTAAAACAAAAAAAAATGGTGACCAAGCCTTTTGAAGGGAATAAGTATAATAGAAAATGGACATACTTTAAGCCAAATGGTTATTAATTATTAATTATTAATAATAATTAATATAATAATTATAAGGATAATTAGAAATAAGAAGTGGATGTGCCAATTACTAAGACTAAATAAATTACACATTAATGTAAATCTATTGACAAATTATGATGACAAAATAAGCTTTACATCTTTAGTGTTAAAAAAAAACCAAAATGACTTAGTAAGTGCTTGACAAGACTTGTCAACCTACTGTGCAGTATCTTAATGCACTGTAAAGTAACCAGTACCGTCTTAGGCATTGCCTGGCAATGATGTGAACACATGTCCGTGCATTGTTTTTTAAAACCTTCCACTAAAAATCAAAAAAGAAATTTGTTACTTAGATAAAAAATTGCCTCATAAAGAAACAGTAACTACACTTAATTGTACCAATATATGAATAATACTAGTAAAATGCAATTAAGATAAGCCTAAAAATCTGACGTTATATAACTTGGCTCCAATTTAAATCTATTGAGATAAATTTTAATAGATTAAATAATAATCTAAGTATCTTCAGTGCTCTAAACAAAAAATAAAATGACTTTGTAAGTGATTGACAAGACAAGTTAACGAGTACTATCTTAGCCATTGCTGACCGGCGAAAAATATACCTCCACATTACTCAAATGAGCAACAAGAAGGCATAAGACCTACTGACCACTCCTAAAAAATGAGTGACCAGAACAATGACAGGTGCTTTCCTCGCCCGTAATTTGTCATGTGCAATGTCTTTCACATACAAAACCTTACACTTAAAAACAATTTAATACTAAGTTTGATACTAACTTTTATCATAAAAATAGTTACTACTTTAAATGAAACAATTTATTCTTAAAAAAAACCTTGTTTAAAAGAAATATACCAAAAAAAAAAATAAGAAACATACAGACATCAATACTTTATCGAACAGAAAGATACCTTACATCAGTTGTTAGAAATAACCTTACCAGCAAAATTTTAATAAATTAAATATTAACCTATGTATCTTTGGTGTTCAAACAAAAACAAAATGACTTTGTAAGTGATTGACAAGACAAGTTAACGAGTACTATCTTAGCCATTGCTGACCGGCAAACAATATACCTCCACATTACCCAAATGAGCAACAAGAAGGCATAAGACCTACTGACCACTCCTAAAAAATGAGTGACCAGAACAATGACAGGTGCTTTCCTCGCCCGTAATTTGTCATGTGCAATGTCTTTCACAAACAAAACCTTACACTTAAAAACAATTAATTACTAAGTAAGATATTAACGTTTATCATAAAAAAATTACTACTTTAAATGAAACGATTTATTCCTGAAAAAAACCTCTTGTTTAAAAAAAATATACCAAAAAAATTAAGAAACTTACATAGATCAATACTTCATCGTACAAAAAGATACCTTACATCAGTTGTAAGAAATAACTTACCAGCAAAATTTTAATAAATTAATTGTTAACCTATATATCTTTGGACAGGTGTTCAAACAAAAATAAAATGACTTTGTAAGTGATTGACAAGACAAGCTAACGAGTACTATCTTAGCCATTGCTGACCGGCAAACAATATACCTCCACATTACCCAAATGAGCAACAAGAAGGCATAAGACCTACTGACCACTCCTAAAAAATGAGTGACCAGAACAATGACAGGTGCTTTCCTCGCCCGTAATTTGTCATGTGCAATGTCTTTCACATACAAAACCTTACACTTAAAAACAATAGAATACTTAGTTAGATACTAACTTTTATCATAAAAATAGTAACTACTTTAAATGAAACAATTTACTCCTGAAAAAAACTCTTGTTTAATACAATATACCTAAAAAATTAAGAAACTTACATAGATCAATCCTTTATCGTACAAAAAGATACCTTACATCAGTTGTAAGAAATAACTTACCAGCGAAATTTTAATAAATTAATTGTTAACCTATATATCTTTGGACAGGTGTTCAAACAAAAATAAAATGACTTTGTAAGTGATTGACAAGACAAGCTAACGAGTACTATCTTAGCCATTGCTGACCGGCAAACAATATACCTCCACATTACCCAAATGAGCAACAAGAAGGCATAAGACCTACTGACCACTCCTAAAAAATGAGTGACCAGAACAATGACAGGTGCTTTCCTCGCCCGTAATTTGTCATGTGCAATGTCTTTCACATACAAAACCTTACACTTAAAAACAATAGAATACTTAGTTAGATACTAACTTTTATCATAAAAATAGTAACTACTTTAAATGAAATAATTTACTCCTGAAAAAAACTCTTGTTTAAAACAATATACCTAAAACAATAAGAAACATGCAGACATCAATCCTTTATCGTACAAAAAGATACCTTAAATCAGTTGTAAGAAACAACTTACAAGAGAAATTTTAATGAATTAAATATTAACCTATGTATCTTTGGTGTTCAAACAAAAACAAAATGACTTTGTAAGTGATTGACAAGACAAGCTAACGAGTACTATCTTAGCCATTGCTGACCGGCAAACAATATACCTCCACATTACCCAAATGAGCAACAAGAAGGCATAAGACCTACTGACCACTCCTAAAAAATGAGTGACCAGAACAATGACAGGTGCTTTCCTCGCCCGTAATTTGTCATGTGCAATGTCTTTCACAAACAAAACCTTACACTTAAAAACAATTAATTACTAAGTAAGATATTAACGTTTATCATAAAAAAAATTACTACTTTAAATGAAACGATTTATTCCTGAAAAAAAACCTCTTGTTTAAAAAAAATATACCAAAAAAATTAAGAAACTTACATAGATCAATACTTCATCGTACAAAAAGATACCTTACATCAGTTGTAAGAAATAACTTACCAGCGAAATTTTAATAAATTAATTGTTAACCTATATATCTTTGGACAGGTGTTCAAACAAAAATAAAATGACTTTGTAAGTGATTGACAAGACAAGCTAACGAGTACTATCTTAGCCATTGCTGACCGGCAAACAATATACCTCCACATTACCCAAATGAGCAACAAGAAGGCATAAGACCTACTGACCACTCCTAAAAAATGAGTGACCAGAACAATGACAGGTGCTTTCCTCGCCCGTAATTTGTCATGTGCAATGTCTTTCACATACAAAACCTTACACTTAAAAACAATAGAATACTTAGTTAGATACTAACTTTTATCATAAAAATAGTAACTACTTTAAATGAAATAATTTACTCCTGAAAAAAACTCTTGTTTAAAACAATATACCTAAAACAATAAGAAACATGCAGACATCAATCCTTTATCGTACAAAAAGATACCTTAAATCAGTTGTAAGAAACAACTTACAAGAGAAATTTTAATGAATTAATTGTTAACCTATATATCTTTGGACAGGTGTTCAAACAAAAATAAAATGACTTTGTAAGTGATTGACAAGACAAGCTAACGAGTACTATCTTAGCCATTGCTGACCGGCAAACAATATACCTCCACATTACCCAAATGAACAACAAGAAGGCATTAGACCTACTGACCACTCCTAAAAAATGAGTGAACAGAACAATGACAGGTGCTTTCCTCGCCCGTAATTTGTCATGTGCAATGTCTTTCACATACAAAACCTTACACTTAAAAACAATTAAATACTTAGTTAGATACTAACTTTTATCATAAAAATAGTAACTACTTTAAATGAAACAATTTACTCCTGAAAAAAACTCTTGTTTAAAAAATATACTTTGTTTTACTGTATATTTACCCATGACAAGAACGAATGATAGGAAAAAAATCTAAGAAACAGAAAGAGTTGGTACATTTTAAGACAGATTAAATGTTAACATGAACTTTTAACATAATACATGTTTGTTTTACTGTATACTTACCCATGACAAGAACGGATGATTGGAAAAAATTCAAAGAAATAGAAAGAGTAGGTATATGGTATATGATAGATTGATTGTTTACTGCTTACTGTCACATGAATTTTTATATTGATTATGTTTTCTCTTTACACTATCCCGTGGAAAGATGTACTAAATTAAAATATAAAAGGAAATAAAAAGAGTGGGTAGAGTTTAGGCAGATTTAATGAGTACTGCTGTGGTAAATAGTGATGTATACTGGGAACAGACAATAGTTTTATATTTGAAATGCTGAATGTATGTATCTAGTTTTTGTTTATCAAATGTAGAGCTTTTAACAAACAGGTATGGTACAGCAAATTGTATTGATTACTAACTTACAATATACATGTTTGCCAAGACATGAGTATTGTTTTTGTTACATGGTGGGTATAATGTGTTATGTATACAGCAACAAATATAGAAGTGATTATACCATGTGTTATTTCAGTTATTTAAGGCATACACAATCAGAATGTGTCATACACGATATAGTGATAAAGAAAGAAGTGATTTTACCATGTATTATTTTCTGTTTTATAATGCTACACAATAAAAATATGTCATACAGCGACAAAGAAAGAAGCGATTTTTTCATTATTATTTTCAGTTTTATAATGCTACACAATCAGAATGTGTCATACAAGATACAATGACCAGGAAAGACGTGATTTTATCATGTATTATTTTCATGTGCACAATGCAAACACAATGGAAATGTGTCATACAGTGACAAAGAAAGAAGGAATTTTATCAGGTTTTATTTTCTGTTATAAAATGCACACACAATATAAATGTGTCATACAGCGACAAAGAAAGAAGTGAATTTACCATGTATTATTTTTTAAGTTGTATAATGCATGCACAATAAAAATGTGTCATACAGCGACAAAGAAAGAAGTGATTTTATCATGTATCATTTTCAGTTATATAATGCATACACAATTAAAATGTGTCATACATGATACATTGACAAAGAAAGAAGTGAATTTACCGTATATTATTTTTTAAGTTGTATAATGCATATACAATAAAAAATGTGTCATACATGCAGTGACAAAGAAAGAAGTGATTTTACCATGTATTATTTTCAGTTACCTAGAATATAATCCATACATATTGAAAATGTGTCATACAGCGACAAAGAAAGAAGCGATTTTATCATGTGTTATTTTCTGTTATATAATGTATACACAATAAGAATGTGTCATACAGCGACAAAGAAAGAAGTGATTTTACCATGTTTTATTTTCAGTTGTAAAATGCATGCACAACAAGAGCACTGCTAGGAGGAGCATTATATGCCAGAAAGTGTTTTTTTTAGTTAAGAAGAAGCATTTGAAAGACATAAGAATATTTCATATATACTGTGGGCCAAATGAAATTTAACTTATGCTCCCAAAACTGTTTTCAGTTTTAAGATAATAGTGACTTTTACCTTGTGACCCCAAAATCAATAGGGGCCTTCAACCCGATATGGACAATCATCATATGAAGTTTGAATATTGAGGACCAAATGGAACTTAAGTAATGCTTCAGAAACTGAAACTGTTTTCAGTTTTAAGGTAATAGTGACCTTGACCTTTTACCTTGTGACCCCAAAATCAATAGGGGTCTTCTACAGGATATGGACAATCATCGTATGAAGTTTGAATATTGTGGACCAAATGGAACTTAAGTAATGCTTCAGAAACTGAAACTGTTTTCAGTTTTAAGGTAATAGTGACCTTGACATTTGACAGTGTGACCCAAAAATCAATAGGGGTCATCTACCCCATATGGACAATCATCGTATGAAGTTTCAATATTGTGGATCAAATGGAACTTAAGTTATGCTCCAAAAACTGTTTTCAGTTTTAAGGTAATAATGACCTTGACCTTTGACCTTGTGACCCCAAAATCAATAGAGGTCTTCGACCCAATATGAACAATCATGGTATGAAGTCTGAATATTGTGGACCAAATGGAGCTTAAGTTATGTTCCAGAAAATGTTTTCAGTTTTAAGGTAAAAGTGACCTTGACCCTTGACCTTGTGACCCCAAAATCAATAGGGGTCTTCTATCCGAAATTCTTTTGGGCATATAATAAAATTGTGTTATATAGAGACAAAGAAAAGTGATTTTACCATGTGTTATTTTCAGTTGTAAAATGCATGCACAATAAAAATATGTCATACAGCGACAAAGAAAGAAGCGATTTTTTCATTATTATTTTCAGTTTTATAATGCTACACAATCAGAATGTGTCATACAAGATACAATGACCAGGAAAGACGTGATTTTATCATGTATTATTTTCATGTGCACAATGCAAACACAATGGAAATGTGTCATACAGTGACAAAGAAAGAAGGGATTTTATCAGGTTTTATTTTCTGTTATAAAATGCACACACAATATAAATGTGTCATACAGCGCCAAAGAAAGAAGTGAATTTACCATGTATTATTTTTTAAGTTGTATAATGCATGCACATTAAAATGTGTCATACAGCGACAAAGAAAGAAATGATTTTATCATGTACTTTTTCAGTTATATAATGCATACACAATCAAAATGTGTCATACAGCTACAAAGAAAGAAATGACCAGAACAGGTATGCATTGTTTGCTTAATAGAATGCTAACACAGATATTATGTGTCAGACAGTGACAAATGAAGATATCAACACATATACGGCTAAATTTAGTATGATAGCTAAATTGTTAGCGAGTTTGAAAGAGCATAGTATTATTATCAAATAATTTGTATGCATGTAAACCCTTAACAATTCATCATAGTACACTTAGAAGGCCAAGTGGTTACAGTTTGGATTGCTAACATTATGATTAAAACCCTAATTATGATTTAAAATGCAACCTCTATAGTAAAGAACCAAGACTATGGAACTACAAAGTACTAAATATATATTTTGATAAAGTAATTGTCAATATAACATACCTTCATGCTCGAGTGGTTCAGTTTATAATTTAATCACTCTCATCTTAGACATAGAGACAGTCAATTGGTACATTTATTTATTCATTTATTGGAGTTAACACTGTGTCAACACAATTTAGGTCATTTTACGGCATCCAGCGCACCAAACCTAGCTTTCCTGGACAATTTTTTATAACCAGTACTCATGGACCCATCCACAAGGCCGGAAACTTCTCCATATTATCTAATCAATGGAGGAAAATTGACATTATTGTCAAATTTTCATGGAAGGGTATGACCTCCCCAGATGGGATTCGAACCCTAACCCCCTGGGGCACGAGTATCCAAATCCTGGGGCGCTTCCAACTGGGCTATCCACCCGAGTTCAATGGGTACAAACTGCTTGATGTGGCTATTTATGGGTAACAGTAAACAGTTGTTTTCAGAGGATGCAAGTCTTATACTGGTGAATTCCAGCATCAAAAGGTTAGGTGAACCATCAGCCTTATATATCTGAATTATGAAAATGAAGTTTACTATAAAAACACTCACTCACTCTGTTTTACAATCAAGCTTTAAAAGAGTTATAAAATAATTATTTGTAAAAATAATAAAATAACTGCACTTATCTTTTTCTGATGACCATAAATTTCTTGTTCATAATCATCTAAAACAATACTCCCCACAGTTATATTGTATATCTGGAATAATAAATCAAACTTGTAAGAACCGGGTAGTGCTAATGAAATTATAAAAAGCTGATCATGGCCCAACTCTCAACAACAAAAAAAACATAAGAGAAGACTAAGGACAATGCAGTCAACTTTTTGAGTGTTTTGTTCATGGTAAGGCCTATATTTAAGCTTAAGTGCTTTCAGGACTAAATTTTTCAAAGCCAATAAATCAGACAAAAAATTATCAAATTCATATTTGTAAAATAAGAAAGGGGTATAACTTCAAAAACAAACATTCATAGTAACGATACCTTAGTGAGATGTAGTATGAATGAATAAGCAAACTAACTTCTATGATATTTACTTTAAATAAAACAAATTTATACATTAAATGTTACAGCATAAAGGGGCATAACTCAAAAAAATAAAAAAATATATGCGACAAACAGGAAGTAGATGAGCAAGGAGCATGAAATTACTTATCACCACATGGGACTATGGGATGAAGCAATATGCAAAGTATTAGGCTGCTGCATGTTATAGTTGCTGAGAAAACTGCGACAGAAATTTTGTAACGGACAGACAGACACACGCACACACACACAGAAAAGGGTAAAACAGTATCCCCCCTCTTCTTCGAAGCGGGGGTATAATAATTGAGACTTTAAAAGTAGCATAAAAGCTGTGCTATAGAAAATGATTACAGAAAACATGGTTTCAAAGGCTTAAGGAAGTCAGGTGCTCAATCTCATAAATGTGGAGCATTCATAAAGTTTGTTTTCATCTTAGGCTATGCCAAATTGAAATTTTGTTAAGTGTCAACTAAAGTTTTACAAAACTAGGAACCTATTCACAAAAACACACAAACCAAAAATGAAAACACAAATATTTTACGACAAAAAACAATGCATTATATATTTTTTAATGGAAAAACATCATGATAATATGAAACAATGGTCTGACAATACTTAAGTAATGACTAGTTTAAGCGCAGACTTAAAATCTAGTAGTTTAATATAAAATGACTAGTGTTTTTTCACATAATATATATATTGTATTAATGGCATGGTTATGACAAATAGCTAACAAAGAATAACGCTGTTGCTGAACATATTATTCCCAGAACGAAATTTCATTATCGAATCCCAGAACATCAGAATTGTTTAAGAAATTATAACCAACAATTTTGTTTTGTTTTTTTGGATTGAGGACTCTCAAACCTATGCGCAAGCAGATTTTTAAAAAATTCTGGTATGGCATGGCCTTATCACAAGCTATATTTAGATATATAAAAAATAATGATCTTATAAAAACAATAATCAAAATTCAAGAGCAGTAGAAAAAAAATATTTTTGTCTCCTAACTTTTGGTGGGTACTGTATGACAGCTTCAATGTACAAATAGGTAGAAACAAATTCAATTAGAAGTTAGACAAACCTGTGGCTTTGTTTATTTTTTGTTGTTTTTTTTTAACAGAAAATAACTTTATTTCTCCAACGTAATAAATTACAATATGGGGTGTAAAGTGAAACACTGAACTAACTCTGTAATCAAAACTTTTCAAGTGACCTAAAATGTGAACTAAACCAGACATGTCTTTTCAATTAGACCAATATTCCAATAAATCCTTTACAATTTCGAATCTATTTAAACGTTTTTTTATTTTTGCAAAAAGATTGATTTTTAAAACATAATGAGTTGGAGAATCATTGCATTAAGCCTAATAAAAAATGTACTAAGCTGTAACACTTACATCACTTGTTCACAACCAAACAAGAAACATCATCAATATTTAACATCATCAATTAGTCACATCATCAGTAAAATTCTGAAATATGGGGGAGACATATCTAAACATTACAAAATCATTCAATAGTGACACAGTACATTTTAATTCAGAATAGAGAGGGAATGAATGATCACAAAGCAGTGATTTAAAATCACAGATGTTCAAGGAAGCTATAATAGAGTAAGGTTACTGTATTGTACCAAATATTTTACAGAGAGCTATCTCCCTTGGAAATAATATAGCAGTCTTCTTTGTTTGTTTGCTAAATACTGCATTTTTTATAAACAAGTCTACATGACATTGTACAGGGAGTTTGCTTTGAACCTGAACCCCTAAGGATTGAAATACTTCCAATTACAGAACTGTTTTTTAATACATGTAAATTAAAATTTGTAAACAGTGATAATTTAAAAACATGTAATCCATTCAATACATTTTATCTTAAGCATAGTGCCAACCAAAAAGTCATAGGTAGGGGCAAAGATGGGATGGATTTGGAAGGGGTATCCCCTTCACTCATAGCAGTAAATAAAAGTTTGTATCTTGAATCAAGTAAATCAGATGACTACAGGCCCTGGATGTATCTAAATAAAGTATGCACTTAAACAGTTAACATACCGTACAAGCTATGTCATCACTTCTAAATCATCATTTAAATCATCTATCAATCATTATTACAATATCTGAGAGTGTTGTTGTTTTACAATGTCACAGGACTCACATTGCCACTATTGTTACCACGGAAACACATCTGTGGTTATACTAATAATGAAACACAATCTGCAATGACACAATGTTATGAGGTTATTTATCTTGAATACAATTGGTGTGAACAAAAACAATTATATAATGCATAAATTACACAGGACAAGTGTAATGGTCAGTAATGCCACGCCCCCATGCTATCTAGCTAACCAATGGAATATCTTGATGCATGCATGTTGTAGTATAGTAGGAATGTTCTGAGTATTATAGTGATCTTACTGTTCTAGAATAAAGGTTATACTATTAAACATCCCTTTTGGGTCTGTTATTATATACAATCCCTATTCAGGGTCAGATAAGTTATAAGAACATAACAGCCAGTTTCAGAGAGATTGATAGTATGAGCCCAGTTGGATAGATAGTAACTGCCGGAATGATAATCTTGCTCAAGTTGCGGCCGACAGTAAAGCAGCAGATTGATCTCACTGTTGTTTCTGTTGTTACTGGTGTCACTGCTCACTATACATTCATTGTTAAAATTCAATTTACAACCAAAACAACATTTTATTCAATGCCACAAATTCATCATCAATAAATATGTAAAACAATTTCTTCACAGCTCATGAAGAGTTCTTAGACAAAATTGTAAAACAATCAAATGGGCAGGGGAGGATCCAGATTTTTTTTCTAGGGGTTCCAGACTTTTTCTAGGGGGTCCGAACTTTTTCTAGGGGGGGTCCAAACTTTCGAACCACAACCACATTATACACTTTAAGCAGAATAATGCAATATATTAATAATAAAACTACATAATCGTTAAATCTGTGTTAAGTATCGAGAAAATTTGATTTATGCTATTAAAAAATGACCTACAGTCAAGAAATACACAAATGGACAAGTACATTTTGGAAAATCCAGGGGGGGTCCGGATCCCCTGACCCCCCCCCGCTGGATCCGCCTATGAATGGGTATGGACCCCTTTCCTCTTTGCTGGGTGGCAATGAGCAGGCCCAACTTAGTCACAAGATAGCTAATAACTATGGTAAAGATCAAGTCTGTCCCTCTCTATCTCGGTCAAGATGTGTACACTGCAGTTATCTTTCGGCATGTTCGCAGCGGGGAAAGCACTAGTAAAAGGATGAGATTATACGGTAGGGTAAAAATACGATTATTTATAGATATAAAAGATGAATGATGTATAAAACAGGAAAAAAACTCACCAAAATTCCATTAATTTCTATCCATACACAACAAAATAAGAACTTTTAAGTTAAATCAACCACGCGACAGCCTTATCCGAGGGCTATGTTTATTGAGCGACAACGATCTAGCCAATCAGATTAAGTCCTATAAACCACGTGATTACTCAGGAATGAAAAACACGGGTTTTGTGTTCTATCAATGGAGGAAAACTTAACACATATAGCAACCAGAACTTGATGAATTAGTCATGCGTAGCGTGATGGTGCAAAAAACGGTCATCATTCGGAATGAAACGGTCACATTCGATTATGTATAAAATGTGTGTAGCGCACTCGGAAAGGGTCGTCATTTTTCGTATATTGGGCCAGTGTCGCATCTTTGCTTTTGTGGCCTGAATTATTTGAATGAAATCTGTTATTTTAATGAGGTGCAACAATTATGATCCAAACTACTTCAAGCTTGTCAAATATTAAACCATATTTCAACAATAAGGTTCTAAAACTCTTTATATCTTACTATTATGTGTCTGGTAGGCCTACTAATAAATTAACTACTTAAAATGATAACTATATTGAATTATATACATAGTGAATACTGGCACTAGATTTCATATTATACCATCATAAAATAGTGTGTTTCAAAATACAGGTCGTCCACATTTATAAACAATGCCTTTATAGACATAGCCAGTTTAATTACACACCAATATAAATTTAGGGGTGAATTATTTATACAATTTTATAGTTTGGCTAGTTTACACCAAGTCTTGTTTTATAAACGCATATTTATAAAACATTTTCAAAGAAAATATGCATTATTTAAAATAAATGTTGAATAATCAAAGAAATGTGCTTAAATCAGTAAAATGCAGTTCATGCATCAGCTTATTCACCTATACAGTCATTCTCGTACCCAGAGTTTAGTAGGATTCTCAAGTATTTAGAATCATACTAGACTCTGGGAACGAGAATGCTATTTAGTGGGGAAGTCCATGGTTTAAAGTACAAAAATACGCATGACCTAGATTACAACCTGTAGTCCCTCTTAAACAAATACACTATCTTTTATATAATATACAACTCGGAGTCTAGCTCGTACTCGATAGTGTTTACGGGGATCGTGTGTTCGTTGACAAAATATTATTTCTAAAGCATATCTGTGCGTAATTTAAGGACTCCGGTGCCAGTGTTTACAAATGAAGCCCCTGACTAAGCTTACTTGCTTATGTAAGCTCGCCTAAACTATTTATGTCGATACCATTTATACGGGCCTGTATGGAACGAAACTCATTACGTTTATTATGCATTTTGCGATTATTTAATGGTATTATTGCACAATGTTTTTCGAAAGCACTGGTAACATGAGGTCCCAGCTAGGCATAAAACCTAAATCTAAATTCATACTAACACAGATACTCCACGTTACGAAACAATAATGATGTGAAAATTATATAAGGCCATGTCATACCGGAATTTTGTTGCGCGTAGGTTTTAGAGTCCTCAATCAAAAAAAATGTTGTTGTTTTTTTAAATAATTATGTTGTTCCGCGATTCAAAAACGGATTTTTTTTCAGGAAATACTGATAGTTCCTTGTTCCTGTGTATTTGATTAATAAAAATGTATGTTGTATATATACTTTTTTATGGAGTTACTTTGATCTTACGTTAATGTCATGAACATACATATACTACCAAGTACTTGTTTGTGTGAATTCTAGCTAGAATGGACATGTGTTTTCGTTTTCAGTTTGTGTGTTTTTTTGTGAATAGGTACCTATAGGTTTGTCAAACTTGAGTTGACGCTTAACAAAATTCAAATTTAGCATGGCCTAATGCATTATAACAACCTGTAGCTGACCCGAATTCATCGGGACAGAGGAAACATCTGCTGCGTTTTCCATGGCGTGCCATTATCGTACCCAGAGGTTATCAAGAATCTGGGTACAAGAATGATGGCGTGCTAAAAACGGAGGCAACTCAACGAAACTCAGATGGGTACATGTACTTAACCTCTTCTTTCAGAAGCGGGAACATGTTCTTGACAAATACATATTCCAGGCCTATGAGATTTGGAATGTGGACGAAACTGGTTTATCCATCGTTCAGAAACCTAGAAATATTGAGGGTGTCATACAAAATGGTGCATTAACGTCTGGAGAAGGGGGAGTGGAACACGTTAATTTATGTACTGCAGTTAGTTCCACTAGAAATACATACAGTGTATATATGATAATAATAATGATAATAATAATAATAAAGACTTTATTTAACGAGGCTACACATTTGGATAAATCCAATCTTCCATGTGGACCTCAAGAAAACATGTACAAGTTATTTACATTATTTACATGGTGAAAAATAAATAGAAAGATAAGTAATATGATGCTAAGTCACACAAGCCTGAAATAGAAAGAGTGAATATATCCTGTGGACAAAGACCAATTAGCATTTATCGAGATTTCCATTTAAGGTATTGATTTTTGAATGATGTTAGACTTTCAGTCAGTCAAATGTTAAGAGGAATTTCATTCCATATAACTGATCCTGAATATGCTAGGGATTTTCTGAAGAATTCAAGTGTCCCAAATGTTCATCCTTCTACGCTAAAATTTTACGATCATTTTGTATGCGATGGCCCACCTGGCTGCATTGGCAGTGCACATCCGTCTGACTGGAAGAAAGCTGAGTCCTTCACTATGTTTATTAAACATTTCGCAAACGGTAGACCTACGTGAAATCGTCACTAGAAGAATAAGTGCTTCTCTTACTAGACAATCATGATTCTAATTTAGGGATTGAGATTTCATCTTATCACGATTCGGTCATAAATATTACTTTCAAGTGTTTTTTTAATCAAAAAGAGGATTGCTTGCAAGACTGTAGTAACTCGCTCTTTAATGCTAGGCATTTACTATAGTCTTGCAGGCAACCATCAATTTAACCATCTCATAATGATGTATTTAGTTTTTATACAATTTAACTACTAATATTCTGTGTTAGTAACGCTAAGAAGTGTCTTGTTAGTAACGCTAAGAAGTGTCTTAGCATTATATATATAGAAGGAGAAGATATCACCGTTAGACTGTTTGTGAACAGAATGGTGTCTTAGCGGTATTTATATAGTAGGACCGTGTAGACCCGTCAGTAATTTCCTTCGCTTGATGTTTATGGTGTCAGTGTGATTCTTTAAACATTTAGTTTTTAAAATTATTTTTATGAAATTATTTGTTTAAGTTACCTGTGAAATGGTTATCTTTTGTCAAAATTAAAAACAAAAAATAAAAAAATCCTGCTCCAGGTGAGGCTCGAACTCACAGCCTCCGCATATCTCCTCCAATGCAAGCATCGGAAGGTACTGTCTATAAGTACGGCGCGCTAACCGATTGCGCCACTGGAGCAGTTGTACTGACGGGGGTTAAAATAGTGGATATATTTGCTAACTTACCACGTTTATCCATATGTACATTTTTTGTCTTAGAACGATAAAAATATCAAAACAACAATGAAAAACATCGACGATTCATTTTGTTACAAGAATGTAAGTTATTTAGATGACAAGTAAATTTAGATTAAATTTTCTTAATTTAACTAGGTCATACCAAGGATCGAGTCAAAACATATCCAAATATCACAACCGGAAGCGAAAACGTCAACATTCACAACATTATTATTTTTCCATTATTGTTGATTTTTTGGATTGTGTAAGCATTTCATTTAAGTGCAAGTTTAATAACTCTTTGAATACCATCCGAAATTATTGTACCTCAGCGATTGCACCTGTGACCAGATGATTTTGGTAATATAACATGTTTTTCGGATACACCAAATTCGGATGGCTTATGGTCGTTTCTCCACTAAGTCATTTCTCCCCTAGTCATTTCTCCACTTTTTAGTAGTCATTTCTCCACTTTTTAGTAGTCATTTCTCCACTTTTATATATAATAGGTTTATATAAGATATAGGTATGTTATTGAATTATATGTTCATGTTAATTTTATAAATGAAATTCATTTTTGAACTAAAATAGTATAATTTAGAATGTTTATTTAGTATATTATGATAAATCAATTGTATTATTATATTGAAGTGCAAATTAAAATTTAATTTTGCATGTTATTTAGTATATTACTTATGATGTATTTTAGTAACTGACTAAAAATGAAATATTTTGAATATAAAAAGGAATGATAATCTTGCTTGTAAATAAAATAAAATGAGTAAATCAATTTGTTCATTGTCTTTTTAACCACACAGTTTTGATAAAAGTTTATTGTATCAATGCGTGGAAATAATTGTATAAATCACTACATATAAATTGCCTGAGTTACTTGAAGGAAAATTATTATAAATTTTAAGAAAATTGTATTAAATACAACTGTTTATTGAAAATAAATGATGAAAAAAAATGTATATAACAAGTGCAAATAAGAGCATGCAACCACTTTCACTTAGAATTGATTTGATTAAACACATCACATTCAATGACACTTCATAAACCAACAAAATATTTGTATAAAAACATGCTTAAATAATATCAGTTGGTACTTTTAATTGATATAATGTTTCAATATGACAATCCATAATAAGGGTAATTATCACGTTACACAATAAACCTATTATAATCCTATTATATATAAAGGTGGAGAAATGACTACTTAAAAGTGGAGAAATGACTACTAAAAAGTGGAGAAATGACCAGGGGAGAAATGACTTAGTGGAGAAACGACCTGCTCCCATTCGGATAAGACACTTGCTATTTTTTGTTTACTTTGAGTTTGACCAATGTATTGACTGTCTTTCTTTGTGTAGTATTAATGATACAAAGTTTATCATATAACTGGATAGATGTACTTGCATAACCCTTTAATTAACTTGTATCAGTATATCCCAATGAATTTACAAATGCTTTCTGGCCAGCTTCTATTACACTCCTTGTCTAACTTGATATATTGATATATCACCAATACTTGACTTTCAATTCATCGATACAAAATTTTCTATCAATGACAGCCTTAACTATTGCCCTT
Organism: Mactra quadrangularis; assembly: GCA_025267735.1. Classification (NCBI taxonomy): domain Eukaryota; kingdom Metazoa; phylum Mollusca; class Bivalvia; order Venerida; family Mactridae; genus Mactra; species Mactra quadrangularis. The sequence continues at coordinate 28,832,071 of CM046303.1, forward strand.
TTAACTCAAATAGCAACTTCACAAGTGGAGATAAGGTCAGATTTTGGTGAACTTTAGTAGATTTATTGTTCAATCCCGACACTCTCTCAGTCATTCAGAGGGAGCTATAGTGATTCTATATGTTAATTACTTAGATAATTGCTTGTTGCATAAAAACAATGGCTCCCACAAGCTTTTTTGTTGTCAACTTGAGTTTAATGCAGAGCTTAATTTTAATATAATGAGTGAAAGTTTTTGCTTTTCAGAATTTTGAAAATAAATTGCTCTTATGTAATTTTTTATGAGAAAGCTGTCTATTTCAGTATTTTCCGGACTTTCAACTTCCACCTATGCAATATCAATTTTTATTATATCCTCCGATCTCATGTTTCGATGCACATATATTTCGACGCCATCTTTTTTTTATCATACTAGTGACGAATGAAATCTCGTATGACGTCATTGATAGGGTGGCTACACTTTGCAATTACGATGAATGTGCTTTTTGTTTAAAACTTAAAAAAAGAGATGCACTTATTAAAATATCAAAGTTAACTTCTATTGTGGTTAATTTTCCATTATTTTACTAATGCAAAATTGTCCAACATCTTTGCATGTCGATTTTTTGCAATTATAAGCGTGGGAATATTTTTTATTCTCTCAGTCTATTGCACACATCTATTTTTAGAAACCACGCTATAGGCATGCGATTAAAATGTGTTACAAGGTAAAAAAATCACCCTTTAGCAAGCTGTACTCGTTATATTGTCCACAAACACTAATCAGATTTTAATTGCTTGACCGATAAATATGTTCATTTGATTCAATGCTTTTAAAATATTATGTTATTCAAAATTTTACTGTATTAAAGCCATATATGTCTTTTAGAAATCGGAGATTTAGATTATACAAAAATTGATAGTTTACTTAATTATCTTGTTGAATGTAGGGGTAATTATTTTGTTAGCCGGTTTTGATATGTACCGCGTTCATTTTTTCGGAAGGAAAAAAAATATTGACATACTTTTTTTTCATTTGTCCAAAAAAATAGTACTTAGATATTTTTTCATGATGAAATGGACTGAGTGCTGGCATTAATAAATTTGCTTTGTCCATGTTTCATTACAGTTGATTTTTTTAGTAATGGCCGACTTTGAGAGCAGATCAATCATAATGCGTCATTTCATATGATTCTAAACAAACATGGATGCTGCCACGGCCCATCGGTAACAATAAAAATGTATCCATTTTCGATGAGTGGTTTGTCCTTGAAAACGTTTAAAATTGCACAAAATGAATGAAATCATCAATTTTTAGTTGTAATTTGCTGTCTTTTCTTTGAAATCACATGATATACTCGTTTTGTTGCTTAAGTGCGTCAAAACTAATGACACCAGGATAATTACTATGTTTAAAGGTACTAGTTCACAGATTTGGTCAAGATTTTTCTATATTTTCAAAAAACCTTTCAGTGTTTGTAATTGTGTCAAAACAATAATTATTATTATTTCAAGACAAACTGAACTATAGTTTCCAAGAAGTATACAATAAAAGTCACAAAAATGCACTGAAATTGTCTATACCGTGACATACGGGTTGATTTTTAGCTCGACTTTTCGAAGAAAATGAGAGCTATTGCTATCACTTTGGCGTCGGCGTCGGCGTTGGCGTTGGCGTTGGTTTTCAGGTTAAAGTTTTTTGAAACACTTATAACTTCAACACTATCCAAGTTATTTTATTGAAAGTTGGTATACTTATTACGTGGGACTATATTAACCATTCTGTGAAAGGGGATAACTCTGGATGAATTATTTTATGAGTTATTGCCCTTTTATAATTAAATAATTGCAAAATATGAGGTTAAAGTTTTTCCTATGTAGAATATCTTCAATACTGATCAATTCATTTGACTTAAAGTTTGTATACTTATTTGTCAGTACAATATCTACACGACTGTGAAGGCACGTAACTGTGGATGAATTATTTTTAGAGTAATTGCCCTTTTATACTTAAGAAATTGCAAAATATGAGGTTAAAGTTTTTCCTATGTAGAATATATTCAATACTGATCAAGGTATTTGACTTAAAGTTTGTATACTTATTTGTTGGTACTATATCTACCCGACTATGAAGGGATGTAACTGTGGATGAATTATTTTTGGAGTAATTGCCCTTTTATACTTAAGAAAAATGCAAAATATAAATTTAAAATCATTTCTATATGTAATATCTTTAATACTAATCAAGATATTTGACTTTAAGTTTGTATACTTAGTTATGGGTACTATATCTACACAACTATAAAGGGACGTTACTTTGGATGAATTATTGTTGGAGTTATGCCCCTTTATACTTAAACATTTAAGATTAAAATTTGTTCTCATGGGATATATTTAGAACTTATAAATATATTTGAATGAAAGTTGGAATGCTTATTCGTCAGTTCTTCATCTATCGGACTATAAAGGGACATAACTCTAGATGAATTACTTCAGAGTTATTCCCCTTTATACTTTGATATTTAAGGGTTATGTTTGCTCAAATTTAATATATTTTGTTTGATAGAAAGTTAGTATACTTTTTCATCAGTACTACATCTAGTTGAATACAATGGGACGTAATAATTGATGAATTATTGTTGGAGTTGTGACCCTTTTCAACTTTTTAATTCGGGAGAAAGTATTATGAAGTGAAATATTTTCAATACTTAAGAAGATATTTAAATGACAATTAGTATGCTTATTCATCAGTACTACATCTACGCGACTACAAAGGGACATAACTCATGATGTTATTTTTTTGAAGTTATGCCCCTTACTTTAATTTTGAATTTTGTTCAAATTGAAATACAATGTATTTATAGTTCTTCATATAGATATTTAAATGAAAGTAGGTATGCTTATTCGTTGATACTATGTCTACTTTACTCTGAAGGGGCGTTACTATGGATGAATGTTCTAGGAGTAATGCCCCTATTATATTTTACAAATATGAATTGGTAATTATTGTTTGACTGAATTATATACTTTCAAAAATTATGTCCTGTCTTGAAATTACTTTTGTTTAAAGATAAGCCTTGCCATGAACAAAACACCCGAAAAGTCGAGCGCGCTGTCCTTGGACTGCTCTTGTTATTACTTAAAACGCCATCATTTGTAGTTGTAAGTCCATTTGCACTAAAATTTTCATTATCAAAACACTAATTTCCTGTATGTTTCCATACAATTTAGATAGTTTCAGAAAAAGTTGATATTTAAGTTGAAATCTGTGAATGAGTACCTTTAAGATATAGATACAGAATTTTGTGTGTAAAGTGATTTGTTTATTTCAGAAAGAAGAATGTCTTAAGCATAGATAGAGTTATAAGTCAGAATGAGTTGGTGGAATTCATCTAACTTTTCTGATTTGGCTTCTAAAGCCTTGAAGAATGCTCAGAAACAGATTGATAAGGCTTTAGATATCAAAGACCAGCAGAATGCAGCAAGTTCAAGCACTGCAACAGGTATTTTAACTTATACTTAGCTGACAAAATTAAGTTGCTTGTTAATGGGGTTATGAGTATTGCTGAAGTCTTGAAATAAATAATCTGTTCTGTTCTATTAAATCTAAGTAAATTGTTAATGGCAAATTAAAAAAATTAACAAGAAATGTAATAATTATGAAGAAACTGGGTTTCCCATTCACTAAGATGTTTTCAGTGCATGCTTAGGGTTATTTCAGTTATATGCTCTTTCAAACAATAAAACCAGGTCTGCACTTTAACTTAAATTCTAATAGTAATGTTGTAATTTGTTGATTTCCAAAAGCATATTATAAAACCACAAAATATGTATTAATGTGATACATTACCTTTTCTGGTTTTTGAAACTGAAAGTGAACTCCCATAATATCATCACATTAATTAATAATATTGTGATATGTAATACATTACATTTTCTGGTTTTGAAACTGAAAGTGAACTTCCATAATATCATCACATTAATTAATAATATTGGTTTGGACTTACAGTTGTCTAAACATCTAACTACACTTTTCAAAACTAAGAGATTAAACTCTAATTTAGTTCATGTGGTGCATGAACTAAGTTAGCTAGAGTCTCTATTGACTAATGACCAATAATTTATTAAAGTGAATTTTGTTCATGTCCTATTTGCACCAAATTAAAAACGTCTGAGACCTCTCATATAAATGAACGGTTGATATATGCTATTTTATGTAGTAATAGAGACTGTATAGTAGTTTCCATGTTGTATTATGCATTCCACATTCAAATAATATGATGTGTTTAAGTGTTTTGTGACATCAGAAGATTTTGACTATATTTTGATATTATTTTAGGAGGAGCATTGTCAAGTTCAGAGGCAGAGAAAGATAAGAGTAAAGAAAAGAGTAGTGTATGGAGTGGTTGGATGACAGAAACCTCTGAAAGTGGCTCAGATAGTAAAAGTGCATGGTCGTTTCCATGGGGAGGAAATGCAGAAAGTAGTGAACCTGAATCACAAACTGAATACCTTGTTCAAGAGAAAACAGCAGAGGAAATCAAATCTGAAGTGTTAAAAGCTGCTAAAGAAAGAACCAAAGCTAAATCAAAGCTGTTTCCACAGAAAAGTAAAAGTGAATCACCTAAACTTGAAGAAAAGCCTGGTGATGTAGTTAAGCATTCCAACAAAGATGAAGAAAAAGCTAAAAATGTTGTTGCTGATACAAGAGTGGTTGATGATGAAAGTAAAAGTGAAAGTAAAAACAAAACAGAGCTTGAGGGATTATCTTTTGTTGGTGAAGATGAAAAAGACAACAAAACTGGCGATGATCATGTACTTAAAGGTTCTGATGTTCCAGTATTATCTGAACATGAAACAAACATTGCTGAGCTAACTGTTGATAATGTGCAAGATATAAATGAAAGAATAAATCCTGACAATAGATCTCTATCAGAAAGTGGTTTCCAGGAAGTTTCTGAAGATAGTTTGGAACTATCAGATAAATTGCTTGTTCATAGTACGGTGTTTACAGAAACTGATGAATTTACTAAAACAGATGAAAATGAGGATAGTGTAGTTCAGGAGAAACAAAGTGAAACAAGTAGTGATAATGCTAAATGTGATCTGGATGTTCATGAAGACAAGGTTACTGAAGTAACTTATTCTAGTGAACCAAGTCTAACTGAACATTGTGAAGATGAGACTAAACTTAGAGTTCATGTGGTTAAGGAAATGGTTGAAGAGGCTAAGGATGTAGAAAGTGCTGAATCTAATCAAGATGAAATGATACGTAATTTATCGAGTGGTGATATATCTAGCTCAGTCGAGTTCATAAATGATAAGGATATTATAGCAACTGAGAATATAGTCACCCCTGAGGATGATTCTAATGTCTCTCAGACTTATAATAGTGATCCTGAACTGCTTGATTTTGATAAGGAAAAAGATGGTATCGATCTTGAAAGTAAGGTACTTGAAGTTGAGGTGCCTGATACAAACATTGAAAGTAAAAATGATAGTAGAACAGATGTTGAGCTTCAAGCAGAAGCTGTGACTGAAACTGATCTCTGTGATAAAATAGAATCTGATTTCCTTTTAAAAACTGATACTAAGGTCATCGGGTCATTAGATGCATCGAGTGATGCTGGATTACTTGAAGTAGCTAAATCACTAGCTAGTTCCGATTCTGAATCAAGTATGAATAGGTTAGATTCTAGTATGGATACATGTGCCTCCAGTGATACCATAGTTGAACAGATGAACAATGTAATAAACAAGGAAGGTGAGAAGAATATGACTCTACCAGATCAGGGAGTTTTCACTGAACTTACTGTAGATGTTGATTGTGGATTATCTGATAAGGAGCTTGATTTAGCTAATGCTGATACAAGTACTCATGCTGACACTTCACCTGCTAGTGACTATAGAGCAGAGGTTGATGACACTGAAGGTGATTTAGAAAAGACTAATATATCCCCTGCTCATTCTTTTGTTAAATGTATGATGGATGATGTGACTGAGGAAGGTAAACACAGAGATGATAACAGTGATAGTCAGAAATCTGAAGGTTCTAGAAGTGTTTATAGTAACCAAGAATCTGGAGATGAAGTTGATACCACTACATCATCAGATATAGAAATTATATCATTACCAACTCCTAATGGTGAAAATAGACAGGTAAAAATAAATGGGTTTTTTTTTGGGGGGGGGGGGTGTTATAATTTGGATCATAATTTATTATTTGATGTCCATTCCTGTTGTGTTAGAATGGTAATGGTTGAAAAACAAGCTCTTAAGTTTATTTGTGGTAGGTGGCTGGTATCCATGGTCCCAATCCATTTATGACATTATGTTTACATTTATTAAAAAGTATTTGTGATGTTTTCTGCCTTATATTTGGGCAAATTTTTTAATGTTTACAATTGAACAAAGTGATAAAAATTCACAAAATATTAAACTTTCTCAATCAGCGAGATGCTTTGTACCTAAAGTGAAACTGTGGTAACTCACTCAGACACTGACTGTTTTATGTTTGTTAAAAAGTCAGAAAGCTTCTTGAAGAACTCCTTATGACAGTAAAGTTATATAACAATAAATCTGGTTTATTATAATTCTTCATGGTTTTGGATAACTGTCCCAAAAATCTGTATTTTACAATGTTGGTAGACTATCTGACTAGTAATACTGGTTAGAATTATACCATGGTATTGTGTCCCTTTTTTTTCGGGGATAATTCTTTGAGAATTTTTAAAAAAAATTTCCTGTCGCCATCTTTGATATCTAAGCGAAACACCTCTTGAGCTGAATTGCGAGCACTCCCCTAGATGCCCGCATTCAGAAAGTGAGCGCTTGATGTCGCCCCGAGCGCTCACATTGTTGAACACACCTCTGATTACTACAAGTAACCATTCACAAGTGCTATTATTATCAATATCAGTCACCACAAAACTCTACAGTTTATTAGTGGACAGTAGGTAGGACTGTGAAGATTAAAATTTTCACAGGACCAACCAAGTCTTACTAAAGGGGCATTTTAGTGATTTTTCATGGTTTGATGAATTAAAAACTGTGTAAATGAGATTAAATTCTTTGTTGGACAGTCAGTCCTGTAAACCTGCAAATTTAGACGGATTTTCATTTTGTTTACAGGATTTGTCTGTCCCTCGTGTTTGATGGTGACTGCATTATTATTATTTTAATAATATTTATATTCATTATCATCATCTTCATCATCATTATTACTGATTTGTTATATCTTTCTACAGGGTTCACCATTAGATCCTATACCATTAAGAATGGCCTTACAGAAGACAAATTGGAGAGGTAGTCCTACGCATCGACGTACAGATAGTTCGGATTCTAGTAATGCTAGTGGTGGTCCTGCTAATAGTGAACTTAGTCCTGGTAGAGATTCTGTAGATTATGATCATGAAGGTAAGTTGACTCGGCCTAAACTAAAAAAAACTTTGTTTGCCCTTTACCGACCCTAAATTTTTGGGTTGGGTCGGTAGGTAGGAATTTTTTTTTCAATGATTACCCAATGGAACCTGAAGCAGTATTATCAGCATAAAGAAACTACCGTAAAGTAATAGGATGAACGATTGTGACCTATAAAAAACGCAACAAAAATTTTTTTAATGCATTTTTTGGTGTCAGTTGGTAAAGGGCAAACAAACTTTATTTTAATTTAGGCCTTACTGAGTTTATTTTCATATGAATAAAATCTACTACGCAAGGACCCAAGTGGCCTCTCCACTAAAATCGTGAATGTGTATCTATGTGTATTTATCAATCTCCATAGCATCTTGATTTCATAACTTTTATTTTTAGACCGAGGTTTGCGAGCTAATCTAAGGGCTGTATTATTCTCAGGCTGTGATTGGATGGATCTTCTCAAATTGTGTGACATAGACAATGTAAACATGTTACTAAATGTAATGATTGCACCATAAATATTATAATGAGAATAGGTCCCATGAATGGGACCCTCATAACATATTAGCCAGATCTTAAATTAGCGAGTTGACGAGTGGAGAATAGACTATATCCGGAATTCAAATATTTGGGTTTTCCCCTCCGGTACAAACAAACTTTCACTGTTACAATGAAAACACGTGTAAAAAGAACAATATAATTAAATCCTTAGTTCGTGCTGTTTAGCAATAATGTGTAGAAAACTTTGTTTGTACCGCCTGTGCACGGACGGAAAACCCCATAAATTTGAATTCCGGATTAGGTCTATTTTAGATCATGAATTTATATACTGTTTGCTGCAATTTCGGTGTTTCTGTCAAGTCATATGATCATTATCAATAAACTTGGCTCGTTTTAAAATTACATGTAGTTAATTTCTGTTTAATAGTAAATGGATTAATGACAATAAAGTTAAACCAAAGTTTTAATTTCAAACTTGAAGATGGCCCTGCAAAAATTAACATAAGATAAATGCCAAATATATGTTACTAGTCAGTTGGAAAGACAAACTATGTATGTTATGATAAAATGTAATTTTCACAGATCTATGGCCTACTGAACTGAAAACAAAACTAAAGCTAATCTGATTAAAACCAGATCTAAAATTTTCTGCTCGCCTACTGGCTAATTTAGATCTGGCCTTTTTCAAACGAAGGTCACGTTCAGGTGACCTTTTCTTAGCATATTATTCATGACAAAATTGTTATGATACGTAACTTGTTTACATTGTCTATGTCACGCAATTTGAAATGAGCCGCCCAATCGCAGACTGTGAATAATACTGCTGTTAAATTAGCATGCAAACCTTGGTCTAAAAATAGAAATTACAAAATCAAAATGTGATTAATAGTGGTTTTGTCTAGATGAAAGCTACACATTGATTGGTTGACACAAAGGTCATCTCGACGTGACGTTCCACAGAGACAGTAGAGATCCTGTCTGACAACGCTGTACAGGATATCTGTTAACGGAGATTGAACTAAAGATATCTACATTTTACAATGGATTAGTGCAAAAACTAGTCTACATCTTCATTTACATGTAGTTAGACTAGTTTTGCACTAACCTATGGATTATATTTGATGGGTCAGAGCAAAACTAGCCTTAATACATTTACATAATGAATGACATATACTAGGGTTTCATAATCGGAAAAAATTATAATCGATCATCGAAAATAATTGGAGAACCCTTTTTGATCAATCATCGATTATATAATCGAAACGTTTACTCAGGGTTTTCATTCAGGATTTCTGAAAATATATGACATTAAGTTGCAATGGTTAAAGTAACTTTGTTTCATACGATAGAATAATAAATCATACACAATCAACCTATAATTAGTGGTTTGGTGGTTGTTTATGTTTAATAATAAACCTTTTTTCAGACTTTTTTGTATCAATGTAGTATAGAAATGGAGCTATATATAGTCCAATAGTTGCAAATTCCATGTTGCCGCCAAAAATATCAATACAGATCTCAATGATTTACAATAACAAAGAGGTTGTAAAAATGTACCCATCATGGTTTAATTAAGAAGAGTTTTATCCTCATGGAATGTTTTTTCTTCGGAAATATTAATTAATTAAAACTAGTTTGTCACATTGTCAATAAAATGAATTTCGACAGTAACGATAATCGATCATTAAACTTCATAATCAATTGTCTCCCACTTTTTCTGAAACGATTGATTATCGATTATAATCGATCATCACTAAATCCCTAATATATACTAGTTTTGTACTGACCTATCAAAATTGATGTATTTTGATGTATTGTAGGACACAAACAAGATTTACCAGCTTTAAATGAAGAAGATGATAATAATCCATATCATCCACAAAAATTGTTAAAGGTAATAATATTATACATATATCTAACATACATATAATGTACCGGTATATATTATTAGTTATAAAGATTTTTGACGGTGTATATGGGTCCTTCTACCCCAAGGGTACATATACCCCGTGGCGTTAGCAATATAGTAAACAGCTATTGTTTGATAATGATTAAATGATCTGTCTTAGACGACTATGAGAGGGGCTAGTGACTTCAAAAATTATTTTCTCTGTTTTGAGTTCATTTTATTAGAGTTTCAGGTACACATCTATGAGTTACGTTGGGAAGGAAACTGTTTTTTGGTCGGTAACATCTGTTCCAACCTAATTTTTTCTGTTTAACGTCCCATAACTTTCATTATTGGCTTTTCATTAATAAGCTTCTATTTGCAATAGACAGATTAACAATTTCTTTGATAAATAAGATCATGCTTTTGAAAATCCACCCAGAAATAAAAACACAGGAGCCTATTGTTTGGGATGGGTCATTTTTTCATGGTTTCTGAGGTGATGAGTTACATACCTTTACTATATATAGGTGTGTATACAATATTTGTTGTATTTTTTGTGGGGACTGTTTTATGCCGGCAGTCTGTGATTTTAATGAAGTTACTTTATTTCCCTTGCTTACTATTAGTTTTGAAGTAGTTTAGATACTTATAGGTATCATTTAGGAACATACATTTGTATTTTCGCATTGAAAAGAATTTTCTATTTACAATGTATTTCATGCCATTTTTAAAAAGATTGGCTGTCTTGTGGTGATAGAAAACAATGCATGGAAACAGCTTTTATCTTACTAATCAACTAATATTTGGTTATTAGTGATCTGTACTATACAAGAGGCTGTCATTGACCGTTGATTGAATAGTCTGCAGTCACTAATATGAACTTAGGGTTACCTTTGAATGTACTGTTGATGTTGTTTTTATCTCATCTCCTATGCCAGTTGATTGTTTTTCCTCTCTATAGATTGGATTTGGGACTCAAGTTTATAGTTTTTTCCAGCTGCAAAACTTAGTTGGTACCTGATGTAACAGAAATGAAATAAAAATGTGTGTGCACAAAACAATAGGATTTAATCTGTACTGCATACTTTCAGTAGACACGTAGTACATGTTACTGTTATTGTAATATATAAAATAACTTCATTCTGCACTGATGCCTCTGATACAAACAAACATTATTCAGCTGGTAAAAGCCTAAAAATTGAGTTTCAAATTTGATTTGTTGAATTGAAGATTTAATATTCATGTGTTTTATTTGCTTAATGGTTTGTAGTAGCAAGCATAAGACTGGCTTTTGCTGGTGACAGATTTTAATACATGTACTATAATCTATTACAAGATTATTTATTTCTGAGATCATAAATAATATTAATATTGCATGTACAGTGTATCCGTACAGTGTACGGCTGCATTTTATGTGATGTTTAATATTGTATTGTGTTCATATGTGATATTTTGTATGTGTTCTTATGTAATGTCTATTTTATGTGTTCTTTTTTGATATTTGTATTTTATGTGTTTTTATGTGATGTTTACTAGTGTATGAGTTCTTATGTGGTGGTTACTATTGTATGTGTTCTTATGTTGTGGTTACTATTGTATGTGTTCTGATGTGGTGTTTACTATTGTATGTGTTATTATTTGGTATTGTATGTGTTTTTATGTGATGTTCACAGTTGTATGTGTTCTTATGTGGTGTTGATATTGTATGTGTTCTTATCATACTAAGTGATGTTTGATATTGTATGTGTTCCTAATCTTATGTGATGTTTAAAAGCAATGTTACAATGTGATATGCTATATTTAATATTAATAACTTTGAATTTAAATGATTTGTTGTATGCAATATTGTTTTTGTTCCTATTAGTTTAGCTATTTGTTATAATAATATTGGTGTTGTTCATGTTGTTATATTTTACTTTAAAGTATATACTCAATTTATCCTTTACACCATTTCTATATGTATACATGAACAAAGGGAGCTTACTGATGATGTTTTATTACTTAACAGAGTTTGCCCCCTTTGAACACAGCATCTTGCTATGCATGCTAGATTTCTTGTGTAAGCATTCTATCTGCATGTATTTGTATTACAGGAATGTCAGGATGACCCCATTGTGGAAGACCCAAGTGCTATTGGGTCAATGGGTCAAAGGTCACCAGTAGTGACCACTAGATCAAATGATCTGACTGAAACACCAAATGATGTACATACTGACACTGACAAGGTTGTGTTTGTGGGAATTAATTTGCTTTGGTTGCATTACTCTAACTTTGGGTTTTTATTGAAACTTTTTGGTCATTTTTTTCAAATTTCCTTTTTGTTTCTTTTACAAAGATTTTATAGATCTCACACAGTTCATATCCTTATTTTATTTTCATTTAACACTACACTGTAAATAATCTTATGAACGGCATGGTGTACAAAATTTACAAGTATTCTCAAATTGTTTGCATTTATTATATTGAATTCACTGATGAAACACTAATGTATTTAAACCAAAAAGTTTCAAATTAATGCTTTCTCTCCCAGGCTTTTTCTTTCATTTCACCTTTAATATGATTTAATTTCCTGTCTTTGTACATTAATTTTGTATGTTCTTTTGAAAGTTTATCTTTTTACTCCAATTAATTTGTTTAAAATCATCTTGCTTACCCAGCCACAAACAGACATTGAATGATTGCTATTACATTTAGACAGATTTTGCTTGAAATAATCTGCTGTGAAGTGTGAAATTTTTATAATGTTTTCATGAATTTTTGTCATTTTTGTCTGTTGCAAAGGGCCATATTTCCCCCCCATTTTGAGGAAACAATCTCAGGGTATATCAGTGAGTCAGCTCAAAGCTAGTCTACATCCTTCCTTTACTTACATGTTGTTAGGGCTAAGGCTTGTTCTGCACTGACTTATTGGCATATTTGAAATTATTAATTAAAAAAAACATCAAGCATCATCCAAAGAATGTGGTTTATATAAGAATTACTGACATTTTTTTTACATTTGATTTTAAGACCAGGTGGCATTATAGGCAGTTGCTCTGACCTAGTTCATTGGTCCATGTGTACATTTGTCCATACCATTGCTTGTGCCAGTCATTAGTAAAAACATTTTTTTGGTAAATGAAACAATTTCTGGTTCAATGTGAAAGGATGTGTCACATGTAATTTCTTATTGTTAGCACCAAGGTCAAGGTTATATTCATGATCCCTCTAGGTCACAGTGAAAAATAAAAGCGACTGTCATTTACTGAGTTGTACCGCCCATAATATGGTATAAGTTTGGTGTTATCCCTAACTTCTTTGCAAAATGAATACCAACGTAAAAACTTGTTTTTGAGGAAATTTTGCCATAGTGATCACATGATTTGTCTTAGTCAACTGTGAGAGAGGCTGGTGACTTTAAATGTTATTTTATCTGTCTTTAGTTCATTTTTATTGGAGTTCCACAAACAAATCTATGAGTTACATTCCGGAATGATAACTATTTACATTTATAAACAATTAGCTTGACTGAGAGAAATAGAAATTGAAATATTGATACTGAAGAATATCAAAAATACTAAAGTTATAAAGTTTTTTCAAAATACTTACAATTTTGCAATAAATGCTCTTTGTTACAAATATCCTAAAATACTCATAACTCTCGCAAGAATTTTTACTGAGGTAACCGGTATTCTGGTAATACCTCCCACCTCTAATATTTTGTGACTTAATCTGTGAGTGACTGAATCTGTGAGTTATAGGCATATACCCTTTAAAGGGATATTCAGGCAAATGACTGTGTCAAAAGTATAGGACCAAGTTTCGTCTTTAAAACAGTATTTACAACATAAGAAATCACTTACTAATAACATTTGTCACTTTAAACATCCAACTGAACGAATGAAAACTTGTGGCATACACATTGTTGAAAACAATAGTAGGATACTGAGGAAATCACCAAGCTCTTTATAGATTTGTTATATGTCATACTTGCTGCCATTAAACATTTTCATTGTTCGCTTCTTGTCTTTTCAACATTCTTAGGCAGTTAGGATATCTTTTTAATAGAATTATTCTAATGTTGCACAATAACAAGCTCAAGTATCTTCTCATCAGTAAATGCATATTTTAACACTAATCTATTTTTAGCTAACTTGACCCACGTGGGTCTAGTTAGGAAACTGAAACACCCCAAATATAAAGAGAAAATATAGAAATATTTTGCCAAGTAATATATCAGTTTGTCTGTTTCAATCAAAATTATAAAGATACATGTATAATGCAGAACCAGGAAAATTGGAACCGAAAATTTTGCCCATTAATCCATTTAAGTATATTCAGGGATGAAAATACTGTAAAATGATACGCTAATGTTATTTACACAATTTTATTCAAAATGAAAATTATCTTAGGTCTGTCACAGCTTTTTACTCTCATTGTATGATGCACATTTTGTTGGGTAAGTCTCATATATAAATAAATTATTTAAACTGTTATATGTGGGAATTATCATTGCTAGAGTTGAATGGTCAGGTATTGCCTTGATTTTATGATTATTTTTAATTCCACTGCTGGTGAATATTATATATTATAGTATTATAAGAAGTGATAATATTTTGAACTTCTTTTTTGACTGTACTTTTCTTTATGAATATGTTAGTGTTACTCATCGCTGAATTTGTTTTATGAAATTTCTGTGAACAATACTCTGAACGCTTGTTACATGAAAAGTTAAGAAACATACACATGAATACATCGTGGGCAACCAGAGTACTTTCTTCCGTTACACGCCATATGTACCATCGGCAATTTGACTGTCAAAATCTCGTTTTCATGAATATGCATAAGGCAGTGGAGACCAATCTTCTTTCAATGAAATTGCGTGTTACAATTAAATACTCTTCAATAACAATGATGTCATACAGAGGTTTTCACACTTAACATAGAAACCAATGCACACGTTTATTTTTAAAAAATAGTTGCGTGATTTTATTGGCTAGTTTTCAGCAGTGGTTTCCTTGCGGAACCAATGAAACTGCCTCATAATTAATCATGATTACAAGATTTTTGCAACCAAATGGCCCACGGTACATAATGCAGCACAGCGGAGTAATGTATTGTGGGATAACCGGCGATGACATGAATACTGTATTTATTTGTTTTGTTCTTCTGGTTTTGTTTGTATGTTCCTTGTTTTCTTTGCTTTAAACTAGTCCCAGGTTCTGGTTTCATTTGAGAAAATATTTTTCTCTTCCTTTTTGTATGTTTTTTCTCTTCCTTTCTGTATGTTTTTCTCTTTCCTTCTCTTTGTTTTACTTTTAACAGTGCAATATGACTCTTGCTTACTTTTAATATGTTCATATGTTCTTTAAAATAAATAGTATATATTTATTATTACATGTTCTGAACAATAATAGCTCTTGTATTTAAAGCTTGATTTATTTATTGTTTGCTTCTATGATAATTCCATCTTTTAAATGTTTAAACCTGATTTTCTATTTTTCTGTATTGTTATATAGGCTCTGTTCTGCATTCTTCTTTATTTACATGTATGTAATCCGATAAAAATCCATTGGTCCAACTTGAGATTTGAACCCACAACTTCTCAAGTCGTAAGCAGACACTCTACCACATGGCCATAAAAGCTAGCTTTGGCAAGGAAGTACAAGTGCTATGTAATACCTCTGCTACATTCACCTCCTCCTTAACAGATATTGTCTTTGAATTCTTTGAGCTTGATTGTCTGTTGGACTTTCTCAGGGTGCAATTACACCATTCCTAGTGAGTTATTTACATTGGGCCCCAAATGTAACCTGATACCATTATCAAAAGAAACACTGTTTTTGGACTGCAAAGAAAATAGACATTTATCTATTTCAAGCATGTCTAATGAATTAGATTTTTTAATTAAATGCAAATCTTGCTTAAATATGTTTATGTTATTGATTGCATTTCAAAGTGAAAGTAGAATTTGGTTGTCAATAATTGAAACAATAGTTTTGACACAGTGTGTTAAAGATGAAGTCTTGTTACAGAAAATAAACTGCTCCAAATAACATAATTTAGCTCTAAAACTATTTTGGATCATGTATATTGAACTTAAGTGTATAAATGCATATAGTGTGCTCTTGTAAAAGAACCACACTTTTTTAAGACATAAACACTTAGTCAAATTCAAATTTAGAAAACAGAATGGTTTAAAAAGTTTATTGTGTATCTAATGCATGTTATATTCTGATAACTTCATGTTTGTAAAACAGCTTTTAAGTCTACTGTTGATGAATATATCTTCTTATAGTTGCTTTTATCTATTTGTATTGCAAATTGTGACAAGGAAAACTTAAAGGAAAACTGATAGGGTTAACTGAATGTTATAAATAACTGAAAACAAGTTTATAAAATTAATGGTGTAAAATTCTTATATAGAAACAGCCTTTTTTTCATTTTGCATGAACTTAGTGGAATTAAATTTCATCTCGCATTGGTTTTAAAAATAATGTCTGTAATTTTAATTATGTGTGTCGTATTTCTTATGTTGTAAATTGAATATGACTTATTTCATAACAGACACTGCATGTAATAATATGATATTTGCTTACCATGCTCATTTTAGTTTGGGTTTGCATTTATTTAATTTAATACTGGTTTGTTTTGCTTGATGATTTAGAATGATTCAATGAGTACTCAGCAGTGTCACAGTTGACTATTTCAATAGAGAGTATTGTATCTATAGCTATTTTCAACTTGCTTCAATCAACATTGGTGTTAGTGCAAAAAAGTAAAGTGCAGCTTCAGAAACACAACAGTGGAGCCCAAGTTATCATATCTTGAGGATTTGATTGATGGCTGTGGCAGGCTGCATGTAATTAAGTAAACTGAATGCAAAATTTAAAAATGGTAATAAAGAAAACTGAGCTTATTTACTATATTACATATTGCAGGCTTAGTGCTAAATGGTTGTAACTCACTCTTTTTTTAACTTTTGTTACGACCGTTTTGTGCTTAGCCTGTGATATAATTATACTCTCGCATGCAAATTAAATATTTGATATGGGTCCGTGCATAATTAGTCTTTATCCAACTTAATTTACATGTTGTTAAAATTGTACCAGTTTTGCACTGATCCATTGTTATTATCAAGTATACATTTACTTATAGCTGTTTCACTTTGACTCAAGAATCAGCTATTCCTGCTATATAGTGTACAATGAGTATAATCTATATTTTATTTATGTTATAACAGAAACTTGCTGAAATGTCAGAGATATTACAAGCCAGGGAAGATAAACTATTAACATTGAGTAAAGAAAATTGTGATTTAATGGAAACTAACAGTATATTGAGGAAGTAAGTTTTTTTTACTTGGATTTATACTAATTTAATTATGTTTAATTTACTAAATTGTATTTATATTAAAAATAAAAGCTTGATTGTGAAACAAGATTTACAACCTAAATAAATCATTCTTGAATCCACTTACTGATCCCCCTGTTCTTAGCCAGAAGGATAAAGTTTATTGCTCAAGGAAAAACAATGAAGGTTTTTGGATGTCAACCAATGCAGAGCTGGCTATAGGGTTATGGTTAGGTTCAATGATTACTAGGGCTGTGGATTGTTGAGCAAGTGGTGATCCGATCTAAACCACGATTTATGTGTATCGGTTAACAAATTGAACCCCAAATCACTTCTGAATGGAGAAGCATACAGGAATTCATGTAATAACAAAAATAAGTGAGGAATTATCGAAGCTTTTACTATAAGGAAATCCATGTACTCCAAACATTCCTATTATTATTGTTTATTTTCTGATTATTGTGTAGTCAAGTGGCGTGCATAGTACGTTAATAAAAGTTTTGAGTTTTCATTTACAGTGCAGGGTGTTTTCAGTGGTTATTAAGCTGAAAGTGTTCTTTCATTTTTTTCCAAGAATAGATTGCAATTCAAACATGACGAATAATCGTACTCGATTTTCCTAGTACTCGTATACTTGCAGCAGCCCTTATGATTACTTGTCCCAATGTCATAACCACTCGGCTGTGTCTGTTCCTAATTTGAAAATAATGTAATTAAAATATGTTTAATAATATAATCTGTCTTCACCTGAAATTTTCTTGAACACTTGCCCAATTTATTATCATTACCTCAGTCTGACTTAGAATCAGAATACTTTGGGTTGAGTTATTGGGTAAGACCTACTTACCTTTATGAAGATAGTGTTCAAAAGCAGATGGCTTTATTACCCCTGTATCAATTTTTTGTTGGGTTTAATATTGTAGCAACACATTGTAAAGGTTATATCATGGCGGACAGTCCACCTCCTCACTTTTCCGGGAAAGGCTAAGTCTCAACCTACTCACTCTTCCTGGAAAGGCTAAATCTCTGGATTTAGCTGTTAACCGACTACTAGAGGCATAAATCTGTCAGTGACTGACAACTGCCCTACATGATTTAGAATCAGTGGTAGGATAGAGAAAGGCCATAGAAAAATATTTCATGTCCAAGCTCCATGAAAGTATATCCTGCTTGGGAATTGAACCTACAACCCCTTGATCAGTAGACTTGTGCGCTACCGTCTGAGCTAGCTAGGCGCACTTCACTTGTATCAAGTAGGCTGTGTGGAAGGGTAGGTGAGTACTGGTTATAAACAACGGTCCATGAAAGCTAGGACGTCGTAAAATGACCAAAATGTGTTTACATGGCGTTAAACCCACTATAAACATACAAACAAACAAACAAAGCAGACACTGTATGTATGTATGTAATATATTTCAGTCAACTTAAACAATCTGAAGAAGCAAGAGAAGCAGAGATGACTGATGTTAATGAATTAACAGCAGAATTTACATCAAGATTAACAGAGTCTGAAAAAAGACTTAATACTGCTATCAGGGTAGGTGATAATATTTATACTATTTGATAACATTTATCCAATTTTGTGATGTTTCTAATGTATAAAATTGTCTTAGTGCTTTTTAAATAGTTGTTCAGTCTATGAAATTAGGATAATGAAAGTGGATGTCCAAACAGGTTATTTTAGTATCAAGCACTATATCTAGTTTGTAGATTTTTGGTTACCCAACAGAAATTGTTGGTTGCCGGAAAAAAAAGTGGTTGTCCTGGGCAACTGGACGACCGCTAATTTCGGAGACTGGTTGATGAAAAAAATATGTTAATTTCTGCTAATGTTGTTAGTCTACCATTGCATATCACCATGACTTCATGTTGTAAGTTTGTATTATGAGGTTCAACTAGAAAAGTTAAATCTTGGCAAGCACATGACACACTTATGAAATCATTACTTGAGTAAAACCGGCTGAATTAGTGCAAGAACTTCAAATGGTTCAAAATTCTTGCTGTTGTCAAAGAAGAACCTATGACATTAGTTCAACATAAACACAACAACAGAAGTGTTGTGGTGAGTTTCATCTTACAACAATTCATGGCTCAATCTTGGCATAGTGTGATACAGGCATAAGAATAATTGTTTCTTATGTAATTCGAGGGTTGCTTGCAAGACCGTAGTAACTTGCTCTTTAACGCAATGCACTTACTGCAGTTTTGCTGGCAACCCTCAACTTGTTCATTTAATAACATGACTAATGGTACTAAATAAAATATAATTAAATAATGAGAAGAAAAAGTTTAAGAAATGAATAGAATATATTTATTGGTGAAAGTTTTCAGTATTTTGAGTTTAATTTATTCTTTGTAATTTATATATATTTTCATCCATGTTGATAGGAGAAAGATACAATAAAGAAACAACTACAAGATGCTCAATCAGAATTAGCTAAAAGATCTGGTGATGTTAGTCTGAAAGAAATATTAGCAGAAAAAGAAGAACAGATTGCTGGTCTCTTGGAAGAAGGTAAAGTTGGAATATTTATTTCTAAACCTTTAACTTAGGCTAAAGTCTTGTGTTTTTGTGTATTTGAAATCAAAAGTCTTGTGTTTTTGTGTATTTAAAGTCAAAAGTCTTGTGTTTTTAGCTCGACGTTACGTAGTAATGTAGAGCTCTCCTACTTGCCCCGGCGTCCGCGTCCACATTTCTGATTAAAGTTTTTGTGCAGTAAAATACTTTCTTCTATATCTTTGTTATTTCTTAAGATATTAACTTCAAACTTTAAATATATGTTCCTTACTATCAACCACATCTCATGTGACAAGGTTCATAACTCCAAACACATTTTTTTTCAGATTTATCTCCCCTTGAACTGATTAAAGTTTTTGTACACAGATTAAAGTTTTTGTGCAGTAAAACACTTTCTTCTATATCTTTGTTATTTCTTAAGATATTAACTTCAAACTTAAAATATATGTTCCTTACTATCAACCACATCTCATGTGACAAGGTTCATAACTCCTTATACATTTTTTTCAGAGTTATCCCCCTTGAACTTTTTGTTTTCTTTAAAAAATATTTGTTTTTACTGCAACTGTTTTATTTCTTTAGGTATTGACTTCAAACTTTAAATATATGTTCCTTATTATCAACCACATCTCATGTGACAAGAATCATAACTCCAAATACATTTCTTTTTCAAAATTGTCCTCCATGAACTTTAATTTTCTTTAATTTTTTTATTTATTTATTTACTTTAAATTTGTTAAGTTTATATTTTCAAATTTCAAAATATGTATGTTCCCTATCATCAACCACATCTCCTGTGACAAATACTTACTAAGTCGAGCATGCTGTCTCCTCTGACTGCTCTTGTTGTGTATTTGAAATCAAACTTGATTGTTAGAGATTAGAATGGGGACTTATACTATTCTTTGAAGGTTAGAGAAATATTGTATTTATTTTAGGATATCATGTAGGCAGTTTATTAGGGCTGTCAGAATACGCCAGAAGCGTATCGCAGTATCTTGCAATACGCTAGCACTGTATCACAAACATACCCCAATATATTGTGGGTTTTAAGATTCGTTGCAATTCTTACATGCAGCTTCTGATAGAATCTAGCCTCTATATGTCTTTATGGTCATTAGGACTGTGATATGTGTTTGCATATAAAAAAGATGCTTAAAGCCACTATATGAAGATATTTTCATTAACAGTAAGCTTGAAAACTGTTTTACAACCATAAAGTTATCAAAATAAAACATGCATTAAAGACACAATTAACAGTTCAAACCATTTTGCTCTCTATGTTTGAGTATGACAAAGTGTCCAATTCTTAAAAAAAGTAGGGTACTTTTATAAGAACACACTATATTCATTTACGCGCTGATGTTTAATTTACCTGATAAAAAATAGTTTAAAAGCTAATTTTGTAATTCGGAGTAAGTTTTTTTCTCTAACAAGACTTCATCTTTAACATACTGTGTTCAAAACTATTGTTTCAAATATTGACAACCAATTTCTACTTTCAGTTTCGATCTACTTTTTCTTTGAAATACAATAACATGAACATATCTAAGCACTATTTGCATTTATTTGAAAAATCTTGTTGATTAGAGGTGTTTGAAAAAGATAAATGTCTATTTTCTTTGCAGTTAAAAAAACAACATTACTTTTGATATAGGGGCTTTAAATTGAAGGAACCAACCACCCTGTTAGCTGCAGAACATCTAGCAATCAAACTCCTGGACACCATGCTTGTTTCACTGACATTTCTCTTCTTTCATTTGGTGAAGACTTTTCCAATGAAATAAAAAATATCGCCAAATACCAGGACTTTTAATTTGTACTGCGGTACATGTTGTCGCAGCAGTGTTTTGCAATATACTGGTATACTGGTATATTGTGACAGCCCTACAGTTTATGCAGTCTTCTTGGAAAGAACCATGTTCCATTTGACACTCTGAAATAGCAAATTTTACTGGATTAAATCAACAGTTTCTAGACATTATCTATCATTACAAATACATGGCTGATTTGAAATTTTTAAATGAATGTTTAGCCAGAGCATATAAATGGTGATAATTATTTTCCATTATTGTTATAATAATGTGTTTTTTTTGTTTTTTTTAGGTGAGAAATTGTCCAAATCTCAATTACAAAGTAACACAATTATCAAGAAATTACGACAGAAAGAGAAGGATAATGAAAGTACAATTACAAGTCAAAAGTAAGTATTTGTCATTGATTGATAGTTTATATCTAATATAATTATAGGCAAGGTTATTGATGAAATGGATATGCAACTGAGTGATGTATCTAGTTGGTTATAGAGCCTATATATTTAATCAATTAAATCTCCATTTTAAGCCGCTGCTGTGGCATAGTGGTTAGCATGTCTGACTTTGAATCCGAAGATTGTGGGTTCGATCCCGGTTGCGGTAGGTCATACCCTGTACATGAGTTGTTGACCTCGTGGTAGGGTAAGTTAGTACTGGTGATAGAAAAGTGTCCAGGAAACCTATAGTAGGAAGAGCTGGTCCTCGTATATATGACCTAAATATGTGTTGAATACGATGTTAAAAAAAATAATTTCTCTAATTTATGATTCATTTAGCCCAACATTATCCATTGTGTGTTTTAGTCAAACCATCCCACAATGCAATGAGTGATTAACACAGGAACCAGAAGCATTCCCAACATGCATTAATAGTTAAAAAAAAATGAGAAAAAAATGAGGGTATGTAATCTCTTTTAGTCTATACAGGAGGACCAAAGGGAGATTACAGGAAAACTAAAACATCAACACTCAATTCAGTTTGGACAGTGTCTAGAAATTAATCTGCCAAAACTCTTGTGATGCCCAAAGTAGAAAAGAGATTTGTCTTTTCTATATTACTATCAGTATGGGATTTTTTATTGTGTTGTTGAAATATGTTTCTCTCATGCTTTTTGATAAAATGTAGCCTTGTTTTCTTTGTTCATTGGAGGGTTTCATGGTTTCCATGCAATAACTAGCTAGCAAGGCAATGGATTTAAAATAAATGTAACTGAAGTTACATCAATATTATGGAGTGTAGGTCTAGTTTTAGTTAATTTTGCATGGGATCTAAAATAAGTCACATCAGCATGTTACTTAGTAAAGGTACATAAATATTATATATTTTTCACATTCGGTAAGAACCTTAATTTTGTAATTTAACTTCATTTTAAGGTTCTGAGACTTATAACTTTGAAGAATCACTGTTGAGACCTGTTCCTGGTCCCCAAGTAATGAGTTAATTTTTTTATTATTATATACAGCATTTGTATAGCGCTCTTTTCATATTGAATATATGTTCAAAAGCGCTTAGTAGAATAAAGTTACTTGGTCAAGGAAACAATGAAGGGGGTTAATTCATGTGATTTGAACCAACAGAGAAAAGACCATCAAATGATTACATTTGCCAGCCAACATTGAAACCACTTAGACATGCCCAGTCTATAAAGTATTGTTTTATTTATTATACAGAAAGAAGCTAGAAACTCAGAAAGAAGAACTAGATCACTTACATAAAGTTCTTGAATCTAAAGAGGAATTAGAGAAGAAACAAACAGATGCTATAAATCAGTTAAATGCTGCCGTGAAAAGACTGGAACAAGATATGGTCAAATATAAGGTATATTTGTTAACATCAAGTTTTAGAGTTGGTCAAATATAAGGTATATTTGTTAACATCAAGTTTTAGAGTTGGTCAAATATAAGGTATATTTGTTAACATCAAGTTTTAGAGTTGGTCGAATATAAGGTATATTTGTTAACATCAAGTTTTAGAGTTGGTCGAATATAAGGTATATTTGTTAACATCAAGTTTTAGAGTTGGTCAAATATAAGGTATATTTGTTAACATCAAGTTTTAGAGCTGGTCAAATATAAGGTATATTTGTTAACATCAAGTTTTATAGTTGGTCAAATATAAGGTATATTTGTTAACATCAAGTTTTATAGTTTGGATGGCATTAGTCTTTCTCCATTATTTTTGTATCAAGAATAAGTTATTAAGTATTATTCCTGCTCAATTATTTTTGCATCAAAATAAGTTATAAAGTATTATTCCTGCTCAATTATTTTTGCATCAAAATAAGTTATAAAGCATTATTCCTGCTCAATTATTTTTGCATCAAAAATAAGTTATAAAGCATTATTCCTGCTCAAAAATTTTTGTATCAAAAATAAGTTGGTAAGGCTTTATTCTTGCTCAGTTATTTTTGCATCTAAAATAAGTTGATAAAGCATTATTCCTGCTCAATTATTTTTGCATCAAAAATAAGTTATAAAGCATTATTCCTGCTCAATATTTTTTGTATCAAAAATAACTTGGTAAGGCTTTATTCTTGCTCAGTTATTTTTGCACTGAATAATTAGTTGGTAAGGATGAACCGCTGGATAAAGTGCAGTCTTGAATGCCTCCATGTCAGCATAACAGCCCAATTACTGGGGATAATAGTTGTAAAGGTAATGAATGTATGCAACAGCTTGAAACAAACATTTAAATTCACCATTTAGTGCATTCGGAACTACTTCGGCAATTTTCCACGCATATACACCTCGGATATCACGAGGAGAGAAAGTAGTTCCAACCTAGAATCTAGCTTGCCTCGTTCCCGACGTTTACTCAATAGAACGCTGGCACACACCAAAAATGACGGACAATTATGGGCAGTTAAAGCTCTTCAATGCCTGTAACTGATATTCACTTAAATCAAAGTTGATCCTTAAACATTTTTTGTGAACTTGATACTTTCTGCAAAATGATCTGCCATGTTGCTTGTTTACATCGGCACTACTTAACCTATGAGGTTAATCGCCTGACCTCATAACTTGGTTGTATTCCTACTACGTTTGATATCCGAGGTATATCTTCGTAGATGATCGCCGAGGTTGTTCCGAATGCATTTAGTGATATTAGAAATTGTCCTGAGTGGATCCAGTGTTTGATTCCAGGATGAGGGGTGTGTCATCAGTAGACTAGTTTGTATATGTAGACATTTACAAGGTGTTGTATGCAGACTCTACAATGCTCCTAACTTCTACACTGATGACAGAATCTTTACTCTTTGTCAGAAAACAGGTTTTGCCAGCCTGCATGTGTTAGATTTAATTATTAGTTGCCTTATTTCTACCCTTTAAGCAATCAACTGTATGGTTTTTTGGCAGAGTTTAGATGGTCAATAGTATATACATATACATGTATTAATAATTTCAGAGTGATTGTGAGGATGCTACAGAGAAAGCCAGAGGTTTACAAGTTGCTTTAGATAATTCTTACAAGTATGTACAACTTTCTTACATTCTTTGTGGTGAAATTTGGTGTTATTTGATAACAATAAATAAATATCACATCCTACAGAGGGTGATAGAATGGAATGTTCACCCTTGGCAAGTAATGTTGACTGAGGCTTTAGCTGAGGATGTGAAATTTATTTTATAATACCAAACAACTAAAATCAGAAATTGTTGACAATTCAATGGCACAAACCGTTTAATTTTATCTGTTTTATTTGCTCCTGAACTTGAACATTTTTACACCATTTAGTTTGTTGTTTCGTAAAAAGTAAGCGTCTGTGCAAGGGAAGTAACTCAAGTTAAATGGCTAAAAACTTGAGTCAGGGTATTAGCAAACTCCAACGCAGTTGTCTCCCATAGCTTTAAGCATGCAGATGGGTGATGTCAAGTGGGCCGATAGGTGGTCGACATTTAATTAGTGATCATTGGATAGCCAGCTTTGCATTGGTTCGAATCCCATCTAAAACCTACCAGTTGTTTCATTGAGCGAAAAACTTTATTCTACTAGCTCAGTACTAGGGAACCATGAAGCGGACTTGAAAAGTGATTAATCTAAAATTGCAATAACTTGTTTCACTTTGCTAAAATATATTAGTACAAACTAAAACTTGTATTTTCTCTCTTGTCTAACATTTCTAAATGCTAGAATAGATAATTTAGTCCTGACCTGCTTGAGGCTGTTGTGGAGAGGGTGAACTGTATTTTATATATACATGTATTTAAGTTTTTGGCTTCTCTTTATAGGGAAATGGCCGAGTTGCATAGGAACACAGCAGCTCTTGATAGTAGGGCCCAGGAAGCAGCCCTTAGTGCTGAGATGCAAGTGAGAGAAGAATTAAAATTAACTATAGAAAAACAGCAGAATCAACATAAGTTGACAGTGGATACATTAAATATGCAGGTAAGACTTTTGACTCTATTTATGACATTGTTTTATAGAATGAAGATACAGATATTCCTAGTGGCAAAATGTATACATGTATATCATGATTTTGTTAGTGTGGAGAAGTACAATCTGATTAAAACCAGATCTAAATTTTCCGCTCGCCTACTTGCTAATTTAGATCTGGCCGTTTTCTCATGAGGGTCACGTTCTGGTGACCTTTTCTCATTATAATATTCATGACAAAATAGTTATATTTAGTAACTTGTTAACATCATTTATGTCACGCAATTTGAAACGAGCCGTCCAATTTTAGACTGTGAATAATACCACTGTCAAATTAGCTCACAAACCTTAGACTAAAAATAGAAATTAGGAAATCAAAATGCTATCAATAATGTTTCATCCAGATGAAAGCTACACATTGATTAGTTGACATAAAGGTAATCTAGACGTGACCTTCCATGGGAACTTTAGAGATCCTGTATGACAACACTCCACAGGATATCTGTTTACCCTGATTGGGAGAAGTAAGGCTTGAGACTAAGGGCCTGTTCTAGAGCTTTTTGAAAGTGATTATTTGTAGCTTAACATGTAAGAGTTCTATGGAAAGGTTTGCTTCAAGCTAGCAAATCCAAAATGGCGACTTTGACAGACAAAAGTTCAGAATTGTAACAAATGAATAAAAGCTCCATGATTATTTTTTAAGTGCTTTGACAAAATAAATGCCTTGTATTAGAAATAAACAAGTGTTCTTGAAAAAGAAACAACTTCCCACAGGGGGTGCTGTCATTTTGATAAAAGAAGCAGAGTTTTGAATGATATGGCTTGCAAGAAAAAACTTCCTAACTTCCTCTAGCTGGCTATTCAATTTGCTAGTGTGTAGCAGACCTTTCTGTATTAAACGGGCCCCAAGTATGACATTGTTTTATATGATGAAGAAATACCAGTACCACTTGCAAAATGTATGTCATGTTTTTGTCAGTGTGGAGAAAATGCTTGATGAAACAGTTTGCCAGGGGTTGAAAATTTTGGGAATTGAGGCAAAATAGTGATATATCTAGGTCTGTGGATCGAATGTATATCAAAATCCCCTTGATCATAATCCCCTTGGTTGAAAAATGACATAGTGATCGAAATCCCCTCAACAGAAATGACCGGGTGTTCATAATCCCCTTGATGGATAGTCAAAATCCCCTTGGCAAAAATGATGGGGTGGTCAAAATCCCCTCAACTTGTGAAAAACAACCCCCTTTACTCAATATTCTTTTTCCTTTGATCTTTTGTCACTCCAGCTAAACTATTGTGTTACATAAAGAAATGTTGCAAACAGCAGTTACATTGAGTAGAGGAAAGAGTATGGAGTATACTTTAGCAATATAATACAGGTTATTTTTAAATACTCCAATGTTGTCATTTTCATGTTAATATAAAATATAAAACCAGACAGAAGCTTACGAGAACCTTTGTTACTTGTAATGAATTCCATTTTGGGTATTCATGTCTATTGCAGAGAGCCATCATATTATATACCCAACAAAATAACAGTTTGCAGTTAAGTAAAACAAAGATGAAGTAATTTTAGATAGCAAACTGCAATTAATAGCCTCATTTTAAGTTATTATCTGGAAAGATCTAAAGCTAGTGTGCAACAAATTTGCCTTTAAAGGTGTTTATCATTGCAAAGATTAATTGATTGTTTGTTACATATAACTATAATTGCAATGATTAATTATAATCAACTATCATTTATTTGTTTGTATTTTACAATTTTCTCAGCAATAATAACATCAATAAAGGGTGTCATTATTAACTGGCTGTGACAAACATACACCTTTTAATTGTTTGTATGCTTTTCTCTTTTTTTTCAGCAATTCTTGAAGCAGTTGGTTCTTAAATTCATTGAACTAAAAAGAAAAATAAGAAAAGAAATTTCCCAACCATTTCACATTATTTGAGGGGATTTTGACTACCCACTGAGGGGATTATGACCACCCCTTTATTTTTGCCAAGGGGATTATGATAACCCTGTCATTTCTGTTGAGGGGATTTCGATCACTATGTCGTTTATCAACCAAGGGGATTATGATCAAGGGGATTTTGAGCGTCTCCCCTGTGGATCATTAAGTAAGTGGGGATCAGATCCTAACCACAATTCCTGTGTAGCGATTCAGGAATCAAATCATGAATCAGTTGTTAATGGAGAAGCATACAGAAATCCTCTTATAACAAAAATAAGTGAAGAATGACAGAAGCTTTACTTTATGGAAAACCATGTTCTCCAAACATTTCTATTACCAGACGTTTAATGGGCATTTTCAGTGGCAACATTTTATTAAAATGTGTATCAATCAAAATTTGAACACAGGATAATTCGGCCCCTACATGAATTAAAGATTTGATTAGTGGTATGACTATTTCAGTAAAAATTAAGCTGAAAATGTTCTTTCATTTCTTTCAAAAATATATATCGCTATCCGACAATTTTGGACGTGACGAATACCCGAGTACTCGGATACTTGCCGCAGCCCTAGATATATCTTTGCCAGGGAGACTTTTTGTTAATTTGTGTCATTTTCATTAGGCTCCCTGTTCTATGCTAAATGCCTAAAAACAACTTGCAACTGTTGCATGTTTGCCAATCATTAGACCATTTTGAACTTTTTGGTAGTTATAGATTGGTATTTCTTAAATGGTATATTTTTTTATATTTATATTTACTTAATAGATTGAAGACCATAGACTAAGTATGACTAGAATGGAGAAAGAATACAATAGAAGAGAAGATCTTTTAAAACAAGAAATAGCTGATCTACAAAAAGTAAGATTTTCTAATTATATACATGTATACTATTTAATTGTAATATGTAATACATTTATATTTTAAACTCTAAATTCCTTTCATTTTGCTTTAATTGAAGAATATTTAATTTTTGGATATTTGTCAATACTGGTAAATACACATATACATGTACTTTAGAACATACAGGAACCACAATTGAAATAAGGACTTGCCCTTTTTTGTGATATCCCTGGTGTTGATGTGCTTGTCAAAGTAAAATTACCTCATTCTATCTGCAATATATGCATTCTATAAATAGAATGTGAAGATATCACCTCCATACTAAGACGCACAAAACATTGCAGAATAAGGCGTTTGGTATGCAACAGAATATAGTGTGGCGCTCGCAGACAAAACCATTGGATATTTTTGTTTTTTGATAAATTGTGAAATGAATTATTGCTTATAACTACAGGAATATCAATCCATAGATACAAAGTTCTTTTAAACCTCAAAAAGTACAGATGAATAGACAAACGCATATTCTACTTTCGATTTCAAATGTCGATGTAAAGAATGACAGATGTAAACACGTTAGGATGGAGGTTAAACTACTGGTTAAAAAGTTTTATTTAATGTGCATAGTTGGTTGGATAGTTAAATTTTACCGAGTAGACACAAAAATCATACTCTATTTGTTCAGTACAGTTGAACATGGAAATTATTAGAATGTAAACATGGCCACATATTTTCCAGAAAATAAACAGTTTTACCCATGATGCTTAGCGTTTCTGTACAAAGGTCAGTAAGACTGTTTGTGTACAAAACAGCAATACATGTTTTTTGTAATTTTGCTATATGTACAATATGCTAAATAAATACACATGTAGTATTATTACACAGAAAGTCTGTCTTAAGACCTAAGATAAAAAATGGCCCTGTTAGCTATTGACCCCATTAACCACTGCTACCTCTTGAATTTAAACTATTTATCAATTTTATTTAACATATATATTTGGATTATTTTATTGTTTATAGCAATTACAAGAAGATGAAGCCAGAAATCAAGAACTTACTCAGGGTGTTTCATTAGGTAACTTATAAATTATAGTGTTTAGCCCTTAACTAGTCTATCTATGTTTCATTTTTTTTCTGGACCCCTCCCACTCAAAATGGTCTCCACAGGCCTTAAAATGGGTGATTTTAACTAAATTTAGTGAATTACACTTTATGAAAGTTGTCCCAGAAAAAAAATCAGAGTCATTGAGTGCAGAAAATTAGTGCTAAATGCTGATAAGAAAACATTTTTCAGTCTCTTGAAAGTATCAGCACTTTTGACATCATTTTGGTAATATACATGTATATATTAATTATCAAATGGAATGCAAATTTTGGGTTGATATAGAGCTATAAATTGCATTTTTTTTGCCCTTTTTGCTCTACCCCAGCATTGCTATGGTAACTGGGATCGAGGCTCAATTGACATTTTCTGAAAGACAGTCACCCAGGGAATAATAATATGCCAATTTGCCTACCTGTCAGTCAATTAAATGAAATGAGAGCATCTTGAAATAGCCTTAGTGTGTTAAGGTAATAAAATGTCCACTTTTCACCTATGGCGCAACCAGTAAAGGGTTAACATATAACCATTTAGCTTGTGTTTTGTTGCGGATTTAAGTGATATTATATTTTTTATAGCATGTTGTCTAGTGTAGATTGCTGTTCTAAATAAAGTACATATTTAAATACTTTTGTATACACCTATTAAATACAGGTCATAGAAGCCACCCGGCTAGCTCAGACAGTCGCACACAAGTCTACAGATAGAGGGGTTGTGCGTTTGAAGTCCTGGAGAAGTTAAACGATATGTACTATATAACTATGTTATTTTATATTACAGCCACTCGACCATTGTTAAGACAAATAGAAAATTTACAATCAACTTATAATGCTCAATCTTCAACGTGGGAGAAAGTAGAAAGAAGTTTATCTGACAGATTATGTAAGTATACCATTGTTTAATCCATTGTAAATAATTGTGAAGTACTCATCTTTTTTTCTTACACTAAGAAAGCTGCTAATTTTTTCAGCAAAAAAATACTTGCATTTGTTTCAATCCACTTAGGTGTAAATTGTTACTTTGAGGGTCCACTGCTTGAAGTTGATATCAAGCATAGGCAGGTCCAGCGGGGGGGGGGGGGGGTTGGCTGGAACCCCCCTAGAAAAAATCCTGGATCCGTCCCTGTCTAGGATTAGAGGTTGTAAGACGCAGTTGTAAAGTCTGCTGAATGTGTATATAGAAGCAGACTTTTTAGCTCGACTTTACGAAGTAATGTAGAGCTCTCCTACTCGCCCCAGCGTCGGCGTCGGCGTCCGCGTCCACACTTCTGATTAAAGTTTTTGTGCAGTAAAATACTTTCTTCTATATCTTTGTTATTTCTTAAGATATTAACTCCAAACTTTAAATATATGTTCCTTACTATCAACCACATCTCATGTGACAAGGTCCATAACTCCAAACACATTTTTTCAAGAATTATCTCCCCTTGAACTGATTGAAGTTTTTGTGCACAGATTAAAGTTTTTGTGCAGTAAAATACTTTCTTCTGTATCTTTGTTATTACTTAAGATATTAACTTCAAACTTTAAATATATGTTCCTTTCTATCAACCACATCTCATGTGACATGGTCCATAACTCTGAATGCATTTTTTTCAGAATTATCTCCCCTTGAACTTAGAGTTTTCTTTAAAAAATGTTTGTTTTTACTGCAACTGTTTTATTTCTTTAGGTATTGATTTCAAACTTTAAATATATGTTCCTTATTATCAACCACATCTCATGTGACAAGGTTCATAACTCCGTATACATTATTTTCAAAGTTATCCCCCTTGAACTTATAGTTTTCTTTAATAAATATTTGTTTTTACTGCAACTGTTTTATTTCTTTAGGTATTGACTTTAAATATATGTTCCTTATTATCAACCACATCTCATGTGACAAGGTTCATAACTCCAAATATATTTTTTTCAGAATTATCTCCCCTTGAAATTAGAGTTTTCTTTAAAAAATGTTTGTTTTTACTGCAACTGTTTTATTTCTTTAGGTATTGACTTTAAATATATGTTCCTTATTATCAACCACATCTCATGTGACAAGATTCATAACTCTTTATACATTTTTTCAGAGTTATCCCCCTTGAACTTATAGTTTTCTATTTATTTCTTTTTTTTTCTTTGAATTTGTTAAGATTATATTTTCAAATTTTAAAATATGTATGTTCCTTATCATCAACCACATCTCCTGTGACAAACACTTACTAAGTCGAGCATGCTGTCTCCTCTGACAGCTATTGTTAGAAAAAATGCACTTTATTCTGTAGAAATGTTATTACCTTATAGTAAGTATTACTGATGTTATTAACTGGGTCAGTAGCGCAGTTAGTAGCGCACTTGGATTTTGAATCTAGTGTTCCAACGGGGGTATGGGTTCAAATCCCACCCAGGGAGGATATACCCTTACATGAAAATTTGACAAAAATGTAAATTTTCTTCCATTAATAAGGTATATGGAGAAGTTTATGGCCTTGTGGAAGGTAAGGTGAGTACTGGTTATAGACAAGGTTCCAGGAAGGCTAGGTAAGGTGCACTGGACTCCATAAAATAACCTAAAAATTGTGTTGACATGGTGTAAAACCTAGAATAAATTTATAAATAAAAATGATGTTATTATTTCATAGCTGAGTCCCAAAATCAGTTAGCCATAGCTGCAGAGAAGGCAAGAACTGCAACAGAACAAGTCATTGATTTAAGTACAAAAGTGACCTCATTAGAAACGCAAAATGCAAGATTTAAACAAGAAAGATCTCAACTTAATGCTGAACTAGAAATGTTGAAGACTAAGGTGGAATTATCAGAGGATGCCAAACAAAAGTAAGAATGAATACCATATTTTGATGTATAAAATACGCGCTCGTATATAACATGCACTAAAAAAAATGACCAAAAACTGAAGAAAAAAACTTTTTGGCAATTTTTCGGTGAAATCTTAAGGAAAAAACTCGGCAGATTTTTTGGTATGTGTAATGTAATCGGGGTATTATACAAAAAATAGGACTTGCTAATTATTGCATGTTGTTTTTTATTTCAACTTGCTAAATGAAGAAATCACTCTTAATTTCCCGCAATTTTTATTAGTATAAAGTAATCATGATGTGACCTGTAGAGATAAAGGTATCTAGATAAAAATCCTGTATAATTGAATTATCTAGTCATTGCATGGCTGACTTGAGCTAGACAGTAAATATTTTTGTGGCAAAGCAGTAAAGCAGTGTATCGATAAAACCTACCCACAAAGTAAGGTGTACCGGTAGATGATTTAAGTGGGGTTTATATTGCGAAAATTATTTTACATTTTTCACATTACATGTATATGGGTATGCTTGCCTTGAAATATTGAGAATTTATTTTCCAAACTCATTTACAGACACTAACAAGTAATTTTCTTTAAATATTGTCTTGGTACTTACCTGTTCACATTATAAGGGAGAAGGATAAATGTAAGTGGCCAGATAGCTCAGTCAAGAGAGCACTCACCTTGTAAGAGAGGTCCTGGGTTCAAGTCAGGGTCAAGCTGCATTTTTTTCTTACCCTGTGACAATATGAAAATAACAAATCTTTTTCTTAAGTAAATAAGAAAATTCTACTATTAATTATATTTAATTTTACAGTGAAGCAGCCCAGGTTGAAGTTTTGAAACAACAAATGGCTCAAGAAATCCATGAGTTAAAGAAACAAAAGGTATTGGTTACATTTTGTTGATGTTAATATTCAATTGTTTAATTAGACAGGATGTTACGATTTATAAACCTTGTTCCCACAAGTTAGGAGAGTAGGTTATTTGTTCCCATAACTTATGAGAGATGATCAATTTTATACTTAGTGGTGGCCTCAACGAAGTAAGTCGATCCCTCAAGATAAATTGACTACTCAGAGGGTGTATACAAAATTGCTCTAATTTTCATCCAGTTGCCATTAGATCGATATCTACTTGACTTAGAAAGTCATTATGTCTGATCTTTTCGAATTCCTATATTTACGAATAACATGGATGACAGCAAAGTTAATTTATCTTGAGGGAACAACTTATCAAGTTGAGGGAACAAGTTGGGAATAAAAATACCCACCTCTCCTAACTTGTGGGAATGAGTTAGGAAATGTTTATCACCTCTTGTAAGTTGTGAAAACGAGTTAGAAAAAAATTTACCTACTCTCTTAACATGTGGGAACGAGTTAGAAAAAAATGTCTTCTCTCTTAAGTTGTGGGAACGAGTTAGAAAAAATATACTACTCTTCTAACTTGTGGGAACAAGTTAGAAAAAATATTGACCTTGTCACCTCCATGCTTCCATAACATAGGCATCCAAGAAAGATATTGTTAGATTGTGGAAAGGTTGATATAAAATCTTGCAACCATGTGGACACAGATCATCTGAACATAATCTTGTAGATATCAAATGTCTGGAGTTCTGCCTGCTGCCTACCCTAGTTTGTGGGATGCCAAGAGCAAATGAAAAATTGAACTTTAGCATGAATTTTGACTGGTTGTTGCTGTTGTTTACACAAATACCCCGAAAAGCCAAGCATGCTGTTCTTGGACTACTCTTGTTTAATGGACATTGTATACATGTAGATCTTATTATTACATTTTATAGGTGATGTTAGAAACAGAGTTAGATATAGAGAAATCGAAGTTAGATCAAGAGAAAAAGAAAATATTGATGTTACAAGATCAACTAAAAGATATTGTGAGTATACAGTCATGTTTGAATGCTATACTAAAAGCATGATTCTTATTGTGGGGGGTCTTACCAATTTGCATTAGTGCGTGCAATTGCGTGCGTTCATCCTTCGTCAACAATTTCTTAAAAAATCTTTTTGTCAAAAACAATATGGTCTACAGTTATTAAATTTAGCATGTATCCATGTAGCATCACTAGAAGGTGCTTTATAAAGATTGTTCAAAAAATGCCCCGGGGTCAAAATTGGCCCCACCCCATGGGTCACAAGATTTATTAATTAAAAAATCTTCTCAAAGACTGTAAGTCATATTTGATATGTGGTATTATTTTGAAGTCTTCTACAAGGTTGTTCAAATTATGGTTAAAAAATTGGACCTGCCTCTGAAATCATCATCCGAAAGGTTCTGTAACATTAGTGTCCGGACAACTCAACCCAAAGACAACTCAACCCAAGAAAACTCAATACCTCACTAACGGTTTGAGTTGTCCCAACATTGGGTTGAGTTATCCAATGGTTGAGTTATCTATGGGTTGAGTTGTCCTGTATCCGTAACATTTGTTAACAGTCTCTACTGATCACGCTGCTGTGTTAGCCCTGTTTACCCCCTATATTAATTGACTGTATACTATTTTAGGAGAGAGATTTACAGAGAAGTAAAACACGTACACCAGTTAGAACCACACCATCACCTATATCAGTATCAAGACAGGACAGTATGGTAGGAAGTTATCATGACCAATCATTTAGTGCTATCACTCAGGTATGTGTACTCTTTCACTTGTTTTAAATGATACAAATCCGCCCGGCTAGGTCATATGGTAGCACGTAAGTCTACCCATCGAGGGGTCATAGGTTTGATTCCCAGGTGGGGCATACTTTTGTGGAGTTTGGTCATGAAATAATTTTCTACGTTCATTCTCCCTCTTACCACTGATTTTAAATCATGTAGTGCAGTAGTCAGTAACTGTGAAAGTATGCCCCTAGTAGTTGGTTAACAGCTAAATCCAGAGATTGAGTTTTTCGAGGAACAGTAAGTAGGTGGAGCTTGGTCATGAAATAATTTTCTAGGGCCATTCTCCCTCCTACCACTGATTCTAAATCATGCAGGGCAGTAGTCAGTCACTGATGGAAGTATGCACCTAGTAGTTGGTTTACAGCTAAATCCAGAGATTAAGCTTTTCTAGAAACAGTGAGTAGGTGGACTGACCTCCATGATATAACCTATACAATGTGTTGAACGGAGTTAAACCCGACAAAAATTTTTTTTTATGTATCAGTAATAATAAATTTCTTGTCAATACTTACAGGATGAAATAGATAGAAGTTTTGTATTAGCTTCACCTAATGGTAATAAACATAGTTTATATGAAACATTAAGACAAAGTGGTGCTGCTAATTTATTAGAGAATTTACAGTCACAATTAAAACTAAGAGAAGGAGAGATTTCACATTTACAGGTAAGAAAGAAGTGATAATATTAGATGATAATAAAGACTTTAATTTAACGAGGCTACACATTTGGATAAATCCAATCTTCCATGTGGACCTCTGGATCTGTTTTCAAAATCAATAGAACTTTAGCCACTTTAAAGTTGGGATGACTGAAAGTGATTCTGAATTTTGTGAAGAAATCTTTAACTTAGTTGTATTTAATTAATATGCTCGATGTGGTATTTACTTGTTATACCCCCGCTTCGAAGAAGAGGGGGGTATACTGTTTTACCCTTGTCCGTGCGTGCGTGCGTGTGTCCGTCCGTCCGTCCGTTACGAAATTTCCGTCACAGTTTTCTCAGCAACTATACCATGCAGCAGCCTGAAACTTTGCATATTGCTTCATCCTATAGTCCCATGTGGTGTAAAGCGATTTCATGCTCCTTGCTCATCTACTTCCTGTTTGTCGCATATTTTTAGATTTTGGCGGGGGTATCACTAGTGAGCATTAGCTCACAGATTTTTTATTTAACACACTAAGCTTAAATTTGAGTGAAACAAAAAAAAGATGTGTAGACATACAGACAGATGGACAGACAACCAGACAGCTTGAATTTAAGTAAAACAGAAAAAGATGACTGTGTAGACAGACAGACAGATGGACAGATAGACAACCAGATGGACGGACAGTTTTATTTTTTACATAGTATACATACATTTGTACCTGTACAATGGTACAAGAAATTAAAAATTTAAAAAAAAATTTCATAATGTAAAATAATTTTTGCCATATATATACATGTAGCTGTCTTTTTATATAGCCGGTGGACCATGGATTGAGTCCACTGAGAGCAGTAGCCTGTTCAATTACCCCTAATGTTCCAAAACGTTCTGTAACGATACATATGGAACTCCTCTGCCATTCACTGTGAATATTCTCGGACAAATTTTGATGCTATTTTGAAACTACAGGTGTTGAAGTAAACAAATATACGATCGTTTACGCAATGAGTGATGTTTCGTTTTTAGTCCATAAATTTTGAAACATCACTCATTGCCTTTAAGATCATATATTTGTTTATAAGATTAGATTAATATGACTAGGCAAAGCCTCAAAGCGAGCTCGACGAATCAAAACTTGTATGTGGAGACGTTACCACATTTTTTTACTTGTTAGCTTGTAGACCCATAAAAGTCTGAAATAAATGGAGATTAAAAAGAGAGAAAAGAACCTTCTAAAGGAAATCAATTTTCAAGACAAATCATCGAAACACTAATTATACACTATGATCACTCTATGTGTTTTGCTGTACATAAAAGCGTCACATCACAGAGAAATGGAAGGTAGGACTACACCTGCATCCTCACAAAAATATCATGTTCTCCAAGATGCAAATAAAACATTTGATTAGACTATATATACGGCTTCAACCCACAAAACATATCCCCTGTTTCTATTGTATTTTTTTTTACTTTTGAAATTGTCACTTTTATGAACTTGCAGATCCACGCTTGTAAACATGGCCTTATTGTAGTTGCTTCAGTGATATATTTATTCGAGGGCCTATTAATCAAACAAGCTAGGGGAGAAAACTGCGTAATTAATTGTATTCAAAAAAATCTGACAACATCTCATTCTTTTATGTCAGAATCATATTTCAATTCTGAAAGAAATGTATTGTACATTATTATTTATCTTTGGAATAGATGAAAAAAACGCAATAAAACATTTATTTTTTAAGATAGATATATTTTTCCTCTTTAAACAATGCCCGGTACCGTTAGGTTACGGAAACGTGCTGGTTTTATCATAAACGTCTCTTAGCGACGTCATAAACGGTGCGTTGGTAAGTATATTCGATGTAAAAAAGGTCATTAATAAATAGAGTAAAAGAACGAATAAAAGGACGAAATATGTTTTGAATTGTTATTATGGAATAAGCATCATAAAAAAACACTTTTGAAATTATTCTGTAAGTGAAAAAGGCCATGAGGCAGCTGTTAATCTTTTAAGATCACTGTAAGGATCGACAACTCTGTATGAGAGATTGTCTCTTCCGGATGCGCAGGGCGGGTTCAAAAATCAACTTCCGGTACATTTTCAAAATACGATACTGTATAGAAACATATTCGCGTTACCGTAAAGCTCGCTTTTCGAGCTTGCTATTAACAGCGAATGACCGAGGAGTTTCGAATGTATTGTTATGGAACGTTTTAGAACGTTTAGGGTAATTGAACAGGCTACAGGTGTTAATGATGTTTGTGGTCAATTATTTTGTTTTTTCGAATTGCAATGTCAGGTATACAGGGACTGTTCACTAAGATATTTTAAGTTTCTCTCACTCATGTGTAATTATTGTATTTTGATATTACAGAGTGAGATTCGATCATTAGAGAGAACCAGAGAGTCAATGGCTAAAGAATTAGTTGATTTGAGTAATAAAAATGATGATTTAGAGGAAAAATTAAAAGATATGCCTTTATTAGAGGAACAATTTAAGGTAAGTACAACAATTTAGTCCATACCTTACTATACAAGATTGGACACTTGTATTTGATTTTGTTTGTTTGGGTATTAAAAAGTAAAGTTATGGCTACACAAACTTATTTTTAGCTCGACTTTACGTTGTAATGTAGAGCTCTCCTACTCGCCCCGGCGTCGGTGTCTGCGTCCACATTTCTGATTAAAGTTTTTGTGCACAGATTAAAGTTTTTGTGCAGTAAAATACTTTCTTCTATATCTTTGTTATTTCTTAAGATATTAACTTCAAACTTTAAATACATGTTCCTTATTACCAACCACATCTCATGTGACAAGGTTCATAACTCCTTATACATTTTTTTAGAGTTATCCCCCCTTGAACTTATAGTTTTCTTTAAAAAATATTTGTTTTTACTGCAACTGTTTTATTTCTTTAGGTATTGACTTCAAACTTTAAATATATGTTCCTTATTATCAACCACATCTCATGTGACAAGAATCATAACTCCGAATACATTTTTTTTTCAAAATTGTCCTCCATGAACTTAAAATTTTCTTTATTTTTTTTTATTTATTTATTTACTTTAGATTTGTTAAGGTTATATTTTCAAATTTTAAAATATGTATGTTCCTTATCATCAACCACATCTCCTGTGACAAATACTTACTAAGTCGAGCATGCTGTCTCCTCTGACAGCTCTTGTTACATTTGGTTGCTCTTCCTCTTTTTTGTCTTATCAATAACATCTTTAAAAATTGTTGTTGTTTTTTCAAACTTTCTCATCTGAGATTTTCAATGTACCAAACTAAGCATACAGGGTGTCACTGATGCCCTCCAAACGAAAAGGCTAAGATGGTACAGTCATTTGATGCCCTCTATGGGGTGCATCAACTCTATTACAAGTATTAGAATACCATCCTCTTGGGTGGCCAAGAAAGTTGTGGTCAGAGTGTGTAAGAGCTGACATGAAGACATAAAAGCTGCGTGACTGTGGTCCTTAAGACAGGGTTACATGGAGGACAGATGTTTGAAGATCTAGCTGGCTGCTGCCTACCCCAGTCCCTGGGACACTGGCAGCAGATGACAAATAATCTATGGAATTTGATTGATTGTTGACTTTAAACCATCATTGTCAGAACCTCTACTATATAAGAAATCATGTGAAATACGATGAAGGAATTTTCATTTCAAGATATGGTTTCGTTACACCCCCCCCCCCCCCTTAAAAGTCAGCTTGTCAATTGGTTGGTCAGTTGGTCTGTAGCTTTTACTTGCCTGTACAATTTCTCTGCACCTATGGTACAGATTTTATTCAAACTTCACACATAGAGCTGGTATCAAGCAGGCATGTGCTTATCCCATGATATTGGTGACAGTCCATTGATTATGCAGAGTTATGACTTTGATGAAAAATCTTGTTTGCTTGTTTTCTCAGCACCTATTGTAGGAATTTGATTCAAATTTCTTGACAAAGACTCATTTGAGGGTATATAACCACATTGAGTGACAGATCTAGTTATACATTGTAGGACTTGGACCAAAAATATAATGCATTGTTACAAATGTATGGTGAAAAAGTAGAAGAAACTGAAGAATTAAAACTGGATTTACAAGATGTTAAAGATATGTATAAAGCTCAGGTAAGATAAGACAGTTCATAGGCAGGTCTAGTGGGGGTCAGGGGAGTCTGGGGGGGAGGCAGGTCTAGCGGGGATCAGGGGAGTCTGGACCCCCCCCCTACCGAAATTTAATCCAGCTTTAACAAAACAAAAGTTTAAAGCCAAGCTTAAAAAGTTCAAGATAAGTTTCGAGTCTTCTTCATTGTACATGTTCAGCTGACTACAAACTTGCACTGAAATTCCTGACCAAAAAAAATCTCCATTAAGCAAGTGATCTTCACTGTGTCTGTTTACTTCTGATTGTTGTGATGCAATTGCAGGTAACCACATATAAATTAATAATGCCCTGGGTGGGATTTGAAACTGAGACATTTTAATCCCTAACTTAATTGCCTACTACCAGACACTCCTCCTGTAACATTTGAAGTGTATAAATACATCTGATCTAAATCTATCTGCACATCCTAGAGTCTTTAAATAGTAAATTGGCTAATACATTTAAATTTGTAGTATGAAGTGATTGGGTTGGTGTCTTGGAACTCTGGTGCCTCTGTTGAGTGGATAAACCTGACAGGTTTTACTCAGCAGTTTGAGGGTAGTCTGCAAGACTGTAGTAACTAACTAGTTACTAACTAGGCTCTTTTAACAATGCACTTACTACAGTATTGCAGGCAACCCTTGAGTTGTGAACTCTCCAGGATTTATTGCCCTGTTTAATTCTCCTTACAATTTATTTCATTTTGTTTTGTATACGTTTAGAACTTTGCCTTTTAGATTAATTTGAAACATTTTTATTTTCTGTTTCAGATAAACCATCTATTGAGTCAATCCTGATACTGTGACATTTATTTTGAAAATTAAAATATGTCCTGCTGTCAGTTACCATGGTGATATGATTCCAAGTTGTGATAACCAATCAAATTTGTTGTTCTATATTTAGATTACTAATTAAATTTGTTGTTCTATAATTAGACTCATAGTGTTTTGTATGCCGGTTGATTATTGTACAATGAGGGTATAGCTTGTTTGTTGAATTATTGTTCAACAATTGTATAAAATTTAGATTTAATTTCTTGCATTTCAGTGGGTAAAAAGTTCTAACTTAATAAATTCTTACTTATCATTATTGATTATTAGGGGTGTAACGATTAACCGATATACCGGTTAATATTGCAATACGAATTCTAACGGTTTTTAACCGGTTCAATTTTCCTTGAACCAGTTTTTGCAGTTATGTGTTGTACTGTTTGTTTTTATCATAATCTGAAAGACAAATGTTAAAAAATGTTAAAATCTATTGAATACTTAAAATAATCCTACTGTGCTTTAAAAGGTTAAACATTAAGTCAGATGAGAGAAAAAATGTTTTCGAAATTCGTTTAAAAACCAGCATTTTCCTAATATAGATCATTTTACACTAGTAATTCAAACATTTGAATAAGAGAGCATTTGAAGTACCTATAGCGTGTTATGTTGATCCAATTAGAACGAGGTACTTGCATTAATTTATGCTTTGCATGTCTAAGCAAAAAACCGTTACGTATTGCAATATATTGCAATACAGGTTTTGAATATTGCAATATTGCAATACGGTTTTTACCATATTGTTACACCCTTATTAATTATGCATATTTTTGAATACTTTTTTAAAAAGTAGCTGAAAAGCTCCTGAAAAAAATGTGTTTAAACCTAGTTAGAACTCTTTTGCATTAAGGTAAAGAAATGTATTCTTTATTTCTATATATTACATATCATCATCTCATATTCACTAAAATCATGAAATCATAGAGGTCAATATGAAAGTCATTCTATGTCAATGAGAAAATTTAATGAATTGTGATTAAGTTTCTTGTGATCTTGGGTTTGTTCTCAAAATTTGTGCAATATATAATATTGTTGAAAATTGAGTGTACTTAATGTGGGATGGGCCTAGATTTTTTCAAAGAGTTGAAATCTGACAGTCATGTCCAAAGCCCACCTTGTTTCCTTAAGCAAGAAATTTAATTGCCACAACTCGGTTCTAGGGAACAAAGAAGCAGACTCGAACGTGATAATTTTAGAATGTTAGAACTTTTTTTCACAATCAAGATAAATTAATTATGTAGAATATTTAGCCCATATAAGTTGATGTAGAAACAATAGCAAAAATATTGTTGAAAAAAATGATCTAATTTCATGGTTTGTCCTGACCACCTTGGCTCCCTCCCCAGTGAGTCAATAATGATGCACTGTAATGATGTGTAATTATGACATAGTTTATTTGTTCCAATATTCTACTGACTATTTTGTATCATCATTATCTGCCCAACTTTGAAGACAGCATGTAGTTTAATCCAACTATTTGAGACTCAGTCATGAATGCACCACGGACAGTTGAATAAAACTAGACCTATCACTGAATGAGATAAAATACCCCCAATAGGTTTTTCAATAAATTATGTGCTGAGAAAATGAGCTGACAAGGTTATTCATTAGTGGGTTGCATATAACATTAATGTATTTGTTATGTTTAATGGGTTTATGGATTCTTAAAACACATCAATGGATCAGCCCTAAACTAGCC
Source organism: Mactra quadrangularis (assembly GCA_025267735.1). NCBI lineage: Eukaryota > Metazoa > Mollusca > Bivalvia > Venerida > Mactridae > Mactra > Mactra quadrangularis. The sequence continues at coordinate 28,874,569 of CM046303.1, forward strand.
TGGGTCCTTGTTAATAAAATGAAGTTAGACAAGTTTTGTGCAGCCCCATCATCATGCATTTATTGATATGCTTACTGTGATACTATAAATTATTTACTTCAGGGATGTGGAATTCCTATACCCGACTCAAACATTTATGTCTGTGGGCAAGTTAATAGATTACTGCCACTTGTCGGCGGACAAGTTATATTATAGCTGTAAATATACTAAATAATGTATATGTCTAAATGTTTAGACAAACTGCCAACTACACTGTATTATATTGTCAATTGTTTGTTATTACAATATGTTTTTAATATCATAGTTCTCAATATGTCTTTTTAAATACTGAACTTCTAGACAAGTGCATTTTGACCTCAGACAAGTATGTTTTAAAATATCACTTGTCCGACGACAAGTAGAAAAAACAAGGAATTCCATGTCCCTGTTACTTGCTTTCATTATGAATGTTGTCAGATCTTGTCCTACTTTACCGTAGTGGACCAACAGGTCTTACATGTATACACTTGACTTGATGTCAACTATGATTTAGATAAATGTTTTGCCTGTATCAGGTAGGCATGTATTTTTTGTATTCACAAGGTATTTCACTAATGCATCAGTCCCATAAACATAAAAATAGCCGTAAGGGCATCGTACGGGTGTCATGCGACGCAAGGACTCTTACGAACTCTTGCTTAACCGTACTGACTGGTACATTTTAACCAGGGTCCGTGAGATGAGCCCAGGATACATGTATCAGTTTCAAAGTCAAATGGTGAACACAATCGTGGCCGAGTATGGATTAAACTTGCATATCTTCTAGATACGGCTCCTTATGGTGTGTTGTTTTATGCCATGTGTGTACCGTCACCTTAATACGCAAGGCTTCCCACGGCCTAAGGCTGTCTGCACGTATGAGTCAGCAACAAGCCATGATTTTATGGGACTGAGGCATAAGATAAATGTTGTATATATTGTGTCCAGAATATTACTTAATTTGACTTGGTTGACATTTATTTATCTACTCTCATACATATAATGAAAAACCTTTGAAATCCATGTTCTTAATTTATGTATAGTGCTGTTTAAGGGTGTGTATAAGTTTTTTCATCTGTTTTGAAATTGGTTTGTCAATGGGGGCCAATTAGATTAATGTATTATTTCTTGCCCATCTCGTTATTCATAATTCTGTATTCATGAAAGCTTTTATATACATTGTATACTTGTTCATGTTTTTCTCTCATAAGGTAGATTATTACCAAAGCATGTGAAATCATTCACACTATTTTTCTATCTTCAAAATGACACATTTAAGACTCATCATCATTATTTGTCATGTGTATTACTAGTATAGTTCCACTACTAAAATCATCAAAATCTATATGTATTATCTTCATAGTGGAATGGTTGTGATGTCGGAACTTAGGATTTAAAAATTGTCAAGGGTTGCACAAATTTGCATTAAAGGTGCTAGTTTATAGATTTGGTCATTTTTTTTCTGTAATTTCAAAATATTCAGTGTCTGTAATTGTGTCAAAACATTAATTCCTAATATTTTAAGACAACGTGACCTATAGATTGAAAAAAATATACAATATAAGTCACAGAAATGCACTAAAATTGTCTATACCATGACATACAGAGTAGATTTTTACATAAAACACCAACAGTTGTAGTTATATGTCTATTTGCACTAAAATTATCATTATCACAACACTACGTTCCTGCTTCCCAAAATGTTTCTATACAGTTTTTATAGTTTTAGAAAAAGTTGACATTAAATTGAAATCTGTGAATGAGTACCTTTAACCTACTGGAAAGTAGTCTCAATAGCAGAGCTGTATTGTATTTGTGAGCACCAAATTAGTCTAACTGCAGGTAAGTCAAACAGATGTAGACTATGTTTGTTTTGGCTCATTGATATTATATTGCATTCTTGGGGTTGAGATATACATTGTACATGTAAATGGAATTTATTTATGATTAAATTAATCTTTCAGTTTGTATATACTAAGTCATAGAATCATTTATTTACAATATTATAATGAATTTATTATTTAATATATAATACTTATGTGGCCTATAAATACATAATTTTTTAGTAATTTATTTTTTGTTACATTTGCACACAGAGATAGGGAGGGAAGGTTCTACTGGATTCTATTCACATTCACGTTCAAAACTTCAGTTATTTGTTGTTGATGAAATAAGACCTGAAATTGTTGTATACGTGTGACCCAGTGTTTGTTATATTTTGTTATTTATGCTACATGCTCATGTGTTTGTTTCTTCAAGAAATTTGTACATTGTGTTATTAATGATGTTATGTATTGATCCTGTATGGGATTTAAAATAAAAGAGGGATTAAATTTATCGTCAGTGTTTATTATTATTATTATAAAATGTGTTTGTTAATCAGAGGAAACCTCAACACCTATGGTGCTTTTCACAAAAATTCTTACAAAAAAAGTTATCGTAAGTCAATTTCATATTATTAGCAGTCCAAAGTCAGATGGTTAATGAACATAACTATGATATGATAATCAAAAGGTAAACAATATTCTACATATTTCAATATTTGGAATCGATTGGCCAAAAAATGACTCTATAATTAATGTTTCTTGCTTTTGACTTACTAAGATTTTTTTCGTTAGAATTTTTGTGAAAAGCACCACTGGGTCTGTAGGGGCAATTTATAGTACACAGGGATTTTGAATCTATGTGTCTTGAAGGTGCGTACGGGTTTGATACCCATATACCCTTCAATGAAAATATGACCATGTCAACTTATATACAACTCTATTAATTAGGTATATGGAGAAATGTCCTGCCTAGTGGGAGAACAGTTGAGTACTGGTTATAGATAAAGGTCCATGAGAGCTAGGTTAATTGTGCTGGCTGCTGTAAAATTAACTTGATTGTGTTGACATGGCATTTAACCCAGTATGAAAGAGGAAACACCAAGTGCAAAACTTTTGACAATTCTACCTGCTGTCAGTCTAATTTCAGCTGTAAATTGAGCAGTATTTAGTTAATGGAAATTCTGTAAGGTTATTCATTTTCTGTATGCAATTAAGGGTGGATTATCCTGTTGATTTCTGGAAAACTATAGATGTTCACCTTTGCCTATCAAAATGTGCAACAGAAAATATAGATTGAGCACACGTGTTCTTATCAAACAACTATTCAATGATGACAGCTCAACAATATTTCATGATGAGACACCTATCAAGGAGACCATGTTAAACAGAACTTTACCATCATTGACTGGTTTAGCTCTTATTTTTAGCTTCAGAATTGTATAACTGGAACGTTTTTTTGTTTATTTTGCTCACCTTTACAACAGTTCAAGCTGTATAAATCTTTCAGTTCACCTAATCATTGTTCCTTTTTTTGTTGGGTTTAACGCTGTAGCAACACATTACATAGGTTATATCACGGCATTCAGTCCACCTACTCACTGTTCCTGGAAAGGTTTAATCTCTGGTTTTAGCTGTTAACCAACTACTAGGTGCATACTTCTGTCAGTGACTGACTACTGCCCTACATGACTTAGAATCAGTGATAGGAGGGAGAATGGCCGTAGAAAATTATTTCATGACCAAGCTTCACGAAAGTATGCCCCCATCTGGGAATCAAACCTACAACCCCTTGATCAGTAGATTTGTGCGCCACCTACTGAGCTAGCTGGGTGGGCCACAATTGTTCCTTGAATGCACCAGTACTAGATTCCCATAATTCATCAGCAACAGCCTATTGCCCTATTCCCTTACATGAAGAGAAGTTGTCATTAACTGGTCTTGAACCACAACATTGGTAGTGATGAAATATCTTTAGTGGTCTCAACCACTAAACCAGTTGAGGTTGGTTAGAATGATAAGAGACGATGGTTACAAAAATACCAGCAACAAAATGAAGTTACAACAACAACTAAGTAAAATATAAACATGGTTTAATGAGACATGAGCAGAAATTACATCCTTAAAACATCTAAGGTCAACAGAATTGTCTACAAAATTAGTGTGTGTCCGGCTGCCCGGGACAACCAATTTCTAGTTTGGGCAACCAAAAATTTGTTATGGGAAACCAAATTTCTAAAACAAGATATAGTGCTAGCTGCTAATATGACCTGTTCTGCAACCACTTTCATATTCTAATTTCGTAGACTGAGAATATGAATAATAAAAGCAATCATCACATTAATTAATACATCACACATACAATCATTAACAACAGTTTTATAAGTTAACAAGATGTCAGTGTTGTACATTCATCAGGAACTATCATAATTCACCACATGAGAAAAGTTAGTGAATGTATTTTCTTAGTCATGGTGAACAAGTACCATTTGTGACTTTATAGTGAAGAGTAATTAAATTTTATGATTGGTGAGTGCTTTCATAGACAAGTTTTTAACAAAAGTCTTCATATTTATCTTTAAAACAGTTCAATCTCCCGCGATACAAACACTGATGAAAAATATCACTAAACTGTACTTAAAAAGCTAAAAAGGTTTAACAGAAAAAAGCAAGATCCAGTGACCATTGAACTTTTCACAGAAGTACAGCCAAACTTCTGTTATTTTGCCAAGAAAGCAAAATTAATGTTGATATATTCTAATAATAAAGTCTTTGTATAAAATAGTAAAGACCAGCTTTCAAATAGACAAAAGAAACAACTTGTCTTTAGTAAATTTTCAATATTTTATAAATGAATTATGAATGTATAAAACATAGAAGTAGATATTTTAAGTTTTTCTTCTTGTAATATGATCATATATAACAACTTGTGTATATTTAGGTGCTTCATCATCTTCATCAAATGTTATCACAGTTCTTGTAGAGTTATCACCAGGGCTAGCAATCTGTAAGATATAAAATAGAACAGAACAGCTTATTTTAAAAGTTGTGAACTCTTCAAAGGTTTTGCCCAAATTACTGTGCATATTAACTATAATTTAGTACATAATCTAGTTAAAATTACAATGTATGAAAATAAACATTTCATGATAACAATAATATTTAGACTTGTGAGTAATACAGTGTACATTTAGTAGTTGCACTGCATACGGATGCCTACTGTATTTTTCTGTACATAATTATGCAGTCTTTGAAATAAGGATATGAAAGGGGTTGCCCGAACAGGTCATTTTAGCAGCTAGCATTATATCTTGATAGTTCATTTTTTGTTGCCTGAAAGGAATTTTTGGTTGCCCGAATTTGGGTTTAACGAGTTGGGTTTAACGCTGTAGCAACACATTGTAAAGGTCATATAACGGCGATCAGTCAACTTACTCACTGCTCCTGGAAAGGCTAAATCTTTAGATTTAACTGTTAACCAACTACTAAGAGCATACTTTCGTCAGTGACTGACATCTGCCCTACATAATTAAAAATCATTGGTAGGAGGGAGAATGGCCGTAGAAATAATTTCATGACCAAGCTCCTCGAAAGTATGCCCTACCCTGGAATCGAACCCACGACCCCTCGATCAGTAGACTTGCATGCTTCCAACTGAGCTAGCCAAGTGGCTTAGAGGTAAGAGATATGCATATGTATTATCTAAACTCTACTGTCCTTAAAATATTGAGAAATAATGCTGATCCATAAGGTTAAAATTTGTATAAAAGCACAGTTGCTGTTTTTATCATAAAACTACTAAGCACCGATTGCTTCAGTTTTTGAGTGATGTGCAGATGCAATCCCCTTAAATAAGAAATTGTTACTGCTAAATATCATCATAACTTACCTTAGGGTCAACATTTATAATTTTTCTGTCTCTTTTATTTTTAAACAATAAACCTGATGCATTTTCAGCAATCACTTGATAATTAGGTGTAGGGTTAGATGTAGAAGTCTGTGTTTCCCAGTTGTAAAAACTGTAAAAATAGAAATTTTTTGTGAATGATTTTGTACACTACATCAGAGACTCCAAATCTCAGACTACATGCACAATAAATATATACATTATTTTTGTGTGTGTATACATTATAATAGATTTCGTCTTGTTATGTCTATTGTTCAGATTTGTACGGTAGGAAAATGAACTTCATGTATTTAACTCTATCATACACATTTCATATGCCTAAAAAATAGTGAGTTGCTAATTTTAATAATTATTTAACAACTTCACATTGTTACATGTAAAGCAGGGCTCAACATTAAAGGTTGTCCTATTGCCAATCTATATTTGGGTTCAAGCAAAATGTTGCTGTTACAATGTATTAAAGATTTGATTCAGGCAAGTTCAAAATATGGCTGGCTGTCCATTCGGGCAACATATTTTAAAAAATAATGTTGAGCCCTGGTATGGAAAAGAGACAAATCAAAATTACCTGAGATCAGATGGTCTAGGCAGTAATCGTTTTTTTCCAGCAAAGTAAGGTTCAAAATCTTCAGTTTTCATTCTGTGAGCATAATCAATATAACCTGAGATTTCTTGTCCTCTAGCATTCTTATCTCTGATGAATATGATTGTCTGAAAATAAAACAAATCACTTGATTTATGTCTGTCGAGTGAGAGAACCTCAAATCAGGACTCAACATTAAAGATGTCCTATTCTATTGCCAGGGCCAAAACACCATTTTTAGGGAAGGGGCCTTGGCCTTTTTCTCAGGGAAATTTTGTGCCAATACAATTATTAGGGGAAAAGTGACACACTTCATTGCCAGTAAAATAAGGAATATGTCTATGTAATTAAATGGGTTACACAATCAATCAGATAATCCAGTATATTATTTGTTAAAAGAAACAATACAGACTGTATTGTGAAGAAATCTGGAATATTTTTCCATTTCTATGTGAATTATGAGAAATGTGTTTTTTGTTTTCAAGAAATAGGAGATTTTGAGGACTAAACTGGGGAAATAACTGTTAGTTTTATTTAGGGAAGCAGCCTGTAATCGGCTTCTTCTGAGAAGAGTGTTTTGGCCCTGATTGCCCAGACAAACTGTAGTTGGGTTAAAGCAACTTTTTACTGTTATCAAACATGTGGTTTGGGCAAATAAAACATACAGTTGGTTGTCCACTTGGGTTACCTAGGTTAAAAATCATTGTCCAGCCCTGCAAATCTTTGAGAAAACTGTTCTACATCAATTCTCATACAAGATATAAGCTTATTTGATATTTCTAGCAGTTTTAGCTAAAATGTTTTCTCGAAATGTATCAATAAAATAAACAGTTATGGAAATTATACACAAATATTCTTTTAAATAATAATTGAGCATAAAATTTTAAAAATATTACGCAATCCAGGTACTGTTAATTTTTGTCAGTCATACCAGAGCAGTATATCATAAATAAATCTTATGATTATTTTACAATACAAAATATAGGGGTTTATGGCTAAATTCTGTTTAAGACTATTGATAACACAAGCCACAGATGTCTGTCATAAAGTTTGCGTTAGCAGATTAAATGTTTACTTACTGTCATTTTACCACTTCTGTTTGCTTCTTCTTTTGATGCAAGTGCTTTCAGAAATGGGTTTCTCAAGTCTTTACCAGAATGTGCAAGAGTTCTAAAATAAGAGGAGTTAAATGTACTATTGAATTTGCAACCTGGAGACTCTTTGTTCTTTAAAAAGATTGGTTTACATTGATACTACCATATAAATAATGGAGGCTTTCGTCAAAAATATCAGTATTGGCTATGGTAGTTACATTCTTAGCTTTGGAAGGAACAACATTATGAACAAGTAAATCTGTGAGCTAATGCTCACTAGTGATACCCCCGCAAAAATCTAAAAATATGCGACAAACAGGAAGTAGATGAGCAAGGAGCATGAAATCGCTTTACACCACATGGGACTATGGTATGAAGCAATATTCAAAGTATTAGGCTGCTGCATGTTATAGTTGCTGAGAAAACTGTGACGGAAATTTTGTAACGGACGGACGGACGGACAAGGATAAAACAGTATACCCCCCTCTTCTTCGAAGCGGGGGTATAAAAATGTATGAAAATCATTAAAGTTTAATAAGCACAAACAAATACTTCTAATAATTTATCAATTAATGAAACAATTTTTACAATAAATAAACAAAGTAAAATAAAAGTAATCATACAGCTCACATACTTTTGTTGACTACGCTTTGATAATCTACTTGCTTCAGCAGCTGCTTTTCTAGCCTCAAATTCTTCTCTTTTTAAAACTTCACCACTGCCTCTGTAACCAAGTTCAACCAATTGACGAGCAAGTTCTTCATCCTAATAAAACATGAATTTAAGATCAATTAGCCCTAGGCTATGAAGTGGGATGTCTTAGTAGTAAGTTGTATGAGAATCAAAATCCATGGCCAGAACTAGATTTAGCTCACAGTCAGCATCCCCCTAGCCTTATGTAAACTATTTACTTAAAGCTACTGCCATTCACCCAACTAACCATTTGATTCAATTCATGCATGAGTGCTTCAGTTTGGTTCACATTAGTTACTTGATAATAATATCCTCATTACTTGAGGTTTGCCTTTAGTCTGAGTATACAAAAAGTGCGGATCTTCGTTGCACCATTTCAAGTTTGTGAATATTGTCATTGATGTGAGGATCCCAGATGACTGCACCGTATTCCATGATGGGTCTTACTGAGGTGGTATACCATAATTCTTTCGTTTTCATTGGAGTGTTGTAGATGTTACGCTGTAGAAATTATACTGTATTGTTGGCTTTCTTGGCTATAGTGTCAATATGGTGGTTCCATTTTTGTGACTTATGAATGTTAATGCCCAAATATTTAACTGATTCAATTTCTTCTAGTTTATAGCCATGAATGGTGTAATGGCTTTGAATTGGTTATTTTGTTGGTAACAAGCATGATCAGACATTTCTGTGGGTAAATTCCATTAGCCAATTTGTTCCCCATCTCTGTAAAGCATTCAGGTCTTGTTGCAAAACTTGCGTATCTTCTACTTTGTTTATTCTTCGATACAAGACGCAGTCATCTTGATCTTGATTTGTACGCGGTGTTATATCTAGTAACATTTTTACACCGCGCATCTGCGAACAGTCCGACAGCAGATTCCTGTGAGATGTAAGTAGGCAGGTCATTTATGAAAAGTATGAATAGTAGTGGCCCAAAAAACTCCCTTGTGGTACACCTGCAGTGTGATCAGTAACAACTGTTAGCAAATGTTACGGTACGGGACAACTCAACCTGAAGACAACTCAACCCTGGATCACTCAACTTAAAGTTGTGACAACTCAACCTGTTAGTTGGGGATAAGTTTTCCCGGGTTGAGTTGTCTTTGGGTTAAGTTTTTCCAACCCTAATGATACAGAACGTTCGGGGTAATTGAACAGGCAACTGATTGGACTTACACAGTACACCTGATTAGGATTTACAGATGCCTTGTCAACCAAATAAAATGCTTTTTGTCGAAGTAATTCAAATCACATTTTGTTATAAAATAAAGAAATTATACCTCAAGATAAAATAAATCCAGTGACGTAATCTGAGAGTTTAAGAATTCTTCGTATGTATTGAACTCTGTGACAATATTGTCAGAACCACTTGGTACCTCTTCCTCCATTTTGGAGCCGAGCAACACCTGATGTAAACAATGGTTGCGCGTTAACAAATAGAACTAGAACTACTTTTAATTAATTATGTTTAGTAAATATTTCAAGAAGAAAAGAGAATTAAAGTAATAAAATTACAAACAAATAATTAGATTAGTTGTATTTTACACAAAAAAACAACATTGAACGAAACATAAAGAGACGGGAAGAAATTTTGAGACGCGAATTAATCGCTGCTTAGAAACATAATAAAAATAATCTCTAATAATCAAATGTGTTATTATTCATTATATTTAGTAAAATTCTTTAAAAAAATAAATATTTTAAATTTTTCTTGTAAAGATTTTGAGTTTTTGTTAAGAATAATTTATTTAATTAAAACGGTCTTAGAGACTAAACGTCGTTTACCTTAGCGACGTTTCCGGTTGGCTTTTCGCCTTTTAAACTGTTTTTAATCTTTCCGAGTTGCAGACAATGACAAAGGTAACAAAACAACATCATTTCCTCTCTTCAATTGAAATTTGATATATAGTTTTTCTCCTCTTAATGATTTTTTAATTAGTTTGACTCAGTTTGTTTACATTTTACGTTCATTTAAAAGTGGGTGGAGTACTAGCACCTGTCCCAATTAGGTAACTTATCAATGGAGTTATTTAAAAAAAGATTCTCAGGATGCGGCTATAAGTCTCACTGACATTGTATGTTTCCATCTGTTATACATGTATTGTATTGTAATATGTATTGTTTTATGCAATTGTAGTTTTTAAGTCAGCTTTAAAATCTCTTCAGAGCTTGTGTTTTCAGTTTTGTATTTGTTATGCTACCCGACTTTATTATGACTAAGGCAAAGCCTCAAAGCGAGCTCGACGAATCAAAACTTATATGTGGAGACGTTACCACATTTTTTTACTTGTTAGCTTGTAGACCCATAAAAGTCTGAAATAAATGGAGATTAAAAAGAGAGAAAAGAACCTTCTAAAGGAAATCAATTTTCAAGACAAATCATCGAAACACTAATTATACACTATGATCACTCTATGTGTTTTGCTGTACATAAAAGCGTCACATCACAGAGAAATGGAAGGTAGGACTACACCTGCATCCTCACAAAAATATCATGTTCTCCAAGATGCAAATAAAACATTTGATTAGACTATATATACGGCTTCAACCCACAAAACATATCCCCTGTTTCTATTGTATTTTTTTTTACTTTTAAAATTGTCACTTTTATGAACTTGCAGATCCACGCTTGTAAACATGGCCTTATTGTAGTTGCTTTAGTGATATATTTATTTGAGGGCCTATTAATCAAACAAGCTAGGGGAGATAACTGCGTAATTAATTGTATTAAAAAAAATCTGACAACATCTCATTCTTTTATGTCAGAATCATATTTCAATTCTGAAAGAAATGTATTGTACATTATTATTTATCTTTTGAATAGATGAAAAAAACGCAATAAAACATTTATTTTTTAAGATAGATATATTTTTCCTCTTTAAACAATGCCCGGTACCGTTAGGTTACGGAAACGTGCTGGTTTTATCATAAACGTCTCTTAGCGACGTCATAAACGGTGCGTTGGTAAGTATATTCAATGTAAAAAAGGTCATTAATAAATAGAGTAAAAGAACGAATAAAAGGACGAAATATGTTTTGAATTGTTATTATGGAATAAGCATCATAAAAAAACACTTTTGAAATTATTCTGTAAGTGAAAAAGGCCATGAGGCAGCTGTTAATCTTTTAAGATCACTGTAAGGATCGACAACTCTGTATGAGAGATTGTCTCTTCTGGATGGCCAGGGCGGGTTCAAAAATCAACTTCCGGTACATTTTCAAAATACGATACTGTATAGAAACATATTCGCATTACCGTAAAGCTCACTTTTCGAGCGGGCCCTTAGGGCCCGCTCTTCGAGCTCGCTATAAATAAATATTACTTACTTACTGTATGAATTTGATATGCCTAAATATCTACGTAATACTACTGTTCAATTCATTGACTTTACTTGCATTAGAATGTTGTGATCGTAGGTGACTATAAATGAAGTCATTGTCAACAGCCTTAATTGCTGTTTTGTTGAGTGACTCTCATAGTACGGGGGCCAGAGGGGTCCACCGTGCACCCCCCTCTAGACTTTTTGCCACTTATGCTAAATTGTTCCTTAGGGTCCACTGAATCAGAATCTGCGTTGTTCTCAAAAATAAACTCTTGCGCACTACCTGAAATGTCACAGTTTCTATGGCAACCCCTTGTTTTTTATCGAAATTGTCGGTGTTTGTAAAATCATTAATAACTTGAACAAGCATTAAGCTAGAATAATATTATTAGTGTCATATCAAAGCTAAGGCACTGGCCTTTAGAAGTATATGTAACACTATCCGCTAAAATACAATTTAATTCATGAAATTAACCGAAAACATGAAAAAATGCTGAAAAATATTGATCTTTTTTCAATTACATGCATATTTTTTAATTTTCAAACCCTATTTTTGAGAAATAATACGTTTATTTTGTTAATTTTTTTTTAAGAAAGGTCTACTCTATCATATTCAAAATTATTTTTATGACAGAAGTTCTATTTATGTATGTTAAAACCATTGCCATAGCAACCGCTATTTTCAAGTAAGAACTACTATTTGGTGATTAAACTTGATTTTTTTGCTCAAATCTAACGATATAATTGCAACATTGATATTAAATGATATCTGAGACGCACATCTTTAATACTATTGCTGTTTTTCAATAAATTCAGAATCAATACCTTTATAGATATTGTTAAGAAATGTTAATCAAAGCGCTGAAAGCACCGATCTTGTTTTCGATTTAACAGTATTAAAGTGATGCACATGTCATAACGTTTGAAGACGGTGGTTATTGTGCAGTTGTGGTCTATTGAATGAAGAAATAATATAATAAGACTTAAGAGACTCTGCTTGTTTCGTTTTTGCTTTTACTGAAATAAAATTATGTTGCAATATGATTTTGTAAATTGGATTTTACGCTGCACATCATTACTTTTTAAATGGTTATTTTCGGGCACTATGTATTTATAATATTACTTTTCTGTTGGCTATAAAAGTATATTTGATGCCAAATAAAGAATATGCTATGCTATGCTATGCTATGCTATTTACTTATTTAACCAACTTTCCTGGGCATGCTAATCTGTTTAACTTCTACAAATATTTCCTTACTTACAAGTTTGTTCATATAAACACAGGCAAGTCTTCGGCCAAAGCGAAAAAAACCTGTACATTGACATGTCAGTTTAATATAAAATTACCATAAAAATAATACTGCAGTATATCAAACGTGATATTATAGTAATTTAATATATAGACATGTGGTATCATACATTCATATGATACTTTAGACATATGTTAGCTGTAAAGCATATGGATAATTTTATAGCATCTTTAGCTTATTTTTTTCCAATTTTAAAGGTTTTTGTATATAATATTACAAATTTATATTTTAGCAAAGGAAGTTGTAAGTATCTAATTTACCTTAAAATTTGTGGTATTATGTATGACTCACTAATCTTATTTTTACGGTTAGAAATTCGATATGAACCTCAAAAGTTACAATTCATACCGAGACTTTTACAGTCACTATACCTAACCTTTAATGTCTATAGGAAATACATTTTTGTATATAAAAGTTTACTTATTAACTGGGTTTTCTCTAGCTCTGGTTGTTATTTTTCTTGTCTTTGGTTATGTCTTTAATTCTTGTTGTTTATCGTTATAACTGGGTTAATGTGAGTGAAATAAATTTGTAGTAGACATATGGACATCAAATAATGTATAAATGGTGGCATCGTACAAATCAAAACCTCCAGTATGATAGTTGAAAATTGGTAACACAGTGGTTGGATTTCTAAATAATTTCGCCATGATTAGGGAAAATTGGTAACAATAAGTACCAAGCTGAATTGTTAAATCTTTAATTTCAGTAAGAATAAGTTCAATTAATTTAAACATGCTAGGATCAATAAGGAAACTATGTAGGGATTTTAATATTTCTTCATTCTGAATTTTAATATATGATTTTAATATAATTTTCATTCTGTAATGACATGAAACTCGTCTCCATATATATGACAATTTATACAGACATGTAGGTTTGGATCTTTGTTTGTTCCATCTAACGTTTTCAAAATGTAGTCTATGAGAACACAGTTTAAGTCTATAGCCACAAAATATCTAAATAATCTTAAATGTTGAAATGTTTTTGAATATGACTAAAACTAAAATTTGATATATTCTTGTAAAATAATGCTCTACTTGAATTAGCTAACCTATGTTTAAAATTTGCATTGAATTATCATATAGTATGTGTTTAACATTGCTTAAGATATATGAACATTACCATTATCTTGAAAAGTACATGCATCATAAAAACAAAGGACAGGACAACAATGAATTCAACAAAGAACACAAGTTTGGTTTATTAGGGTACAAATCTCTGTTGTTTTAATTTATATCAGTGTGCAATAATTTTACCCAATAGTTTACTATAATGTTAAAATAGCGAATTGTTGGAAAATTCAACCTCCAAAACTCACTGTGATTAAAATCATTTTGAGTATTATTGTTTAATCCCGAGTAACCTTTCACAGAAATGTAAATGAACTCGTTCAATGGAGTTTCCTTGGACGAATCACTAACTTTAAAGTTTAACTTTAAATACCTAATTTTGGCCAACAAAACAATTTTAGTATTAGAGAATGACCCCCTTGATGAGAAAACTACACCAATGTATGTAAATTGTTCAACAATATCCAGTTCATATCATTTTAATAGAATTTAGTATTCTCTGAAATCCTGCCGCTTTTTTTGAAAATCATAACCTTAGTTTTACTAGTGTGTACCACTATTTTTCCATAACTTACAATAATCTTCAAAAACGCGTATACTTAGTTGTAACTCCTCTTTACAATTAGCGAAAATAACTATGTCGTCAGCATATAAAATGAAAATATGATAAACATATCAACTTTTATACCAGCAAGACCATTACTAATTAGCATATCCTCGATTTCATTAAAAAAGTGCAAATAAGATAGGCGTAATACAGTATTAAGTACAAATGTATGTGATTGATTATACAATGTTAAACAAAGATATTATCAAATGTTTCTTATTACTGTCCAGCCAGTCGAACGGTTATTAATAATTTTTGTAAATAGTTTTCTTAACAAAATCAATGAAGTTTCGACCCTAAAAATGTTTACTTCATTTATACTACCATGTTTGTGTAGAAGTACTGCAAAACCCTCAGACTAACTTCTTGAAAAAATATCCATCTTTAAAAAATTTTATCAAAAAGAGATAATATGTATAGATACAAAGAATGCCTTCCATGCAAACAGCACATGTCAGGGCACCTGAGTTATTACTATACAATTGTATTATAGCTAAGTTTAAGACAAACCAGCTGATGCGTTTCGCAATGTTGATATGGGAGCATTACCATCTTGTAACAAGTGTTTAGTACAGCAAATCAAGAAATTTGATAACCTGGTAGTTATTCAGAAAAATGTCCACAATACTAATCCTTACATACCTCCCGTTTCAGAGTAATTTGGTCAGACGAATAATGATGGGTATCTTGAACCTTCATGTTTAAAGGTAACGTTCTTCAATCTCAGCTGGGCGATACCCTAGATAACGCTTATGCTGACGAAGAACAAGATAAAGATATATCTACAGATGTTGAATTAGATAAACTCGTTGAGTGGATAGATGTATTGAACTATTGTTATATTGGACATGTATTAATTCGTATATAAAATAATAGATTGTGTGTTTTCTATTCGTTTGGCGTTTGTCAAATCATGCGGTTCAAGGTTCAGTCCCGGTTTTGGCTGGTCATGGTCCGTGAAAAATTGCCTTATGGCCTTTAATCCGCAATATGTAGCGAAGTTACCAGCTCCTTAGGTAGGGAAGGTAGACACTTGTTAGAATATGGTCCAGGAAAACTTTATAAACGAGTTTGTTGATGAAAACTAATGAACAAATATTACGCATATGTTATTTACTTTAACAGTCACTGAGTAAATGAAAATATCAGTTTTTGACAGTGCTATGCATTTGACACGTAAGGGTAATATGCTAAACCGATTAATGTTAAAGAAACAAGTCCGGGAAAGTTGGTTAAAAAAGTCTGCCGCCGCACATAACCTTTTAAAAAGTAATGATATACAGCGTAAAATCTAAATTACAAAATCATATTCCAACATAATTTTATTTCAGTAAAAGCAAAAACAAAACAAAAAGAGTCTCTTTAGTCTTATTATATTATTTCTTCATTCAATTGACCACCACTGCACAATAACCAAGGTCTTCAAACGTTATGACACAATACTGTCAAACCGGAAACAAAATCGGTGCTTTCAGCGCTTTGATTAAAATTTCTTAACAATATCTATGAAGATATCGATACTGCATTTATTGATAACAGCAATAATACTAAAGACATGAGTCTCGGGTATCATTTGATATCAATATTGCAACCCTATCGTTAGATTTGAGCAAAAAATCAAGTTTATTCACCAAATAGAAGTTATTACTTGAAAATAGCGGTTGCTATGGCAACGGTTTTTACATACAAAAACAGTACTTCTGTCATAAAAATAATTTTGAATATGAATGAGTAGACCTTTTTAAAATATTTTGTAACAAATAAATGTATTATTTCACAAAAATAGGGTTTGAAAATTAAAAGATATGCATGAAATTAAAAAAAATCGAAATTTTTCAGCATTTTTTCATGTTTTTCGGTTAATTTCATGAATTAAACTGTATTTTAGCGGATAGTGTTACATATATTTCTAAAGGTCAGTGTCTCAGCGTTGATATGACACTAATTATATTATTCTAGCTTAACGCTTGTATAAGTTATTATTGATTTTACAAACACCGACAATTTCGACAAAAAACAAGGGGTTGCCATGGAAACTGTGACATTTCAGGTAGTGCGCAAGAGTTTATTTTTGAGAACAACGCGGATTCTGATTCAGTGGACCCTACGGAACAATATAGCATAGGTGGCAAAAAGTCTAGAGGGGGGTGCATGGTGGACCCCTCTGGCCCCCGTACTATCACCTGCCACCCGGTTTTATACCCATTCAGGGCATATGGTTTTATTTCAATTATTTTCCAATTTATTTCACTCATCATGACATAATATATACAAAATTAGATAACAATTGCGTGACTGCTATTGAAGTTACCCTAAAATTCACTATATATCTAATATGAACTTACATGTAGGTGCTACCTATGGCGCGGAAAACAGACTTATATGTGTTACTTAAAAATATAGAAATAAGATTGTTACTTTGGCAAAATAAAATAAAAGATATTCGGCGTTGTGAAGGATTTATTTTGTTTGAGGGCCTATTAATTAGATAAGCTAGGGGAGATGACTGCGTAATTTATTGCATTCAGAAAAATCTGACAACATCTCATTCTTTTATGTCAGAATCATATTTCAATTCTGAAAGAAATGTATTGTACGCATTTATTTATCTTATGAATAGAGATGAAGGTAAAAAAAGCCTCGATAAAACATTCATTTTTTAAGATAGAAACGTTTTCCTTTTTAAAACAATGCCCGGTAACGTTAAGTTACGGAAGCGTGCCGGTTTTATCATGAACGTCTCTTAGCGACGTCACGAACGGTGCGTTGGTAACTATTTCCGATGTAAAAAGTCATAAATAAATATTTTAATGAGGAAACGAACAAATTAAACAACCAAATATATTTGAATTGTTATCTTTGAATAAAATCGTAAAAAAAGCACATTTGAAATTATTTTGTAAGCGGAAAAGGCCACGAGGAAGCTGAAAATATTTTTATCCAATGAAAAGCCGCCAGTAGCTTCATTTATTGATCCGTATCGTTGAACGCTTGTAGTGCAATTTTCTATAGAGCGTTTTTAATCTTGATAAGCAGATGTTTGATAAAGCGTCTAATAAAATTGATGAAAATGGCGGCCTCCACAAACTCCACAAACTGGAGATGTTTTTCAAACTCATAGGTCTATATATTTTTCATTTATTTTATCATTTTTTTCAATTTTAAAGAATCAACGTACGTCATACACGTTGTCTAAAAGCACTCAAAGCCCTCGCGGGGCCTTTGGCCCCGCTCGGGTTTTCCGCATATTATAATCCTTGCCTTTATGGTCCTACTTGCAGACCTGCCACTTTTTGCAAATCCCAATGAGGGAGATTTGTTCACGACACACATTTGGCTATTCGGGACACAAATTTCACTATTGGCTATGTATATTTTGCCATTACTTTTCAACAAACTTTCAAGACATAGAAAATTTACATACATGTAAAAAGTTGAATTTAATCCAGGACTAACCTGAAAAATTTGGGAGAGTTGGTATGTCTGTTCTTGACCTAAGCAGCTCATACAATATTTCTAAGATGGTTTTAAATATAAACATGTTGATATAATCCATGATGCCTGATGGATGAATATATTTTCTTGAATATTTTGAATGGTTTTTTGTAATGATTCAATAATTAATTGATACTTTGCTTCTGTAGTTGAATTGTTAGTGCATTATTTGGATTTCCACCAATATATGGCATAATGGTAATAATTTTTATGAACAACAATTATTTTTTTTACAGATTCTATAATTATTAGCATTACGAGGATTGCAGTTCCGATTCAACATGGTTCTTTCGGACATGCCATTTGAACGTAGTCGACTACTACACAGTCGCTACACATTATTACAACAGAGACCAGGAAGTGCTCCACCTCCAACAGTGGAAGATGATTCAAAAAGTAACATAACCAAAGAATATGCAGCATTTTTAAAGTATGTATAAAAATTAATTCTTCTCTTTGGTCTTGCAATTTTATAATCGTATTTTGGTAATGATGACCTTTCATGTAGATTTAGAACTACATATTGATTATATATCTGGTCTCGATATAAAACTTGATGATGAATGCTGTTGCTATAGTTAGTTTATCATGTTTATTGTGTTTACATTATAAGGAGAAGGATGTGTATGTGGCTAATATCTTATTTTGGAGAGCACTAAATTGGGAGGTCCCCGGTTGTATTGTTGAGTGCAATACATACATTGAGTATGTGTTGATTTCTAATTGCTATGAATTCACAGAAAATATAGCTTTTAGAAATTTTATCTCTGCAGGTGAACAACTGCCTTTAAAAGACCTATTGCAATTTTCATTAAATCTGAACACTTGGAATTTTTATATGAGAAGCATGGGCCAATATCCGCTTTCAGCACATGCATGACAAAGCTGGTTTTGCATATGACAGAGAAGCAGATGACAGTATGGTCCTATGCACAAGCGACTGAATAGCTCAGTCAGGAGAACCTTTGTCTTGTAAGCAGGGTCCTGGGTTCGAGTCTTGGTCAGGTTGCATATTTCTCTCACCCTGTGACATAAACATGTACATTACAATAATTTCCTTTATTTAATTAACTTGTTTAATCCAGGGATCAAGAGAGAAAGGTTGGACCAGATGGGTTCTTGGACTCTACTAGACTGAGTCATACATTCTATGTAAAGAAAGAGAAAGAAAAGAACAAAGCTAAAGCACGTACACCAAAACCCTCAGTAGTTAGATTATCAACACAGATTGAAAATGATAAAAAAGAGCATGAGAAAAGGATTAAAGTTATTGAGGTACGTAATATATATGTGATATATCTATTGTCTCCATTTGATTATTATAGATATATCATCATGCTGTACAATCATTGTTATTACTCATTATTATCATCAAATACAGAAATTATTGAGCAAATCTAGCAACATAAAGTAGATTAATGTATTTCGCACATTAATTATTTCTTCACACCATAATATTATGCTTTATTCAATGATAGTACTTGTAATTAGAAACTGATGCCTTTTGTTCATGTTGAATAATAATAATAATAATAAAGACTTTTTTTTAAGAGGCTACACATTTGGATAAATCCAATCTTCCATGTGGGCCTCTATCAAAAAAGCTTAACAAAAAGATCCAAAGCGTGCCTGATTCATCTATTAAGTTTGACTCTTTTTGCAATTGTTTACCTGAAAGATCCTTAAGATTTTTCCACAGAGAATTTGGGTTTTTGAGATTTTCGTGCTTCTTTACATTTTCTCTTTTGCTTCCTTACATTTTCTCTGAAATTATATTTCATTTAATTTTTTTAGACTTTGAGAAAAGTTGATGTTTAATTTGAAAGCTGCAATTGAGCAGCTTTTAACCTGTCTTAAATTGACTATGGTCTGCTTCCAACTTAAGACCAGTCGAGTATTGAAGTACAAAAGGATAAAATTTAATTTAGATAGTGATAACACTGGACTGATTAGATAAATTCTAGTTCTGTTGAAAGTACATCTCGTATTAAAGCTGCGACTAGACTGGTCCCGAAATGAAGACAAAATAATATATACACAGGGTTTAGATTTTAATTATAGCACAAATATATATTCAATTTAGAATAGTAACCGTATATTTAAGAATCGTTGTCTTAGTGTGGATTAGACAATGTATAAAATGCTTTAAATAGATTGTATTTATATATTGCAAACATAGGCAGCAGTCAGCACAATTCTAAGTAAAAAATACTAAATATACCGGTACATAAGGTATATAACTTTAAAATGATTGCACTTGCTCAAGTTCAATTAGTGACCAGTTTCTCTATTATAAATTATTCTTTTTCACAGATTTATTAATGCAGGCTTTACTCTTTTATATGACACCAACATCTCTTGCATTATGCAGAACTATAAATTTGTTAAACGATTTCACAACCACAATCAATTTCTATTTTGTTTAGTTGACACAAAAGTTGAAAGATCAACATACACTGTTGACAGATAAATATATAGTGATTTTTTACACTGAATATGCCAGCCGTCTCATGGTGCGACATGGAAGGTCAACCTATTGGCCCTAATGACCTATATTTGAACCAGACATTCCGAAAAGTGCCAGTCCGACAGACCTGACCAGAGAAATTCCATTCGGTCCAGGAAAAGGTCTGTCGTAACCAGTCCGAATGTCTGGTTAAATTTCGTTTTTAGCTTGACTACAAAGTAAATGGAGAGCTCTCCTACTCGCCCTAGCACGTCGACATCCACGTCCATATTTCTGATTTTTCTGAATATTTCTGGTCCAGTGAAACCTGATTCAGTCCAGTGATTCTTCTGAGATCTCTGGACTGAATGTCCAGTAATGTTAAAACACTTTTCGGAATGTCTGATTTGAGTTGAACTATTGAGTTAGTAAAAACTTAGTATTTGAGTTACTACTAGTAAACATTTGGTTCTGGCAAGTGAAATACATAACAGGTTGTCCACCCAGGCAAATGTCTTTAAACCTCAAGCCTTGCGTCTATGATCACAGATGTATAGTAATGATAGCATTGTTGTTTCAGCAAGGAATATATCAATATGTATGACTTGATACATAAAAATAACAGGTGAAACTTCTCATACTAAAATAGTATTGTAGTATTCTTATATCTCTCTTTTATAAAATGTATGTATCTTTTTATGGTAAATTTATTATACAGCATGTTGCTTGTCACATTATTAGAAAATATTGAATGATTTAGATATTATATTTGTATCTATCTGTGTGTGAATGAATCATGCATGAAAGATAGACCTAGATTATGTTGAAGTTTATGGTTGAACCTTTCTGATAGTTGGCAAATAGTTAATAGGGTTAAGACAGGTGTTGCAGTTATTGTGAATAGACCTAATCCGAAATTTAAATTTATAGGTTTTCCCGTCCGTGCACAGCCAGTACAAACAAAGTTTTCTATACATTATTGCTAGATAGCACGAACTATGGATTAAATCCTATTGTTCTTTCTACACGTGTTTTCATTGTAATGGTGAAAGTTTGTTTGTACCAGAGGGGAAAACCCAAATATTTGAATTCCAGATATAGTCTATTGTGCAGATTTTGGTATTGTTCCATTAAACTGTCAATAATTCCACAGATTTAATAAAATTGTATAAAAATGTTTAGTAAAACCTATAAATTTTTGCAAGTAGATTTTGACTTATGTTTTATGAATACAGATTTGATTGTTTGTTGTGTGTTAGCAATTCTAAGCATGCTAGGGATGAGATTTGATCAACTAATTTCTAAAATGAATTTTTGTGTCTTGTCAGATCTTTCTTTCTTTATTTATTAGCCACCTGACTAGCTCAGTTAGTAGCATGCAAGTCTTCTGATCGAGGGGTCATGGGTTCGCTTCCCTGGCAGGGCATACTTTCATTGAGCTTGGTCATGAAATTATTTCTATGGCAATTCTCCCTCCTACCAATAATTCTTAATTATGTAGGGCAGTTGTCAGTCACTGACGAAAGTATGTGCTTAGTAGTTGGTTAACAGCTAAATCCAGAGATTTAGCCTGTCCAGGAACAGTGAGTAAGTTGAAGGACCACCATTATATGCCCTATTCAATGCATTGCTACGGCATTAAACCCAACAAAACAAACAAACAAATCTTTCTTTATATTTTATTTAAACTATTCTGCCCATGGTCCTGTTATTACTGTTATCATTACAAACTTTAACTTAAACCATTTGCTGATAGGGTTTTTGCCTATCTACAAGCTATTGCTATTTATTTTAAAATGTGAGTACCCGGTATATGTTAATTAAGGACGAGGATGTTTGTTGGTGAGTCCCTGGAACTTGAACTATTGTTAGGTGAAGTCTCTATCTTAAGTATCTTATGAAAAAAGAGAGAACAAAACATCTGTGATATTCTACTGAGGAAGCCATCAAATTTGATGCTGAAATCAGTAGAAATATTAGAATCATTATTATCTTTAGCATGGTTTGATCTATTTTCTTTTTTAGAATGTGTAGCTATAATTTGGATAATGAAAATGCTAGGTTGTTTTCAGACCTATGTATAATGTTAGAGTCCTATAATTCTTGGATTCTATGATTTAAACTCCTTGCAGCAAAATGGTAGAATAAAAGTCTGTTGTCCTAAACCATCAAAAACAATATAGGTAAAGTTAAAGCAAGTTAAAGCTAGCTTTTGAAGTCTACTTTTAGTATCACTATTCAGTCATCTCTTGACATTAACTTCCCTGATCATACACCAACTGTTAACATATGGCCCTTATTGCAGCCACAGCATGCAGTGCATGACCCTAACAGGTACCCTATTATACCTGAGTGAAGTGAAGCAATCACAGGTAAATTTCTTGCTCCAGGAAATTAGCAGTGCCCCTTGTGGGATTTGAACCCAGGACCTCTGAAACCCTAAATGCACATCCTACCACTGGACTTAACTACTCCTAAATACATATATAATAGTTTTTTAGTAATGGTTTTGAGACCATGCCAACCACCTTTAGGTACAAGTACTGAATCTAAAAATACATTTAATGGGAAATATTATTGGAACATTATCTTGCTATTTATAGTATTTGATTATTACTTTTCTCATGGTTTGCGAGTGAAAGCATCGATGAGTAAAAATAATACAAATGTTATTTAAAATACCTTTATGAATTGTGAATTTTTATTAGCCATGCAATTGAACAGCAAATTTATTACCTTTTTTGTAATTCATGTTATTTTTTGTGTGCTTGTCCTATGTACAACTAAGATTAATGATGTATACCTATGTTTATTTATTTAGACCAGTTTTCAAGCATTAAAGGTAACTTGAAATGTGTTCTAACATGGTGCATGGTTTTAAATGCAGTTTGTTATAATAATATAATTATTGTTGATAAATTTATTGATTATTATACCCCCGCTTCGAAGAAGAGGGGGGTATACTGTTTTACCCTTGTCCGTGCGTGCGTGCGTCCGTTACAAAATTTCTGTCGCAGTTTTCTCAGCAACTATAACATGCAGCAGCCTAATACTTTGCATATTGCTTCATCCCATAGTCCCATGTGGTGTAAAGCGATTTCATGCTCCTTGCTCATCTACTTCCTGTTTGTTTTTAGATTTTTGCGGGGGTATCACTAGTGAGCATTAGCTCACAGATTTACTTGTTTAAGATAATTAAAATATTAATTATTTTGTAAATAAAAGTATAATGTACATGCATATGAATGACAGCAAAATAATCAAACCCTTTACATACAAATAGTGATTATATATTGATACTGCAATATTTTGTTAATCAGTCATGGCTCTAAAATTTCTGTCGCATTAGAAGACTAAATTATCAACTAGTCAGAGTATATGAAATAATTAGTACTTTCACTAGCCTAAATCAATTTTCACTAGTTGTTGGGCTAGTTTGTTCAATGCAATGTCTGATGAATTAAGAACTTAATTATGATTTAAATTTAATGCAGCCAACAAGGATGAAAAGTCACGTATGGGTACATTTATGAATATCAATGATTATAAATTATATTTCAGCATTCAAAAGTCTACAAATGAAGCAAAATTTGTCACTGTTGTTTCATGCGGCTAATTCAAAATTCTTTAAAAGGGCATCCTGCATGAGTCTGATTCACCAAATATTGTATTTGGTGGATTAGGACCACATGCTGATCACTTTTGGTTGTAGCCACACCTTTAAAACCCATATTAGACTGGTGATCTTTGTGGTTCTGTACATGTAGATAAATAATAACAAAATGCTGTGTTCATTTCTTGTGTGATTTATGAATTATAGAAATAAAAGAATGTACAAATATATTCTAATACAAATTTACTGCATGTTAGACTATTTACTTGCATGGGATTGTTTATTTGTATACACACACATATTACATGTTTATGATATTATGTCAAACATCGGTTGTTAGTGAATGCACAATTCTATGAGTTATTTGCTGTGGTATGTCAGATTTTATGGTAAAGGAATCAACTTAAAATAGTGTTTAGTCTGCACGTCAATTATTATGCACAGGAACATTTTTTACCATACTTTAAGTCTTGGCCTCTTAATTTTTCTAGAAGCCTAATTTTTCATTTTGTATAATAGTGAAACTAAAAAGATCATTGACTTCATGTAATAACTACATATTCAAGTTGTTTAAAAATAAATCAGCTCTTTCGAGTATTTTAACCAGGGTCAGTAGAGCAGTTGGCAGCGCGCCTGGATTTCAAATCTAGTGTCCTGATGTGGGTAAGGGTTTGAATCCCACCCTGGGAGGTTATACAATAATGTCAATTTTCCTCCATTTATGATGTATATGGAGAATTTTCCAGCCTTGTGGAAGAGTTGGTGAGTACTGGTTATAGATAAGGGTCCAGGAAATCTAGGTTAGGTGTGCTGGACAGTGTTATATGACCTATACAATATGTTGCTACAGCTTTTAACCTAACAACAACAGCTTTAAAGTGTTTCATAAACTAATTGATTTTACGAATTTATAATAACATATGATATGAATCTTTCATTCAAATTTAATTCTTAGAAAATGAGAAAAAAATGAGAAAATATTTTGTTCATCAATGTTCAAATTCTTGCCATCCAATGTTTAATATTTTACATGGTGAATATGATTTGCAAGCCTTTTACTTTATAATCATTAATCTTTAAAAATATTATTGCATGATTATGATTTTGTTGTCATATGTATTTGCCTGATAATTAGTGACTGTATATATTATTTCTTAATTGGTTTTGTAGACACAGTTTCAGGTAAAATTAGTATTTTGTGTATGGTTAATTGCTCAGAATGTTTGTTGATTAGAATTTTAGTGACTGTGTAATTTTATGTTAAGTTTTTTAATGCTTTTGTACTGTCAACATTTTCATGTATACGTATTGTAATGATATGCTATGGACGTTATTTTTATATACATGTAACTCTTTTATTTTGGAAGCTTTATGTTGGTTTTCTTGTACCATTATTTGAATAACATCTACAGTAGAATTCGCTCTTATTAAAGTCAGATTATATACCCAGTATAGTCTTTACTGTTTAGCGGAATCATTTGGCTTTGAATTCTGGTCTGCATGACTTTACCTGTCCATTCAGTCAGTGATTTTCATCTTGCTGAGCCACCAGAATATTCAAAGTGTGAATGAAATTTCCAAACTTTTATTTGAGCATTTGTTTTTTGTTCTAAAGCAACTTGCTTTAAGGATTTTCATTGATTGAGAGCTGTTAGTTAATAGTGTCTCTGCTTATACCATAGAAAGTTAAATATGGTCAGATCTACTGTAGTTTTAAAAGAGATTGTGTTGTTGTTAACAATAATTTGATGTGATATAATTTACAATTATTGTGTTTTATGTGTAGTGTTTGAAACTGTTCATGAAGAAAAATGTAACATGCAATCATGTATCATCATTATGATTGAAACTTTTATGATATTGATAGTTGTGTTTGATATTCAATTTTTATAAAATATCTTATAAAATTATTACCAATTTTTGTATTGCTGGATTCCATTTTCAATTGAATCTAAGTATTTAACTGATGCTGTTGGTTTTTAGGCATACAATATATTAAAATTGCAGTATTTGTTTTGGACAACTAAGAGAATCATGGCACAACCTTATGAAATTGAGAATGAATTATTCACAAAACTTAATTTTGTAGGCACATAGAGGGTGCCTTTTTGGAGTGCTTGAGAAAATTTTGACTATATTTGTATTGACACAGATGCTTATATCTAGGAGTTGTAGGTTTGATTCCTGGGCGGGGCATACTTTCGTGGAGCTTGGTCATGAATTAATTTTCTACCGCCATTCTCCCTCCAACCACTGATTCTATATCAGGTAAGGCAGTAGTCAGTCACTGACGGAAGTATACACCTAGTAGTTGGTTAACAGCTCAATCCAGAGATTTAGCCTTTCCAGAAAGAGTGAGTAGGTGGACTGACCACCGTTATATAACCTATACAATGTGTTGCTACGGCTTTAACCCCCCCAAAAAAAACGCACACAAAAAACATGGTAAAGGCTGTAAATTGTACTACAGGTTCAAGAGGATGAAGACAATAATTTCATATTTAATGCTAAGAAACACCCCAGTTTGAAATATTAGTCCAATTTCAAATACTTGTTAAGATACTAAAGTTACATAATTTAACAATAAGTTAATGTAGTTCCTTTGTTGAGATTTTAACTGATATGACAAATTAAAGTAGTCCCTTAAAATAGCAAGATTATGGGCATGTTCCAACAGGAGATCGCTAGCTAGCTCTTTTTGAAAGCGATTTTTTGTAGCATATATGCATTAAATAAAATATATATCAGTATTCTTGAAAAAGAAACACCTTCCCACAGGGGGCAACCATTTGAAATAAGCAGAAGTGTTCCGAATGATATGGTTAGCAAGAAAATAACTTACATATCCCTAGCTAGCGATTCAATTTGCTCGATCGTAGCAGACCATTCTATTGGAAATTGCTACATAGCGCTAGCTAGCGAGCCCCTTGTAGAATGTGCCCTATATCATACCATACAATGTTATAAATTATCTTCTATGAATGTATTTCTTGATTTAATACAGGATCATATGTGGCAACATAAACAAGAAGAAAGAGAATTAAAAAGAACTGAAGGAGATATAATAAAGAATCAAAGATCTGTTAGACATATGTTGAGAGATTATGAAAATGGTAAGTCATAACAATACCAATACAGCCGCTGCCGTGGCTTAGTGGTTTGCATGTCTGACTTCGAATCCGGAGATCGCGGGTTCGAGCCTGGTTGCGGTAGGTCTTACCCTATACATGTGTTGTCGGCCTTGTGGTCGGCTATGTTAGTACTGGTGATAGAAAAGTGTCCAGGAAACCTATAGTAGGAAGAGCTGGCTGTCGTATATATGACCTAAATATGTGTTAAATACGACCTTAAAAAAAAAGAGAGATTATGAAAATGGTAAGTCTGAACAATACCAGGGCTCAACATTAAGGGTCATCATATTGCCCCCGACAACCTATGTTTGGGTACAGGCAACTTGTTATGGCTATTGAACATTTGGTTCGGGCAAGTGAAATATATAGCCGAATGTCCAACCGGGCTACCTACTTTAGTAATAAATGTTGAGCCATGAAAATGCTATTATTGTTTTCTTTGGTTATTGGTTCACATTTGGTTTTCAAATGGTTCTTATCTTGAGCCCAACAGTGTTGTAACATACTTTTTCGAGAATGATGTTTTGCATAGTATGGTTCATTAAATTTAAAAATAAAGCTCTGAATTTGTAAAAAAGTTGTTAATCAAATATCATTTTTTCTAACTTCATTCCTGGGAATTGCTCCTGTATTAGACTCTCATTAGCAGTTGCCTGTAACTTTCTTTCAAAAATTCAGCCATGGTCATTGATCAGTTCCTGGTCATAAAGGGACGCAACTCTGTATCATCTACAACTTACAGTGATTTTGTCATAACCTATAACCACTCAGATACATGTACATTTTATTCAGAGTCTTAGCTTATATTATTTAACTCGCTGACTACCAAATAAAACATGTAGCAATAAATTGCGAGCTTAGCGCAAAATGGTCATAACTCAAGTTAGAAAAAAAGTGAGTCAAGACAGTTATGCGCTAAGCCCACCAATTGTTATTTTGTTTTCTCATCTGTAAACATTTTTTCCTATAATCAGACAAACTTTATTGTAAAACTGTATTCACATTATTTGATGACATCACAAGTCATTTAATCTTAACATTGCAATATGTGATGTCAAACTGTGAATCATTTGCCTCATTTTCTTTTATTGTTGAAGTCACATATCGATTTTTTAGAAACTTTCTTTGTTGAAAGCATAAATTCTTTAATACATTTTCTGTGATGCAATCTAATGTCTTATTATTTTGCCTACAAAGCTTTTAAATACCTTTTGTTGCTTAACATTCATTTATTTGCATGCCAAGCACTTAGTGTTATAATTTATTCAACTTTCAGTGGCTCATATATTAAAACTTCCATGATTTAAAAATACTTACTAAACTCACAATTAATTATATTTTTTTTTAACGTCATATTCAACACATATTTAGGTCATATATACAATGACCAGCTCTTCCTACTATAGGTTTCCTGAACACTTTTCTATCACCAGTACTAACTTACCCTACCACGAGGTTGACAACTCATGTATAGGGTATGACCTACTGCGACCGGCCTCGAACCCGCGATCTCAGGATTGGAAGTCAAACATACTAACCAATACACCACAGCCACGGCTCTCACAATCAATAAAAATAGATATTTAAAATATTTATGTAAGGGAATGTCTAACAAATATCAGGTATTTAAATCAGTGGGGTTCATGTATGCTTCACCAACTGTTGAATGAAATTTAACAACAGTTTATTAAAATTTTCACATTTCAAAACATTTATACTTTATTACATAATAATAATATTATAGATAACATTAGCTATATGGTTGGACCACAAGTTATAGCAATGTAAGTTTAAGGCCCTCTTCTTAGGGGATCTGACCGCTATTTCAACAGAAATCACCCATAAATTACTTTGTCAGTTATTCTTAAGTGTTTCATATTTAATGCAGAAATTACTCTGGTCTGATTTTGTTTTTAAGGTGCCGATATATTACTATTAAAAGAAAAGTTACTGTAATAAATTGCTAACTTTGGTACAATGTATACATATTATGTTTTATTTTTAGTTATTAACAAGAAAAGGATGGAGGAAGAAAAGAAGTTGAACACAGGACTTGAAAAATACACAGTATTACGTAGAGATCATGTACACAAGTCACATGATGTAAGTTCCTATATTTTATACTTAATATTATAAGATCATGATATTCCTGAATACATTTGAACTTTGTATATATAATATATGTATGCTTATAGACATTGATCTACTGTAATTGGATGTCACATGACTTCTGATTAGATGTTGGATGTTACATGACTTCTGATTAGATGTTGGATGTTACATGACTTCTGATTAGATGTTGGATGTCACATGACTTCTGATTAGATGTTGGATGTTACATGACTTCTGATTGGATTTCAGATGTTACATGACTTCTGATTAGATGTTGGATGTTACATGACTTCTGATTAGATGTTGGATGTTACATGACTTCTGATTAGATGTTGGATGTTACATGACTTCTGATAAGATGTTGGATGTTACATGACTTCTGATAAGATGTCAGATGTTACATGACTTCTGATTAGATGTTGGACGTTACATGACTTCTGATTAGATGTTGGACGTTACATGACTTCTGATTAGATGTTGGATGTCACATGACTTCTGATTAGATGTTGGATGTCACATGACTTCTGATTGAATGTTGGATGTCACATGACTTCTGATTAGATGTTGGATGTTACATGACTTCTGATTAAATGTTGGATGTTACATGACTTCTGATTAGATGTTGGATGTTACATGACTTCTGATTAGATGTTGGATGTCACATAACTTCTGATTGAATGTTGGATGTCACATGACTTCTGATTAGATGTTGGATGTTACATGTCTTCTGATTAGATGTTGGATGTTACATGACTTCTGATTAGATGTTGGATGTCACATGACTTCTGATTAGATGTTGGATGTTACATGACTTCTGATTAGATGTTGGATGTTACATGACTTCTGATTGGATTTCACTTTCAAGATTGCTGATTGGTTACCCAATGATGTACTGTGATATGATGCCACATGATTTCTGATATCTTGTCACATGACTTCTGATTGGATGTCACATGACTTCTGATTGGATGTCACACGACTTCTGTTTGGATGTCACATGACTTTTGATGACTTTTCAAATGACTTCTGATGACTTGTCACATGATTTCTGATTATACATTATAACAGATATATATAGATAGCATGTGCATCTAAGTTTATATACCGGGTAGTAAAAGTGCATGTGACAATGTTAGAATGATTAAAAAATAGTTGATCCACTTACATAGATCAATGCCTATAGATACCAAACCTGCATTTACCTACCTCTTACCTTCATGTATAAATATATGTGTATTGGCATGAGTATTTATCATACCTGGCATGACCATAAAAGCCAATATGAATGTGCTTACTCTAAACCACCCACTCCCATTGTCCAACTATAAGTAATCAAGAATACCATTGTCATAATTATGAGTATCTTGCATGCTCTTCTAATTTCAAAAATCTTAGAAATTTGAAATTTAACTTTAAAGTTGGTTATGTTTCAATTTACACTTTCTAACTATTAACACAGACTGTTGGCATGAAAAAGTCCTGCTCTGTCCCAAAAAAGATTATTGAATCAGGTATTAAAGTTATAGTATATAAAATGGGGGGGGGAGACTTTTTCATGCTGAAAGCCCAGAATTCATATTGATGTTTTTTCAGCAAATTCCCTAAGGAGTATAACATTCAAAAATGTTTTATTCAGTAATGCTGAAAAGCATGCAAAACATACATTTTTTGTGACCTTAAAGTTTGTTTACACCCAGTAGAAAAAAACAATATCTTATTTATAACTTCATTAGGACTCATACTTTCTTTTTATGGAAACTTGCATGTTGTCTGGCTGGCAAGTGTACTTCACATAAGTTTAAAGAGAACCATTAGCTCATTGTACGTCTTATTCAATATGTTCCATATGATGTTCATTATGATTATGCCATATATTTAGCTTGCCAAACAAAGAACTGACAAATACAAGGCTGACTCTCAGAGTCAGAGTGCATCAGGTAGAAAAGTGTACATGAAAGTGTAAGTTTCGTTATCCGAGTTCTGTGACTTTGGTGCCGCTGCTGCTGTATTACTGTGTATTATGGTTTATATATGTGCTAATGCTGTTGTATATGCTTTTATTGATAAATTTAATTCAACTGTCAGTGGTACATTCTTTGACAATCTGATTAAAACCCGATCTAAAAATTTCCTACTCACTAATTTAGATCTGGCCTTTTCCAAACGAAGGTCACGTTCAGGTGACATTTTCTCATCATAATATTCATGACGAAATTGTTATGATACCTAACTTGTTCACATCGTCTACGTCACACAATTTGAAATGAGCCGTCCAATCGCAGACTGTGAATTTAACCGCTGTTAAATAAGCTTGCAAACCTTGGTCTAAAAATAGAAATTACGAAATCAAAATGTTATTAATAGTGTTTCGTCTAGATGAAAGCTACGCATTGATTGGTCGACACAAAGTTCATCTCGACCTGACCTTCCACAGAGACAGTAGAGATCCTGTACGACAATACTCTACAGGATATCTGTTTACGGAGATTGATTCTTTGACTGAGACATATCCCTCTGATTTACATACTCACTAATAAACTTCAATACTCACTATCAATTAATATATATTGAGGGTTGTCTGCAGGAATGTAGTAAGTGCATAGCATTAAAGAGCAAGTTACTACAGTCTTGCGGGCAATGCTCATTATATATATCAAAGTATTTAAAAAAGCTGAGTTAATGTATGTGCCACTGACAGTTTAATGAAATTTAACAATTTTGTTTTAATATGTACTTGTAAATCCTATGGGTCAGGTCAAAACTAGTCTAACTGCATGAACGTAAGAAAGGATGTAGGCTAGTTTTGCGCTGACTGATAGATATGTATATAACATGGTATACCAAGTGAATACCGATATGCTGTTTTGATTTAATACTTGTGCTTGTACAATTGACTGGTTGGTGAGGGGTATTGAGGTCCATATAAATCTATGTATGTTTGTTTGTGAATTTTGATACTGACAAAATATATATGTAAAATTGTTAAATAGAAAAATGAACTATTGGTAAATTATGGCTAGATTTGTATGAGCTGATTAGAATTCTGAATATTAATCTGACATTTATGATATTTATAGTTTTGGTTTAAACTTGAGTAGAGATAAGCAGGTTTTTGTCACAAAGACAACTTCATTGTAATTGTAATTGTCATATGTTACAAAACATTATTTACTTGGTACCCTGTATTGAATATTATTCTAGATCGCATGGTTTAGAACAGTGTTTGCCATTACTGATTCTGAGTATTTAAGTTCCACATCATTATGTTGCTAGAAAATTTCATAAAAAAACATTAAATCAAAACGACACAAAATTACTTCTGAAATCTCTCAAGAAATGATATTTATCTTTTAAACAAAGGGAGATAATTGACTTTTGAAAGTTTGTTAATTTTCCATTTAGAGTTAGTTCCCTTTGCTAGAGGAAATATTTGAACAGGGCAAATACTGTTTTTTAAATGCTTGTCATTTATTTCAGAATAAAGGTAAATAAAAGCAAATATCTAGTGAATTATTTATGCAGCTTGCCTCCTTTTTACTGCTAAATGCTATGCAATCTGTTTAAAACTGCCACATCACAAATTTCAATGTTACAGCGAGTATTGCTCATTGTTTTCAATTTTTTGTAGTACAAAGTTTAGTCAGAATGGTTACTGTGTGTATAATGTATAGTTGAATTGTCTGTCCATGTGTTATGTATGTGTTTTTCTTGATTGTGTTTATTACAGACGACAAAGTCAAGAATTCAACAAAATCTTGCATTTGAACATTCGGTACGAGATAAAGGGAGACGATCCACTGTAACTAAGTGAGTTGTAATTATAACATAGCGTAGTGGGTATGGTCACCATTACATTGTAGAATATATACCACAAATTCTAGAACCTTCACATTCCTTATGGCAGAACTAACATCTTACTTATTTAGTTAAACTCCTCATATAGAGTTTTTTTAACAATCTCGTAATTTTCTTCTATTCAATAATTTTCACTTTTTTAGCTTAAACTTTTACTTATTTAAGTGATTATTCTAGAACACAGAAAAGGGCAGGGTAGCAGAATAAAGGGACAGGGTGCATCAGATGGTTGATGTTTCCACTATTTCTGCATAGCATTAGGAGCAAAAGGGGGTCAGGAGGAGCAAAAAAGCAGGTTGTAGCACCCTGCTATTCTGCTTTTATATAATCACTACATGTATAATTACATGGGTTTTTTATATTCTCTTTCACCATTTTATTTAAATTTGATACTTTTCAAAACAGTGTATAAAAGTTATGATTATTATTTTAATGAGTATAATCATAACTTTTGTACACTGTTTTCAACTTTTGACTTCTCTCTATTTTCACATTGTTTTTTGTTACTTAAAAAATACAACTATGGAGCCTTCAGGATTGTTATGTGCTGAACTGCCAATCTTTAGTTGAAAAGCTGATTTCAGCCAACTTAACCTCCCATGATGATAAATATGAATATTTTTACTCTTAATCAAATTTTCAATAACATATATAGACCTCCTGGCTAGCACTGTTAGAAGCGCACTAGCCTACTGAACGTAGAGCTTTGTCATGAAATAATTTTCTATGGCCATTCTCCCTCCTACTACTGATTCTAAATCATGTAGGGCAGTAGTCAGTCACAGACAGAAGTATGCACCTAGTAGTTGGTTACAGCTAAATCCAGAGATTTAGCCTTTCTAGGAACAGTGAGTAGGTGGACTGTCACGGTGATTTAACCTATACAATTTGTTGCTAAAGCATTAAACCCAACAAAAAAAAACATAATAAAAAACAATAACAAATATAAATGACTATATGTATGGCCATCTTACAGACAATTTATACATTCTATCATTAGGAATAAAATATAGATTCAGTCAGCTGATTTCAAAGTTCTAATATGACAGCTCTATATGTGGCTAGAATGCATGGCCAATTTCCTTAGGATTAGCACTAGCTAGCAAATTTATCCTCTGGTACTCTTCTTACATCAACTAATATGTTTTTTATATCAAATCTAGGGTACCTGGAGGAGAAGTGCTAATTAATGATATGTTTAGGAAACTGGCCAATAATATTGTTTGCAGCACTGTTCGTTAGTGTTTAATGTACTATTCCACTTGTATACTAGGCCACAACAAGTTGATCATATGTTCTATGGATTCACTTGCATCTTAATTTTGATGGTTTTTACAAAAAAAATATTTTTAATTCCTTGCTCTCTCATAAAAATTTGTTCAAACCGCTATATAAAGCAACTGAATTAAGATTTCTTAATTTTTTTTCTTCACTCGCTCGCCCCATTTTTCCCCCAGAAAAATGCGTAGAACATATCATAAACTTGTTGTTGCCCTATATACATATCTTGTCTTTCCTACTTTTATATTTGTTCCAGGATTTTTTATCATACATGTATTTATTCAGCACTAACAAAAAGTGAATGTAATGTTCTTATATGAAAGACCTCCCTTTTTTTAAGAGATGAACATTTAGTCAAACTTAAACTTAAGAAACAAAATAATTTTGTTTATCATGTTTATTGTATCTCTAATGCATGATAATTATATTGTAATAACTTCACAGTTTTAAGACAATTTTCAAGATAAATCAAGTAAATACATTTGTAAATACCGGTAAAACTTTGTAAAGTGGCTTTCAGGTTACTTTTCCACACTATTTACACTTAAGCAATTTTATAAATATTTTGTATTACTAAATGTACCAATTTTACACTTCCCTTCAACAGGATGTCTTTTACTATTTCTGCTTATCTGTTGTCTTTGATAATTCTTTCACTGCATTGTAACAAAGAGTGTAACTAGGAGTAAAGAATATCTTATATCCATTTCTATACATTTCTGTCTTTAATTTTTAGTACCACCCATGTAATATGAAATGCAGATTTTATATAAATACATGGGAGGCTTATTTTATAATCTATGTATAATTATCTTGAATCTATGCTTGAGTAAGTTATTTTTTTAAAACAATTGTTCCTTGTCTTACATAACCATTAGTAGGAGCAGTGGTAGGACGCGCGCTTAGGGATCGAGAGGTCCCGGGTTCGATCCCCACTAGGGGCACTGCTAATTTCCTTGAGCAAGAAATTAACCTACAATTGTTCCACTCGACCCAGGTGTAAATGGGTACTGTGAGGGATCGCCCGCCTGAGGGTGATTTCAGTGACCAGGAGTTATTGTACAAGATTGTAAAGTCGGCTGAACATGTAGATGGAAGCAGACTTTAAACCGCCCTTTAACTTTTAACTTTTTATCATAAAGTTCTGCTATAAAGACCACCTTATTATGTTTTTAGGAGTATGAAAACTTGTCTACTCACTATTATAATGGGCTGTGTGCACTCATAGTTAGGGCAAACAAAACCATGGCTCGGATTCCAGTCGATTTTCAGGCGTGTATCCGTTGCTCCAAGAAGAAACGGGAAGAGAACTCTTGCAGGCACGCATGCCCAGTCGACCGAACAGTTGGGTCTATCATCCACATTTCGCCCCAAATCCCGGTATCACCACAACCTTATTGCAAAATCATGTAATTTTTAATGATTTTTAAGTACCAGCTTAGTTTGGGTAGAAGATATTCCTTATAAATATTAAATAGTCCCACTACTAACACCATATTTTGATGGTCCTGATAGTGTTACTTAACTGTATACTATATATTTTATTAGAAATGCTGTAAAGGGGTATTTATTAGGGTAGGGGCATTTAATGGGGAATTTATGGTATTTTTATTCCTTAGGATGTCGTTTTCAGGTAATGAATTATGTTTTTGATATTTTCAGGTCAGATTTAGCTAGAACTTATAAATCAAAAATGAGTGAAATGGAATTAAAACAAATTGAATTACTTCGATTGAATCAAGAATTTGAAAGTAAAATGAGACAAAAGGAGGTGAGTGAATATAGTTCTCTCGGTTACACTATATGTACTTGTTTGTACGGTTTTAAAATATTTCCCCATCAGCCTTTATACCTAGTTCACCTTGGAAATATTTCTTATAAGGTTTTAACTTAAAATCATTGTGATTAAGAAACAATATGGTCTTTTTCAAAGTGGTCAGTGCACCTAACTTAGCTTTCCTGAAACCTTGTCCATAACAATTACTCATCTTTCCTTCCAAAAGGTTTGTTATTCCTCCATATACTTTATTAAGGGGAAATTTTATTGTCAAATTTTCATGGAAAGGTATACTAACTACAAACTATGCCATGTACCTGCTTGTAAAAAAATATATATATGTGTAAGATGGTACAAAGCTTGTCAGCTGTACATTTTGTTGCAGCCTCCCAGCTAGCTCAGTTGGTAGCATTCAAGTCTACCGATCGAGAGGTCGTGGGGTCGATTCACAGGCGGGGCATACTTTCGTGGATCTTGGCCATGAAATTATTTCTACAGCCATTCTCCTTCCTACCAATGATTCTTAATTATGTAAAGCAGTTGTCAGTCACTGACGAAAGTATGCGCTTAGTAGCTGGTTAGCAGCTAAATCCAGAGATTTAGCCTTTCCAGGTACAGCGAGTAGGTTGACTGACTGCCATTATATGACCTATACAATGTGTTGCTACGGCGTAAAACCCAACAAAAACTAAACAAACATTGTGTTGCAGCATTCAGTTTTACTTTTGGCATTTAAATTTTGTGATTTTTGATAAATGAATCGAGTATGGTCCCTCAATGTTCAATGTATGTTTTTTCAACAACCTGATGATAGATTTCAAAGTTACTTTTGAAACACTGTTGACTGTTTAAATACATGTACCTGAAACATTTAGTAACTTTGTAATTAATATATTACCCCCCCCCCTCCCAAAAAAAATAATTAGGGAGGAATATAGCAGTAGGTCTGTTGGTTGGTCTGTAGCTTTTTCTTGTCTGCTCAATTTCTCAGCACCTAGCTATTTCACAGATTTGATTCAAACTTCACACATATACTAGATATCTTGCAGACATTTTTATATCCCATTTTGGTTACTGTCCATTGAGTTTTCACAGAGTTATGACCCTTTGTCTGCTCATTTTCTCAGCAATTTGTTGACTAACACCTGTTGGGGCTATTTTAATACATTCAGTGATAGGTCTAGGTACTATTATAATAATCATCATCATCATTGTTACAATCTTATTTGTATGTTTTCAGCAAGAAAAACATAGACTTCAACAAGAATTAGCTGATCTTGCTATTGCCTTAAATATGGAAGCACAGAAAGGACGTACACAGTCATTTGAAGCACATAGGTATTATTTAGAGATTGTTACACAGTAGAGGAGGGCCTGATTGCAATTATTGGCCTGCTTGTGTGAATAATGCCCACAATGTTTCAACTCAATTTCATCTTGTAATATAATTTGTAGGAGCATTGGTCTGTGATAGGACGTGCGCATAGGGATGGAGAGGTCCGGGACTTGAGCAAGAAATTAACCTACAGTTGTTATACTCCTCCCAGGTGTAAATTTGGTGCTCTGAGGGATCACCTGCTTGAGGGTGATTTCAATGATCAGGAATTATCATAAAAGATTCTAAAGTCAGCTGAACATGTATATAGAAGCAGACTTTAAACCACACTTTAATACTCTTGTTACTATATAAAGTACAAATTTTGAAAATATTACAGGTTTTTTATGGTCACTTGACTAAATATTTCATATTTGCCCAATCTAAAGGGTATTATTGTACATAAACAGACTGAAGCATGACCTTGAGCTGTAGCTTTTAGCTCGAATTTGAAACAAGTTCTTACAACTTAGATAAATCACTTGCTAGTCCACTTTCTGGCTCCCGCAGTACTGATTTAATAGGATAAACTCAAGGAAACAATCCAGTAAGTTTTGGAAAGGATTCAAACCAATGCAGAGCTGGGTATGCAATGATTACTACTTCTAAACTTCTACTAAAAAGATTGGATTCTTGTATGTTTGAGAATTCATTGGTGTTTTTTAATTGTCAGATATTTTTTTTTATTTTAGAGAAAAAAAGAAAGAAACAACCAATCGTATTGCTGAAGATCTTAATTCTAAATTAGCATTGGAAAATAAACTTGCGTAAGTAGACATGGCTGTTTTACATCAAAATTTATTATCCTGTGTTGTAGGTATTTCTAGAGCCAAATATGAAAAGCACTTGCCACCAACAAGGAGCCATGTCAGCCGACACAACATATGCCTGCTGACCAGGCTTTTTGCTGTTGACTGCTCCAATTTTTTATCCCAAATTTCTTTAATAAAAAAAGATAGATCTAAAAATTAAAGACAGACTAATCTATTATGGAAATTCAACATTGAAAGGGTTAAGAGTTTCACTTGTCCCAATTCATGTTAAAATTGGTTTTCACTAAAAATGGCCATAGATTTTTGCAGTCTACGAATTTAGGATATAAATGGGGTTGTCTGAACAGGTCCTTTAAGCAGTCTGCACTGTGCTCATTCTGTGTAATGTTTATTTGTCTGAACAAATTTTGGGAAATTACAGACCGCTTCTGCTGCCATTACTGATTAGTCAAGGGAAACTACTCTAGTGACTTCTTTGTTTTAGAAAAAGAGTTATGTCCCTTGACATAAAGTGACTGTTCACATTATTCAATTTTATGAATGGTTTTTTTAAATGCAAAACCATCTCTGAGACAGTTGCAAAGAATTTTCTTGGAGTTTTCTAAGCTTACTCTGTTATAATTTACAGGAGAAGTGATGGTGACAATAAACAAGCTGAAATGACTAAACGTAAACTGAGTGCTGATCTGGCTTTGACAAAAGCTCATATAGCTATAAGACAAAGAGATGGTAAGAAATGATCTATATTATTGTTATGTTTGTTTGTTATGTGTAACATTTGACAGTGGTTTTAGAATGCCTGATAGCTTACTATATACTTGAAACCAGGAAGTAAGTCTTGATTGAAGAAGTAATAAGGACTTCATTAATTTTGTAGTTTTTTTATTTGCACCATCATCCCACCTACATGTTAATTTAAGATCTGGCTATTTCATCATAAGGGTCACATGAGGGTGACCTTTTCTCATTGAATAACACCACCATCAAATTAGCTTGCAAACCTCAGTCTGAAAATATAAATTATGAAATCAAGATACTATTTAATAGTGTTTTGTCTAGAAAATTACACTTTGAATGGTCAACACAAAGGTCATCTTGACATGCCCCCTAAAAGACTATAAGAGATCCTATTGGACAGCCATATAGAATAACTGTTTACAGAGATTGGTATGAATCTTTGATGCTCTTCATTCTATATACATTTTTTATAAACTTCGGTCAAACTGACTATTCCATGAACTTGCATGTAGCTGTGAAGGCCATGTTTTATTTGTTCTCTATACTTTCTTTAACAGAACAAAGACATTTAGCTGATACACAGATGAGATTAGATGACAATTCTAATGTACAACATGAACTTAATGAAGCTGCTTTTCATGCTGAAATGGATTTAAGAAGTAAACAGATGCAACAAAATATTGAGGTAAAAATCTTCTTTTAGTTTAACCTGGCTGAGAACAACTCCTCAACTCCTTTTTACGTCTTCATTTTGTTTGATGAACGTCTTCATTTTGTTTGATGAACGTCTTCATTTTGTTTGATGAACATCTTCATTTTGTTTGATAAACGTCTTCATTTTGTTTGATGAACGTCTTCATTTTGTTTGATGAAGTTCTTTCTGATAAAGGTTTGTGGGATTGAACCCAGATACCAACCATGGCCGTTTATGTGAGATAGCAGGCGGTTGCATGTAAGAGATGGAACTATTGTATTTGTGTGTTCCACAAAAATTTGTTCAAGTGATCTAACTGTTCCCCTCATTTGTGATTATGACCATTGTAAAGTGATGCAAAAACAAAATAAACCCATCACCATAACATGTCATTCATTGTGTAAGTTCGTCAAATTTCATTTCATTGTACAAGTTAGTCAAATTCTACTTCATATACATGACCAAGGTAAAGTTTGCCTTGTTATTTTTATCCTTTTGATATATTTGCCATGTTGTACATGGAATAAAGAATGTAGGATTGAAGTGTGTCGTGATACTTGTAATAGAAGGGTAAAAACATCAAGGAGATTTAAGGAACATAAATTCTTATCATTCTTACACCTACTATTATTGTGTTATGTTAAATATTTGATGAAAAATGTTTCAATAGGTCAGCACTGAAGTAGCAGTGGTGGATTCAGGAATTTTTTCCCGGAGGGGGGGGGGGCAAACTTTTTCTAGGGGGGGTCCAAACTTTTGAACCACAACCTCATTATACACTGTTTGCAGAATAACGCAACATATTTACAATTAAAACTACTTAACCATTTGATCTATGTTAAACACAAGGGCGAGTGAAGCTTTTCAATTTAAAAATGGCTTACAGTTAAAAACTACACTCATGGAAGGGAACGTTTTGGAAATTTCAGGGGGGGTCCAGACCCCCCTCCCCCCCCCCCTGCTAGATATGCCTATGAGTTGTGTATCTACATATAAATAAAGAAGGAAGTAGACTAGATTTGCACTGACTTGTTGATTTATATGGCATGATTGAAATAATGATCACCTCAATACAGGAAACCTTCATGTAGGGACCAACCTTATCCAATTAATATTATAGTTGACAGTTGGAGAGAAACTGCTGTGAAACATATTTGGAGTACAGTTTTTCATATGTGTGCTCTGAGTATCTGAATGTGATAAACTTGTTAACAGGTAGATGAAGTTTAGAACTTTGTGATTGTGACTAGGGGTTACACTGTATTGGACCAATCTTTTGTATTGTATTTTATATTTGTATTAAGTACTGATTATGAGCCTGGGACCTCCAGCCGCATTGTTGACTTGACATCCTGTACTTGTTTCCTTCAGTGGTTGTAAACTTATACATGTTCACATAGTGTTTAGGAGAGCTTATCAAGGGAGATAATCGTTATTGTTAATTGGCTACTGTAACTCGATTAGATTATGGAACTGTTCCCTTTTGTTGGGACTGTGAATCAAGCATGACTATTTATCACTACATGGATGTTCAGAAAGCAACAAGTAGAGTAATAAATTGAATAATGCCCATCATGGACTCTATTAAACATATTTTATTACATTCACAAAAAATGTGATGATCATTAGATTTGAACTGAAGCGTCCTGCAAATATCGATAATAATAATGATAATAATAATTTTATTTCGGTAACATGACACATGGCATACAAATAGTGAAAAACAAAGAATGTAAAATGCCATATGTCATGCACATCTTCTTCTTAGTATTGTGCAGAATCCCCTCTAGGGCATCGTTTCACAGGTAATTTTTTACACAGGTCAATGCCAGGAGTGCAAAAGTAGAAGTTTAAAACACTATATAAACAGTTAGGAATTTAACGATGATCGATTATAATCGATAATCAATCGTTTCATTAGAAGTGGGAGAAAATTGATTATGAAGTTCGATAATCGATTATCACTAATATCAGTTATTCATTCTTATTGACAACAAGATGGTCAAGTTTTAATTAATTTATATTACTAGAGAAAAAATTTGTCATGATAAAACTCTTCTGAATTAAAACATGATGATTACATTTTTACTACTACTTTGTTATTGTAAATCATTGAGATCAGTGTTGATATTTTTGGTCAGTGACATGGAATTCTCCGTTACTAGACAATATATAGTCCCTTTTCTATACTGTATGGGTTCTGAAAATGTCTGATAATTGATTTTATTATTAAACATAAACAACAACTAAACCACTAATTATAGGTTTATTATGCATGATTCAATATTCTATTATATGAAATAAAATCACTTAAACCATTGAAACATATTGTCATATATTTTCAGAATGTGAACCCTGAGTAAATGTTTCGATTATATAATCAATGATTGATCGAAAAGGGTTGTTCGATTATTTCCGATGATCGATTATGATTTTTTCCCGATTTTGAAACCGTAAAAACAGTTCAGCATAGGTATAAAATGGTAAAAAAATCAATACCGGGGATGACACAAAAAAGAGATAAATCTCTTATTTCCATTAATAGTTGCACTGATGCCAAGTTAAATTGAAAATGCTTAATAGAATGTATCAAACATTTGCTAATTGATAGGTCAGTGTGAAACCAGTCTAACTACATGTAAGTAAAGAAACCAGTAGATTAGTTTTGCTCCGACTCGTCTATTTGTATACATTTGTAGGTTAAGAGTATAATTATACAAATGTTTGAAATTTAAATGTGACAGTCAATTTTTAATATGACAGTGAATTTAAATATTGCAATACTAAATGACTATAACAGTGAGTGCAATGTTACACTGTAGCGTATCAAAGTGATATTTTAGTCAATTTAAAATCTCCAAATTACTAACATGATTCTAACTTGATACTATTATGTCAGTCTATATTGACTATTATTATGACTTTTATGATTTAAATGATACGACTAAGTGTTAATTTATTAAGATTTTGATAAAATAATGTTCATACAAACTGATGGATAAGAGATTTCAAATTTGTCATAAAATACTGTATGATTTTTATGGTATTTTTATCGTACAGTGTTGAGTTCATTTCAAACAATTACAAAATTCCTCGATCTTGGTCCAAATGATTAAAGATGTGAAATTTTTATTTGTGCATTTTATTTTACGTCAATTTATTGATACTTTGCATTAAAGTCTGACGCCTCGACAGAACTAGAGTTACGATCCTTGAATTTCAAATACCAGGCCATTAAATCTATATAATCCCTTAATACAGCGTGAGAATGGTAATCAAACATACATTTAATGTTCAAGTGAAATATTTATGTTTATTGTTAATCCAGATACAAACACTTATTGTCTTGCCTTACATTTATGATTATTATGTTTGAATTTTATTCCCAGGACCAAAAATTGTTTTTATAAACACTTAAAATCAGTTCAAACTCGATTTATTACTTGTTAAACATTGACTTAATTTCACAGTGTAAATAGGATTTGATTTGGAGTGGCCCATTATATTATCATAAATTACATATAATTGTCTTACATGGTCACAAAATAACCCAGAGATACTTTAGAACTATGTAAATTATGGTTTTGTGAATTTCTTATCTACATATTAAAATCAGAAAATCAGTCTCTGCGTTCAATATTAACTTAACTTAGGTCATTGATATATTTCAACTGCATTATGTTGAACTCCATTAAATTGTATGCTTGTACACAAGTATATTGTAGCAAGGGGTGGGTAATTTTTCTATCAGCCTTTATAATCTGAAATGTCTGTAAAGCATTAAAATAACTATTATGTTTCTATGTCCAAAATGCCCATGTTACATGTAGACTGTGAATTGTAATTCAAATGACCTAGTTTACCATTTAATTTTTTTGTGCAGAGGATTAGAAGCTAACCATAAAGTGTTTCTAGCAGGAAAAGACTATTCTACATTTAGTGAAATTTCCATTAAAGGTACTAGAAATATATCTTATACTAAACAACTGAAGCAGTGCTAAAATTATGTTAAGACAGGAGTTCTATAAATCTCTTTAGATTAATTAACTTGTGGCAGATTAACAAAAATAAGTTGCAAACAAGTCACTATTAATTATGTCCAAGGTGTTTTTTACTTTGATTTCTTACAAGCCATTGAGTTACAGACAAATTTTAATTTTGAAAGAAATTGACAAATTATTAGTCAGGACTTGGGTTGGTCTATTTCTACCCTCATTAATAATATTAAAATTGATATGAAGATTATAGTAGCTGGTTTATAACAAGAAGTGACACTTGTGTTACTGTATACCCCCTGTGGTTTGACAGTTATAAATATATATAACAAAAACCTTGTACGATTTTAGTAGATCGCTCATTGTTCAATGATTTCCAAGGCTTTTTAGAAATTTCAAGATTGAAATATGATTTTTAACCCATTCAACTTAAGTAAATTGACCTGCAGCCTTTTTTGCTTACATTATTTCATTTATCAAAGCTATTGTTAGGATTAAATATCCTATACAAAGCTTGACCAAAGTGTTATCATTGATTTTTATTAATTGTATTTTTTTACCAATTTTTATCTTTTTATCTCCTTGTGAAGTCCCTTTCTTAAATTTGATGTCAAAAGTTTATCAACAAATTTTGGGACATACTTAATTTTTTTTCTTATTGCCAGAACATCATTCCTGGTGTGCCATTATGATATTTATATTTTTTCATCTAATTGTCTTCAGATATTTTTCTTTTGGTTTAATTTTTAT
This sequence comes from Mactra quadrangularis, assembly GCA_025267735.1. Lineage (NCBI taxonomy): Eukaryota > Metazoa > Mollusca > Bivalvia > Venerida > Mactridae > Mactra > Mactra quadrangularis. The sequence goes on from CM046303.1 coordinate 28,919,038, forward strand.
GATTGGGTTTTTTTAGTTAGAAGTATATCAAAAATTGAGAATATATAACTTATTTAACAATCCTGGCTAAACTCTGTTTTCCAGAACTCTATAATCATACATTATACATGTCCAGGGCAGTGCTTACTTTTGTGAAGCTTGTTCATGAAATAATTTCTACAGCCATTCTCCCTTTTACCACTGATTCTAAATCATGTAGAACAGTCGTCAGTCACTGATGGAAATTACATGTATGCACACAGTAACTGGTTAACAGCTTGATCAAGAGATTTAGCCTTTCTTGGACAAGTGAGTAGGTTGACTGACCACCCTTATAAACCCTATACAATGTTTTGCTTCAGCATCATCCCCCCCTCCAAAAAAACGACAAGTAGTTCACCAAACTCCTTACAGTGCTTACGTCACGCTTTGCTACTTTAATCACTGCCAACACGTAAATCACGTGACGCTAGTAATACCATCTATTTATAGAATACCCAAACGTCTCACAGTGCTTACGTCACGTCACGTTTTGTTATGTTTACAAATTATTAATTAAAACTATTCTTTATCTTTATTTTATGTACTTTAAACATCATAATTTACTACAAGGAGACTCAATTTGTAGAAAATATTGAATTGTAACAGAAAAAATAAAAAAATATTCGGCTCTCTGAGGGACGAATTTACTTGTGGTGGCAGTGGTTATTGCTTTAATAAAGGGAAATAACCGTTGCGGGAAGTTTGGTAGTTCACAACCATTGTTCTATGCCATCATTAGCCTATAGTTTCAGTATTTGACGGACTTCATGTGATATTGAATAGTCGAATTGTGTTTTCTAATTTTTCTAAATGTAGTCGAAATAATTACTAGCTCTAAAAAATTTTAACAATCTTATTTCTGCTTGGTCATCTTTTTTAATAAAATGTGAGAAGACGCGTGTCAACTCATTCATGGAACAAATGTCAGCGATTTTGAATTATGAAAACAATTTGTGTGTACTCATAATTGTACGATAATCTTTTCAAATGTCAAAGTATGCATTCCATACTCACAAATGTTGAGTTATAACCATATTTGTTTGTATAATACAAAGTAATTAATTTTTACCAGTTTTTTTGTTGCTCAATTAAACACAAATTATGTGACACTGTCAATAATATTATTATATTATATAATTATTATATAGAACACATTCAGTGAACTCTTATTTTCATCTATTCAGAAAATAAACAACATATTTATTTGCACTGGTTTTTTTTTAATTTTAAGAATTTACTACAAGGAATGTGCATGTATGCATGTGTCCTCATTAAATAAAGAAATGAAATACTCAGTGTAGTGATCAACTATTTTGATTGGTTTAAAAGTATTCAAACTAGTGATAAATCATTTCACTCCCTCTAACAATATACAATTATTCCATGTGTGATGTGGGAATAGTTAAACTGTTGACCCGAGTTGGAGGGAATAATGTTAGAAACAATTCAGAACACTATCCCTGACACCAAGGAACAACTGTTTGGTTGTTCTCAAATCATAGATGGAATAACTGTTTAACCCTTTACTTTTAATTGCCCAATGACGCATTTTGACGTGTCTAGACCCCGCTCTCCAAAAAGGCCACCACAGCCTTGAAAATGGTGCTTTTTAGCTAGATTTAGTGAATTTCACTAAAGAATAGTTGTCCCCAACAAATGAGGTTTTTTTTTCGCGGGCCTCCCCCATCAAAAGATGTCTCAGGGGTCTTCGAAAATGGTGGATGTGCCCCCCCTTTGTAGCTGGGGTTCAGCACCCCTCATCGCCAGAAAAAATCGGTGTCATTGAGAGCAGAGAAATGGTGCCAAATGCTGATAAGAAAACTGGGATGTTTTCAGACTCTGAAAAGACCTGACACTTTAGACCTCAATTTTGGAAAATATTACTGTTTGATTAAAATGTGGGGTGGAAAAGGAGCGAAAATTGCAATTTTTTTGCATGGTAACTGGGATTGGGGCTCAACTTGGTTTTTCTGAAAGACATTCACCCAGGGAATAACTGGGCCAAGTTGCATATCTGTATGATCATTAGTAATCAAATTAGAGCATCTTGCAATAGCCCTAGCGCAATGGTGAAAAATGGCTACTTTTCACTCATGTCGCAACCAGTGAAGGGTTAATTACCTGATTAATTATGGTTTTAACATATTATTTGTGGCACAAAGTGTAACAGAGGCTTTTGACCGCCTGTAACTACCCATAGTAAAATCAGAATGAATTTATAAGTTTTTATAGGTTTATATTTTCAAAATTTTGGTTTATTATCCGACAAATCTTTCTTACACTTTTGAGAGATTATCTCTTTAAAATTTACAATTTTTCACAGGAGGGGCTGTTATAAAAATCTAAAAAATACTCTGAATTTACTTTTCAAAGTTTGTTTGTTTCTCTTGTTGGGTTTAACGCCTTAGCAACACATTAGGTCATATAACAATGGTCAGTCAACCTACTCACTCCTCCTGGAAAGGCTAAATCTCTAGATTTAGCTGTTAACCAACTAAGCGCATACTTTTGTCAGTGACTGACAACTGCCCTTTATAATTAAAAGTCATTGGTAGGAGGGATAATGGCCGTAGAAAATTTTTTATGACCAAGCTCCCCAAAAGTATGCCCGCCTGGGAATTGAACCAATGACCCCTCGATCAGTAGACTTGCGTGCTACCAACTGAGCTAGCCGGGCGGCTTTCACTTTTCAAAATGCATCTCCATTTTGTCATTATTATATCTGATATATGAATCTTTACTAATGCAGACAGTAACAATTTAACACTTGCTAGTTAAGATATCTGTGCATATTTTTTATAATTATTTATTCCATTATGAATCAAGTAAATCTTAATTTATAAACCGTTCATTTTAAACTTTTATATCAAAATAAATTAGAAGCACGTTATGATATTATGCTTTAATTAGGTACAAAAATTACTTAATAAAATTATGTGCTAGTGTAAGTTAATTGCTTGCAGATGTTAGTGATGTATTCACACCTGTGACGATGATAAATCGCCAAATTCAACCGTCAACAGTTTACATGAGTTATGTCCCTTGGTAATGTAAAATGTCATTGATGCATTTTATATTTATAATCCACAGATTAACATTTTAACTGTTGTTGAAACGTGTAATGTAATATCAATTTTTTTAGTTTTCAATGCGTTGTAATTTTGTGATTGATTTTCTGAAATACAAAGGGAAAATCTGAGGGAAATAAATTAGTTATTTTTTATGACATCATATAAAAGGTGTGACACTTAAACTAGTTTTGTGTGATGAGAAGTTGATTGTTGTTTATGATCAGAAATGACGTCAACATCAAAACTGATCTGAATCTTATTTTCTGATTGATATCAGGTAGATCTCAAATTAGCAGAAAAACAGGACTCTGAACAGTGAACCCTGTCCTTTTTTTCTTTACTCCTTGTACTTTCCACTACTCCCTATGCAGAAATACGAGTTTTATTAAAACATCAACCCTCTGATGTGCCCTGCCCCTTTCTTTGCCTACCAGCCCTTTTCTTGGTTCAATAGCTAAACACAGGGCTTGAATTCAAACTTGCATACTTGCAAAATGTGAGTGGATTTTGAAAATTGCTAGTAACTTTTATTTCAACTCACAAATTTTCTGGAGTTGAAATTGTTGCAAAAAATATTACTGTCTAAACTAATGAGACTCAATTCAGCAAAGAAACGACCAGATAGATCAATAGTATAATTTAAAGATTAACAGTAAAAACATGTTTGATATTCTTTGTCTAACCCACAATAACTCTATTGCATTAACTTTTATTGACTTGTTTTGGGGTATTAAACTCTACTTGACAAGCATTTATTTTATATTTTGCTAAACAGATTTTAGTATTTAGGTCACATTCTTCAATAATTCATCGTTTTTTGTACCCTTACATTTTTATCATCATTTTTTATTCATATTTTACCACATTCAAGTGTCAACATTTTTAACACTTTAATTATTTAATTTACTGAACATCTTAATTGATGCGGGAAATTACTATACTTTTTCCCTCACTTTATTTGTCCCATACAAAGTACATCATCTTAGTACTGGTAGCTACCTTCCTCCTAGATGCTGAATTTCATTTATTGTCAACAGAATAACGCTCATTAATGATTGGTGCAAAAAAGTGATAAATTTACCTAAGACTTAAAGCAGATATAATCTTTTTCCGTCAAGCGTGTTAAAAAATCTGTACCAACGATTTTCTTTATTGTATAATGGCTTGGTATAATGTGTTTTGAGGGAAGAATATTAAGACATAAATTTCTCAATGATTTTATCGGCCATCTTGTATTTAAATCATTGAGATTTTAATCTTGGACTAAAAAGCAACATTTCATTACAAATAAGGAGATAATCTCAAATTGCTGGTTAAATTAACACATTATTGCTATCTTCACATCTTGTTGAAGTCTTTTCATCTTTTTTATGTAAAGAAATAGAAAACAAGATGTTGACGTCGAGGTACATTTTCAGGTCGTCCACGTAAACACTTTGAATATAAACATAGCCAGTTTCATTACTGTGCACCAATATTTAGGGGTGAATTATTTTTTAAATTTTATAGCTTAATTAGTTTACACTTATTTTATAAACATATCAAAATTTACAATGTGCATACACACTGTTTGAAATAAATGTTACATATAAAAAGGGTCTGTTTAAATCAGTAAAATGCTGTTTCGTGCATTACCTTGTTCACCTATTTTGTGGGCAAGCCCATCGTTTAAAGTATAAAAACATGCATGACGTAGAATACAATCTGTATATTGAGCCTGTTTGGTATGAAAACATTGATGGTTAGATACTTTAGATTTGTGAGATGTGTTCACGAGTTTATGTCTGTGGACACATTATATCCCATTAAAGCACACCCCCCTCACTTTTTCACTTTTGCTTTCATGGAAACTTGGTATATGGAGAAGTTTAAGAGTATGTGAGTATTGGTTCTAAACTAAGCTAGGTTAGGTGAGGTAACCTCTGTATAATGACCATGATGTATGTTGACATGACCATATAACCGTTGAAACCCAATTAAATATTTACAAGAAAAGGAATATTATCCTTTTTGTGACTGGGCAACCTTCCTCATTCCATTTAAACATTAATTCTGATTAAATATAAACCCTTACCATAAAAGGCCCCTAAGTGGATACATTAAGCCATCTTCTCAGACCTCTAGGGGCCACAAAGCCCTCTCCAAAGTAATGTGGGATTTCATTAGGGAACATCTTGTCTAGCTGTAAGGGTTAGACTGGAGACATGGTTGTGTTCAGGACCGTGTGGTTGATTTACTATTTTACTTTCTCTTTCTAAGATTTATGGACATTCATAATACTGTCTCTTCTAAATTTATGATTAAAATATTTTTGAGGACTTTATTTAAATATTGTAATAAAAAATGTTTTATTAGGTCTGCGGTACACCCTGTACCCATATAGCCTTAATGATGTTCTATTGCATGTTTAACTGATTGATTGCGTTTATCAGAACAATTATGATAGAAATTTTATATTATTTGGTATATAGGTCTATATACCAGTAGCCTATTCAATTACCCGAAACGTTCCTTAACGAATTATTTGGAACTGCTCGGCCATTCGCTGCGAATAACCTCAGACATATTTAGACCCTATTTTGAAACTACCGGTGTTGAAGTAAACAAATATACAATAGTTTAGGCAATGAGTGATGTTTCGTTTTTAGTCCATAAATTCACTCATTGCCTTTTACAATAGTATATTTGTTTATTAGATTAGATTATTCACAGCGAATGGTCGAGGAGTTCCGAATGTATCGTTACGGAACATTTAGGGTAATTAAACAGGCTACAGTCATTGACTTATATTTTCTCAAGCAGTCACTTGTCTATATGAAATCAATAACTTTGAATAGCTTGAATCATTTTTCACTAGTCCCAGTTACGGTAAGGGCAAAGATTGATGTACATGCCGACTGTCTTAACTGTGGTCTGATGTAACTGAAAGAACATAATATAATTAGGAACTTGCCTAATATTGTGTAATGTCATTTAAAGACATCATTATTTGCACTGACAATTTGCAGGTTAGGGATAAACTCATTCTTGGAACAAAATCTCTTTTTTGTCTAAAAAACAGTTCATCATTACTTGAGTACATAGTAGAGGCTATTTTAGATACAAGTGTTAGCCTTTAGTGTTGCCATACTGCAATTGTAGCTATAGCACGTTCGCTGTGTTCATCCACCATTTTAGGTTTGTACCGTTGGTTATGACTGGTAGCAATATGCTTCCATATTATCATTTATTACCAATATTCTCAAAGTCCATTCAGAATTAATTGGCAACCAATGATTTGTTTGATAACATTTTACGGTAACCTTTGGTAATTCTACTTGGTACCAGGTGGGAGAATCTTGAACGCACCCAGTATTTAAAACTCGTGTCCATTCAGAATTTGTCACTTTAAAGAATCTTTTTACTGTAGGGTCAAATGTTGGTATAGTGGTTAATAATAAAAATAGTCTAGTACGTAAAATAGTCTAAAACTTTGTTCAAATTGATTCTTAAATCTAATATCTATTGAATTCTGAACAGTGAACAGCATGATTCAGCCATTTTGGGAATTTTAAGAGTTTAGTCTATAATAGCTAAGGAACATGTGTGTTTTCATGTCAATAGACAGCTATTGTATTCTTCAAGGCATTGTCCATAATTAATGTCTTTTGGCTGATGTTCTTTTATATCTAACTCTGTAATAAACCAATGTACCTTTAAATTGTACTAAATTATCATTCGTAGCGATTATGACATTCGTTATCAAAATTTTGTAATTTACAAGACCACCATGAATTATATACATATAATTTAAAAGTCTTCTGTCAAACAGGTAAATTTTTGTTCCAGTGTAGAAAACTACCGAGTGATCTTTGTAAATATATAATTTAGCGTAAAAAACCCTTAAAACCCGCCTTTTTTCTATGATGAAACGTACCCCATGGAAGTTATAATTTGTCTGATTGATACCACACCAATTTTTCAAACAAAATTTGATGATATCTATTGAGACCTTTTTTTACTATGTAATTTATATAACAAATTGCATATTGTCATTATATGTTGTGTAATTTACGTACACTGCCCCGTGTATTTGTTTATAATTATTGATCTTGGTGCAGAGATTTTTTTCATGTTTATTTGCACCCAAAATTCAATACATCTTATTATCAGAAATTGCTACTTTACTGAAAATCATATTTTTAAACAGTTACACCCCGCTAATGTGAAAGTTATTTTCATGATCAACGATTTACGCTAATGAAAAACTTCTGCTCAAGAATTCGTCAAACAAGGATTGTAGTCTGATATAAAGCTAATATAAAACTATTTAAAGAAATGGACCAAAGTTTAATTGAGAAGTTAAATGGTATATTGATGTCCTTAGATCACTAGCGATTGAACTATAACATGTTAACGTCATGTAAATACCCTGTCACACTGCCATATTTAAATATTAGGCTATTATACAATGTGCATCAACAGTCACAATGTCTTATCCTTCTTGCCCAAAGCCTATGACATGGGCTAGTGAAAACTACTGATTTTATTTTTAGTTTTATTGAGGCTATCCTAATGAGATGCTTTTCTGCATTTTCATTGGTATAACACTTCTTTGTAATGAATTTTTTATATCTTTGAAACTTGAAAGAGGTTTCAGCTGAAACTTTACTCATGTGTACAGTTTACCATATTCTTTGTGCTGCCATCTAGGTCATTTAGATGCATACTCATAAAATAATACTTTTTTAAATTATATGACTTAATTAATGAGCTAAAGATGTATACCCTTTAAGTGACCTGTATATTTTGTGTTGGTTTGCTTTAATGCTATAGCTACAAAATAGGTCATATCATAGTAGTCAGTCTACCAACTCACCATGGCTAGGATAAATCTTTGGAATTAGTTAACTTATTAATCAGTAACTAGGCGTATACTTCCATCAGTGACTGACAACTGATCTAGATGATTTCAAAATCAACAACAACTGTAATGGACAAAAAATATTTATTTACCTGTCTTATTTCTACTGAGTTTAACACTGTGTCAACACTATTTAGGTCATTTTATGGAGTCCAGCACACCTAACCTAGCTTTCCTGCACCCTTGTCTATAACCAGTACTCAACCTACCCTTCCACAAGGCTGAAAACTTCTCCTTTTACCTTTATTAATGGAGGAAAATTGACATTATTGTCAAATTTTCAGGGAAGAGTAGAACCTCCCCAGGTGGGATGCGAACCCATACCCCCTTCGGGACATGAGATTCGGAATCTCGGCACGCTACCAACTGCTTTATTGATCCCGGTTAAAAAGGATTGTAACCAGGTCTTAAATGATTCAGTCAGTATACTAGTATAGTAAATAACCTGAGAAATAAGCCAACTGTCTGTATAAAGGAGTATTATAGATCATGACAAGGGTAAACTTGTGTCATTTTGTGTATTAGAGAATATTTGCTGTATCATCTTGTTGATCTATGTTATTTATTAACTCTTACTTTTGATAGCTTCAAGATTTACATCTCTATTATTGTTACTTTTTTCATAAATTTGAATTTAGCAGTAAAAGCAGGAACAGCAGTAAGATCAATCTCTGTAGTTTTCATCTTACTGCTGGCAGTACAATTGTTTCATTGATCTTACTGCTGTTATTGCTAACTTTACATCCAATCTTTCTTCTGCCTTTCATATAGTACGATTTTATTGCTGTACAATGTCATGTTTATTGCAAACCATTCACTCCTGGATTTACTATACTCGGCTATTTTTGCATCATCAACATCAGCTCACTTTTATATCTCAAGGTCCTCTAATTATTTTGACCTCTCAGGTAGGGTCACAGGAAGCATTTTTAGATAGAGGGGGGTGCTAAAATTCTTGTGGGGACAGATTTGTCCAACAATTATCAGACTCAAATAATGGTTACACCAGTAGTTTATCTAAGTATGACTTAAATCATATTATAGATGAATTATTATAGTTAAAAGTTAAGGAATATCTACACTCAACACATAAAAATGTATAAATAATTTGAAAGTTTTATATTAAAATGGTTAGAATTCATGTACTACACAATCTGATTAAAACCCGATCTAAAATTCTCCACTCACCTACTCGCTTAATTTAGATCTGGCCTTTCTCAAACGAGGGTCACGTTCAAGTGATCCTTTAATTCTCATCATGATATTAATGACGAAATTGTTATGATACATAACTTGTTAACATCATCTACGTCACGCAATTTGAAATGAGCCGTCCAATTGCAGACTGTGCATAAAAGGGCTGTTAAATTAGTTTGCAAACCTTGGTCTAAAAATAGAAATTACGAAATAAAAATATTTTATAAATAGTGTTTCATCTAGATGAAAGCTAGGCATTGATTGGTCAACACACAGTTCATCTCGATGTGACCTTCCACGGAGACAGTAGAGATCCTGTACGATAGCGGTCTACAGGATATCTGTTTAAGGAGATTGTGTACTACAGCACAACCTTTCTTGAACAACTCTCACTTGGAGGGACTAGAATGAGTTGCTGCTCAGAGGTTGTTGCTCTGCAGAGGTTAAATTTAATTAAAATTACACCTAAGGGAAATATCACAAGCTGTTGCAGAGGATTTGTTATGTAGAGGACCGCTCTGCAGAGGTTATACTGTATTAAACTAAAATTATTCTTTTTTTACTTTATTTCAGTCTCACAATACAAGAAGAGTTAAGCTGTTAAAGAACCACATGTCACAGAAGAAGATGACTGAGGAAGCCAAACAGAAAATATGGGAAGCTAGATTCAAGAAACGTGCAAGTGAAAAAGCTAAATTGGAACACGAAGACTCCTTGAAATTCTTCCAGGTAAATTATGTACCATGTTACTTTTTCGTTGGGGCTCTTCAGTATTGAAGGTGGACTTGGTGTGGGTTGATGCCTAGTAAAGGCACAGTTACAGCCCTTATTAAATGATCACTTCAAGTCCATGCATAGTTTATTCAAGTTTATGAACAGTTTATGAGGTGTTCATTAACATAATTGGCACAAATTCATCAAAAATTCATTAGAATTTTAGTTAATAAACTGTCTCTAATTCTTAAACAATTGATGAACCAATGACTTATGAATAATTTAAATTCATGAGCTTATAAATAATCAGACTGTTCTTTAAGTTCATGAAATATTCATGAACAGGTTTTAAGAACTGTTCATGAACCTCAGCTCATGAACTTTGATATAGAGTTGTTTAAATACTGTTCATAAACTGTTTATAATTGCTTCAATTGTTCATGAGTTAATGAACATCAATTTGCAGGGGTTGCATTTTATTGTCTTGTTAGTTTCATGCTGATGCATTGTTACTTGGTTAGCAGCAATCACCACTGGTCACTGGGCTAATGGTATCTGCATAAATCTGATTAAAACCCGATCTAAAATTTTACCGCTCGCATACTCGCTAATTTAGATCTGGCCTTTTCCAAACGAAAGTCACATTTAGGTGACCTTTTCTCATCATAATATTCATGACAAAATTGTTATGATACGTAACTTGTTTACATCGTCTACGTCACGCAATTTGAAACGAGCCACCCAATCGCAGACTGTGAATAATACCGCTGTTAAATTTGCATGCAAACCTTGGTCTAAAAATAGAAATTACAAAATCAAAATGTGATTAATAGTGTTTTCGTCTAGATGAAAGCTATGCATTGATTGGTCAACACAAAGTTCATCTCGACGTGACCTTGCATTGACTAAGTAGGGATCCAGTACGACAACGCGAGTAGAACAGGATCTCTGTTTACGGAGATTGTATCTGCATGTATTCAATCTCTCCTATACATTCTTTACTCCAATAATGTGGGGCTGATTCTTCAGCACAACAGATTTATACTACCTCCTATATACCTCCTAACTACCCATTTACACTAAGGTGAAGATAAGTAATTGCAGGTAAATTTCTGGCTAAATGAAATCAGCACTGCCCCAGGTGGTGGGGGGGGGGGTAAATCTAGATACTTAAGTACTTAAAAATCACAATTAAATTTCAATTTTGCATTATATGAACAAAAAATATTGTTATGCTAGAAATACTTGTGTCTTGTTTACTATATAAACTCAACTATGTGAAAGCTTTGTTAACACTGACCTCCCTGGGATTTTATAAAAAAACTATAATTCTTTGATAAATAAACATGTTAATGAATTTGTAATTAATCTATTTACTCGACAAGTTTCTACTATTATCACTCTATATAATTGACAGTGTTTCCTTCGTCATAATAATCAGCTATCTTTACTGACACAAATTTTATGTGGATAAAAAATAATTTGTTTACGATAAAATTCTGCTTTTCATTGAAAGATTGTAAATTTTCATCTTGTCTCCACCAGCTATTTACCATACTAGGACCTAAAATTGTTTTAATTCAACTTTCTTTTGATGTATTATGCACAATTTGTTGTATGTCTGTCAGTTTTTTTATGAAGCAAACTTACCACATACCGTCATACTACTAGGTTTTTTTTGTTATCTAAACTCGATTGTATCTCAAAATGTTATGGATTTAAATTGCACATTTTTGTGAAATCATTTTGTGATTTACTATTAAGAGTTGTACAGTTATACAAATCGCGGGCTTTAATAGCGTTAAACAGTTGTAACACACTCTTTTTTTAATTGAGTTACAACCGTTTTGTGCTAAGCCCACAAATTGTACCATCAAAATGTAATGATGTACGGCTTTATATATCCAATCATGTTTAATACTGACCTACATGCACTAAGACATAGGCGGATTTAGCGGGGGGGTGTCAGGGGGGTCCGGACCCCCCCCCCTAGAATTTCCAAAATGTACCTGTCTATTAGTGTATTTCTTGACTGTAAGTTATTTTTAAGTAGCACGAAGCAATTTTTCTCAGTGCTTAACATAGATTTTAAATGGTTATTTAGTTTGTATTATAAATATGTTGCATTACTCTGCAAAATGTGTATAATGTGGTAGTGGTGCCAAAGTTTGGACCTCCCCCTAGCCAAAGTTCGGACCCAAAGTTAGGTCCATTCTGCTATGAGAACTAATTAATTTGATGGTCCTTAAAGTGGAACTTTACTGTACATTGATTGTCAGCTGCAGATTAAACAGAAACACATCAATATTATTACTCTTTATTTTATAAAACTGTGGTGGGCTGTGATGCAATTGTTAAAACCCACAACATAGAATTCCAGCTGACTGGTTTTTTATAAGTACCATTTAACTTGCCCAATTTTTTTTCGCAAAGGAACAGACAGCTCTATGCTTTCAGGATGAAGGTGAACTTTTATCAAACTTTAGTTAAAAAGTGTGACTGGCTTAGTCTGGCAGCAAGAACCCCAGCCTGCAGGCCGGCTATAACCACCACAGGTGACCGACCCAAATTTTCAGTATATATAGATATATACTATAATAAGGAAAATTTGGGTCTGTCACCTGTGATAACCACTACATGACAGGCCTCAGCTTAAATCTGGTTTTATTTTTGCAAATCATATAAAATATAGTTCGTTTTTTCTCAACTGTCAAAGCATGAATAATTACAGGATAAATGCGTTTGTTAAAATTATAGTCGTAATACAACCATGAGTTTCCAAAAGTTGGTATTATGGTCGAGTAAAGCTGCTTATGCCGTAAGATATGTTTTAGTCAAGATAATTTTGATAACAATCAGGCCACCAGTAGAAAAAACAATGCATTCAGTAACCGTGAAATTATTCAAGCTTTGACAGTTGAGAAAAAACGGACAATACACTCATGTAAAACACTGTAAATACAAGAAAAAACACGCTAATGATGAAATTGTCATAATAAATTATTCAGGTCACATCTCCAAACTAGGTCACAAAAATAACATAAAACATTAAAAGCAATAAATAATAATTAAATACTGTATGTTAATTTTTGTTGTTGTTAATTGAAGTCTTTTTGTTAAAAAGAAACAATAAAAAACATATTTATCAAAATCTTGGCTATGTTAAGTATTGAGGTCTTATAGAAATACACATTGATCTTAAATTGTAGCGTCGTATGTCACAATTTTATTTCTATTTAGATAAATGTTGCCAAGTGTGGACTATTATTAATGATGATGAACTATGTACAAATATTTTAAAATATGAACACTTCATCAAACATCTTAGATCAAGAATTAGAGTTTTTTAAAAGTCTGAATGAGATTGATAACTATAATTGGTTCAGTTGTTTGTTTGTTTTTGTTGGGTTTAACGCCATAGCAACACATTGTATAGGTCATATAATAGCGATCAGTCAACCTACTCACTCTTCCTGGAAAGACTAAATCTCTGGATTTAGCTGTTAACCAACTACTAAGCACATACTTTCGTCAGTGACTGACAACTGCCATACATAATTAAAAACCATTGGTAGGAGAGAGAATGGCCGTAGAAATAATTTCATGAACAAGCTCCACAAAAGTATGCCCGCCTGGGAATCAAACCCATGACCCCTTGATCAGTAGACTTTATTGCATGCTACCAACTGAGCTAGCTTGGTGGCCTAATAAAGTTTTTAACAAAAAAAAATGGACAAGTATATTTTGGTTGAATTTATGATTGTGAATTAGTTATACATATTCTTATGTGGTACCAATTTTTAGCTAATTCATTTCCCTTTTTATTGGTATGAACGTTTTGTATTTTCAGCAATTTGTTTAATGTTAACTCCACTGAAAAGTAAAATTTGGGCAGTTCTTAACCTCTCTTTCTCTGCATAGGCGGATCAAGGGGGGTCAGGGGGGGGTCCGGACCCCCCCCCCCTAGAATTTCCAAAATGTACCTGTTCATATGTGTATTTATTGAACGTAAGGCATTTTTATGTAGCATGAAGCAAATTTTCTCGGTGCTTAACAATAATTTATTGGTTATGTGGTTTTTAATATCAATATATTGCATTATTCCGCAAAAAATGTATAATGTGGTTGTGGTTCGAAAGTTTGGACCCCCCTAGAAAAAGTTCGGACCCCCCTAGAAAAAGTTCAGACCCCCCCCCCCCCCAAGAAAAAAATCCTGGATCCACCCCTGCTCTGTAATAAGTAGGGCAGGTCTTAATCCTTGTAAGAATGTGTGTTTAGTACTTGGTTGATAAAAGCTTGGCCTGCACAGTAACAGATGGCAGGATGACTGACTGCTGCCATAAGTCTGAGAAATGTTGAAAAGTAACTTTATGCACTAACACATCACACCTGATTACAAAAAGCTGAAGAATTAAAATATGTTATATATAATATCAAATACATTTCAAATACATTTCAATTACAAAATATTTTTTGCTGTTGGGAATGTAGTTGAAGTAATGATTTTAACTATTAACATTGAATTACTTTTATCATACTATACCATACAGTACACTTAGTAAATAAAGAACATTCAATGAACACTGTAGAATCTGAATATTCACGCTGGGGGTTTCCTTTCTTTTATACAGTACAAAATATTTTTGTTAAGTCTAGGGTGTGGCAAAACGTTCATTATGTTCTTGGGGCAGAAGCATGGTGGTTTCATGAATGGCTGATGTTTACTTTTATTCTTGCTCTCTTAAATAGACAAATATTATTACAGTAGGGAAGTAAACAATTACATTCATAAAAGATGTGCATATCATCATTTTTTTCCTTTAGCAATACCAAAGTTGATAGTCACATGATCTACGACAACTAATAAAGTAAACATAAATTTGTTTTTTGCTAAAAAAATTTCACACAAATAATTGAATGACACCAAATTGTGCATAAAATAACTACTTCCCTTATTTCCCCTAAACAACTCCAACTGATCTTCTAAGTTTTGATTGTTAGCTGTGAATCCTCTGCACAAAGCTTTTACTTGTGCAAAAAAAATGGTACATATGGTACAATCCCTCATAATAATGTAATTTAAAATGTATGTTTGATGTCTATTGTAACTGGATAAAAATCCATGCTTGACTATAACAAAACAAAAAAATAGGTTTTAATATTTTCTTTTTTAAATATTACTTACCATCAATTGTGAAAGTAGGTCAAATCATTGCTAAATTGTGTCAAGGTCAAAGGTCACTTATGAGAAATTTGAATCAGAAAATATGACAATGTTATAAATATTTAAATGTTCCATCTTCTTTTTTATAGAAAATGGTAAACAAAGGAGAGGACCAAGAGCAGAATCTTTATAGCAAGGTTAGAAATGCTGAATATAGTCGTCAGAAACAAGAGCAGACAGTTCGTAGATTACAACAACAACTTAGTGAAGTACGTAGAAAAAACGCTACTTCCTTGACAAAAGAAATGGCGGATAGAAATCGACAGGAAATGGAACTGGAGCAACTTCTTTTGAGAGAAAAAGCCGAGCTTGACAAGGTAGGAAATGGTTTGTTTACACTCGAAACTAGTCATTATAGGAAACATTGTTTGTACTGTATGTATCAATGTATACACTTGTATCTTGTCATCAGTTTGTTTCCCTCAAGCAAACAAATCCTAGGACACGTTTTAAAACCCTCTTGATAGTTGTCTTTATAAAGTACTTTGATGATACGATGATTTTGTTAAATTCATTATTATGTTCATTTTATGTTTACTATTTTTACGATCTTTTAACATTTAACATTTGTAAGGGAGTGTTTTACATGAAAAACATGTATAACTGGGTCAAAATAATGTAGTACGGAAAGTTCGCTTATAAAGACCACCTTGGTTATGGCAATGACATGCAATTTTTAACAACTTGTAGGGCCTTTAGAAATGCTTAATTTCTAAAGAAATCAATTCCAAGGCTCATCATTAAAGGTTTTCCAATTGCCCCTGACAGCCATTATTTAGGTTCAAGCAACTTATTACTGCTATTAAAGATATAGTTGGGGCAAGTTAAAAATATAACTGGCTGTCCATTCGGGCAACCTTGGTTAAAATTTAGTATCGAACCATACCATTTCACTATTTTGACCCTTTTCTGATTGTTCTAACAGTGAAACCGAGCTTTAGTAAAGTATGCAACAGACCAGGAATCGAACAATAAACCCCTTGATCAGAAGACTAATGCTCTACCAACTGAGCTACATGTAGCTGGACAGTGTTCAACACATAGGTCATATGAGGGTATCTTTTGGGGAGGATTTCCTAGGAATAAGGACTGGTTAAAGGATCACTTTAAGACAATGAAGAAAATTTAAACATAGTAAAAATTCTTTGTGAACTAAGGCATAATGATTATGAGGAAAAATTTAAATGGTCAGAGCATAACTAGGCTAACTACATATAGATAATGGACAATATAGACTAGTTTTGTAATGACCCTTGTTTAAAATGTTGAATATGTCCCGGTTGAATAAAAGCCAAGACTGGTTACTTCAACGTACCTGTTCAGATTCAGAGATTCAAAAATGACTACATCATAGTGATAGTTTGGCAAGGTGATTTATGATTTATTGGGTCAATTTATCTTGTATGCATATTAATTTATATCTGAGTGGATTGTGTGTTAATTTATGACTTATGGCTTTTTTATGATATTTTATGTATAGGTATGTAATGAAAGGGAACTGTTTTTCAACCGATAGTTTCATGTTACAGATGACCTTTTAGGTGTAACCTAATTTAAAATGAAGATTAAAAACTTTAATTTATCATAAAAATTATGTGCTGATTACATTGGTACATTTATCATGTATTTGTCGTATTCGTTATAGTAATGCTATACTAATTTATTTTAGCTCAATTGTGAAACAAACTCTTACAATTTATATTAACCACTTTCAAGTCCGCTTCCTGGACCCCCAATACTGAGCTAGTATGATAAAGTTTCTTGCTCAAGGAAACAACAGGGAAGGTTTTAGATGGGATTTAATCCAACGTGGGGCTGGCTATCCAATGATTACCAGTCCAACTTCGTAACCACTCAGCCATCCCTGCACCTTACAGTAATGTTTATTAGTGTTTTGTTTAACAAAACTTGAATACAGTTCATCAATGAATTATTTTCTTGGTTAAGATTAAAAAATATTTGTGTTTAAATTTAATTGTGTGGGAAACTCAATCTCTTTGCTTGTGACTAATTAATTACCCCATCTTTAAATGTTAAAATAATGCATAATATTGTTTTAAATCATTTTTTGCTATTTAATTACGCATTGTAATTGTGTGTTGAATAACTGTTTTAGATAATTTATGGATGATTTTGTCTTTTATTTAATGAATGACATTTTCTGTCATAATGCTTGAGGCTTATTGCTGGTTTTATTTATCAATATTTGTTGCACAAATAACATATATTAAGTTAATTGTGCTATATGTACATTGACAATGTATGATAACTTTGAATGGAAAGTATAAAATAATGTCTACATTTATTTAGCACATTAAAGCTTGTTCTGCAATCATAATCAGAATTTCAATGTGGGTGATCCTGACACCAAATATTTTATTTTGAATCCCAATTTTAACTTGTTTATGCAGTTTTTGAGCGCTTTTTAACATATATTCAATATGAAAAGAGCGCTATACAAATGCGGTTTATAAAAATAATAATTTGAATGCAATTCCATGGTGGGTTTGACCCCCATCTGTCCTCTTCTGAAATTGAAATGCAAATCACATTGGGAGACCTGAGTTTCTGTATGGTAATAAAGATATGACAGTATTTATAAAATTTCAATTTCCTGTTTATTTTTTCCCTTTTTTTTAATTTCAAAAATCATGCAAGACCTTAATACTGTATTGGATATATCACTCAATGAAACCTGATTTTTTTTATTAAAAATGCAAAACCTTAAAAAAAGTTCATGTTGAAATTAGGCTCCATATCTACCGGGAATCAACATGTTGTGTAAATTATGTCTGAGAAAATGTTGACAGCAAAATATAATATTTACATACAATGTTCAAAACAAGATCATTACATTCAGCCATCCTGCAAGTAGTTCCGTGAACTCTAAGAGACTTGCAGAGTTCAGTTGATAATATTTTTAATCCATCATAAAGCACCCACATGTGAAATGTTTGTATACAAACAGAGTAAAATATTAGCGCTATATCTTTCATCTTAAACATCTGGCTTTCAAAATAGTTCTTCTCTGTTTTAAACAATATATTTATTGTAACTATTGCCTTTGGTGATATTTTGTTTACTAAACTTAGGGATTAGCATGTAGATTATGTATAATAAGATTTGAGATGTTAGGGAATGGCTTTATAAACAAGTTAGCTGTGTGGTATTTTAGTGCCAACTTCTGTTAGCTGTTCTGTGGAATTTTTGGTGCCAATCTTTGTGAGGTGTTCTGCGGTACCTAAAAAATTGATGCAGATAAATAGCTTTGACTGACCTTTTTAATGAAAATTTGAATCTCTAAGGCCACAACAAATTGATCATAATGTTCTATGGATTGGCTCGCACTTTAATTTTGACGGTTTTTACAAAAAATATATTTTTATTTCCTCGCTCGCTCATAAAAATTTGGTCAAACTGCTATATAAAGCAACTGAATTAAGATTTTTTTTTTCCTCGCTCGCCACCCCATTTTTTTCTAGAAAAATCTGTAGAACATATCATCAACTTGTTGTGGTCTAACTGTCCTATAAATAAAAATTGATCCAAAACCATTAATAAACATGATTTTCTGTTAGCAGTTCAGTGGAATTTTTGTGATGTTCTTTGGTATCTTTGATGCAGATACCCGGTAAATAGGTTTGACCTTTTTAATGAAAACTTGAATCTCTGTCTGTCGTAAAAATAAAAATTGATTCAAAACCAATTATAAACTAGATTTAGGTCTTCAGCGAACCCGTGTTCACATCTGATGAAAATCAAAATGTTTAAAAAGCAGCTTATAAAGTTTTGGAAGCCAGAACCAATATAAAACATTATTTTAAGGTCTTGGGTGGTACATGTAATACTATAACCATTTTGTAAGCTTTATTGTAGTTAGAAAGTAGTTGCAATAAAAGGGCTAAGTGATCGATAAAGTAAAGAATTTAGGAGTCAAGTGTAAGGTGTATTAAAATTAAAAAAAAATTATAACAAAAATAGTTTTTGCTCTTTGAAACATGAGATCCTTCAATCTTCAAAGAAATTAACTCAAATTTACTCACTGAATATTTTTATCCTGATATCTTAATAGTTGCCTACAATTACTTGTAATTAAAAGATATTATAACATTCAAACAGTTAAACAAGGTCTTATCGTGAATAGAAAGTCATATATTCAATATTACGTGAGCGTTAAAACTTTTTAAATGTTCACGATACACAATTTTAATGATTAAATCAACTTTGTTGACGTTTTATCTGATACATTTCAAACAATTCTTCACTTAACTGCGACACTTTCATATAATAATAAGTATGTGACTAAAATGATTATCTTTCGTACCATCAATGAGTAAAAAAAATATAAACGGCAAGGAGAATTTTTGAAAAAAAAAAAATATGTCTTAACTTATACATATAATTACAGACAGTTTTTTCAAGCCCATTATTTACTGATAATTTACAATAACACTAAGGGTCTTCAGTAAACTATAGTGAATCATAAATCATCTATGTGGAAATTCTGTTTGTAGTTAGGATGATTATACCTTCAAAAGTCATTCTTTTTAGTGTTAAGCCTTTAATCTTAACTTCAGTGTTGTATTTACTACCAAAATATCAAACAATATTTTGTGTGATTTATGTATTTTTGTTAAAGGTTCAATTAAGTACTACCTATCATTTACATTTATTGAATGATTTCACAAGATATTTGGTAAATTTCTTACTTTGGCTTTCTTTCTATATCTATAATATTTATGGTCAAATTTTAAGTTTTCGCTGTAAATCTAATGGACATTTTCATTAAAATGAACGGTGTCCAGGATATTTAAGTTGCTTTTTCCTTCTTTTGTGCTTAATTATATATAGTAGTAAAGACTTTATTCCTAGAGCAACACAGTTAGGCAGACCCCATTTTTCCTGTGAGTCTTTTAATAGACATTACAGTAGAAATATATCTTATCATGGTGTGTTACGCAATTTTCAACATTGTTTCATTCATATTGCCTCAGTCAGTTCAATCTGTACCATCATATGCATTACTAAACTATCTGAAGGAACCAAATATTTATCACAAAATATAAGAATTAAAATCATTATCATTCGGGTGCAATAATTGTTATTATCAATTGCTTTCGGCATGAAATAACCTTGTGTTAATGCACTGTAAAAACCCAAACAAACAAGAAGCAGTCAGTATTCCTAATCACTTTTTTAGAAAGACCAAGAAAAATTAGTGGAAAAATGTAGCTTTGTAGTTTTTTTCCACATTATACAATATTATGTGTTGCTATAAACTCTTAGAAATTTGTAATGTAAAGTAAAAAAATGAAAATTTTACAACAACAAAAATTCGTAACATAGTATAAAAATGGTAAAAAAGTAGCCATGTTAATTTGTCGAAAGTTTACTATTTTATCGGTTGTAATAAACAATTAGAAACTTTTATCATATACTTTCCAGTGGAATCATACCGTAATTTATCAGTGAAATAAAAATCACTATTTTCACTATTTTGAAACAATTGTTCTGTTTTGTTATTTTTCACTGTTTGGATCCATGCACCATAGATCTATTGACTACTTTTTTGTATTATAAAGGAAGAAATGAAAATGTTGACAAAACTTTGTAACTTTGTACACTTCAGACACATGCAGACAGAGAGGAAAGCTACTATACGTTACAAGTTCACCGTCATGCTCTCAAAACTGATCGTTATAATCTTGAAGAGCATGAACGTGAACATACACGCCTCCAACAGATAGCTGGGAGGCATGATACTGTAGATATGGTGGCTTAGAATTATAAAGTAATTATATAATATGTAAATACAACAAAATTGTTTGATCATTTCACACATTCTGTATGGCCATCACTATAATACTCTTCTTGTACTTCTCATATGGCAATGGGCTTTAAATATTGGTATTTTAATTTGTTTATAAAACTCTGGGGGATCTGTAAAAGTAGGTTCTGTTGCTTTACTTAGGACATAAATACTGACTATGAAATATGCCAAAGTTAGGATTCTTTCTATCACTTTAATTTACTTTGGTCATTTAATTGTAAAATTGTAAAGATTTTTTTGGTTTATTAACTTTATTTGTGTACATACATCGTAAAATCTGTCAGATTTTGGTTTCATTACTTTTGCAGTTTTTTTTTCATAGATTGACGCTATTATTATAGGGTCTTGGTTTGTTCTTAGTCAACTTCATTGAGAGAAATATGTTTATTGTGTTGTCTAGATCATACTAATATGCATGTTTGTTTTTATATTTTAACCTATATTTTACTGAATGTTTCTTCGTATTTGTCTGCAGTGGTAAAGAATGAAATTACACAAGGAAATATAAACTTTCTAATAACATGACAAAATCTGCTAGCACATTTCTTATATGGTCGTTTTTGTCTTTTTTGTCTTTTTATGTTATAAGCATGTTAGAATATTAATACCTAATGCTATTTTCACAATTTCTTATGCCAATAAAAACATTCATATTACAATTGTCGCGTACCAGCCATCATATTCTATTTCAATGTACATTGGCCAGTTTCCTTAACATATTGCTTTCTAGCACAGATGCCACTGTTACCTTCAATTTAACAGGGGCAGATCCAGGATTTTTTTTTGGGGGGGGGGGGGTTCAGAACTTTTCAAGGGGGGTCTGAACTTTTCCAGGGGTGTCCAAACCTCGAACCACAACCACATTATACGCATTTTGCAGAAAAAATGCAACATATTGATAATAAAAACTACATAACCTCTAAATATATGTATCCCCCTGACCCCCCCCCCTGCTGAATCTGCCCATGTTTAATATTACATACTTTGATACAATGTATTACTATTGGTATAAGAAGGGAACCAGTGGACAAAACCCTAGTTAGAGATATATTAAGGAAGCTGGCCATGAATGATTGCAAAATTTAATTACTAATAATAAATCACCAGGCCTAGTATGTAAATATTAATTTACTAGAGTTTAATGGATGATATTATATTTTTTTCAGAATCACTCAGAACGTGAAGAAAGTTATATGAAGTTACAGAAACATAGACATTCTTTGAAGATTGATAAATATAACTTACAAGAACATGAAAGAGAACATCTAAGACTACAGAGAATAGGAAATAGATCTGAGACAATGGTTGATGCTTATTGATAAACCTTCATTAACATACAGAGCTCTCCTACTCAATTACATGCTCAGAGATGTAGGTTTTTTGGGTGCAATATAACCTTTCTGTGTTGATGCGCCATAAAACCAAAACAAACAATATGTAGGTTTTCCTAATTCAAGATTCAGCTCCAAAATGAAGGGTTTTTTCAGAGGGGAATGAGTTACCAAGCCTAAGAGTTCTGGTTATAATCTATGAATTTTATTTATGGAATGGGATATCCAAGGCTAAATTTTCATGATCCCTGCTCTGTGAGTTGCTGGTAAAATTATGATTGATCCAGTCATATTTTAATTGTGTTATCTAAGCCTGATTGTACAGAGCAATAAGAAAACAGCTTACTTAAAAGCTGTACATATTATTTGAAGTCTCATTGGTAAAATAGTCTTTTGCTTGCCTTATATTACATCTCATCATTGCACATGGTAAGATGTCATTTTCTGAAGATTTGTTGCAAGAGTAAAGAAAGTAAAGTTAAGCTACAAAGACGTCCAGTGACCTTGGCTTTTGCAAAAGTTTACTATTTTTATGTTTTTAAGCCCCAAAATACTTAATTTGAAGAGTAAACTTCTCACCTATAAGGCCATTCTGATTTTAAGACCATTCATTCTGACAGTTTTAAATGTGAAACTACTGTGCTGTGTAAAAAGCACGGCTGATAAGAGAAGACAGTTATTCCAACCAACATAAAATTACTGGAAACAAACATTTTTACTTAAGACTTCTGCTGAGACTCACTGTTTGACATTCTTGGTGTGTAATTGAGTAGGAGCTGTGTGACTCAATGTAGTATCACCCATGTAACTTGTGAACTCTGAGATGTAAGGGTTTAAGGAACACAAAGAACTTTTTACTTATATTATTTGTTCTCTTCCAATTATTGTACATTGTATATATTTATTGTAGTTTTCTCAGGACACTGCAGGATTTATTTTTTAAGTTTATTTTGTTTTATACTGTCTCAGAATTTCTTGTGAAACTAGAGAAGGTCACAGAATTTATGATACATTGGTTTTATGCTTATATTTACATACAGTGCCTTCCAAAAGGTATGTGAGCAAAGTCTAAAATCAACATTAATTAGATTGAAATGCATTCAAATTATGTTTCATGAAACTTTAATTATTATACCCCGCTTCGAAGAAGAGGGGGGTATACTGTTTTACCCTTGTCCGTGCGTCCGTCTGTTACAAAATTTCCGTCGCAGTTTTCTCAGCAACTATAACATGCAGCAGCCTAATACTTTGCATATTGCTTCATCTCATAGTCCCATGTAGTGTAAAGCGATTTCATGCTCCTTGCTCATCTACTTCCTGTTTGTCGCATATTTTTAGATTTTTGCGGGGGTATCACTAGTGAGCATTAGCTCACAGATTTACTTGTTTGTCCTTATTTCAAGCCCGATTAAGTTGTTTTGAACAGATTTTATAATCATGTTATTTTCATATCTATGCTATGTACAAATTTATCAATACTTAAGTTATGTAATGTGAAAAAAACTAATATTTACACTGTATAAATATATACAAATACTTAAGATTTTAACGTCCCATTGACTGTTAAGTTGCATAACTTTAATATATAAATATTTATATTGTATTTTAGCTTGACGTATATGAGTGTACCATACTGGTTATGGTGAATCCCCCTGTGGGATATTACATTTTTCAATTTAGGGGCGTTCATTAGAATTTCTGATATACACCCAGTGGGGTATTACATATTCTGCAATTACTGGGTATTTAGTAGAATTGATGATAAATCACTTAAAATTCTGTAATTTATCTGAAGAATGCAAAAATAAGATGTTCTTCTTAAAGTGAGTCACTATGTGTGGGTTAGTAAATGGTCTTACTCTTTCGACAATATTTAAGATCATGTGAACATATGTATCTGCTCATATTGCATACTCGTACCCTGAGATTATCAAGATTCTCAATCTAAGTACCTAACCTGGTATCGAGATTCCTACTAGACTCTGGTTACGAGAATGCTCATATTGTGACAGTTGACAGTTATTTTACCTAGGGCTTTTAATTGTATAAATACAGTATTACTGTATTAAATTATGAAAAATCGTACATTCAGATTATAAGTCAATTTTTTGATGACTTAAACATTTTGTATGTTATAATATTTGTTAGACTAAGTTTTGGTTATTGTTCTGTTTATAAATTGAACCATGATATAGACAAAAACTTATTCAAGTAAATACTGAGTAGTAATTTTTGTTCTGATTTATAGAGAAAATTATGTTATTATCATGTGTTTACAAGTTATTTTACTGTCAGTATTGGATAATTTATGATGACCGTTTTTGTTCAGAAAATGTCACACATACAATTGTTTATTTTGTATTTGACTCGAAGACATATGGCTAAATATTATTTCCTTCCTTATTTCTTACTGTATTAAAGATATTTGTTCTCATTTGTTAATGACTTAAGGTTTGCAACTTAATCTGGTGAAAAAAAATCAACCTGCGTAGTCGCCAAATGCAGGAAGATCGTCACCTTGGAAACTTGCATTAACATTTGACAGGCCCAGGTGGTGATTGGCATTGGCCAAAAAAGCTTTTTACTTAATTAGTGTTTAGCAGGTTTGATATCTACTTAGAACAGCTAAGTTCTGCTTATTATTGTTGCATTGATAAACAGTTTTTTTCATGGTATGGTTAAGGCTCCTTGAAACATGTGCCAATTGTTTGTTATCACCATGCTTGTAAAAGATTAGTTACACCCAAAATGTATCTTTTTATTATTCAGATTTTTTAACGAAAAAATTCGGCTAATAGTTTGGCAAAACACGGGCGGGCGGTCCGGCGTCCAGTGCCGTTAACAATTGTGTTAAAGTTTTCAATTTAGCCTATATATCTGCCATTTATTGTCGGATCTTTATGAAACTTCATACAGTGATAACATACTATGTGATGAACAGAATTAGACAGTAACCACAACTCTACCTGGCTTTATTATGGATTATTTCCCTTTCTAATTTTTGCGTTAAAGATTTTAAATCCGGCTTTAATGTGGTTTTCACATTACATTTCTTGTTGTATATTTTTACAATGACAGCTCTAATTTCAGTATTTTGAAAGTGAGGCAGGGATCAGTATTACTTTTCCACTGATATATTTCAGTATTACACAAAATTATGTAATATAAATTGCATTAGATTTCTTTTTATATTTTCTATTCTTTTTCTCTTGTGATAAATTCATTTATACTGACTGTGATATTGCTTTTATCTTTTGATATTTCTATTTTTATTGTATTACAGTTGTAGTATTATTTTCTACCAGTATTTTTCTGTCTCCACCTTTTTTTATCTTTTTTTCTACACAGAGCTTACTCTAGTACTTTTAAGGAATCATTGTTGTTGTCTGTTACTATGATAAATTGAGTATTTGAGCATTTTTGAGAGCCTGGTTTTTTGTACATTTTAAATAAAAATTGTTTACAGGTTTCAAACAGACCGATTGAAAAACGTAATCGGTTTGATGGACTCGATTAAGTAAGAACATATTCTTCTGCTGTTCTTCAAATAAATCGAGTGCAAATCAAGCGTACCTTGCTGTGCTCGATCAAAAAAATTTTATCACTGCCTCAACCCCACATGATACCTGTAACCATGGATACGTTATACAGGGTCCTTGATGCGTAACCTGTGGACAATTAAGCAGGATATTACATCAGTAAACAGTGGGTTTTAGCAACTGATAGTTGTTTGATAATATTTTATCGATACGTTGTCTTGAAAATTATGGAAATTAATGGTTTGAGGTCAAAATTAGCGAATTTTTCCCGGACCGATTTTTTTTAAGGATTTTGAAATCTCAATCGGTCCAAACTGAAAAAATCGGTCCGAAAACCGAAAAACCGGCGATTTCCTGGTCCCTGTATCTGATACTGTATTAAATGAACTTTTGAAGTTATGTTTTTGTGACTAAGGAACTTGATCTTTACTAAAATGACAGAAGTAGATCTGAAGACAACCAAGTTCCACAATCAGTTGCCATTATGATGGTTGTGACTTAGTGTTTAACAACCGGTCCACCTTTTCACAAAAATTCTTACGAAAAAAGTTATCGTAAGTCAATTTCATAAATTTTGCCGTTCAAAGTCGGAAGGATAACAAACATAAGTATGATACGATATTCAAAAGATACAATATTCTACATAATTTAATAATATTTGTAAATTGAATGACAAAAGATTGACTGCATTATTAATTTTTCTTGGTTTTGACTTACGATGATTTTTACTGTAAATTTTTTGTGAAAAGTATCGCAGAGCTGAGTTTTCATAATTTTGAAAGGGATTTAAAACAAGCTTCTTCTAGCTTTTTTTTTTAATTTGAAAAAATTGGTGTTCCAATTATTTTGAACGCTCTGTTGTAAGCCTAATGAAACATTATTGTGATTGGCAGTTCTAAGACTTTTGTCAGAAAACCATCATCTTAAAATAGAAGTTTTTAAGATGTTGTCTCCAGATTAACCTGTGATGTGAATAAACAAATGTTTTATACAGATTACAAGTTGGGTATGTCCTGAGTTATTTTAGTTTAAATTATGTATCATATTGTATATACTAGTGCCTTTTTGTAAAGTTTTTATACACACACCAAGCATATTGTGATGTTTTTTGTATTCAGTTCAACTGCCTTATACATTTTGTATAATTGTCTGCACAATATTGCTTTTCTTGTTTATTGCTGACTACTTGTTGTTTTATCATAATTCAAATGTAGTTGTTATTGATCATATTATTTAAATCTTTGTTCATATATATCATGTTACATCATCATAGATTTCTCTCCTGAGAATTTTCATGAAGCTATTTTTTTCACTCTAAGTTAAAATTTATTCACAATAGTATTTTAGTGGCGTTTAGTCGCTTTCCTCAGCTGATAGATCACAAGACCGGAGAGAGGTCATGGTAATCCAAATTTTGCTCTGAGATGAAAAAAATTTACTTCCATGTTCTCATATTATTAAAAGATTGCTTTTTAATTTATATGTATATTACATGTATATGATTGAGCCAAAAAATACTGCTTATGTAAATGTGTATTTAGAATTGATATGAGTTATGTAATGTTTAACTGTATTTTTTTTAATCAGGAAAAATAAAATTCAATAAAACTCAGCCAAAACCGATATATATTCTGGGATTCAAAATGGATGCCCTATTTTGTATCTGAACTACTGTTTAAGCCATTCAAATCTATGAATGATGCTTTTAGAGTAAAACTTTTTTTAATTGTTACATTGTTTACTATATATTTAATACAATGAAACATCAACATACAGGTACTGTTAATAAATAAATGGGAAATAACAGCGAATGTTCCTTTCAAGTCCCCAGCACAACAACAACATAGCCACATGAGACAACAACAGCCACCTCAAAGTAACACTTCTATTGTGTTCTTCAAAGATTCATGGCCCACTATTTTAAAAAACAGTCTGCAGAAAGTTCAACTACTTATAAAATTTTAGTAGTTTATAGAGTACGGTTATGGAGATGTTTAATTGTATTTTATTGATGCTGCTGAATTGATGTCCAAACCAATGCCTTATATTGTATACTTGTTATTTACTGTGCATGATTATCTTTATTTCAAATTGTGATCTGTTAAACATTGTTTTGCCTTCATTAAATATGTTTTTATTAATAAATTTGTTGGTTGTTTTTTATGAGAAAATTAATTACATTTGATAGTCCAAGTTTCATGTTGATGTGCATACTTTGACTGTACAGCTATTACCCCTTATCATCAGGCTCATCTATCAACCTCTGTGGGTAGTCTTTTATTCCACTTACTTCAGCGAACATATTGGTAAAACAGAAGTATACCATGTTTGTAGGTACTTATTTACACATGGGTGAAGTGAGGCAATCCCAGGTTTATTTCCTGCTCAAAGAAATATGTAGTATGCTGTCCTGGTAGTGTTTGAACATGGGATCTATCATCAAGGTTTGCAATTGGGAGTGCAGATGCAAGTCTCCTTATGCATTCAAGACAAGGTGTAAAGATGAAAACTACGTCTTATGTGACATAACTCTGCTAAACGTCTATGTACCACAGAAAGTTATAATACCGAATTCTTAAAAACACAACTGACAAGTTGATAAATGTATGATTGAATCTAACACTTATATTAACGTATATGAAATGATTCAAATGGTATGACCAGTGTACAGCTCAACGGTTCTTTCCGACTTTCTTTCAACAACTCTACCCAATGCTTGGGCCCAAATGAACATATATCCATGCTAATACCATTTTTCACACTGTTGAGGAGGTAATTATTTGCACTATGGTCACATCCTTTATATAACGCATATATAATATATGGCTGAAAAGCATCGTGAAACTCATAAAATTGTGTTTATATGTAATAATCTACATTTGTAATTCTTACACTTAGAACTAGCTACTGTTTATTAAAAAACATATTTCTTGATGTGGACCAACAAGGCAATCATATCTCTCTATAGAGGAGGCACATAAAGTGATATCACTTATTGACTATAAGATGCAATTATGTTATTTCTTACCAATCTTTGCATGGCCTTTTCATGGGCGGATCCAGCGGGGGAGTCAGGGGGTCCGGACCCCCCCCCCCTAGAATTTGGAAAATGTACATGTCCATTAGTGTATTTCTTGCTTGTAAGTCATTTATAAGTAGTATGAAGCAATTTTTCTCGGTGCATAACATAAATTTAATGGTAGTGTAGTTTTTATTATCAAAATGTGTATGTGGTCGTGGTTCGAAAGTTTGGACCCCCTCCATAGAAAAGTTCGGACCCCCCCCCCCCCCGCCTAGAAAAAAATCCTGGATCCGCCCTTGCTTTTACATTAATTTCAATATCGTTAAAAACTTAAAACGATATAAAATTGCAACATTTATATCCATAATGTTCAGTAAATTTCTAGATTAGAAACATATTGAGCACGATCTAAACAAAGGGCAAATTCGGGACGAGACGCAGAGTAAAGAAAATCCATAAAATGTTTGAATATGAATGCATTTATATACTAGAAAGTAAGTAAACGGTAAAACATGCAAGATAAAGGGTTAAAATGAGTAGAAATAGTCAACAAGTCGCGAAAATATAAGTTACAAAAAAATAACATGCATGCGCAGTAATATCACCATTTTTAGACGAACATAACAATAACACTCATCAAGTATGTCAATTATAATTACACATTTCTTTTAAAGCCCCTAAATCAAACGTAACACTGTTTTTAGACTGGAAAGAAAATAGACATTTATCTATTTCAAACACCTCTGGTGAACAAGAATTTTTTAATAAATGCAATTATTGCTTGGATATGTTCATGTTATTTATTGTATTTCAAAGTGAAAGTAAAACGAAACCGAAAGTAGAATTTGGTTGTCAATACTTGAAACAATAGTTTTGGTCACAGTATGTTAAAGATGAAGGCTTATTACAGAGAAAACTTACTTTTTAATTACTTAATTAAGCTTTTAAACTAATTTGGACCAGGTTTTTAAACACCAGTGTGTAAATGAATATAGTTGGCTCTTATAAAAGTACCCTACTTTTTTAAGAATTGGACACTTTGTCAAACTCAAATTTAGAAAGCAGAATGGTCTGAACTGGTAATTGTGTCTTTAATGCATGTTTTATTTATGACAACTTCATGGTTGTAAAATAGTTTTAAAGTTTACTGTTAATGATTATGTCTTCATATAGTGGCTTTAAAATACTTACCCATTACGAAGACTTTGGAAAAAAGATCTGTCGTAAGAAATCTGCACTCAACGGTTGCGCGCCTTCGAAGTTCTAAGTTTCCGGATGGCCGGTGCTTACGTAAAATACACAGAAGTGTGCAAACCACAATTGAAATCGATAATTTCCGGTCCGATATAATGTAGTTAAGGTGTTATACACTGCCGGTAATCACGTGATTTTGTTATGATCAGCTGTACTATTAAATGGCGGCCAGACTCGTCACCTCAGGTAGGTTTTTCACATTTTTTAATTAGAAAACCACGGAATCTTGTTATTTCATTACGTGCAGAGTACCCCCCATTGCAAGCGATTTATGACAATACAAAAATGTTTTTCCTACGTCCATAAATAAAAAAGTTATTGAGCGAATTATTTTGAAATCTTACGTACTTGTTGTGATCGGCTGTACTATATATATCTGTTTTTGCCTTTTTGTACTGAATGAAGCCATTTGCCACAAGAATTTACCCACCAGGAAACTCAAAACATTATTCTATGATACTTGTGTCATCTTTTCTGTCAAAGGTCAGGGTGTAAATGTGAATTTTGATGGAAAACAAAAAATGATAAGCTGTACTATTTGATTTTCAATGATAAGCTGTACTATCAGATTCCTGAACCAACCGACAATGACGTTGAACGTATCTAACAACGTAAAAAGTCAAATTCTTGGTTATAATTTTCCATTATTTGGTATGGATAGATGAAAGTAAATCATAGTTTGAAGTTCGGTAAAATGTCACCGTAAAATTACGTCATTTTATGAATATGAACTTATAAAAACGTATTTAACGACTTTACTTACTGAAATACGCTCATAGATAATCATTATCTGATGACTTAAGTTTTGAATCAGAAGACGTTGTAATATAGTTACAAATTTACTGATTTGAGTTTAAGTGTGGATAAAGCTCGATGAGTTTAAACGAAAATTCGCCAGACTAATGTGATTTCGGGTCAATGTATTTACAGAAATACAATTGTGTTTCCAAAATACACTTTCTGAAGAGGTACATAGACCCTTCAACAAGTGGAATTTGTTTTGTACAATGTAGTTTTTGCAAACAGTATTGTCGGTCACACATGAATTTACTATTTATATTCACATCGAATAATTACGTACATTACGTCTGTACATGCAATTATTTTAAGAATATATTGGCGTATTAAGGGGGCAGTAAGTACTTCCGAATTTGGCTGTTTAAAATTCTTTTATTATACCAGTGTCTTCTAAGACGCACTGGGTTAAGCACACTGTTCCGCCTTTTGGCTACAATAGCACTTTATATCCGTTTGAAAAGATTTGTGTATAACATGATATTGCAGATGTTGTTTTCCATATACTTTTTTGTTTCTTTACCAGGAACCTCGAGTTTGACTCTATCGAACGTGTCCGTCGGATGGGAAGGAAAAATTAGAGACTGTTGCGAGATCTAAAACAGCACTTCAAAAAAGATCTTCGATCGTCCGTTGAGAAAAATCCTGAGGGAAAGAAGCCAAAATGCTCCCGTTCGATAAAATGTGGAGTAACATGAACACTAATAGATGTATTGTTTTAAGATTGAATTCCTTGACACCACATCACTTGAAACTTTCTAACTTGATATGTGGATACTCAGATAAATAGAACGGAACTGAAACAAACCGTGAAATACCGTGACATATACGATTTCATAATGTCTGAAATAAGTTCATCTGAGTAAACATTGTGGACATCAGTGACAGTGTTGTACTTACATGCAAGATATCAATTCTTTCTACTGAATTGTTTCCTGTACATGTAGATTCATGTCCAACTTTTAGGCCCATACATAATCCCAAGTCGATATCCGATTTTCAATAGAAAAGTATAGGGGGAAATTCTTTGAACGGTCATAACTCTTTTATTTTTAAAGATATCAATTTTGTGCAAATGATGCAAAAAAGTTTAAATTGTCTTCTTTCATTTGATTGTTTTTAATTTTTTGTAAAATTGTAAAGTTTTGGTCCCATTTAAGGTTTTATTTGATTACTCACGTTACTATAAACAAAGAAGGGAAATAAATACCCATACTGATATAAGTTGAGAAATAAAGTATTTCTGGTTCTTTGGTCAAATTTGTGCAAATGACATGAAAAAGTCGTATGTTTCTAGTTTTCGGAGCACTTTTTAACTTTAAAATAACTTATTAAAGTTTTGGTCCCATTTGAACTTTTTTCCAAAAGTTTTACATTTTTAAAGTATTTTTTTCTTAAATTTATAGTGTGCGCTATCGGATTTATGGACCCCTGGTGTGATTGTATAACACACTGCGCATAGCAAGGCACAGCGGGTACACTTTAATGACATGATTACCTTTCTGTCTCTGTTTTATTGATAACTATTTGTATATATATACATGTAGTTGTATCTGTCAAATGATTTTGTAATAAAAAAAATCTGAAATAATTATAATGAAAGTTTTAAGATTCTAGGCAGGTTAGAAAATACATAAATGTAATTTATCTATTCATTAATAGAATTATTGTTCGGGAAGATTTACTCGACTATACGTATTGAAAATAGTATAATAAACATATTACTTCATTCTTGCGGCATAAGAATAAATGATAGACATCAATTGTTTTAGTTTACCTCTACAATTATATTAATTAAAACGTTAATACATTGAAAACTTTGTATTTACTTGTTTACAAATAACTGTAGAACGTTTGTATCAAAAAGGTGAAATATTAAGATAAATAAATAATACAGTTATACAAATTAATGCATGGGCATTTTAGTCCAAGTAAAATAAAGCGGCTTAACGATAACGATGATGTTTGAATATTGTTTTAAAACTATTCATTTAAATTTAAAGCTTTTATAACAATAAATATAAATCATTATCTAAATTAACGGATGGGAAATTAATAAATTCAAATGGTAGATGAGTAATAATTATCATTTCTAACATAATTTTTTGTTTTATCTGACTGTATTGTATACAAAATGTCACCTTAAAAGTTGTGAAACATTTATCTGTTAATTTACACTTGTTGCACAATGGACAATATAAAACATTTGTCTACAACGGATTTAATTAATCCCCTGATATGACTTGAAATCGTGACCTATGATCCTTATCTTATCTCATCAATCACAACATGGGGTCACGGCTTGTAGATTATATCATCGCAAAACAGACGTATCTACGATCAGAGCTATATGGCTGTATCATAAAGCAAAAATCTTGATGGGTCTAAAAGTTGGGTATGTTATATAGCAGGTCTCAGAAACAATTGATAAGAAACTTGTTTAGCTTCAGATAAATAGATAAACAGATAAATTTGAAGTTCTGATCGCCATTGAAAATATGTTTAGAATTGGATATCAGAATCATTGTTTGTATAGATTTCAATTAAGTTTTCCAATTATGTGTAAATTATGTGTTTAATTTTTTTTGCTACATTTTCTCTCGAGATGATCAATGGAGACGAAAATTATGTAGTCATTATTGATTTAATGTAATGTTTTGGATGTGTTTGTGCATGTACGAATAAATTGATGAAACATTTTTCCAGAAACTTGTATGTCTTGATAGATTATATGCGTATATATATACACTGAACAAAAGTTCTAACCGATCACTTTTCAAATTTTGATCATTTTATGACGTCCATTGCTACATCGTCCAAAGTAGCGATCGTCGAAAAGACCCGATTAAAGTGTCATGCAACTTAAAATAGAAATGAAAACATTGAAAATAATAAAATTGTAGCATTTTTCTATTTTAACAATACTTTCTCGATATTTCCATAAAGATGTTCCCATAAACAGCTACTAATCTGTTTGATTGAGGCTCTAGCATTCAACATTCCATTGGCTACGCCACGAACCTTTTGTGCAATAATTGATGTTGTTTTTTTTTCACTTATAAAATTATCAAGGATTCATTCAAGTGAAAATTAATAATTACCACTCTCTACACGAACATTTCGTGCCAAAATGTGTAAATCACACCCTGTGTCCCGATCTAGTGCATCGGACCGTATCAATTTTTTTGCCACAAATCGGTAGAAAGTGGCACAAAAATCACCTCTGCAAAATTTAATAAGGATCCATTGGGACGTTATTAAATAATCAAAATTTGAAAAGTGACCGGTTAGAACTTTTGTTCAGTGTACATTTTGTACATATCAAACACATACATTAAACACATTCGTAAATAGTCACTTAGTTTTAAGCTACTGTTTGCCTAATTGATTTATTTAAATAAAGGCCAATTTTCAAAAGCTTATTACATTGCTTTAGACTCATCTATAGTGTCTTTTCATTTTTATAAAACAATAAGCCAAACATTATTTTAAAACTAAATGATCGATTATGAATTTGTTTATTATATGTAATGAAAGGATCCAAGAATATACTTACCAAGATAATCTTGTTTAAAAAGCCATTAACAACTATTCTTTCTAATCGAACCAATCATTGTCAGGGTGTACATTGAACGCCATTTATCGGTGCAGTTTAAATGAAACTAGATGTTACATTTCAGTTTCACATGCCTTGCAATGCAAGATGAGGGTTCAATTAAAGGCAGTAAACCTCTTTTTTGAACCATTGTGTATGTGAACAACGAATCACTGTGGGTGTGTGAATATTTCGGCGCTACTTTTTTGTAATTACAATGTATCAAGTATCAGAAAGTTGGACAAATACACTGAACAATAGTTCTAACCGATCACTTTTCAAATTTTGATTATTTTATAACGGACTGATGGATCCTTAATAAATTTTGCAGAGGTGATTTTTGTGTCATTTTCTACCGATTTATGGGGAAAATGAATTTCATACGGTCCAGTGCACTCGATTGGCACACAGGGTGTGGTTTACACATTTTGACTATAAAAGTTCGTGACAGAGAATGGTGAGTATTAAATTTCACTTTGCATGAATCCTTGTTTACTTTATAAGTGAAAAAACATTGAACATTGCACAAATGCCGATGCAGGATCGTGGCGTAGCCAATGGAATGTTGAATACCGGAGCCTCTATCAAACAGGTGAGTGGCTGTTCATGGAAACATCTTTAAAAAATATCGAAAAGTATTGTTAATATAGAAAAAATGCTATAATTTTATTACTCTTAATGTGTTCATCCCTATTTCAAGTTGCATGACACTTTAATCCGGTCTTTTCGACCATCGCGACTTTGGACGATGTTGCAAGGGACGGGAATCTTTTCTAACTGACGCCGAAGACCAAGAACAAAGGTTACAACTCGCCGACAGGATCGACATTCGTGCAATCTTTTATGTTTTTTCATTTATAAAGTTAACAAGGATTCATGCGAAGTGAGATTTATTTACTCACCATTCTGTACACGAACATTTCGTGACAAAATGAGTAAACCACACCAAGTGTGCCTATCGAGTGCATCGGATCGTATCAAATTATATTTTTCCCACAAATCGGTAGAAAATTACTCAAAAATCACCTCAGCAAAATTTAAAAAGGATACATTGGCCAGTTATGAAATAGTCAAAATTTGAAAAGTGATCGGTTAGAACTTTTGTTCAGTGGTATACTATAATTGCATGTCACTTATCATTTTAATGATATTCATTTTGTTAAGTTAGTGACACAATATCATTTCAGAAATGAATAAAACAACATAAATATGTTTCAAAAATAGTGTAATCATGTAAAACTTACCCCAGAATCAATGCCATTATACCATAATTGATTTTTTTTAAAAAGCAACAATATCACAAAAACTTACAAATCATTAAAATCTACAATCATTAATATGGATACTCTTGAGTATTGCAATGTCTACATTCAACAGAAAATTGGTAAATGCAACTTCATAATACGTCTTGTTACTGTTATATGAAAATGAGTGTTAAATGAAGTCAAATAACAATACGTGTCTTGAAAGCGTAACAAGAAGTAATAAAGTACCATTTAACTGCATTAATTCAATCTTTGTTTGATAAGGCCTTGTAGTCAAAACGTTAATACAGGACGAAAATATAGAGTATTGTTTTTACTTATTGTAAAAATAAACATGTTGCTTTTTGCATTTCAAATACACATCATCGACAAAACAACTAAGCCTCAATTGGAGGTAAACACAATGCCAATGAACACAGTGTGGCATTATGCTAAACTGTTGATCGGAAATAACTTGACAAATCGAATGTGAGAAAACTATTTTCGGAGCATATGCAAAAAATTGCACACGTTTCTGGACATAAGAAATAACCATATCAGGTAACTTGCAAAGTAAATTGTTCAAGTTACAGCATAGTTAGAGCTATTATGTTAATACGCTTTGAATGATTTCACAATTTGCATTATAATGTATCACCGAAGACGTGAATCAGACTATATAACCAATCAAATGGAGTAAAAAGAGAATTACAATTTTTACTAAGACTAGCTGATCTGAGCCGGACAAATAATGAAGGTGTTACAGTGGTCACTAACAAATGATGATAACGGACAATCGATAGACGTATTGTGATAACAAAAGTTCTCAGGTGAGCAATAAGAAAAGACAAAAAGAAACTAGATTACTAGACCATTTTCCACAAGAGTGAGATTTCTTGCCCACGTGTACTGCTTTCTGATGCTCAACCAAATGTCCTCTTCTAGTAAACAGTTGTTTACACGTTTCACGCGTGTATTATTCCCATGTATTTCTTTTGTATCGTCGGTAAGGCTAGCTTTAATCGCAGACTTTTCTCCACAGTTGTCGCACACATACCGTTTTTCATCACCATGCTTATTGCCACTACAACGATAAATAATAGAAAAAACAACTTTTATGTATTTAATAGTGTATAAAAAATTGTTTTCAAGTGAAAGAAAACTGGTGTTTAAGATGAGAAACATTATGTACTCCTTGAGTTTTTGTCATAAAGTCCACCTCAGGAAACAGTGCCCGGTACAGACCAGTTTCAGAATGATGTCAAATGAAACCGCTATCGTATTGAAAAATAACTAGTTGGCTGAAACGTCTCGTGTTAATGCACCCAGTACAAGAACAGACTCTTTATTTGAAACATTTTTATAAGTTGGTCGATATCAATAGTTTTATTCGTATAGAACGGTTTAAAAGGACTGAAAGGTCTTCTCAATAATTGTTCTACAATTGAGACATAAACATGTCTTGAAACAATTGCTACATTTATAATTCATGACTTTTTAAATCATTTAACATTAAAATGTGCATTCCATTATCTTTTCATGCTTAGGAATAATATGAATGTTTGGTTAACATTGATTAAACGATTCCAAGACAAAATAACTATGTAACAGTGTGTTTAAAAAAAACGAAAATGTAACATAAAACTGGTCTATCGTTTTTAATGGAATTCTCGATACCAATTTAATTGGAATGCAACATCTCATTATTTACCACACGAATAATTACAAATAATTAGACATTTACCGATGCATACTGTACAAAAGAAAATGAAAAACATCCTCAGCAATTATACGGAGCCTTTCCAATGTGTCCTCTCTCGTGGATACTTAGACTTCCTTGTGGTTTGAAGAACTTTCCGCAGTATCTAAAAACTTTACCAGTGTCCATAATTCTGGAACGAATAAAACGTATTACAATGACCAATAAGATGAATATATCAATACACAAAACAGGAAGCGAGAAACAAATCACAACTTGTCTCACTCAATGACACTAAATAGATATTTAGACAGAGACATGCAATGGTACTCGAGAATATACACAGCGTCTTCTGCATAAAAACTTAAGTCATCAGATAATCATTATCTATGATCGTATTTCAGTAAGTAAAGTCGTTAAATATTTTTGTAAGTTCATAAAATGACGTAATTTGACGGTGACATTTAACCAAACTTTACATTATAGTTTACTTTCATTTATCCTTACCAAAAAATTGAAACTTACAACCGAGGAATTCGACATTTAACTTAGTAAGATACGTGTAACATCATTGTCGGTTGGTTCAGGAATCTGATAGTACAGCTTATCATTGAAAATCAAATAGTACAGCTTATCATTTTTTGTTTTCCGTCAAAATTCACATTTACACCCTGACCTTTGACAGAAAAGATGACACAAGTATCATAGAATAATGTTTTGAGTTTCCTGGTGGGTAAATTCTTGTGGCAAATGGCTTCATTCAGTACAAAAAGGCAAAAACAGATATATATAGTACAGCCGATCACAACAAGTACGTAAGATTTCAAAATAATTCGCTCAATAACTTTTTTATTTATGGACGTAGGAAAAACATTTTTGTATTGTCATAAATCGCTTGCAATGGGGGGTACTCTGCACGTAATGAAATAACAAGATTCCGTGGTTTTCTAATTAAAAAATGTGAAAAACCTACCTGAGGTGACGAGTCTGGCCGCCATTTAATAGTACAGCTGATCATAACAAAATCACGTGATTACCGGCAGTGTTATAGGTCCAAAGGTGGTACTCATTTTAAGAGTGGGCTTTTTTCGTGGTTCAATTCTTTGGTAATTCGTAAATATGAAAAGCAATATAATTCTGTTATGCATTTTATCATTGCTAAGTGAAATTTTGCTAGAAAACATAGCATAGTGTTTAAATGAGTACTCGTGTAGTTAATGTTTTCAAACTAACAGTCAATGAGGTCGATAACCTTCATTTTATGAATGAAGAATTTATGTACTGTACAAAGATAACTGATCATTTCAGAGGTCAATTATAATGAATTATTATCATTGTATATTTCTGATAAATATACAATATTTGTATAATAAGGACAGTATCATTAGATATATACCCATGTTAATAAAATATAGAGTTTTTGGGAGGGCGTGGCCAAGTGATTAAGAGTTCAGCATATGTTGGAACAGAACAGATACTGTATGTATGATTTGTACTTGGTATTTCATCAGTTCACAAATAGAAATAAACCCTAATTAATTATAAGACTTTAGCGCCTTATTTGTTGAAGGACATAATGTTCCACTTTGGTTTATACATAAAACAGCAACCTGCATTACGTACTAAGTTACATTTTGCAAGCATGCGTACAATCTGAAATAAGTATTCGGACGTACTTACTTAAATTGCACTCGATGACTGCTTTAAAAAGTAAGACATATTTTTCAACCAGTAAGGCCACAACAAATTGATCATATGTTCTATGGATTCGCTCGCACCTTAATTTTGACGGTTTCTACAAAAAAAATATGTTTATTTCCTCGCTCGCCCATAAAAATTTGGTCAAACCGCTATATAAAGCAAGTGAATAAAGACTATTAAAAAATTTTTTTTTTCGTTCGCTCGCCCCATTTTTTATTCTTCAGAAAAATCCGTAGAACAAATGATCAACTTGTGACCAAACAAAATGCTGAACCTAAATCTTGAAACCACTCATTCTCGTTTCCAGAGGCTATCAAGATTCTCGATACTAGCTTCGAGAATCTTGATAACATCGGGGTATGAGAATGGAAACCACTATAATTCGATCAGTTCCGTCTTTCCGGAAGTTGTTCGGTTTATCAGGTTAAATTGTACTAAACAGAAAAAGAGGGTAAGTAAAAACTAATTGTCCTAACATTTATTAACTTGATCTGAATAGACCCATCTTATCTCTATTAAATGAAATGAAAAACACATTTACAAATTTAAAAAATGTTTAAAAATACATTCACACGTGGTATCATCCAGTGCAAGGTCTGGTAAAAACACTGACGAATGTTATTTCCAAATTGTTACAGAAATCGTAGGTTAGCAATTAACATTTCATGATTTATTCAATTTAACATTTGATAGATTTGTCAAAGTTAATTACGCTCAGTGATTTGAAAATACAATGCCTACCAAAAGTCAACGGACAAAATCCTGTTTTTTAAGATAAACTGATTCTGATTTAGGCCAATTCATAAAAAACGAAAAAAGAGTCATCTGAGCAAGTTCCAAATGCAACACAACTGAGTTATTCAACATTTAATTCAAACTATATTTTATGAATGAATTCTAATTTTATAGAAATTTCTTAGCGCTACACATGATTTGTTCTTCTCAAAATTTTATTTGTCCAAGAAATTTCGGAAGGCACTGTATATCAAAAATACGTTACGTATCTGGTACAATATGGTATGGATTTTTTTCAATAATGTTTCGTAATGTCATAATAGAGGCCAAAACATTGCCAGGTGTTAGATCGTGTTTTGTACGTAATTTGTGAAAGGTAACAGTTTGTTAATGTTGATTTATGAAACGTAAATCAATCATTGTAAAATATAAGTAACTTTATCAGCATAATAGAGTTATAAATTACTTCACAGGTGTTTCATAAAATCATTTCTTTATTTAGCTTACAATTATAAAGAATATTGTGCGAACATGTGGCATCTAAATAATAACAATATCTGCATTCGTAAATGTTTTATTCAAGGCCGCTCGTCAGTTATTGTTAATATATCTTGTCATCCCAAACTTCCCTCTATTGTCTAGTTGTCAAGAAAAATGTCAGTGTTCCGTAAGTATTGCTTGTTTTACTGAGAACAAAATCTTGCGCTTCTGGTTATTATTATTATTATTATTATTATTATTATTATTATTATTATTATTATTATTATTATTATTATTATTATAATTATGAAGTACTTAACATAATAAGTGCACTTTGTTACGTATTTGACGCGTGTTATAAATGATCGAATCGTCGAATAGTGTTCGGTATGTCTTGTTTGAATGTTTTGTGGGTCATGTAAAATGCTTAATGCGTCTTGTAAAATGTTTGATGCGTCCTGTAAAATGTTTGATGCGTCTTGTAAAATGCTTAATGCGTCTTGTAAAATGTTTGAAAATGTTTGGTGCGTCAGGTAAAATGTTTGATGCGTCTTGTTAAATGTTTGATGCGTCTTGTAAAATGTTTGATGCGTCTTGAAAATTATTTAATGCTTCTTGCAACATAAATGATCCGCCTTGTTTAAATGTTTGATGCTTTTTGTAACGGTGCGCTTTATGACGTGCAATATATGCATTTGCCTATAATTATAAAAGTGTATTCATAGTGCAGATCTCTGGTCTCGGGAGACTATGCCCAGGATTACTATTGTCCGGAAAGGTTTGCTTGTTTTAGCTCAATCTCCGTAAACATATATCCTGTACATAGAGCATTGTCGTACAGGATCTCTATTGTCTCCGTGGAAGGTCACGTCGAGATGACTTTTATGTCGACTAATCAATGCGTAGCTTTCATCTAGACAAAACACTATTAATAACAGTTTGATTTCGTAATTTCTTTTTTTAGACCAAGGTTTGCAAGCTAATTTAACAACGGTATTATTCACATTCTGTGATTGGGCGGCTCATTTTAAATTGCGTGACGTGGACGACCGACGATGTAAACAAGTTACGTATCATAACAATTTCGGCATTAATATTATGATGAGAAAAGGTCACCTGAACATGACCATCGTTTGAAAAAGGCCAGATCTAAATAAGCGAGTAGGCGAGTGGAAATTTTTGGATCGGGTTTTAATCAGATTGGTTTTAGCCTCATTGGGCTGGTTAATAAGACCTAGGGAGAAGATGTTGAGTAGGTATTGCTTTTAGACAAAGTTCCAGGGAAGCTGATTGGGCGAGCTGGTCCATATCTTTTTTGTGTCGGCATGGCGTTAAACCCATTATATAATGATTATAACTCACATACATGTACAGGTTGGACGTATAAGCGAGATACAGGTCGTATTCTAGGTCATGCGTGTTTTTGTACTTTAAACAATGGACTTGCCCTCTAAATGGGTGAATAAGATTATGCATGAATAGCATTTTAATGATTTAAACAAGCAATTTGTATGTGTAACATTTATTTTAAACAGTGTGAATGCACATTGTAAAATTTATATAATGATATGTTTATAAAATACTATGTAAGTGTAAACCAATTAAACTAAAAAATAGTAAAAATAATACACCCCTAAATATTGGTGTGTATTGAAACTGGCTATATCTATACACGCAATGTTTACGTGTACGACCTGTAGTCTAGTATTTTCATACTTTGATATTTCAATAATCAAAGATATTACGGTGTTATCATAATCCATGCAGGATCGGTACATAGCTGAATACAAAATAACTTTGATAAATATGTAATAGATTAATATTAATCTTTGACGTAATTATTATCCTATGAATATATCAGATCTTAGAGTTAACTTGATAAAATCTTTTGCATGCTATAGAAATAATACAGATCATTATTAATTACAAAATATAAAGATGGTATAGTAAAGAAAATTAATCTATTTTGTAATAATAATTACTATCATTCGGTTTTCCTTTGATATTTTGATTCTATTTTGTGGCTGGATTCCTATCCTGTAGTCTTTGATGTCAGTATACGTAGAGAGGCCTAATGTACGATTATTCACTTGTGATTCAATCCACTGCCTTTATAAGTAAGTACTGTTTAAACGGAAGCTAAGTCAAAAGATTGAAAGACCATGGGCGTGCTCGATTGGGCTGTCGGAACTGTGCCAGAATCAAATTCCAACTCTTCCACAGAATCTGCCAAACGAGTGAAATTGGATGTCGGAACTGAATCAAAAGGCATAATCCGTAGGAAATATACACGGTTCTTACTTTATTCATAGATAATAGTTAAATTGTTATCGTAAACAATCGTTCAAAGGTATAATTTTAACAACATTCGCTTTGAAACACCAAACTCACATGTTTGCAGTGATGCCGCCGCCATCTTGGGTATGAATAAACCGCGACCGATTCCGTTCACACCACCTATTTCGATGGAATGGATAGAACGCTGCCAGAACACAGTTCCGACGCACTCGATTGGAGTTCTCCCTGTTCTAACAGTCGGAATTTCCAATCGAGCACGCCCCATATGAATCTTACAATGTGGTGCCCTTTTGTGTCTCCGCTGCGCGATATTGCTGCATGAAAGTTAATATGAACAATTTATTTTCTCTTAAATGTGAAAGTTTCATACGATGTTTACTAATCTCCTTGGAAACCGCTATCTCGTTCACTAAGCTTATACCACGAGGGGCAGTTTCTCTCTGAATGAAATATGGATGTACTACATTGTACATGTAGATTTGTGGCCAAATTAAACACGGAAATAACCATTAGATCAAAACTCCAATAACTTGGCACTGCAAATAAGTTTCGATATTTAATATCGCATATCGAACCAGCACGACGTTCGGCATTTACATACTATGCACAAATCTATAACATACATCAGTAGATTTTGATCATGGAATATTTTCTACGATCATTCTCCCACTTACATCTGTATCAGAGTGAGGTAGATGTCAGTCTGATTAAAATCCGATCTAAAATCTCCGCTCGCCTACTCGCATATTTAGGTCTGGCCTTTTTCAAGCGAGGGTCACGTTCAAGTGACATTTTCTCACCATGATATTCATGACGAAATTGTTATGATACGTAACTTGTTTATATCGTCTACATCACGCAATTTGAAATGAGCCGTCCAATCGCAGACTGCGAATATAACCGCTGTTAAATTAGCTTGCAAACCTTGGTCTAAAAAAAGAAATTGCGAAATCAAAATGTTATTAATAGCGTTTCGTCTAGATGAAAGCTACACATTGATTGGTCGACACAAAGTTCATCTCGACGTGACCTTCCACGGAGACAGTAGAGATCCTGTACGACAATGCTCTACAGGATATATGTTTACGGAGATTGATTGGCACATATCCTCGTCGATGCCATTTTCGTTACCAGAGGCTATCAAGATTCTCCATACTATTTAGATCGAGAATCTTGATAACCTCGGGGTACGAGAATGGTCGATGACGCTCTACAGGATATCTGTTTACGGATATTGGATATGTGCTTAGTACAAGATTAAAAGCTTAAATTAAGAGACCTCGGACTTTCATGGGACCGTAAGTTGGACAACTGACCACCACCGATAATGCCTGAATGTTGAAATGCGACGTTTAGCACCACTA
This sequence comes from Mactra quadrangularis, assembly GCA_025267735.1. NCBI lineage: Eukaryota > Metazoa > Mollusca > Bivalvia > Venerida > Mactridae > Mactra > Mactra quadrangularis. Next base: position 28,963,055 of record CM046303.1, read on the forward strand.
ACATAACATTAAACATTACAACTTGTTAATAGTTATAAAACATTGAAGTTTCGAAGCGTTGTTGTCGATGATACTCATGGCAGTAAATTGGATGGATGGTGTAAGAATGACCAGTATGTCTTTACTTATTCAGTTACAGAGGAGTAGAACTAAAACAATTGACCGAGATACTCGAAAGTAAACAGATTTATGACGCAAGTGTGTTTGAACATTTTGCATTTCAAACAAGGATAGGTATAGGAACTCGCTTAAGGTCTTCAACGTGCCCGTGTGTATGTTATATAAGCCTCATTAGGTTTTCATCGAAAACTTTTTCAAGAGCGGCTTATACAGTACTGAAAGCCAGAACTATATATAGGAACTTGTCAATACCTTTGTTGTATACACGCCGGCATACATTGCTATATCTCGCTTTAAGAACGTAGTGTAATCAAAAATGTATTTTGTACATATCAGCCGTGATGAAAGTGGATATAGCTTGGCATTTTCAAAAATAATGGAAAAAACACCAAACATTGAATACTCACGACAATACCCCGTAGCCAATGCTTTGGTAGCTGCTGACCAAACTAACATAAGGTACCTTGATGCGATCCATATCAGTATACGCCAAAGGTCTTGTATCTCCTTTCATTGTCCCCTCTCTTTACACGCTATGACTCGAACTATTCGTTATAAAATCGGAACTTTTATCAACAAGAACAACTTTTTGGAACTATTTTTCCGCAAAACTATTTTTGTGGAACTATTTACAGCAAGAACTACTTTACGACACTTAATTGCCTAAGAAATTTATCTTTTATTTGATTAAAACGACCTATTTTCTCTCGTTTATTTGTTCTATATCAGTTTGTTTATATTTTCTCTGATAATATGTGCTAGTTTCAATTCGTCCTCATCTTACCGTGAAATTACAATAACCACTGTTACAATATAAGTTAGCAGACGATACAATAAATTTCAAGTAAAAGTCGCAACCATACCATCACAGGACCAAAATTATTTTTTCTCATTTACCTCTACCATACTGTCACTGGACCGTACTTATTTTTTCTCATTTTCCACAACCTTACTGATACATTGTACAGAATATTCTAATTGCTTCTTGTTTACAACGTTTCTTGGTAGGAACAATCAATCGAATACTGTTCGTATATTACTTGTAATACTATTCAACACGTTCGTTTTGGACTATCAATCTAATAACAAAACCTTCCACATCCCTATAACAGACAGTTTTATTGAGGTATTAATCTTCCTAAAGAAAACAGAATTATGGAACACTCGCTTGATTCTCTCTAATTTTGTACACCATCGTCTATGTTTATTCTCATTATTAACAGTGTACCAGTTTCTGTGAGTGACCTAAATGTTGTTTGCTTCAAGCATTGGTAATTTTTTGCATGGGGGAAATTTTCAAAGTAAGTCTCACTAACTCGCATTAATTTTGATGATCTGTCCTGTGTTGATTCCGAACAAAGATCCGTTTAAGCTATTTTGCTGTCATTGTCGGATATTGCACGATACATTTCTCTGCTATGCTGCGTTATGTACCATGGGCCATTTGGTTAGGAAAATCTCGTAATCATGAATGATTAATGAGGCAGTTCCATTGGTTCCGCAAGGGGACCACTGCGGAAAACTAGCCAATGAAATTACGTTTTATATCTAAGGTTTGGTTTAACATTCAAAATGAGGAAATAAGCATGTGCATTGGTTTCTATTTTAAGTAACAAAATACCAGTATGACGTCATTGTTATTGAAGAGTATCTAATTGTAACATGCGATTCCACTGGAAAAAGATTAGTCTCCCCTGTCTCATGCATATTCTTGAAAACGATATTTTGCCAGTCAAATTACCCACGGTACGTATCGAGTGTAACAGAAGAAAATACTGTGGTTGCCGAAGATGTGTTGCTGTTTACCGGCTCCGTGGTCGCAAGATTTAGATTGTCGACTTCAAATCGCTGTATAATCTCACCGATAGAGTGATGTGATCCTCGTTAGTTCGCGGCAAACTACAAATGTGACGTCCTATGGAATAATCAGGTAAATGGCTTAAAGATCATAAAATGAGATCTTGTCATTTTCCTAATCTGGGCCTCGTATGACCACGAGTCTTACGACTAATTCAGTCGTAATTCCTTCAATATTGTATTGCTAAAAAACCGTATGATTTTAATGCTCCCTTGGACTTTTTCAAACATAGGTTGTAATAATTCCTGGTGCATATGACGACAAGTATAAAGTTTATTGAGTTTTAAACATATCTGAGTTGCAGAAAATTCCGGCCCAACCAACCAGAACAATAAAGTTTGGGTGCTCGTTTGTACAACAGTCACATCTAACCAGAAGGGTGTGTAGCACAGTTGCAGCCTAGGAAGGATGGTAAGGCGAACTGTCAGCATCACATGATTCTAAATGATAAAAAAAACCCGTAATGTAAAAGCAAACCACACCCAAATTATTCAAATGTCACTTCTTCGATACAGACTAAATGTTGCATGTGTTCCATATTCTACTGAATTTTATTTTTCTAATTCAAACTTACAAGGCTTTAAAATGGTTATGTGAGCAAAACATGAGAAGCCAAACTGAATATCAGCGCAATGTTGCTCAAATAAATTTCTAAATGCATCGATATTGTCACGTGCCTAATTTTTCAGATTTAATATCGCGTCTCATGTGCATCGTACTTGTAACAGTACTTCAACATTTTTTTGCAGATTTCTACATTTCATTGCATTTAAATTAATAGCTAACACCGTAAATTATTATAAATTACTAACTTACGTTGAAATAACGAGTATACACAGATGGTGAGAGTTGCAAAACAGTACCTAATAGTTTCAATCAAATACAAAATGGCGTTCGTTATTTTCAAGGTCAAAAGAGAAAACATCTTCGGCTGAGACGATACATGTACAATATAAAAAGAACCAGCGGGCCATAAAATAAGAAATTACTTATATTTACTGACCAGTTTACGAAACTTACTTCAAAACAGTTCACATTGATTATCCAGCGAAAGAAGGAAACTATGTTTCGATGCGTAGGATGAAAGGCAAATGAGGTCTGTTTAATCAAAGAAACAGATTACTACGCGCACCGAATAACCTTTTGACATGAAAACAAGAATGTACTTAACCAACCTTTGAGCATGTTTTGACTAATAGATTTCAGGAACAAATGTTTAGTGCGATGATGTTATGGACCTTCGGGTTAATTAAAAGGAAGACAATACAATGCTCTGTTAGCAAGGTGTGGATTTCCATAGGATGGTACGATAATATGATTTAACCACAGTAATGGTTTTAGTTTTAGACAGACAGGCAATGTGATTAAACAATATACTTAAAGTTATCGTATTGACCTCACATGTTGGTGTCAGCCATTGTTTACATAGGTGCTATAAGTTCTACGTCAACAAACTTCTCCAGGGGAGTCTTTGTCAAGGATGTGGAAATTTATCTGCTTTTCAGATAACTTGTTCTGGATCAAACATGTCCTTGTCCAAAAGTACCTTACTGAATGTTTACAGCTTAACTATTACGTGTCTATGGACAACTTAAATGTTCGACTCGGACATGGGATTTCCACACCCCTATTGGTTTTCTTTCATTTGTCATTTTCCAAACATTTCTCATTAGTTTCGAACGCTATTGTCCGATTTATCGGCTCCGAATCTATTTCTACGAGAAATATGTTAAAATATCAGGAATCGGTTAATATGACTTCCAAAAAACCCAACACTTACTTAAACGTAAACATGATCAGGGTATTATTGACGCACTTAGTGGCTCAGACAGAAGTCGTCCACCTTGAGATGTTTTTTTTTTTATTTTGTTGAGTTTAACGTCGTGAAAAACACCATTTCACGTATACCAGCCCACCTAACCTAGTTTTCCAAGACATTGGTCTACAACCAGTGCCCATCTACCATTCTACAAAGCCGATAACTTCTCTGTATGCCTATACATTAACAATGGAGGAAAAATCGACATTGGTTCTAATACCCCCATGATCAACTAAGGTCTTCGAGATTCTGATATACGGTTTTTGTCTGTTCTGAATTGTACGTTTTTGTTATAACACTTCCAACAAAGCAATGTTTACATAATTAAGTAACCTCAGGTTGGTTGACTCGTAAGCTTTGTATGTAACGAGAAAGGTTTTGAATGGTTAAAACCAAATATGACAAGTGTAGTCTTTAGACGTCATGTATACCACTTTTCTTTCTACTCTGAGTCGAATCTGAAATTCACCAACCCAGTAAGCCCAGTCGGTAGCGTCTGATAACAAATCGTGAGTTGTTGGTTCGATTCCCGGCTGGGTTCTCCATGTATCTTCATGGAATATGGTAATATTTTCTACATTCTATGGTCATGCTCCCGCCTACCAAAAAGGCAGTTGTCATACGATAAATGAGCAACGGCATGTATTGAGTGCTTCGTTAAAACATTGCCGCAAATTAACTGAATAAATTTGAAATTTGCAAAGCATTCACCATTAATTACTAGGGCTGCAAATATTCGATTCGATACAGCGAAAACCGATTGCGAATTCGCCGATTCGATTTGGCACCCGCAATTTTCTATACGATACCAGCCTTTCAACTAGTCTAAAAGAGTTATAAGAATTTAAGACTTTAGTTACTACATGTATACTTAACTTGTGCTAAATAAATCAGTATGAAAATAATTTGCTTTATTGGTCTAGTTATGAAATAAATGTTTAACATTTAAGTAACAATTTTATTTATCAATATCAGTTGGCTGAAAGCTCAAATGAATGTGCTGTAGTACATTTTGAATAAACTATACTTTTAAATGAATCGAAAATAAAACGTATTGAAAGAAAAAAACGAATTGCATCGAATCGAATTTCCAACGAATCGTTGCAGTTCTATTCTTTACATTACCGAATCAGACCTATTTGCAACTTTGCCACTTAAAGACCACTGCTTGCTCAAAAACGTTATGTAATCTTTAACTATGTTGCTTAAAAATGAGAAAATCTGCACAAAATTTAATTCATTATTTCGTTTTTTTATTCTAAACCTTCGGGAATATAGTACCACAGAAGTTGTTAAAATTCTCTTTTTAAACCACTGTAACTCATTGATTACAAGAATAAGACCACGATAGAATCTTACATGTAAATGCATTTGGTTATTGAAAACTGTGACTATAATCCAGTTGCAATACTTTTATGTCTTCGCAAAAAAATCTAATAATAAAAGTCAAGGAGATGCCGCTTTAGATTTAGTAATTGTCCAACAATAAAATATTTTCTTCTTCGCCGGCATTTCAGGGGAGATTAAATGTGTTTCAATTTGTCAGAACAAACCATGAACGCTGTGGTTTTATTGAAATGCAATTATCAGTGAGTGGTACCCACTCCATTAATGTCACAAGCGAGTAAATCACGAGTGGTAATTGGAGAAAACGTTTGTAATTCTCCCCCATAACGTGTGAACGTAAATCATTGATATAAGTGTCTATGAAATTCCAACGTAAAAATAACCATCTATTTTAAACCTGAGACTGTGGAAAGACGTAGAGGAATGAGATATCTAAGCCATAACACACAAGATGTTTTCACCACAGGGTTCTGAGATCTTTACAACGATGGGTAAAGTTTCTCCACCGACAAAACGTAAATTCATATATAAATCCACATAAATGATAGATCCGAGACCTCACACGCTTATGGTAATAAGTAATATATTATATCTTACTGTAGAAAAAACATCGTGTAATATGTAATTGATGAAATAAATTGATTTTGTTGTACGTTTAGAATAGGATTGGCTTAGAGATTATATAAAATGTAGATCGGGTTTAATCAATTAATGCGCAGCCGCGGAAACAAAGTAGTGCAAATGCAATACTAAAGTCATAATCGTCAAATTGGCTCCATGATGAAAATTGATGCTGTTGGTACTTTATCCGATGGAAAACATTACCGTCGAGAAGCTTAACAGTAATCATCTTGATATGATAGAAAATACACGATTAGTGGAATTTATAACAGTCGTCTTCTGCGTCGTTCTTTGGAGAGATCAATGACGTCATTTATTGCGCATGCGCGAGGGAAGTGTGGTTATACGGTAGTTGTTACTCGGGGGCTCTCAGTGAAAATGAACTCAACTTCCTTCAGTGTTTCCTTGATCATCTAGCTTAGGTCCGTGACTTGTAAAATAAGATTCGGACAAGTGAACTTGACTTATTAGGTAAAGCACAAGTTGATAAGTTGGTCCGTTACAATGTATCATTATTAGTATTGGTTTTGTGACTTGATGATATCATAGAACGAAGAGCGATTAAAACAAAAAAAAATTGAGTAAAAATGGTTACGGCGAATAATCGTTTACATTAAAAAGCGAGTGTGGCCGAGTGGTTGCGAATATGGACTGATAATTACTGGATGTCTAGCGTTTCATTAAACAAGAACTTTTACCCTCCTAGCTTAGTACTGGGGACCAGGAAGTGGATTTAAAAGTGATCAATTTTAGTTGCCAGAACTAGTTATACATTCGAGCTGTATTACAATAATGTATTACATAATGTATTACAAATGTGAATACAAAATGTGATTCTATATATATTTGGTAATAGCAGAGACATAAATGACAGTAGCTCTGTTTCTGGCAAGAAGTATATTTCTAAAGCTGGTCTTACGACTTTCAGGCAGGTTCATTACGATTAACGACACACACAAGAAGACATTTTCCTTGTGCTAATCTATTTTTTATTTTATTTTTTATTTTTTACTGGGTTTATCGCCGTGTCAACACAATTAAGTTCATATTACGGCGTCCAGCGCACCTAACCTAACTATCCTGGACCCATGTCAAAAACCAGTTCTCATTCACCTTTCCACAAGGTCGGAAACTTCTCCATATATATTATTAATGGAGTAAAATTGACATTATTGTCAAATTTTCATGGAAGGGTGAAACCTCCCCGGATGGGTTTTGAACCCGTACCCCCTTAGGGACACGAAATTCCAAATCCCGGCGCGCTACCATCTGCGCTATCGACCCGGGTTTTGTGCTAATTTAATTACCAACCTTGTAAATAATCATAACACAAACACCCACCATGTAACCACTAATCTTCTCAAACTGTCTGTTGTCACAATATTGTTGTTATCTATGTTATAATAACCAGATAGACATTGTTGTTGGAACAACAATAAATCTATAATGTAATCACGTGACCTGATTAGCCGAGATTTTAGTCACGTGACTATATAACCACGTGATCTGATTAGCCGAGAATTTAATCACGTGACAATTTAATTTCGTGATCTGCTTAGTCGAATATTTAGTCACGTGGCTATATAATCACGTGATCTGATTAGCCGAGAATTTAATCACGTGACTTCATGATTAAAGTTATGATCTGTGTATGTTTTTTATTAAAATTAACCCATACAATAATTATTGAAGACCTTTGTAATCAGAGTTTATATTTGACTGATATATATTGTAGACGATATCAACGATTATCAACTATTATCTGATGGCTTTTGATTTGTTATGAGACTTGAACATCTAGTCTTATTGTTGTTTTATCGAGAACGTTGATATTCTCTCTTAACTTCGTTCTGTTTATTCTATATCATTTGAAATTGCAATGTATCACTGATCATCTTTGTTATTTTCAAATTGGGCATCCATCATTTTCATCACATTTACTATTGTAAGAATTGAATTAGGGACTTAAGTAAGTTATATAATTCCCCTTGTATAGATAGGTCCAATTGTAACTGTAATTAGGGACTTTTGTCAGTTATCTTTCCCTGATAAAATCTGAAGCAATCCGATTTATGAGGTTTTTATTATCAATATGTTGCATAATTCTGCAAATAATGTATATGTGGTTCAAAAGTTTGGACCCCCCTAGAAAAGTTCGGACCCCTAGAAAAGTTCGGACCCCCTAGAAAAAATCCTGGATCCGCCCCTGTATTCTGATAGTTTAATTTGCTCAATCTAGATCATTCTCGTACCTCTGAGAACTAGAATAAATCTAGATCAACTGGATAGACTAAGTTAACCACTAGTGTCAGTCCCGTTGATCACTCTCTCCATTTCAACCAGACTGAGAACTGGCAATGACAAATTATATTAAGTTCATATAACATCGTATATATTGTTGCAGGTTTGACCAGGGTCCGTCCGCTCTATATGGATGCAATATGTGCAGATCATGGCTATAACTTAACACAAATAAGTCAAGTGCCTAGGAGACATTCTGTTGAGAGGAGCCAAACTTTCCGCTGAGCTGTGATTCTCACTACATCATCTTCTACAGAATTGGCATTCTCGTACCCCGAGGTTATCAAGATTCTTGATCTAGTATCAATAGCCTCTGGGAACGAAAATGCAGAGTTGGTCGCTCTTACAATTTCTCATCCGGACTTGGGACCGGCATCAGCTGGTTACAACTTTGTTGTATTCTTTTATTAACAAACGGACTCTTTATGTATGGTTCTTTGTGAACATTATGAATTCGCGTTTTGTTCAAGGATCGCCATTTCACAACATCTCAACATATTTAAAATATAGTTTATTTATTCTTCATAATATAATACCAAGACACCAGGTAGGAAACTACATCATCAAGTTGTGTTTTTGCAAATTAGGGAAGAAGTCCCCTAACATTTCTCGTCAGAGCTAAGACCATTCTCGTTCCTAGAGTCTAGTAGGATTCTCAATGCTAGCAGTATTGATAATCCTACTAGACTCTGGGAACGAGAATGAGCCAAGACCTAACCACTAAATTCATGAAGTGAGCGACATAAGGATGATAAAGTCACACAAGTATACCTTAAACTACACAGTAATAGAAAATGAAATAATATAATTTTGTAAAATGAATTCTAAAAGGTAAATTGTTAAAAAAATACCCGTACTAAGAAGTTTTAAAAGATATGTTTTAATTTTCATAATGTGCAAGAGCAGTGACCTACCGAATATTTGAATATTGGCCGTACATAGATGTAGAACTTAGATAACTAAGTGATGACAGAAATCAGTGGTAATGCTGTCATCCTACCCTATATAGATAGACCAGATAAACTTATCCGATCATAATTAGTATAATAGTTTCAACTATTTCAATTAAACAATATGATTTAGAACACTTCCGGCGAGTGTCCGCCATAGCGGAGCTTAATTTGCCTCAAGATATTTTAGTGGTCAGAATCTGACCAATCGATAACGATCTTACAATACGCTAGTGTGATAGTGTGGAGTTTCCCGGCGCCAACTCGGTTGTAACAATAATGTAATATTGTCTGACTTCGCTATGTTAATTCCTTTATCAGTAAACACGATCTTTCAACTTTAAGTTTTGCATCAGATTTTTATTCAAAATATGTTCGTGCTGATTGTTATTATCGTATTGTATCAGTGATGGATTTAAAATGATTGATACGCTGGTTAATGTATTACTACGCGACCTCGATAGCGCGTGCACTTTTTTAAAAGTCATAACCACTGTCTAAAATGATTATAATAACTGCACGCTAGCAAAAAACAGTTTAATTTGCTTGTACACTTCAATTATTGTGTCGAATTTCCCTTGTCAATGAAATAGTTTGAATGAATTGGTATGTAAAACGTAGAAAGTCGTTTACGAGTGGTGGGCGTGGCCAAATAAAATATCAACCAATAACTGAAGAGTTGATAACACAGTTTATTTCGCGATAGTAGAAACGTTATTGAAGAAATGTGATTTAGTGTAAGCGGATATTTTTTCCGAAACTAACAAATTTTTGTCTTGAATAATAAAGTTGCGTTTGTCGTGATTTTGAAAGTTGAAATTGTTTTTTTTTTAATATAACTACTGGAATTTACGATATAATTCTTTTCGCATTAGTTGTGATAAAACGGTGTTTTATTTGATAAACTGTTCTTCATTAGTTTTTTAATCTAGTGAAAATTGTGTCTTGAAAAAGTGCGTTTTCATTGAAAAGATTTACAGTAACGGATTATTGTCAATTATAAAGTTGTTTATGAGAGTATTGCAATAATGTGAACCTATTTAAAGTCGCATGGTATTGTTTTAAAGCCAGATAATCAGATGATCGTGCGTGCATCCACAAACTGTCCGAATGTAAGGAAATAAAGTTATTTGAGCTAAAAGGGGTTACTTGAATCCGTAAAAAATAAATTTCAAAATGAAGCATTCATCTAGAACTTTGATCGGAGTGTGTACTTTGTGTTTATTGGCGTTTGTACGGACGGACGATGAAAGTGATTTGATAGTTAATAAAGATAAAATGCATGATGCGGTGAAATCGATGTTGGGATTTAGTGAGGGTGGGGATATGCCACACCCTCATGACATTGCGGGCAGTGCCCCTAAATACATGCTTGATTTGTATGATCGATATAAAAATGGACCTATCTCAAAGGGCCAAGCTGAGGGAAACACAGTTCGAAGTATCCAAGCAAAAATAGGTAAGCTAAAATGACAAATTTGCAATATCGTTGTACCTTGTAAAATCAAAAAGCTTGTCTGACTAAAAGTAACTACAGTACAAAAATGCATCCTACATACATTTATCACAATGTTAGCAAAACGAAATAATTTATAAATGCATATCATAATTAGACACCTGTTGTACTATGTTAATTAGTGAATATTTATTTTCGACTAATTGGGCCCTCGCTTATTGCTAATTGATAGCTATTTTCTTAACATTTCCGCAATGGTCAAATAAACAGGGTGTTCGGGGTTTTAATAAGTAGTGTTTATTTACGATGATATTTCTTAGTAGAACTAATATTCACCTATGAAAGTTGTAATTACTTTATAATGAATGCTAAACTAACTGTGTTCTTTATTGTAAAGTATAAGTAGTACGCACAGGTGCAAAAAAAGCAAAAAAAGTATATAGGCCTATAATTATTTGTGTATGAAACAAGCAATGGTCTTTTTTTATTATATTTTATGTGTTTTTATGAATCAATAATTCAAATAGAGGAAAAGAAATATAATTGGTAACAGTTTATACAACATTTTTGAAAGCAATTATTGTGAAACATAAAAAAAGTGACTGATCGATTTTTATGGTATTTTTAGTGTAGAATAAACCTACTTCATTTATTAATTTGTATTTATCACTGCAATTAAATATTTCATTTTTGAAAAGTCAAGTGCAGGCGTTGAAGAATTTAATGACTTTTCATTTCAACACAATTAGCAACTCCATGTAAAAGTGCAATAGTTTCTATGAATGATTCACTATAACTCTTGAAAATGTTTAACAAATATAAAGTCAGTAAAAATAAGTTGAGGTTAATCCAGGTATTTACGAGTATTTGAGCAACTATCGTACGAACATTTGAAATGCCTAGTGGTTATAATATGACCATCTTAAAAAGTTAAGTACATACAATTATTAATATTTCTGCTTAAACCAAGTGACGCCAGCGAGTGTTCACGTAGGTAAATGGTTGGCGCTAGGTGAATTGAGGAATACAGTATTCATGTAAAGTAGATAGAAAATGTATACCTGATCTTATGTAAAAGGGCTTGACTGTCTTTAATCTTATAACGGGATCTTTTACTCCAAAGTTTTTATTATAACATACCAGCTTACTAGCGTCAGTGTAATCTTTGAAGGGAACACGTAATGAAAATCTCATTCACTGTAAAGAACAATCTGTTGGCGCCAAAAACTGCTTATTGCAATGTAAACGAGTTTTACTAGCGTTAACATTGCAGTTTTAATACATTTAGTTTCACTGTGAATTTAGCGAGAATCTGGCTGTAGAACCATCATTTTTAATCGAGTATCACAAACTTATTTTTTGCATTCACGTTGTCTCATCTATTTTGGCAGTTTAAAAAACACACATAAGCCTCAAACTTTGCCATGAGACTTTTTATACATTACGCAGGTCCATTGTCATTCTCGTACCCCGAGGTTATCAAGATTTTCGAAAATGGTCCATTGGTTGGCCTTAGAGAGACAAGAACGGGCTTAGCTTCAAAACTAAGGTTCCAGCACATCCGGAAGTCTTGATCTGACCGAATATACAATTAAAGTAGATGTTTTATTAGAAAATACCCCATGCTAGGTGTAACCCCCATACTACAATTTATTTTAATCTGTGCAATAGCCTAAAATACCTTAAAACACCTATGATCAGAGACATAAGTATATTTGAATCCACTATGATCAAATATTTCATATTTTTTACGAAGGAAAGGAAGCCACCTGTCAAATGCAAGCATTAATATTTTTCCTCAGGTCTTGATTAGATTGCATGTTCATAAATATCCTCAAATTGCTTTTACAGTACTTGTATGATCGTGTATTAGGATCGTGTCTATATGTTTTAAGCTATTATAAACAACCACAAAGTCAAATTAAACAGTTTAACATATCTGACTCAACGAATGTTTCGTGGGTAGTTTGTTTATACCTATAACTGTATATAAAAGAGGTTACAATCCGAAGTATGCTATAAAAATGTATTTTGTTCTAAAATTACCAATTTTCTTACAATTAATTTCCTCTTCAAAGCATACCTTGAATAAATATTGTTGTTTGCATGGAGAATAATCCTTAGTTTTAAGTCAAGTGTGCAATTTTTATATTGCAATGAACCGTTATTACTGACGGTAATGTTTTTAGTTGGATATTTTGTGGCTATATTGAAAATGCTCAGTGATTCATGCATTTCAATATTTACAATCTGGATTCAAAACCTGTTGAGAAAGCATATTTATTGAAAAGCGCATCAGGACGTATGTATAACTCGTATATAAAACCATGTTTACCTTTCAAAATATATTTCAATGTTCGCATTTTTTTCAAGCGTTCCACACCCTTCATTCAAGTTCTTATACTCAACAAACGATGTACTATAAATTTATACCTAGAGTTTTGCATGTAATGAAAGTGGAAATGTATGTCAGCTTTTATCAGCTAAATGTTGTTGAATTGTAGATCTTAATGAAAATATTTTGTTAAACATGATCCTTTGGACGTTCAACATAATTATAATCGACCGAAAAACGTACCTTTAGACACACCCCGTACCAGATGGTCGAAAACATGAACCGGTGTACTGCGTGAGAATCGATAGAAAGTGCAAATTACATTATAGTAATCAAGGGCGTTCAGACAATTAGCAATTATAGATAAAATGATATTCTAAAGATTATAAAGAGAATATGGACAATGGCATCAGCCGGTGTTTTTTTGTATGTCTTGTTGCATCTCGTTTTTAACCATCTGTTCAGTTGTCATATTTTTAATAATATTTTTAATAAAATATAGAATTGTATGTAGACATCGATAATTAATATGTCATAAAGGGCAATCACGTAGACCCAACTGTCATAAATGTCAATACATTTTGAATTGGAATTACATATCCCCAATAAAAAGTGATAAATATAAACAGATCGGCAATAAAACAACATGTCCACGTTGTCATGGTAACGATGCACGCTGTCTTTGTGTTGTTGGCACTGTTGACTATTTACGAAACCTGTTGACGCCGTTTCTCAGTGAACCCAACGTCACTGCATTACAATTATGCATTTACTAAAACAATAAAATATAAATAAACACCAAAGTTTTTATATGAGGGCAAGGTTAGAGAAATTTGATACCAAATAAGATCTCTGGGTTGTTATTGAGTTTTGTATTTTTACAGTAAAGTTAATCACTCTGCGATCTATGGTCGGCATCGAATATCAGATATTATTATTGTTTTCTTTTAGAGTTTATCGTGCAGTATATCGTTTTACTCGGCAAGGGACCTTCTGACAGGAGCCATATTCTTCGATAATTAATTTTCAATCTCGTTTAAGCGTCACGCACGTGATTTTTCATTCATACCAAATGTCGTCTGGTGTACAAATTGTTCGTCTGCGAAATGTCATGCTGAGACATTTACAGGTGTGAATGTCACAAGATCTGATACAGGCTTGTTAAAGCATAATACTTCTTTAATTAGAAAACAGAACATTGATATTACGATGATTTCAGTCTTGTCATGAACTGAATACATACGTATAAAACTATTTAAGTATAATTCAGTATTACTAAAGTCTAAAAATTAACGCATGGAAATACTCGCTTCGTGAAATGACATTAATGAGTTATTTCTAGTGTTTCTTGAAAATTAGGACAAATCTGTGCCATATAACTGCTTAGTGCACAGAGACTTGAAATAGTTGGTCCACTTAAATAAGGCACATGTATTAATTACGTGCAATGGATGTTACCCGATAAGTAACAATTTACATTGATACTTTACGTGACGTCATGACATTTTTGGAACTTGACGTCGGCGATCTGAATAACGTCAAGAGACATCAAAATTTCAAAACTGTCTTGTCTTTCAGATCGACGAAATTAATCCTCATAACCAATCACATTCTATAAAAATCATAGATATCAAATAAAGTTAAATATTTGACTATAAACAGCTAGACCCCTCCAAAAGTACTCGGATACTCGGTACTCGGGTCGATAGCGCAGTTGGTAGCGCGCCGGGATTTGGAATCTCGTGCCCGAGGGGGTGCGGGTTCGAATCCCATCCGGGGAGGTTATACCCTTCCATGAAAATTGACAATAAAGTCGATTATCCTCCATTGATTAGATAATATGGAGAAGTTTCCGGCCTTGTGGAAGGGTAGGTGAGTACTGGTTATAGACAAGGGACCAGGAAAGCTAGGTTAGGTGCGCTGGACGCCGTGAAATGACCTAAATTGTGTTGATACGGCGTTAACTCAAATAACTATAACCAAAAGTACTCGGGGAGGGGAAATCTTGATTATTGGATTAACCGATAAAGATCTGTGCATTACAAACTAAACACAGTGCTATCTTTTAGAATCATATTTCAATATCATAATAATAATTATTATTTATAATACAACATATCATTCAAACTATGTTAAGCTACAGTCCTGTAAACATAAAAATAGCCGCGAGGGCACCATACGGGCGTCGTGCGATCAAGCTCTGCAAGGACCCGTACGAACTCTTGCGTACCCGTACGGACTGTTACGTTTTTTCCAGGTTCAGTGAGATGAGTCGTGGATACACGTATCAGTTTCAAAGTCAAATCGTGAACAAAGTCGAGGCCGAGTATGGATTAAACTAGCATATCTTCCAGCTACGGCTCCGTACGGGTGTGTTGTTTTATGCCATGTTCGAACCGTCACCTTTAACGCAAGGCTTTCCACGGCCTACGGCTGTCTGCACGTACGGGTCCGCAATAAGTCACGATTTTATGGGACTGAGGCTTTATACGAATGAGATTTAATCAAGGTAAAATTACCTATAGTAAACATGGCCAGTTTTTCTCAAAATTCCATTGGTCTAAGAGCCTTTGGAGGGTCCGATACATGGTACAACATTGTTTGTCTTAGGGTAGGTTAAAATCAAGCCAAACAAACCGTTTATAAACACAAAAATATGGAAATTACAAACGGTAAATAAATACATAAACTGAAAGAGATCTAGACTGTATAGACCCTATTAAATATTGTGACCACTTTACTACACGGTAAAATAAGAAAGATATCAGTAGAGTATCGTACGTGTCATCCCAAATATGCGACCTGGTGGCACCAATCATCTTCAGTAATCGGACTTGAACTTAGATTCAACTTGAAAAATACCGTATAGTTTGTTTTGAGTGGTTACAGTGCATGATAAATCTACAGCTAAAAATGTATCATAATTTAAACTGACTTTTAAGTACCCCTTATTAAAACATTGACAATTTTATTCTGTAATATTACATCAAGTATTCTATGTACATGTATAAAATCGAGTACTTGTTTACATTGATTGCAGCGATCTTCGCTTGTTTTGCTAGTTCAAACATATATTGACATTTGAAATACATTTTTAAGAATGGTCAATGCACAAGCTTTAACTATAGTAAAAAATATGTTGCAATTATGAGCGAAAATATTACTGTAGGTGATGTAAGATTGGGCTGAAAAGGCGAATTGGCAAAAAAGTATAATTTTGTGAAACGGTCTGTGAGTGTAATTTACCTCAAAATCCTCCAGAAACACATTTTTTCTAATCTTTATGTTAATTTGAATGGAACTAGTACAAAATTTCATGAGAATATCTTTATTTAATCTTGTAATACTTGTTATCCGTATGAGCCGAAATAATAGCTACGACAGTGAAATTTGATGTAAATCTATGTGGTTGCAAATCCATGTTATATAAAATTCCTGCTAGATCTATAGTGAACTTAAAATTATGTGGTATACATGACTACCTTTTCTCAAAATTTCATAATGCCTAGAACTTTTAGAGCACGTTGAACCGAGAACCTTAAAACAATTGAAATCGTATTCGTTCGAGTCTTAATCAAACGTCTTTTTATTATTAAAGACTTCATTTCCAGTACATACCACAGCCATTGTGCACTAGGAGACACATGAGTCTATGGTTTCTTAATAAACAATTATAAGGTAGCTCGTCTAAACAATCTGCTAAGTGTATATGGATCTAACAATTCATTCCCAGATTTCATGCAAGCTTTATCCAATCCAGTCTATTTGGTCTGTGAATGATGCCTATTATTAAATGTATCTTGAAAATATGGCCCCAAACGAAAGAGGAAATGTAATATGAGTGTTAATACAAAACGTGCAGACGACTTATATACGGACGTTCACTAAGATATTTCTGAATTGTCGCAATTATTTAAATGTAAATAAATAATGCATTATTAACGTGTCTCTCATGCCAGCTTGATTGTCACGACCATATTCGTGTCATTCTTTACGACATTCACAATTTTACGACAACACCTGGGACAGTTTATGGTAGACATAAATTATACGAGCGTTAATCGTTTTAATTAGAGATATATACGATATCGCCGTATGTAATGTCAGTTTGTTTTCTTTTCGATAAAAATTGCGTCATAAAAGCCCTTAAATTTAGATTAGATATATTTCTAGACTGGGATTTGGGACTCCTTAATTGTGTTTACTTTGGTAACTGATAGTACGCTGAAGACATGTAGAGTTAACGATACCACATGTTGATGAGGGATTTTATGTTGCTTCAAACTATCGAGCTCTAGACACCATGTAGATGAACCAATTATCAGTGGAATGTAATGTTACTCATGTTTAAAACAATGTTAACGAACCTGTTAATTGACTAATTGACCATAACTACTATTCTTGTTTTGTAAAAAAGAACTTTTCGGTGATTTAATTTCCTGGGGTTAGAAAGAATTCAAACTCTAAGCGGCAGCCATGGCGCTCCTGAATGTTTTTTTGTAGAAAAACGTAACACTACACTTGATACAGTTCGTAGAAAAAATATTGGAATAATTCGAAACATATAATTGTTTCAATAGATTATAATTATTTTATCTTGGTGACTGTTTGCTGGTCGTTTAATCTGGTCAGTGTACATCATGACCTTTGTATTGTTTTTGTTTTAAATGTGGCGGACAATTCACCAAATCATTGTGTTATTCATAGTATTATAATCACCTACCTACCATTCTGTCCACTTTTCACTTATAGAGCCACGATAGCTTAGATCGAAGTCACACTATAAATAGTGTTATTATTGCCCTTTATTGAATGCTTTCTGCATGCACAAATCAACTTCAACCGACTGAATTTTTATCATTCAAAGTTGCTAAGTACGATTGGTTAACTTTCAATTATTTAAGCAAAAGATTGGCACTTAATGCTTCTGGTGCACATCAAATACGGTAAAGCTTCGCACTAAAGACACATTTGGGTAATACAAATTTATGCGATTTTTGATAGTCCAAAATGCTTAACTTAAGAAAAAGTCTCTATAATTAGACCATTTCGCTATTAAGACTTTCGATTTTGATTGTTCTAAAAGTGGAAATGAAGTGTTATCATACAGTCAAATAGCATAGTGAACTCAACAAGGCATCTACTGCTGTTTACTTTTGTGTAGATGTGTAGGCACCTTTAAGAAACAAGGGCACCTTTTCACAAAAAATCTTACGAAAAAAGTTATCGATAGTAAACTTTACTATGATATGACATTTTCAAAATGCATGAAATAGTTTACATAATTCAATAATACACGAAATTGATTGGCCAAAAAATAATAGTAATATGAATGTTTCTTACTTTTGACTTACCATGGGTTTTTCGTAAGAATTTTCGTGAAAAGCACCAAAGGACATTAGTGAACAAATTTAACGAAAAGAGATTTTTATCCACTTAAACGTATTTGTAAATAAAAAAAACCTTATCAGTTGTTTATAGTTTATATAATCAAGCCATGAAAACAAAATGACGATGCTATACATCTGTTGAAAGTTTTAATGAAATAAAAAACCTATTTTATTGCTTATCAATTAGCCAGATATTACACACCTGTTCTTTCACCTACCACGAAAATTATGATGTTCCTAAAACTAACTGTTTTATATATCGCCCAGGTGCAAATTACATACTGCACTGTAATGATAACTTAAATGATGCAAACACAATGAACATCAACTTCTTCTTTTGTTTTTCATGTCAAACTAGTTTATGTTTAACCTTATTCACAAATCAATGTGGCATTTTGCTTTATGTTTTTTTTCTTTGTTAATCAATCATTTTTAAATATTTAGTTGCACTGAAACAAATTACGATTTCGTGCTTAAAATCGTTAAATAACCTGAGTAATTTAGTTTGTTCTGAATGTTGTATATGTATTTAAAACAATGACAAATTTTCCATTAACATAATGGTCAACATACATAAATGTTACACTACCAACCAGCATGAATAAAACACACACTGTCAATGTTCATGAATATAGTACACATGAATGTTAATGTCCATGAAAAAAAATACACTGTCATTTTTTTTGGATTTTAACATACATAGTCGATTTTGATGAATATAGCATACACTGTCAATATTCATGAATGTGGAACACACTTTTAATATTCATGAATATAGCATACACTGTCAATGTTCATGAATGTGGAATACACTATCAATGTTCATGAATATAGAATACACTGTCATTGTTAATGAATATGGAATGCACTGTCAATGTTCATGAATATAGCATACACTGTCAATGTGCATGAATGTGGAATGCACTGTCAATGTTCATGAATATGAAATACACCGTCAATGTTCATGAATATGAAATACACCGTCAATGTTCATGATTACTGCCTTCACTGTCAATGAAAGTTATTATATATAAAAACAACAATGTACAATGTACGTAATATATTGGTTCCATATTTACAAGTTCTTGAATAAGCGTACGTGACTAACAAATTAGTTCGTACCATATTTACTAGTTATTACCTACCTCGTAATGGTATCTTCAAATGTTTTCGGCGCGATATGACCTTTTTGTGTTGGTGCGCCGTAAAACCCAAACAAACAAACAATACATACCTCGTGATGCATGTCAATACATATTAACTCACATGTTTGCCCCGTAGCCTGTTCAATGACACTAAACGTTCCAAAACGTTCCGTAACGGTACATTCGGAACTCCTCGGCCATTCACTGCGAATAATCTCGGACATATTTAGACGCTATTTTGAAACTACCGTTGTAGAAGTAAACAAATATACGATCGTTTAGGCAATGAGTGATGTTTCGTTTTTAGTCCATTAATTTTGAAACATCACTCATTGCCTTAATGATTGTATATTTGTTTATTAGATTAGATTATTCGCAGCGAATGGCCGAGGAGTTCCGAATGTATCGTTACGGAACGTTTTGGAACGTTTAGGGTAATTGAACAAGCTACTGATGTTTCTGTTAAAGATAAATGTGTAACTAATTTGTTGGAATGTTTTAAAGCAGAAAAAACTGAATGTTTATGTATTTCTGCACACGCCCACCAAGATATAACAAATGAGACATTTCTGTTATAATTAACCTTTTTGTATAATTTTATTATCGCAACACCTGGGAATAACAATTAAAATGCACTCAGTTGCGTGTTAATTAACTTTGTCATATATTTACATGGAATGAAAAAAATCCGGTTGAATTATGATTTATAATCTTCGAATTTCTGATCAATGTATTTTTCTCAGCGACCACCGTGCGGTGATGTGTAATGTCAATTATTTGACAATTATTAAGTAAAGTTATGATAATTTTTTTGTGGGCGTAAACTTTTATTATTCTCGATACACGATTTTTAAATACAATGTACTTGTAATACTAATAAGGAAGTGTTTTTTTGTCAATTTTTAACCCAACTGAGAAGAGGATGACTAGGCATGATCTGACATTACTGCATAAAGTGCACTGTAAAAAGAACAGAATAGAACGGCGCTTCTATCGCCTAAGCGTTCCGCAAATGTCCGATGTTTTACGGTCAATCTCCATAAACAGATATCCTGTAGCGAGTAGGCAAGCGGAAAATTTTAGATCGGGGTTTAATCAGATTGTTTTACGATTGACAACAACTCCCATTCGGAAAACCTCTCGAGTGATTCCGTAAACTTGAGTTTGTAGCGCAACTGTCACAGAAGCGTTCCGAATGTACAACTCGGCGATTTCAACGTTAGATGTTTCATTGTATAAAATATATCTGAATGTTGGGTATTTTATAACTTCTTGATGTCAGTAAACATTGAAAGGTTTAACAGTTTATCTAAACGAGGTCACCAATGTTTATCTTGTAGAAGATTTCTCGTGTTATCAGAGCGCGTGTCGCCTGCGTCCTGTAAGTCATTAGAAAGACAGGGGTCCACTTATGTTAACCCCTTAAACTAAGTAGTGTTAAGCTTTTAACATAATAAACTTTTTATGTATTTTATTAAAATTCTGGATTGGTTAAATAGGTAACACTACACAAGTCTTGATAAGACGTCATTGCTGAATGATATGAGAACGCACAAAATATATCTTCACTTTCACCGATCTGTCGTTTAATAAACACTTGTTTTACCGACTTTATAACCAATTCAATACAAGTCGATTATAAAACCTAACTAACGTAACATTTTATAGTAAAAATAAAAAATGAATGTTGAGTGATTTTCTTGTAATTTTTAAATGAGCGAACGTACGCTTTTCTTTTTTATAAATTTTCTGCACATTTTATGAAGTTTCTATGTAGATCATGATAATATTTAAGGAACTTTCATGACCTTGACCTTTATTTGAATAGGAACAGTCTCTCAGAGTCTTGCGTCTGATCAGTTTCCTCCTTTAAAAGCTTTAAAAACTCTAAAGGCAAAATAACAAGTAGAATTAAATCCCCTTTTTATGTCGCTTTCATAAAATAGATATTGATATACAACGTACATCACAATCGTTTTGTCTCTTAAAAGCATGCTGCAGCGTTTTTTTCAAATGAAGCAAGTTAGCACGTGACCAACCGTCTGTTCGATAGGACGGGGCGACTGATAGAGGGATTGAACATTAAAGTTAAATGTTTCTTGTCAATAGCAAGTGTCCACACATTCCAAAAATACTGTTGAAATAAAACAGTTGGTTGTCATCTGATCATCCTGGTCGGAAGGTATTTGTTAGGATGCCAGTTTTAGGTTAAAGTGATTAATAGCAGACGTCTCCAATAGCCACAGATTATTTATCGAAATGAAAACCATTGTTATTATACTTGTCTTGATATTGACATTACAATAAGTTATCAGAAATATCTAATTTAACATTAGTGTGAGAGCGAGAAAGAAATGAGAGAGAAGGATTGGAGAGGGAGAGGGTGGGGAGGGAGGGAGAGAGGGAGGAAGGGAGAGAAGAAGAGAAGGAGATGGAGGAGGAGAGGAAGAAGGTGGGAGAGAGGAATTGGATAGAGTGGTCGAGTAGGGGAGAGGATGATACCGAGGAGGAAGTGAGAGGTGGTTGGGAGGAAGAAATGGGGGAGTCAGGTTGATACCGAGGGAGAGAAAAGATGGAAGGCAATGCATGGAAAGAGAGCAAAAGGGATGGGAAGCTAGTAGGGAGAGAGTGGGGAGAGAAAACGAATGATGTATGATTTTTACGACCAAATCTCATCTTCTCTTGAACTTCTCATATATATCAGATGCATAGTTGATAAAATATTATCATTTTCTTTCCAACTGTCCACTCTCATTTATCGTGGTCAACAGGACAATAGAATGATCTGACCAGTGACCAGTATTCAAATAAATTTTTAAAAGTTATTCTGTTGACAGATGCATTGATGTCGTATATTAATACTAGAAACATATGTTTGAGAGCCCCTATCTAAGTTGAAATTTTATCTAATGTAAAATCTTGGGACTATATTTTTATACTCATTAAGGTTAGATAGAATCAAACTATCTAATAACAATATAAATGTCATTTTTATTACTACTTACTCCACTATAAATCATAGGCTTGTCAAGAACGATTTAATGAGCAAGTTATGTTCAATTATTCTTAAGGACATGTTAAGGCCTACGAATATTTTTATATTATCAAAACTCATTACTATGTTACATGTATAGGTCTGCTCGTATATTTGAATAACGTTCAACATTGTGACGGTTTCATAGTCCGAAGTTGTCGAGCACACGTCAAACATATTAACTTTGTTTACTTTGAAAGTCCCCTTTGGCTATGATAATAAATGATGTTATACACTCATTAGGGCCCGTTGTCCGTTAAGACCGTCGGAACCTTTGCCAAGATTACCCTCGTGCAACCCTAGATAACTCAGCCCCTGTTTCTATATCTTTTAATTATTATGCATTTTAACCAGTTTAATATTTGCTGCATTTTGGACGTCACTTTCAAATCACGTGATCGATATGAATAAACAGGGGTTGACGATTCGCTGGCACGTTTAAGCTAATCATTTTTACGCCTATTTCATTTTGATTATGTAACTGACAATTAAGTCATTTGTATTATTTTATAGGTGACGCTGCAAAATGTTTATTTCCAAAACATATTTACCGCGAAATTACAATATCGCGAAAACACATGACATTGTATCACCAGAAACTATGTTTTGATGTATTCAGCAAAATTTACTGCTCATTGTTCTAAGGATATTGCTACTATGCGCATTGACCCCTGGTACTCTTCTTACACCAAAAGGAATGCGTATGTGATATCAGACCAAGGGTACCAGGGAGCGAAGCGCTAGCTTGCGATATGCGTAAATAACTTATCATACTTGTTTTGTTTTCTTGCCTACTTTAAATTACTGTTATTGTTATCGTTAAAAATTAAAACTTAATAGGCGTCTGCAATCAGAATTATGTAATATTTACCGATAAAGAAAAGCTTGGGTTCTGGGCTCGTTAGGATGCTGCGGGGGCTTTAAAAAGTCAGAGTGGGTAATACAGTGAATTAACACAGAGCATTTAAATGCTATGAGATTAGGAAATCGATCAAAAACATCGCTGGTAAGTCTTGGTAAAACTATGAAGGTCTGTTACGGTGCCGGAAGCAAAACTGATCAGACTTTTTGCTCGTTTGAAAACCTAAAACTCTTTGATAGTGGATCAAAGTAAAAACTGGCGGATTGATCGGTAGACAGCATGCAATCACTCAGTGTGTTATATAAATTAAACGCCAAATTTACTCAAATGATAAAATTAACGCTCTAGACGTCGAGCGCTTATTTCGTTGCAAATGTGAGTATCTAACTACCAAAAACCACCTGACCGGGGCGTCACAAATTTTACAACTTTTACTTTTAATGTTAAAATTCTCTTTCAATCGTAAGCCGGGATCTTTAAACGGGGATTATGGCAGTGATAGCTTTGACTTATCTGTAACTTTATTTACTAAACAAATACAGTGCAAGGATAGCCGGAGATTTAATAACAAAGATAGGGTATTTGTTACACGTAGGTCAATAAAATGTAAACCAATTACCTCTCAGTAGACAGTCAGACTGAAATCTGGTCTAAAGATTATCTCAAGATTAATGGAACAAAGCCACATAAATCTATATAATTTTGTTGATTTAAAAATCTGGCGAAGCAATTTGTGTTTAATTGGCCCCGTAAATACCAACTGACTGGGAAACAAAGCAAGAAGTGATGTGCTTGTAGTTTTACTAGAATTCTTAGGAGTTCTCAGTACTTTGATAACTAAAACATAGTAGTAGTTATAGTATTGTGGACTTTTATTTAATGTCAGTGGCGCATATATAAACCCCGCTGATTTAATTACTCGATATTAATTTGATAATCGATATTTTCCGTACATAAATAAAGGGTATCTTTTTATCGATCGTGGATACAGAAGTACTGTTGTATGTCTTTAAATCAGCGGGGTTAAAGTATAATTTACTGGGAGTTGAATTAAATTAAACAAAAGAATGTCCAATTATTACATTCATTATAGTTTCGCGTTAATTTGTGCATTATTTAATAATACATTCAATTTTTCATAAAGGCAAACACTGTTCATATACACTTTATTACATAGATTAAATTAATTTAAGTTTTTCGTAAAACATAAAATTGAAATGTTTATAAGATTATTCTCGATTCTTCTATTCTGCCATGTCCTGCCTTTTGCTCTTTACTGTTCTTGCTCTATACTGTTCTTTTCTTTTCTGTTCTATCCTGCTCTGTTCTGTTCTGTTCTTGTTCTGTTCTGTATTGTTCTTTCCTGCTTTGCTCTAAACTGTTCTGCCATGTTCTGCTCTGTTCTCCTCTGCTCTGTTTTGTTCTGTTCTGCTCTCATCCGTTCTGTTCTGCTCTCATCCGTTCTGTTCTGCTCTCATCCGTTCTGTTCTGCTCTCATCCGTTCTGTTCTGCTCTCATCCGTTCTGTTCTGCTCTCATCCGTTCTGTTCTGCTCTCATCCGTTCTGTTCTGCTCTCATCCGTTCTGTTCTGCTCTCATCCGTTCTGTTCTGCTCTCATCCGTTCTGTTCTGCTCTCATCCGTTCTGTTCTGCTCTCATCCGTTCTGTTCTGCTCTCATCCGTTCTGTTCTGCTCTCATCCGGTCTGTTCTGCTCTCATCCGTTCTGTTCTGCTCTCATCCGTTCTCCTCTGCTCTCATCCGTTCTGTTCTGCTCTCATCCGTTCTGTTATACTCTCATCCGTTCTGTTCTGCTCTCATCCGTTCTGTTCTGCTCTCATCCGTTCTGTTCTGCTCTCATCCGTTCTGTTCTGCTCTCATCCGTTCTGTTCTGCTCTCATCCGTTCTGTTCTGCTCTGTTCTGCACTGTTTAATAACAATCAAATATTTGACTATTATTACGTATTTGTGGTTTACGTGTCCTTAATTAATTATCAATTATGATAAAAAAAATTGTTGTAGTGTTTTTGCTTGTCCCGGCTTGACAATGTCTCGACCAGTGTCAATTGATATGGAAAACACTTTTGTTACAATCATTGTACTTTAATGGTCATGTCTAACATTGTATTTTTGTTTTCTAAATATTTTTGTCTAACCGTTCGCTCGATGTTTCGTTCAAATTTCTGCTCTATTCAAATGAACCGCGTTGAACTTAGAAACCTCAGTTGTTTATTTTCGTTTAGTAAAAGTGTCTATTTTTGTACATGTTAGTCATACTTGTTTTTTATATCATTAAAACGCCAAATCTGTAAATAGACTGGGATCGTTTTGTTCATACTCACTGCTCAGTATTTAATCATCTGACAAACTTTCTCAGAAATTTTCAACGGTGCATAGGTTAGCACATTATGCACTCTTAAATAATCATGTTACACTGACCAACTATTTTTACCCAGGATGCCACGAAGTTGACCACTTATTCTTCTGGGCCTATTTACATGTTACACTGAACGTCGAGCTAACGTTAAATGAAAAAAGTCCAGATAATAACAAAGAATGTTTAATTTAGCAAATCAAAAAAACTTTTCCTGTCCGTCTTAAGACTTTTATTGCTGAAAAAATGTGTAAACATATTAGGTGAACATAAAAATAGTGTAATAACTGACAATAAGTCGCCAGTTGTTTTAACGATCTAGGCTACTGATTGATGTAGACTTTTATAGACCGGTCATTGTTTTACTTTAATACTTTATTTTGTATATGTGTTGCCATAGGTATGTTCTTTTTTCATGTTTTTGTAACTGTCAAATGTTATTCAACTATCAGTGGTTCATACATTTACCCCACTGATTTAAATCAATAGTGAAAACCTGACAGATATTCTGCTGTGCGTATCAAAATCAGTGGGGTTAATGTGTTTGCAACTATTTGGTTCCTATTTCCTTACAAAGCAAATAAAGTTTTCTGCTCAATGCGTTGCTAATATGTGTAATAAATACATACGTTTATATAATTTTATCTGAATGGGTGGAAATTTCAGATTTTCTATAGACCCGGATCACTATTTTCGTTATTTCATCAGCATTTACAAATGGAAACCGATCTTTCATCTGGTCTTAAAAGTCCTGACCTTCTGGTTCAGTCCTGAAAATGTTCACCCTTGTATAAGTCGACCTTGTGAGAAATTTGTAGACAAATCGCATTATTAAAATACCTCACATCTCCCCAAGGGACTTTTCAAACATTCCTATTGCTCTATAATCAGCCCTATATAACATAGTTACCTACAATATATTAGTTCTAAATATACATCGAACAATCGTTATTAATAGGGGAAAAGAAAATGCAGTTGTTACGTCTTCGCAAGATGATACTATTTAGATTTCAACTAGTTTTTTTTCAACTGTCTTTTTTGTGTAGAGAGATTGTCACTTTATGTATTTTGTCAACTATTATCGTATGAAAAAAACACGACGGGTATTAAAGAGGTTAAGAAACTAAACCTCAACTAAACCCCATTATGTTGAATATCAAAATTGGCGATGAAACCCTCATCATTCGAGTACATTGTGCATACATAGTGTGAATACTATTGAACAGCGTAGACAAATCAGGTTAATTCCATTCGATCACACTATTACTTGTGATTATCATTTGTCTGATCGCACTTTGAAAAGTGATTATCATTTGACCGGTCGCACTAATTATTGTTATTATCATTTGACTGGTCGCACTTATTACTGTGATTTACATTATACATTACGCACCAAATCTGTAATTATCGCTTAAATGTTCGCACCAAAAATTGTGATTATCATTGAACTGGTCGCATTAATTACTGTGCTTAGTATTTGACTAATCGCACTAAAAACTGGGATTAGTATTAGAGAGGTCGCACCAATTACTGTGATTAATATTAGACAGGTCGCAATATAAACCGTGATCATTATTACTGGCAGATATGCGATTTCTCTTTGTGTGTGGACGTTCTTATCACAATCAAACACTGGAATACGTAAAACTATTCGTAAAACAGATTTGCTTGAAGTATTTGATAATTTAAGTGTGTGAATTAGTAATTGTTTGTAGATGAAAAATGTACCATATGGTAAATTTGAACTCAAAACCGTTAAAAATAAAATATTTACAAAATACAAGGTAATATTCGTGAAGTGTATATTATGGTGGGTGGTTTGTCCCCTGATTGATAGATGTTAGGGTTTCATTTAATCCCATTTGAATCGCCTGTTTATTTGCCATTCTTATTGCAAGCCGTTGCTACAAATAAGTAGATTTTGGACAATTATTATGACAGATTAGGACTGTATTTGCTATAAACATGTGTTGCTTTGGTTGACGTAAACACTCTTACAAGCTCTTACATCATCAATATGTAAGATACTGACCACCGTGATACTTGGATACCCAGCCAGAAGTAACAACACTGTGCTGTCTGATCCCTGAACCTAATGTATCTGTGGTCATTCTAAATGACGGTGAGGATATCATCTCTATACTAAGACGCGCAACTCATCGCAGTATTCGGCAATTTGGTACGCAACATAATATAGTGCGGCGTATGAAGACTTTGTAATCGTTTATTTTTTCTGTTTTAATGTTATCATTATTAAATAATAAAAAAATGGCTTATAACTACAAGAATATCAATCCATAGTTGCAAAGTACTTTTAAACCACAATGGTTTAAGATGCATAGCAACATCGTGTATACTCTTTTTTAAATGTCTGTGTTAAGAATGAGAGATGAAATCACGTTAGAATGGAAAACTACCGCTTTAAAAGTTCATTCAATGTGCATAATTTGTTAGGTACATGTAGTTAAATTTTATTGAGTGGCCACAAAAACATACTAAATTTGTTTAGTACAGTTGAATGGGGAAATTATTAGAATTAAAACATTGACACGTGTTTTCAGGTAAATAAACATTTTACCCATGATGCTTAGCGTCTCCGTACAGAGATGAGTCGACCGTTTGTACAAGCGATCTTTGGAAAACCAGGGTCTCCGGACAATGAGTCAGCAGATTTCTGTAGAATGTAATTGACCTGACATAAATTAATATGTTACACGCTTCAGTAACTATGCTGCTTTTAACTGATTTAATGAATGAAAATGCTATTTAAATCGTATTTAGTCTGAGGTTTTGTCTTAGGTCTTTTTTCTCAAGCTTTACATTATATATCCAAATTTCGTTCCTGTTTTTTAGGTATATTTTTCAAATTTGAGATATTTTTACATAGAAAATTTGAACGTAATAAAAAAAACATATCAACCTTCATTCAAATTGTTTTCAGTTTAGATTTTTGTACTGAATTTACTGACATTTATTGCTCTACAAAAAACAATTTAATTAGTTTTAATACATAGTTTACCTATTATAGTAATTGTTATACATGTAGTTAACTATGATGATGGGGTAAAATCTCTTTTACGTTCTTGTTTGTACAGTGCCCGCCAAAAGTTCTTGGACACATATGTTTAGGCAAACCAATCTTGCATATCACAATAAATATATAACAGTTAAATCTCGATTATCAGAATTCGTACTGACTGAAATAACAATTCGGATAATCCATTATTTCGGATGAAGCGGATTTCGGATTATTTCCAGGATTATATACCAGATTCATCTTATCATTTCAAAAGTAATCAAGTAATTCCGGATTAAATCGTTCTCATGTAACATAGTTTGAATCCTGTGTTGATTAACTAATCAATGTTGACTTTGGAATTTACTCAGGATATTCTCTGTTTAAGGGGTAGAAGTAAACCCGTTTATTCTATAAAACTTATTTCGTCCAATCACTTTTATAGCGCACTGTACTTGATTTACATTTTTTTGTTACAGAAAATGTATTGAATTTGATAATTGTGGCATTGATAATCACCGATATTACATAGAATTATTTTGAGAATTGCACCTGCTTAATTTGTCCTAATTTGTACGTACCTATCAATAACGCGTATTAATTTTATATGGTTTGAATTACTTAATTTTTTGGGCATTTTAAATTTAACCATATCAATTTAATACCGATAAATGTCTTTGAAATACATGTAAGTGAGCAAGAAAAGAGTCCATATTGCATTTATTTGATAATGATTTTAAAATTACAGTTTAAGTATAATATATAATAAGTATATGTGTATTCGGATATAAAAAATAAGCACATTTTATATTCTTAAGTTACGATGTACACATTGTTTTCTCCTAGTTTTGTTGTTGGGTGAAAGAAGTGCAAACAAGCGAGTTATTAAAATGACGCAAGTTTAAGTCTATGAGTATTTTAGTTTAGATAATAAAGCTGTGTCTCCTCACACTCGTATTAAGCTATCTACTACGTTTTAACATGTAACGGAAATGACCGGAATCATCCGATTGTATACGAGTCTTGTATTCCATATATTTCCCATAAATTCGGGGTTGTTCACGCTGATCGGATATTCAAACAAACTTAAGTGGCTAACAGTGTTATGACACTACTTGACCATAGGTCAGCGACGAGCAAAATCAAACATTTGCCGTAAAATTAACATAATTTTAAAGAGTGGTTTATGACATGTCTACCATCCGCAGGGCCGATAACTCGTGGTTACACAATGTTTAACACTCTATTAGCTTATATTAGTTGATAACTTTTAGATATTAGGCTAATAAAGTCGTCGAAAATAAATAACAAAGTCATCTACTGCTATATCTTATAAGCATTTTTGCTTGTAAAAGTAATTCGCCTGTAATTTAAAAGTCCTTAATAAATCTGTCAGCAACAAGATTGGGGGCACCGTCGGGGTCGTCGATTTAGACATTTATAACCATACCCTGGGTAGACTGTACTCATAAATAAAATAAACCTGTCCTTAGTTTTATTGACTTGAATTAAAAATGCGACCGTAAGTCAAATGTATAATCTCGACTTAAGCTTCTAGACCCTTTTTATTATACATGTAATATGGGAATACAATATATCAACTTATTTAGTTATGAAAGACGATCTAATGAAACGGTGTCCAGATTTTGTACGTAGGATTAATTAAAAATCATGAATTTTATGGTAGTAGATGCTGATTTTACTATGTCCAGTTTTTAACAGTTTTACATGAATGAACATGATAGCCATAGATTGAAGTCATAAATGTTGTTGATAATATAACCATGGGAAGTACTAAAATATAAAATATTTTAACTCAATTAATTAGTTATAATAACGCATACAAAATGGTTGGGTGTACTTGGCCACTGGCCAGTTAGGTGAGCCTGCCGTGCGCATCACTACTTTTTAAGGTATCGTGAGGTTTGATTCCCTGGTCGGACCTACTTACCTATGTTGCATAAACGGCCAACACAGTTCTATATAGTGTTTAGGCTCAGTTCGTACCGGTCGCTTATGCTTCATGGTGTTTATTGTTTAGTAATGAAATATTTTCTATGATCATTCTCTAGTCTAAGCTTTAGGAGGGAAGCTATAAACCATTGATGAGGGTAACACTGTACTTGGTTAAAAGCTTTATTTAACTGATCTAGTTTTTTACATGGAACGTGAATAAGATTATCTACCGACGAGTTATGACTGACTTTTTTTAAAGCGACGTAAAGCATCTTACATTGTTTACCACCCCTCCTCCCCCCAACATTAAAGAAAAAGGTGTCATTCCACAAGATTAGGTAAAACAGGTACGTCTTGAATCTAATATGCTTGGAATGTGCTCGGGGTTTACCAAATCTGCAAGAACTAAGTTTTGATATTGAACTAAATATTGTCAGTTAAACATAATATTAATAATATTACATTAATCATCCTCCCCTTAGTGATCACTTTGACGTTAATAACTATATAATAGCGGCGTTTAAAATAAATCAAAAACATATTCACTGAGTACTGGCGCCCTATAAATTAGTTTTTATTCTCCATGGATTCGTTTGAAGATATGTCCTTCCATTGAACTTGTTTGACCTGTTGGCATGTTATTGGTGCGTGAAAAACTATACCCAGTCCTTGGAATAACAAAATTGGGTGTTGCCTTGAATTAATATATCGTCACCTTAATGCAACACTAATCTTACTTATTTCTTTCAAAAAATCACATTTGTGCATTTTTTTATAAGCACTTCCATGATATAAATTCAAATGTGAAAATGTATGGTCATTTTGAAATATATAGGGTAAATAGGTGATGTCACCGTGCATCTTGGTTTTTTTACCCTTTTTCATGACGAGAAACTGAGTGAACCTTAGAGTATAAATAGATATTAGCAACAACTATTAACTTCTTCTGAATGTATGTACATCCCAGTCGAGTAGCCAAACTACTTCAATTTTATTCAAATTTTATTTATATTTCTTTTTATTTAACAATACAACACAGGAGTTACGACTAAAATCGCTCGTAAGACCTTCGATAGTACGAGCCTCTGTCTCTCAAATCTATCATGATAACAATAAAGCCTGCAACGATTCGACTCGATTCATCGAAAATCGATTGCAAGGGCGCCGATTCGATTTCGATTCAGGACCCGCGAGTTCCGATTCGATACTTGCATTTTAACTAGTCTATCAAAGTTATAAGTAAAAGCCAAACATCATCTCTTTCAAGACTTTTAGTTACAATGATAAACTAGTATTAATTTGTTTATCATTCATTACACTAGAAGATAGCATGACATTATAAATTCGGATTATATATTTTACTTCTTCCTATTGTGTACAACTTAACAAAAATGTACATGCATATTGGCTTTAAGATGCCGACAGTTAAACAATTGTATATATACTATAAACTATAGTGAGTATATTACTACATAGCCGGGAGACCACGTGACATTCCAGTGATATTTTATTTTCAAAATATTCTAAAATCTGTGACTGAAATCAATAAATCTCAATTAGACGAACTCTAACATACGTGAGTATTGTATGCTCTCTTACAATGTAATTGAGGATCTTTTGACGAATACATCTCACACGGATTAAAACCCCTTTGTAGATTTCTGCCTCAGCGGGATCAACTTTTGTATAATTAAGTAGTAACATAGAACGTTGAAAGGAAACCTATCAACTCATGATAGACCTTTTTATTAAAATCTCAATGCTTCTTTTGATTTCATTCTAAGAGAATTTGTTTATGTTATACGTTGTCGGAAAACGTTCATTTTTGTCACTCGCTTTTTTAATAAACCAAATATGTTATTAAAATCTCATAGTGGGACCTCTTTATTCATCGAGAATCGATTATAAACGAGTGCGTACCCTTTTATTATAATAAAGTAACTTTGAAAAGAACATAATTCGTTTTCAGCCTTGATGTAAGTACCCAAATGCGTAACAAATTGACAAAACCAGTCTTTAACGACTTCTGAATTGTACGCAAGTAATAATCATGGGTAGTTATTCTTACGCACGTATTTGATGAATTTCCATGAAGTTTAAACGCCGGTAAAAACCACTAAATACTAAAATATGGTGATACACTAGGGTAGCACCAAAACATGAATGCATGAATTTACAAATGTAAAATAACGAAATCAACACCTGGGTTTACTTTATTCACAAGGTTAAAGGTTGTTATTGACGAATATTTTGTATGGTATTAATTGACTGTAAGAATTTGTTGTCAGTTAAAGGTACTAGTTTACAGATTTGGTTAATATTTTTCTATATTTTCAAAATACCATTCAGTGTCTGTAACAGTGTCAAAAAATTAATTATTATAATTTTAGGACATACTGGCCAATAGAATGCAAGAAATATACCATTAAGTCACAAAATGCACTAAGTTTGTCTATACCGAGACATACGGGGTAGATTTTTACTTCTTGAAACACCATCATTTGTAGTTGTATTTCAATTTGCACTATACTTGTCATTATCAAATCGCTACGTTCCTGCTTCCAAAAATATGTTGATACAATTTCGATAATTTTGAAAAAAGTTGATATTTAAGTTAAAATCTGTGAATGAGTACCTTTAAAGTAGTATGTTTGACGCTCTCTAAATACAAAAACATGGCCACTTGTAGCCTCTAAACAGGATTACAGACCAAGGCTTGTAACCAAAACGTATTTGTCAATATAATATAAGAACCAAAACAAAATTTGCAAATAAAAGATGTACGCCTGACACTCTAAATACGAAAACATAGCCACCACTCGGATCCCCTGCACAGGAATGCAATCCAAGGCTTGTGATCAAACGGAGTAAGCTCTTGGAACTTATTGATATTACATGTAAAACAATTATTACCTGATTCTATCAACACATAAATGAAAGAGCGAGTTGACGAATTGTTGAGCGTTCATGTAGCTTTTTTTTGGTTTTTACTGACCATAGGTTCACATGTTGTGTAGCTCTTGCTATGTTGCAGGGCCAGTTAATTTAAAATTCTGTATTGTTTTCTTTCATGACTTAACTATGTAATACTGTAATACTCTAAAAGCATATATTTACGAGTCACTTAATACAGTGCACTTCAAAAGTCCTGTGTTTTAAGATAAACCTTCTAAAACTTAAAGTGAAAAACAAAGAGCCATCTCAGCAATGTATAAAAAGAATTAATTAGTTTATCTACATATGATTCAAACTATGTTACCTATTGTAAAAATTACATAAATGCACTTTAACTATTGTAAAAATTACATAAATGCACTTTAACTATTGTAAAAATTACATAAATAACCTTTAACTATTGTAAAATTTACATAAATGCACTTTAACTATTGTAAAAATTACATAAATAACCTTTAACTATTGTAAAATTTACATAAATGCACTTTAACTATTGTAAAAATTACATAATTGCACTTTAACTATTGTAAAAATTACATAATTGCACTTTAACTATTGTAAAAATTACATAATTGCACTTTAACTATTGTAAAATTTACATAAATGAACTTAAACTATTGTAAAAATTACATAAATGAACTTTAACTATTGTAAAAATTACATAAATGAACTTTAACTATTGTAAAATTTACATAAATGAACTTTAACTATTGTAAAATTTACATAAATGAACTTTAACTATTGTAAAAATTACATAAATGAACTTTAACTATTGTAAAATTTACATAAATGAACTTTAACGATTGTAAAATTACATAAATGAACTTTAACTATTGTAAAATGACATAATTAAACTTAAATTATTGTAAAAATTACATAAATGAACTTAAATTATTGTAAAAATTACATACATGGAGTTTATTACAATTACTTGTATTGCAATTTTACTAGTGGAATACATAGTCAATTTTGTCCAAGAACTTTTGGATAGCACTGTATATACTTACAAGTACGTACAGTATGAAGTCCATCAAAATACCTTTAAAGGGTGTTTAACCTTGGCTTAAACCAATCATGATGATTTAACGGGAGTTTACAAACAACATTCCTCGTCCATTTAATGAGGGTGGACACCAGCAGTTTCCATGCTTCAATATTCTCTTTTGTACGACACTATAAAAGATAGAGAAATGGTATTTATAGTCTAGCAGCCCACCAGAGTAATCATGCTTACTATAAATAATTCATTGAAGGTTCTAATTAACTGAGCATTTTGTAAAATGTTATCTGAACTTTGTGTCCAGCTAGTCACAAGTTAAGATAGCCAGCTTTTGAACTTTTATCGTAATTTCATTGGTAACAAGATGTCCTTCTTGAATACAGAGTCATTAAAATGATGTTAAGTATATACCACGACATTGATGGACCTGTTAACGTTGCTATGTTGATAACGGTCTTAAATGATTAAGTGGAGTAAGATAATAAATAATGTTTGGGCGACCCCTGAGCGGTTGAGCAATTTCTAGCATGGCCGAACTAGTGAATGGGCTGAAAAGAAAAATCATTACCTTAACTTTGCAACTGCACGCATTTCTGTTTGTTTTCTTTTTATTAGACGTTCTTCGACTTTGTTATTTCCTACAATAAAATGATTTAACTCCTAATGCCCTCACATCGTCGTAATCTTATAAGTAAATGCCTTGCTAAACCCAAACAAACAAAACTTAAAATATATTAATTACTTCTTTACTTCAATGTTTATTGTAGATAAAATGCAGTTTGCCTTATCTTTGGTTTTGCAGAAAAAAATCGGTTCGGTAGCGCAGTTCGGACCCGAATCTAGCGTCCCAATGGGCATAGTTTCGAATCCAATCCGGAGCGACTATACCCTTCCATGAAAATTTGAGGACAGGGTTAATTTTCCTTCGTTAATAAGGTAAATAGAGAGGCTGTTTAAACTTGTAGATGGGTAAGTGAGTACTGTTTATATACAAGGGCCTAGGAAAGCTAGGTTAGGTCGTAGAATGACTATAATTGTGTTAACGCTGCGTTAAACCCTCAAAAAACGACCCTGATCAAAAGAAAATTGATTCATGACAAGCACATACCTCACACAACACATCAGCAAAATTTTAATAAAAAATTTTTTTTATTTCATTTCAGAAATAGTGGACGGCCAAGCAATGTTTGTCTTCAACCTGTCGTCATTAACTTCTACAGAGAAAATGATCAGCGCTGAAATCCATATTGAAAAACGTAAAGTACGTTATAACAGGAAGTCTAGTTTTGAGCTTTTACTCTATGAAATCTCGCCTCAAAAGACAATACAACGTGGTGAGATGTTAATAAGACCAGACATTTATGGTTGGCAATTGTTTGATGTTACCAATACCATCACATCTTGCTTCAATCAAGCTACTGAGGCAGCACCTAATTCATTTGGATTAAATTTCAAGGTCATAAAACCTCAAGGCAACACAATGGTTTACTTGAAAAGATTTGTAACTCAGCACTCTGTGCCATATTTGATTGTATATTCCAATGATATAAAACATGTTGATCTGGAACAGTTTGACAAATTGTCGGATCAAATGTATAAATTCAATAATGAAAAATCACCAATAAAAGAACCTTCCAATGTGGATATTATTTTACCTGAAAGAACTAAACGAAATAAAAGAAGTTTAATGGATAATTCCGCGGATATTCCAATTTATCAGTCACGTGCTAGATCGCTATCAATATTAACCAATGAAATTCCAGAAGATCCAGCCGACTACGATCGCCCTTATCCAATCAACATCAAGACGATTCAAACGCATCCGGGTATGCTTCAAACAAGAAAAGAGTCCCGGCATCATCTTACTGACCCTAGTTTGATACCTTAT
Source organism: Mactra quadrangularis (assembly GCA_025267735.1). Classification (NCBI taxonomy): domain Eukaryota; kingdom Metazoa; phylum Mollusca; class Bivalvia; order Venerida; family Mactridae; genus Mactra; species Mactra quadrangularis. The sequence continues at coordinate 28,999,479 of CM046303.1, forward strand.
CCCGGAGAATATGTTGAACAACGAAGGCGGAAGAAATTGAAAAACAGACGTAAGAAGGGAAAGCGACGAAAGAATCACCTAGAGTTACCAAAAGAATGGGAAGACCTACAGGAACTCGCGGAAGAAGAAAAATCCACTAATCTATGCAGCAAGAAAAAACTTGTTGTTGATTTCAATGATATTGGTTGGGGTGAATGGATCATTTCACCGAAATCATTCAAAGCACATTACTGTTCAGGTGCTTGCACATTCCCATTGACAAAGGTAAGCGTTTATTAGCTTGTACAGATGCTTGTCAAATCGAATTAAAGTTTAATTTGCTAACAAGGCTGAGTTTTGATCCCTCGTCCATGATTTGAATAGACACGTAGTTATAATAAAGGTTTTATTTCCTTCTCATTGCCATTGGTCTTGTTGTTTACTAGTTATCACTATTTCAAGCTTGATCATCGAGGCGATTGCCTTTCTCTTATTCTGACAGTTCAAATGATTCGTTTCAAATGTATTAAAGGCGTCGACAACTTGTAAAACAAGATTTAAGATTTGAAAATCCTTTTTTCTAAAGTTAAGTGTACAATTTAACTAGTGTCTCTCGGCAGTCGGTAATTGGACACCGTGTTGTATTGTACTGACAACTCTTATCTGATGTTCAACTAAGGTTTAATCTTTGACACTAGCAATTATGTCTTCTTGGTCATTAAGCAAGGCAAGGCGTACTCTCTTTCTACATATCAAACCTTTTATGACATTTAATCAACCGGTCGTCTTAAGGTGTTTCTTGTTCATTTCCCCAGTCCGACAAAAGTCGTCGTATCATTGTGTTGACAGTGTACTCCTTGAGCAGCATCGGAATGAATTACAAAATTCTTGAAGTGATGTATATCCAAATTGTTATGACATTCTATATGCTTGATTTCTTATGATTTTCGATCTTGCAATGTTTTTGTAAAATACAATTTCTCACACACATGCGTATTTATTGTAAAATACGAAACATATCGTTAGAAGTGCCATTCAAGTATCGTATAGGTGTAGAATTTCGTTTATTGAGACCTGGGAGAGATTTATTATTCAATTTGAACAACTAGTAGTAGCTTTGTTTGTATGCTCGGGTTACAGTCGTTTACAAAAATGCTAACCATTTAATATGATTTAGGTGACATCTGTATTCATGTTATTACACAATTATCGTTCATTTAACAACTACTCAATGACAAGGTTGATCTCATGTATGCAATGTTCTAATATGTTCAACAACTCCTTTAATTATAGGAGCCTAACCTCTGCTGAGTACTCTATAGTGTGATCATATTTGCAGAACGAAAGCAATTCATTGTCGCATATTTTTATATACGCGTGCTCTATAATTAACTTGGCGCCTAAAATATATCACTCGGGCGAAAATACCTTTTTGTGAAGTGAACTTACAAAGACCAAAAACTATATAAACCGGTTAGAAAGCAATTATAAAAGTGAATAGATTTTGGTCATACAGGGGGTAATTACTGGCTCATGTTCTTTTGTCGCCATTCTACTCCTGGTCACGTGTCTGTACAAATGTAACAGACGCATTTTTAAGATAAAAGCAAAATGCATTTTTTCTGGAGCACAAATACAGATCGTCTGGGATGTTACAACTAAAATTATAGTCTGTACTATATTTGACAAATGGCTTGTGAATAAACACTTTAGAAAAATAACCCAAGTGTCTGCTTAAATGATTCAAACATTTGGTAGAAAAACTTAGTGAAATTTTTTTTGCGCATAATGATAAGGCAAAACTCAGTTTGACATATTTCTATGCACACTTATGAATCTAAGTCAGCTTGTTTACACTAATGTTTATGTTATGTAGGAGCATTGGTCTAGTGGTAGGATGCGTGCTTAGGGGACGAGAGTACCCTGGCAAACACTCCACTAGGAGCATTGCTAATTTCTTTGTGCAAGAAATGTAGCTTCAGTTGTTTGATGTAAATGAGTACGGTGAGGGATCGCCTGCCTGAAGGCGATTTCAATGACCAGAGGATATCGGACAAAACTGTAAAGTTGGCTAAACATGCACTAGTATATGAAAGCAGACATTAAACAGAGCTAATTTTTTAAACTTTTAAACCAAATTATGTGAATAAGTGATAATTAATACAAAATGACCTTCAGCATGGTTTATTTCAAATTTTCGTTTGTCCAAAAACTTTAAAACTAAATTATGTGAATAACCGATGATTATTGCAAAATGACCTTCAGCATGGTTTATTTTAAATTTTCGTTTGTCCAAAAACTTTTGGAGGGCACTGTATAATAATGCTTACGTTTATTTCTGTCTAATGATTCTTGCCATCTGGATATCGTCATAAAATCTACATTCATAAGATATCTGAACAAGAAAACATACAATCTTATGTCAACTTTTTATATAGAGTGTTTGACCTTGCCTGGTACTCTAAGGATAATCTTGTGATCTTATTATAGAGTAAACATGAATGTTTATCTCCCCGAAATCATGTTACATATTTCATTGTATACATTTGCCCCGCGTGTGGCGCCTTATTCTGGGGGCTTGACTTAGCTTACGACGCTTCAATAAGTTGGTTAAATACAAACTTTTAAGATTTCGTCGATTAGGAGAAAAAAACGAAATATCTTTTCAACTATAAAAACATAATCCGTTTCAAATCGATGAACATTAGTTAAAGTTTTAACAGTTAAAGTGTTTATAGTTTAACTTAACTGTCGGTGTATCGCCACATAATCATTTTTTAGAAACAATCAAATCTTTTCTCTTCTTACTTCAATGATTTTTGACTTCAAACTTATTCAAGTTTTTTGACACCCCTTGTTTTGTTAAAATCACTTTTAAAGATTGATGTTTCAGTGATTTAGGAATTAACTTTTTTGCGTTGGAAAAATTGAAAAACAAAAAAGCAGCTGACCGAAAAAACATAACATCAAACGTTGCTTACGCTTGAAAGGGTTTTGTCATTATTTCAAGTTTTATGTATATTTGTAGTTCGAACACAATACTCTTTTAATGTACCTCAGATACAGACTATACCATTGTGCTTATAGAATTTGGCATTCTCATTGCCTATGTTATAACAAGATGGCGAATAAAGTGGTCACATTATCTTTGTAAACTTAGTTTATTCAGACATGTGTTGAAATGGGAAAATTTCTAAAAGCTATGTTTTAATAGAAAAATATACAGCTATTAGAAATCTGCAGGTAATACACCGCCTTGCAAAAGCCCTATGGCAATTCCTCGTTCTTGTAGCGACATTCGAACTATTTATTGATTTGTGTGTGCATATCAACACACTACTGGTTTTCATCAAAACTGACATTGTGGGATTTTTGCACGGAAAGCACGTGCACATTGTCAATTTTCAGCACATGCACGACAAAATAAATTTTGCATCGATATGTTGGATTCAGAATCTTGATTACCTCAGGGTACGAGACCGATTGCTACCGATGTCATAAATAATTTTACTGACAGTTTCTCTCTTTATTTTTTCAGAAGATGCGTCCATCAAACCACGCCACGATTCAGAGTCTTGTTAACGCTGTTGGAATTAACCCGGATGTACCTGCACCATGCTGCGTTCCGGACAAACTTGCTTCAATAACATTGTTGTATTTCGACCAGAATAGTAATGTTGTTTTGAAAAATTATCCAAATATGACTGTACAGAAGTGTGCTTGTAGATAATCACGTGACTTCAATTTGTTTCTGGTCACGTGAGATTTCGTCTCGTGCTTAAGGACACGTGACTTGTCATGACGTAAACTGCAATGTAAATGCAAATATGTACATGGATTCTGATACTAAATAGAATGAGAAATTCTAGTGCAGAAAAAACATGGAGCAACGAGACTGGTCGAAACACATGTACAGCAAATCCGATCAATTTTTATTTGATAACAAAAACAGAGTTTGAACTCTCAGGGATGACGCAAGGAATGGAGAGATTTACTTAAATAACTTTGAGCAGGAGATGTGCTGCGTGAACTATCTTAAATCTCGTGTTTGACGAGATGTACAACGTGAACTGTTGAAATCACATCTCGAACGAGATTTACATTGTGACTATATTTGAATCTCGCATGTAACGAGATGTATCACGTGGGTTGTTGTAATTCTATATCAGGAATTGTGTATTTTACCACAACTATGTATATTCGTCGAAAATGGCGTTATATTGTAATGGAACTTTTCTCTCTCATTATTTTCGTTCCATATTGTTGTTATTGAACATGAATAGATTTTTTAAATAATAGACCTTTATGTCTGTTGTCGTTAACAACTATTGTTTAAATGTTGTTTTTATGTTATTTGCCATTCATTGTCATCGATGTCATTCAATTTATTGAAGGTCAAATGACCGTTTTGTCATTAGATAGTGGTTCTTAATACATGTATATGTGCTCACAAATGCTCTTTTCGATTTAAAGAGAGTTTAGATTTCATGCACTTTTCATTAAAAAAGTTTTTTAGAAGGAGAATGCATGTTACCATCATTACACCATACCGGGTATATTAATTTAGTGTAGTCAAGCAATCATCATTATTTTTACACATCATTAATGTCGGGCTCAAAAAAAGCATAAAAGAAACAAGTCGGTTCTCATACCAAGGGGTTATCATAACATTCTTGAGAAAGTTCAAGAATGCTGAAAATCTCTTTGTACTAGAATGACCCCAATGAGTATGGTGTCCCTTTATTCGTCCATTATTTATGACTTACACTGGGGACCACCAAAAGTTTCTTGACATATATTATATATCTTCCTACTATAGGTTTCCTGGACAATTTTCTATCACCAGTACTAACTTACCCTACCATGAGGCCGACAACTCATGTATAGGGTATGACCTACCGTGACCGGGCTCGAATCCGCTATCTCCGGATTCGAAGTCAGACATACCGTCAGACCAAAACTTTACAATTTTACAAAAATGTAAAAACAACCATGAGAAAGAAGAAAGTTTAAACTTTTTAACATCATTTGCACAAAATTGATATCTTAAAAGATAAAAGAGATATGGCCGTTTAAAGAATTCCCCCTATACTTTTCTATTGAAAATTGAGTATCGACTTGAGATCATGTGTGGGACTTAAAGTTGGACATGCTAACCACTACGCCACGGCCGCGGCTTTCTTTATGTAATATAAATATAAAATAAAAATACTGTACAAAATATTTCTGCAATAATTTTTCCATAAAATATAAGAGAAAACATGAAAGAAGCCCATCTGTATTAAAAGAAACTTTTGGACCCCAGTGTATATATCGACCAGGGAATATTCTTCTCGTAAACTAATCACTTGTCATAGTATGTTAAAATTGACCTGAAACAGAAAAATATAATTTAAATTTCATTTGCATGTACATTTTCTCATTTAGAAAAATACAGTGCCCTCCAAAAGTTCTTGGACAAAATCTTGGGGTTTAAGGTAAACTGATTCATCTTTATTCAATAATGTAAGGAATAACGAGTCATCTGAGTAAATTCTAAAGTCAGCATTAATTAGTTTATTAAGATATGATTTAAACAATGTTACATGAATAAGGTCTAATGATTGTTAATTTACATGTGTTATGCATGATAATATTTTCTCAAAATTTCAACTGTATATTAAATTTAGTTTGTCTCAGGTCAATTTGAAACAACAATACCCCAAAACAATACATAAGAAATCATATATGTACAAATATGTTTACTACAGTGTTCTCCATATGTCTTTGGACAAAATACCAGTTTTAAGATTAACTGATTGACATGTGCCCATAAAGATAAGATAAGATGATTCTTTATTTTGATTCGGCAAGTATACCTTTAACAACAAACATAAGCTGGGCTTTTGAACCGAACCATGAAAAAAAGAAACGAAGAGTAATCTCAACATATTCCAAAATCAATTTTAGTTAGTACATCAGCATGTTACTCCACGATAAGGTAGGGTTTTATAGCATTTTACTTTGTCACTGCATTGAAATAAGTTTCTTATAACTACAGACTATACACTTTATGTCGATATACCTCTCGTGATTTGTTTACTATATAGCCTAATGTGACGTCACCGGGTGACAATCCGTAATTTCACCCTCATGATATTACCTATCGGCCCGCTTGACATCGCCTATCGGTCCGCTTAAAGCGATGGGAGACCACTGCGTTGGAGTTGGCTAAAAACCGGGACCCGAGTTTTAGCCATTCAATTTGAATAACCTCCCTTGATCAGACGCTTGCTTTTTACCAAACCACAAACTTAAATGGTGTGAAAATATCTTCGAGTTAGAAGCAAATAAAACAGATAAAATTAAACGTTTTGTGCCTATTAAATTGTTTACAATTTCTGAATTTTGTTGTTTGGTATAAGATAAATACCACATCTTACAGGCTAAAGCCTCGGTTGACATTACTTGTCTCGGGTGAACATTCCGTTCTATCACCCTCTGTAGGATGTGATATTTATACAATGGTAGTGTCGATTGCAGTGACAAAGTAATGTGTATTAAAACACTGCCATCTCTTTGACTATGTAATTCAAAGTGTGTTTCACGAATAAGTCTTTTTATAGTTAAATCTGTTGCTGTATACATTAACAGTATTTCTCATTATTTTAATTGTTCAAGAACTTTTGGTGGGCACTGTATACATTATTGTTGTGTAATTTAATGTTAATGTTGTAGTGTAAACAAGAAATAAAATATTTGTTTAACAAAATCATCTACCTCAGTGCATGATACATTTAAAATACATGTACATTGGTTTTTATGGGCTCTTATTTGTGGGCTTGTATAAGCTTTTGAACGTTATAACTGGGATCATCGAAATAAGGGCCATATCACATTGGATACATTGATAATCATGGGCTCTTATTCGATGGCTTGTATAAGATTTCTTAAATGAACATTATAATAGGGGCCTCGATATAATGGTTTCCATCAGTTAAAAACTATGTAAACTATGCATTTGTGTAAAATTGAATACAATATTATTTGTATTCCTAAATATTGGGATCTAAATAATGGGCTTGGTTAAAATTGTATACACTTAAATTGTGAGTCCAAATTATGGTTTATACATTAAAATTCGTAGGCTTTTATTTGTCAGCTCAATTTCTCAGCACCTATTGTACGGATTTGATTAAAACATTACATATATACCAGATATCAAGCAGACATGTGCATATCCTATTTGGGTTACGGTCCATTGTTTTTTTGAAGAGTTACGGCCCTTATCCGTTCGTTTCCTGAACAACTATTGTATGGATTTAATTCAAACTTCTTGACAAAGACTCGTTGAGGGGGGGGGGGTAAGTAATCATCATATTCAGTGATAGGCCTAGTATGAGTTAATTTTACTCGTGATTACTGTAATTACATTATTTTTAACTAAATGTTTTAGTAGTTATTATGTTGTATATTGTGCCTGTGTGTTTTAACATTTCGTATGTTGTTTTTTTCATTTTGTGTCATAATATCCCCACCACTAAAAAAAGCCAGTTTTATCATTAAAATATTATCGTACTTGTATATTGTATGATATCAAAATTATCATTTCTAATTGTTTTCTTTTTTTGTAATATTAAACTAATAAATTATGATTAGATTATTTCTTTGTTCGATTTCTTGATGAGTAAACCCACCTCTGTAAGCTTAAAATGTCACAGATCGATGGCGGTATGTCGCTTCACACTCTCATAGCTTGAGCTGAATGAGAGGTCGTGGGTTCGATTCCTGGACTTTGGTCATGAAGTGATTTCTACGACCATACTCCCACCTGTCTACCACTGATACTAAATCGTGAAGGGCAAATGTCCGTCACTGTTTGTTCGAGAACGAATGCGTTCTAGAAAGAGTTGCGTCCAAAATATGGACCTTCAGGACACTATGACATCACTGTATCCCCAGGTTTGAGAAAATCAACAGGATTTCAATGAAACCTGAAACGATATGTTTAAAGTAGCTTAACCAAACACAACAGCTGACAGCGAACCATTTTTATTGTATTTAACGCCGTTGTAAAACAGATTATGGTCATTGAATAGTGGCCAGTTTACCTAACCTAGCTTTCACTGACATTTGTCTATAAATAGTACTTACCTTCACTTCTTAAAGGCATACAACTTCCCTATAAGCTTTACTCATGGATAAAAATCGACCTTATGATCGAATTCTCATGGAAGGGTTTAACCAGAACGAATGAGGCTTGAACCAGCAACCCCTTAGTCTCTCCCTCTGTAGATAGTCTAGGATTATCTACATACTAGTGTACTAATGCACAATGAAACACGATCAACTTTCATTTTTAGATTAAAAAACTTAAAAGCTCAGAATTACATTGTTAAACGATTTTTTAAACGCACAATGTCTCAAACATCATGTTTCAATGTAGTTCTGACTTTATTTTAACAGAATCTACATTCAGTGAAATTTAATTTAGCTTCAGAATCCATGTCAGAACTACTTTCCCTCCTAATGATATCCTAGGTAAAGTTGTGTTGACAATCGCCGAGGCGTTCCGAATGATATAAAGCATGGTTGGGTGTTACTAAAATAAAGGCGACTTGTTTGAAGTACTAAGGATGGGTTGTAATTATTGTCAGTTGTTTAAACTAAACTTCTTATGTCCGATATTAACAAAACATCAACAAAATGAAAGTCTTCAAATGAGATTTTCTCAATGATGTTTCAAGAGTAAAATAAACAAATTTAAAGTGGAAATATAAGTCCCTATCTTTTGTTTAACTCATCAAATGAGAGCTGAGGATGACTACAAATCAAAGTGCTGACAACACGCTGTGATAATCAAGTTCAAAGACTAACTATTAGAGTCTGACTCTTTTATGGTCACCGATATTAAAATGTTTTTCAATGGACAGAAATTTCTCAATTTTATTGAAGCTCCACATTTCGTTGATCACGGTAAGATTATGTGAGTATCTATGGTTAATAATAAGTAGCGACCACTTTTTTCTTTGATAAAACAACATTTTTGAAAATTTTGTACGGCCTAAAATTTTTAATCACCCTTACTTTGTACCGGCCACTTGGTACTTCTGACGGTAGAGGTCGGCTTTTATGGTCCAACTGCAGAAGGAGTGTGTCTACCCAATCGTCATTACATTGCTCTTGGCTCCAAGAAGTTTTGTCCGGAAATGGGAGGTCGTATGTAATGCTACAGTCCCATAAACATAAAAAATAGCCGTGAGGGCACCGTACGGGCGCCATGCGATCAAGCATCGCAAGGACCCGTACGAACTCTTGCGTACCCGTACGGACTGTTACGTTTACCAGGGTCCCTGAAATGTGCCATGGATACACAGATCAGTGTCAAAGTCAAATCGTAAACACAATCGTTGCCGAGTATGGATTAAACTTGCATATCTTCCAGCTACGGCTCTGTCCAGTGTTTTGTTTTGTGCCATGTGCGCACTGTCACCTTAATACGCAAGGCTTTCCACGACCTACGACTGTCTGCACGCACGGGTCCGCAACAAGCTACGATTTTATGGAACTGAGGCATAAGGCAACTTCGTTCCGCTAGTTGACTTCATCATATACCACTGTTACCAATTTTGTTACATGAAAAGTTAGACAAAGTTTAGTGTAAGGATTTTTTTGAGAGGGGGGGGGCTGACTAAAATTAATTTGGACTATATTTTAAATTATTTATTTTAAAGAAGCTGCATCAATTGACTGAATCAACAGAGGAAGTCACGTGATACAACCCATATCTTATCTTTGATTAATCACTCAAAACTGTATAGTTTTTGTGAATAAATGTATGTTCTGTTCTGTTCTGTTCCGTACTTTTAATGCATATTACCTACGAAATATAACTTTAATATAGATTAAAAACACTTAAATGGAAAATGAAGTCATAGTAATTGCAATTTCAGCGTCAGTAATTACACCTTTTAACATGATAAATACTTGCAAGGGAATGGACTCCGTTGTTAGCAATACATACACGTTTCACGAAAAAAATCTCATTTAAGAAATAAATTGCTGCAAGCATATTGAGTAAGTGTTTCAACCCGAGATACACAATTTCACGATTGTATTTTAATACTTTTCTACGCTTCCAAGTTGATTTCTATCTTCAAAATGAGCAATTAAGGGCAATTTGATCAGGTATTGAAATGACTAGATTAAACATATTATTTTCTAATTTCTTCATTAATATGTCTTTCAAAACACGTGTTCATAACGAATGCTTTACATGTCGATTTATAGATTTTAATTAAAATCCGTGAAATTGACAATTGTACCGTCCAATTGTGTTTATTATACGTTTTTACGGTGTAAACTGTGACGAAATTTATAAAATGTTGTGTTTTATTCTGTAATCGACTTATTCCGCCAATCTTCGTCATCGTTCGACAATCTTCGTTTGATAAGTTACTTACGAATACTCAAGAACATTTGTACAGCACAGAATGTTTTTTATTACAAAATAAGATAATTTAGGACATTTCTTACTATGATTGCTACGATTTACTTACACATTCAATTGAGTTTTGTCATTTTAAACTGTAAACAGATATTAATACATAACTTTTAAATCCGAATGATCTGCAGATTTCGACTGTCAATTTACCCCTAGCGACCAAACTGACGTCTTGATATGCAATATAATGAATCAATCGGACAGTTAATATTAGGATATAGTTTTAACAAATTTGTTTAATATGACAGACCGTATTAGATGTACTGCAACTTATATACACCATTTTATTATATCAAACTCACGCCAACAGGTCCATAAAAACAAAGTTGGAGGGCAGACATAGATTTAATTTCTCAGCTGACATTTCCTCATTTGAAAGTTCCAATAGAGAATCTCATCAATTTTAATACCAATAAACTGTTCAGAAGATTGTATATAAAAGCAATTGAATGTCAATACACTGTTTTCTGTGTTTATATTTATTGGTCTGTATTACAAATGGTCTATCGTCTGATTCCACTAACTGTAGTTATATATAAGGGTATTTGACAGGTTTTATAACCGTCCAGGATATTAGATACCCCCTAGAGTGTCCCCCCTCAGGTATTATTGTTTTTATGCAAACACTGTGTATCTAATTATATGTATGAACTGATTGTTTTGTTTACGTTGAATCTATTCCTTTAAAATACATTTATCTAAATTTAAACAGAAGATAACAGGTCATGATTTCAAGTTTTTAACCAATGGTAAATAAGTAAAAAAAATAAATGTATCATTGCTTTGTATAGACAATATGATCATTCCTTGTTACAAAGGTAAACAATAACAATTTTTTATGTAGAATTACGATGAAACATTTGAATATTTCAAGTAGCCATGAGTTAACAATATTTTTTTATAAAAATATGTCATGTTTCTATGGGAAATCAATAGGTACATTTCATGTCTCTATGGGGAAACGATTAGAACATTTCATGTTTCTATAGAAAGACGATTGGAACATTTCATGTTTCTATAGAAAGACGATTGGAACATTTCATGTTTCTATAGAAAGACGATTGGAACATTTCATGTTTCTATAGAAAGACGATTGGAACATTTCATGATTCTATGAATAGAAGATTGGAACATTTCATGTTTCTATAGAAAGACGATTGGAACATTTCATGTTTCTATAGAAAGACGATTGGAACATTTCATGTTTCTATAGAAAGACGATTAGAACATTTCATGTTTCTATGGGTAGACAATTGGAACATTTCATGTTTCTATGGGTAGACAATTTAAACATTTCATGTTTCTATGGGTAGACGGTCGGAACATTCCATGTTTCTATGAGTAGACGATTGGAACATTTTACGTTTTTACGGATGGAAAATCGGAAACTATCATGTTACTACGGGTAGACAATTGAATCATTTCATGTTTCAATGGGTAGACAAATAAAATATTTCATGTTTCTATGGGTAGACAGTTTGAATATTTCTTGTTTCTATGTACGGACAATAAGAATATTTGATGTTGCCATGTACGGACAATTGGAACATTTCATGTTGCCATGTACGGACAAATGAACATTTAATGTAGCCATGTACGGAAAATATAACATATTTATGTTGCCATGTACGGACAATTGGAACATATCATTTTGCCATGTACGGACAATATAAACATATTAAGTTGCCACGTACGGACAATTGGAACATATTAATTTGCCATGTGCGGACAATTGGAACATATCATATTTCCATGTACAGACAATTAGAACATATTAACGTTGCCATGTACGGACCATTGTCGGACATTTATGTTGCCATAAACGGAAAGTTGAAACATATTATGTTGTCATGTACGGACAATTCGAACATTTGATGTTGACATGTACGGACAATTGAAACATTGTATGTTGCCATGTACGGACCATTGTTGGACATATCATATGCCATAAACGGACAATTAGAACATATCAATGTTGCCATGTACGGACCATTGGAACATATCAAGTTGCCATGTACGGACAATCTAAACATATTATGTTGCCATGTAGAGACAATTGGAACATAACATGTTGCCATGTACGGACAATTAGAACATATCATGTTGTAATGTACAGACAAATGAACATTTAATGTTGCCATGTACGGAAAAATATAACATATTTATGTTGCCATGTACGGACCACTGTTTGACATATCATGTTGCCATGTACGGACCACTGTTTGACATATCATGTTGCCATATACGGACAATTGGAACATATCATGTTGCCATGTACGGACAATTGGAACATAACATGTTGCCATGTACGGACAATTCGAACATTTGATGTTGCCATGTACGGACCATTGTTGGACATATCATGTTGCCATATACGGACAATTGGAACATATCATGTTGTAATGTACAGACAAATGAACATTTAATGTTGCCATGTACGAAAAATATAACATATTTATGTTGCCATGTACAGACAATTCGAACATTTGATGTTGCCATGTACGGACCATTGTTTGACATATTATCTTGCCATGTACGGGCCATTGTTGGACATATCATGTTGCCATGTACGGACAATTGGAACATATCATGTTGTAATGTACAGACAAATGAACATTTAATGTTGCCATGTACAGACAATAAGAACATATCATGTTGCCATGTACGGACAAATGAACATTTAATGTTGCCATGTACGGAAAAATATAACATATTTATGTTGCCATGTACAAACAATTCGAACATTTGATGTTGCCATGTACGGACCACTGTTTGACATATCATGTTGCCATGTACGGACCACTGTTTGACATATCATGTTGCCATGTACGGACAATTGGAACATATCATGTTGCCATGTACGGACAATTGGAACATAACATGTTGCCATGTACGGACAATTCGAACATTTGATGTTGCCATGTACGGACCATTGTTGGACATATCATGTTGCCATATACGGACAATTGAAACATATCATGTTGTAATGTACAGACAAATGAACATTTAATGTTGCCATGTACGAAAAATATAACATATTTATGTTGCCATGTACAGACAATTCGAACATTTGATGTTGCCATGTACGGACCATTGTTTGACATATTATGTTGCCATGTACGGACGATTTAAACATTTTATGTTGCCATGTACGGATAATTGGAACATATTATCTTGCCATGTACGGACCATTGTTGGACATATCATGTTGCCATATACGGACAATTGGAACATATCATGTTGTAATGTACAGACAAATGAACATTTAATGTTGCCATGTACGAAAAATATAACATATTTATGTTGCCATGTACGGACAATTCGAACATTTGATGTTGCCATGTACGGACCATTGTTTGACATATTATCTTGCCATGTACGGGCCATTGTTGGACATATCATGTTGCCATATACGGACAATTGGAACATATCATGTTGTAATGTACAGACAAATGAACATTTAATGTTGCCATGTACGAAAAATATAACATATTTATATTGCCATGTACGGACAATTGGAATATATCATGTTGCCTTGTACGGACAATTTAAACATATTATGTTGCCATGTACGGATAATTGGAACATATTATCTTGCCATGTACGGACCATTGTTGGACATACCATGTTGCCATATACGGACAATTGGAACATATCATGTTGTAATGTACAGACAAATGAACATTTAATGTTGCCATGTACGGACAATTCGAACATTTGATGATTCCATGTACGGACAATTGGAACATTGTATGTTGTAATATGCGGACAATTGGAAAAAAATTGCTATGGATGACATTGAAGCATTTAATATAGCCATTGTTGGATATTTGTAGACAACGGAGACGTTTTATGTTTCCAATGATATACTTTGTTTTGGTACCATAATGGATCAAAACCCGGTTTAAACATAACACATGCATGCTAAAAAGTTGCCTTTTATAGGTATCCTCTAACTTCATGAGAACGTCCATAAGTACATTTCTATACTTCGGATGTTTTAATGCTCAACGCATTTGTTCAACAACCACTTACAACGTATCCTACATTACGCAAGTGGATGACTCGATTAGTCATTTTAAGGTTTAGAGTCATGGTAAGGATAAAGTTCAATGAAATAATAATACAACTAATCATAAATTATGCAACTCTACCTTTTGTTACTTTTAATGACAAATAACCATCAATGAATCGCCATGTAAAAACAATTGTTATTCATTGGCCGACCAGTTGTCTGCCAGACGCCATATTTGAGCACTCACTGTCACCAAACGCTCACTTAAGTTATGCCTCTAGGTAATACGGACGCTCGCACGCGCCATGTTGACCGTTGGTAATTTTTCAAACATCATTAAGGTGATATTTTAGGCCTTGATAAACGTGTTTATCGACAAACTTCATGTAATTTCAATAATACGCCGGCGACTTTTGACAATATGAAACAAACGATATCAAAACAACAGTACTTGAAATGGCGGGAAAACATGTAAAACAACACTACTTTATTGATATAAACACTACAAAGCCCAATAACTTGTGGGAATACTACTAGTGTTTAGTTCATTAATCACAGACCACACAGATATCATAGGTCAATGAGTAATTGCTGCAAGGTTTTAATAAAATAGTTCTTTTATGGTCGGATTTTATACCGTAGCAACACAATTGTATAGGTCATAACACGGTCTACTCACCATTCCTGGAAAAGCTTATCTTAAAGTTCAACTGTTAACCAGTTACTAGGCGCATGATTTGGTGACTTAAATGACTTAGAATTCGTTGTAGGAGGGAGAATGGCCTTAGAAATTACTGCATAATCCGCATGGGAATCGAATCCCCTTAATCAGTGGACTTGTGCGCTACCGGCTGGGCTAGCCGGCAAGATCGATAATCGAAACCTATGTATTGTGGACACTTTAATGATTTCTTGGCGCGAATTAATTAGCTACTCAATGGTGCCAAAGAAGCAAATGTTTCTACAGATTGCTTGTTGTTACTATTGTTTTTTGTTTTTTATTTTTTTAATGTTTTTATCACTTGATATTTGTTGTTTATATTGATCATTTATATGTAAAATTGTAATTATTGTTTAGATGACTTTCTGGGAAATAAGCATTGTGCTTAAGAAGTGATCATCTTTAAATAAAGATATTATTATTATTATTATTATTATTATTATTATTATTATTATTACATTTAGTATGATAAATTCGTAATTAACAGTGCATATACACCTCTAATACGTAACTGTAATGTATTTACAGAGATAATAATCGAATTGATGACATTTTTATAACCATGAATTAAAACACTAATCTCATATTAAATTTATCAACCATATTTTGTTAATATCATTTTATTGCACTAAGATTCATAGATCATTAAGTTCTGCTATTACATTAAAACCAGAAGAATACTATTCTCTTTACAGCTTAGTGGTTGTAACATTAGAGTTGTTCGTGTACAATAAATCCCCCCCCAAAATATGGCCAAAATAAGCACATTTTCTTAACTGAATACTTTCAAACCTCGTACTGGGTTAAACAATTCAAGTTCACAGCTCACCTAACTTTCTCAGGATCCTTGTCTATAACCAATACTCACATACCCTTCCACAAGGCCGACAACTGCTGCATATACTCGTACCATTTAAATGGAGGAAAATACATTTTTGTCAAATTTTTAGGGAAAGGTATAACCACCCCGGATGGAATTCAAATCTGAACCCTACTCGGGAAACTAGATTCGACACTTCGACGCGATACTAACTGACTACAGATTTCAATAGGACTACAAATGTACAAAAACAACAAGATGTATTTAAGCATGTGACAAAATGGGTTTTATATTAAATAGATGTATATGAAAATACTGAAGATTTTTTTTGTAAAATGTAATTTCGTCTAGAATCTTGTTGTGATATTTTTGCATTTCAAAGTGAAAGTAGATCGGAATATTGTGCAACTTAAAGTCTTGGCTCATGGAGTATGATGAAGAAGCCTAAAGTTGGTTCTTCAATAATATAAAGTTCTTGATTCGTGGATTTACTTAAAAATAACTCAAATTATGGGTAAAAATAGTTAAAATAGAGTTACGAAACACCATGACAAGTCACAGTCAAAACACATACCTGTCAAAAAGCCAAAAACATAAAAGGGACGCCACACACAAAAAAAAAACACGAAAATAAGAATGGGGTGTAATGGGGTATACGATTTGTATCCAACACTGGCAAAATAAAAACCGTATAAACCTCAATCCTGTATTTTTTATCAACATGCATTATCAAAATTATAAACTATCAACTGATTCAATACGAGAGTTGCGTTTTGTGTGGATTGGAACCAGCCCAACGTATCACTATCTAATGTGCAAGGTTGCTCCTCCAAGTTAAAACTTAATTTATAACGGATAGGTCCATTCGGAACAACTTCGGCGATCATCTACGAAGATATACTGCGTGGAAGATCGCCGAGGTAGTTCCGAATGGGAAAGGTCACCTAGCTGACAATACAGCGTTTGATGTGTTTTAGAGGAAAGTAAATTGAAACATATTTCACATCTATGTCGTCTTTATTTACATGAACTCACGCATTTTCTGAGTTATTAAATATTTTGACAACTAAAATGATATTTGTTCATAACTTGAACATATAAACACTTCAAGAACGCGTAGTGGAAGACAGCTTGAAATCTTTCTTTGTTATTTCACATGGCGATAAATTTTATTTTTATGGCGATATTATTATGTTCACATGGTACGAGGAGCAATATGAATACCTTGTTAAGATTTAGGATTGCTTAGAAAAGACACGTATCTCAATAAACATAACCATTATGATTTGTCAATGTCCATTTTCAAGGGTACGAAATCATAATGGCGGTCTCACAAGTAAGCTTTGATGTCAGCCGAATGTATAACGCTATGTTTTGTTCCGCTTTGATCTATGACGACAATTCTAAAATAAGATTGTTTAAATAAAAAAATCGCATTAATTTGACGCATTTATGTTATTTTTAATATTAAACAAGGAAAACTATCGTGTTTACAAAATGTGCCAAAATATTGTTGTCCAACCGTCCATCAAAACCAAACGACATATATTTGCCCAAAGCTATTGTAATTAGTGGTCAATTACATATAATTTAGACATTGCCTGTGGTCACTGTCCATCATTATAATTGAGATTTATTGCGTAAAACGCTGACAACTTGACAATTGAAACTAAAAATTATACTTCAAGGGAGATAATCAATCAGCTATCTTAACACAATTCTTCCAAAGTTATTTCCCTTTTAATAATATTTTTAGATAATGAACACACTGAAAATTATAAGATTTCACGCGGTATCATTTTCTATACTTTAATATCTGAACGAGGATAATTACATCTGAAAAAGAGCCAGTATTTACACTCAAAACCACTAGACGATATGTCATATGATCTTACTACTGGACGACGAATTAGGGCTACACAATAATTGTGTTAAAATTAGTTTCATACATTTTGTACATTGGATTAGTATACATTTTATACATTGAAATAAATGCATTTGTACACTATACGTACTTATATTTCTTTATAATAATTGAATATTTACATTTCGCTCATAAAATTTATATATACAACTGTATATAGTACATTGAATGAATACATTTTGTACATTAAATCAATACATTTTGTACATTAAATCAATACATTTTGTACATTAAATCAATACATTTTGTACATTGAAATAAATGCGTTCCAAGGACGAACAGCAAAATTATGATTCGTCCAAAAAAATCTGGAACTAAATTGTGGATTGAAAATTTTGAGGGCGAAAAGAAATGTTGCGATTCGTCCATAGACATTTTGTACTTAATCAAGAACGGAAAGATCCGAGAACGAACAGCAACATAACGATTCCTCCGCAGAAATCTCGGGCTAAATTAAGGATCGAAAATTTTGAGGGCAAAAATTAATGTTGCAATTCGTCCAGATATTTCGAAAAAATTAAGGAGCGACTAGATCCGAGGACGAACAGCAACATTTTGATTCGTCCTCAGAAATTTCGTACTTAATTGAGGATTGAAAATTTAGGGAGGCAGATAGAAACGTTGCATTTCGCCTACAAATATTTCGTACTAAATTAAGGAGCGAAAGTTCTGAGAACGACTAGCAACATTTCGATTCGTCCTCAGAAATTTCGTACTAAATTGTGGATCGAAAAGTTTGAGGGTGAAAAGAAATGTTGCAATTCGTTCGAAGATATTTCCTGCTTAATAAAGGAGCAAAAAGTTCCGAGGACGATTTGCCACATTTCGATTCGTCCACAAAAAGTTCGTACTAAATTTTAGATCGAAAAAATTGAGAACAAAAATTAATGTTGCTATTCGTCCTCAGATATTTCGAACTAAACTAAGGAGAAATCTCGTACCAGAATATAAAAATCTGAGGGCACTAGTAATGTTGCGATTCGTCCAGATATTAATATCAAATTTCGGAGCGACAAGATCCCAGGACGAACAGCAACATTTCGATTCTTCCTCAGAAATCTCGTACTAAATTGTGGATCGAAAAGTTTGAGGGTGAAAAAATGTTGCAATATGTCCACAGGTATTTCGTACAAAATAAAAAAGCGATAAGTTCCGAGTACGACTAGCCACATTTCGATTCGTCCACAGAAATCTCGTTTTAAATTGCAGATCGAAAAATTTGAGAAGAAAAATAAATGTTGCTATTCGTCCCCAGATTTTTCG
This sequence comes from Mactra quadrangularis, assembly GCA_025267735.1. NCBI lineage: Eukaryota > Metazoa > Mollusca > Bivalvia > Venerida > Mactridae > Mactra > Mactra quadrangularis. The sequence goes on from CM046303.1 coordinate 29,018,684, forward strand.
AACTTAATTAAGGAGAAATCTGTACTAAATTGAGGATCGGAAATTTAGGGGGCGAATAGACATGTTGCGATTTGTCCAGAAATAATTTGCACTTAAGAAGCGAAAAGTTCTGAGAACGAACAGCAGCATTTCGTCTAATCGAGTAATCATTGGTATGGATTTGTTAGGTTTCAATGTGCACGAAAGTATTTCTGTATTTCAATACGTTTAGCTTATTTATTATAACTATCATTATCAATCTTATTGCTCAACGCCTAGAATATGTTATATAGAAAAAGGCTTATTTTCTAATATAACTTTAATACAGCTCTAGCGTAGTACATACGTCTCAAGAAAGATTAAATTGGACTAGAGTAGTTGTTATCAAGGTTTAGCGTATTGCAAGTGTTAGTAGGATCATAGGATGTCCTTGAACTTGAACTTTGCTAAAGATAACACCTTTACCTGATTTGACTTAATCAGTGTCTGTATGTACATGTATAAACCGTGCTGAAACGTATCATAAACTTTGTCATTCGGAACGACCTCGGCGATTTTCCACGCAAATACACTATATCTTCGTAGATGATCCCCGAGGTTGTTCCGAATGAAACTTTGTTATGTGGGGTGCGACTCGTTTCTATACGCATAGGAATACTCGATTCTATACGCAACTTTGGTAACACACCACTAAATTTTGTATAGATCAGAGTGGTCTCCCCTAGAATATAGAACGATTATGTTTATTAGTATTTGATTTTAGCGTATAAGATAATGTACATGAAAAAATATTTTTTATTAGTATTTAGATTTAAGCGTGTAAGATAATGTTGATAATGATGATGAAAAAATATTTAAAGAACGTTTCCTATCGCCATACACAAAATGTTCACTCTGTCTTCATGACCAACCGCATTATATCCTTTTATTCACAGGTAACTATTTAAGGTCCTCCAGATTTCAGTTATTAAGGTTATTTTCAGCGACCATTTGCAACACACTCATTTATTTCTTTGTTATTATACGAGGGCAACTTCTGTGGCCATACGCAACATTTTATTGTATTCAAATACTATTATCTAAGATCCGTCTTCCGTGGACATACGCAAAATATGTATTTATACAAAAAGTATTAATGTCTATCAATTTATATGTGCCATACAGGTATTTATTCATATGCTTATATATAAGGTCTACCTACTATGGCCATACGCAACATATGTATTTATTCTTATGATATTCAATGAAGTCCATCTACTGTTGCCTTATACAACAAAAGTATTCATTCCTATGCTTTCATATAAGCTGTATCTACTATGGCCATACGCAACATACATTTTTTTATCATAAGCTATTTAAAAGGGTCTTTCTTTTGTGACCATATGCAACATAGGTATTTATTCATATGCTTATATATAAGGTCTACCTACTATGGCCATACGCAAAACATGTATTTATTTTTAGGATATTCAATGAAGTCCATCTACTGTTGCCTTATGCAACATCAGTAATGATTCGTATGCTTCCATATATGCTCAATCCACTGTGGCCATACGCAACATAGGTATTTATTCATATGCTATTATATCAGCTCTATCGACTGTGGCCATACGCAACATAGGTATTTATTCATATGCTATTATATAAGCTCTATTTACTGTGGCCATACGCAACATAGGTATTTATCCATATGCTATTATATCAGCTCTATCGACTGTGGCCATACGCAACATAGGTATTTATTCATATGCTATTATATAAGCTCTATCCACTGTGGCCATACGCAACATAGGTTTTTATTCATACGCTATTACGTAAGCTCTATCCAATGTGGCCATACGCAACATAGGTTTTTATTCATACGCTATTACGTAAGCTCTATCCACTGTGGCCATACGCAACATAGGTATTTATTTATATGCTATTATATTAGCTCAATCCACTGTGGCCATACGCAACATAGGTATTGATTCATATGCTATTATATAAGCTCTATCCACTGTGGCCATACGCAACATAGGTAAATATTTATTCATATCCTATTATATTAGCTCTATCCACTGTGGCCATACGCAACATAGGTATTTAACCATATGCTATTATATAAGCTCTATCCGCTGTGGCCATATGCAACATAGGTATTTATTCAAATGCTATTATATCAGCTCTATCCACTGTGGCCATACGCAACATAGGTATTTATTCATATGCTATTATATAAGCTCTATCCACTGTCGCCATATGCAACATAGGTATTAATACATACTCAATTATATAAGCTCTATCTACTGCGGCCATAAGCAACATAGGTATTGATTCATATGCTATTATATAAGCTCTATCCACTGTGGTCATACGCAACATAGGTATTTAATCATATGCTATTATATCAGCTCTATTCACTGTGGACATACGCAGCATAAGTATTTATTCATATATGCAACATAGGTATTTATCCATACGCTATTATCTAAGCTCTATCCACTGTGGCCATACGCAACATAGGTATTAATACATACGCTATTATATAAGATCTATCTACTGCGGGCATACGCAACATAGGTATTTATTCATATGCAATAACAATACCTCTATCCACTGTGGCCATATGCAACATAAATATTTCATCATATGCTATTACATAAGCTCTATCCACTGTGGCCATACGCAGCATAAGTATTTATTCATATATGCAACATAGGTTTATATCCATATGCTATTATATAAGCTCTTTCCACTGTGGCCATACGCAACATAGGTATTTATTCATATGCTATTATAAAAGCTTTATCCACTGTGGCCATACGCAACATAGGTTTTATTCATACTCTATTATGTAAGCTCTATCCACTGTGGCCATACGCAACATAGGTATTTATTCATATGCTATTATATCAGCTGTATCCACTATGGTCATACGCAACATAGGTATTTATTCATACGCTATCATATAAGCTCTATCCACTGTCGCCATACGCAACATAGGTATTATTACATACTCTATTATATAAGCTCTATCTACTGCGGCCATACGCACCATAGGTATTGATTCATATGCTATTATATAAGCTCTATCCTCTGTGGCCATACGCAACATAGGTATTTATTCATATGCTATTATATTAGCTCTATCCACTGTGGCCATACGCTACATAGGTATTTATTCATATGCTATTATATCAGCTCTATCCACTGTGGCCATACGCAACATAGGTTTTTATTCATATGCTATTATATCAGCTCTATCCACTGTGGCCATATGCAACATAGGTATTTATTCATATGCTATAATAAAAACTCTACCCACTGTGGCTATACGCAACATAGGTATTTATTCATATGCTATTATATAAGCTCTATCCGCTGTGGCCATATGCAACATAGGTATTAATACATACTCAATTATATAAGCTCTATCTACTGCGGCCATAAGCAACATAGGTATTGATTCATATGCTATTATATAAGCTCTATCCACTGTGGCCATATGCAACATAGGTATTTAATCATATGCTATTATATCAGCTCTATCCACTGTGGACATACGCAGCATAAGTATTTATTCATATATGCAACATAGGTATTTATCCATACGCTATTATCTAAGCTCTATCCACTGTGGCCATACGCAACATAGGTATTAATACATACGCTATTATATAAGATCTATCTACTGCGGGCATACGCAACACAGGTATTTATTCATATGCAATAACAATACCTCTATCCACTGTGGCCATATGCAACATAAATATTTCATCATATGCTATTACATAAGCTCTATCCACTGTGACCATACGCAGCATAAGTATTTATTCATATTAGCAACATAGGTTTATATCCATATGCTATTATATAAGCTCTTTCCACTGTGGCCATACGCAACATAGGTATTTATTCATATGCTATTATAAAAGCTTTATCCACTGTGGCCATACGCAACATAGGTTTTATTCATACTCTATTATGTAAGCTCTATCCACTGTGGCCATACGCAACATAGGTATTTATTCATATGCTATTATATCAGCTGTATCCACTATGGCCATACGCAACATAGGTATTTATTCATACGCTATCATATAAGCTCTATCCACTGTCGCCATACGCAACATAGGTATTATTACATACTCTATTATATAAGCTCTATCTACTGCGGCCATACGCACCATAGGTATAGATTCATATGCTATTATATAAGCTCTATCCTCTGTGGCCATACGCAACATAGGTATTTATTCATATGCTATTATATTAGCTCTATCCACTGTGGCCATACGCTACATAGGTATTTATTCATATGCTATTATATCAGCTCTATCCACTGTGGCCATACGCAACATAGGTTTTTATTCATATGCTATTATATCAGCTCTATCCACTGTGGCCATATGCAACATAGGTATTTATTCATATGCTATAATAAAAACTCTACCCACTGTGGCTATACGCAACATAGGTATTTATTCAGATGCTATTATATAAGCTCTATCCGCTGTGGCCATACGCAACATAGGTATTTATTCATATGCTATCATATAAGCTCTATCCACTGTCGCCATACGCAACATAGGTATTATTACATACTCTATTATATAAGCTCTATCTACTGCGGCCATACGCAACATAGGTATTTATTCATATGCTATTATATAAGCTCTATCCGCTGTGGCCATATGCAACATAGGTATTTATTCATATGCTATTATATCAGCTCTATCCACTGTGGCCATACGCAACATAGGTATCTATTCATATGCTATAATATAAACTCTACCCACTGTGGCTATACGCAACATATGTATTTATTCATATGCTATTATATAAGCTCTATCCGCTGTGGCCATATGCAACATAGGTTATTATTCATACGCTTTTACGTAAGCTCTATCCACTGTGGCCATAAGCAACAAAGGTATTAATACATGCGCAATTATATAAGCTCTATCTACTGCGGCCATAGGCAACATAGGTATTTACTCATATGCAATAATATTAGCTCTATCCACTGTGGCCATATGCAACATAAATATTTATTCATATGCTATTACATAAGCTCTATCCACTGTGGCCATACGCAGCATAAGTATTTATTCATATATGCAACATAGGTTTATATCCATATGCTATTATATAAGCTCTTTCCACTGTGGCCATACGCAACATAGGTATTTATTTATATCCTATTATATAAGCTTTATCCACAGTGGCCATACGCAACATAGGTTTTATTCATACGCTATTATGTAAGCTCTATCCACTGTGACCATACGCAACATAGGTATTTATTCATATGCTATTATATCAGCTTTATCCACTGTGGCCATACGCAACATAGGTATTTAATCATATGTTATTAAATAAGCTCTATCCACTGTCGCCATACGCAACATAGGTATTAATACAAACTCTATTATATAAGCTCTATCTACTGCAGCCATACGCAACATAGGTATTTATTCATATGCAATAATATTAGCTCTATCCACTGTGGCCATATGCAACATAAATATTTCATCATATCGTCCATTGATAGCCAAAAGGGCTTATCAGCACTTTTTCAAGTTTTGAGAAAAACAGGTTTAAAGATTCAAGGCTTTGTTCTAAATCAGGTATAATGACCTAAGCTGTTGAATGTGCATATTTTATTAGAATTATATGCCAATAAATAGTTCTGCAATTATTGAGTAAATGCATTAAAAATAATTGCCATATTTGGTGGATTTTGCTGATAAGCCCTTTTGGCTGCCAAAGTTAGCACAACATTCTAGAGTCAAAAAGGCTTATCAGTAAATGAAAAAGACTGATGCATTGTTTTTTTATCATTTAATATTGTTTAAATCACTATTATCATATTTTCATAACTATTGATTGTTTGATTGTCAAATGTTAATTGATTTCTTCGTCCGTATCAACTTCCTCCTCCAGAATGTCTGGGCATGGCAGCCTGTCCTTAATTCCACTGTTACTGGGTAGATCTTCATAATAGGGCCAGTACATTTGTGGGATAATGTACCCCTTACACAAGTCCAAGAGATCTTTTTTCTTTGCTGAGGAAATAGGCAGCTTTTGTGAGTATTTCATGGGTAATTTGTCCATCGACTTTCTCCTCAGTGTCTTCTTAACATTAATGTGCAGATACTCCTCCTGTTCAAAACTGTACTTAATCATTATCTCGTCTGGATATTCTTGGTTCACTTTAAGTACTTTTACTTGTAGCCAGTTGACTTTTGTGCCATCTGTTGCTGTTTTGAAATTTTTAAAGTTTTTCTTTGAATAAGCTTTCAAATCAAAGAAGTTGTTGTATCTCATTGGGATGACAACATAAGGATTGTATCGTCTTGCCATTTGCAGAATAGTGTCCCATTGATCTGGCACAAACAGAGAAGTGCGTTTTCTTGCGTGTTCAATAGCAGAATGCATTGAGTCACACTCCATCTGTGTATGACCAGATTCGAGAAATTTCTGCTCAATGGTGTGTAAATTTGGGTGTTTGTTGACGGAATACAGTAGACCAGAAGCAAGGTATCGGTTTCTGTTTTGCCCGGAACAGCAATCGGAGTAAAGAATTACATGCTGAACTGAAGGTGGTAGTGATTCAATATGAGTCAGCACGCAGGTTCCTATTTCAGATGAGCCCCTTTCTCCGTGTGTTTCATCCCAGATGTAACATGTTCCTTTGCCATCTGATAGAGAATAGAATGTTAGGTTATAACTATTTAATTTTCTTTTATAGTATGTCTGACTGACATTGGAACAAGGGGTTTGCAATACTGCCTGCAAGTCAAATGTGGCTGTAAATATCGATTTGTCTTGTTTTGCGCGTTTTTTGTCATTTTCTTTCTCAATCCTGGCCATTTCTTTACGATACTTATGCTCCTGATATCGCTTTTCTCCTTCTTCTGACATCTGACCTGCTTGTTTCTGTTCTTTGTATTTATGACATGTCTGGCAAGCATCTTTCTTCGGTTTATGAAAAGAAAGATTGTATTCTTTACAAAACACATCTCTGTATACTTTCTCAGAAACAGCTGAAACACCATCAACTTTGCACTTTTCTTGGTAAAGATCATACATTTTTCTCACTGAAAGTTGTTGGGCTAGAAAATGTTTAGATGTGCTTTTCCTTCTATAATGTGACTCCACCACTGGGAAAGATTCTATGTGCTCTTTTACGAAGTTTCGACTACTGATTGCAGTTTTGTTTTTAGGTGTATGTTTGCCTCTCTGATCGACTCCAGAATAAGTTCCATGCTGCTTCTTTTCCAAGGTACACCTAATAAGCTTATCTCCAATGTCAAGGGTTCGTAGAAAGAATTTCTTGCATACACGAACCTTTTTTGTTTCAACAGGCATAAAAAAGCGCCTTGATTCATGCTTTCTTGAACCTTTGTACCGCTTGCCTACTGATCTAACTTCTACATGCTGACAAATAAAGTCCCGCTTCCTTTCAAATGTCATTGATTCATTGTAATATGATTGGAAAATCATTTCTCTAGTCTCCTCATTTATATTTTCATTGCATTTAAATACACACCTCCGACAATCACACGGCTGAACCTTTTTTTCTGCAATAATTGTTTTACTTTTTGAAGCAGAAAGATAGGCTTTGCCTGTATTTTTATTGTGCTTCCTTATCGACTTTTTCCATTTTTCAACATTACTGCTTCTTTTCCTAGTGGCTTTAATTTTAACTGGTGACACATAATCAGCTTCTTTTCTTGGTGTTGCACATTGAGATGTAGACGCTGTTGTTTTTACGGGTGTTGTTGGTAAAACAAACTCTCGTGTCTGTGTCATTTCCCCGCTGTCATTTTTTCTAGAAGGTACCTGCCTGGGCCTGCTGATACAGGCATCATAGTGTTCTGTTCCTCGAATAGCTAAGTAAGCGAGTTTAATAGTCTCTGAGTTTTTTAGTTGGTCACTTATATCAAGATCAGGCGTGATGTTTAGAATGGGATTGTGTAGATTGCTTGTGTAAATAGTTAAGTTTCTTTTTAACAAATTTGCCATTCCAAGAGGAAGGAGATCTGCCATATCAACATCCCACATTCCATCTTTCATCAGATCAAAAAGCATCTTGTCATACTTCTCTGACACTGGTAACTCGCCCTTAACATGACATGTAGGGAGGAATTTAATGTAATGTTCTTTGTGTTCTTTTAGATGACCACACAAGTCAGACCTGAGTTTGGTTACTGTCATGTCCTCATTGCTCTGTTGAATGATTGCATTGAAAAAACAATTTCCATCTGGATATATTGGTTGACGCTGCAGACCATTACTCTTAAGAAGATTGTTAATTCTTGACTCTGCAAATTTCTTTAACATAGACTGAATATTGCTTTCTGCTTTGCTTTTATTAATTGCCTTTTTTAATTGATAGCTCTCTTTTCTTTTTATGTTTTCTACTGATACTTTTTGCTTGCATATTGCCTTTATTGACTCGTTCTTATTTGATGTCCTGGTTCTTTTTCGGACCGACTTTCTAGGCCTTTTATAATTCACAGGGCTTGAAATGTCGTCTTCAGAATCAGAAGTCGATAGAATATAACTTTTGTCCATGTCATCACTAACCTCGCATTCAGATGAATCAATATCAAGAATATGCACAGGTTCTTTCAGGGTATATCTTTTTCGCTTCTCTCTTTTCACAGGTTTTTGCTTTATAAGTTTACTCAAAGGTATGTCATCTTCACTATCACCATCAGATGACATAGTCACTTTCAGTGCTTTGTCTTGATCGGTTGTTGATTCATTCTCCTTCAGATTTGTAACACTGGTGTTTGGCACTGGAGCTGTCACTACAGCAGTAATCGGAGCACTATGAAAATTGTTTGGTTCCCTTGTGTTTTCCATAGCTTCTGTATGTCTCTCCCGATTCTGTAACATTGGTTGTTCGATGACAAGTTGTTGATGATCCTTGACTGTTTGCTCATCAATCAAAGATTGTCCTGCAAATGACAAAATAAATGTTTTAAATGAATATGATTTGCAATAATTGTTATTACACATGTGCAAATTATGTCAATATGAGTATTTTACAAAATCCTGTGATGAAGGTATTGATGTAAATATAATATATTAGAATTAGCATACAACAATACTTTTTCAGTGCTTTGATTATGAATGTATTGGGCTTATTAATAATTGTTGGTATCGCAACATAATTATCATATAATGCTATTACTATGATGCTTTTATGATACAAAACTTACCAGAGTCTTTAATGGCATCAGGCAAACACAGGTTCTCAAGTACAACAGCTCTATACAACTCCTCATCTGACCAGTCGGAATTCATACCTGTAAGGGTAAACAAACCATAGAAACTCGGCGACCAAAAGGGCTTATCAGCATATTAAATCTTCAAAGAAGCAATTATTATGTCGATTATATAGCATTAATTATCACAAATGACATAATTTGATCAATCTAATACAATGTATTGCACAAACAGCTTGATTTGATATCTAATAATGTTTAATTGTTATGTTTAATATTTTACAGCCAAAAGGGCTCAAAAACACACAAGGGACATGCATTTTATAGAATGTATTTTTTGCTATTGAATTTTAAGTTTTGTTTCCATTCGGACAATAAATAGTTAGTTTAGGCATTCAACAATTCATAAAATAAAACAAAATTTTACTTACTGTTTATTAGAATACAACTCCGGCATCAAAAATGTTCCTTATAACCACATGTAGATTCTCTAATGAACTGACCAATATTGTACTGGTCCGTGGAAAACTGATGTTATCTGGTGCTACAGGATGTACTTATGATGTAAACACATAAGCAAAACTCTTAATCCGATAATGGGGAATAATTAACCCAAAACTTGCCATGTAAACATCCCCGACTAAAAGGGCTTATCAGCATGATCTTTTGCTGATAAGCCCTTTTGGCTGTAACAATACTGATGATAAGCCCTTTTGGCAGAAATCAAAATGACCAATGTCCTAACAAGAAATTTCATTGTCACCAATTTTTTTATGTTTTTCGGAGGAACTTGGGCTCAATATTTTTTCCACAGCTAGATAACATGAAAATAATGTGTTTTATGATAAAAAGTCATTTTTGGCCAAAAGTGCTGATAAGCCCTTTTGGCTATCAATGGACGATATGCTATTACATAAGCTCTATCCACTGTGGCCATACGCAGCATAAGTATTTATTCATATATGCAACATAGGTTTATATCCATATGCTATTATATAAGCTCTTTCTACTGTGGCCATACGCAACATAGGTATTTATTCATATGCTATTATATCAGCTCTATCCACTGTGGCCATACGCAACATAGGTATTTATTCATATGCTATTATATTAGCTCTATCCACTGTGGCCATACGCAACATAGGTATTTATTCATATGCTATAAAATATTGTCCAACTACTGTGGCCATATTCAACATAGGCATTTATTCGTATGCTATCTTATGAGCTGTATCCACTGTGGCCATACGCAACATATGAAATAATGCATACACTATTGTATATGCTCTATCTTCTGTGCCTATGTGCAACATAGGTATAAATTCATATGTTATTATATTAGCCCTATCTACTGTGGCCCTGCTCAACGAATATTTAATTCATAAGCTATTATATAACATCTTTAAACTGGAGCCATACCTAACATAAATATTTATTCATCTGATATCATATAACCTAAAATCACTATGGCCTTACACAACATATGTATTTATTCACATGATATTTTATTTGTTCTATCTGCTGTGGCCATATGCAACAAAGATATTGATTCATATTTTATTATATAAGCTCTATCCACTAGGTGCATCTCCTTTGGCCATACACAACATATGTATTTACTCATTTATTATTATCTAAGGTCCATCTACTGTGGCCATACGCAACAAACGTATTTATCCATATACTATTATCTTAGATATATCTACTATGGCCATATGCAGCATATGTAATCATTTATAGACTGTACTCTAAGGTCTATCTACTATGGCCATTTGCAACATACGTATCTCTTAATTGATATACTATCATCTAAGGCCCATCTACTGTGGTCATACGCAACATACTTTTCTATTCATATACTATTAGCAAAAGTCCTTCAACATATGGTGTATAATGTTGTCAGACAAGTTATGTTGTTGTTATAATGTAGACAGTCAAAATATGGGGTTTTATAGTGTTGTCATACATGATATATTGTTTTTATAATATAGACAGTCAAGATTTGGTGTGGTATAGTGTCGTCAGGCAAGATTATTGGTTGCAATAATGGAGACATTTAATATATGGGTTTACATTGTTGATAGACAAGATATGTTGTTGTTATAATGGAGACATTTAACATATGGGTTTTACAGTGTTGTTAGATAAGATATGTTGTTGTTATAATGTAGAAAATCAAGATATGGTGATTCTTAATGATGTCAGACAAGATTTATTGTTGTAATTATGTAGACATTCAAAATATGGTGTTATTTATTGTCGTCTGACAAGACAGATTGTTGTTATAGTGTTGACAGTCAAGATATGGTGATGTATAGTGTTGTCAGACACGATATATTGTTGTGACAGTGTTGATAGTCAAAATAAGGTATTGTATAGTGTTGTCAGACAAGATATTTTGTTATAAAAATTGTATATATAAAGAAAGCCAAGATATTGTGTGGCATAATGTTGTCAGACACGACATATTGTTGTTAAAATGTAGACAGTCAAGTAATGGTGTTGTATAAGGTTGCCAGACAAGATATATTGTTGTTATAATGTAGACAGTCAAGATATGGTGTTGTATAGTGTAGTCAGACAAGATATATTGTTGTTATAATGTAGACGGTCAAGATATGGTGTTGTATTATGTTGTCAGACAAGATATAATATTGCAACAATAGAGACACTCAAGATTTAGTGTGGTATAGTGATTTCAGACGATATATATTGTTGCAATAATGGAGACATTTAACATAAGGGATTTTACAGCGTTGTTAGACAAGATATGTTGTTGTTATAATGAATACAGTCAAGATATGGTGTTGTGAAGTGTCGTCAGACAAGATATACTGTTGTAATAATGTAGAAAGTCAATATATGGTCATGTTTAATGTTGTCAGACACGACATATTGTTGTTACAATGTAGACAGTCAAGATATGGTGTTGTATAGTGTCGTCTGACAAGATATACTGTTGTTATAATGTAGACAATTAAGATTTGGTGTTGTATAATGTTGTCAGACAAGTTATGTTGTTGTTACAATGTAGACAGTTAAGATATGGTGTTGTATAGTGTCGTCTGACAAGATATACTGTTGTTATAATGTAGACAATTAAGATTTGGTGTTGTATTATGTTGTCAGACATAATATATTGTTGTTATAATGTAGACAGTCTAAAATGGTGTTAAATAATGTTGTCAAACAAGATATACTGTTGTAATAATGTAGAAAGTCAAGATTTGGTCTTGTTTAATGTTGTCAGACATGGTTCATTGTTTTTTAATGTAGACAGTCAATATATGGTGTTGTAAAATGTTGTCAGACAATATATACTGTTGTTATAATGTAGACAGTCAAGATATGGTGTTGTAAATTTTGTCAGATAAAATATAGTATTGTTATCATGTAGACAGTCAAGATATGGTGTTGTATAGTGTAGTCAGACAAGATATACTGTTGTTATAATGTAGACAGTCACGATATGGTGTTGTATTATGTTGTCAGATGAGATATAGTATTTTTATAATGTAGACAGTCAAGATATGGTGTTCTATAGTGTCGTCTGACAAGATATACTGTTGTTATAATGTAGACAGTCACGATATGGTGTTGTATTATGTTGTCAGATGAGATATAGTATTTTTATAATGTAGACAGTCAAGATATGGTGTTGTATAGTGTCGTCTGACAATATATACTGTTGTTATAATGTAGACAGTCACGATATGGTGTTGAATTATGTTGTCAGATAAGATATAGTATTGTTAAAATGTAGACAGTCAAGATATGGTGTTGTATAGTGTCGTCTGACAAGATATACTGTTGTTATAATGTAGACTGTCCAGATATGGTGTGGTAAAGTGCTGTCAGACAAGATATGGTGTTGTAATAGTGTAGACAGTCACGATATGGTGTTGTATAATGTTGTCAGACAAGATTTACTGTTGTTATAATGTAGACAGTCAAGATAAGGTCTTGTATAGTGTTGTCAGACATGATGTATTTTTTTTAATGTAGACACTCAACATATGGTGTTGTATAGTGTCGTCAGACAAGATATATTGTAGCAATAAAGAAGACATTTAACATAAAGGGTTTTACAGTGTTGTTAGACAAGATATGTTGTTGTAAAAATGTAGACAGTCAAAATATGGTGTAGTAAAGTGTCGTCTGACAAGATATACTGTTGTTATAATGTAGACAATTAAGATTTGGTGTTGTATTATGTTGTCAGACAGACAAGATATATTGTTGTTATAATGTAGACAGTCAAAAAATGGTGTTAAATAATGTTGTCAAACAAGATATACTGTTGTAATAATGTAGACAGTCACGCTACGGTGTTGTATAATGTTGTCAGACAAGATATACTGTTGTTATAATGTAGACAGTCAAGATAAGGTCTTGTATAGTGTTGTCAGACATGATGTATTTTTTTTAATGTAGACACTCAACATATGGTGTTGTATAGTGTCGTCAGACAAGATATATTGTAGCAATAAAGAAGACATTTAACATAAAGGGTTTTACAGTGTTGTTAGACAAGATATGTTGTTGTAATAATGTAGACAGTCAAAATATGGTGTAGTAAAGAGTTGTCAGACAAGAAATATTGTTGCAATAGTGTATACAGTCAAGATTTGGTTATGCATAGTGTTTTCAGACAAGATATATTGCTGTAATAATGTAGACAGTCAAAATATGGAGTAGAAATAATGTTGTTAGATGAGATATTTTGAATTTTATTGTAGACAGTCAAGTAACGGTATTAAAGAGTGTTGTTAGACAAGAAATATTGAAGTAATGATGTAGACAGTTAACATAATTTGTACTGTATTTTTAGACAAGATCGTTTGTTGTTATAATGTAGACAATCAATATTATGATGTTGTACAGTGTAAATAGACAGTAAATATTTTTGTTATAACGTAGCAAATCAATCTATGGTGTTGAACAGTGTTGTTAGGCAAGCTTGTTGATTCATCATATATATTTTGTGATATGGTAGACTCATGAGATATGGTTATGTACAATTATATGTTTTGTAAATTGTTTTTAAACATGATATATTTTTATGCAGACAATCTAGGTATGATGTTGTACATAGTTTTTAAACATGCTCTACTGTTGTTATAATGTAGACTCACAAAAATGTTGTTGTGCAGACTGATGAGACAAGATGTAATGTTTTTATAATGTAGACTCTATTGATATACGTTTACATGGTAATTAGACATGTTATATTGTTGCTTTAATGTTGAGTTCAACGATATGGTGTTGTACATTGTTATCAGACATGATATATTGTTGTTTTAAGGTTGAGTTAGTTCAACGCTTTAGTGTTGTACATTGCTATTTGACATGATATATTGTTGTTTTAGAGTGACAGCCAAAATATGGTGTTGTTCAGTGTTTTTCGATATGATAATTATTATATTGTAGTAATAATGTAGACCAACACGAAATGGTGTTGTACAGTTTTGCTAGATATAATAAAACTTTGTTGTTATAAAATGGACCGTCAGTTATAATGTTGTACGGTGTAATTAGACATGACATACATGTAGCTTTTTATGAAGTAAACAATTAAGATATGGTCGTGTCCATGTTATACACTGACATGATAGAATGTTGTCATAATGTATGAATAAGTACCTATGTTGCGTATGGCCACAGTAGATAGAGCTCGATTAAAAACATATGCATAAGTACCTATGATGCGTATGGCCACAATATATATAGCTTATATAATAGCATATGAAAAAGTACCTATGTTGCGCATGGCCACAGCAGAAAGAGCTTTTATAATAGCATATGAAAAAGTACCTATGTTGCGTATGGCCACAGCAGATGGAGCTTATATAATAGCATATGAATAAGTTCCTATGTTGCGTATGGCCACAGCAGATAAAGCTTATATAATAGCATATGAAAAAGTACCTATGTTGCGTATGGCCACAGCAGATAGAGCTTATAAAATAGCATACGAATAAGTACCTATGTTGCGCATGGCCACAGCAGATAGAGCTTATATAATAGCATATGAATAAGTACCTATGTTGCGCATGGCCACAGCAGATAGAGCTTATATAATAGCATATGAATAAATATCTATGTTGCGTATGGCCACAGTGGATAGAGCTGATATAATAGCATATGAATAAACACCTATGTTGCGTATGGCCACAGTGGATAGAGCTTACATAATAGCGTATGAATAAAAGCTATGTTGCGTATGGCCACAGTGGATAAAGCTTATATAATAGCATAAAAATAAATACCTATGTTGCGTATGGCCACAGTGGAAAGAGCTTATATAATAGCATATGGATATAAACATATGTTGCATATATGAATAAATACTTATGCTGCGTATGTCCACAGTGGATAGAGCTTATGTAATAGCATATGAATGAATATTTATGTTGCATATGGTCACAGTGGATAGAGCTAATATTATTGCATATGAATAAATACCTATGTTGCCTATGGCCGCAGTAGATAGAGCTTATATAATAGCGTATGTATTAATACCTATGTTGCGTATGGCCACAGTGGATAGAGCTTACGTAAAAGCGTATGAATAAAAACCTATGTTGCATATGGCCAGAGTGGATAAAGCTTATATAGTAGCATATGAATAAATACCTATGTTGCGTATGGCCACAGTGGATAGAGCTGATATAATAGCATATGAATAAATACCTATGTTGCGTATGGCCACAGTGGATAAAGCTGATATAATAGCAAATGAATAAATACCTATGTTGCGTATGGCGACAGTGGATAAAGCTTATATAATAGCATATGAATAAATACCTATGTTGCGTATGGCCACAGTGGAAAGAGCTTATATAATAGCATATGGATATAAACCTATGTTGCATGTATGAATAAATATCTATGTTGCGTATGTCCACAGTGGATAGAGCTTATGTAATAGCATATGAATAAATATTTATGTTGCGTATGGCCACAGTGGATAGAGCTAATATTATTGCATATGAATAAATACCTATGTTGCGTATGGCCACAGTGGTTAGAGCTGATATAATAGCATATGAATAAATACCTATGTTGCGTATGGCCACAGTGGATAAAGCTTACATAATAGCGTATGACAAAAAGCTATGTTGCGTATGGCGACAGTGGATAGAGCTTATATAATAGCATATGAATAAATACCTATGTTGCGTATGGCCACAGCAGATAGAGCTTATATAATAGCATATGAATAAATATCTATGTTGCGTATGGCCACAGTGGATAGAGCTGATATAATAGCATATGAATAAACACCTATGTTGCGTATGGCTACAGTGGATAGAGCTTACATAATAGCGTATGAATAAAAGCTATGTTGCGTATGGCCACAGTGGATAAAGCTTATATAATAGCATATATATAAATACCTATGTTGCGTATGGCCACAGTGGATTGAGCTAATATAATAGCATATAAATAAATACCTATGTTGCGTATGGCCACAGTGGATAGAGCTTACGTAATAGCGTATGAATAAAAACCTATGTTGCGTATGGCCACATTGGATAGAGCTTACGTAATAGCGTATGAATAAAAACCTATGTTGCGTATGGCCACAGTGGATAGAGCTTATATAATAGCATATGAATAAATACCTATGTTGCGTATGGCCACAGTCGATAGAGCTGATATAATAGCATATGGATAAATACCTATGTTGCGTATGGCCACAGTAAATAGAGCTTATATAATAGCATATGAATAAATACCTATGTTGCGTATGGCCACAGTCGATAGAGCTGATATAATAGCATATGAATAAATACCTATGTTGCGTATGGCCACAGTGGATTGAGCATATATGGAAGCATACGAATCATTACTGATGTTGCATAAGGCAACAGTAGATGGACTTCATTGAATATCCTAAAAATAAATACATGTTTTTCGTATGGCCATAGTAGGTAGACCTTATATATAAGCATATGAATAAATACCTATGTTGCATATGGTCACAAAAGAAAGACCCTTTTAAATAGCTTATGATAAAAAAATGTATGTTGCGTATGGCCATAGTAGATACAGCTTATATGAAAGCATAGGAATGAATACTTTTGTTGTATAAGGCAACAGTAGATGGACTTCATTGAATATCATAAGAATAAATACATATGTTGCGTATGGCCATAGTAGGTAGACCTTATATATAAGCATATGAATAAATACCTGTATGGCACATATAAATTGATAGACATTAATACTTTTTGTATAAATACATATTTTGCGTATGTCCACGGAAGACGGATCTTAGATAATAGTATTTGAATACAATAAAATGTTGCGTACGGCCACAGAAGTTGCCCTCGTATAATAACAAAGAAATAAATGAGTGTGTTGCAAATGGTCGCTGAAAATAACCTTAATAACTGAAATCTGGAGGACCTTAAATAGTTACCTGTGAATAAAAGGATATAATGCGGTTGGTCATGAAGACAGAGTGAACATTTTGTGTATGGCGATAGGAAACGTTCTTTAAATATTTTTTCATCATCATTATCAACATTATCTTACACGCTTAAATCTAAATACTAATAAAAAATATTTTTTCATGTACATTATCTTATACGCTAAAATCAAATACTAATAAACATAATCGTTCTATATTCTAGGGGAGACCACTCTGATCTATACAAAATTTAGTGGTGTGTTACCAAAGTTGCGTATAGAATCGAGTATTCCTATGCGTATAGAAACGAGTCGCGCCCTGTTAATGTGTACAGAAGAACATTGTATATTATCACTGATTTCGATATTCTTCTATTTTACAGAGTGAATAAAACGAAGCAAGATGCATTCAGAGATAATTCTGCTTTGTTTGTTTCTAGTATTTCTATCAACCAATGCTGATGTCGGTGGAACACTGGAAATTAATACAAACATTGGACGTATAAAAGGATATGAACGCTCTTTTGATGCTTATGGAACACCAGTCAAGGTGAATCGCTTTCTTGGAATACCATACGCTGAACCTCCGATTGGAGAACTACGATTTGAGAAGCCAAGACGAAAAGAACAAATGAGTGGTGTTTATGACGCCACACGTTTAGGAGCGCAATGTCTACAAATTTACCTTGATATCGGCGGAGTAAGAAAACCACAAAGTGAAGCAATGAAAGATGCCTCCAGGACCTCGAATGATTGTCTTTTTCTGAATGTCTTCGTACCTGTAAAAGAGAATAATGACAAAGTACCTGTAATGGTGTTTATTCACGGAGGAAGCTTTACCGTCGGTGGTTCTTCAGTTTACCCTGGAGATTTTATAGCTGCTCTTGGAAACGTTATAGTTGTGACAATTAATTACAGAGTAGGACTGTTTGGATTTCTAAGTACAGGGGATAGTAATATGCCAGGCAACTATGGTTTATTCGATCAACATTTAGCATTAACTTGGGTACATGAAAATATTGCTTCCTTTGGTGGAGACCCTGAACTTGTTACTATATTTGGGGCATCAGCCGGAGGTGCTAGTGTTATTCATCAAATGATGTATCCTGGTAACAAAGGACTTTTTAAGCGTGCAATTCCACAAAGTGGATCTATCAATAATCCATGGGCTTTTCAACCAGATCCATTACAAAATGCTAGATATTTAGGAAAGCTTGTGGGATGTGATGAAGCAGTAGACACGTCAACACTATCTGATTGTCTCAGAGAAGTTTCTGATGATACTTTCATGGATGTGTTAAATGACCCTGAGAACAAGTTTATAACATTTCCTTTTCATTTCTTACCATCAGTGGATGGAGATTTTCTTCCTGAAACTCCAAATGATATTCTTCATGGTTCATCTAACATTGTGAAAGAGAGACGTGCTTTGTTTCAAAGTTATGATATGATGACAGGGTTGACCTCATTGGAAGGCCTTATGATGATTACTGGTGCAGTTGGACTCAAGGATGCAGAACAGTTCACCACTGATAGACAAACATTCGAGAACATTTTCATTCCAGATATTGTACGTGTAATGTTTGGAAACAATGCTCCAGATTCCATTAGAAAACTTTTAACATTTGAATACACAGATTGGAACAATCCAGACGATGACGAGAGCGCTTTCTACTCTTTTATGAGACTGAGTTCCGACTATGTCTTTAACTATCAAACAATTGATGCCACTAAGATCCATGCTAGTGTTAACAATCATAAAACATTTCTCTACTTGTTTGATGCTATTTCATCGCAGCTTATCTTACCTACGCCGCCTAATGTCAAAGGAGCAGCTCATTGTACTGAATACGCTTTTCTATTTGGATATGACACATCTGATGAAGGTTACACAGCGTGGACATCTCCGTATGGACGAGATCCAGCCAACTGGGAGATAGAATTGTCGAAGAAGACTATCGCTTTGTGGACCAACTTTGCAAAATCTGGGTGAGCAGCATTATTTATTATGTGTTGTGACTCATTTTCCCTATGTCCAATTGTTGTAGCTTAATTTGGTTCATTCTCGTACCCAGAGGCTATCAAGATTCTCGATACTAGATCGAGAATCTTGATAGCCTCTGGCTACTAGCCATTCTCAGTGAGAATGGATTTGGTCATAAAAGAGTTTGTTACTACATATTATTCAGTAAGTCTGCATTTCTGAATTTCAGTAGTTACAAAGTCTTTGAATACAGACTATAAACTTACATACTCATGGAAACAAAATATCTAGTAAATCACGAACCGAGGGAAATTTTGCTTTTAAAAAATTATCTGTCTAACCTCGTTTATTGATTGTCACACACGTTTAGACTTTCTGTGTGTTCAGTGCCAAAATAAAATCCATTATCAAGGCAGTTTAAAAAATGTATTTACTATTTTTCGAGTCTAAACTGAAAGCACGTAATCTTAGACGCTAGTTTGTGTTCTTCGCTAATATACAATAAACTGTTGATACTTATGCCTCATAATTTAATATTTTACTGCAGAAATAGCAAGGTTTATATCACAGAGTACCTATGAATGAACCAGCTATTGTCCAAATATAGTAGTAGTATTTAAATGAAATAAGAAAGTGTAAAGTAATAGCATGTACAGTCCTAATTTTATGCTTATAAATGCAAGTTCACCGATATTAAAGAAAATACCCTAAGTGGTCGGGCTACTGGTATCAGCCAATCAATCTACATAGAGAGTCATTGACTATGATTTTTTTGCACAAAATAAACATACCGCCCATAGATATACCCATTTACATCAGAGTAAAGGGAAGCAATCGCGGGTATAGTGCGACAATATTGACCTGAGCTTGAACTACCTTATTATAATAATTACACGTTTCACTTACAATTAATCGTGAGTTTCCGTATGCGTGTATACGACTGTACTCGTGTTTATAACAGCCTATGTGACTATAAATCAATTTTGTAAAAATGGCATGTAATTGTACTTTTTATTTTGGACACATTCGTTCATGGAGAAACACGCAAGTCCGCAATATTTTGGCATAGTTTTAAAGTATTTTTGGAACGATGTTCTGAACATCGTTGCAGAGTTAACAAACCGTAATTTCAGCTCCAAGCATTGAATCTAAGCTAAAACCCCGATCCACTCCGCATACCATTACTGCAAAATTTGATTCGGATGTTTTCGGCTAGTATACTATCCTGATAATCGCTTGCTACTTATTTCCATAGATTTGATTTTTCATCCGGCAATAGAGCAACATGATACGGTTTACTGCTGGTATGACTAAAACACCCAATAGAGAATTTGGGGCAAAATGGACGAAAGCAGTCAGTAGCGAAATGAAGTTTTAATTGTGAAATAACTTTTTGGGCGTTAATATATTATCAGCAATAAAACAACAGAATATGACTTAAATACGCAATGGAGAATTCTGCGCAAATGGACGAAAGGGAACAGACATTAGCTCCAATAACTTAGCAAAACATTCGACGTTCGATATTCAATATCGAATATCGAACCAGTTCGACGTTCGACATTTGCATAATGTGCCAATATCGAACAGAAGTTGAATATCGAACCAGCTCGACGTTCGACATTCATTAATAATAGTCCGAATGTAGTTCTGAGGTTGAATATCGAACCAGCTCGACGTTCGACATTCATTAATAATATTAATGCGAATGTAGTTCCGAGGTTGAATATCGAACCAGTTCGACGTTCGACATTCATTAATAATAGTCCGAATGTAGTTCTAAGGTTGAATATCGAACCAGTTCGACGTTCGACATTCATTAATGATAGTGATGCAAATGTAGTTCTCAGATTGAATATCGAACCAGCTCGACGTTCGACATTCATAAAAGTTAGTCCGAATGTAGTTCTGAGGTTGAATATCGAACCAGTTCGACGTTCGACATTCATTAATAATAGTGCGAATGTAGTTCTGAGGTTGAATATCGAACCAGCTCGACGTTCGACATTCATAAATGAAAGTCTGAATGTAGTTCTAAAGTTGAATATCGAACCAGCTCGACGTTCGACATTCATTAATAATAGTCCGAATCTAAGGTTGAATATCAAACCAGCTCGACGTTCGACATTCATTAATGATAGTGATGCGAATGTAGTTCTCAGATTGAATATCGAACCAGCTCGACGTTCGACATTCATAAAAGTTAGTCCGAATGTAGTTCTGAGGTTGAATATCGAACCAGTTCGACGTTCGACATTCATTAATAATAGTGCTAATGTAGTTCTGAGGTTGAATATCGAACCAGCTCGACGTTCGACATTCATAAATGAAAGTCTGAATGTAGTTCTAAAGTTGAATATCGAACCAGCTCGACGTTCGACATTCATTAATAATAGTCCAAATGTAGTTCTGAGGTTGAATATCGAACCAGCTAGACGTTCGACATTCATTAATAATACTAATGCGAATGTAGTTCTGAGGTTGAATATCGAACCAGTTCGACGTTCGACATTCATTAATAATAGTCCGAATGTAGTTTTAAGGTTGAATATCGATCCAGCTCGACGTTCGACATTCATTAATGATAATGATGCGAATGTAGTTCTGAGATTGAATATCGAACCAGCTCGACGTTCGACATTCATAAAAGATAGTCCGAATGTAGTTCTGAGGTTGAATATCGAACCAGTTCGATGTTCGACATTCATTAATAATAGTCCGAATGTAGTTCTAAGGTTGAATATCGAACCAGCTCGACGTTCGACATTCATAAATAAAAGTCTGAATGTAGTTCTGAAGTTGAATATCGAACCAGCTCGACGTTCGACATTCATTAATAATAGTCCGAATGTAGTTCTGAGGTTGAATATCGAACCAGCTCGTCGTTCGACATTCATTAATAATATTAATGCGAATGTAGTTCTGAGGTTGAATATCGAACCAGTTCGACGTTCGACATTCATTAATAATAGTCCGAATGTAGTTTTGAGGTTGAATATCGAACCAGCTCGACGTTCGACATTCATTTATAATAGTCCGAATGTAGTTCTAAGGTTGAATATCGAACCAGTTCGACGTTCGACATTCATTAATGATAATGATGCGAATGTAGTTCTGAGATTGAATATCGAACCAGCTCGACGTTCGACATTCATAAAAGATAGTCCGAATGTAGTTCTGCGGTTGAATATCGAACTAGTTCGACGTTCGACATTCATTAATAATAGTCCGAATGTAGTTCTAAGGTTGAATATCGAACCAGCTCGACGTTCGACATTCATTAATAATAGTCCGAATGTAGTTCTAAGGTTGAATATCGAACCAGTTCGACGTTCGACATTCATTAATGATAATGATGCGAATGTAGTTCTGAGATTGAATATCGAACCAGCTCGACGTTCGACATTCATAAAAGATAGTCCGAATGTAGTTCTGCGGTTGAATATCGAACCAGTTCGACGTTCGACATTCATTAATAATAGTCCGAATGTAGTTCTAAGGTTGAATATCGAACCAGCTCGACGTTCGACATTCATTAATAATAGTCCGAATGTAGTTCTAAGGTTGAATATCGAACCAGTTCGACGTTCGACATTCATTAATGATAATGATGCGAATGTAGTTCTTAGATTGAATATCGAACCAGCTCGACGTTCGACATTCATAAAAGATAGTCCGAATGTAGTTCTGTGGTTGAATATCGAACCAGTTCGACGTTCGACATTCAATAATTATAGTCTGAATATAGTTCTGAGGTTGAATATCGAACCAGTTCGACGTTCGACATTCATTAACAATAATGATGCGAAGCCTATGCTGGGCACTAGGCCGCGCTTGAATCAGCGGAGCACGGCTTGTTTCAGCGGGGAAACCTCGGCTGTGCCCTGGGCGGCGCTAGAATCAGCGGCAGGCGGCTTGGATAAGCGGGGGAACCTCGGCTGGGCACTCAGTCGGGGCTTCAGCGGGCTCTGCGGGCTTCTACCGGGGTCTACGCGGCCTGCCGATGATACCCGCCTGTCTTGCTTGATTTCAGCAGAGGCAAGCAATGAACACCGAGGTTTACCTCGTCTGCAAGCCAGGCGCGCTTGAATCAGCGGCGGACGGCTTGATGCGGCGGGGAAACATCGGCTGGGGCCTTGGTCGCGCTTGAATCAGCGGAGCACGGCTTGTTTCAACGGGGAAAGCCCGGCTGGGCCTTCGGCCGCGCTTAAATCAGCGGCGGACGGCTTGTTTCAGCGGGGATACCTCGGCTGGATCCTTGGCCGCGCTTGAATCAGCGGAGCACGGCTTGTTTCAGCGGGGAAAGCCCAGCTTGGCCCTTGGCAGCACTTGAATCAGCGGCGGACGGCTTGGATCAGCGGGGAAACCTCGGCTGGGCCCTTGGCCGCGCTTGAATCAGCGCCAGGCGCGCTTGAATCCGCGGCGGACGGCTTTTTCCAGCGGATGGGCCCTTGGCCGTGCTTAAATCAACGGCAGGCGGCTTCGATCAGCGGGGAAACCTCGGCTGGGCACTCTGCCGGGGCTTTATCGGGCTCCGCGGGCCTTTAACGAGGGTCTATGCGGCCTGCCACCGATATCGGTCTGGCGCGCTTGATTTCAGCGGAGGCAAGGACGGGACACCGGGGTTTACCTCGGCTGCAAGCCAGGGACGCTTGAATCAGCATCAGACGGCTTGTTTCAGCGGGGAATCCTCGGCTGGGCCCTTGGCCGCGCTTGAACCAGCGGCAGGCGGCTTGGATCAGCGGGGGAACATCGGCTGGGTACTCGGCCGGGGCTTCATCGGGCTTTGCAGGTCTGTTACTGGGGTCTACGCGGATTGTCGCTGATATCGACCTGGCTCCCTTGATTTAAGCGGGGTTAAGCACGGGACACCGAATATACCTCCTCTGTTGGTCGCAACCCGTTTCAGCGACTAAAAAAGTGCAGTTAATTATTCATTTTTCTTTTATTTACACGATTGATGCACGATTGATTATCGCTCTCGTGCAGCACAGCGACGCTTCATATAAATAGGCTTTATTCGGAACTCCAAATTATGGGTTTCGTGCACAGGCGGTACAAAATCGGAATAAATCCTATTGTTCTCTGTACATACTTTCATTGTAACGATAAAAGTTAGTTCGCCCGCCCGGCTAGCTCAGTCGGTAGCAAACAAGTCTTCTGATCGAGGTGTCGTGAGTTCGATTCATGGGCGGGGCATACTTTCGTGAAGCTTGGTCATGAAATAATGTCTATTGTCATTCTCCTTCCTACCACTGATTCTAAATCATGTACGGCAGTTGTCAGTCACTGACGGAAGTAGCGCCTAGTAACTGGTTAACAGCTAAATCCAGAGATTTACGTTTTCTAGGAACGGTGAGTAGGTTGACTGACTGCCATGATATGACCTATACAATGTGTTGCTGCGGCGTTAAATCCAACAAAACAAATACGCAACTAACACAAAAGTTTGTTTGTACCACAGGTAAAACCCCAAAAATTTGAATTCCGGATATAGTCTATTCATGTGATTGACTATATAATTTGTTAGCTAGATGTCTTAATATTGTGTCAACAAAAATATTAAAAACAAATATTGCAGGAATAAAAGTACTTCGATCCAAAGAAATTAAGTCAACAACCAATGTGCTAAATATTGAAAAATATACATACGTCTAATATTATTAACGAATGTCAAATATCGAGCTAGTTCGATATTGAACCTTAAGAACTACATTCGGACTATTATGAATGAATGTCGAACGTCGAACTGGTTCGATATTCAACCTCAGAACTACATTCTCATTATTATTATTATTAATGAATGTCAAACGTCGAGCTGGTTCGATATTCAACCACAGAACTAGATACGGACTATTATTAACGAATGTCGAACGTCGAGCTAGTTCGATATTCAACCTCAGAGCTACATTCGGACTATTATTAATGAATGTCGAACACGGGTTCGATATTCAACCTCAGAACTACATTCGCATCATTATTATTATGAAAGTCGAATGTCGAGCTGGTTTGATATTCAACCTCAGAACTACATTCGGACTATTATTAATGAATGTCGAACGTCAAGCTGGTTCGATATTCAACTTCAGAACTACATTCAGACTTTTATTAATGAATGTCGAACGTCGAGCTGGTTCGATATTCAACGTCAGAACTACATTCGGACTATTATTAATGAATGTCGAACGTCGAACTGGTTCGATATTCAACCTCAGAACTACATTCGCATTAGTATCATTAATGAATGTCGAACGTCGAGCTGGTTCGATATTCAACCTCAGAACTACATTCGGACTATTATTAATGAATGTCGAACGTCGAACTGGTTCGATATTCTATCTCAGAACTACATTCGGACTATCTTTTATGAATGTCGAACGTCAAGCTGGTTCGATATTCAATCTCAGAACTACATTCGCATCATTATCATTAATGAATGTCGAACGTCGAACTGGTTCGATATTCAACCTTAGAACTACATTCGCATTAGTATTATAAATGAATGTCGAACGTCGAGCTGGTTCGATATTCAACCTCAGAACTACATTCGCATCATTATCATTAATGAATGCTGAACGTCGAACTGGTTCGATATTCAACCTTAGAACTACATTCGGACTATTATTAATGAATGTCGAACGTCGAGCTGGTTCGATATTCAACCTCAAAACTACATTCGGACTATTATTAATGAATGTCGAACGTCGAGCTGGTTCGATATTCAACTTCAGAACTACATTCAGACTTTTATTTATGAATGTCGAACGTCGAGCTGGTTCGATATTCAACCTCAGAACTACATTCGGACTATTATTAATGAATGTCGAACGTCGAACTGGTTCGATATTCAACCTTAGAACTACATTCGGACTATTATTAATGAATGTCGAACGTCGAGCTGGTTCGATATTCAGCCTCAAAACTACTTTCGGACTATTATTAATGAATGTCGAACGTCGAACTAGTTTGATATTCAACCTCAGAACTACAATCGCATTAGTATTATTAATGAATGTCGAACGTCGAGCTGGTTCGATATTCAACCTCAGAACTACATTCGGACTATTATTAATGAATGTCGAACGTCGAGCTGGTTCGATATTCAACTTCAGAACTACATTCAGACTTTTATTTATGAATGTCGAACGTCGAGCTGGTTCGATATTCAACCTCAGAACTACATTCGGTCTATTATTAATGAATGTCGAACGTCGAACTGGTTCGATATTCAACCTCAGAACTACATTCGGACTATCTTTTTTGAATGTCGAACGTCGAGCTGGTTCGATATTCAATCTCAGAACTACATTCGCATCATTATCATTAATGAATGTCGAACGTCGAACTGGTTCGATATTCAACCTTAGAACTACATTCGGACTATTATTAATGAATGTCGAACGTCGAGCTGGCTCGATATTCAAACTCAAAACTACATTCGGACTATTATTAATGAATGTCGAACGTCGAACTGGTTCGATATTCAACCTCAGAACTACATTCGCATTAGTATCATTAATGAATGTCGAACGTCGAGCTGGTTCGATATTCAACCTCAGAACTACATTCGGACTATTATTAATGAATGTCGAACGTCGAGCTGGTTCGATATTCAACTTTAGAACTACATTCTGACTTTCATTTATGAATGTCGAACGTCGAGCTGGTTCGATATTCAACCTCAGAACTACATTCGGACTATTATTAATGAATGTCGAATGTCGAACTGGTTCGATATTCAACCTCAGAACTACATTCGGACTATCTTTTATGAATGTCGAACGTCGAGCTGGTTCGATATTCAACCTCAGAACTACATTCGCATCACTATCATTAATGAATGTCGAACGTCGAACTGGTTCGATATTCAACCTCAGAGCTACATTCGCATTAGTATTATTAATGAATGTCGAACGTCGAGCTGGTTCGATATTCAACCTCAGAACTACATTCGGACTATTATTAATGAATGTCGAACGTCGAGCTGGTTCGATATTCAAATTCTGTTCGATATTGGCACATTATGCAAATGTCGAACGTCGAACTGGTTCGATATTCGATATTGAATATCGAATATCGAACGTCGAATGTTTTGCTAAGTTATTGGAGCTACAGACATTGGCGAATCGGAGATTTAACTGTATAAATCCAATGTTCAATCTAAATCGCACCATTGCGCAAATGCAACCTTATGTACTCAAATGACATAATGTCAAACGTCTATTGGGCCCGTCGGGCGCACGAAAATTTGGCTATTTGCCTATATCAGACCAGGGACTTTATGTTCGTGTCTCTAATCGATCAGGCTTTTGACGACATTTCGTTTATTCTGTGCCCGTCTGTCTCTTTAAACCTATTCCGTTAAATAGTTCTAGAAAGAAGAAGAAATAGTTCTAGTCGTGTTAGAGACAAACAGAATTAAATTTCACATTGTTTGAGCGACTGTGCAGATATTGAAGAAAAAAATGTTCATTTGACATCGAATACTGTACATATGCAATAATTTCAAAATCGATGGTTTTCCAATCGATGGAATGGCAGTAAACGACCACAGCGATTGACTAGTTTACAAAATAATAGATTCGATAGTAAAGTTCCAAAGATTAGGCGATGCAGACTGCAGGTGTCCGATTTATTTAAGAAGATAAGTTCTCTCGCATACAATTCACAGGCTGTCGTCACAAAACAGTCCCCCATCCCAAAAAATCTTTTTTTATACACACACACACACATATTTATAGTAAAGGTATGCTACTGGTCAACTCAGAAACCAAGAAAAAAATGACCGATCTTATTCAACGGGCTCTTGTGTTTTATTTCTCGGTCGATTTTCAAAAACTTGGTCTTATTTATCAAACAAATGCTTAATTTGTCGATTGCATATAAAAGCTTATTAATGAAAAGCAAATGAAGAAAGTTAAACAGGAAAAAAACGTTTAATCGTACCCTATCTGATCTACCAAAAACCCGTTTCCTTCCCGAACGTAACACATAAATGTGCACGTGGAACTCCGATAAAAATGAACAAAAAACAGAGAAAATATTATTTAAAGTCACTAGCCTCTCTCACAGTAGTCTAAGGCAAATTATTTGATCACTATCATAAAATTCCTTTGTTTGCCGTGAGTTTTTTCCGTAAAACGGCATGAGTTCTGTTTTAGCCTAGGCTTCTTTCTCAAAATGGAACAATTGTTGCAATGACATAATCATTAAGTGTCTAGTTAACATGTGCATACTTTAAGTCAATTAAAATATCAAAATGAAAATAGATGTGCTAATTCATTGATGGTACGTCTTCTTAAATTTGAAGGGACGTTACTATGGACTAATGTTATAGCAGTTCTGCCTCTTTTATATTTGCAAATGTATATGAATTGGTTTATTATTCTTTGACTGATTTATTTGTTTGATAAAGTAAGATAAACCTTGCAATTAGCAAATTACTCGAAAAGTCTAGTTCTATCCTTGGACTGCTCTTGTTAAATTCTATTAATTGTTACTTCATACATTATTTTATAGATAATATTGCTGCACAAGTTTGATATTTTACATAATTATAATCTTTATTTAATAAATCAGTTCAGGACATCGTTCCTCCAACACTCCAGTGCTTTGATTTCATATGAAAACAGAATTAATTGTTTAATGCGTGTATTTTGCCTTAATGTATTCTTGCATAAAGGTCAAGCTCAGGTTAATTCTGTCGGACTATACAATTATTACAAAATTAGATAGCAGTGTCCATGATCGGGTTCAAGCCAGTGACATTTTGAACAATATGCTTACTTCGTACCTGTTTCTATAAAATAATTCATTTACTAAAAACAACCCATGTAGTAAAATAACAACTTCGATGATCTCTTGAAATATCAACTTCATGTATTTGATCAATTTAATTAAATTAAGGCGTGGTGATAATAAATACTGTAATGTTCACTATGATAAAATGAATACCAGCAAGGCATAAGTGTTGAGCCCCCACCTACATAATGGAACCCCTACCTTAAGTAACAAAGTCTTCACAAAACAACTTTTAGTTTCGATATTTTGTGTACGTGAGTAGGGGCTTATTGATAACATTTTCTTTTGTCAAGCAATTCAAAAACCATTTTTAGAAGCATTTACTCTTATATTTATACTTACTTTCAGGGGCGGATCCAGGATTTTTTAGGGGGATACGAACTTTTCTAGGGGTGTCCGAACCACATTAACATTATACATTATTTGCAGAATAATGCAATATAATAATAATAAAAACTACTTAACCATTAAATCTATAGTAATCACCGAGAAAAATTGCTTCATGATACTTAAAAATGACTTACAGTCAAGAAATACTCTAATGAACTGGTACATTTTGGAAATTCTAGGGGGGGGTCCGGACCCCCCTGACCACCCCCCGCTGGATTCGCCTATGACTTTTGTCACATTGATGAATATTTCCTCTCTTTAAAAGTACTTGAAACAATTGTTTTATACTAGTTTATATAGCGTCTATCTATTCATTTGTTTTTTTGCAGCAATTCTTAATTAAAGTCAAATTCTAATAAAACAATTGTACGTCCGAAAACCCTAACTTGAATTCTTCAGAAAATCTTTAATATATTTAGGATCAGTTATATGATATGAAATTCCTCTCAACATCCGAGTTGCAAAAAGTTTAACACCATTTAAAAATCAATACCTTAAATTGAAATTTCACTAAATGTAAGACTAGTCTTTGTCCAGTGGAAATATTTACTTCTTATCTTATTTTTTTGTTTTATTTTCTGGCTTATGCGACTTTGTATCATTTTATTTATCTTTCGATCTGTTAATTCATTTTGTTTTTTATAATGTAAATATTGTAAATAACTTGAACATGTTTTACCAGAGGTCCACATGAAAGATTGGATTTATCCAAATGTGTAGCCTCTTTAAACAAAGTCTTTATTAATATTTTTATTGCCTTTCTACTTTTTTAAAAATATTAAAAACTATGAATTATGAAAATCATGTACATTTTATATACAGTTTCGAAACCGTCATCATTTCAGTACTGCAAAACTTGAATTTTTAAAATTATAACATTTGGGTATAAAGTGTTTTTTTTTTAATTACATTGACTTAAAATACATCCATCTCCTTTTCAGAGACCCTACTAAACCAGTAGATGTTGGAACAGACTGGCCTCAGTATACATTGGACAGTGAATCATATCTTAACATAAGTCAAGAATTCAGTGTTGGGCGCAAATTGTTTGAGAGAGCGTACAATTTATGGACCGACGTGTTACCGTCCTTTTCAGGTGTTTCTGAAAATGTGGCGACTGATACCGCCAACAATTATTGTGATAAAGAAAGCAAGCATTGTGATAAGCCTGGGCCTTGACTAAGGTACAAAATCCAAACGCATCGATGGGACACTAAATTGAACTGTTTTGACTGATATTTTCCTGCTGTAGATGCGCTGACTTCCTGTTGTTAGTAAATGTTCTAACATTTATCCGTTGTACCATGCTCATCCGGGTTTAGAATCAGTTTACAATAAATAAAAGTCCATTTCTTCTCATTTGTCAAAGCTTTAATAATTTCACGGTGAATAAATGTATTATACTTTAAATTGAGGCTTCGTCATATATTCATATCATATTAGTATAACGTACAAAAATTAACGTAAGCATAACAGGCCAAAAAAAATGGAAAATCCCATTTTAATGCGACCGAACTATTGATAATTGACATACCTGTAGCCGGTTCAATTACCCTAAACGTTCCAAAACGTTCCGTTACGCTACATTCGGAACTCCTCGGCCATTCGCTGCGAATAATCTAATCTAATAAATAGATATACGATCGTTAAGGCAATGAGTGATTTATGGACTTAAAACGAAACATCACTCATTGCCTAAACGATCGTATATTTGTTTACTTCAACACCGGTAGTTTCAAAATAGCGTCTAAATATGTCCGAGGTTATTCGCAGCGAATGACCGAGAAGTTCCGAATGTAACGTTACAGAACGTTTTGGAACGTTTAAGGTAATTGAACAGGCTACTGCTTACAGATGTACCAGCTTCGATCATTCCAACTGCAATACCGCGTTCTTCAAGTGATATTAACATAAATAACAGATGAGACGAAGACAAAACTTGTAGCTTATTGCACGGGAATTTCGTGCTCATTTTTTCGAAATAGCCACTTCCGTTCAGATTTTCCTCGCATTGCTGAAACAAAATTCAGTATTGGCAAAATGCGATTTTGTAGCTTGTAATTGACTACCATACAAAATTTTATATTTATAAAATAAACGGTGTAAAAATATTTGCTTTTTAGTTTGTGGAGGTTTAGAACTTTTGAGTATTGTATACCATTTAATCGCTTGGCATAAATATATTTACTTAGTATTCTACCCTGCTTTCACGTTTTCAATGTACTTTTTATGTGAACAGATTTTAGTTGTGTTATCAAATGACTTGTTTCCCTAGCATTTAGTTTCTAAATTAACATCATCGATACAAATCAACTGATGTGCCAAGAAATTGAACATATTTGACTTACTTTTTCTATTGTAAATTGGATAAAATTGCTATTCTACATAAATTTTGTCTTGTCCTACCATGTGACAAAATTGTTTAAACCAAATTTGCAATGGCACATCATTAAAAACATTAGCCTGACATTTCTTTAGATTTTGTACTCTTTGAAACTACTTTCATGTCCTTTATCTGCTTTGTATGTAACCAGGTTTTAATTGTTATTCAATACCATGTTTAATTTATGAAAATACAAGTATATGTTTTATCAACATTTAATCAACATTTGTCATTGTTGACTGAATCATTAGCATTAATGAATTTAGCTTTGCCGTTGTCATTGATACCTTGTACATGCAGCAACAATGCAGCATTCAATATATGGTTTGGAACTGAGAGAGTTTTCGATGGATTAAAACTGAGAGAGTTTTCGATGGCTTGGGACTGGAATAGCTTTGATGGCTTGAAACAGAGAGAAAGTTTTCGACGGCTTGAGACTGAGAGAGCTTCTGTTGGTTTGATACTGAGAGAGCTTCTGTTGGTTTAACTGAGAAAGAACGTTCGATGGCTTGAGACTGGAATAGCTTTGATGGCTTGAAACAGAGAGAAAGTTTTCGACGGCTTGAGACTGAGAGAGGAGCTTCTGTTGGTTTGATACTGAGAGAGCTTCTGTTGGTTTAACTGAGAAAGAACGTTCGATGGCTTGAGACTGCAATAGCTTTGATGGCTTGAAACAGAGAGAAAGTTTTCGACGGCTTGAGACCGAGAGAACTTCTGTTGGTTTGATACTGAGAGAGAACGTTCGATGGCTTAAGACTGAGAGAGCTTCTGTTGGTTTGATACTGAGAGAGAAAGTTCGATGGCTTAAGACTGAGAGAGCTTCTGTTGGTTTGATACTAAGAGAAAACGTTCGATTGTTTGATACTGAGAGAGAACGTTCGATGGCTTGAGACTGAGAGAACTTCTGTTGGTTTGATACTGAGAGAGAACGTTCGATGGCTTGATACTGAGAGAGATTCTGTTGGTTTGATACTGAGAGAGAACGTTCGATGGCTTGATACTGAGAGAGAACGTTCGATGGCTTGAGACTGAGAGAACTTCTGTTGGTTTGATACTGAGAGAGAACGTTCGATGGCTTGATACTGAGAGAGATTCTGTTGGTTTGATACTGAGAGAGAACGTTCGATTGCATGGGACTGAGAGAGCTTCTGTTGGTTTGATACTGAGAGAGAACGTTCGACGGCTTGAGACTGAGAGAGAACTTTCGATTGTTTGAGACTGAGAGAGCTTTCGATGGCTTGAGACTGAGAGAGCTTTCGATGGCTTGTGACTGAGAGAACTTTCGATGGCTTGAGATTTGGAGAGCTTTGATGGCTTGAAACTCAGAGAGTTTTCGATGGCTTAAAACTCAGAGAGTTTTCGATGGCTTGAGACTAGTAGAACTTTCGATAGTTTGGAACTGAGAGAGTTTTCGATGGCTTGAAACTGAGAGAGTTTTCGATGGCTTGAAACTGAGAGAGCTTTTGATGGCTTGGGACTGATAGAACTTTCGATGGTTTGGAACTGAGAGAGTTTTCGATGGCTTGATACTGAGAGGGTTTTCGATGGCTTGGGACTGAGAGAGCTTTGATGATTTGAAATTGAGAGAACTTTCGATGGCTTGAGACTGAGAGAGTTTTCGATGGCTTGGGACTTGGCGAGCTTTGATGGCTTGGAACTGAGAGAGTTTTTGATGGCTTAAAACTGAGAGAGCATTCGATGGCTTGGGACTGGTAGAACTTTTGATGGCTTGGAACTGAGAGAGTTTTTGATGGCTTAAAACTGAGAGAGCATTCGATGGCTTGGGACTGGTAGAACTTTCGATGGTTTGGAACTGAGAGAGTTTTCGATGGCTTGAAACTGAGAGAGTTTTCGATGGCTTGAAACTGATAGAACTTTCGATGGCTTGTGACTGAGAGAGTTTTCGATGGCTTGAAACTGATAGAACTTTCGATGGCTTGAGACTGAGAGAGTTTTCGATGGCATGGGACTTGGAGAGCTTTGATGGCTTGAAACTGAGAGAGCTTCTGGCAGCTTGAAACTGAGAAAGCCCTCAATAGCTTAAAACTGAGAGAGTTTTCAATTGTTTGGGATTGAAAGAACTTTCAATGGCTTATGAGTGAGAAAGCTTTCAATGTTTTTGGACTAACAGAGCATTCGATAGCTGGGGACTGAGCGACGGTTTGGAACTGATAAACGTTCGATGGCTTAGGACTGAGAGAGCTGTTGGTTGTTTTTGACCGAAAAGCTATCAATTGGTAAGAACTGAGAGAGCTTTTAATTTCATAGGACTGAGAGAGCTCTCAATGCTTATGGGGTAAGAGAGTTTTAGAGGTCTTGGGACTGAGATAGCTTTTGTATGCTTGGGACTGAGAGAGCTTAAGATGGGTTTGAACTTATTAGCTTTCGATAGCTTTGTGCTGTGTGGACTTTTGATGACATGATATGAGAAAGCTTTGATTGGCTTGGAACTGAAAGAGCTCTCGAAGGCATTTTACTGAAAAACATTTTGATGGATTGGGACTGGGAAAGCTTTGATTGTTTGGGTCTGAGAAAGCTTTTGACTGCTTGGAACTGAGGGGGCTTTTGATTGCTTGGGACTGATGGAGCTTTGATGGCTTGGGACTGAGAGAAATTTGATGGTTTGGGACTGAGAGAGCTTTGATTGCTTGGGTTTGAGGGAGCTTTTATTGCTTGGGACTGTGGAAGATTTGATTGCCTTGGGCTAAGGGAGCTTTGATAGTTTGGGACTGAAGGAGCATTGATGACTTGGGACTGAAGGAGCTTTGACGGCTTGGGACTGAAGGAGCTTTGATGGCTTGGGACTGAAGGAGCTTTGATGGCTTGGGACTGAGAAAGCTTTGGTGGCTTGGAACTGATGGAGCTTTGATTGCTTGGGACTGATGGAGCTTTGATGGCTTGGGACTGAAGGAGCTTTGATGGCTTGGGACTGAGAAAGCTTTGATTGCTTGCAACTGATGGAGCTTTGATTGCTTGGAACTGATGAAGCTTTGATAGTTTGGAACTGAAGGAGCATTGATGGCTTGGGACTGATGGAGCTTTGATGGCTTGGGACTGAAGGAGCTTTGATGGCTTGGGACTGAGAAAGCTTTGATTGCTTGGAACTGATGGAGCTTTGATTGCTTGGGACTGAGGGAGCTTTGATGACTTAGGACTGAGAAATCCTTGATGGCTTGGGACTGATAAAGCTTTGATGGCTTGGTACTGATGGAGCTTTGATTGCCTGGGACTAAGGGAGCTTTGATGGCTTTGGACTTAGGGAGCTTTGATTGCTAGGGGCTGAGGAAGCCATTGATTGCTTGGGACTTTGAGAGCTTTCAATGGCTTGAGACTGAGAGAGCGTTCGATGGCTACTACACCACTGATTGAAAATTATGTAGGCCACTTGTAAGTCACAGACGTAAATGTGTGCCTGGTTAACGCCTTAATTCAAAGATATAGCCTTTCAAGGAACAGTGAGTAGGTTGGCTGACCGCCGTGATATGACCTATACAGTATGGCCTATACACTGCGTAGAACCCAACGAAAAAACTGTAATAGATATGTGGCATTATGCAAAGTTTAATTATATATAACGTTGTTAGTTTATCATTAAGTATTATACATATTTATTTATAATAATAATAAAGCAGGATATTATTTACACAATCACCTCTGACGAAATTAGGTCACACTATCTCTGAGTATGAGACCGTAGGCTTTCCCTATTATCTTATCTTTAGTACTTGTTTGTGTACTGTACACTGCCCATCAAAAGTTTGGAGACATTTTCACTTTGTAGACCTACTTCATAATTTTATTTAAAAATTTATAACATGTTATAATGAAATGCTTTTTATTTCCTGTTAACATGCTCCTGTTTACAGATGTCACTATTAGGTAGCTAAAACAATGTCATGAAAAATAGCCTCCTGGTCTAATAGTGACCCCTCAGTCAGCCTAGTAACATTAAGTTGACCTCAGCCTTCGGTTTCGGTCCACTATTTGTTATAGGGCTAACTGGTCGATCACTATTAGACCAGGAGGCCCCCCAGTGGTGTGTACTTTTTCCTATTGGGGGGGGGGGCATTTGGATGGCTGGTGCCGAATTTTATCAATGTGAAGCATTCGTGAATTTTGTTTTACAAAATGTATTTAATTATGGCTCTACAATAATAATAATTGAAATTTATAATTTAGTAAAGTTCCTTTGTCTCCACAATTTTTGTGGGAAATGTATATAATATCCTTGACATCATGATATTTAGGGAATGAAAGCGGATATAAAAGATAAGATATAATCATTGATAACACCAATGTATATAAATACAATGTACTGGTATACTAAAATAAGTAAACACAAAGGTTCCATGATAGTAGGTAGAGGATTTGGTGTTTAATACAAGAATCATCATCTGTATAAAGACATTTCAAGATGATTAAGTGGCTTTCATGTATTACGATTATATTTGTAAGTAGGATATGATCCCATGTTGATTTTAGTTCTGGCTTCTAAAACTGTATAAGTCGCTTTCTTAACATTTTCTTTTTCATCTGATTCGACGTTCGTTAACAGCATACGCTGAAGATCTTAAGCTATCTTTTGTAAATTAAATGATTTATATACGATGAACTTTACTTTTTGATTTTCAATCGTTTTGTTTATAAGTGTGTGGCGTAGCGGCTAGCAGCAACTGTTTAATATCTACACTGCCAAACTCCTTACAGTGCTACGTCACGCTTTGCTACTTAATAAAGGGAAATAACCGCTGCGGGGAGTTTGTTACACTGCTTGTAAACTGGTTCCTTGCCTACATACCTATAAAGTACTAAGTATAAGGGGAAGGAACTCCAAACAACACTGTGTGGTGTATGTAGTTTACTATGTTTGGTAAAAGTACGTCAGGCAAAGAAGAATAATGGCTGCGCCCGATGTATTGTACAAGGTATCGGATAAAATAAATTCAAATGAACATTTCTCACTTTGTTGGTTTAATCAAATTTACTTAGGACAAGAATTACAGTGGATACCTTAATTTTAGTCGTTAGGTTACATTTATGTTAGATAAGAATCCAACATTCTAACGAGAAAAAGTCAACTTCCGAAACGTGTCTACTTTGCAAGCATGGTATTAAATTTGGCTAAATCTAAGTGCACAAGGATAAATCTTCGAATGATCTTTAAAGTACCGAACTCCTACCAAATTGACCATCGTCGGAAAATATGCATGCAAAATAAAGAAATAAAGAAAATATAATTTTGTAACCGGAAGATGACCTGGTGGGCGCCGCCATTATTGCGCTTTGATTGATCCATTAACGATAGTGGTAAGAGGCATGTGATCCAGACTAGTTGTATACTAAGTTTAGTCCCGGGTTCAC
The DNA here is from genome assembly GCA_025267735.1 of Mactra quadrangularis. Lineage (NCBI taxonomy): Eukaryota > Metazoa > Mollusca > Bivalvia > Venerida > Mactridae > Mactra > Mactra quadrangularis. The sequence continues at coordinate 29,056,224 of CM046303.1, forward strand.
AAAATACCAGCTGTAACATAAAGGAAAAAGTATGTTACCAACACGATGTTTGATTATGGTATTTAATAGTGACGCCTGATCAGTATAGTTCTACAATTGTAACATACAAGTTTAATCCAGTAAAGTAACACATCTATAGTGCCTAATGTTTGACCCCGAACTGACCTTTCACATTTTCATCTTATAATTGTCTTCACGCATCACAACGAAAATCAGTACCGCGCCTACTGTACACTTGGGCAAGTAACGTAATCAAAATAAGCAATCAATTGTAAATAAAAGTATGTGTGTGTGTGTTAAATTTCACCACAGAAGACTCGTTTGATTCACTGACATGATCGGTTGATTTGAAAATTAACCCCTGTCTAATAAATACATTTGAACTTTGACGATATATTCTGATATCGGTACCTAGCATTGATACCACATTCGTATTCAATGTAATGAATATTCTTGCTCCTGTAAATAAGTGCATTTGTTGTCATCATAGTAAGGACATCGTATCTTCCAGCTAGTTGCGATGCTTTACGAGTCACGATAATGTAGTCTCTATGTTAGATGTGAGATGTATATTATTACATTTCATCTTCAAGTCTGTTTAAGATGAAAATCAATGATGTCTTACATGATCATCAATATATTTCAGACTTTGTTGCACATTACTGAATCATCTATAGGTACGTATACTTCAATCACATTGGCGGTTTTAGCGGGGGGAGGGTTCGGACCCCCCCCCCCTGGAATTTCCAAATTGCACCTGTCCATTAATGTATTTCTTGACTGTAAGTCATTTTTAAGTAGCATGAAGTATTTTTTTCGGTGAGTAATATAGATTTAACGGTAATGTAGTTTTTATTATTAATATGTTGCATTATTCTGCAAAATGTGTGTAATGTGGTTGTGGTTTGACAGTTTGGACCCCCCAGAGAAAGTTAGGACCCCCTAGAATAAATCCTGGATCCGCCCCTGTATCAGATATGCTAGCAGTAGTATTTCGCATGTCAAACAATTGTCTATCAAATATATTCGACAGTGCATGAAGCATAGCTATACATCTCCTAATGGAGTTAAAGGTACTCATTCTCAGATTTAAACTTAAATATCAACTTTTTCTAAAACAATCAAAATTGCACAATTTTAGTGCAAATTGACATATAACTGCAAATGATGATGTTTCATGAAGTAAATTTCTACCCCGTATGTCACGGTATGGACAATTTTAGTGCATTTTGTGACTTTTATTGTATATTTCATGCTACATACGCATGTAGGTCAGTTTGTCTTAAAATAATAAGAATTGTTGTTTTGAACTCAATTACAGACACTGAATGGTATTTTGAAATTATAGAAAAAATAATCCAAATCTGTAAACAAGCACCTTTAATGCTAATTTTACAACCAGCTCTTTATAGAGAAATAACTCATTTTACAACCGTCTCAATCAAAAGAATTAATGAACATCAGTACATGTACATGGTGTTTAACAATGTTTTACAACAGAGGCAAGAGATTCAACATCTGTGAGGCTAGTAGGTGGTCACAGTAGCGGAACAGGCTTGGTAGAGTTATTTGTTAAAGGAGAATGGTGACAGTTGGTAACATATACTTTCATGACAATGAAGGAAAAGTTGTGTGTAGAATGCTTGGATACAATGATAGGTTAGTCAATTTTATGTAGTACCGCTTAACATTTGTCAGAGTATGAAGTCTCGTGATTTTTAGAATGTAAACAAGCACTTTTTTCGGCGCAGCTATCTAAGCCAACTTTTGACCTATATTTCAATCAATACAATTTGCTCTACCATAGCTGTTTGTCCGAAGAAAATCCTTTACGGTATAAAGGAATGGATAAAACACCATTAGCTATTTGTGATAAACTGGTGCGTAGCCCGTACAGTATCTGCTGACTATTTACTCTGTGTATAATGAGTGACTCACTATGCTAATTGATCACACATTCGTCGTGGTACGCCCCTTGCGGTATAACTAAACTGCGAATATGACTCGGCGCACGCTCGGAATGGGTTTTCATTTTGTCATATGAAGGCCGCCGTTGAGCATTTCTATCAAATGGTTTTATGTTCGCCAGAAAAGTAACATAAATCGTTTGGTCATTCTGGAAAGAAGTGATGTTTAATAAAAAATCCATGGCATTGTTATTAAAGATGTTTTTCATTTTAGAATCGGACAGATTTTCCAAATTGACAAATCAGCGAAGTGGCAATATATTCGGACAAAAATTGTCAGTTGAAGCTGAATTGCAATTTCGGACAAACTACATTTGACCTATAGTTATACATGTACGCCGTGCATGACCAACATTTATACTTCAAACCGTTGAAAATGAACCGACCAGAGCGCCGAATATCTTTTTTAAAGATATGTCTTGTTTCATTTTCTTGCAACAGCCAAAAAGCATAAAAAGTGCATAGAGTGCATAAAACAACTATTGCATTTCTTTGTACGAAAATTCCCGCATTGACCAGTAAGTTGTAAAAGTTTACTTTGAATCCTCTGCACAAAACAGTTTCGCACATGACCTGGTTAACCTCTCGGTTTAATGTTTAATGTGCAAATTTTTAGCAAATGATCATAATAACAATTGGAAATTTTCGAAAAAAAGGTGGTGATTATTTTATGCCTTATTTGGTTCCACTTTAGTATTTGTCATGAAAGAAAAATCTTCGAAAACACATTTTTGTTTACGTCATTATTTGTCGTTGAAGATCACATGACTGTCTTCGTTGTACAATTAGTGCCAGTGTTTTGGCAATTTTGAGGCTTGGTATTCGAATCACCCTGACGATTTGTTAAATGAATAGTCTCGAAAGGATTCTTGGTGTTCTACTAAGAATACTGTTTTTGCTACCTACGCGAGGCGAAGCATAGGCGAAGCACGTTGCGGCTAAAAGAAAAAGTTATTGCGATACGTATCGTGGGCAATTTGACTGACAAAATCTCGTTTTCATGAATATGCATGAGGAATGGGAGATCAATCTTCTTCCAATTTAATCGCATGTAACAATTAGACACTCTTCAATAATAATGACGTCACACTGGGATATTCTTACTTAAAATAGAAACCAACGAACATGTTTTTTCATTCGGTACTCCTCGGCCATTCGCTCACGAATAACCTCGGACATAAATAGGCGCCATTATGAAACTATCAGTGTTGAATTAACAAATACACGATCGTTGAGGCGATGAGTGATGTTTCTTTTTAGTGCGTAAATTTGAATAACACAGTCCAATGATATCGATGAACAATTTTTGGTTCAATATGTAACATAGAAATATATTTTGACAAAGATCTGTGTGTATACTTCAAGAACTATTTTGCATAACCGTTACGTGCTTCGCCTGTGCTTCGCCTGTGCTTCGCCTCGCGTAGGTAATAAAAACCCAAGCCGCCAGGGTAGACCCCCACGAATCATTCCGAGATTATTCATACATGAAAGGTCGAGGTGTTCCGAATGGGTTTTTTATTCTTGAAATGGTTGTGCTTTGGTTTTTAAAACGTCAATTTGAAATATCTCAACATTGTCATTTCCGAATAAGTCTCCCTCTTTAGAAAAATAATTCATGGGGGACCGCCATTTTGAATGGTAAATCAAAACTTAGATATTAATGTAATTTACTAATTTTCATTAGCTAGATTTCCGCAGTGTTTTCCTTGCGGAACCAATGAAACTGCCTCATTAGTTATTCATGGTTCTGAGATTTTCGTAACCAAATGGCCCATGGTAAATACCGCAACATAGCGGAGTTATGTATCGTGGGATAACCGACGATGTAAGCATTCTTGCATTACATTACATTCGTATTAAATTATTTTAGCGTGGTGAAAGTATATTCTAATGGAAATGACTTATTTGGAACAACGCCAGGAAATACTTTGACTCATAATTTTAATTGCCATGGTGACGAGACCGATTTAAATCAATGTGCATCACCAAGTAGCTGGAATCCATCATCATCATATCATACACTTGGTATCGGTGTAAGCTGTGAAGGTAAATATATCATGTTTTCTGATGAACAATGAATCGATCTTTTTAAACCTCTTTCTTATTTATTTATTTATTTATTGGAGTTAACGCCGTATCAACACAATTTAGGTCATTTCACGGCGTCCAGCGCACCTAACCTAGCTTTCCTGGACCATTGTCTATAACCAGTACTCACATATCCTTCCACAAGGCCGGAAACTTCTCCATATCATCTAATCAATGGAGGAAAATCGACATTATTGTCAAATTTTCATGGCAGGGTATAACCTCCCCGGGTGGGATTCGAACTCGCACCCCCTCGGGCACGAGTATCCAAATTCCGGCGCGCTACCAACTGCGCTATCGACCCGGGTTTTAAACCTCTTTCATATGATAATCAATTAATGAACTCACTTTCATGTGAAACTGTACTTTGGAAGCCACTAATAGAAAACAAAAGTTGGGTACTCTGCGCGGAAACTCAACTCTATTATCTGATTTTGCGTTTTGTAAATTTTATAGCTGTCGATAGATTTTAAAAGGATTTGAAAAGTAATATAAAATCGTAATAAAGACTTCTGAAGGCTAAAGCCTCGGGGTATATGTACCCTCGGGATAGAAATACCTTAGGCAACGGTGCTCCCTCTCAGCCAATCAAACTGCTTAAAAAGTGTTTGATAAATCTCATACCACACGGTTTTGTGTTTGATATTATCAAACCGTTTACTCCGTGCTTAAAACTCGATATAACAGTGCGTGAATTAATGGATGGGTCCAGACTTTTAAAGTTAGGTGCACACTAAGAACAAAGCGCGATGTTATTTCACGGCGTCTCAACGCCGTGATATTGTGATGGGTATATTTTGATAGCAATGGGCATAAGTCACATGACATAAATCCTTTCGATTTCTATTGCCGACAAATTTATTGCTTTTTGGAACGATGTCCTAAGACATCGTTCCAATGGTAACAAGAAAGTATAAGATTACTCTTTTCACGCTTCAACAATTTTCAACATAGACAAAGAGGCGTAGTTCAAGCGTGAAACTCATTAACATCTCATTTAAATGTAATACAACGCTGGCTTGTGTTGTCGTTCTTGAAACTCTTCAGGAAGTTCCGTAACTGTAGACAACCCTGCCAGGGTTGGCTAGAGTTACGGAAGTCAAATAACATGCGTATGTTTCAACTTTAAAACGTCGAAAAACTTGTTTAAATTCATTATTACTCGAAATAAACAAATATTTACCGACGTGACTTATCCAATTGTTATTACACCCGCCATTTTGGATATGACTAATACTCTTACCGGGTGTTTAATATACGGCGATATGACGTTGTCGTCTTCAAAGTGTCACAATAAAAGTTTACTTGAGCGATTTTAAGTTATAGAGTTTGATTATAATTTGGAATGAATATGAATCATTTTGTACGGAATTTTAAGCAAATATTTATAGGAAATAGACGATTCTTAGAGTAATTTTAATTGTGAATAAATTGCAAGTGCAAAACGTTAATTTGACTTAAATTTCGTGAACAAAAATGGGAATTAGCTTGATGCAAAAGAGCTTAGTACTTGGGGGAAAACCTTAAATGGATTGTTAGAAAGTCGATGTTTTTGTGAAAAAAATTCAGCTTGTCATTCCACACCATATCTTTAAAATTTTAACGAAAATATTCACGATCTCGTTAAAAAATACCCATTGATAACCAAAAATGAGAAGTTGTCAGCTCCTGGTGGTTGAAGAAAATAGTCCAGAATAATCTTTGGTTTGGTGAGATGGCTGCTGTACATGACCCTAAAATGTGTTGATGAAAATTAATTCTTTGACTGGTTTATTTTGTTTGATAAAGTAAGATAAACCTTGCCATGAGCAAACCACTTGAGAAGTCTAGTGCTATGCTTGTGTTAAATTCTGTTAATTGATACTTAATATATTATTTTATAGATGATATACATAATTATATATTCTTTAATCAAAAAATAAGTTCAGGACATCGTTCCTCCAGCACTCCAGTGCTTTGATTTAATGCAGTTACAGTACAGCGCATTCCTGTTAAAAGTTTCATAGAAAAAGCAATTTTGATGGAAACCATTAACAATTTTTCTATCAACAGTGCAACAAACGAAAAATCAGCGTTTAACATCAACACATTTCCGCAAATCCTTTCGACTCACATGAAAAGGGGTAGGTATAATTTGCGGACCAACCGGACCAGCGGACCAGTTTAGTATACGGATACAGTATAACAAATATGCGTATCATAATGTGTGTATAGTCGATATATATTTGAGATATGCCAATATTTTATTTGAAAAAATAGATTGATAGAGTTTTGGGAAATTACAATTATTATTTATTCAAATGTAAATATATAAATACTAATATCGAAATTATTTTTTAAGAAATAAGTTTGCAGATTTCAACTATAAAAAGAATCGTCGATTGATTCATTACATATTGTTGTAAATATTATATACTAGGACGAAAAAGAAACGCCGGGTAACCTATAATAATTGTTTTAAGGGATAAATTGTATTATTGGATTATTATATTTATTTTTGTATGAAATGTCATCTGTATGGAACCAGCTGTTGAAGTTTCAATCGATTTCCGATGCTGATTATGTGAAAAAATACCCCCTTTTAACGATGACCCTTCTTGTTTTGCGAAACACGGCCGGACATATCAGTATCTTGTGTGTCCTCCATGTTTTAGGTACCCGACGTTTCTTTTTCGTCCTAGTATATATTTCAACTATCAGAGACATGATCATTTGAAAACAATTTTGATAGGATTCAAATGTAATATTTTAATGATACACCTTTTTTGTCCTTTTTAGCGGACTGTATAAATAAAGAAGCCTAATCGTGTAACATTGACTTTTAATTCTTACTTTAATTGAGATAAATTGACGATCTTTTCAAACTATGATTAAGTGTAGCGGACCAGTTAATTTCAAGAGCGTAAGAGTTACGGACCAGGTTATAGATCGAGCAGTTGTAAAGATAAAATATTTTGTATAGCAAATCTACATCTTACTGCTTCTGGACAGTTCGGTATGGGCTAATCTGTGGACGAACTTTCTAATGATAATTATGACGCACCTTTACGTCTGAAACCGGTTACGTCATGTTTTGTTCTTGGGAAGTAGCTGTTGCGTTTAAAAGGCCTTTTTTATGTACTTTGATTTTCATTTTGCCCTGAGACCAACAATCGTCCCTTATTATACAGGTCACTTTTGGGAACCAATAGTCACACGGATTGGTAAGGACAGATCCGCAATGTAAGGAGTACTTGACTGAACAGAAGCGATAAGTCATGTAAATAGCTTCTGTTCTGAAAGACTACGTTTTCCCTTTTGCCGATCTTTTTTAGCGCCATGCAAATATGAATTACTGGAAATAAATCCAACTGAAATCAAACATCCTGTCGGCATAAAGATGGTGTCTAGATCCAGACCATTCTCGTACCCCAAGGTTATCAAGATTCTCGATCTAACTAGTATCGAGACTCTTACTAGGCTCTTGGAACGAAAATAATACATATGAACAGGAAAAAGTTTTATAACAAGTTACCTTTTTATTACTGAAAAACCTTAACATGACAATTCAATATAATGCTTTTTGAGTTACCTTTAGATTATACTTTATAATTCCTTTTTTGTTTGCCGTGACAATCAATTTGCTGCATTTAGCAGCAATTTTTTACTTGTAGTTTGTATTAAAGCGGCAATGAAAATTGGAAAGTTTTTATTCATGGTCTCATTTGTCGACTAGCATAAGTCATGGAATAGTGCAATCGATAGTAAAAAGTCTAGATTCACCCCCATTATCAGTTTAAATACAATCAACTGCTGAGTATATACTTGTAGATTTCCAAGGTGATATGTTTCAATAAGCTTATCAGTATTAATTTGAAAGCCAACCAAAGATTTGAGAAATTAACTTAATTAACTTAATTTATTCTAATTTAAATCCTCACAAGAATTAATACTTTGTCACTGTACAACAATAGTATGGACTCATGTGCCATGTTTTGAAAATTGATGAAGTGGACTGGATTGTTTTATTTTAACGTTAACACTTACACGTAATGTTATTTTGTACACGTACCGTACTGGTTTGAAATTTGCATGCGTATAACTAGGTAATTTTGCAGATTATGTGATATATATAAATGTGAAACAGCATTGGCACCATTTCCTATCTTTTAAACCCCTCGTGATTGTTAGAAGTAAGTCATTTGTGAAAAGGAACTCGAATGTAGAATGGGCAAATATTTTGGGAAAATCCCAACTAAATGAATTAAAGACCTACAGAAATTTTGTCACAGTCAGTTACTTCAGTCAATGACATCAAAATAGGATCTAATTTTATTTAACTGATGGTTATATAAATTTAGTAGACCTTCTTACTTTAAATATTTTGAGGGGAATTAAATGGGACAGGAAATAAAGCGCCATGATCGTGCGACCACATGCACGGCTCATGCAGATCGGTTCGTCTCCATTCGGAGACAAACACCAAAATCAACAGCGTAAGCCAACTCCTAGCAAAACATTAACAGCTCTGGTAACCAAGCCTTAATTCCATTCTCTATGAAAAAGAAATGGCATGGTGTTTAGGAACGACCAGAGCCAGTCAAAAGCTTCGCTTAAAGGAGGCAAACGCTTGGCTACATGTATGACATTCAAGTCAAAATAACGACATACACATTGAAACTGTGATGTCTTCTATCACAAGTTAAATACTAACGAATGGGTTGTCGAAGTAAGCAGTTAGTATGTCAATTAAATTCAATTGGTTTCTAATCCTGTCTTACTTAAGCTTGCAGATTCTTTGTTTATTATTTAACTAGATATTTAAATATTATCACAAAAATATATTGAAGACTTACCAAATTAATCAAAAACAAAATTTATACAGTCACGCGTTATATTTTGTATATTTCTATACCCTGTGTTTAAAATCATAAACATGCCCCCGGGGACGATTTACATAGGCAAGGGAGTTAAATAGGATCTAAGCAATTGCCATTGTTGCCTCCCTTTGTGCTAAATCGACAAATGTAGTTTTTATTAACAACTACTGTAGTGAGACTGTGATAGGAATTTTATAGATCTTGTATGCTATATTAAGATAAACACAATGTCATCCTCGTCGTTATTCCAAACCGACGTATGAACATTTTTATAGTTTTGAGACAAAACCAAAATAATTTGAAAATTCAGAATGTAACTATAATGCATTACTTAAGTTTTCGTGGAATACTCGTAGCAGTTTGATACGAGATTTATCAGCGAGCAAAGCTGCTACTCAGGCTCTATCCTATACTTACTTATGAAGTTCTATACAAACACCTGTGGCATAACGTCACATGAAAACCAGACTCACATTGTGTTAGTATATTATTATTGTTGTATTAATTTTCAGGTACTCAACTTAGACTTGTTGATGGCGACACAAACCTATCTGGGAGAGTAGAATTCTTTTTTAATGTAAGACAATTATTTACACATATAGACACCATTGGTATACATCGATTTATTAGTCTATATGTTAGTCTAAAGGGCTGCGTTTCATTAACAACCCTAGGACGAAATTTGGTCCTAGGATCAAGAAAAAAACTAATATGCGTTTCATTAAAATTCCTAATCTAAGTCGAAAACGCTCTTAACTTAAGGAGTTATCTTGGGCAGTCCTAGAAGGGTTTTTAATCCTAACTGAATTGAATTCTGGGATAAAATTAAGGTAAATTCAACAATGGCTGCTCTTGCTCTCGATATAGTTCAGTTTAAATCAAATAATGTTGTCTGATCTTGTTGGGGCCCTCAAATCAGAATAATTATGTATTATATGAGCTCCTCGGATAATTTTTGTCCTAGGATGTTTTGTTGAAATGTCCCTAATTCAAATCCTAGGATTGTCCTTGGACCGATCCAGGGGCGGGGCGGACCCGGCGTACGCCTCCCCCCCAAAAAAAAATTGCCCAAGTTATTTGCTATTACGCAATATGATATTTATAGGATTATATATAATTCATCATCATTATGCAGTTTACAGATTATTTTCAAGATATTTGGCCATTGGCCTATGAATCTACTATCATAAATACATATACTTAACGAAACTTCTAAGTACTCCGATTTCAGTATTGTATGAAGTCTTATTTTTCAACAATAATGTCTGATCGATGATGGAAATGTGTTTTGGACCATACTGACCTCTGTTTTCATGGTTTTCATGCTACTTTATCAATGCAAAACCATTTTTGTCGCGCATGCGTTGATATAGGAAGATTTTCTAATTGTTTTGATTGAACAGAAAATAAGCAATTAGAAGAGGTCTGTGAAGTTAGCTATCTATTGTCTATTCTCTATTCAAAAGTCTATTCGCACAATAGACAGCTATGTATTGAGAAATCTATTCATTCAGAAGTCTATTCGCATTTACTGTATACATAAATATAGGTAAGTTCAAATATCTGTACAAAAATCTGTTCACAAAATGCCGAAAAGACAGCTGTCTATTCGGAAGTCTATTCAGAAGTCTATTCGAAAAAAAGTCAGTATTGCAATCAAACAGAGTTAAAAGTCTTTTCATGGAATACGTAAAGAGACAAATGTCCATTCAAAAGTCTTTTCAGAAGTTTATTCGCAAAAACATAGTAGTGCAATCTGAATGAGCAAGGTTTCTATTCCAAGAATGCAAGCGACAAATGTCCATTCAAAAGTCTTTTCGGATCTCTATTCGCAAAATCATATATATGCTTTAAGAATGTGTCTGTAGTCTATTATAAAGTTTCCAATAGAGAGCTGTCCATTCAAATGTCTATTCAGAAGTCTATTCCAAACAAGTCAATTATGCAATCAAACAGATTTCAAAGTATTTTGAGAGAGACAAAGTCCATTCAAAAGTCTATTCAGAAGTCTATTCGCAAAATCATATATATGCATTAAGAATGTGTCTAAAGTCTACCATAAGTTGCGAATAGACAGATGTCCATTCAAATGTCTATTCAGAAGTCTATTCGCAAAATCATGTATATGCATTCAGAATGAGTCAGAAGTCTTTTATAGAGTTTCGAATAGAGAGCTGTGCATTCAAAAGTCTATTCAGAAGTCTATTCGCAAAATCATATATATGCATTAAGAATGTGTCTAAAGTCTACCATAAGTTGCGAATAGACAGATGTCCATTCAAATGTCTATTCAGAAGTCTATTCGCAAAATCATGTATATGCGTTCAGAATGAGTCAGAAGTCTTTTATAGAGTTTCGAATAGAGAGCTGTGCATTCAAAAGTCTATTCAGAAGTCTATTCGCAAAATCATATATATGCATTAAGAATGTGTCTAAAGTCTACCATAAAGTTGCGAATAGACAAATGTCCATTCAAATGTCTTTTCAGAAGTCTATTCGCAAAATCATGTAAATGCATTCAGAATGAGTAGGAAGTCTTTTAATGAGTTTCGAATAGAGAGATGTCCATTCAAAAGTCTATTCAGAAGTCTATTCGCGAAATCTGGTAAATGCGTGCAGAATGAGTCAGAAGTATTTTATAGAGTTTCGAATAGAGAGCTGTCCATTCAAATGTCTATTCAGAAGTCTATTCCAAAAGACTCAGTAATGTAATGCAATCAAACAGATTGAAAGTCTTTTCGCGGAACATGAAAATAGACAAATGTCCATTCAAAAGTCTATTCAGAAGTCTATTCGCAAATTATATATATGCATTAAAAATGTGTCTAAAGTGTACTATAAAGTTGCGAATAGACAGATGTCCATTCAAATGTCTTTTCAGAAGTCTATTCGCAAAATCATGTATATGCATTCAAAATGCGTCAGAAGTCTTTAATAGAGTTTCGAATAGAGAGATGTCCATTCAAAAGTCTATTCAGAAGTCTATTCGCGAAATCTGGTTAATGTGTTCAGAATGAGTCAGAAGTCTATCATACAGTAGCGAATGCACAGCTGTCCATTCAAATGTCTATTCAGAAGTCTGTTCGCAAAATCATACATATGTATTTAAAATGTGTCAAAAGTCTATTCAAAGAGTAGCAAATAGATAGCTGTCCATTCAAATGTCTATTCAGAAGTCTATTTGCGAAATCATGTATATGCATTCAGAATGAGTCAGAAGTCTTTTATAGAGTTTTGAATAGATAGCTGTCCATTCAAAAGTCTATTCAGAAGTCTATTCGCAAAATCATATATATGCATTAAAAATGTGTCTAAAGTCTACCATAAAGTTGCGAATAGACAGATGTCCATTCAAATGTCTTTTCAGAAGTCTATTTGCAAAATCATGTATATGCATTTAGAATGAGTAGGACGTGTTTTATAGAGCTTCAAATAGAGAGCTGTCCATTCAAAAGTCTATTCAGAAGTCTATTCGCAAAATCTGGTAAATGCGTTCAGAATGAGTCAGAAGTCTTTTATACAGAAGTAAATACACAGCAGTCCATTCAAATATCTATTCAGAAGTCTATTTGCAAAATCATATATATGTATTAAGAATGTGTCAGATGTTTATTATATAGTTGCGGATAGAGAGATGTCCATTCAAATGTCTATTTAGAAGTCTATTCCAAAAAAGTCAGTAATGCAATCAAACAGATTTAAATGTCTTTTCGTGGTATACGTAAAAAGACAAATGTCTATTCGAAGTGTATTCAGAAGTCTATTCGCAAAATCATATATATATGCATTAAGAATGTGTCTAAAGTGTACTATAAAGTTGCGAATAGACAGATGTCCATTCAAATGTCTATTCAGAAGTCTATTCGCAAAATCATGTATATGCATTCAGAATGAATCAGAAGTCTTTCATAGAGTTTCGAATAGAGAGATGTTCATTCAAAAGTCTATTCAGATGTCTATTCGCGAAATCTGCTAAAAGCGTTCAGAATGAGTCAGAAGTCTTTTATAGAGTTTCGAATAGACAGATGTCCATTCAAATGTCTATTCAGAAGTCTATTCGCCAAAAAACTCAGTAATGCAATCAAACAGATTGAAAGTCTTTTCGCGGAATATGAAAAGAGGCAAATGTCCATTCAAAAGTCTATTCAGAAGTCTATTCGCAATTATATATGCATTAAAATGTGTCCTAAGTCTATTATAAAGTTAGAATAGACAGCTGTCCATTGAAATGTCTTTTCAGAAGTCTATTTGGAAACTTATGTTAATCGATTCAGAATGTGTCAGGTGTAATTGTGATAGACCTGCCAAGCTTAATTGAAGTTTGCGTGCTTTGCCTGAATTAAGTAAGTTTCTAAACTCTCGTAAACATAAATGAATCTTCCGAATATTTCGGCAATTGTAGGTGAAGGTCGAATTTGCCTTTTTATATCGTCGTAATTTTGCCGATTCTGTAAACCAAATCGAGCCGGTAAATCTGGTTCAAACAAGGTCACTGTACCGTAGATTACACAAGTGCAAATTCAAATACGGTAACCAGTGCTGGTTTTATTCGAGGAAGCGCCATTGTTTGAGACATGCTAATATTTCGAAGTTTGTAGGTAGAAACCTTTGAATTTCATATTAAATCGTAAACAAAGTGTTATTATCCACAAGAAAAATAAGCGCCAAAAGTAACTACTTTACATTTACATTTAAGTGATTGTGCCTGTAAAAATGATGATTTTTGTTTTATAAGAAACACAATTTTACGCCATTTTGTTAAGTTCTTTTGTCGGTGCAACAGCGTGACGTCAATCGTGGTGTTTTCTCACAGGTCCGTGCTTGTTGTATATATATATATATATAATGTCATTCGAAACTACCTCGGCGATTTTCCACGCAAATACAAATTCGTAGATGATCGCCGAGGTCGTTCCGAATGATATAATGTATTCATCTTGTAACCGAAATGAAAAGGGTAGACAAAAACCAATTAGAAGTATTAATCTCATGCCAATAGTTGTTCAAAAAAGTCCGTAAGACCTGATTACAAAAAAAGAAGTAATACAGCTGCCGAGAGAAGACTTACTACCAAGAGAAAAATAGAAATCTTGCTTTGAATAGAAAAAAGTAGACCTTCTTCAAAGAGCATGTCTATTCACAAACCCAGCAAATAATTCTGACACATTAAAAATGCATATGAATGATTTTGTTAAAGGACTTCTAACAAATAATTTGAATATGTTTATTTATCACTTTTCAAAAAGAAACTTCTGCTACATTCTGAATGCGAAATACTGTTTGCAAATAGGACAGCAGTCTATTCCTAACCCTATCTTTGACTTGTGACACATTCTTTATGCATATAAAAGATTTTGCAAATCGACTTCGGAATAGACATTTGAATGGACAGCTCTCTATTCGCAACTTATTAATATACTTCAGACACATTCTGGAATATTCTAACTGCATATATATAATTTTGCGAATAGACTTCCGAAAAGACATTTGTATGGACAGCTCTCTATTCGCAACTTTATAATAGACTTCAGACTCATTCTGAATGCAAATACATGATTTTACGAAAAGACTTTTGAATAGACATTTGAATGGACATCTGTCTATTCGCAACTTTATAATAGACTTCAGTCACATTCTTAAGGCATATATATAATTTTGCGAATAGACTTCTGAATAGACATTTGAATGGACAGCTCTCTATTCGCAACTTTATCATAGACTTCAGTCACATTCTGAATGCATATATATGATTTTGCGAATAGACTTCTGAATAGACATTTGAATGGACATCTGTCTATTTGCAACTTTATAATAGACTTCTGACTCATTTTGAATGCATATATATGATTTTGCGAATAGACTTATGAATAGACTTTTGAATGGACAGCTCTCTATTCGAAACTCTATAATAGGCTTTAGACTCATTCTGAAGGTATATACATGATTTTGCGAATAGACTTCCGAATAGACATTTGAATAGACATCTGTCTATTCGCAACTTTATCATAGACTTCAGTCACATTCTTAATGCATATATACGATTTTGCGAATAGACTTCTGAATAGACATTTGAATGGACATCTGTCTATTCGCAACTGTATTATAGACTTCAGTCTCATTCTTAAGGCATATATATAATTTTGCGAATAGACTTCTGAATAGACATTTGAATGGACAGCTCTCTATTCGCAACTTTATAATAGACTACAGTCACATTCTGAATGCATATATATGATTTTGCGAATAGACTTCTGAATAGACATTTGAATGGACATCTGTCTATTTGCAACTTTATAATAGACTTCTGACTCATTTTGAATGCATGTATATGATTTTGCGAAAAGACTTCTGAATAGACTTTTGAATGGACAGCTCTCTATTCGAAACTCTATAATAGGCTTTAGACTCATTCTGGAGGTATATACATGATTTTGCGAATAGTCTACTGAATAGACATTTGAATAGACATCTGTCTATTCGCAACTTTATCATAGACTTCAGTCACATTCTTAATGCATATATATGATTTTGCGAATAGACTTCTGAATAGAGTTTTGAATGGACAGCTCTCTATTCGCAACTTTATAATAGACTTCAGTCACATGCTTAATGCATATATATAATTTTGCGAATAGACTTCTGAATAGACTTTTTAATGGACAGCTCTCTATTCGTAACTCTATAAAAGACTTCTGACTCATTCTGAACGCATTTACCAGGTTTTGCGAATAGACTTCTGAATAGACTTTTGAATGGGCAGCTTTCTATTCGAAACTCTATAAAAGACTTCTGACTCAATCTGAATGCATATACATAATTTTGCGAATAGACTTCTGAATGGACATTTGAATGGACATCTTTTTATTTGCAACTTCATGATAGACTTCAGACACATTCTCAATGCAAATATATTATTTTTCGAATAGACTTCTGAATAGACATTTGAATGGACAGCTCTCTATTCGAAACTCTATAAAAGACTTCTGACTAATTCTGAATGCATATACATGATTTTGCGAATAGACTTCTGAATAGACTTCTGAATAGACTTCTGAATAGACATTTGAATGGACATTTGTCTATTCGCAACTTTATAATACACTTCAGACACATTCTTAATAATTTTGCGAATAGACTTCTAAATAGACTTTTGAATGGACAGCTCTCTATTCGAAACTCTATAAACGATATCAGACTCATTCTGCAGGCATATACATGATTTTGCGAATAGACTTCTGAATAGACATTTGAATGGACATCTGTCTATTTGCAACTTTACAATAGACTACAGACACATTCTTAATGCATATATATGATTTTGCGAATAAACTTCTGAATAGACTTTTGAATGGACATCTCTCTATTCGAAACTCTATAATAGACTTCTGCCTCATTCATAACGCATTTACCGATTTTTTCGAATAGACTTTTGAATAGACTTTGAATGGACATCTTTGTATTCGCTACTTTAAAATAGACGTCAGACACATTCTAAATGCGTATTTGCATATGATGTTGCGAATAGACTTCTGAATAGACATTTGAATGGACAGCTGTGTATTTGCTACTGTTTGTTCGTTCTGACTCATTCTGAACGCATTCACCAAATTTTGCGAATAGATTTCTGAATTGACTTTTGAATGGACAGCTCTCTATTCGAACTCTATAATAGACTTCTGACCCATTCTGGACGCATTCACCAGATTTTGCGAATAGACTTCTGAATAGACATTTAAATGGACATCTGTCTATTTGCAACTTTAAAATAGACTACAGACAAATTCTTTATGCATATATATGATTTTGCGAATAGACTTCTGAATAGACTTTTGAATGGACAGCTGTCTATTTGAAAATCTATGATAGAATTCTGACTCATTCCGAATGCATTCACCAGATATTGCAAATAGTCTTTTGAATAGACATTTGAATGGATATCTATCAATTCCCAACTTAATAATAGACTTCAGACACAGTCTTAAGGCACATATATGATTTTGCGAATAGATATCCGAAAAGACATTTGAATGGACATTTGTCCCTGGATTTTTGGGAATAGACATCTTGATCATTAAGATTTCATTACTATGTTTTTGCGAATAAACTTCTGAATAGACTTTTGAAAGGACATTTGTCTCTTTGCGTATTCCACGAAAAGACTTTTAAATCTGTTTGATTGCATTACTGTTTTTTTTCGAATAGACTTCGGAATAGACTTTTGAATGGACATTTGTCTATTTATGTATTCTATGAAAAGACTTTTAAATATGTTTTATTGCACTAGTGATTTTTTTCGAATAGACTTCTGAATAGATTTCCGAATAGACAGCTGTCTTTTCGGCATTTTGTGTACAGATTTTTGTACAGATATTTGAACTTTCCTATATCAATGTATACAGTAAATGCGAATAGATTTCTGCATGAATAGATTTCTCAATACATAGCTGTCCATTGAGCGAATAGACTTTTGAATAGAGAATAGACAATAGATCGCTAACTTCACAGACCTAATTAGAAGTCTTATTCTGTAGGTGACGCACCGTCTGGCAAAAGACCTATTGCAATTTCTCGTTCTTAAAGCGATATTCGAGCCATTTCTTGATTTTTCGTTGTGCATATCAACACACTAATGATTTTCACTAAAACTGACAACGTGCAATTTTGCGCGATAAGCACGTGCGCATTTCCGTTTTTTATATAAATGTAAAAAAATCGCAGGCTACCTTGCAATAAGGTTTAAGACTGGGCGTACAGTAAAGCAATGACATAACGTACAATTTACAAACAATTCTTTCTCATTGTTTTTGTAAGAACGGCTGTTAGAAAATTTTTAACCCCAATGCTGCAGAGAAAGGGATCGAATCACGTTAAACTCGGGGTTTAATGAGAGAGCTTGACCTTTAAACAGTTTGATATATTTTTCTGGAACTACATATTTAGTTACATTTTTATTTTTTACAGGGAGATTGGCATTCAATATGTGACGACGCTTGGAATGACATTGATGCAAAAGTCATATGTAATAATCTAGGATTTTCTTCCACGTGTGTAAACTCTTTATCTCTCCGTAGTTCATATTGTTATGGACCTTTTTGTTTTTGACGTACCCTTTTCTACGCGCCATTTATCATTCTTGGTTAACGTTCTAATGGCTTTGTTCTGTTCGGTGCGTGACATTTAACAATTAGTTTTGTATTTTCCTGGTCTAATATTGCAATTATCTTGAAACTGATTCATATATTGATAATGGTATTACCAGTAATACAAATCGGTAATCCGACAAAAACATGTCGTCGACGAGTACATTCACGCACCCCTAATTTGACTATTCGACGTCCGTTTTCTCATCATGTGACCTCAAATACATCGTTTTGATTGGCTTAAGGCAACCGGTGTCGACTACAAAATCCCTAATTCTGTATAATGTATTTATTTATTTATTTATTGGAGTTAACGCCGTATCAACACAATTTAGGTCATTTCACGGCGTCCAGCGCACCTAACCTAGCTTTCCTGGTCTATAACCAGTACTCACCTACCCTTCCACAAGGCCGGTAACTTCTCCATATTATCTAATCAATGGAGGTAAATCGACATTATTGTCAAAATTTCATGGAAGGGTATAACCTCCACGGGTGGGATTCGAACCCGCACCCCCTCGGGCACGAGTATCCAAATCCCGGCGCGCTACCAACTGCGCTTTCGACCCGGGTTTTGTATAATGTATATACATACATGTAATATGTTTATATATACTGATATATATATCCATTTATATGCGCTTTATAAAGGCCATCTAAATTGTTTATTACAAATCTAACGTAGTAACATGCAATTTCACTTTATATTGAACGTGATCTCATCTATATTTCAATATTGAACACATGGAACCCGATAAACATCCATGGTACGAACTGAGATCCATAAGAGAAACTACCACGTCGCTATAAAAGCAAGCTTGATGGCAAGGGACAAGTGCTGTATTATACCCCTGATACTTGCACTCCCTCTTTGACAGAATTCGTCATCGAGTTCTTGGAGCTTGGGTGTCGAAGGGGGCAATGTATGGATGCAAGCACACAAATAATTGTGGGTTATTTACGTTGGACGCCAAATGTAACCCGATAAAAATTCATGGTTCTAACTGAGATTCCAACCCACGACCTCTCAAGTCGTAAGCAGACACTCTTTTGCGTCGCCATAAAAGCTACATTGAAAGCAAGTGAGTGCAAGTGCCATATTATTCCTCTGCTATATATATACTCGTAAAAGGTTGTAATTACTTATCGCCTCGTTAGTAAATCTTTCTATTATTCTTGGAAAAACTAAATGTTTGGTCTAGCTAAATTTCCGAAAAGTTTGTTTGTAGATTTTCAATGGTGTTTGCAAAAAGTATAAAACTATCGTTGGCGACATGATGCTCTGCAAACAGTAGGCCCTACACACGTTTTAGCCTTACATCGTACCATGCTTAGTATTATGGAAATCTAAATCTTCTCTAAATCTTTGAGTCTATGCTGGCTTTTTTTATTTTTCTTCACCAAACCATTAAAATTGTGTGACGTCATAGTCACGTGGTATTTTCCCCGTGATTTTTTTTCACTTATATCATTTTGTTCAGAGGCGTAGCTAAAGCATTTAAAGGATCACATTATGGACAAGGGCATGGGGAGACTATTATTTCAAGATTAAATTGCCAGGGTACAGAGACTGATATTAAATATTGCCCAGCAACATGGTCACTAAAATCTACTTGTAACCATAGAAACGATGCCGGAGTAAATTGTGGAGGTAGGATATTATTTTTCGTCGTACATTTTATTAAATGACTGAATGTTATATTCCTATAATCACTATTAATTAGATTGAAAAAAAAGATATAAATTCTAAGTACAATGTTTATAAGAAGAAAGCAAATTTTCAAACTGTTGTTTGATTCATTAACAGTTTGCCTGTTTTATGACTTCAGCCTTTGACAGATTGATGTAACATGAAGTGTGTTGAAAACGAATATTGCTTATTAATGAATAAGATTCTGACTTAATGAAGTGATTGCTGAATTCATTGATTGTTTGGTTATTTAACTTTTGACTATATTGATTGCTTTATTTATTTATTTATTTATTACGGCTTACAGTGACGCTGAATTTAATGATTGCTAAATCATGATTGCCAAATGATTTATCATAATAAATCTTTTTAAATATTTTATAGTTCCTTTTTTCTCAACTGTTAAAACATGAATAATTTCACGGTGGCTTCGTGCTCTATGTCTAACACTCGTGATATTGAGACTATGTGTAATCAGTCACCGTGAAATTATTCAAACTTTGACATTTAGGAAAAAACGAACAATACAGTCAAATATCCACTTGTTATGTTGTTGTTGTTGTTTTTAAACTACTATGAGCACTTTATTGATGACTAATTCTTAGTTTTATATTCAGTTTATGTTTTTATATTTTATCATATCTTAATATATTTCATTTTTCATTTTCGTTTTTTATTTAAACTCGTATTTCCTAATTATGCATATGATTGTGAAGCGCTTTTGAACATATATTCAATATGAAGTGAGCGCTATACAAATGCGGTATATAATAATAATAATAATAATTTATTTCTTGCTGGACTTTTTCATTATAGACTGACATATTTTTATAATGAATTTTTAAGGCACACAGGTACGTTTGGTTGATGGACCAACGAATACATCAGGTCGTGTAGAAATATACCACGGTGGTCATTGGGGAACTATTTGCGGTTATAGAGGGTTTGACAGTCGTAATGCTGATGTTATTTGTCGTATGTTAGGAATCAATAATAAGTATGTATTATTCAATGATGTGTATAGTGCCGTTAATTAAACACCGCAACACTGCAATCGACGCTAAGACCTGGCGTTCCCTTAGGTCAGGACAAGATCCCAGCAACACACGGAGTCCGAATTTAACATTCAGCAAGACTTCAAATGATCCTATTTGCTTCTTATATATGTCCCACTCACTTCCGCTTGTTTCGGCGCCTTCAGGGTCGATATATTTGTTCTCGTCAAAATTTTGATCGAGAGCAAAAGTTATACGCGGAGATAAATTTCCTGACACATTCGGCATCTTGTCCAGGTTGTCGTCAGGACATCATCAGGACATCCTGACTATTCCACAGACATTCCCAAAGGCTTCAACGACGCTGACAGTTCGCGGACAATCAGAATAGTGTGTGGAAGGTTTAAGGAATAAATGTGGATTTTTCGCAGAACCATTCATGAGCGTCCAGAGTGGTTGCGGTATGATCAAGGATAAACGTTGAAATGTCACGTGACTTCTTTGTTTATGCATATTTATAAAGTAACACCAGAAAATTATTTTTATTTCTTCCTGACAATAACGAATGCAAAAGATGTATTCATCATGCTGTTCATCGATTTTTAAGCCAGATGCTGGTTCGAATATTATTCTGTATAAAGAAGTTAAGCTCACGAATTTAACTACTGGGTCAGGGTTGTAAAGCTTGAGACAAACTTTGTTCTCAAAACGTATTGTATTTACCAAAGCCTAACATGTATTAATCTGTCTTGGGTCATTTTGCACAAACTAGATTTTTATCCTGTTTCAGTAAAGCGATCGCCTATTCACATGCATTTTATGGTGAGGGCTATACTTCAATAATGGTATCTAATGTGAAATGTGACGGTTCAGAGCCAGATATCTCAGCCTGTACATCAGATCCATGGGTTGTTACCGGCGTGCCATACTCTCCATGTACTCATCGTTATGACGTTGGTGTAAATTGTGATGGAGGTAGGCATTAAATCTTCTCAATCCTCTCTATTGCAACATTTGACTATTACTGTATATATGTATTTATGTTTGTATTTATCTAAAATAAATATTGTTTAAACCAACTTAAGTTCCAATCACAGAGCTCCATAAAACATGGGATTGGGATCTTTGTTTGATTGTTTAGGAAGTTATGGACAGCTATGTTGATATTTTTACTTGTTATTTTATTAACTTAGTAACTTAAATATCATTATAGAATGGCGATGGTGTTGTTATTCCACTTTTTACACAATGCTAAGCTTCTCCAGATTACTGGGTATTTTAAGACATCTCGAGATCCTAACCCAACTCACCAGCGCGTCCCACAAATTAGAAAGAGAAAAAAAGACTAAATGCTGGCTATTCGAGTGGATGCATGTTATTGTTCTGGCAAGTCCTCGCAACATTGGAATGGCCATTGTCTTGCTAGGTTAATAGGTTCCCTGCATGTACACATGTGACGACAACTGGGGGGATGAATTTCATCTCTATACCTGCCGCCGGTTAAATTACCGTCAATCACGACGAGATTTATACTAATTATTAATACGAGGCACTGCCCCTAACTACATCCTACTTAACGATGCACGGGTCGGGATAACGATACCGACGTCGCCCGTTTCTTGATCAGTCTCAATGACTTCCCCACGCAAGGAATTCTTGTATTTGAGCACGTGCTTCCCATTGTACGAATAGATTAGGTATGAGTGATCTAAAATACTTGTACCATTCCATAGCGAACAACATCTTAATTTGACCGATTTTCATTATTCTAGACAAAGATAAAACAATGTGTTTTTTTTTGGGGGGGGGGGTGTTACACAATGTATAGGTCAGATCATGGCGGTCAGTCAACCTACCCACCGTTCCTGGAAAGGCTAGACGGTTGGATATAGTTGTAAACCAGTTATTCTAGGCACATATATACTTTCTTCAATGACTACTGCCGTACATGATGAAGAATCAGTGGTAGAAATTATTTCATGACCAAACTCCTCGAAAGTATGCGCTGCCCAGGAATCGAACCCATGATCCTTTGATCAGTAGACTACCAACTGTGTGCTGCCAACTGAGCTAGCCAATTGGTTAATACGAGAGGTGATTGGAAAGTTCTAGGAATTTATTTATAACTGCTACACGGGATAACATAAGAAAAAACAAAAAACATCATTCTGTACGTTTACCAAAGACTGATATAAAGCCTAAATATTTTCATGATACAATGGAATATAAAGTTTTCATGAAACATTTTACAACACTAGTATACCGTACTTGAAGACGCCGACGTCACCTTTGGGTTACTTAAACGTCAAAGTAAAGTTTCCTATTTACTTTCTGCACATAATCACCACCTATTTCCATACACTCTCTATGGCTATGTACCCACTGATTAAATGTAACCTCGCTGTATTCCTCGCTGAATGAATAAATAATTCTCTTGTGCAATACAGCACACTGTAAGCCATCAATCCTTATCTAGATGCTTTTACACTCACGCTGCCTTTCCAACAGTGACTGTCAGTGTCAGTTGACCTGGTCATACAATGAAACTAGCAAATTTTGTGAACTTGGTGTAATGTTTTATATAAACTGTAGGTGTTCATTTAAAATAACAAATTAATGCAGTTTTATTCTAACAGTGACACAGATTCGTCTGGTAGATGGCGTATCGGAACAATCTGGTAGAGTAGAGGTGTTACATAATGGACATTGGGGTACAATTGCAGATACAAACTTCGACAAGCATGATTTAGCTGTCATATGTCGTATGCTTGGATATGAATTTACGTAAGTTTAATAGGAAATATAGTTCTATGGAAAGCCACAGTACACCCGACGGAGGGCAACTACTTTTCCTATACAAAATCTTATGTCTACAGTGCCTGTCGAATTTTCAAAGAGGTCTTAAAAACCACAACTCTTAAAGCGTATCACAAAATGTCGCGGACAATTACATTCGGCCATACACAGACAAGTTAGGTTAACACCTACGCGTGAAAATTAGTCTCGTAGATAACAATATCGGACAGTACTAAGCAGTCTTGTTTTGCCCTATTGGACCCATTTCTGTGCAGCGCGATTAGCGCTTTGATTAACTTACTCAATTTGACAGTGTTAAATTGTATAAATATTTTTGTTGTGTTATTAAAAGATAACGTGATTATACTGTAGACCCAGAGGTGCGTTCAACAATGCGAGCGCTGGAGCGAGCACCTGCTTCGCGAATTGTTAGGATATTTAACGCTTGCAAGCGCACGCTTTAAATCCAAGATGGCGTCGAATAGCTCATTATTGAAAATAGCGGGTGAGGAAACAATTATTTCTGCTGATGCAATATATATTTTATAGATTTCATCATATATGAATTATTATGATACAATTTACTGTACCAATTACTTACACTCTAGGCATTGCTAGTATATGCTATGTGGAACAAGTAACACATGCGTTTGCGTCCCACTTATCAGAGATAATTCATTGAGATACAAAACTGAATTTCTCCAAGCCGCCATCTTTGATATCTAAGCGAAACACATTTTGAGCTGAATCGCGGGCGCCTAATTTCAAAACCCAAGCGCTCAGTGTGGTCCCGAGCGCTTACATTGTTGAACGCACCTCAGGTACCGTTGTGTTTTAGGTCTAAGTCGTTTTTCAAGATTGGTTCATATTATGGACAAGGTTTAGGAGAGATAGTGGTAGATAACCTACAATGTAATGGTGGGGAAGATGATATCGGACATTGTGATGCTACTTGGTGGCCACTAACACGTATAAACAACCATGATCATGATGTTGGTGTTAACTGTGATGGTTGTAAGTATGTTTTTATACTTGGTTAAACGCCGTGTCAACACAATGTAGGTTAATTTACGGGGGTCAGCTTTCATGGATCCTTGTCTACAACCAATGCTCGCCTACCCTCTCACTAGACCGGCAACTACTCCTTATATACATGTACCAGTAGGTATAAAAGGGGGAGGGAAAAAGCCGGGGCAAAAGCCGGGACACCCGGTTTTTGCCCCTTAAGAGTACAACCCGGTTTTTTTTGCCCCTGACCCGGTTTTTTGCCCTTGACCCGATTTTCTGCCCCATTAAAGTACATCCCGGTTTTTTGCCCCTCATCCGATTTTCTGCTCCAATACCCGGATGAAGTCACGTGGGTTCGCCACCGTGTATAGTTAAGGATGGAAATGTTTAGTAAGAACGCGCTTTTACGTCATTACAGAAGTAGCTCATGTATACACGATTTTGTACATGTAATATTATCTAGAATCAGCTGACTGAAGCAATTATTCTAGCGTTGACATAAATTCACCCTGCTTCGGATGTGAAGAATTATAAAAAATACATACCGATTTCATTTGTCTAATGGTTTATTTAATAATGTACTAAGACCTCCGACTCTTAAACAGTGTGTGGTACAATCATATATACATAAATAATTCAGTAGCTAATAATACATTCATAAACATGAATGTTTTAATTCAAAACAGTCAAGACATTGGCATGTAGCATTATCCAAATCAAGGACTCATTCACCTAAACGTGAGAATGTCAACTCCGAACGTGATTGATAGAAACAGCCACCTTGTCTCAATTATGTAATCTAATGTTGAGTCTGCTAACTGGATCATTCGCCTGATTCGCACATGTTTCTGATTAAATTCACTCTGTATACGTTTACCTTAAGATTCTAATATTGACATTCAAGATTTGTTACTGACAATTTATGTCAGCTAACTGAATCATTTTCCAGCGTGCTAGAAATCTCAGAGAATTGAGTACTGACAGGTAGCATTACGCAAGCTACGTAATTCATTCGCACGCCTATTAAAAGTATCTGTAAATATTGATAGATGTAGGTCGCTCATTCACCTCAGCGTGAGAATGTTAAGTTCGTAACCTGTAGGTAGAGGTTACCTTCACATACTGATACAATCTAATCATGACTAATGTTGAGTCTGCTAACTGGATTATTTGCTCCATGTGTGCTCTTTTCTGGTTAAATTAAGGTAGTACATCCATCATTCCAAAAGAGTCAAAATCGAAATTTGAAAGTATCAGAAATTCCTACACAGTGTTACATTTCCATTCAGACTACAATAGTACTCATTTTTGTGGATTAGAATTTTTAATTAATGCATACTAATGAACATATTTGTCATAAATATATTACACCCCTTTCATATGAATATAGAGAAAAACAATTTTCGTCAATTATTTTTTTCTAGTGGTATCATTTTGAAATATGACGCGATGAATCAAAATTATATTATGTGTTTTTGTTAGTGTTATTATAAATGGTTTAACGCCGTATCAACACGCGTAATGGTTATATTACGGCGGTCAGCTCACCTACCATAGCTTTCCTGAACCCTTGTCGATGTCCAGTACTCACATACCCTTCCACAAGGTTGACAACGTCTCCAAACACGTGTACTTTGATGCATTTTCTATGGTTAGAAAGTGGTGTTTTAAATGATGGAATCCAGAACGATCTATCTTAACCTTAAATAATTTTACTCCGAGATTCGAATATAGGGCATTCAAGTTCTGAAGCAGACATCCAACACATTGTGTTAACGACCGTTAACGACTAAATATACCATAAGCAATCAAATAAGTGTCAAGTCGAATGTTTATCATTAAGAACTAACATAGTCAGCAAAACTTACAAACCTTGGCAATCAATTAAATATGTCACGCTCGAATATGACGCTAATGATGCCACATCAGCAGCGTGGGCTCGAACCTATATAAGCCCTAGGTTCAGTCAGAGAAGAACATAACACGTTTTTCTGCTCAAGTTGAAGTTTTACTGAATTTTGGTTTTTCATTCACTATGGATGGTATAAATGATCATTTTGGGAGATTATTTGACATTTTGGAATCGACAAGAGCGTCAAATGAGACGTTCATTGGATTATTTATGACAGAGTACAAACGTTTAAGAGAGCAGGACAAATATCAGCAAAGTGAGAACATTGCGTATACTAAAAAACTCAAAAACAAGCGAAATGATTTAAAGCGTGATGCTCGATTGAGATTATCAGATCAAAGATACAATCCAACTTCAATTCAGATGACATCAGCAGCGTCATACGTTCCAACACCTATTGTATCGCTGTGTCAGGAGTCGTACGTTCCAACGCCTAGTGTATTGTCGTGCCAGCAGTCGTACGTTCCAACGCCTAGTGCATCATTGTGTCAGCAGTCGTACGTTCCGACGTCTAGTGCATCGTTGTGTCAGCAGTCGTACGTTCCAACACCTAGTGTAATGTCGTGCCAGCAGTCGTACGTTCCGACGCGTATTGTATCATCTCAACCATCATCCGAGGGGTCGGACTACTTTACCAGTCCGATTGTGGCAACATCGGCAATGTCTGAGAAAGCCACACCCAGAAGAACCCACGTTCCAACGCCTAGTGTATTGTCGTGCCAGCCGTCGTACGTTCCGACGCCTATTGTATCATCTCAACCATCATCCGAGGGGTCGGACTACTTTATCAGTCCGATTGTGGCAACATTGGCAACGTCTGAGAAAGCCACACCCAGAAGAACCCACGTTCCAACGCCTAGTGTATTGTCGTGCCAGCCGTCGTACGTTCCGACGCCTATTGTATCATCTCAGCCATCATCCGAGGGGTCGGACTACATTACCAGTCCGATTGTGGCAACATTGGCAACGTCTGAGAAAGCCACACCCAGAAGAACCCACATAACTGAAACGTTGGAGTACATCGGTGATCCGATAAATCACTTTAGGAGGGTCAGATCTACGACTGCAACGGCGAGATCGACGACTACGACCGCAAAATCGAGTGCGACCTCATCGACAGCGAGATCGACTGCAACCTCAGGGACAGCGAGATCGACTGCGACCTCAAGAACTGCGAGATCGACTGCGACCTCAAGTACAGCTAGATCGACTGCGACCTCAGCAAGATCTCATAGACCTACGATCAGAACGCTATCATTATGTGATAGCTTAAATGACATCATCGACATTTCCGAAGATGAGAATTAAGGTAAGTGTGTAATCTTTGATTCCAAATAGTATTAAGTTAGCTGGCTACGACATTTCAATATTTCACACTTCTTGATAAAATATGTTAATTATGCTCATAAGAAAAGTTATGATACTTTTTTTTTTTTTTTTTTTTTTTATAATGTCTCGTGTACATTTGCGAAGGCGTCTTGTTCACTTTCAACAAAATGTACATGTTTACATAAAACACTGAAATGCATTTTCATTTATTTTTAGCAGAAAACAACCAGGTTATCAATTTTTACAAAACAAATATTTTGTTTCCTCGCTCGTTCATGAATATTTGTTCAAATCACTATATAAAGCATCATTCTGAATTACGTTTTCTATTTTTTTTTTCTTCACGCACTCGTCCAACTATTTTCCAGAAAAAAATCCGTAGAACATATTATTATTAATTTGTTATGCCTTTAAACTCAAATGAACCAACGCGTATAAACAACATGTAAAAATGTAAACATTTAAACTTCTGTCTCGATAGTAAAGGCATGATATCACATAGAGTGCGATTGAATCCATCGAAGAAACCACACTTGTCTCACTGAAAAGGACATTTTTATAATGCTTGTGTTTCAATTCTTTTTTCACTGTCACTTTCGAAATACCCTTCGCGCGTTTTTCTTCTTTATTGTCACACACAAAACTGTACATTTTGGATCTCAGACCAACAAATTCTGATATGGGTATTCCATTTGTTTCATCCTTCATTTTTCCTAACACTTTTTTGTTTCTATCACTATGTAGAAAATGCTCAATAGGGTAATCTGAGGTATCGAAAAAGTCAATAGAGGTTTTCATATCTTCATAGATGTCATTGGTTTCACAGAAGAAGAGAACGCTATCTGTATCCGTCATCTGCAGTTGTGCGCTGTTTTTATACTTCCGTTTGACATAATTGTACCAGAAGTCGTACATCAAGCTTTTACTCAAGTCTGAAATAGAGATAATAATATTAAACATCTGTAAGTGAAAAATAACCATCAACTTAATAATGAAGTTACTAATTAAGTCTATAACCTAAGATATTAAAACACCAAGTGATTGATTACTTAATCATTGAAATAATGTAAAAAAACAAACACGCACAAAAAAGTAAAATAAATAAAAACAAAAAAAAACCTACAAATGTATATATTTAAAACGAATGGAGTTTACATATGATAATAGTGTTATATAAATCTAGAAATAAATATAAATACCTAGTATACACATGCCACAGTAGATGGGTTTAAATAAGTTGACCTTTGCCTTGTGCATTTCAACTGCAACCAATCCTTCGTTGAAGATGGTGGTATGTTTGTAGGTAGGCTTAGCGGTACATTTTTTTAATCTACCTTCAGTGTGTACCAGTTCTATATTTTTATGTTGTCTCACATTTTCCATAGTCTGCAAAAAGGGAAGGACTTGTTTAATACATTGAACAGCGACATATTATGTATCTGCTTTTATAATAGTATGACAGTATGATACATAAAATTTGATACACAACACTGTACATTTATATTCAATATTATAGACTATAATTATGCATGAAACTTTAAAACGCAAAATACTTACTTTACCAAACACGGAGACATTCATCAACTTGTAGAAATTTTTTTGAAAGGTAGATGTAGCGTTCTTTCTCATCTCCGTGTTAAAATCAATATAACTTTTCATCCAAGCTTCTTGATGAAATTCCAATACTCTGTGAATTGCTTTGATTTCCAATCCAAGATTCACATACAATTGTAAGTTTCTATAATGCACCACATATTTGTCCTTATCCTCCAACGTAGCTAACAATTTTCCAACTTGTCCTCGCGACGGTAGGGGATCAGTTTCTGATAGATTATACACCTTTCTCAGCAGCTGTTGCGCATATGGTGACAGTCCATCATTCGAAATCGCTTTTTGTTCTGGTGCTAAGGGTAGGCAATTGTGAAGATCGTGTAATTTTCGGGGGTAGTGAAGTGAAACTTCGAGGATATAACCCGTCTCTCCTGTTTCTGGAATAGTCATGACGTCAAAACTTTCCATCTCTTTTTCGTCCATGAACTTAAAACCCCTTATCGGAAGTGGCTGCACCATTGCCCACCCGTACAAATTGTTTGCGTCCAGATACTGCAGGTACGATGTAGGTTTAGATGCATCATAATTTTCTAAGTAAGGATTGTTAGCCTTCTTATATCGATTAGAGATCTGCGATAAACCTCCTCGAATACCAGACTCTATCATTAAAATTTGATCAATGTCCGTCAGTAACTCCAACTCGACCCCCGTCATTTTGAGTAGAGCGGACCATGAGACGCCGGGTGACGTATAAAATCGGCAGGGATCCAATTCGTATTGGGTCAGACAAACCTTCCGAAAAGACTCGAACACATCACTGAGTAAAGCCACGTCTGTTTTAAGATATAAATCGTGATACTGTCCGAATGACGACATGTTAAAGGTTTCAAACACGGTTTGTGCATGATTGTAATCCTCTTCAGATATGTGCTCCTTTTTTATGCTAGAATAAAATTCATGTATGGGTGGCAGTGCTAGTTCATCAAATTTTTCGAATGAATCAACATAGTCATAAGGGTAGACACCCTTTCGTAGCAGCAGCGTCGCTTTATCGTCAGTTCTAGTTTCTGTTAACAATGATGGGAATGATTGTAAACCTTCCGACGCTAAATTGTCCACCAAGTTTTCTAAGGACGCTGGTAAAAATTGAAAACTGTCAATAAATCGAAGTCGACCTAAAGCAAAACTGACATAGCGCTCGGAATTTTGAGCGATGCATTGTAATCTGTGATCCTTGAACTGCCCAAGATGTTCGCAGAGAATATGAGCATCGAAATTTTTCAAGTTATGGAATATCACAGGAACGAATTTCGCTTGGCGACAGGCGAGGTTGCAGCTGTTACAAGCCAAACCAATGAATTTTCCCGTTAAGTGGTTGTGATGTTTTACCGCTCTGTCGTTTGCCTTCTCGAAAATACTGAACCGTTTTTTACAGAGACAACAATGGGTAGTATTCTTTATTTGTTGGATTTGGTCCTCAGAAATTTCTATGGGTTTAATAGAAGACAAGATTTCTCGTATTTCTTCCTCTTCTCGCAACAAACTTTCGAGCATTTTTCTACCAGCATCATCGCCTCTGTAAATAACGACGGGCTTGGTGTATGACTCATCTTCGCACACCACCTTATAACCGAAACTACACACTTCTAATTTGGTGGTTGGCGTCGTTGCGGAATGTTCAGGATTTGGGGCACAAGTGTGCAGCTTCCTATTGACAGTTTCAAAATCGGCGTATATGACGAAAGGTACTTTAAGTGTCTTTTCAAAATCCTTGAACTTCAATATGTCGTTTTTTCCGACCGTGGGTAGTTCTACCCTTTGAGCCCCGTGAGGCATGCAGTACGGTTGATGTTCTTGCAGCAACCCTTCCTTGCGAAATCCGTGTAGACAATAAGGGCAAAAATACAGCTGCGCCTTATGAGTGTTTGAGCGGGACAGAAAGCGATTTAAGTTTGTAATGAGACAGTAATGCGAGTGTTTTCCATTGGTCAACCATAACAAACTCACGTGATGAAGACGATGACGCTGTTCTGTAATTCTCAATGGTACAATCATATTATCTTCGAAAGTAAAAACGTTGACCGAGATGTTTGCATTTTGCGCTTCCACCTTACGAATCTGCGATAAGGTGACTGGGTATGTGATGCCTGACATGTCTACTTCATTTTCATATGTATAGTAATTAGTAACACATTCTGGTGCAACTTTTGTTGGATGTAGAGAAGCTAACACACAATATAAAAAACACTTCTCATCTTGATTTTGAATATTTAGTACACTGCCGCTTTTTGATAACGTTATAGGTAACGATATATATGCAGAACCTCTCACTGGTTTATAAACAACGCTGTGCATTTCAAGCTTCATCACTTTTTTAATGTACCAGCCTGAGCCTTCTCTCATGTATTTTTCTAGACTGGCATACATTTTTTGTAAAGCCTCATTCAAATCATGCTCGTTCCAATCATCTACAGATAAGGTAAAGTATGCGCGACTTCTAAAATATGGAGCTACCACATTGTTATCTTGTCCATCATCCCTCTGCATCTCCACTTGCACGCATAAATTCCATTTTATTCCGCCTAGTTCTGTCGCGCGATTGTGTAAAAACTCCCTCACACGATCTCTGTTATTCGCAAAAAAAGCAAGAAGGTCATATTGATCGCCCACACTGGGATATATACTTCTGTTCTGAACTGAATTGTTTAGCGCCGATTCGTCAGTCACGTCCGGCGGAGCGCTCATAATATTAGTTTGTTCATGCTGTCGATTCTGTTGCTGTTCTGACGTGTCTTGTTGTTCTGATGTGTCTTGTTGATCTACTGTATTTTGCCGCTCAAGTTTTTGGCGCTTACTGCTTGCCGTTTCGTCATTTATAACTCCACCCTGTCCACGACCCTTGAGATCGTATAGGGAACGTGGTGTCGGTTCCTGACGGCCTCCGTACTGATTAAGGGGATGGTGCTCATTCACATGTTGGAATAATTCACTGTAGTTAGTAAATTCGCTTTCACAATGGCGACAGGCAAATTGTGCTCTTCGCTGCCGCGACGTTACAAGTCCATGAACATTAGCACGATGCCGAGTGAGATGGTATAAACGATTAAAGGTTGCACTGCACGAGTCACACGACAACGAGTCTGACCTTTGTTTCTTTTCGACGTGTATTCCGTGTGCATTTCTCCGATGAATGTGTAAATCCTCTAAACGTGCATAACTGTAATCACACAAGTCACATTGTCGGCGAGCTATATGAGTTTTTAAATGACGTTGTAATGCGACCATACTTTTGTACTGTTTAGAACATATATCGCATGACAATGTCTGTTTAATTCCTCCATT
The DNA here is from genome assembly GCA_025267735.1 of Mactra quadrangularis. NCBI lineage: Eukaryota > Metazoa > Mollusca > Bivalvia > Venerida > Mactridae > Mactra > Mactra quadrangularis. The sequence goes on from CM046303.1 coordinate 29,088,904, forward strand.
ATTTCCCTCTTTCTGTTTATCATCATCATTGGAATGCTGTCCTTGTTCCCTTTCCATACGGAACCGTTTTAGGAAGGCTTTCTTCATATTGAAAAAGTAATGTTCACTTCACAAATCTAAATATTTTAATATTCCCATGCATAAATTTCACAAGTCTATTTCACACTTAGTTCACATCTATATAAAACTTGGAGTCATCGCTCGTTCGCTATCATTTCACAGCACTAATCCATGTTAAAGTTAACATCCATACAAACACATCGTGATCATGTTACTACTTAGCATGCCTACTGCAGACTTCTACTAAACATATTTGTTGAGACGAGATATCAACGCATGCGCAGAATGGAAAATTACAAACTCTAATATCTGTTTACTCAAAATATCAGTTTACATCTGAAGTTGATAAATGAGATCACTAGGTCGTTACACCCATCTCCATTAACACATGTTTACGATTAAATTGGCGCCACTTTGTCTTACGCTTCTGTTCAAGACAGGAAACTGGTACTTAAACTTGTTATCTCCATCAGATAGAAAATGATAAATGAGGCCACAAGGTCGTTACATCCATCCCCATTAACACATGTTTGCGATTAAATTGGCGCCACTTTGTCTCACGCTTCTGTTCAAGACAGGAAACTGGTACTTAAACTTGTTATCTCCATCAGATAAAAGTTGATGAATGAGGTCATAAGGTCGTTACACCCATCCCCATAAACACATGTTTGCGATTAAAAAGGCCCCACTTTGTCTCACACTTCTGTTCAAGACAGGAAATGAGTACTTGTTACTTTAATCAAATAAAGATTGATATAGGAATTAGTTTACAACACATCTGCTTGTGCTAACAAAAATTGTACTAACCGTTAGAAAACTTACTTGTTCATATAGTGTAGTTAATCCATCGCACCAATTTGGCGCCTTTTTTCAGCCCTTCGTTTGTTGTTGCTTTTGGTCTATTTACTTTGCTGCGCGAAGTCAACTTTCTCCTCACAAAAGGCATCTCGGACAAAGGTTTATCGATAAACAGTCTTGGTTTTTCTCCTTCACGTGGAATTATTCTGCTTTCTTTCGAAATCTCGTTTGTAGGTGGTTGTGAAGATACAGTGCTGGGGATCGAACTGTTTTCCTCCTTATTATCTATCTGTCCACCAGATTGTTCGAGCGGTTTTACCTCGTCGACAAGTGTTAGTAAACGCTCATACTTAGTTTTAGGTATCAAGACTAGTTCGCGCGCCATTTTAGTCAAGTTCGATCCGAATGGCACTGATGAAAGGTAAAATAAACTTAAAATGTTGCACAAGAATTTGCTTTCTACGTTTTAAAGACACCCCTTGGCTTACAAACTGACGAATAACAGCTTTTTGTTTCGCTGCCTGCTTTTTATCTTTTTCTGTTAATGCTCGATAACCATGCAGTATATTGTAAACAATTTGCACGATAGCGTTTAATTGTGACTTTTCTATCCCTTCCAATAACAGTTTTTTCTGTTTGTCAGACGTATTGAGTAACAAACGCAAAAAATCTCTCTCTTTTTTAATGAGCGGAGTCATGATTCTTTTCAGACTGATACACAACCATTAACTGACCTGGTAAAATGTTGGTTCGAAGTTTATATTTAGAGTCAGAGTGTGGAGATAGATCAACAAGCAGGTAGCGATACTTTTCAGCTGTGGCTTTTCGATATGCATCCATGAAAAACTTTACTTTACCGGGAAATATCTGTCGCCCTAACGTCTGTATTTGCAATTGATCTCGACTGTTTTTGAATAAAAAGAAATAGTGCGTGTTCAAACTAATGGTGCGAAATTCTCGTCCAGGACAAAACGCATTTTGACAAATGAGAATGCAAAAGAATTTATAATGGTGGGCATATTTGCAATAGATATCCATGACATCTTTGCTTCTGGCGCTTTCTGTCATCATGTCATCGATCACCAGAATTTTTTCTCCCGGTTCACTTATATGCCAACTTTCAAGCTCATTTTTTGTAGGAAGACCCTCGTAAAATGTTATATGTGGTATAGCTTTTTTCATGTCTGTGTACATAGGTTGGTCTACACTATAGCAATAATAAATTGCTTTGATCGGTTTAGTAAACGCTCCATCGGTGTGTTTTAATAGTTGAAACACGAAACTCGTCTTTCCAACATTACTCGGACCTGTAATTTAAAGAATTGTTATCAGATATCTCGCTATCAATTTCTTACGTATCATAAATATCAATTTCGTTAAAAATGTATAAACTCACCAATCACCTGAGCAGTGGAGTCTGCTTCGAGTTGAACAACACTTTCCATTTTCGAGATACGTAAGAAAATGAAATGAGAAATTGATAACACCTTCTTTAAATACACTTGTTTGTATTATGCATCATTTTCAATTTATCACAAGTAACAAACTCAGAGAAACACAAATGTAAACAGTGTAATACAGATTTTTATTTTGAATATATGAACAAGCACAATATATACGTTATAATAAACAACTATGAACAGTTGACATATAACATGCGAAAAATAGAAAAGTAAAATAAAAGACATAAAGGCGCAGATGTGCAAAATTGTAGACATGAACTGGAAATATGTAATAGGTTGCAATTTCGCAACGTTTTAACAAAGTCTATTTTCCAAAGACAGTATTCGAATAGTCATATTTATCATTTTAGTTCTCCACTGCAATGTTTTCATGTTTGTTTCACGCCAATCGCGACAATGTATTTTCAATTTAAACATTGCAATCAAATCTGATGAAATATCCATAACGGCTACCGTTTCATTCCATTTCACTAATATTTGCGTTTCATCTATTTCCTTCAAAATGTCTTCGAAATAAAGTTCCAATTGCTGTCTATTTGTCAAATTAATGCACGTATGATCAAGTTGAGATAAACAAGATTGTTGACATCCAAAACATTTCTTTCTAAACACTGCATACATGTATAGGCGTATTTCCTCAGCGTAGAAAAAGTCAAAATAAGACTGAAGTAAAGAAACACACTTTAAATCCATGGCTTTTAGCAACACAAATCAAACTTTGCCACATGAAATTGATAGTCCAAATGTTTTTCTTTAGTTCTGATAAGTTGAATAATGTTTTAATTCATTTTCATAAATAGTTATTTCTACCAATCTTCGTAGTCTTTGTATGAAGCTGGATTACATAGACGACACTTGTAAAACGATATCTGATTGTCATGAGCATCTTCACATTGCTCATTAAATACACCACTTAATAGTTCAGTAGGAAAATCTGTCGACGTGTTTAAATTGTCATTTTCCAAGCTCAACAAATGTGACACAGCATTAGTTGTTTCATTGGCTCCACTAGCGTCATGTGATATCAAGCTTCCGAAATCAAAATTATCATATTCACACAAACCCAAAAAATTTTGTGGTAATTGATTCAGATTTTCATATGACGCATCTTGAATTGCTTCCCTTTTCGTTGGTTGCTCTCTCCTGTTTTCAAAAATGTCCGGTGAATTTTTGAGTCCATCATTTATTATTTGACTTTCCGATTTTAGTGTATTCCCGCTGAGTACAAAACTTCCACTGCTATCATAGATCGGCACAATATCAGGCGAGTCATTTATCATACCATTTAGTGTGATCGAAGACGGCGTACAATCAGTTTGACACTTTTTCTTTTCACATGTAGCTGCTGATGGTTTTCTAGTTTGGCGCTTTTTCTTGTCAGGTTTCGCAGTTGACCTCACAGTACACGTTTTAGTCGAGCTTCTCCGTCTTTTCGTTAAATCCGTCGCATGTTTCCTCTTCTTTCTAGATTTCTTAATGTTTGTTGATTTAAACGGGTTACAACCGCCAAACTTTTTCTTAATATGTCGATCACTTTTCATATGTCGGCTCACGTAAAATTCTGTCATCCAAAGTTTACATATGGAGCAGAAAATAGATTTAATGTTTTCCCTTAACACGCAATCCATAGTGAATCAGTCTGCGTAACGTCAAACAGTTGTATCAGCTTTGCCAAGATTATATTTATGAAACTACTCCTAGTACACAAGTGCGACAATCGACAGTTCGATCAACTATGAGTTTAGTGTGGTGTATATCTCCGTTTCGCGTTGAAACGATGCGATTGGCTATTGGTCTCGGCGGCTGACGTGGAGGGCGTAGGTTCATTCGCAGTCATTGGTCGATCTATCATCGCCTGTTGCTGAGCGTAGGTTAATCCCACAGCCTAAAACAATAAGTAGATAGTACGTTTATGATCGATTAAAACATAATATGAGCAAATGATTAAAATATATGTGAATAATAATTAGACAACATATAAGAGCAATACTAAGATAAATTGTGTGGGCAGGCATTAAGGTAAGACCGGTGTTATGATTGATTGGTTGATTGAACGATTGGTGTTTAAGAGCGCTTTGGACACTAAATAGATCATATTGCGTCCGCTCGTGTAATGAAACCATAGTAAGAAAATATTTTTTTTTTCTAAAAATGTAAAAACTAAAAATTCCATGTGATTTTACAGAACACATTATAATTGTTGTTTTGCATGAATTCGATTCCCAAAACGTTTTGCAATTACTAGAATTAAATTGGTTATAAAAATTCTCCCACACTATATGTTAAAGATCTGAAACGATGAATGGTTGTAAAAACAGTGTAAAATCGGTGTCAGTATTTTAAGAAAATTTAAAAACCTATGCGACCTGGTTTTGTATTGCATAGGTCTTACTTTAATAAATCATTGCTAGCATACTCGATACTTTTTTCAAATAGGACATTTAAACGCATGTTGTATTCGAAAAATAATGAAAAATTGCAGTCTTACCTGTTCAGATATCATCTGATTAGCGCAACCATCCAAATCAATCAAGCATGTTTTCAGTCGCAAAGCGTCTTCCCACTTAATGGAGATGGTCTTGGACTTAGATCTATCAAATGAATCCGTATCCCAACATTTAGAATTATCGTTTATGTGTAAGTATAATTCACCATTCCACTTTTTTAAAGTCAAGTCTCTATTATAGCTAAATTTCGCGCTGCGTACTTGTTCTAAGAAACCATCATTATCATACTTAGAATTCATTTTACGACACTTACTTACTAAATTAACGTTTAGCGAAAGTCGAAATTGTTAGCACAATGATGGTAAGCGACACTACGTTCGGTTTATATACAGTTGAAAAGGGGGGCGTAACGATATATGCTCACTGACTAATCGTGTTTAGACACGTCAGCAAAAATAAAGTAAAGTGCGGATGTTCTGTCATGATAAGAGTTGATATATGATCTTCTGTACTTCACACACTTGCGTCAGCACATTTTTGCGGTTGTAATAGACGCCATGATGTCTATGGAGACAGGAAATGGATAATTATATCTGTCCCTTTCATCAGATAAGAGATGAAATATGATATTTTTTCGCAATTCAGACCTGCGGCAGCACATTTGTTATGATTTAAAACGTCTACATTGTGTCTTGCTGTTCATATCATGACAGGAAACTAGCTGTCATCTTGATTAGATAAAGTTGATAAATGTGACAAGTGTGTGACTACACCCATATCAGTTTCTTTTCAGTAATGTGAATATTGTTTAGATAAGACTGTAATCCCTATTTGAGATTATTACCTTCTTATTTGACAATTTTTGAATTATTTGTTCTCTGAATACTTCATTTATACAATGTTCTAGCATTTTTTTTTTAAATGACGGTGTTAAAAATAAAATAAAATAAATAGATTGTTTCTAAAAATCAATAAGATAAATAAGAATTAGACATAGGCAATATAAAAACGTGAAACGATACACAAGTGTCATACTAAACCATGAATGAGATACATAAAAGTGTCATTAGAAAAAATTGGCCGACTCTGATTCGTTCGCTTACATCAGAACAAACGTTAAATATCATGGATTATCTCGTGGGAAACAGTATTTTAACTATTAGTATGCGAGAACAAATAGAGTGTGAAAGATCAAACTTCGGCAGAAACAGGAAATTACTTGACATTCTACAGAGGCGAGGACCGCGCGCGTTCGGAATGTTTATAGAGGCTCTCCTGCAAAATAATCTAAACCATATCGTTGACATTCTTACGTCAAATATTAGCGAAATATCTCATAACACCGCGAGACCTGTTATTCACTCGGACGAGTTATCCTCAAGAAATCTAGACAGACAGTACAGCTCAACATTAAAAAATACGGTCAGGCAAGAAGAAAGTAGTGAAACTAGTATCAGAGATGAAAGTACAGAGTGTAAAATTTGTATGAACGAAAGAATTTCGGTGGCTTTAACTCCATGTGGACATACTTTGTGTTCTTCTTGCGGGGATCGATTCTTACAAGAACGGTCGTGCTGGTTCTGTAAGCAACATGTCAATAGTGTGATTCGGATCTTTATCTAACAGACACGTTAAAACGTCCTTAAATAAAATCTGTGTTTTCGCTAGTCCCAAATAAAAACAACAAACGAGACAAACAGTGCTGTAAAAAAAAAAAAAACAACTGGAGCATAGGATCATAAATTCAGTATGTTTAGTAAATGTGTTTGTGGTATGCTGGTTAGATCTAGCAGCAAACATTGTGTTATGTATTAATACACCATGTGTAAGGTGTCTGTAGAGATTATACTTGTATAATTTTACTTGTCAGATATATACTTTTGTTGACTTTGGTGGTTGTAGCAGACACCACTTGCTGTGTGACTTCGAATGTAGCTGGAAAAACTTACCTTCTTCCAGACACCTACTTTCAACAACATTTATTACCGCCAAATCGTTGGCGCGATTTTTCTACCCATCTCTGTTTCTATGCACTTTTTCAGTTTTTTCGTTCCTGTTGATCATCGAAGGAGATGGTAGAATATATCCTATAGCACTGCACAATAAACTAATCCACAGTTCTGTATTGCCATTCTGTATAGAAAGATTGACTATGGAAGTTATCACAATGATATAGACCATCAAGACCTGGCACATATACACGATTTCAGATTTTGGAACATCTGCTCCCATGAAAGTCCAATTTTCGCGCTCGTTTTCCATGTTGTTAGGAACGAAGGTCACCTTCAACTGATTTTTTTTTTTTTTTTGTAAACGTAAGCAGATTTGTGGGTTATAAATAGCAAAACCGGTTGGAATCGGAATATAATGTTAAAAAGTGATAAAGAGCCATAGTCTTGGTCGATATATTGCAATGTTTTTACGACGTGCATGTTACAGTTGGTTATAACTGTTTTGAGAAAAGTGATTCATTGAAAATATTATGTAAAATGTTTGAAGAATTGTGGTTAAAGAACTGCGACATATGTTTATTTGAAAGAGAGTTTTACTTTGTAAACGAGTGTCAGTGTAAAGGAAATGTGTGCAGGGATTGTTTTCATAAGTTGGACAAGTGTCCGTTTTGTCGGAGAACTTATTCTATCCATAGTTCGTATTTTTCGTCATCTCCTTACACTTCTGGTTCTCATGCTGCTCCTGTCCATCTTATTCCAGTAAACGAATATTTTTGGTTGAGTGACAGTGAATTAGAACGAAGGCTTATGCAAGGTTTTTCCGTCTTGCCTGGAGTATCAACGCCAAATACATTAAGCAGACAAGATACTGCAAGAGCGAGGTGTAATTGGAATTATTGGTTCAACTTTTTTAATGGACGTGACTTATTACGCCCCTATCATTATCAGGGTAATATTCTGAATCACGACATTATTCATCAATGTTTGCAAACGGGTTCTTTTAATGACCCAAATGGAGCAGGCGTGTGTCGAAATCGATGCGCAGCTCGTCGATTCGTACAAAATCAGTTGGACACGTTCCTGAGAAATCAATAATTTTTATCAACATTTGGATTTACATCATTATGCACTTATGTAGGGATATCACTGTTTCACCTTAAAGCCATTATATGTCTGACAGGAGCTGTATCATATAACAGAACCAATGTCTACACTCTTCTAGATGCTAGATATCCGAAATTTCTACGTATACGCATATTACAAGGGAGTTTACTCCATTAGTCATATTACATGATTTTACTTCAATCGACATAGTTATGTACCTTTAACTGATAGCGATCCATCGCCTAGTGTATAATATATCTATTAGACGCATCACTAGTGTATACATACTATACAATGCTATCTATGTGTCGTCTGCTGGTGAGGTATAATCTATACACTATCAGTATACATGTTAACAGTACAACACGGTGGTTTAACTGTCATTTAGCAATTTATTCGCTCTGTGAGTGGGTTGGTTTTTTTTTTGGTTTTTTTTTAAATTGTTGATTATGAAATATGTTTATTATAACTTGTGTCTGATTCGACTTTTGTACAATTTTAAACATTAAAATATCAAATGTCAAAATGTATTTATTTTTATTTTTTTCATTTGCATGATAAAGCAATTTATCTTGCATGTCTTGTACTAAGTAAGTTATTATGATTAGATCGTAGAGACCCGGTTCTCTCCAGAATATGTGAGAAGACTGTCTGACCGCCATGCTAGAAGTTTAAAGCGGCGTAAAACATCGTTGTATTATTTTGTTTAATAACCTTTTGTGATAACTGTGTGCAAACTCTCAGATGTTGAACGTCCTTTTCAGTGATCATGACATTGAGTGATTACAATGTACTTTACCAGTACGCAGTATTCAGAACCATTGTGCCGATGGCAGCTAAATGAAGTTTAAGGGCAAGAGCTCTCATTAGAAATCAGAATAATGTTCTACATAGTATATTTAAACATCATATGAATTTAGAGATTAAAGGTCAGGTCTATGGTTAGATTAGTGCGTACCGGTACAGTGCATTTCCCCACTGATTAAATGTGTTTGCTTGTGTTTGTTTCAGTCATATCCACGACATTCATGGACGGAACCAAATCAACACCTATTTCGCTGCAAGCCATACGAGACTTGTGGAAGGTGAAGGATAGAGTGTGTGTCTAGTTGCTGAAAACTCATCCAAACCAAGTGATTTCTGTGCTTGAACAATCCAATTGGATAGAAACTACATTCCATCTCTGACATTGTAAGATATGTTCTGACAATGTGTGTGTGTGTGTGTGTGTGTGTGTGTGTGTGTGTGTTCGCCAGGCTAGCTCAGTCGGTAGCGTGTCAGATTTCAAATCCAGAGTTTGATCATGAAATTATTTCTACTCTCATTCTCTCCTATCACTGTTTCTAACATGTAGGGTAGTTGTCGAATACTGGCAAGAGTAAGTGCTCAGTACTGGTTAAAAGCACGGGTCATAGAAATCCGAGCCTCTCCAGGAAAAGTAAGTAGGCTTACTGACCGCCGTGATATGACCTATCCAATGTGTTGGAGCACTACCGCGTTTTACCCATACAAACAAACAAACAAACAAACAAACAAATAAACAATGTGTTACAAAAAGTAGGGTCAAGGTTCATTATTCGCAACATGTTATACCGAAAACCACTTGCAGTCTTCTATACTAAATAAAATTAGAATCTTAGCAATATATATTGCAGATCTTTTATGTAACGACACAAGTTTCAATGGTGAGAAGAATGAATTACCTCGACCCCACTTCTTATAAGCACAGTTTATTGTATGTAGGAAAAACGACTGAGATGTTTTTATTTTTATTTAAACATTACAATGAATATTATACTGATACACGACTGTATGTAAAGATATCAAAATTCCTGGCTACGTCATATACAGACGCGTTTCGGTTGTGAGATTGTTTTAGTACACTGTATATACATAGTACATGAACTGTTATGTATAAAAAATACTACGCGATATTTATTCGTTTAAAACTGTGTTAATAAACAGTATAGCTCTTATGTTTGTTTTAAACGCTGTCGTCCATACACTAGTAGTTTCACAAGTTAAAACCTTCAGGTTTACAAACATAGTCAGAATTTAAATTAGTGTTATCGTATGTTGAACTTTAACGTAGCGCACTATAGGAATATAATCGTCTGCTTTCCACTTTTTTTGAGTATGTATTCTGTTCATGAGGTGGTAACTGAAATATAAACAAGAACATTAGTTCAAACTATTACAATCATATCTCTTAAACTAGCTAACTCCAGCTTAATATTTTACTTGAATAAACATTAGCGTGTGTATTTAACGTTTCATTATCAGTTGATCGCACTCTATGTGATATCATGCCTTTACTATCGAGACAGAAGTTTAAATGTTTACATTTTTACATGTTGTTTATACGCGTTGGTTCATTTGAGTTTAAAGGCATAACAAATTAATAATAATATGTTCTACGGATTTTTTTCTGGAAAATAGTTGGACGAGTGCGTGAAGAAAAAAAAAATAGAAAACGTAATTCAGAATGATGCTTTATATAGTGATTTGAACAAATATTCATGAACGAGCGAGGAAACAAAATATTTGTTTTGTAAAAATTGATAACCTGGTTGTTTTCTGCTAAAAATAAATGAAAATGCATTTCAGTGTTTTATGTAAACATGTACATTTTGTTGAAAGTGAACAAGACGCCTTCGCAAATGTACACGAGACATTATAAAAAAAAAAAAAAAAAAAAAAGTATCATAACTTTTCTTATGAGCATAATTAACATATTTTATCAAGAAGTGTGAAATATTGAAATGTCGTAGCCAGCTAACTTAATACTATTTGGAATCAAAGATTACACACTTACCTTAATTCTCATCTTCGGAAATGTCGATGATGTCATTTAAGCTATCACATAATGATAGCGTTCTGATCGTAGGTCTATGAGATCTTGCTGAGGTCGCAGTCGATCTAGCTGTACTTGAGGTCGCAGTCGATCTCGCAGTTCTTGAGGTCGCAGTCGATCTCGCTGTCCCTGAGGTTGCAGTCGATCTCGCTGTCGATGAGGTCGCACTCGATTTTGCGGTCGTAGTCGTCGATCTCGCCGTTGCAGTCGTAGATCTGACCCTCCTAAAGTGATTTATCGGATCACCGATGTACTCCAACGTTTCAGTTATGTGGGTTCTTCTGGGTGTGGCTTTCTCAGACGTTGCCAATGTTGCCACAATCGGACTGGTAATGTAGTCCGACCCCTCGGATGATGGCTGAGATGATACAATAGGCGTCGGAACGTACGACGGCTGGCACGACAATACACTAGGCGTTGGAACGTGGGTTCTTCTGGGTGTGGCTTTCTCAGACGTTGCCAATGTTGCCACAATCGGACTGATAAAGTAGTCCGACCCCTCGGATGATGGTTGAGATGATACAATAGGCGTCGGAACGTACGACGGCTGGCACGACAATACACTAGGCGTTGGAACGTGGGTTCTTCTGGGTGTGGCTTTCTCAGACATTGCCGATGTTGCCACAATCGGACTGGTAAAGTAGTCCGACCCCTCGGATGATGGTTGAGATGATACAATACGCGTCGGAACGTACGACTGCTGGCACGACATTACACTAGGTGTTGGAACGTACGACTGCTGACACAACGATGCACTAGACGTCGGAACGTACGACTGCTGACACAATGATGCACTAGGCGTTGGAACGTACGACTGCTGGCACGACAATACACTAGGCGTTGGAACGTACGACTCCTGACACAGCGATACAATAGGTGTTGGAACGTATGACGCTGCTGATGTCATCTGAATTGAAGTTGGATTGTATCTTTGATCTGATAATCTCAATCGAGCATCACGCTTTAAATCATTTCGCTTGTTTTTGAGTTTTTTAGTATACGCAATGTTCTCACTTTGCTGATATTTGTCCTGCTCTCTTAAACGTTTGTACTCTGTCATAAATAATCCAATGAACGTCTCATTTGACGCTCTTGTCGATTCCAAAATGTCAAATAATCTCCCAAAATGATCATTTATACCATCCATAGTGAATGAAAAACCAAAATTCAGTAAAACTTCAACTTGAGCAGAAAAACGTGTTATGTTCTTCTCTGACTGAACCTAGGGCTTATATAGGTTCGAGCCCACGCTGCTGATGTGGCATCATTAGCGTCATATTCGAGCGTGACATATTTAATTGATTGCCAAGGTTTGTAAGTTTTGCTGACTATGTTAGTTCTTAATGATAAACATTCGACTTGACACTTATTTGATTGCTTATGGTATATTTAGTCGTTAACGGTCGTTAACACAATGTGTTGGATGTCTGCTTCAGAACTTGAATGCCCTATATTCGAATCTCG